>JAUIMM010000161.1:11307500-13707500 GCA_031769625.1 Taudactylus pleione
TATATATATATATATATAATTATATATATATATTTTAGGGGTGTGCACCGGCCACTTTTCGTGTTTTGTGTTTTGGATCTCGATCTTTCTTCGTGTTTTGGATCTGGATTGGCTTTGCCAAAACCACCCTTCCGTGTTTTGGGTTCTGGGTTTTGTGTTTTGGATCTGTATTTTTTTGAAAAAAAAGCATAAAAACAGCTAAAATCACAGAATTTGTGGGTTTTTCTGCTCCTATGCTATTATTAACCTCAATAACCTTAATTTCCACTAATTTCCAGTCTATTCTGAACACCTCACAATAGTGTTTTTATGTCCAAAAGGTTGCACCGAGGTAGCTGGATGACTATGCTAAGTGACACGAGTGGGCGGCACAAACACGGGGCCAATCTAGGAGTGACACTGTAGTGGCAGACAGGATGGCAGTTTGAAAAACTAGGCCGCAAACAGTACATAATGCAAAGAAAAAAAAGAGGTGCAAGATGGAATTGTCCTTGGGCCCTCCCACCCACCCTTATGTTGTATAAACAGGACATGCACACTTTAACAAACCAATAATTTCAGCGCCAGGGTCTGCCACACGACTGTGGCTGAAATGATTGGTTCATTTGGGCCCCCACAAAACAAGCTGGCAAATAATCTGTCCCTGCACAAACTGGCTCTACGGAGGCAAGATGTCGTCCTAAACCTCCTCATTCACCGATTCCTCACCCTCTTCAGTGTTGTGTACATCCTCATCTTCACAGAGTATTAATTCGTCCCCGCTGGAATCCACCACCACAGGTCCCTCTGTACGTTATGGAGGCTGGTCTCCCTGGAAGAGTTGATAATTCATTTTTATGAACATCATCTTCTCCACATTTTATGGAAGCAACCTCCTATGCCTTTCGCTGACAAGGTTCCCGGCTGCACTAAACACTCTTTTAGAGTACACACTGGAGGGGGGGCAACTTAGGTAAAATAGAGCCAGTTTGTAAAGGTGCCTCCAAATTGCCTCTTTTTCCTGCCAGTACATGTACGAGACTGTCTGACATGCCTACTTGGATGCTGTCACCGATGTAATCCTTTAACAGACAGACGCACGCTTGTCGTTGCTGCTTTGAGGATGCAGGTGCGGCTACAGCCAACACATTTCACACACAAACACAGAAA
Source organism: Taudactylus pleione (assembly GCA_031769625.1). NCBI lineage: Eukaryota > Metazoa > Chordata > Amphibia > Anura > Myobatrachidae > Taudactylus > Taudactylus pleione. Next base: position 11,308,650 of record JAUIMM010000161.1, read on the forward strand.
AAAAGAAGATTATTTTATTTTGGTTGGAGCGCACTTTGGGGGTTACACCACCCTTTAACAGACAGACGCACGCTTGTCGCTGCTGCTTTGAGGATGCAGATGGAATCTAGATGGGATTTGGAACCGGGGACACACTAGCTCCATCAATTGTCTAAATCCCACTGCACTAATGGCGGATACGAGACACACGTCTAACACCAACATAGCAGTCAAGGCCTCAGTTATACGTTTTGCTTCAGGATGACTGCTGTCGTACTTCATCCTCCTCGCTAAGGACTTTTGGAGGGTCAATTGTTTAGTAAAAGTAGTGGTGTTCCTACTTCCTCTCTGGGATGATAAACAACTCCCAGCAGCAGCAACAGCACTAGGAGGAAGTGGTTCTTGATCTTTCCATATTTTATTTTTATCGGAGAAAGTTTGGTCCTCCATTTATGTTATATTGATATATACGTGTGGCTAAGGCGCACACAAACACAGAAAATAATTTTTTATTTTTGTTGGAGACTAGTGCACTTTGTGGGTTACACCACCCTTTAAGAAATGAGCCAGCCGGCCCTTTACTTATGGGACACAGGCGCACGCTTGGCGCTGCTCCTTTGTTGATGCACATGCAGCCACAGTGCACTCAATTCACAAACACAGAAAATATTTTTTTATTTGGTTTGGAGTGCACTTTGGGGGTTACAGCACCCTTTAACGGTCAAGCCAGCTGGCCCTTTACCTGTGACACAGGCGCACGCTTGGCGCTACTTTGTTGATGCACGTGCGGCTACTGCGCACATAATTCACAAAAAAACATATTTTTTTATTTTTTTTGGAGTGCCCTTTTGGGGGTTACAGCACCCTTTACCGGTCAAGCCAGCTGGCCCTTTACCTATGACACAGGCGCACGCTTGGCGCTACTTTGTTGATGCACGTGCGGCTACTGCACACACAATTCACAAACACAAAAAAAATATATTTTTCTATTTTTTTTGGAGTGCACTTTGGGGGTTACAGCACCCTTTAACGGTCAAGCCAGCCGGCCCTTTACTTATGGGACATAGGCACACGCTTGGCACTACTTCGCTGATGCACGTGCGGCTACTGCGCACACAATTCACAAACATAGAAAAAATATTATTTTATTTTGCACTTGGGGGGAGCACCCCTGATGGACAGAGCACCCCCTGGACAACACTATGGCACCCCTTTAGGACTGGGACACTGCACCGGACTTTGGAGTGGACACAGCCCCTATGGACAACTGACTGCACAACACAGTCCAGCCAGCCCCTATGGACTTTGGACTGGAGGAGTGGACACAGCAGCACAGCGCAGCACAGCACAGCACAGCACACCACTACACTGCACTACACTACACTACACAGCCCAGCCAGCCCTAACTCCCACCCTCCCTCTTCACTGTCCACAGCCGAGTGAGAAAATGGCGCCGACGCGGGTACCTTATATAGAATCCAAAACCCGCGAGACCCGGAAAGCGGGATGATGACGTTTTGCCTCGATTTCAGATCCGAGTCAGGCGGGAAAAGTCGAGCCTGACTCAGATCGGCCTCGGATCGGGGGGGGTTTGGAACCCGCTCACCCCTAATATATATATATATATATATATATATATATATATATATATGATGGACGGTTCAGCATTACACACACACTGACAGACACGCTCACAAAAACTACACACACCGACTCAGATACACGGATAGGGCATTCACAAAGACTACACACACACACACACTGACAGACACACAAAGACTACACACACACACTGATACAGACTACACACACACTGATACAGATATACAGATAGGGCACTCACAAAGACTACACACACTGATACAGACTACACACACACTGATGACACTCACAAAGACTACACACACACACTGATAGACACTCACAAAGACTACACACACACTGACACAGACTACACACACACATACAGACACACACAGTGACACAGAGACACACTGATAGACACAAAGACTACACACACAGACTACACAAACACACACACTGACACAGACACACAACACACAATCCTTTCACTTACAAACATGAAAGCAGGCAAACTACTGCATCATTTAATAAAGACCCCCTTGCCGGCAACCCCCACCCCCTGGCACCCACTCCCCCCTTCACCTGCGGCTCCAGGAGAGAGCGCTGGGAATAGTCAGCACCCGGTAGCAGCTCAGCTTCTCAGCCGCCTCTCACAGTGCCCCTTCGGAACTGCCTGGGAGGAGCTGCGCGCTGCCGCTGCAGCTCCCCACACGTACAGCCAGCAGCCAAGCCTCAGCCAGTTGTAAGCTGGCGGCTGCTCCTTCTCTTTAGAAAAAAAAAACTCAGCCGGGCAGCGATGGAGCGGCGGCCAGGGGGGTTTCTAGGTACTCAGAAACCCCCCCTGCGTGCGCGTATGAAATCTATCACTGGATGCAAGTAATAAGTTATCTAAGGCCCTGATTCAGAGCCGGACGCTCTGACCAGAGCGCTCGCTCTGAATCAGGGCCCACCTCCATTAATATGGAGCGTCCTCCTGGACGCTCGTATAGCTGTGGGTCACCACCCACAGCATATACGACCGTGCAAAATGATGGTCGCGATGGTCTTGACCATCGCGACCATCGGAACTGTGAGTGAAAGCCTGCGGTTGGGTTTCTCAACCACAAGGCCAGGAGTGATTTTGGCTCTATCAGAGCCAAAATCACTCCCACTGACATCACTATTGATGTCAGTGGGGCCGGCTTCAGACGGTAGGCGTTCCCTTGGGAACGCCCCCGTCTGGCAGGCACGCCCCCGGCATGCCCACCAAAGGGGGCGTGCTGTCAGTCACCATCGACAGCACGCCCCCTTTGATGAGACACTCCGAGCGAAGGAAAGTCCTTCGCTCGTCGGGTCTCGCGCATGCGCACGATGGAGCTCCCTCCGTCGTGCGCATGCGCAGTGGGGAACATCTACCCACTTGCGAGCGTACTGCCGCTCGCGAGTGGGTCTGAATGACCCCCTTAGTTTTTAGAGGATCTATGTTTACACTAATGGGTATATTTATCAAAGGTCAATTTTAATTGAATTTGATTGATTTAAAATTTATAAAAATCGATCAACATCAATGTTGTGTTTCTGGGGCTAAATCACACATTTACTAATACTCAAAAAACAAATCAAATATTGTCTGTTAGTAAATGTGTAATATAACCACAGAAACACAACATCGATGTTGATCAATTTTCATAGATTTTCATCAATTTTAAATAGATTAAACTCGACCATTAGTAAATATACCTTATACAAGTATTAAGTCAGGTCTCTTGCTTATGTGAATAACCTGCAGATGTAAACAGCATTACTGTGTTGAAAGCAGCACTCTAGTGTGAAAATCTATTCAACAAAAGGCTATCGAGGGTATTTCCCAGTCTTCCTGAACGCTGCGTACACACTATGCGATATGTCGTTTAATCAGTCAATGAACAACATATTGCATAGTGCATTTGTTTACGTGTACACCCGATATGTCTGTGAAAGACGCGGTTCACAGACATAACGTGTCGACCCTGCAGCACAGTCAATGGCAATATATCTTGCAGTTATGTCGGTACATCTGGCTGTCTTCATGGCCCGATGCACTGACCACCCATATGCTTGCCCAGATAAACGCAACAATGATGTCACTACCTGTTCCTGTGGCGAGACATGTTGGACGGTGTATTTGGTAAGTGTGTCACATCGTGCGGACGTCCAATCCATCGCTCAGGTGTGTACCCAGAAATACTCTTTAAATCATATACAGTCAGGTGCATAAATATTGGGACATTGACAGAATTTTCATATTTTGGCCTCTATTCACCACCAAAATGGCTTTGAAATGAAACAAACAAGATGTGCTTTAACTGCAGACTTTCAGATTTAATTTGAGGGTAATTACATCCAAATCAGGTGAACGGTGTATTAATTACAACGGTTTCTATATGTGCCTCCCACTTTTTAAGGGGCCAAAAGTAATGGGACTATCAACTCAATAGCTATTTCATGGACAGGTGTGGGCTATTCCCTCATTATTTCATTATCAATTAAGCAGGTAAAAGGTCTGGAGTTGATTCTAGGTGTGACATTTGCATTTGGAATCAGTTGCTGTCGACTCTCAATATGAGATCCAAAGAGCTGTCACTATCAGTGAAGCAAGCCATCACTAGGCTGAAAAATCAAAACAAACCCATCAGAGTGATAGCAAATATCTTAGGTGTGGCCAAATCAACTGTTTGGAAAATTCTTAAAAAGAAAGAACGCACCTGAGAGCTCAGCAAAACCAAAAGACCCAGAAGACCACGGAAACCAATGTGGTGGATGACAGAAGAATTATTTTCCTGGTGAAGAAAAACCCCTTCACAACAGTTGGCCAAATCAAGAACACTCTCCAGGAGGTAGGTGTATATGTGTCAAAGTCAATAATCAAGAGAAGACTTCGCAAGAGTGAATATAGAGGTTTCACCACAAGATGTAAACCATTGGTGAGCCACAAAAACAAGAAGACCAGATTAGAGTTTGCCAAACAACATCTAAAAAAGCCATTACAGTTCTGGAACAACATCCTATGGACAGATGAGACAAAGATCAACTTGTACCAGAGTGATGGGAAGAGAAGAGTATGGAGAAAGAAAGGAACTGCTCATGATCCAAAACATACTACCTCATCAGTGAAGCATGGTAGTGGCAGTGTCATGGCATGGGCGTGTATGGCTGACAAAAGCAGCAGAATGAATTCTGAAGTGTTTCGGGCAATATTATATGCTCATATTCAGTCAAATGCTTCAGAACTCATTGGACAACGCTTCACAGTGCAGATGGACAATGACCCGAAGCATACTGCAAAAGCAACCAAAGAGTTTTTTAAGGCTAAAAAGTGGAATGTTATGCAATGGCCAAGTCAATCCCCTGACCTGAATCCGATTGAGCATGCATTTCACTTGATGAAGACAAAACTGAAGGGAAAATCCCCCAAGAACAAGCAGGAACTGAAGACATTTGCAGTAGAGGCCTGTCAGAGCATCACCAGGGATGAAACCCAGCGTCTGGTGATGTCTATGTGTTCCAGACTTCAGGCTGTAATTGCCTGCAAAGGATTTGCAACAAAGTATTAAAAAGTGAAAGTTAGATTTAGGATTGTTTAGTTTGTCCCATTACTTTTGGCCCCTTAAAAAGTGGGAGGCACATATAGAAACCGTTGTAATTCCTACACCGTTCACCTGGTTTGGATGTAATTACCCTCAAATTAAATCTGAAAGTCTGCAGTTAAAGCACATCTTGTTTGTTTCATTTCAAAGCCATTGTGGTGGTGAATAGAGGCCAAAATATGAAAATTCTGTCAATGTCCCAATATTTATGCATCTGACTGTAATGTATCAAACCTTCTAAAGCAGTGCTTCTCAGAACGGGATGTAGTCGGCATGCTGGCAGTCAGAATCCCGGCTCCAGAATCCCGACCGCTGACATCCCGGTGGTAAGTACTAGACTTGGGGTTAGATTCAGGGCGGGGGTTAGGTTAGGCTGAGAGGGGGGGGGGTGAGGATTATGGTTAGGCTGCGGGGGTGTTAAAGGTTAGGTTGTGGGAATTCTGGGTTAGGGCTGAGGGTTAGGGCACCTACCTGCAGGCGTTGGAATTCTGAGAGTCAGGGTGCTGCTGTCAGTATTCTGACCGCAGGCATCCCGTCCACCGGGAACCCATACCCAACTCCTCAAATCCAGTCTTCGGGACACACTAACAGTGCATGTTTTCCAGGTCTCCTCACAAAGGGGTAGATTTTTCAGAGTTTGGAGAGAGATAAAGTACTAACCAATCAGCTCATGACACTTTACAGTCCGTGTTTGAAAAAAGAACTGATTGGTTGGTACTTTATCTCTCTCCACTTTATCGCTCTCTAATGCTTGATTTTCTCTCCCAGAATCAGAAGTGAAATAATCAGTACCATTTGTGGATCTTTTAAAATGTGTCAATTAGTAATGATGACACATACAGTATGCTTCAGCAAAGAGGTATGGAAAACATGCACTGCTAATGTGTTTGAGGACTTGATTTGAAAAGCACTGTTCTAAAGAGTGGTCAAGTGGAGAAGTTGCTCATCGGAAACCAATCAGCTTCTAGCTAGCAATTATCAAGTACAGTATATCAGTTGATAGATAGAAGCTGATTGGTTGCTGTGAGCAACTTCTTCACATGTCCACACTTTAGAAGGTTTTATACATCTCCCCCATAGTTCCTACAATGACAAATTTCCTAGTATTGCCTAGTAAGATATCAGTATTTTTCAAATTAATAATTTCTGTTACACAAACAACCTTAAGCAAAGGCATGAGGTTGCAATCTTAGGGATCGATTCATTTAGCCACAAACCCCTTGATGTGTCTTTGCAACGGTGTGGAAACTAGGATACCATAAGTGCGACATATGCGCTTTCATGAGTTGAACTGGCTCCCGTCTATTTGAATCCAATCCCTAGGGTATGATGCTGACTTGAATTTACACCAGATTAAGGACCGTGGGAAAAATTTACTAAGCGGCGGTTTCTATTCTATTCTAAACCACGGCGGTTTGGTGGCGTGTTCTATTCTATTCTAAACCCCAGGGGTTTGGTGGCGGTTTTGCAGCGGTTTCTAAATGACAGCCCTGTTCTATTCTAAAATGTGTTTTGACTGTGGTTTGGCGGCGATTTTGCTATCGGCAGATTTACTAAGGCCAAAACCGCTGCAAAACTGCCATCAAAACACATTTTAGAATAGAATAGAACAGGGCTGTCATTTAGAAACTGCCACCAAACCCCCGGGGTTTAGAACAGAATAGAACCCTCCATCAAACTGCCGCTTAGTAAATTTTGCCCCTTATATCATGCAAATTCACACTGCACATGCTCACGTATTGTACATATAAGCAGAGATGCAGAGAGGGAAAGTGGCTGATACTAATTGTTCGGACTTGTTGGAGGGGCCTGGCATGGGCCCGGGTCCGCCACCACCCCCCTCCCTCTTACCTGACAGCAGTCCAGCACACGCTGCTGTGTTCTGAGACTGCAGCCACTGAGCAGCAGCAGCAGCAGTCTCTTCTCCTCTGCCTGTGCAGGGGAGGTGGGGGAGCAATCAGACTGATTTCACCCCCCCTGATTTGCCGTTGGCTGAGGGGCTCACAGCGCCCCCCTCGTCTGTGCGCAATTAATTTTTTTTCTAAAGGGAGCGTGGCCACGCTTTGCTTGATTAGGCCACACACCCCAGCACTTAGTAAATGCTGGACTAGTCAGAGGGGGGGGGGTCAGGACAGGACAGAGCGGGGGTTGGCTATACATTAATTTCATACACACATTACATTGATATCTCACACTTTCTCGATATGCAGATATTGCAGATGGGGATTCCTCTGTGTGCCTCTTGTTCAGTCACATGTTGAAGGCTGGAGTGGGGAAGCTGGCCCATGGGGAAGGGAGTAAAGGGTAGAAGCAGTGGGGAGTGAGGGGAAGAAGAAAAGTAGAAATGGGAGGGAATGGTGAATAGTGAAGCAGAGGTGAGGGAAGGGAGCAGTAGAACAGGTAGAGAACCAACCAGATGAAAGAGGTAAAGCAGATCAGCCCCTGACTGACTGCACACACTACCTATCAGCTTAGTCATCATGATGCTGTAGTCTGACATAGGGCTGGCCATCGAAAATTATTGCCCTGTTACCGGCCTATGCTGGAATATAACTATTGTTTGTAAAGTATTCCATGGTATAAGCCATTATTGGTACACTAGTGCTCATGCACAAATGAGACAGTTTGTACATGCGGCAAGGAGCATTGATACTGTCCCTGTGGTGTACGCAGCAGCAGGAATTATATGACAGAATTATATGACCTAATATCAGTTGGAACAAAGCAAGCAATGGTTGCAGTCATTTGCCCGTATGGAATCAGATGGACAAATCATCACCTTGGGGCTTAAAACATTGATGATTCCGAAACATTGTTTACTAATGGCCATCGCTAGACTGACAGAGAGGTTTCACGCCTGAGGTTAGGAGTTGGTTGGAACAGGCATGGGAATGTGAAGAGAAGTAATATGAACTGTGATGATGGTCCCAAAGGCGAGGACAGTAAAGTAAATGTCTTTATTGAGCAGCAGGTCTGAATGGGAACTGGATATATACTGCTAGATTTATAATAGAGATGGGCAAAATCGGATTGGGAACTTGATCAATTTGATACTGATGTTGATGAATTGCAGTACTGGATCGGTTTGGATCCAATGATGATAAATTGCAGTACTGGATTGGTTTTGGATCAATGGTGATGAATTGCAGTACTGGGTCGGTTTGGAACCGATGATGATGAATTGCAGTACTGGATCGGTTTGGGGCCGATTATGATGAATTGCAGTACTGGGTCGGTTTGGAACCGATGATAGAAGTGTTGGATTGAACCAATGGTTGGAGGTATCGCTGGAACCGATATAGGTTAATGTTAATAAGTCTCTGTGGTAAAACCAGACTGGAATGCTAGATGGAATAGGAGACTTGATAACCAGACTTGGAACTGGAATACTTGGAAATGGAATATAACAGACCCGGAACCGTTCGGATACAGAGTATTTAGGAGATCAGCACAGAGCTGTAACTTCAGCAGAAGCGACATTATACTGGCAACAGTGGCCAGTCAGAAAATTTAATTTATAGGAAAGGATCTCCTGCCATCAGCTGGTCTGGGAGCAGCGGTCTGAGGGGAGGAAGAGCATCATGTGACAGAGTCCAACATGGCTGCATCCATACTGCAGTTTAGGAGAGAACTCTGGCAAGCAGCTTGTGTGCCATTATGCTGGGAAGACACGCTGTGAGCAAGGGGCTGCGGAGAGCCATCTTCATGCTCAGTGACAGGACATTGAGCGGATGGGGCAGGAGCAGCACACACAGACATCAGCACCAGCCGGGAGCAATGTGCAGCGTGATCGGACCTCTGTGATAGTCTGGACAGACAACGAAGAGGTAAGAAAGTGGTTTTTAAGGGTAGGAGCATGACAAGAGGGGAGCATATCCAGTCAGGACAGGGTCAGATCTCTGCTGTATGCAGGAATGTATTTAATATGGTGTCTTGTACCTGCAGAGGGGCCAACCAGGGGCCAGCCACCAATTAAAAACAAAATTCCAGAGCTGTCCAAACCAGAGCTTTGGTCTCCACTCCCACCATGCCAGCACATATGTCAGTTGGCTAAAGTGTTGCACCCCTGTTTCATGGGCCAATGTACACTGCACACCCTGCACCAAAGGTGGATAAACCACTGCCGTGATGTTCCTCCCTTTCATTATTTTGTATATAAACATACTACAGTACAAAGAAACATTGAAATGTTAGATTGATACTGTCAAAACTTGGTGATTTATGTAAATAAATTACATTGTTAATCATACATCTGTGTTCTCCAAGTATTTATATACTAAGGGCAACATATATTTTAGAGCAATGTTTCTTGGACAGACCTGGTACACATCATTATACAAATATTGCTATATTATATATTGAGACAGCTTGTTCATGTTTGTTTGCTCATAAATTACCAGAAACTTCATTTGTAGTCTGATGTAGGTTTTGAGGAATCCATTTAGAACGTAGCCAATAAATGTATCACTGTCAAAAGTGATCTATGACCGGAATGTGTATTTGTTTTAACAATGCCCCCCACCTTCATTTTATTAATGGTCTTACAAGGAACATACACATAGGAAATGTCATTCTACGTTGTGTGCACATAATAATGTAAAGTGTTTTTATTTATTATATGTAATTCATTGTTCAACATAAAATACATACTACTACAAGTGGTTCCAATGTGTTACTCGTAAATTGAACTAAATAAACATTTAATAACTCAATGACTGCTAACCACCTAAGAAAAATAGTCTACAAAATGTTTTACAATGTTCCAGGTTTTTTATTTTATGAGATACTTTTGTTAGTCTTCAAAAAAATGTGGTATGTGTCTGTTTTATATGCTGGCTTCAGCAAACCACCTCCTGATGTCACGTTACCCTTCATTGTGTAATGGGAAGCTGATTTAGGCTTTCCCAGGTTAGAGAACAACATTGTTGTGTCCAGTACTTCTTTCAATGAATAAAATGTACGGGTACTCAGAACTAAGGTAGTGATACTCATCTAAACGTACATGTTGTACAAGATTTGAGGAGGCTTAAAAAACTACGGACAAGTCTCAAATAATTTAAATAATTTTATTTAGTTTCTGGAGCTAGTTATAAGAATAAAACATTATTGACATTATTCAGAGATGGATACAGGTGCAGTCGGGGCCATAGGTATAATTACCATAGGTGCAAGGCCTTCAAATACCTAGTTACGCCTCTGGTTGGGGCTGTGACATTTGTCGCCTTTCTGCTAATGCTGTGGCTAAGGGCCGACCCATTGAGATGCCCACTAGCTGCAGCATGATAAATTCACCCAGCTGGCACAGAATGCCTGATATCCGATGTCAGTGCATTTGTGTCTGTAGACACAGTCACGGACACTAATATGCCCACGACTTGAAGCCATCCTACCAGTCACTGCCCAGTAATGTCCATCGATATTGCATGGATCTCCATGCAATTTCGATCTGCGTCTCTCTGCTTTAAACATAGGGATGCATACGTAGAGCATCTCAGAAACATGCACAGAGGTAAAACATCTGCATCCACCTCTGAATCACCGACAGTATCAGAATAAAGGTTCCGTTACTCATACTATTGAGTACCATCACAGAAAACACTGGTTGTGTTATTGTTTCTTAGGGTGCTGCTAAATACATTTCCTGGAAACTTTTTTTTAACATCCTTTAGTAGCCTTAGGAGCTGATTCAGAGTCGCTCGCAGCTGGCGGCCACTCGCTCTGAATGCGACGGGTTTTTTTTTCTGCCGCTCGCAAAGCTGTGGGAGACCACCCACAGCTTGTGCGAGTGGCCAGGAGACCATTGCGATTATCGCGACCATCGGGCATGCGACGAGACCCTGGGGTAGGTTCTAGCTGCCGCAAGCCTGAGTGGACTTCCTGCTCTAACAGAGCAGGAAGTCCACTACTGACATCACTAGTGATGTCAGTAACCCCTCCCAACAAACGCCAGGCGTTCCTAAGGGAATGCCTGCGTTTGTTCAGCCACCCCCCCACCCACCCACAAATGGGGTGAGCTGTCACTCACCATCGACAGCCGCCCCGTTTTGTAGCAAGCCCTGTCACGACTGAGCTTCAGTCGCTCGGCGGGGCTCACACATGCGCATGCTTGGCACAGCGCTTGTTCAGTGCGTTACTATCAGGCCGCTTGCGAGCGGCTCTGAATGAGCTCCTTAGTGTTAAATGACAACTCTGTCTCTTTTATACTCGGCATAGCATTATGATCAATTTATTATATAGCAGATTTTATTTAGTAAAATATTATTTCAGCCATTGGAAACATTTCCACCATGTTAACTAACTGAAAAGTAGGGCTTTATATAAATGTGGTCATTTTTTCTTGACTATTGGGCTCACACCTAGGTATGATATGAAGATAGTAGAATAATGATGTTGCACAACCACAGCCTCACATGCCTTAAGCTGGGTACACACGGTGTGATGTGTATGCAGCGATGCGATCCACGATCTGACGGCTGACATATCGAGCAGTCCATTTAGGTCAAACAATGAACATATTACCTTTTATTTCACAGATAAGAAAAGAGCAAAAAACTATAGAACAACCGAAACAGCAAGAGGAAAAAGATACTCATACAAACAAAGCCAAGAATACAACATAGAAACTGTAGTGGTTGCTGACCCAGGCATGGTGTCCTATCACGGATCTGAAGCAACAAGAAAATTCATTCTCACCATCCTAAACATGGTAAATATCTGCAGTCAGTAGGGCCGCTATACCTATAAGAGGTTTCCAGATGGCTGATTCTTCCTAATTTCATCTCAATACTAAATATTTATCAGTAATAATATACTGAAATGTAGTGTACAGTATTAGCACAAACACAGCAACATATAACAGTAACCTACTATACCTATGGGCACAACGGGAACATTCAGTGACAAAGCTTCATTTACAAATTGTAGATAGAGGTATTAGACAGAAGTATTAGATTCAGAGACCTGATGGTTTCCGTACATCTCCAATGGTGTAAGACCTGCTTATGCTCAGATGCTGCAATTCGCATATACTGATCTCGTTCCGCAAGATCGCACGCAATGCCCTCAAGCTGCAGAATGATTGACTTGCTGTGGCCGTTTGGGAGCATAGACGGGGAGGCGACAGCCAGCGTTCTCAAGGCGTGCCAAGGCCAGTGTCTGCAACTTCTGATGCAGCTTCACTGACCCCAGCAGAGTGAAGATATCGACAATCCTGAGTGACCTGGGGGCTACCCTGCTGGCCAATGATCATGTAGATGATCCATTGCTGCATGCTCAGACAGCAGGAGGCGTCTATTTACACCAGACGGCCTCCTGCATCATTACCATAATATTGCACAGTCGCTGTGTACAAAGTAGCAGCAGCTTTGCAATAGCGGCCATCTCTGAATCAGGCCCACAGTACAATAGGCACAATAATCATCTCTCAATGCTGTCCTGCAAATACACATACTACTGTATTACTACCAATCTATTCTCTGTTAATGCTCTAACTAGTAGTAACCATAATAATAACACATTGGGGTCTATTTATGAGCAATGGGGGGGATGTTGGAGAGAGATAGTGGAGAAGCTGTTCATAGTAACCAATCAGCTTCTTACTGTCATATATTTAGCCCAGCCTGTTAAATTACAGTTATTAGCTGATTGGTTGCTATGGGCAACTTCTCCACTTTATCTTTCTCCAAGGTTTGTTACTTCTCCCGCAATGACAGACAAAGGAGTTATCATCACCTCCTCCTATTTAACAACAGAAATATCGCAAATAAATCACTTATTTTTCCTACAGACCCTGGTCTTTTGCAGTTTGCCATGTTACATAGCCTGCTATGGGGAGTGTGGTTTCTGATCTATTCAAGCAATGAGAAGCCGAGCTGTCCACTACTGGGTATTGCCATCTTGAGATGGCCTATAGCCTTAGCTGGTGAGGCTTTGCTAAACCGCCCTTCAGGTCAAAGGGCGTACATGTGCATTTAACTGGAGCCATCCGCTGGCAGAGTTAGACTGCCAATGAGGGGGGAAAAAACAGCATAGCAGCTCCAAAAAGATAAATATGGCTGCGACTGCATTATGTATCATATTATGATGTATATGTATTATATATTAATACAGTATTGCCATGCCATCAATGGTAAATAGACTCCTTAGTGGTTTAACAGAAAAAATACACAAATCACTACATTTACAGTCAGTTGTTATTATTTAATCACTTTCAAAAATCATACAATTGAACTTATTATATTTATTAGAAAGGTATCTGAAAAAAACAAATGTATAAAATACTATACGATGTGTGTACCCAGCGACGGACAGACTATATGATACGGGTGTATGATGGCGTGATATAATGTTACATGCTGCATGTAGCAGCATGGCGTCATTCGTTGCATCATCCCATCTGCTAATCAGAACAGCAGACGTGACAATGTGATGAACGACCATCGCGAACGACGGATCGGGCGTATACACTGCACAATTCATAGGATATATCAAATAAATCCACGACGCAACAATATATTGTACCACAGATAGTATAGTATGTACCCAGCTTTACTCACAATGAATCTATATCACAATGATGTTTATTTTATCATTTCAAAAAAACAAAACAAATAAAACAATATATCAATTGTAATCTTTCTAGGTATACAACCTTTTTCAGCACAAAAGTCTTGGAGTACAAATGAATCTTCGAGTTACAAAATTGGTTCTACTTCATGAAACACCTGTGAGTCAGCTCTTTAATGCATTTCTGAATATTTATTGTTATGTGGATCATATTAATGTTGTCAATACCAGATATAACTGACTATCATATACTGTAACTACTTTCTGTATGTAACATTTTGTCAACATACATTTATACAGATATGTCCTCATTCATCTAGCATTTTTACGCCACATAGCACAACATACAGTAGGCGCTCTACCTTGTACTGTTTCCTGAATTTTGCATCCTATTTGCTTCGTAGCCACATACTGTACAAAGTCGCTCACAGTGTACCAGACACACCAGAGTAGTATAGTTGTTATTATTATTATCCTTTATTTGTATGGCGCCACAAGGGTTCCGCAGCGCCTTACATAGTACATAAACACAGTACATAAACAGTTGAGCAGAACAAGAAAATAGTGTCATACAGTTTAAGACAATGCAAGACAAGTACATGGTATATAAACCTAACTGCAACAGTAGCAGGATGGCAAAAGTCACGGGTTAGGTGCTTTTGAGTATAGAGCAGATAATATAAGTAAAGAAAGGATAAGCACAAGAGGAAAGAGGGCCCTGCTCGTAAGAGCTTACATTCTAGAGGGGATGGGCAGATAGACAGGGGTGACACAGATGGGGTAGACAGTGAGCATGGGACAGACAGTTAGGTTGACAGATGGGTGGATTCCTATTTAACAGTATGTGTGGAAGTAATTTGAATTAAGATTTACACCACTGACATTCTACTTTAAGAGGCAGTTTTTGTAGGTGTCTGTGGAAAGCCATGGCTGTTATATCAGTTTACGTGAAGTCTGACGGGTAGCTGAAGCCACTTCATCAAGGGCTATTTAGAGAGTTTGGTTAACGTGTGAACCAGCAGTCTCAGGTAAATGTAGAAACTGGTGAAAGTAGTTACTGTAAAGAGATGTTCAGATGCAAAATAATAAGTTGTGATCAAGTGTGAATACTATAAGGCACATTTATTGATTTGGAGGGTGATGGGAGACATGTGAGGTTTGCAGGATATTTATTCCATAGTAAATCCGCTGTATGTGTGTGGGGCCTGGATTTGGTGATATGTCTCCAGATAATAAAAGCAGAAGGATGGAGAAGTAGATATAGTTGTAGGTGTGTAAAAGTTTTTTATAGTGACACAATGAGGCTGTAATAGTCAATTTTTGATGAAAAGAAAGCTCATTAGTTTTTAGAGGAGGTGAGTGAATCAATAGGGCTGCAATGTGCCCAGAGAGGTGAGATGCAGGGAGAGTTAGGGATGTTATATCCTTAGAGAAAATACAAAGGAGGGAGTTGATAAAAAGAAATGTGTAGTACATGGTGAGTTTTAGGTTTGTTATTTTTAGACAAATTTTAAAGCATTTAGGACCTCATTCAGAGTCGGTCGAAGCGGCCGCACGGTCGTACGCCACCGATGTTCGCTATACTGCGCAAATGCGAAAAGTTTGCAATGCGCGTGCGCAAAGTAGCCGCTACGATCAGAAATTTCTCTCTCCTTGAACACAGCCAGGTCGGTAGTTTGAGTGACAGATGGAGGCGTTTGTGGGTGGTAACAGGGGAAGGTGCTTGAAAACGGGGGAGGGTAGATCCGAACGCAGGCGTGCCACATTATGCGAATGGCGTTTTATGGGAGTGCATACGGATTATGGGAGTGCATAATTAACAAAGTAGCGTCATGGCACATGTGACATGGGAGGTTTATACACTGACATGATCGTAGAGCTTAAGAGAGGATATGGTCAACGTTAAGCTCTACGACCAGTTCCGATGGTTCCCGATGGTCTCGATTAATCCTTATATACCCGGAGATGACGTGCAATGCGTACGAGAAGGAGGCGTATTTTTTGTCTTCCGACATCTTCCTCCCCTTGGTCGGCCAACTACCAATCCGAACTTAGAGATGCAACTTGCGAGGGAATCATTTGAATATCCGGCCCCTTTTCCCGTACGACCGTGCGGCCACTTCGACCGACTCTGAATGAGGTCCTTAGTTTCTTAATCTGAAATTACTTAGATGTTGGTCAATGTTTGTTCAACTGTTTGATTACCTGTTATGTTAGCACACTTTGTGATTTAACATTTGGTGCATTTAACCCCAGCTGCCCCTAGACTGAATATAAAGGAGTGGTATCCTTGATTAAGACAGGCTACATCTGACTCAATTGGTCTGCTGATCAAAGGAGATAACTTGCTCTGAGTTGGAGCAAAAACCAGGCCAGATATATACCATAAACTATGCTTCACTGACCAATACAGACTATACAGGAAAAAAACAAATCTATGCAAGAGAGACAGTCACATACATTTAAATCCGCACATGATTGCATGAAGTTCTATGGAGAATATAGATGCAATAAGCAGGATGAGAGACAGTCACATACATTTAAATCCGCACATGATTGCATGAAGTTTTATGCAGATTATAGATGCAATAAGCAGGATGAGAGACAGTCACATACCGGAGGGATGAAATTAAATAAACAGATGATTAGTCCATATTCATGCAGGATAATTGTTTGATTAACTGTTATGTTAGCACACTTTGTGATTTAATACTTGGTGCATTTAACCCCAGTCGCAAACCAATTGGTATACAGTCGCAGATTAAGCATAACAATACATGGCGGGAGGCATAGTGCTGGTTACTCATATAGGAACTCTGGACCTGATTCTTTATGGATCGCAGCTGCGATTACACACACAGTTCTGCTGTGAAAATATGCTAATGTATGCAACTGCTCATCCGGCACAGAGACGCCCACAAGACCTCACATTCCTGCATATACATCAGTAACATCGAGTAATATTGGAGCCTGATGCAGAATTACAGCAGGTCTTAACCTGTATCATAAATTGCAACTCTTGTAGCATGCAGTGAGTACTCAAGCTGCGAATGCCGTTGCAGTGGCTAATTTATGCACACCTGCGTTTCTCCAACCACTCCCCTAACGATGACATCCAGTCACTCACTCTGCGATAGCTTTCTATCTGTGTAGGTCAGTGGTTACCAAACTGTGTGCCGTGGCTCCCTGGGGTGCCTGGGGACACTCTTAGGGGTGCCTCCGGTTGGTGGTCCAGCACCAAATCAATCTATTTATGGTCAATGCAAAAGACAAAAACATAAAATATTTGGACAAACAGAAGTGCAACCCTGTCCACTACCACATAACTGAACCTAAGGATAATAGGTAAGCACAATTTACTTAATCATTTTTTTCCTGAATTTCTCAAACTTTTGGTTCAGAGGTGCCGTGAAAAAAATGTTGATATTCTAGGGTGTCGTGATTCAAGAAAGTTTGGGAACCACTGGTGTAGGTGATGACAGTGCGATGGCAATACTGGCTGGCGCATGCGCAGTACACACCATCAGTTGCGATCCATGATGAGGCAGGCCCTCTGTCTTTTGCTTTATTACCCGGATTAGTGACTGAGGGCCTGATTCAGAGAAGGACATAATGGAGATGTTTACGCAGATCGAAAGATTGTCTGCCATTACGCATGCGTATAAGATGCACTGCGCACATGCTGCGATTATCGTTGTGATTCCGCATGCACAGCGAACCCATTCGCAAAGTGAGTGACAAGTTGTCAGTGTTTGGGGGGGGGGAAGGGGGGTGGTCAGAAAAATGCAGGTGTGTCTGACTGTTTAAATGCTGTTACATGGGCATGCATAAATTAGCCCGTGTGATTACATATGCAGCATGAGAGCTCTCTGTGTGTTAGGAGAGCTGCAGCGTTTACGGCTAGTCAGACTTTCCGCAAGGGCAAGATGGCCACTCGATGTGCGTCGATGTTACCGATATTTACACAGGTAAGCGATGTTGTACGCATATGAGAAGGCAGCGGGGGGCGTCCCTATGCTCAGGTAAGCTTTGTAGCTTCTAGCATATTTTCACAGCTGCGTTCTGTGTGAAATGGCAGCTGCAACCACAGCAGCGTCCATCCTTGAATCAGAGCCTGAGTGGCACACAGTACGTGAAATGCCAGTGTCAGTACTAAGTGTACCCTTGCTTTTTACTTTTCTCACATTAATGAAGCAACTAAGATGCATATTTTAAGAAAAATATGTTTGGCACAGCTACTGTAACTTGCAAACTCTGTGGTGTGGTTTGGGTATGAAATACTGATGGCTTAAAAGCCGGTTCAAATCCCGACCATGGAAGCCCGACAGATGAAAATCCCGATGCCGGCTCATAAGTATATTTAACGCTCCTCTCTTCCCCCCCTAACCCTTAGGGGTGCCTAATCCTAAAACACCAGGGGTAATGCCTAACCCTAAGTCCCACCCATGGTGCCTAACCCTAACCCCTCCTTCCCCTAGCCTAAACCTAACTCTCCCAGGGGGGATGCCTAGCCCAAAGTCCCCACAGGGGTACCTAAACCTAACCCTCTCCCTCCCCCCCACGCGGCTAACAGCTTGCGCCGCCTGGCTTACCTTAGTTTGGTATGCCGGGCGTCGGGATTTCGGCGTGGGGCTAATGATAGGCATTGGTATTTAGACGCCTATCTTTAGTTCCATGCATGACTTTCAGTGTCGGGATTCTGTGGGTCAGCATTTCGACCGCCGGCATCCTGACTACATCCCCGTGGTGTATATGGACAAATCTGTACAGTACATGCAACGTATAATCTGTTATTGCCTATAAAGATTGGTGTTGACCAATAAGCTTTGATCTTCTAACTTGATCAGGATTGAGACATCTCATGAATTATCATTAAGGAAAATGAATATACTAATTATTATTATTATTATTATTATTGAATTAACTATTTAGATTATTAGAGTTTTATAAAGATTTCAACAGAGAATAATAATAATTGTTGTAACAAAGTATAAATACAGTCCCACCATTTAGCACCTTTAACTGCTTTGGTTAACACCTCAGAATAACATAAATTAACTTTTCCCCATATTCCTATCTTCAACAACTCATAAAAATAAGTGAAGATTCTGGCATCTTTATTTGAAATGTCTAAAATTTGAAACATGATAGTACATTAGCACTTTAATGTGGTATCATTATTTGTTGTGTGCCTAGATTGAGAATATACTTTTTAATGAGAGTAATTGATGACTGAAGTGGAGATTAGGCCATTTGAGGCCTATTCATTAACCATAAAGCAGTGCTACTTTAGTAACCAACTGCGAGTAGCAACGGTGGATACTAAAACTCCGGAGCAATTCAACATTGGGGATCAGCTGTCCCCGCATTCCCTATCACAGCTACTTCTTTAGCAGTGAAAACTAGCACTGCAGAGGCTGACTCAGCAGTGCTAGCATTTGTAAACTTGGGTTCACGCATGCCCACAAAGAACCCGGGCAGCCATTGGAAAGATCAGAACAGGAGCAAAGGAATCTGAACAGGAGATAGAGAAGGGACTCTGAGGATGGCATCCGTTCTTGCAATAAAATTCCAACAATTATGTATTTTCAGAATTTGATAAAATGGGAAAATAAGAGGTCCCTATACTAGTGTATAGGGAACACATTCTGCTTCGGGGATTAAAGGTAAACAGGAGATTTCAGTGAAATCGACTGCATTACCAAACAGGGGAATCAGTATGTATTAAATTCAAATCCCGATACTGCTGGAAGCCCGGCAGGGGTGAAGATCCCGACAGCAGATTGAGGTAAGTAGTGCTAACCCTACCCCATCCCCCTCTAACCCCAACCCTCCCATAGGGGTGCCTAACCCTAACCTTCCCCACTAGTGCCTAACTCTAACCCCCCGCTAAGTGCCTAAACCTAACCCCCCCCCGTCCTCGCAGCCTAAACCTAAGTCTCCCGGGGAGGTGCCTAACCTTAATCTCCCCCCAGGGGTGCCTAACCCTAGCCACTGGCTCCTCTATCTTTGCCAGCATGGGAGTCTATCTTTGTTAGTAGCCATGTCTATATGAGGTTTAATTATCTGCATCTGTTTGGGACTTCTCTATCTATGCTTTTATGGGGCTACAGTATCTATGACTGTATTAGGCTTCACTATTTATTCTTATATGTGGCTTCTACATATTTGCCAGCCCGGTGCACCAATATCTGTTCTTGTATGGGAGTCCACTATCTTTACCTGTACTGGGCTCCATTATCTATGGTTGTATAGGGTACCTTTACCTATTCCTTTCTGAGACTCCAGTATATATGCATGCATGGGTCTCCTCTATCTATGCCTGTATAAAGCTCCTCTATCTATGCTTATATGGGGCTCTAGTATCTAGGCCAGTATGGACTGGGCTACACTCTGTATACAGTACCTGTATGGGTCTCCTCTATGTCTATCAGCCTTGGGCTCCTCTACAGTATCTATGCTTATATGGGGTTCTAGTATCTAGGTCACTATGGAATGGGCTACACTCTATATACAGTACCTGTATGGGTCTCCTCTATGTCTATCAGTCTTGGGCTCCTCTATCTATGCTTGTATGGGGCTTTTCTAGCTATGCCTATATGGTGCACAACTATCTATGCATGCATGGGACACAATATCTGTAACATGGAATGACAATCACTAAGCATAAGAAATAAATTCTTAGGCCGTAACTCTAGAAGACAAATCGCACATACTGAATTTTCATCCAACCCTGGGTTTATTTATAGGCAGATATGTACATAGGACACCATGGAGAGAAAATGTTGGAGAGCTTTTGTAAATGGCAGCTTGATGAATTCGGAAAGAAGAATGATGTACATATGGAGATGTCAACCAGTTGGGGAGAAGAATATTCAGCAGTAGATGCCGCGGTTCTTATAACAAGGTAAAGTAAGCAGACTTGCTTAGAGTCACTACATGTTTTATCTATTTAAATGTTGATCTATATATTTTATATAAGAATAATCAACTCATATTACATGCATATTTATATTACTATAAAAATTGGTGTAGTAACGTGACATGTTGTGGCTATCAATTTTCTTGTTTTTTTTTGGCTTTCTTTTTAAGTTATTCATTGAAGATTTTTATGAAAAGTGTTAAGGATACAGAAGGAAAGAAGAGGAACACGTGTGTGTGTGTGTGTGTGTGTGTAAAAAGAAACATTTAAATCAAAATAGGGGTTTTGAGAGAGCAAATACAATCCAAGTACAATGGATAAGCGTAGACATGATTTTCTATGTTCAGAATGAAGTTGGAATAGAAGGACTCCAGTGCTGTTGTCTTACAGCCCAAAGGACATGGGAGGTAAAGCTCCATGATGTGTCAGCCAGAGACTCCAAATAGCTGTGAAGTGACCAGCTTTACCAGCAATGACATTCAATATATGCTCCCTTTTATATACAAGTCAAATAGTTTCTTTAATTAAAGATAAGGATGGAGGGCAACTGAACGGGGATATCTGACAATGTGCTGCATTTAATATATGCCAAATGATATTCTGTGGTGATTTAGGGGTATCTGGAATTGATCTGAGCAGCAGTATGTTAGGGAGCTAGGTATATGGATATTAGTATAGTAATAAGATAGATAAGCTGATGAACTTTCCTTCAGATGCAAATTATTTTTGGACATGACCAAAATATATGGGACAGAGGGGCTAAGTCAGCATTGCATGCAAGTGCAATGCTGAACGCAGAGTCCCGATTATCGGGAATCTGCGAGTGCGCAGGACTCCTTCTGCGAATGTGCAGAATGGGTAATGCGTGATCGCACGCAACCCCTTCTATGCCTCTACCTGATTGACACAGACACTTAAGAGGCGGTGCGGGGTCGCCGGCATTCCCATAAATGGAGGCGCCCGTTTTTCTGGGAGTGGCAAGGCCAGGGACTGTGTCCACGAACACATTTTCCTGGCCTCGCAAGCCAGCCAGTCTGAGTAAGATCTCAGTCACAGTGCTGGGATCGTGAATGCAGCAGGGGGTGACATACGCCTCCTGCTGCATTTGCATATTTACAAGGACGGAATTGCAAAGTTGCTTGCGTGAAGGTTGCAATTTCGTCCCAAGCTGAATCACCCCCAGAGTATGTTCCTGACTGCAATCCCGCCAGCATTTGAAGGAGGGAAATATTCTGTGTAAACGTTACAGGGTGAGGTGCTGCAATGTAACTACTGCTTTCAGGGTACTGTACTTGAAGTTACCATTATCTACTTCTGGTCACCATGGTCCTTCCACAATTTTATTCCCATTATCTACCATAGTGGGGCTGAGGCTAAGGTGAAAGTATATTGACAGGAGTAAGTTACACAAAAGAATGTTCTCACATAAAAGCATATTTCCACATATAAGATACAACTGAGATGCACACACCTCTGCATAGGCATTAAATGTGTCTATGTACTTATGTCTCCTGAATGGTGCATCTGCAAATATCTCCAGAACTGCATGGCCAGCATTTGCAGACACCCTCACTGAATCTTGTCTAGTGAGTGTATGAACCCCTCTTTCCACCACAGTTCCGCCTTTTCAGTGGTACAGTGGCTATTGGTGCGGCCATTTTCTGAGCATACACAGAACAAATTCACATCAGCCCCAGTATGTACAACTTAAATGTGCAATTTAAAATGATAGCATCTTGACATTTTATTTCAAGCAAGAAAGGTCATACTCATGAGAAAGAAGCTCTTTTGTCACTGGCTCATCCTTTTGCAGAAAATAATACAAGGTTGTCTCTAGATACATTATGCCGAAAGACATTCTCAGTTGAAATTGGAGCAGAAGATTATTCATCTACATTATAGTAATAGTGTCCTAATAACCAAGCAAATACCTGCACTCATGCTCATCTCTAGTTTCCTTTTATCTAAAACGCCGGAGACTGCTCTGTATGTTCATCATCCTCTCATCACGGTTCATTTACCCTGCGGTGACAAATCTACCAATGTAATTATACTTTACCTTGGAAAAGCATAGCAACATGTTGTAGATATTTGTCATGTAATCATAGTTCATTTATCTCAAATAATTGTATAAATATATATTTTTTATAAGTAATGTACGTAATAAATTGTTTAAAATATATTTTGGGGGGGGTCGTACAAATTATGACAATGTTTTAATTTTTAAAAAGGTGTCAGATTTATTGTTGTCAGAACGATCAGTCTAGTAATGCTTAGAATTCCTTCCCAACCATCATCTCTGAAATACAGGTGACTAAGTTCTGGAATCATTACTAAATATTTCATATTTCTCAGAAGAGAATATACCAAGATGTATCAGTGCAATAAAGTATATGTTAGAATTTTCAGCAAAACAAATGATAAAATGATAACTGTTAATTCCAATACAAGATACCAAACACTAACGCCACGTTTTCTTTTAAGTAATATTTTCAAGGTAATTCAAAAGTAAATGCACTCAGAAAAGTTTTCTTAACCTTTGAATATCATTGTAGTCATTACATAACTGTTAAAAGGGATGGTCACCCCCAGTCAAATTGCATTATTTAGACAAATGCCAGGAGGCTTGTCTACAGTAGGACACCACCAACCGAGGGGTGGAGTGAGAAGAATTACTGGTGCTCTCTTCAGCCTGCTATGTCCCATTGCTGCTTAGCCTCCAGACCATGTGCCTGATTTCCCAAGATTTACGCTAATGCAATCACAATTGCGATCTCTTATGGATCGCAATTGCGAAAACATGCTATTGTCTTCCAAAGCTTACCTTAGCCTAGGGATGCCCACTGCTGCCTTCTCATATGCGTCCGACAACATGCATCAGCGAAAACATCAGGAACATCGACACAGATTGGGCATCCACACAGCTTCTGAGTGAAGTATGACCTGTCTCAAACACTGTGTGACACGCAGAGAGCTCTCATGCTTCGAAGAAGATCGCAATGGCTAATATATTCAAGCCCATGAAGCAGCGTTAAACGGTCCCAACATGCCTGCATTTACAAAGCCAACCACCCCCAAATGCTGACCACCTGTCACTCACTTTGTGAGTTAATCCTCTGTGCAAATGTAATCGCAAACCAATCACTGCACGTGTGCAGTACGGCTTTCACAGATGTGCAATGGCTAATAATTGATTACCGTTGTAATTAGTCTGACTAAGGGCCTGATTCAGCAGAGGGCACAGTGCTATCGCAGCTGCCTCCTGCTGCACTAAATGGCAATGCAGCCTCCTGCATTAGTCATGCATTACTGATCAGAGTTGCCTTCTAGAAAGCAACATCGGATCATCTGCAATCCAAGTGACCTATGGAATCACACAAGCCAACCGCTGCAGATGCACAAAAAAGGCCAGGTTTCCGTCAGTCGACGGGGATTCTGGCCGCATCACTCCCCCCCAAAGGCAGCGACATGCCTCCATTTTGGGAAACTTTGGCCGACGACACCCTTTCCCCACCCAGAAATGGCAGCAGACTGTTAATCACTATAATGGCGTCCCAACGCACAGGCACGTCTGCGTTTGCCTGATCACCCCCGTCACCACTCACAAACGGCACTTCCTGCCAAACAATTTCAGAAGGGTCTGCGTACGCACTGCGTGTAGTCTGTGTACCCTAACCCAATTGTACTGGCTAGTTCGCGCACGAGCATTGCGATGCATACGCATGCACAGTGCGAAAACATCGGCTAAGTGCGTGCATTCTCTCCTGTGCGTTCCTTGCTGAATCAGGCCCTAAATGACCAGCTGCCACGCATGACCAGCTGTGGTCACGCATGTGTAGTCGGCTGGACAGGCACCAGTAAGTATCACCGGTAAGTATCACTGCTACTGCTACAGCAGTGTTACAGATGGTGGGGACAGCTGCTTTTCGGAGCAGCTGTCTCCGCACCGGAGCAATATTGAATTATTCTGGTAATTAAGAATCCACTTGTAACAAGTTGGATATTTAATAATTTTGGACAATCAGGCACCGATGATGAATCAGCCCCTAAAATTCACAGAGATTAAGAGGACTGTCTTTGTTATTCAGGACAATGAAAATAAGAAAATGACACATTTTAAAAGTAAAAGTATTTAAATGAGTATACAACTATGATCTGTTTAGTCTGAAAAATATTTTAAATATGCAAACTGTATTTGGAAATTGGCATCGGCATAGTCCTTTTAACGTTTATCCATTCTGTTATTGTTTCCTTAAAATGACAATGAATGATCGCACATACAGACAGGCCGCACCACCAGCCTTTGCTATTATATCTCACTGTATATAATTTACTGGTCTATCTCTGTTCTTTAAAAGTAATAGGAAGCTCTTAATCTGATAACATGACTTGCCTGAAGCAAAATTAATGTCATTCATACCATATATCTGACAGGATATCTGTAATAACACAGTTTACTTTGAGATCTCCCCTACCTAATGACTCAAACTTTTCACATGTATTTTCATATTTATGTTACTATCATCTTTCACTTGGTCTTACAGTAAAAGCTGAGGCTGTTTTTTAATACTCAGTGGCATGCTGATCATTTCAGATCATTTTCTTATGGCTTAAAGTGAACTTAATTGTGTAAATGATCTTAAGGAAAGCCAATGCATGTGTTAGTTTGTGAATGTTACGTGGAATGTAAGTAACTGGCTTGCCTGTCAGGTTTGACGTATGGAATGCTGAGAGAGTTAAGGGAGAATTTAATTTCTAGCAGTTCCCAGCTACTGAAGTTGTCAGTATGATGCCCTATGTCTACTAGCAGCACAAGTCTTTCTTATTTCTTATTTATCTGTTTATTTAAACAGTTCATAGGTTAGAAAAAATATTTTAGTTAAAAAGGATATCACAGGCCTGATGTTCTTGAGAGAAATAAATTTGCTTAATAATGTGTTTATTCCATATGTTGTGTGAACTTGCATTCTATCTATCTATCTATCTATCTATCTATCTATCTATCTATCTATCTATCTATCTATCTATCTATCTATCTATCTATCTATCTATCTAAATGGTTTGTATTTTTGGTAGATATAATAGTGCCTAAAAGTACAATAAAAGTATTTAAAATGTACACGGCATACGCCGATGAGCCATAACATTAAATCCACCTGCCTAGTATTATGTAGGTCTGCCTTGTGCCACTAATACAGCTTTGACCCATCTACAGAAAAAAACCACTGAGGGTGCCCTGTAGTATCGGGCACCAAGACGTTAGCAGCAGATCCTTTAAGTCCTGTAAGTTGCGAGTTGGGGCCTTCATGGTTGGGACTGATTTTTCCAGCACACCCACAGATGCTCGATCGGATTGAGATCTGGGGAATTTTGAGACCAAGTCAACACCTTGAAATCTTTATCATGTTCCACAAACTATTATGCTGCTGAAAGAGGTAATAAGGGAATACAGTTGCCTTTAAGGGGTGTACTTAGTCTGCAAAAATGCTTTTGTAGGCGGTACATGTCAAAGTAACATCCCCATGAATGCCAGGACCCAAGGTTTCCCAGCAGAGAATTGCACAGAGCATCACGATGCCACCACCGGCTTGCCTTCTTCCCATAGTGCATCCTGGTGCCATCTCTTCCCCAGGAAAAAGATGCACACACACTCGTCCGCCCACATGATGTAAATGAAAACGTAATTCATCAGACCACGCCACCTTTTTCCGTGGTACAGTTCTGATGTTCACGTGCCCATTATAGGTGCTTTCAGCGGTGGGCAGGGGTCAGCATGAGCACTCTGACCATTCTTCATCTATGCAGTCCCATACGTAGCAAGCTACAATGCACTGTAAGATATATATAATACATCTTTCTACAGTATCAAGAAGAGTAGGAAGATGAAGCAGTAATGTAATATGCAAGAAATAATTATCAGCATACAAATGACATGGAGTTTAGCTGACCATACACCTTAAGATTATCTGTCCAACCATCCAACTAGTTGGCTGGATGCAACGAAAATCTGGTAATATATAGGAGCAATTGACATTCTACCATTTACTCCCAAACACATCAGATAAAAGGACAAAATTGTAGTTTATACAAATTGGTTAAAGCCGCTTGATTTAACCAATTTGTTTGAACAACAGCTGGAAATGTTGAACCTGCTGGGACTATATAGAGACGCTCATCTGTGGCTTTATAGAACCAAACATCTGCGTACAAAGACACAGCATCGTTCGTAGATCATTCGATTTTTGCAGTTCTGAGTAACCCTATGGCTACTGAGAATGGCCTTGGAAACTGAGAAACATGAGCCACTTTCACTGCAAACTTTTTACAAGGCATGAAAATGGTTGTAACACATCTGTGTTCTATGCCACCACTCTCTGTTATCTCCTTAAAATGCTCCCTGACTGTCAATCACAGTGTGAGCAACTACGGTAATGTATCTTGACATATGCCCAGTGTGACTTAGATGCTCAACTGTGTAAATATCAGCATTGTGTCCATCTCTAAATCAGGCCCAGAGTCCTTTCCTTGGAGTACTCTCTTGCTTGGTGGTTACTGTCCTATTGCATGTAGTTGTAATCCACAACAAGGCAATGAGTAACATCTAATGCTGATGTCCTGTACACACAGAAACAGAATCTTCAGCACTCTCAGTCCTGAGTACATAAATCTCTCCAGCACTTGGTGTTTTATTTATATTTCCAGACTAACCTGTGGGACATTTCCCTTCTGTCTCAGTAGCCTGTCAGCCTGGTGGCCACAGCGCTGCCATGACACTGCCTTACTTTCTTGTTGTCTAGTAGTTAAATGGTTAAACGCCAGAAGATGTCTCTTTATCTGAGTGTTAATGTGCAAGATTTATCAGCCTCAATAACATCACATGTCTATAAATTGTGTATTATGTAAAGATGCGTGGTTCAGTTTTCAAAAAATCCAAATCCATCCGAACTTCGTGAATCCACACACATCCGAGTCGCGGTCCTAATCTCCTAAGGGTATATGGATAAATCCGAGTTGCGGTTCTGATCTTTCCGCAATTCGGAATTCAGAATTTAAATCTGAATTTTCAATTTCGGAGTGCAAAAATTACATGATTTTTAGCTGTTTTTAACAACTTTTTATCATTTAAAAAAAAAAATTCAGATCCAAAACTAAAACACTTGAGGGCGGTTTTGTAAAACCAAAATCAAAACACAAAGATGAATCCAGATCCAAAACCAAAACAGGGGGGTCAGCACACATCTGTAGTATTATGCTGCATGATTAAAGGTGCGTACACGTGTAACAATTTTTTTAACGATGTAACTATAACGACGTCGTTATCGTTAAATCGTTTGAAAATTGTTCATTTTTTTGGGGTGAACGATGAACAATAATCGTTCAATTGCTCATGCGCGATCCCGTTTGTAGTTCATCGTCCATTCTGACTGTCCAACAGAACGATTTTCGTTCAATAAATCGTTCATGTTGTACAGAATGAACGATGAACGATGTCCATTCACTGTAGGCATGTTTCAAAAATCGTTCATCGTTCCTGAAAATCATTGAAAAAAATTGTTCATTAATTTAGTAACCAACAATTTTTCTAAACGATTTTCGTTCACTTTTTCAAGGGAAAATCTGAACGAAAATCGTTGGTTACTAACATCGTTACGTGTGTATGCAGCTTAAAGGGTCAATCAAATTAAGACACCAGGTGCAAGACTTATTTAATTTGCTCTATAAAAGGATCTGCATGTGCCCAAGTCTGTTACTGTGTGTATTAGAGCCTCACAGTGCTGTACGGCTTTTACAGTACTTAGACCAAGAGAGATTACTACCTTATAGTATTGACTGCTGTTTATCTTCTATCACGTGTATCCTGTTAACTTCAATAAATCCTACTCTGATTTGGAATCAATGTTTGGACTAACCTCCTTGCTCACATCCGCTATGCACCTTCCATCTTGTAGGCATCTGCCAATATTACTATATCACCAGGGCCCAACCTGCATTCTTGGTGTTATGCACAGCAGTGGGTACTCAGTGGTCCTTCACTCTGACTCCACCTCAACATGATCTCTTGCTCCCAGTTTCCTTCCCTCCAGATGCAGATCTCCCGGGGAGATCTTCTGCTTACCCGCACATGCCTCTGCTCAATGGCATTTCCCACTCTCAACTGTGCATGTCAGCACCAACAACCTCATATACAGTTGCGTGAATGTTTCTCCTGCATTCCACAGTGCCACCACAGGTAGACCTATGTATGACAGGGTCCACAAGACATAATGGCAGGTTGACAAAATATAAGTTGAGTCCTTTTATGAAAGGGATGGTGATGAAGTGGTAGCAGAATGGACATTTCCAGTAATTATCACAATCCTACAAAGTAGATATACATTCAGTTCACATAGGTCAGTTGCCAAAATGCAAATAATGATCAAACTCCATGTGCTTGGTAGACAAATAGGTGCATTTGTCAAACATAAAAGTGCATGACCATATATTTTGCACCTTCATAAATTACCTTTACTAACTTTGAACAAGGCACATAGTTGGAGAAACAGGAAGTTTAATTGGAAATGTATCTCTTGTTGCGTATCCCAGAGACTCATGTTACATGTTGTGCCTTGCCAGAGCTCCACTGGGGGTCAGCTGGTGCCCCAAAACCATGAGCTACAGTAGGAATGTCAAAAGCTGTTTTTTCCATACAAATATGCCTGCCAGGGATTTCACATACTGCAGGGATTACTGTCAGTGAGCTAGAGTATTATATGATTGGCAGTTGCTGGGGGCTAAGAGGTGTATATAGTGTCACTGGTACACAGAGAAGTAGCTGGCATGCTGGGTACCTTCTACAGCTGGCATTAGTAGTGAGAAGCTCACTGATTATAAATATACTACTCTAGAAATAGATGTGTTTACCAGAACACGTCCTTATTGACTGGGCCAAAATTAAATGTGCATACTTATTGGTTTCCTTATTTTTATACATATTTTATTGAGGATGTGCCAATACACCAGTAACAAGTACAGTATCAAATTCTGGGAACATGCATTGACTTTGCAAGATTAAACATTTTGCTAAACTAAAGACCTACAAACACTTTCTTTCTGTCATATTACAGGTAGAAGTGCAGTCACCACTAACCATGTGTATACATGATTAGAGGAGGGAAGTTGTGGTGGGAGGGTATGGAGCGAGGTGGGAGCCTGAATGAAGTGAGTGGTTTAGGGGTGAAGAATGTGAATATATCACATACAGTATAAGCAATGTAAGCCATAAATGCTATTTGTGGTATAATTTGGTAACCACTTTACACCAAAAGAACAAACATGATATTCATCTATACAATCCCTAGTTGCTCTACACCCGCTCACCTCCAGTCAGTCTATACAGAAGTCTCCAAAGCTTTCAAAAGCTCATCTTTTCCTCAATGATTTCCAGTCCTCCTTCTGCTCCCTACTTCTCCAAACTCATCTCTTACTGCTCCCCAAACTTACTTTCCAACTCACTGTTACCCGCTTTGTGTCTGCCCCTCCCCTCTAGATTGTAAACTTTGGGCAGGGCCCTCTTCTCTTGTACTTTCCTCATTCCTCATGTATTCCTGCCTGCACACCGATGTCATGCACGGCACCTGCTGCCTGGTAGCTTAGGGGCAAATATATGAAGCGGGCATGACCCCCTTTTTTTGCATTTTCACTGAAAAAAAAAAGGGATTATTACTACTGCTCTAAAATGAATAAAAGGCAGAAGTGGAGATTTTAGAGATTTTTCCAGTGGCACCTTCAGCTTCTGCTAATAATGTGTGATGGGCCCTTACTAAATAATGACAATCTGAGTTTTGCGTCGTTTGCCCACTAGCACATAACATCATTGGAGGTTTTTCTAGATCTCGCACATTCGTAACACTGCTGCCCAGGAGCCATCCCATATTGCATCTGCACAAGGCCGATGCGATACAAGTAGGACAAAGGTCGGAGGAGAGTGAGTTACCATAACACCTCTCAGGTGTAATGCATTTCAATGCTAAGACATCCTGCATCGCAGCCATAACCAGCACAGTGATAAGGGGCATGTTAATACATTGACCTTTTAGTCCCTCACTATAGTACCTATCTGTGACCCTATTTATAGCAGCTGTAGTTAAGGGCACAGGCTTGCTTCAGGCTGGCATGCCAGCTGTTTTCTTCATCCCTTCTCTAAACTGCCCTCTCTGTACTGTGTAACTTGTTACTGCTTGTTCATTGTCTAATTTACATTTGTTTTGCTCGACCCCCATTGTACAGTGAAGACGTTGACCGTTTTGGGCCTCGCTCACTGTTTCTTCCCTCTGTGTCACTCCTGTACGTCTGCCCCTCCCCTTTAGATTATAAACTCTCACGAGCAGGGCCCTTTTTCCTCATGTGCTTTTAATTTTCTCACTTTTACTATCACCTTCTTCCCACTGCCAACCACAACGTAGAACCTTTGGGTTAAGTTGGTGCTGCTTTGATGGGTTTCTAGCATGTTCAGGCAATAGCTATATAGCTTGTGTCCCATGTTATGCAATATTTTGTACTGAAAGGCTGTTGCACTTTTTTTGCGTGTTTTGTTTGCATTGTATATTTATACAGTATGTAAGGTGCTGTGGACCCCTTCTGACGCTATATAAAAAAGTATAAGACCTGGGCTTGGGCTAATTGATGTTAGAAAACAACTTGACATGAATTATTTAAGTCTGCTCAGGTTATTACTAACTGGAATAAAAAGAACGAGGAAAAAATGGAGGGGGTCATTGTGGGACTGAGGGCCAAGGTGTGTGGCAGGAGATCTTGATCTGTGTGGCTATAGGTGCTTGTTCAAAGCCATGTCTACAAGCTGATGCTTATTTCTATATACCAGTTTCCTTGGTATGAAAGTATTACTGCTCATTTCACTCTGGATCTAATGTTAAATAATTTATAACTGTAATAGAACTAAGGAGATTAGTAAATGTCAGATATGTGTATATTAAAATATGTTCAATATGTATGGGAACACACCGCACTATGGGCCTGATTCAGCAAGGAACGCATGTTAGCAGACGCACGCACCCGGCCGCTGAGAGAATATGCTAATCAATGCATACGCAAGGAGAGCGCAGCATAAGATCCAGCCCTATATTAAACCGCCCATCTACCTTTACTAAAAGCCTGATGAGAACGCAGGATACCGTAAACATTGGTAACATGGAGAACCATCGACCCCATTTGCAGAATAGTGGTTGACCAGACCTCGTGCAGGATCTTGGAAACTTCCTGTGTGCACAGAGTCTCATTACTGCATGTGGCACAGTAGTGGCTAATTTATGGACGCCCCTAAAACAGCATCCCAACGCACAGGCACGTTCCCGACCACCTCCCGTCACCACCCACAAACTGCACTTCCTGTCAATAGACATCAGAAGGGGTCTGTGTGCACGCTGTATGTAGTCTGCATATGCTTACCTGACCGCACTGGCTAGTTTGCGCACGCGCTGTGCGATGCATGCGCAGTACAAATCCATTGGCCAAGTGCGTGCGTTCTCTCATGTGCGTTGATTGCTGAATCAGGCCCTGTATTCAGAGTGTGGCACACAGTAAACTGGCTCATTGACGCCTACAGATGAGAAGAACAATACGGACCCACTTCTGTATGGTCTAAGCTCTGCGACAGGTGCACAAGGAAGCAACCCCCTAAACCTTACCAGTTAGTTCTGATTTGTTTTTTTTGTTTTTGTAACATGAACGAAGATCCTGAAGGAGAATTACTGTATGGAAACATATTTTTGCATGATTGGTGACTTGTTACTTTGATGCAATACATATTACCTTGCTTAATTCTGGCATGATATTGTGGGTAATGAGTCCGCAACAGTTATGAAATATAATTTTTTTATTAAATCATGTTATAATCCTTCAAAAACCAACGTTATCGTCTAATATATGTTATATATTGGATGACCTTGGGTTGGTGGTGCTCCCAAAGAATTTGTGGTGTAGACAACTATACGTTATTTGCAAAGGGCAAAAAAAGAAGAAATTGAACCTTTTTTGGGGCACTCTTAGTCAAATAGATATTGCAGTAATGTGAATATGAATTACTATAAAACGTAACTTTTTATGAAAATACCTTATAAAAAGAAAATGTCCCCGGTAAATACGTGAAAAATTTTTTTTTCAAAATTTACATATATCTCTAAAGTACTTAATCATTAAAAAGTGACTGAATCACTGATACAAAGGCAGATGAATATATATTATATATAATTGCTTACATACAATAATTAAATATGGCAAAAATGTATGACTAGATCTCTGTCACTGAGACGTGAATCCTATGATCATCTGTCATTAGAAATACACATCAATCACTCAAAATTACAAAATAACTGAAAAATACTCCTTTGTGTATCCGGTAGGTTTACATTTACATTCCGGCATGACTATATTAGGAGTTCTGCTTTATTTCAGCGTGTTGTTTTATGCCTATAATAAAATGTGATGCAGAAATAATTTCATAGAAATGCAAACATGAACTTTCTGAAACACACAGTTATGTCAAAACTGCTTTAAAATTAAAATGTACAATGACGCTCATTATTTTGTATATTACATGTAATATTCAAATTTTTTGATCTATTAAATGGAAATAGTAGGTGCATATTTCAACCTTTCAACCCCAAAGAATTAAATAATGTTTGCAATACCTACTTGCTAATCTAAATCTTTACTTTTCTGTAGTCTTGGTTACAATAGTGGATTCTTGTTTTTAGCCACTGAAGCATATCAAATCTGTGCAAATGGGTCACATAATTATTACTAGTCTGACAGCGTTGATTGTGATTAATGTGTTTTTTCCCTCCCTTGTTCTAGGACGGATTTCTGTGTCCATAAAGATGAACCATGTGATACAGTTGGTGAGTACAAACAAATGCATTTGTATTATGCATTTATTTTATATAATTTGTTTAACTAGAACTGTTTATGGACATAGATGTTAATCTGTATGAGTATTTTTAATTTAAACATTATATTGTCACATTGTTTTATCCTAGTACTGCAATATCAGTAATCAATTGTTGCTATAATTTTATTGCATAACACCTTTTCCAAATTTGCACTACACATATTATATAAGAAAAGAATGAGAATTTTTCCTCTCAACCAAACAGGCCTGTAACTAGGGGGGTGCGAGCGGTACCGTCACATAGAGCACTGTCGCTGCCCCATAGTCCATACATCATGTTAGCCTGGTACGGCACCCTGCAGCCAGAATCGCTGCTGAGATGCAGCCCAGACAAGCAGACAGCAGCGTGTAAAGCCCCCTGCAACATCATGAGGGTGCTCCGCGCAGTGCTGTGATTCCTGGCGCTGGCTGCCCTACCCCCCAGCATGACATTATGATGTCATGAACACACTGAGTGTGGCCGGCACAGGGAGCAATAAAGGCCTGCTAAGGCACTGCAACCAAGTTTAATAAATGAAAGTTATTATTAACAGGAAAGTTGCACTGACACAGAATGAATGAGTTTAAGCCCCTCAGGTAACCAAAATGTATATGATCTGGCTTGTTATGTGTCACTGTACTCCTCCTGTAGATAGTCGTGTAATAACCATAGAATAACTTCTTTTTATTTTGTAGTCTATCCATGTGAATTTTATAATAAATAGTAGTTACATGTAGTAGCAAGACAGAATAAAAATATCTTTGTTTTTTCATTTTGCTATTGCAGGGAAAAATGATCAGAAATAGGAAAAAGCAATTAGCCTTCGTTTTGCCTCTTGTCATTTCTGCACAGTTAGTGGAATGGCAAAAATAGATTGCTATGTTCTTGTACAACTTGTGACATTTATAGGGACATAAATACCTTATTGCAGATTACACTGAGTAATGTTTTTATACTAAAGGTGCATACACACACAGCGATTATTTCGGACGACTGAACGATAAAGATATCGTTATCATTCAGTCGTCCAAAAAATCGTTCAGTTTCAGCCCCGTTTGTAGTTGGTAGTTAATGTTCATTACCCGAACCTCCCGTCCAACCTGACGATATTGTCAGGTTGAACATGTTTGGCGATGAGGGAGGGAGCACGGCATAGGACGATTTAGTTCTTGATTTCATTCAGTGTTTTTGCTCAGTGCCGCTAACGACACTGAGCACACCCCTGCAGGGGACACACGGGACGATGTCGCTCATGGAGTTTGCTTAACTTTACCTTAAGCTTGCTTTTCTGTATTTCCACTGTTTTCTTTATTTATTTTTAGACTTTTAATACAATCATCACGTGTTTACATGCAAACAAATTAGCTGAAATGTCTTGTTGACTTATGTTCTAACCAGGGCAAAGGATGGCTTTGCTAGGGCTCTTTACATAATTTGGGGGAGGGCACACCAGTTCTGATCCAACCCTCTGGGAGCTCCTGCTCTGCTCTTATGAGAATGCATAGCAGGCAATGCGTGCTCAGGGCCTGATTCAGAGCCACTCGTAAGCGGCCGCTCGTTCACTCCGAGCGATGTTCGCACATCTGCGCATGCGTATGGGTTGTAATGCGCATGCGCCAACCAGTCAGTGCGGTCGGAAATCGTGCGCTCGCAAAATAGCGAGTGCCTGCTGATTTGAGTGACAGAATGAGGAGTTTGTGGGTGGTAACAGAGGAAGGTGCTTGAAAACGGGGAGTGGAGATCCGAACGCAGGCGTGATAAACAGTCAAAACGGGCGTTTTAAGGGTGTGCATAATTAACAAAGCAGCGTCATCGACCACGTCACTTGGTTGTCTTTTAGCCTGAACTGCTCGCATGATTGCGGTAGGAAAATGCTACCACAAGAATAGCGAGCAGTTCATACGCCTTTCGATGTACTCGATTAATCAAATAAATAGCGGAGATGACGTATAATGCGAGCGGCCAGGGGGCGTCTTTACAAAATAGCGAGCGCATGTTTCGTTCGCTCGCTCAGACATAGAGGCGTCAACAGACCGCAAAGAGTGAGCGTTCAATTTAAATAGCCAGCCCCTTTTTCTGAACGAGCATCCGCAAATAGCGTCCGGCTCTGAATCAGGCCCTCAGTGAAGCCCTAGTAAAAATGTCCAGAAGAGCAGAGAGGGTGCCTATGGAGGGTGACTCAGTATTCCAAACTTTACAACCAACTGGACTTAATATCGATATAGAATTAAATGTCTTACTATAATCAAATACATAAAACACTTTTACTTGAAGTCAATCTGTTTTATTTATTGTTTTCACAAGCTCCTTGTTTTTTTGCTTGATATTTTACCCATATTTTGTATATTTTTATATATACGGTATATATTTTATGTTTTATATTCTATATTTCCATTTTTTTAATATCATTTTTTAGATATTTTTTTTTTCCTTTTTACTTCCCTCTTATTAAGTGGCACCTGTTTATCAATTTCTATTAATTTTGAATAACCAAAAGTATTTTTATACTAATAAATTAAAAAAAATCCCCTTAATGGCCACCCAAAACGTGGTTACTGCTCTTTTATACAACTTCCGGTGACAACATCTGTTTTTTTTAACTTGATTCAATAAAGTTTTCTGTAAATACAAGGGAAGCACATAGCTGCTGCATTTTATTCACTGCCCGCCAGAGTGACGTCATCGGCGTGCCAAAGCCCTGACGCACCAGGAGAGAAGACAGCAGGAGCTATGCTGAACCATTCCTAACCTCCCCCACATCTACCAGGAGGACAGAGACAGGGTAAGCTAGGGTCAGCACAGCCCCCAGACTAAGATCGCAAACGGTCCCCACCACATATTTAAAAAAAGCTATAAGCATTGCTGCTAAAAATCTTTTTTTACAGGTGCCAAACACAAATTTTATTTGTGTTTCAATTTTTTTTTCACTTGTTCCAATTTTATTAATTGTTATTTATGCCACTGCCAAATAAAAAGTAGAACTTGACGCCATCATCACTCAGGCATCTAGTTAAGGCATAATAACATCGGATCTTGCCAGGGCATTGACAACAACACATCCCATCACACCCCTCTTTTATAACATGCCAAAATTCACAAGGACATTGTTAACCCTCCGGGACGTCCGATAACATCGGCGAGGGGATCCTTGTACCAGCCCATATCCATATACATCTATTTGGATTCTTTACTTAACCCATGTGTGCAACAAATATCCTCCTATCTTAAGGACATGTCTTCTTTATTGCAGGTCATTGAATCTTTGAATACACTACATATACTGTCAGATCAGACAGTTTTATGTAGTGCGGACGTTACTAGCCTCTACATCTGCATACCTCATGCACAAGGTGTAGAGGCGGTACGCAAATTAATCACTGATAATTCATATTACACTGGTCCCCCAGTAGAGTTTTTTCTTAAACTATTATGGCTGACTCTGACAAGGAATTATTTCCTATACAATGGGAAATATTACATGCAGTTAGTGCGGTGTGCGATGGGGTCGAATGTGGCCCCATCGTATGCCAATGCTTTTATTTATGATGTTGAACAATAGCTTTTTTATGATGACGGTAACTTACATGCGTCTATAGCTACATATTTACGATATATAGATGATCTATTGCTAATTTGTCAGGTACCGAATTACAACTTAAGGAATTATTAGATAGACATAATCTTACCGATAGTGTTGTAAAATTCACCTACAACATCAATAAGAGTAATATCCAATTTTTGGATGTAGATATACAATTATCCGGGGCATCTTTGATCACATCATTATATGTTAAGGGCACGGACAGAAATACCCTGTTACAACATGATAGCTTTCACCCTTTACCATTACGCAAGGGCTTACCCTTTTCACAGTTTTTAAGGGTCAAACGTACCTGCTTTAAATGATATGTTGGAAAAATTTGTCCAACGGGGATATGATAGACATTAATTAGAAAAGATTAAAATTAAAGTACTTAACATGACTAGAGAACAATTAATGACCTCCAATAGAACAACTAATGTTAACAACAAGACCAACAAATTGCCTAGGGTAAACAGATATACCACTAACAGCAGTTCTATAGCCAAAAAAGCCAAACAAAGGTGGCCTATCATAAATACTGATCACAAATTCCCTACCTTGACAGGAAAACAAATAATGCCATGTTATACTAGAAGCCACAACATCGGAGACAAAATAGTTAAATTAGACATTACGTGTATGTCCGCTACCATAGCCACCCATTTTTTAAGCCACCGTAAAGGCTGCTATAAATGCTTAGGTTGTGTGACATGTAGATCATTCTTGGTGGGTGATACATTTTCCCATCCCCACACGGGGAAACGTTATAAAATCAAATATGCACTCACCTGCACATCTACACACGTAGTATATATGTTATCTTGCCCATGTGGGCTATGTTACGTGGGAAAAACGGAGAGAAAATTTAAGGAACGGATGGCTCTCCATCCTAGTGCCATTAGGCAGGCCATTGAAACTGGCCACTCAGATCAATCTGTTGATAGGCATTGGGTAGCGGCCAAACATGGTTTAGCAACGATTAAAGCAATACTTATTGATCATGTTCCACCCCTGCGATGAGGGGGTAACAGAGGTAAAATCCTGTTACAAACAGAGAGTAAATGGATATTCACAGTGAACACAATATCTCCCATGCTCAGGTACCCCATATTTGACTGGACTACTTATTTTCTCCAAAAAAAAATGCTTAATGCTATTCTTCACCACTTGTGCAAAGATGCTAATTAGAAGATATTGACACACCCTAAGTACACAAAATAGCTTTATTAGGGTAAATCGGGGGCATGTACATTGATCTCCAATGTTAGTGCATCTTTTAGGGGGTGTCAGGCTGATTTCCCTAATTCTGACAGCACTTTTCGCCTGATTTTGCATTTGCCGGGTTGCTTTTTCGCGTCTTTTGGAATTGAATATGGTGAATCGCAGGGACGTGCACGATAAGTTTCCGTGGCTAAAATACGTGATATAGGCAAAAAGTCCGGCATGCGAAAAAGTATCGCGGGTGCGAAACTAACTGGATACGGCCCATAGTGTTTAATAAAAAAGACGAAATACTGATTAAAATTATAAATAGTGCATATAGTTAGAATGTGAAAAAAATTGTTAGAAAAAAGTATTTTTAAAATTCCCTTTCACTGCTGGTCATATATAATATGATTTCAATGCCGACTAGTCTTATTCTCAATATATAAGACTTACTTACACTACTCCTTAGTGATTAAATAGCTGTTTTTATTCTTTATAATTCCTAAGTGACTATAATATTATATGTCACTAATATATCATTATTCTATATAGCTATTTATATAGTGTGATGTTAATACTGGCATAATAAGGCAAAATGAATCAAATGTAGTTTACGGTGTGAGTACAATGCAGTACTGACTGTGAATGTTCTCTTTAGGTGCCTACACACATAGCGATATTTTAAATGATTTGGCCGATTTCGACGAATTGTGATGACAAATCGTGTAAAATATGCCCAAATCTTGAGTGTCCAAACACGATTACGATGCCAATGCGTGTCCCCGCTCGTCGTATATCGCATCTTCATATCTGCCGTGCTGTAGGGCAGATTTACCAATCCGGGACATGATGTGGTGCCGATCATGAGTACTTTTTACTCACAATGTATCTCACGATTCATTGTACGCTACATATTTTGACTGACAAGACCCTGTATATGCCCAATCGCCATCTTATGCAGTATCGTGGATAGAAGGAGAAGGATACACGATTGAGCCTGCACACCTGAAGTCTGGATTTCCGCACTTTGGTGAGTATTGGTACTGTATTGATGCAACCCCACTGCCCACTAATGTGTGCCACACACCTACCCACCAATGTGTGCCACCCACCTATAAATGCATGACTCAGCCACTGCCCACCGAAATGAGGCAAGCAGTGGCTGGGTCTTGCATTAACCTCCCATGTCCACCAATGTGCGCCACCCACCTACCCACTCACTGCCCACCAATTTCACGGCCCACGTAATAAATACCTAGAAAATATGAAAACACTCCAAATATATTCAAATTTTATAAACAAATATATTACAACAAGATAAACAAATACATTGCAACAACATAAACAATTCTATTACAACAACATAAAATATATTTCAACAGCATAAACAAATATATTACCTTTGTTTATGTTGCTGTAATATATTTGTTTGTATGATGTTGTAATATAACACTATAAACAAATGTATTGCAACAACATAAACAAATACATTGCAACAACAGTAACAAATCTATTACATCAGCATAAACACATATATTTAAAACCTGTAAAAAATACAATTAAAAACACATTACATTCCTGTAAAACATATTAAGATACAATTAAAAACACATTAAAATCCTGTAAAAAAAAGTATTAAAACATCCTTAAAACTGTAAAAAT
Organism: Taudactylus pleione; assembly: GCA_031769625.1. Lineage (NCBI taxonomy): Eukaryota > Metazoa > Chordata > Amphibia > Anura > Myobatrachidae > Taudactylus > Taudactylus pleione. Next base: position 11,348,682 of record JAUIMM010000161.1, read on the forward strand.
AAACAACATTAAAAATCACAAAACAATTTACAATTATAGCAAAAAATGTATAGGTCCTTATTTTTTATTCTTCCTAGGAATGTCTATGAATAGCAATTGCGGGTTTGTGACTGGATTCCTCGAGATCCGACAGTCCAAAGAATGTCTATGGCGGATAAGCTGTAGACAATACCATAATAAGTCTCAGAAATTGGCAGCTTTGGAGGTGTTGTTGGAGTACACAAAAAAGTTTATTGCGGATGCTACCCTGCAAACAATCTGCCACAAAATCCAGACCCTGCGTACGGTCTACGTCAAGGAGAAGAAGACAGTGGACGATTTGAAATGCTCTGGAGCAGGCACCAATGACGTGTATCATCCAAAGCTGTGGTACTACAGCTTGATAAGCTTCATCAGCGGTCAGGAGCCACAATGCCAGTCTGTCGTCCTGATGGCTGAGCGAGAGGGAGAAGAGGCGGCAGTAGTGAGTGGACCGTCTGAGGAAGTTTTGGTAAGTAGAGACACAGTTCATAAACAAAAACATTTTCTTTTTTTAAACAAAACATTTTAGATCAATCCCAATTGTCCACTACAGTCAGTTATCTCACAGACAGTCCTCCTGCCATGGCACCACACCCGGTCCATTGAAATAGGCCCAATACTCATTCCTCACTTCTTTAGCACGTGCTGTTGATGTCGTTTGAATTGGAGGTGTAGACACTAATGTAAACTAGGCAATCTACTCCAGATGTTCTGCATCTTCTGGTCTAGCTGTGACTAGTCCTCATTGTGTCATTTTTCTTTGCAGAAAGTTATGCAGCACACAGCACGCCACCACAACCCAGTCTATCTTGTCCACACGTAGGTTTATGGTGGTGTGGAAAATGCGGAACCAGTTGCTGAGTATTCCAAACACATTTTCCATGATGCGCTGTGCCCGGGATAGACGATAGTTGTAGATCCTCTTCTGTCTGGTCAGGCCCCTCTGTGCAAATGGCTTCATCACATGTTCATGTAAAGCAAAAGCCTCATCTGCAATGAAAACCTAATTTAGGCCGTGCTTTGGCTCGTCCAGTGACGGCAAGTTGAGGGTTTTGCTGGTGAGTCTCTGGTAGAATGCCGTCTATTTGAAGGACCCACCATCCGAAGCACGGCCATTCTTGCCAACATCCACAAACAATAATTCATAGTTGGCATTCACCACTGCCATGAGAATGATGCAGAAGAAGCCTTTATAGTTGTAGTAATATGATCAGGTGTTGGCAGGTGGGTTGATGCGTATGTGTTTTCCATCGATGGCTCCTCCGCAGTTAGGGAAATTCCAATGGTGTTCAAACTCTTCAGCGATGCTCTTCCACTCCTCCACGGTGTTTGGAAACTAGAAAAATAGTAAAAAAATGGGTTAAAACATGACTATAATATTGTTTCTCCTTTTTTTTCCTATATAGACTTCCACCCAAGAGCCTGATATGTCCTCCACGCCGGACCTAAGTTTGATCGGGGACAGCGAGGTGGATACTTCTTCCCCAGTGCCAGCAACCATTCAACCCCCCCATCATGTTCCGCACCTCCCCAAAGAAACAAGCGGAACGCATCCTGCAAAAACAGCCAGATGACATTGATGATTTCAAAGAGCATATCAATAGTACAATGCGTAAAATGGATGACCCAACAAAGAAAAAATTTTCAAAGACTGGTGTATGAGCTATTAATAAGGAATAAGTAAATTGTAATTTACATGGGTCAACATACATTGCAGACCCACTTCTGTATTCACCTATCCCAACTGTCTCTGTGAGGCACCCTCAGCCCAGTTGGAGGCTACTCCCCCACCCAGTACCCTATCTACAAACCAGGCAATATACACTGCCATGCAGGAGGCAGAGGATGATTTGCCACAGTTTTTGAAAATTGCATTTTTTTATTTTATTACTGTTTCCTGTACTATCACCAAATTTTGTCACTCCCAATGCTGTGTGCTATAAGGTGATGATGACGTTGATTGGACAAGGTCACTACACACATGGCGCAAGTACAGATAGATGGAAGCCAGGGCCACAATCTGTACTTGTGCCATGTGTGTATTGGCCTGTTCAATCTGGCATCTGACCCACCGTATAACATACAGCAGCCGCCATTTTCTACATTTTATATACATAATGCAACATTTATATATTGAAAGAAAACGAAAAAAAAATGTATTTAATACTAGGCAGTGTTGTTGGTACATTCTTGTTAATGCAGCCTTATTGGCTGTCAACACAGTTATATAAAGATTTTAAAAAAATCACAAAAAAATAAAAACTTTTTCTTTCACAAGAAACAAATGTGTATGTAGTGTGCTTTTTTTTTTTCTTACCTTGCTATACTGGTACTGCAGCACTTTAACAATAGCTTTGCAGGTCTCCGGGATGATGACGCCCAAGGACTGAGGGGAGATGAGTGTCCCAAACTTCAGGTCTTCCAGTGACCTTCCAGTAGCCAGGTACCTCAGGGTAGCCACCAGTCTCTCTTCAGCAGGGATTGCCATCCGCCACTTTGTATCCTGCCTGCGGATGTGGGGGTCACCATACTCAGCAACTCCTGGAAAGTATCGTCATCCATGCGCACGTAGTTGCGGTAGTTGTCCGGGTTGTTCTCCTTGATCTCCATCAGCAGGGACATGTGAGAGCGAGTATCCCTTTGCAGCAGCTGCTCTCCTCCTTCGTTGGACCCTCTCCTTCACCACCCTGAGCCCAGCATAGACGACCATCACTCTATACCTATAGGGCTCCTTCAGCACAGAACTCAGGAACAGGATAGAATGCACACTTGCAGGTAGAATACACTTTGTAAAAGGCAAGCCAAATACAAAGCAGAGCACAGTAGCAATGTACAGGGTTTAGCAGGTATACACCTAGCAGAGCAGAATGTGCACAGGGTTAAAATGATTCCGGCTTTTTATACCCATTAGCTAGCCCTGCCCATTATTTAAATTTCCCACCAATCGTGAGGATCCTCGTGTGTTGTTTGGTAAACTCACGATCTGTCGTGCAAGATCTCACGATTTGGACTTCTGACACGTTGCAGGATAGATTGTTAGATCCAGGGGCATTTCTAGAGAGGAGGGGGCCTGTGTGCAGTCTCCGACACGGCCCCCTCCTCTCCGCCCAGTGGCCGGCAGCGCACTGAGCTCTGCGTGGCCAGCGCCGGAGTTATAGACTCCGCGGTGGCCATTTTCCAGTTGTTTTACAGCGCCGGACCCCCGCGCTGACGTGGGACTCCGGAGAGGTAAGTAATATTATGGGTGCAGGGTGTGCGGTGCGTGGCCCCCCTTGACCCAGGGGCCCGTGTGCCCCGCAGACCCTGCACCTATTATAGATACACCCCTGGTTAGATAATGAATCAAATTGGCAGATTTTTTTACCTAATCATTACCATGACTGCCAGGGAACTCCCGAGGAGAGTTCAGGGGAAATCATACACAATGTCGAATCGTGAGCACATCGCTATGTGTGTAGGCACCTTTTGCAGTTTTGATTTGCCACTTTGCAGATTTTAATCCAAATCATGCAATTTAGTATCCAAGATATCCACAGTATCTAATTTCAGACTAATATGTTACTTTTGTCATAGGTACTTTCTCACGCTAAGCCACAGGATCTGATTATATAACCACAAGGCTGCACCACTACTCACTGCATCACTGACCTCTCTACTGAGCTAATTAGCCCAGATATAGCACAATATATACAGTATATACGTACATGTTTTGAAATATGATGTTCTCACTAATCAAAGCATATTTTTAACATGTTGTGATTAGTAACAAACACAAATTAATAATCCAAGCAGAAGTACAACCAATGATAATTCATTGTAAATGGTGGTTACACAATGGTGGAGATTTACCAAATCTTGGAGAGAGATAAAGTGAAGAAGTTGCTCATAGCAACCTGTCAGCATCTGTCATTTATCAAGCACAGCCTGTAAAATGACAATAAATCTAATAAATGTGCGGATCTAAAAATAATAATAGGAACTCTAAATAACTTAGATTTTCTCAAAGTAACAAACCTGCCCCATGAGGCGTGCTTATGCCGCACATCCACTTGCCGACCGTGAAATGAGAGCACGATTACGACATTGTGATTGTGCAGTCGTTTGTCAGTCTGTGATGTGCCTACACTGAATGAGCAGTCATTCAGTGTAGGCACATCAATCATCCCCGTACATGCTCAACCTGACGTTATCGTCAGGTTGACCAACATGTTCGGGCGATGATAGATGTCAAAAATGACCAGCGGGCACGTGCATCGCTGGTTGTTTTTACTTTAAACTGCCCAATTTGCGGTCGATTAACAAGCGATTGAACGATAACAATGTCATTCAAACGGCCTGTTTAATCGCGTAGTGGATACGCACCTGTAGCAAATAATTTAATCTGGGAAACATTTGGAGCACAAATCATATCTATTAATAGGAGTTTACCATATGAATGTCTATGAATAATACTTAATTTAGTAATTAGCTTCTAGCATCTAAATAAGATGAGGCTTTGGGACTGAAGATTCTTTTTGTTCAGTATAACTACTTCATGTTCAGAGCTGGAGGCTAAAGAGGTGGGAAAGAGGGAATTGTACAATGCCAAGGATTTTAAGATGTGGTTTAAGTGGTAGATTAATTAGCATTGTGTTACCAGGATTGTTGTAAAGTTCATTTTCTTTTCAAGACTGAAGTCGCCGTTTTACATTCATAGACAGCACCTTAAATTCGATGAGGGAGCGGCAATAATAATAAGGTAGTTTTACCCTTTGGGTATGTAAACTCTCTATTGCACAGCTCACTGTAAACCTTAAGATCATAATAATTAATGAATTGAGAGTATATATGGAAAATATTTTACATGGTCTTGTGTTTTGATTCATTTACATACTTTTATTTTAAAGATGCATTGGGTAGCTGACAAGTGTCCTTAAGAGTTAGATTTATTTTAATAGGTTTATCCACTACATTTTAAAAAAATGTTTATGATATAAATAAATTATATAATTATCAGAAGTCACAGAGGAACACTGTAACCATATAAAAAATACATAAATACCACCAGCACTATTCTCAAAGCCTAATGGTGCATACACACGGTCAGATTTGTCATATGAACGATGAACGATTGAATGATTTTTACAACATTTTGAAAGATTTCATCAACAATGAACAATTGAACGATTTCTGACAGTTTTAAAATTAATGAAATTGTTCAAATCTGACTGCAACACATCAGATTTCAGAGATCGTTATCTGACATGCAGGAACGCGCATCATTCGTCGATGCATGCCCCACATGTCAAAGATATGAACGAATGAACAATTTTTACAATAGTTATTGTTCATATCTGAAACAAAATCTGACCGTGTGTATGCAGCTTTTATGCTTCAGCTTTACTGCCACAGTATACAATATAAAATAGAAAGCAGGGCTACAAACATTGTATAGCTGTTGCTGACAGGGGAACTGAGATGGAGTTTTGCAGTACCCAAGTCCCAATTCAATCCCCGATAAGAGCACCCTATTGGGTAACCAAAAGAGGGATGGTAACTGGAGACTGGCTAAATAGCTGTGTCTGAAGACTGTAGATAGATTCAGCAGTGAGATTGTGGAAGCTGGAATCAGGTCTGGCTAAATGTTACAGATCCTTGTGAGTTTTGCCCTCACTAAAAGAAAACCCCCTTGCCTCAGGTGAGCAACCATGATAGCAAACCCATAGACCAGAGGTTCCCAAACGCGGTCCTCAAGGCTCCCCAACAGTTCAGGTTTTAGAGATATCCATGGTTGAGCACAGGTGACTTAATTAGTACCACACTCAATGTGATTTAACCACCTTTGCTCAACCATGGAAATCTCAAAAGCCTGAATTGTTGGGGAGCCTTGAGGACCGCGTTTGGGAACCTCTGCCATAGATTGTTTATTTCCAAAATATGTAGGCAAGTGGAAGTGTTGAGTAGCAGGTTTTATCGCTTGTGGGCACATTTTCTCATTTGTGGACACATTGTCTTCCTTGTGAACACAGTGTCTCGCTTATAGATATATTGTCTCACTTCTGAACACATGGTCATGCTTATGAACACATTGTCTCAGTTGTGGACACATTGTCTCACTTATTGATACATTGTCACACTAGTAGACACCTATAAACTGTAATAATCTGCATGTGTGTGTAAACCAATATGTGAAAACATACAATTAGGTGATAAAGGGGTAATTTTGAACATTAGCAGATAACTATATATACTGTAGTGTTACAAAATCCGCTTCGATGTTTCCAAGACTCAGGGTTATATTTCATAAACAGAAATATGGCTATTCTCCAGCATTTTAGCTGGATAAACCTATACTTTTGTTTCATCTCTATTAGTTACATGAACAGTGCAGATAAATCACTGATTTCTCCATCTTTTTATTTCTTTTTCATATCTTTGGATATAGTGGAGGCTGTGCAGGAATGGACATCACATATTTTTTGAGAAACATAACGGCATCTCTAGATGGCATTATGTGTCTTCTTTCTTACCTGCACAAACGGAGAAAAGAAGGGATGAGGCGTTCTCTTCCTGGTTTCCTCCGATGCCCCGTCTTGCTACGTCTTCTATGCTCCCGGCTGCTTCACCGATAAGCATCGGGCTGACATCACAGATGTCAATTGGGATGTAAAAGATATTTGAAATCTGCAGCAGTACAACATCTCCCAATCCACTACAAATTGGTACATTTCACTTAACATTCTCTGCCTTGTTAACACATTAGGAATACCCATTAAGTCACCCATAGTTTTATTATTTTCACCATACTTAACTTAAACTTAACATCTAAAATAACGACACTGACAACTGAATAGATTTGTAATAAAGAGGTCGCAGCCAAATTTATTTAATTGAATTGTAATTGATCTGTAATAGCATCGAGCATGGTGGCGAAAAAGCAGTGCTAACTCGGCTACAGCCCATAAGCGGAATGTATTACTAAGATGGGGGTGGAGATTCCACCCCCAAGTGCGAGCTATCTCGAGTAGTACCATCTCCCCTTAATCTAGCAAAGTGCTGATCCCTCCATAAGATGGAGACCTGGTCCTCCCCTAAGGCAGCGACCGACTCGCCTCCTCAAAGGGGGGATGCTAGCCAAGTTCAGCTGCACTAAATTGAGCCGCCGAGGAGCACTGCTTTCCGCCAAATACGGGGTCCACTGACGACGTACCGCCACCAGCTAACTAGGACCGCTAACTGCTGCCCATACCAGCCAAAAGAACTGATACAAACCAGATCAAACCTTCCCCAACCAAATGCCCTCCATCTGATCTATAGAAGTCAACCTCTTCATAGCGGAGACGGGGGTGTTTGATAGCACGCCCCGAGACTCTCCACGGAACAAGACACCGCAGCATTCAGTTGTCTCCTCACTCTCTCTCAAGCTGCACCTCCTTGTTCTCCTCTCCAAAATCTACGGAGAATGACTTCAGACCAAACCAACTGAACCTGTGACCAATGCTGAGCAATTATTTGCAAGTCTCTCTTTATAGCAATGATGAACTGTACACCTTTACACGTGCCCAAATCATTGCCTCCCAGATGGATGACCAAGCAGTCTGGGGCACCCCATTTTTTCTCTGAATCCCAGAGAAGAGTCAAAAAGCCATTCCATCTGACACCGCGCACCCCAATCCAGCGGACATTACAGGGGGTCTCCCGAGCAAGGGGGTGCCTGCCAGCCCAATACACATATGAATGACCCACAATCCACACCCTATCAAGTACCCTACCACGACCTGTAAGGAAAAAGTTTTTAAAGGAACAGTATTGCTCAAACACCATAGCATTTTAACCACCAACAAGGGAGGGAAAACTGAGTTGTTTGAGTGACCCAGATGGAGGTGAACAACACCAAAATCTCATTGAGGGCAAAAGGTGAAAAGAGCTCCAATCCCCCCTAGCGGCGGGTAGCTTAAGGCACTGGGTTTCCCAAAAAACAAACTCGCATTGAAGCGCTATCTACTTAGGCAGCTTGTCACCTCTAGCATAACCTTTATAAGCGGAAGACTTCCACCGACCCAATCGCTTGATTGCCTCGCTGGAAGAACCCGCTGCTGCTGCACAAGTGGCCGCACCAAATCTGAATGAGTGTGCGCCATAATGTCCGCCGGCAAATCAAGGGCTATCGAATAATGCTTAAAAATCGCTGTGAACTGAAAAACGCGAGAGCGGTGAAAGATCCCCATGCACTAGCCATTGCAACCCCCTTTGCGGACGCCGCTGGTTGTAAAGCTTAGCTATGGCCACGGGGCATATGCTCGGTCCGGATGCTCAGCAATTGACTACCAATGTCCCCCACCTAATTGGTCGGTCTTTGATCTCCGAATTTTCAGCAAAAATCGAGTCCGATATCATAATCACATTCTCCAACAAAGTTCCTGTGCGCACTGACTTCTTACTAGCAGTTGCCAGTTCACCTACACGCAGCGCCCCGAAAAATGCCAAAACAAATGCCAAACTGACAACATCGCCTCATAATCTCTAAAGGCCGCACCTGCCGCTGCCAGGCCGCTATTCTTTAACAAACTGGTACCTACTGGCCTACGAGAATCGTCTGAATGCGCCTGTTCTTACGCCCAACCCTTCAGAGCTTTGGAAAGAATAAATGACTTATTTGGGTCTACCAAGACACGCAATTGTGAAAAATATGAAGTGCCTGCCAAAGCACCGGACATTGCTGCTTTTGACCGTCCTTGTTCATGCCAAAACCACTGAACTGCAACCTGTTACCTTCAACACTCTTACCCTGATCTATTTTGTTAATGAAAGCCAGCAAAGAGTTCCACGCTTCCATATAGGACCTTAGGGTACCCGGCGCCAGCACTTCCAGAGTGAGTCTGCCGATGCCGACCTGATGCTCTGCCAGACATGAGCATGTCATGGTAAACCATGATCGCTAGCTGTGGACACGAGATAAAGTATCCGCTAACTCGTTTTCAACTTCCGGAACGCGTTAATGGCCTGCACCACCCCCAGGTTGTCACACCAAAAAAAATTATGCTCCGATTACTAAGCTGCGCCATCTAGGTCTCTATGGCCACTACAATTGGGAACAACTCGAGGAGGAGCATATTGCTTGTAAAACCGACAGCTCGCCAATCCTTTGGCCAAGCCTCCGCGCAATACTGACCATCAAAAAAGGCCCCAAAATACAAAGCCCACTGGCTTGGGCAACCAAAAACCGAACCCCGTTAAAATCCTGCAAAAAGTGCACCATAAGCGCATGTCGACCTTGAGTTCACTATTCAAACTATTTCACTATTTTTTATTTATTTATTTATTTTTTATTATTGTTTACCCCTCTCTACCAATAAGAATTCATCTAAATAATGGGCTATACTTGACTGCCCTGAACCTGGCTGAATGCACCACTGTAGAAAGAGCTGAAATACTCGAAAAAGGAGCAGGAAATGGAGAATACCATTGGCAAACACTTAACGAACAACGGGCAAACGAAACCCTCAATAAAAACCTCTTAACAAACCTATCTAACCCCCGCAAAAACACAGTATTAGAGCAATGAACTGCATTGCCCGACGCATCCGGAACCGAGCTGTCTGCATAACTACGGAATCTATTTGTGCTCTTATGCTTCCCCTGTTTTTTTTTTTTTGAACAATATAACGCGTGAGCCTGTGCGGCTTTTCGCTTGAGCCAGATGAATCGTATGAGACTTCAGAGTGTGATGACGTGGCAGTGTTATGTGGCGAAGTGATCTCACCTGCTCCAGACGTCGATGAGGTAGCGGCCCCGACCGTGGAAACCGATTCCTGTCCCGCGCTGTGAGATGTGCCCACCACGACTTGAATCGATAAAGCCGGAACGTCCTCCGTGACATTGGCAGCAGGAGCCAAAGACGCTGGTGACACTATGCTCTGCGAACTGGGGACATCAACATTAGTAATGGACAAAGTTGAAGCTGAAAAGCAACAGGGATGGGAGTTCCGGCTCGGGCAGACAGAGGGGGATGTGGATGAATTTGGGTGGGGTGCGGAGGGGTGGAAGGCCTGCCAGGTGACGGGACCAGAGGCAAGGGGGGTTGTAGGGTGGGGTTCAGCTGTAAAAATGTCCCTGGGCACCTGTTAGATAAATTATGGGTAAGGGTTATGTACGGCCGAAGTGGAAAGAAACTACTGATCACACGAAGGGTGTAGCACCTGCGGTACATAATGGCCCAGAGCATGGGGCAATTGAGGGTTAATAAATTGCTGGGAAAAGACAGGAAGGGCAGGCGGAAGTGTCCGCTGGCTAAAACCCTGACCAAAATATGGGGACCAATGTGCAGCGGGTGGCAATACCTATTGAAAATTTATGGTGGGCCAAACCGCTGATGGGAATGCTGGTGACAGGTGGTAAAAGGGGTTAAACCTGGGTATGAGAACTGCTGGATTAACGGGGTATTGCGGTTTGAATCACTTTGATGGCTGTCCATGGCAATGTGTCTCATTGGTGAATAGTTCAACCCAGCTGTGCTGGCAAGTAGCTGACCCCTGGAAAAGGGGGTGCCCATTGGCAGGGGTCAGCAGCAAAAAACCTTCCCCGCTCCTGGGGCAGTGGAGGGTGACATTTGAGTGCTATGGGGGCTCAGGCCATCTAAAATGGCCCCCGCTACTTGTGGGGGCGGGGCTTAGTGCAGTGTCTGAGGCCACCGCGCTGCCCGGCCTCATGGAAGCGGCTGGTGAGCGGGGGGGGGGGCCCGATGCAGCACCCACTCGCACCAGCCATGCCTGCAGGCTGGATGGGGAAGGAGCGGGTGCACTAACCAGCGCTCCGGGCACGGCGGGTGTCGCCGGCCCAGAGGGCACGTGCGCGGGTGCAGTGCGCGTTCCCCGCGGTGCCATTTGTGGCTATGGGGACTCAGGCACCTAAAATGGCGCCCGCTACTTGTGGGGGCGGGGCACCACGCTGCCCGGCCTCGTGGAAGCGTCTGGTGAGCGGGGGGGGGGCCTGATGCAGCACCCGCTCGCACCAGCCACGCCTGCCGGCTGGATGGGGACAGAGCAGGTGCACTAACAAATGCTCCGGGCGCGGCGGGTGCCGCCGTCCCGGAGGACACGCGCGCGGGTGCAGTGCACGTGCCCCGCGTGTGTGAGGAGAGGCGGCTGCCAAGGCTAGAGGCCCTAAAGGCCCTGCACATATAAAATGGCCGCCGCTGTTTGCTGGGCAGGGCCAACGGCGGGAGCTGCGGTGACCGCGACACGCTCCCGCCACCAAACCCTGGAGACTGAGAGGCTCCTGAAGACGGGCCCCCACCGCGGGCCAGCCAAACCTGGAGGCCCGACGGTGAAGGCGCGAGGACGCCGGGGCTCACGCTGTAAGCGGCCGCCGCCAGCGCCCTGGATCACACATGCGCGGGCAAGGAGAGCCACCGCAAGCGGCCTGGCTGCATCGACCAGCCGCTGGGGGGGGGAGCATTGCGGCGCGGACGCGGCATAATGGATGGGGCACAGGAGGGGGGGTTATCAAGTAAATGCAGAGGGGAAAGAGCCGGCAGAGGGAGGGAGATACATGATAGGAGAGGCAGAATATATATGGGATAGTAAATGAAGGTAAAAACAAGCAGTGGCAAGAATAATGAATAAATATTATGACACTGAGTCACTGAGGTACTTATCCCAGAGGAGATCACAACTGGAAAAGAGGAAGCTGACTCCTCCCAGTGCACTGATAACCCTAAACAGAGCCCGCCTAAACAGGTCCCTGATAGGCTGTCAAACTCTGATTGACTCAATACAAATACCAATAACATGACTGCGGCCACAAACCCAGTTCTAACCAGTACTGCTACAATAAAAAACAGGGTGCTTATCTCCTCTCATGCTTATGCTAGCATTCGCGTGCTTTAAGCCATTCATACAATTCTTTAAATATACTTTGGTTGGGCTTCAGCCTAACCAGCTTCAATTTCCCATATTTGTTTTTATTTCATTTACCGAATAATGACACCCAACTACACCGCTACATGACATTCAGGGCCTGATTCAGACCCACTCGCAAGCGGCTGTCCGCTCGCAAGTGGGTCGATGTTGTGCACTGCGCATGCGCACGACGGCGGGAGCTCCGTCGTGCGCATGCGCCAGACGCGACGAGCGAAGGACTTTCCTTCGCTCGTTGTGTCTGATCAAAGGGGGCGTGCTGTCGATGTTGATTGACAGCACGCCCCCTTTGGTGGGCGTGCCGGTGGCATGCCTCCCTGACGGGGGCGTTCCCAAGGGAACGCCTACCGTCAGAAGCCGGCCCACTGACATCACTAGTGTGATCATTCCTGGCCTTGCGGTTGAAAAACTCAACCGCAGGCTCCGGCTCGCAGTGGCGATGGTCGCGATGGTCAAGACCATCGCGGCCATCAAACTGCACGCTCGTATAGGCTGTTGGTGGTGACCCACAGCTATACGAGCGTCCTGGAGGACGCTCCATAATTATGGAGGGCGGCCCTCATTCAGACCGTGCGCTCTGCTCAGAGCGTACCGCTCTGAATGAGGGCCTCAGTTTTTAAATTTTACTATAATGCTTTGAAAGGGTAAAAATATGAATTAATGTCAGGAAATACTAATTTGCACTGGATGTTGATTATGTCATCAATTTAGGTGACTGTTGATTTAGAATGTATCCTGCCTTCTATTTTATATTTGATAAAAAATGATTTAATAAATGTGTTTTCTTTTTTTGTGATGTGTACTGTACAACAAAAAAAAACATTCTTAACTCACACATTGTCTGTATTATAAAAATGTAATTGGATCTTATTAGATCCTATTAATAAATATATCAAATATACTACTAGTCAATATTCTTAATAGATTTTTTCTGAATAGCCAAAAAGAATGACAACCTGTAATACATATCTGCAGAGTCAATTCTATTAACCACTTACCTGGTACTAACACATGAGATATGACCATCAGAGCCGGCTCTAGGCACATTCCACCTGAGCAGCCACGCAAGGGCGCCACCCTTTGTGGGAGCACCTATTCCCCTCTGCCCGCCTTGCTGATTTCCCAGCCCTCCGGCAGTGAGTCTGTCACAATCACTGAGTGACAGACTCTGCCTGAGGAGGAGAACAGGAGGAGGACAGAGGCAGAGGAGCACACAGAAGAAGGACAGAGGCAGAGGAGCACACAGAAGGAGGACAGAGGCAGAGGAGGAGCACAGGAGGAGGACAGAGGCAGAAGAGGAGCACACATGGAGGAGCACACATGGAGGAGGTCAGAGGCAGAAGAGCACACAGAAGGAGGACAGAGGCACACGAGGAGGACAGAGGCAGAGGAGGAACACACATGGAGGAGGACAGAGGCAGAGGAGGAGCACAGGAGGAGGACAGAGGAAGAGGAGGAGCACACATGGAGGAGGACAGAGGCAGAGGAGGAGCACACATGGAGAACAGAGGCAGAGGAGCAGCACAGGAGGAGGACAGAGGCAGAGGAGGAGCACACAGGAGGAGGACAGAGGCAGTGGAGGAGCACAGGAGGAGGGCAGAGGAGGAGCACACACGCCATGCTGCCCACAATAAAGCAGCAGCACCCAGCAGGGCGCGGTGAGGAATCAGGATCATCAGTGACAGTCACAGTCCACTGCAGTGAGTGACTCAGAGTCTGGCGGGCATGCGGACGGTACCTGCGGGGGTGTTGGTGGGAGGAGGACTCAGTCTCAGAGGGTCAGGAGTGAACTGCAGTGCTGCCGGTGAGGAGTGGGACAGCGTGACTGGCAAAGCTGCATGAGCTCCTGGAGTGGAGCTGAAATTGAATTTGATGGCGAGTTTGAATCTGAATATTATTGTATTTATTAAATGAATTGGAGCTACAGGTGCTGACACACACTGCTAATTGAGGATGGTGGCCTCTGCTGAAGGGTGTGAGGAGGGAGCTGGCTGCTATGCACTGAGCATTTGTTGAGGGTATGGTAGGGCTGAACAGTCACTGTGTGGGGGCACTATATTATATTTGGATCGGGTGGGAAGGGGACACCACACTATTTCTCACACAGGGTGCTAGTTGACCTGGATCCGGCCCCGGCGACCTCAGCCAGGAGAGCATTACCTGACAAGGTTGCATCTCATGCATTAGTTCTGCATGTCCGGATCCCGCTTGAGTAATTATTATTATTATTATTATTATCCTTTATTTATATGGCGCCACAAAGGTTCCGCAGCGCCTTACACAGTACATAAATGAGCACACAAGAAAAACAGTTAATAGTAATACAAAACAATGCAGGACAAGGACAAGGTTATAAACTCAGCTGCAAAACACAAGCAGCAGGACATGAGCAACCAGGTGTTAGGTGCCGTTGTGGGGAGTTAGGAGTAAATGATACTATAAGTAGGGGGAGGAGAAACACGTGAGGATGAGGGCCCTGCTCGTGAGAGCTTACATTCTAAAGGGGAAGGGCAGACAGACAGGGACGACACAGAGGGGTAGATAGTGAAGAAGGAGCATGGAGCAGTGGGTTAGGATATGTGCTGCGGAATGTGTGTGTATAAGATGACCTGATGTTATGTAAAAATTAAGTCATTCATACATCTATCTCTATGATAGAAAATAGATTGTTTGTGTTATTTACATGAGAGATGTACAAAGTAAAGTAGAAGCACTTTAATTTGTGTGTTACATTTTAGCATCTATATACAGCCTGACAAGAAATGCAGCTATTATGGGACTGTCCCGCCATCCTAATACAGTAGTGACTACTTTAGTTCCAGCTGCTGGGTGCTATGCCATGCTCCTGTGAGTGGGTGCATCTCATGCTAGACCCACTCACAAATGGGTGCAGCCATAAATGATGTGGTCCCACAGGATGTTGCAGTACCCGGGCCCAGAATTTCTAGTAATGGAGGAAATCCATTCTGCACAATAGATTGATAAGTAAATATATAACTGTGGTAGTGCTGATTGAATGGATCACAATTTTTCTTAACTAATATTTGAAAGATACAGTCTTATTTTCTTGAGCACCTTTCATACAATATTATTATTGTCATCATCATCATTATTCTTAGAATACATATTGGTGCAGAGTTAATAGTGTATTAAAGTGACCAAGAAAAAAGGACCATATGTATAAACATTGTAATATTTTTTTTAATAAATGTTGCTAAAGCAGGCACCATGTATCTTTCCTACAGGTCTGACAATGTCTCAATATAAGCAGCTGTTTTTTAATCCTATGCTTTCCAGTTAAACAGCACGTAGCCATACCACCAATAATATCCAGGCCCCTCCACATTGTTGTTGGGAACTAAATTTCCTTGCGCACCCGCTGTTCATAGCTGGGATGTTGGCAGTAACTTTGAATCTCAGATTGGCTTGATAAATGTCCCTCAATGAGGTCTTTAGAAATCGTACAAAGGCTGCGGCCTATGATGCATTAATTTCTTTGATCTGCCCGGAACCACAGTCAATAAAAGTCTTGATGTAGCCAACATGATTCATAGGGAGACCAGAATGTGGGACAGAGGAGAATATTCAGAAAAGAACCTGGGTCTTTTCAAAGCTTGAAATTTTGACCTTTTTTAATAGTTTCCTTTTCGATAAAATGAACATTCTTTGTGCAGCAATGAATTACAGTATTTGTTCCACTGTAAAAATAGAGAATTCACAAATTATCAAATGAGGGTGGTAATCATAAAGACAAAAATGAATCTTCATTGGTAAAACATTACCCTAATCACACTGTAGTATTGTTGTTTTCCTCTAAATAATCTTTAGAATACTGAAAGTAAATAAATAAGTAGTATTTTTGTGGAAGATACATATTTATAGGTGCCTAATGTGGGTTGGGTATGGAATCCCGGCGGTCGGGATGCCGGCGGTCAGAATACTGACAGGATTAGGTAAGTATCTTTCAATGACAGCATAGAGAGAACACGGAAGAATGCAGGATTTGCAGCATGGGAGGAGGACGTCTGTATATATATATATATATATATATATATATATATATTACACAGTTATAGTGTGAGTGTGATATATATATATATATATATATATATGTATATGTGTGTATAAATATACCAATAATATAAGTGGCACACAAGGCTCTGAATCAAGCATATGAGGGACAATTCTACAAGTAAGATATAATATGGTGAAATGAACACTCCCTATTAAAGGTGGCAGCCAATTGCTTCCCAGAGATGGCCTGTTCAGTAAACCAACAGTAAGTTAAATAAATAAATTGTGAAAGACAGGCGCCTTCAGTGTACCAGTCAAATAACCGTGTTCAAAGAGGGAGTTATAGGATGTTAGTCCACAATCTTTAGGATAGTTCCTGAAGTGTCCTCACACAACGACCCTCATGGTGTATATCTCAAAAAAGAAACAAAATTAGAACAAAACATAGTGTAGCTTGTAATCGTTATTAATAGTGCTCAATACACTAGAAGAAGTGAAAAGATGTTGGTGAGAAAAGCACTCCACTCGTGCTCAAAGATAGAGTTCCAGCACCAATAATATCAAAGCCTCGTACCAACTATATGTCTTTACAGCTCAGTGTAAATTGGGTTCCTTGCTCGTACCAGATTCCATTCAGTTCCATAGATGATTCATGTTCATGTGGAAAAATACAAGGAACAAAAAAGGCCTCCAATCGTGTGGCACGTTTAAGACATACATATAATTTAATAATTTCACAATAAAGACTCGTACATAAAATAAAATAGGGAACAGCTTATCTGTCTGGTAGAAAGAGGTGACCTACAGGAGGTATCGCTCAACGCGTTTCGTCCCACTATGAATTCTGGGGACTTCTTTAGGAGTAGCTGTTCCAAGGACACACACCCCACGGCTTGGAACATGGGGTGTGTGTCTTTGGAACTCCCCTGGTTGACAGTTGGTGTTTGCCTGGCTATTTCATCATATTGCCATGTGGTACTCAGTCCACAGCGTTTTTGCACTTGGTACGAGTATATCTCTTACTGTGATTTTTATTCATATTTATAATCATAGAATTATATTGGAAAGTCAATAATATGCAAACAGAAACTACATCGAGTCAATCCCGAAAAGAAAATAGGGGGCGGAATAAACAGTAAATAATCTGCTTACAAATATAGGTAACATGTTTAACTAAATAAAAAAATATATAAATCAATATACTAATATGTAAATGTAATGTAACTACTGCAGTTGCAATCTAAAAGCAGGACTACAGTGTACTGAATACTTGATTTTAAAAAGATACTGTAAAACATGCTTCCTACTTTAACTGGGAAGGGGAAGACTGCTAATTTCTCTATTAGTGTGACTTTACAAAAGGTTTCTATTTGCATCTTCCTCGATTTGCTTTTGTCATATCCAGTGCCACCTCTATGGGACAAAAACTATTTAACTTACCTTTTAAGATACAAAAAAAACTGTAACTGGCAGGCACATTTATACTATTTTTGAAAGTTTGTAAATGTTATTTAGTCTGTTTCTGTGTATCGCTATTTGTAATGCTCCCAGTTGTAAACCTCTTTTGGATTATAAATGTGAATTTATGAATACAATAATAATATTTGAAGAAGCAGACTTTGGAAGTAAGATAATAGTAATATAGACCATTAATGTAGCGCTTTCTCTCTCTCTCTCCACTTCACTTTCTACCATGGTACACACACGGGGGGGGGAGGGGGGGTTCTGAGTATGCAGAAACCCCCGCTGGCAGAGATGCAAAGATTAGGATCTAATATTTCCTCACCATCGCAGATGTTCTACTAATGTATTGGGGGTGGGACATGCAAGCTCATTGTTTGTCTTCCTTATGTACAGGAGATGAGTGCACCTTCAGTTAAATACTCCTTTATTTAAAAAGACAATTCTTAGCATACCTGAGACTCGAACTCTCTGGGGTAAATTTACTAAAGTGAGAGTTTTTAGAAGTTAGTTTTAAAAGTGATATTGCCCATAGCAACCAATAAGATTCTAGCTATTATCTTCTAGAAGGTGCTAGTTAAATGTTAAGTAGAATCTGATTGGTTGCTATGGGCAACATCGCTTTTAAAATTCACTTCTAAAAACTCTCACTTTAGTAAATTTACCCCTCTGCCTCATGTTCTAGACAAACTACATAGATCTGCTTAGTTGCAATAGCTCATGTGTTAAGTGTTTGACTGTGGTCTATGAGGTTGGGTGTTCAAGTACTCTACGTAGTGTGCTGATCATTGTGTATTCTTAATAAAGGGGGATATTCTTAAGTTATTATTGACAAAGTGCATACAGAAAACACTATTAGATCACAAGTTAAGTGTATCATCTGCTTGGAGTGTTCTGAAAGTTTGTGTCAGATATATATATATATATATATATATATATATATATATATATATATATAAATTGTGGAAGACAGCTGTTCCTACAGAATTTTTGCACTTGGTATGAGTACATCTCTTACTGTGATTTTTAGTCATTTCTGCTAGCAATTCATTAAATACTTTTATGCACTATGGAGCGCCCCTCCTTGTTTTGTTTTTACCTCCACTAGAAATTACCCCGAGGGATCCGGGATTGTATACAAGAGGGAGCTGCAGTCTTCATTGCTGGACATTGGTGCTTCCACACGTTGCACTTGTTGCACTTTGTGGGTGAGCTGGACTGATCGTTCCAGTCTCACTATATTATATAGTGTGAGCGCCTGCCAAAATTATTTGTTATATATATATATATATATATATATATATAATATATTTTTTTTCCTAAAGTTTCCTCTGGTAACTGATATTCAATGTTGTACTGCATTAAGAATGAAACAGTTTTGTAATCAGGAACTGCACTTTTAACTTTAATTCTGTTTGTTACCATACTTTTCAACTTCAGCAGCTGGACAGCATATACTGCAGATTAGTATGAGGGATATCACTGGCTTTTTCTCACAATTTATCATTAAACATTGCATTTGAATCTTGCACAAATTGGATTTTGAGGCAAAACGGGCAGTTTCACAGAGATAATGTATTTCCAGCAATGTAATCTTCTGTTTCCACTTTCAGTTTTGCATTCTGTAGTTATAACCCAGATTTCAAAATACTGTACATACTGTAGTCTATTATTGGAGCTCTGACAACACTGCTGCTAACTCTTTATACTCTGACATATAATTATGGAAGGGCTGTTCCATGCAGAACAAAAATGATGGGTGAATTCAGGACAGAACTCCTACTGTAAAGGCCGGTACACACTAGATGATGGTGCAACTCACAGGAGAAAAAGACTCATTTTTTGGGGGCACTAAACAGTTACTCTCTGGGGAGCACCACCATTTTTGAGAATGAATTTCCCATATCTGGGATTCATTGGATTTAAATATAGTGGATACCCTCATATATTTTTCTATATATTATTTAATCTAGTGCTCAAGTTTTCCCTTACTTCCCTTTCCTGGCTATTTACACACTAGACGATGTCTAGTGTGTACCGACATCAGAGGGTGCTAGCAGCAGCAAGAGTGTACATACTTGCCGATGCTGGCAGCGACGAATTGACAGTGGGGGTCATGCTGCATTCGGTAGCATGGCCCTCGCTGACGATATTGCCCATTGGACCTGCATGCATTATACCACCCGTCGGACCTGCATGCATGATATCGCCCATATGACGGGAGCACGCATCGTCAGTGACATTGAGGGTACACAGAAGACAATGTGCCTGGTATCTCGTCAGATTCGGCCGGGACGAGATATCCTCTAGTGTGTACCCGGCATAAGGCCAAATTCTACCAGAACAAAAGTTATAAATTATGCACCCACGTGTGGAATGGGATGAGTATAACAAGGAAAAGATTTAAAAATATGTTATTCATGTCACAACATTATACTGATTGCTTATTACTGCTGTTTAGTAAGATATCCTAGTAGCTAGTGGCAAGTAGTAACAACACAGACAACACAGAGAAGCAAAGAGTTGATGATATATAAAAAAAAACCGATGTAAACATAATTTACAAAAAATAGAAGTAATGCTGCCAACAGTATTTTCACTGATTTTTTTTATACCTTTACTTTAATTTCCTCTGGAATGATACTTATTCATCCATTTGCACATTTCATGGTGTTTGGTTTTAAGAAATTACTATAAATTTAAGCAATTATATTTCTATAAAAACAGATTAGTTAAACTTTACTGTCAATAATATTTTAAGAAATGCTACTAAAAAAATATTCCTGTAATATAAACTATATCTTTATCTTACCTCCTTGGGATATGAGTACGGATTCTCCTGGAGAGTCTATATTTCATGCCTTCAGCATTGAATGCACCTGAAACCTGTTACTGTTCTTTGTAGTCAGCATGGCTTCAGGTTATGTCTTCACATCTCTTGTCAAGTGGCTACAGGTGTAGAACACATGTGCTTCCATATAGAAAAAAAAGTGCCCTTACTGACATGTGGAGATTGATGGCCAGCTGCAGCTACATTGATTGCTTCAAGGTAGAGTAGGAAAAATAGCATTGTGATTGTAATTCCACTACTTAATTCTCTTTTCCCCCCACTCATGTATAATGTATTTGCGCTATTACTATATCTAGACACAAATGACTTCTTGTTCATCTAGAATGTCATTGTTGATAGATTTATAATGATTGTATCCTTTACATGAGTTGTCTTTTACAGTTTAACATTTTATATGCTGAGCAAAAAAAAAATAAGTATGTGATATTTGCACTGAGTGTTTCTCAACTTTGTTGCATTATTTACTGTACCCCCTTATGAGGTCAAATGTTTACTTGGTAGTTCTACTGTAAGTATGTATCAGTTTCTGCCAATCCCTCATAAAATTACAAAAATTCCTCCATATATGTATAAAGCAAGTATTAAAATTAATAGAAAAAACTTTTTACTTTATATTGTTTTAAATATGGTTAGTTCATTACTTATATATAGTGCTGTTTATTTTGAGTTTAATTTAACCAGTGGAAGATTGCTATGAATCTTTACCTTACCATAGGTTGACCTAGTGTTCTCATCTGGAATCATCTAGCATTAAAAATTGTAGAACAATCATTCAGTTGTAAAACATAAATGTTTTTTAGAAAGTGTCCACACCTCATATTTCTGCTAGTTCTGAGATATTTGCTCAAGGGTTTTGGTTATAGAGATGGATCTTGCTGATACATTTTGCCAATGGCCTAGGGGAATGGACAAAACGATTAAGGGGGATAAGGTACAGATCAATTTTACTGTACAGTTTAAAATCTGTCAAAATATTCCATAATTCACTGAGTGATACGGTGGAAATTGTCTAGCATTTCTGCCTCAGAGCATTTAGGCCACAGGGCTCAATTCCATCCTGGGTCTCCCTATATAAAGGAACCAGCTCAAGCTGAGGAATTTGTTATAGTGGTCCTGGCTGAGGAATTTACAGTATTCTGCCATGTAGCCAATATTTTATTATTTCTTTAGTTTCCAAATTTTCCCATTCACTTCAATAACCCATTTATTTCATTGTGGTTTCCAACATGCGGAAACATCAGTGAAATGTCTGATTGTTATTTGCAAAGTAGAATTAAATGCTTTTTGTTCATTTGCAATATTTGGAGATTCTTTGTGGGCACAATTTAAATTTTCCTTTAATAGAATCAACGATCTTAAAATTGCAATTAAAATCTTTTTTTTTTTTTTTTTAAATAGCAATTAAAATTTCTGTAATTTGCTCTTAACTAGATTCCTTTCGTAGTCCTCAACATCTTATAACTCAGAGGTTCCCAAATGCGGTCCTCAAAGCTCCGCAACAGTTCAGGTTTTAGAGATATCCATGGCTGAGCATCGGTGACTTAATTAGTACCTCAGTCAGTTTGATTAAACCACCTGAGCTCAACCATGGATATCTCTAAAACCTGAGCTGTTGAGCCTTGAGGACCGCCTTTGGGAACCTCTGTTATAACTGCTGTCATCCTATATATTTATCCTGTCTTTCCTGACCAGTAACTGTATCTAATACTGTTTGCTTGAGGCCTATATGATATCAGCAGCTTCTTGTTTCCATCTGCATTGCATATTTTATTGTCCGGAAAAAGTAGGGATAAATATTTTTTAGATAAAAAAATGAATGTTGTCATTAAACTTGAAGGCTCCAGAAGAAATTTATCCCCAATGATAAAGCATTATATTATTACATCACTATGTAATTATGTGATTGTTTTCAATTAGAGAAGCTCTTATTAACTTCTTCCAGCTGTATTGTTCATTCAATTAGGTAAGAATGTAATTCGATTCATTTTAATCATTAATTGGGGATTACATGGCTTTTTAGATGAGCTCACCATGAATGTCATTTAACAAAAAAAGCTAATTTAAGTTATATGTCATTTAAACAAATACATTTTGGCTTGGGTTCATATTCCACATACTTTGGTAAGTTTGAGATTATTGTACTTTGTGGATTTTTTTTCGGTGGACTAATATAATGCTTTGGGGTCATTTTTGAAAGTGGAAAATTGTGACACGTGCAGTACATATGCCATTTCACCTATTTTTATACAAATGTGCACAAATATATGAGAATCATATGAGGTTAGCTTGTAAAAGTAGCGGACTGATGGAGTGCAACTTATAATTGCAGATCTTGGGTATTCATAACTAAATGCAGGGCACCCTTGTACAGTATGCCTTATTTTACACTGAGATGCAAAAACAAGACTTGTTAAGTTATGATATATATACATTTATGGGGTGGAAAGGACATGTAATTGGGCATTCCCTTTTTGTTTGTGGTGCTATTATAGGACTTGTTTATTACACATCCACACAGCTGGCAAAAACCTTCCACTTCCATGCCTTTCAAGTCAAACAAATTACATGGGAAATTATATTTCTAGACAAATTTGGACCAAATATACTTAATAGTGCCATGTATAATAGAGCAGAGGTGCAGTTTTCGAAGTGGGGGTTCCAGTTGCCCAACCACCCCGCCTTATGGAAATCAGCACTTCTAGATGCTGGCTGCAGCGTGGCATTGCATTGCTTATCAGTTGTTAATAAGAGCTGCTGCAATATTGTCGCCATGCAACTGTTTTGTGCTGGTGATATTGATACATGTATGAAGGGACCACAGAGACAAGTGAGTTTCCCTTCGGCATCTGCTTTAATATGTGTTGCTGATTGATAGTCAAATTGTGCTGGATCTTCATCTCCTCTCAGCTGGGCACACCTGCTGCTCACTGTTACATTGTAACAGTATACGTTCTCCTCTGCATTGAAAACTGGTGTTTTTTATGTGTGTATCTTTTTCCCCATGTATGCCCCCCTCCCCCAATTTTATATGCACATCTTTCCCTCCTTTGTGTGCTTATCTCTCTATGGGGCCTATTCATCATCACTTAATTTTTACAAAAGCAGGGGAAAAGTAACATTTTCACCTGCAACTGCAAAAATGTAATTATCTGGCCATTCATCAAGAAGGTAATGCAGGAGATATCACGGATATCTCCTGCTTACCCTCCTCTGGCGGAATGGCCCGCTGTTCTCATACACTAGTATGGGGACAGAATTCATCAAGATCCGAAAATACAACATTTTTGGAGCTTGAATGCGGTAGCATTTGCCATCTTCAGATGGCGAGCGCTCCCGCTACCCGCTCCAACCTTATTGGATAGTGTCCCGGGTTGCGAAGAGAGATCCCTCCGCCCCTGTCCAGCTCCTTCCACTGGGCGTCGGGGCTCTTGTTTCGGAGCAGTGAAGCTGCTCGCGAGGGCAGCTGATTTTTGATCAGCTGTCTCCGCCTCAGAGCAATGATGAATTGCTCCGGCGTCCGGTGCGACTTAGAATGTTAATTATCGGGGTCCGCCCCTCTCTCTCTTTGTTTACTCCCCTTTTTGTGTGTTTTCAGTCTTTTGAACGAGCTTTCATTTGTACTGAACCCTATCCCCATCCGAGTTCATTTAAAATATTTAAAAATATTCAAAATCCTTTATTATTTAAAAAAAAAGAAATTATCATAGAATTAGGCCTATTTTTGATGATCCTACTCTGTTACTACCATCCTAAGATAGCAATAACAGAACAGATATTGTAATGGTACATGTATTGCTTTGAAAAAAGGTTTCTCCATGCAAGCATTTGGAAACACCTTGGCTTGTGTTTGTCCCCATAGAGTTCCGATGTCTCTTCACTCTCATGAAATTCCAGCAATGTTTTTAAGTGTTAGTTCTAAAAACCAGTACAGTAGTGTAAGGTGGAAAATGAAGAACATCTACGCAATATAAAATGCATTGAGATTGGGGTGTCTGCCACAGCACGCCTTCCCGTCTGAAATGTCATACAGTAAGGTGTAGAGGTATATGGAAAGGCAATTCATTGTGATCTCAACCTGTATATTTGTTAATGTGGGCTTCAGGTCCTGTGTTTTGCTAATAAATGCCTACATAAACTCTTCAGCCTGATACAGCAAGAAAAGGAAATGTCAGAGAAAAAAATATCATTATGTTCAGAATAATCTAATGTGAGAAATTTAATAATGAAGTTCAGCAAATGGTCACCAAAAATCCCAGGCAAAAAAAACGAAAAAAGACACCAGTTTACCAGTACAGATGTGTCCTCAGTTACCTTGCACACTTGCGGCATATGGCATTAGATGTGCGGCGTGACTTTGACAATCGAACCTTACAGTCTTTAGCACACCACATAGTGTATTCTCGCATCACAGCTGCACACAAACAGAATTGTAATATACTGGGGGCTTAGAATTTTTACTTTTTGTGCAATGCAGCAGCGTAAATTTGTACTATGTTGTGTGGTTGGGATGCAAGGCGCAGCTTAGTCATATCAATTCCAGATCTTTTCTTAGATTAATGTCCTGTGGCAAGATCAGATAAGGGTGTCCTGGGGTAAACTGTTATTCACATGCCTTCAGGCCTGTAAATAAAGCTGCTCTGTCGCAATCTGCTCCTGGGTCGGCCACTGCTCTAATCCCTTGGCAGAGGATACTGTTCCCATTATGTTTCAGGCATGAGGATACTGTTACCATTGCATTTGAGTATGAGGATTGTTCTACCAATGTGCCCACAGGTCACACATCCCAGTCTGCTTCCGAGGGTCCTCTATCCTCAGCCAAGCCTGAGGGTCCCAAATTGGAATCTCCAGCTCACCCCTTGTGTGTCAAGTATTAGCCTTCTATGTCCAACCACTGCCCAGACCTCCATTTATTTTGATGGAGATCCTGGACTATTATGTGCTTTGCTGCACCACTGTATTGAATTTTACTAATCTGCATCATCTGATCCTGCCACTTAGGCTCAGGTTCTGGGTTATCTTCTCATGATCTTTAGATGGGAAGCTTTAGAATGGGATAATCCTCTTATTAAATCCAAAGACCCTGTGCTCCATGATGTCCCAGCTTTCTGTTATACAGTGTTTCAAAAATTCAATCAAATGTCTTTGTGCTCACTAGAGAGCTTATTTGTACCAGAATCCATATCCCCTCTAGTCTCCAGTTCTAAATCTGCCAGTGTCCCTTAATGCTTGTCTTCTGTCCAGCATTCCACTACATCTAAAAGGAAAAAGAAAAGGAGATAGTACAGTATTTCCTGAGAGTATCTAAAATCCACCTTTTAGGGGGGGCTAATGTCATGATCCACTGCAATACCACTGTTCCACCAGTGGTGATGTTCTTTCCATTGGTTCTACTCTGCTATGTTTCAGCAGCCTGGCCCCATATTCCATTTGGTATCCTGGAAGCATGTGTTAATTATCTGATCCAGCAGATATGGGCTATACCTATGACTGCCCTATTTAAACCTGTTCCACAGTTCCATCTGGGCCAGATCATCATGTCAGATTTCAGTGCTATCTGGGAAATATGCTCCAGTATTCTGCACCAGTGCTATCCAGAAAACCTGCTCCATTATTGCTTCACAGCATTCTGCTTCAGTACTATCCAGAAAGCCAGCTCCAGTATTGCTTTACAGCATTTTACTCCAGTGCTATCTGGAAACTCTGTACCAGTGTTCCTAAACTGGATATCCTGAAAATCTGCTCCAGTGGTCCTATATTGAACATCCTGAAAACGAGTACCTGTTTCTGGTCATATTTACAGCCGTGAGTTACCTTGTTTATACATCTGTTCTCAGCTCGCTGCTTCCAGGCAGCTAAGCTTTGTTTCATTGTCAACACCTGTTTCTGGACTTTCACCTGTTCATCCATTGCCTGCTACCATTCATTTTTTTGACTTAATGCATACCTAGACATTTTTGTATTAATCCACAGTGTATTCTGACTTATCCATGTTCATTGCTGGCTCATTTAAATCTTGTGTAAGCACTAAGCAGTCTGCTTCATTCCTGGTTAAGTATCATCTTATTCACTGTACATTAACCTTTAGGTCAATAAACATCACTGTTTCAACTAGTACTTCGGTAATGCTTGCCTCGTTCCTTACAGACACACACATACACATAGGTGAATTCCAAGTGACCTGACACTCACAATCCAATTCCTCCTGGTCCATGAACAACCTTCTCCCCCAAATCCACCTAATTACTCCATTTACCTCATAAAGCTACCCATTATATGCATACCTGGTAATTATCCAGTGGAATTAAAGAGTGTATATAATATAATAGATAGATGGATAGATAGATACAGTAGATGCCAGAGGCATGGGACTTTAAGACCACTGGGTACCTGCACTAGACTTATATTAAACCTTTTTGTTTGGATCTTTATTGTGGGAGCTGTTAGTTAACATTAGAAATATGCTCCATATTTTGAGTCGGGATTTTCATCCTGTCGGTCAGCCGCTGTCCGCCGGCATTTCAATCCCATTCCATTTATTTATGCTATTGCAGTGACATAGAAGTACTGCATTCAATTTGTTAATAAATACATTTAGAAATGTCTCCAAAAATACGTAAGTTTAGCTTTGATTTTTAATAACCAAAGTGTAAGTGAGGTGCCATACAGTAGTTCACCTTGCAGCAGGTTCCTGAGGATGTAGTCTCAATACCGACATCCGAATCCCAGCAAGGAACTTAAGATAGGTGTCAAAATCCGCCACCAGAATGCCAGACTGAACGAGGTAAGGCGCAGTCTGGGGCGCCCTTAGCGATAGCCACGCGGGGGGGGGGGGTTAGACTTAAGGACCGCAGTGGGGCGTTTTGGGGGATAGCATTAGGCACCCATAGGGGGGAAGGTTAGGCACCCCCGGGGGGAAGTTAGGGTAAGGCACCCCTCCGGAAGGGTTAGGTTTAGGGTGCGGTAAGGGGGGTGTTAGGGTTAGGCACCCTCGGGGGAGGTTAGGGTTTGGCACTGGGGGGGAGGTTAGGGTTAGGCAACACTAAGGGAGGGTTAGAGGGGGAGGGGGCAGAGCCGGACCTAACCAATTTGGTGCCCTAGGCAAGATTTTGGCTGGTGCCCCCTGGCCTCATTATGCACCCCTTTCCCAGCACAGCACCCCTCATCCAGCACAGCACCCCTGGCCTCATTATGCATCCCTTTCCCAGCACAGCACCCCATAGTCATCCAGCACCCCTTTTCCTGGGAGAGGCTCTCCCAGCTGACTTACTTATAACCCTTTCACACTGCCAGCAATAACCCGGGTTATTGCACGTGAACACGCAGCAACCCAGGATATTGTGCAGTGTGAAAGGGCCCAGTTGAAATAACCCGGGTAAGAGCAGGGTTGAACACAGGTTCAACCCAGCTCGCGGTGCAGTGTGAACGGGTAACCCAGGTCGATGCGACCCAGGACCCTTCAAAGCATAGGAACGTGCCTTTGGTGACGTCATCATTTTTCTTGTAGACAGAATGAGCTTTTGTGCAGAAGCACATTCTGACCGCTGCCCCCTTGTAGCTGAGCTCTGATCACGGATGGCTGGTAGGCAGTAGTAGATGCCCTAGGCAGTTGCCTATAATGCCTATGCCTAGGGACGGCTCTGGGAGAGGGGTAGGGATAGGGTACTTACCTGCCCTGTCGGAATCTTCTCCCTTTGGCCTGCCGGTGTCGGGATATGAATCGGCGGCTGTTCAGCCACTGGGACTTCATACCCATTCCTGGTGCTGTGATCTAAAATATTTTCATTATTTTGCTTATGTTATTGAGGAACGATCTGTATAAAAGACAGAAATAAATAGTTCTCCTCGGAGCTCTGACCTTGAAGGTTTCCCTCTTCTAAATAATCTTCCAGGAAGTTGCTTATTATATAGCTAAATGCATGCATAACTGAATATGTAATGTTAAACAAGAACATCTGCTCAACTGAAGACATTCTTATATATTTAAAACATAAACATACAGTAGTAGAGTACCTCTGTAGTTAATAACGGAATGACCTATGAAGTGTTTGAGTTACATTGTAGTTTTTTTTAACACTCTACATTAATATCTACAAACTGTAGCCATTAAACACTAATATAAATAAAAAATACGTAATATGTGTAATTTAAAGTGCTAACATCACCAGTATCAAATACAGTCTCTTCTTATAAATATTTGGCATTGAATGTATTGAAAGTACAGTATTTTGGAAATAGTAATTATTATGCTAGATTTATATATATATTTTTGCAATGTGCCCTGTCACAGGAGTAGCCCCAGTGACCAGCAGCACTATACAGACTGGTGGCAGCAGTGCTTTCACCAGTGGTGAAACTTGTGAGTGGTGGGCCCAGGTGACAAAAAATATGCTTTTGGCCCCACCCCAAGTTCATAATATGCCACATGGCAGTGGGTGACAGGGTGAGGCGGAGGGTGACAAGCAGAGTGTGACAGGGAGAAGTAGTGGGTGGCAGGAAGAAGGCGACATGGATAAAATATATGACTCAGACTATGACAGGGTACACACACACTGACTGACACAGACACACACAGACAGAGACACACACACCTTTATCACTAAAAACATGAATGCAGCAGGCAAATAAATACAGCCAGCATGATTTATTAAAGACCCCCTCCCCCAGTAGTGCCTCTTATACAGTGACCCCAGTAGAGGTCCCCCTATGCATTGTCCCCAGTAGTGCCCCTCAAACAGTGCCTCCAGTAGTGCCTCTTATACAGTGCCCCAGTCATGCCCCTTATGTAGTGCCCCTTATGCAGTGCTCCCAGTAGTGGTCTCCCTATGCAGTGCCCCGAGTAGTGCCCCTTATACAGTACCCCCAGTAGTGGTCCGGCCAATGCAGTGCCCTCAGTAGTGCCCCTTATACAGTGCCCCCAGTAGTGGCCCCCCTATGCAGTGCCCCCAGTAGTGACCCTTATACAGTGGCCCTAGTAGTGGTCCGCCCTATGCACTGCCCCTTACATACATAACACAAGACACACACAACATACTTACCTGAACCCCTGCTCCTGCGTCCTCCGCCGTCCGCTCCTCTGTCCTCCCTCTCGGCACTATGGGAGAGATGTCTCTCCCATCACCCACTGCGGGAGCCGGAAGGCAGAGCTCATAAGTGAGCTCCAGCCCGGCTCCCTCCATGGATACAGCAGCCAATGACTCTCAGCTGCGGCGGTGAGGGTCCCCAACCTCCCAAATTCACAGCTCACGGGTGGAACAGCAGGACAGTACTGTCCCGCTGAAATCGGAATGTTGGGGAGGGGTGCGCCCTCTATGGGTGGTGCCCCTGTTCGACCGCATTGGTCGAACACCCCTAGAGCCGGCCCTGTATGTAGCCTATCCTATTCAAGTGAACGAGGGTCCAAAGCACCTCTCCTCCACGTAACAATTTCTGTATTAATAAGTCAGCAAATTGGCATATGCGTGGCATATAACTGCATCCAGTGATCTACTTAAAATTATTTCTTGAGTAAACAGAGATGTTGTATCAACCAATGAAAAAACAACATATCAAGTAGATACGGTGTTGTTTCTTTTTCGTACCATTTGTTTCTAAACCTATTTGTGTGTGCATTTTTTCTCATTTAAAATATAAAATAAAAATAAATATAATAAACATAGCAGAGGACACATCACCAGGAAATTGAAGCACCAACCCACTGTATGTACTATTTAGCAGTTTTCATCAGGTTTTGTAAACCATCATTATTTTACGTCGGTATTGTGGGGGTTTTATAATAGGATTTTGACCAAAGTGACATAAAACCAAAGTTAATTCTGGCCAATCAGAAGGAGATTAATAACCATATACTTAGGGGCATATTCAATTATGCACACTCCCAAAAAAAGAGGTGAAAATCAGCCTGTTTTTATATATTTACAGGATGGACTGTCTATGTTACAAGCACAATCAATTACACCTGATGGGTTGTGTGCACATGATTTACTGTAAGCTGTTACTAAGTCTGGTTACTTTTATGCTGACTTCTCCACATTTAGTGGTTTCTGTGGTTCTGTGTAACCTTGACAAAGGTCCATAATGGGACTGAAACTTTGGACTGCTTTTTTAAACACTGGAGGTATATAAAACACTCTACTTCTTGGATGAAATTGGTATTGGTGAGTGGCCTCTAACTTTTCACATTTTTAACTGCAGATTCAGCACTCTCACAGAGTGAGATTGCTGTCACTCACAAAATGGTGGAGCTGCTAATTCACACAATTGTGTACTCATTGGAATACACATGTCACGACCCTGGCTAGTGTTTCATCTTTTTGCCTTGAGACTTACCCCTGCCAACTGTGGATCTGTATGTGTAATTCGCCTGGGAGATCTGCTATAATCATGCCGGCTGCAACACTTATGTGTATACATTTGGACTATACTCACCTGGGCCCCTTTCTGTCTGTGAACACTGCTAGCCTTGATTGAAATTGCAGGTGTAGTTCTGACTCTCAGTACTGCTGATATGATTGCTTCTTCTGCATGTTGTGCTCTCCACCACTCAGAGTGCTTCTGCCAGACCACCTGACCGAATCCATCAATTCCTGCCAGACCTATGGTATAACAATCCTACTTAATAGCATTCAGGGCTTGATCATCTCATTACTTTCTGTGGTGTACATATTGTGCTACTTCTGTCTCCCTGTGTACAAGTGTATCCCAGGCTCCTGCTGGTTCACAGACCAGTTCATCCAGTAATCCTGCTGTCAGCTATACCTGGCACATCCAGAGATCCTGCTGGTTCCTAGACCAGTTCATCCAGTAATCCTGCTGGCAACTATATCTGGCACATCCGGAGATCCTGCTGGTTCCCAGACCAGTTCACCCAATAATCCTGCTGGCAGCTATACCTGGCACATCCAGAGATCCTGCTGGTTCCCAGACCAGTTCATACAGTAATCCTGTTGGCAGCTATACCTGGCACATCCAGAAATCCTGCTGGTTCCCAGACCATTTCATTCAGTATTCCTGCCGACAGCTATACCGGGTGCATCCAGAAATCCTGCTGGTTCCCAGAGCAGTTCATTCAGTAATCCAGCTGATAGCTATACCTGGCGCATCCAAAAATCCTGCTGGTTCCCTGACCAGTTCATTCAGTAATCCTGCTGATAGCTATATCTAGCGCATCCGAAAAAAAAACTACTGGTACCCCGTCCAGCTCAGCAAGCCTTCCTGCCGGTCCCAGTCCGGTTCCTCCAAGTCATCTACTGGTTCTCAGTCCAATTCTGCAAGCCTACCTACTGGTACCCCATCCAGCTCAGTAAGCCTTCCTGCCGGTCCCAGTCCGATACCTTTAAGTTTCTACTGGTTCCACTCCAACGTTACAAGTTTCCTGTTCCTGTCATTTATCATCAAAGACAGTTCTCACTGCCATACAATTCATATGCAAATAGAGCTATTAAGTCATCCATCGTTCCAGCTAAGCCGGTCTGTGCTGAATCCAGTTCAGCACTTGAGTCAGGTAACTCTCACACACCAACCATGACAACACACATGCAGTCTATGCAACTGAGGTCTGAGCAGTTATGTGGCACACAAATCCCACTCAGTATCCACAATCTTCCAATTTGTTCACCGCAACAAACCCACTGGGTTCCAACATCCTTCTCACTCCATAGATCCATCTCATTCAGAATACACATTCAGCTCCCTAATTTCTAAAACTATCATACTCTGTCTATGCATGTACACTTTCTTCCCCTATACGACTCCATGCTGCTCTATCTTCCCCAATCCCTACTGCTGTGTGGTCTCCCAACTGTGCTAGTCTGCATTCCCTTATCTGCACCAAGCTAGCTTTCCCTATCTTCGCCGCCCTGCATCCGTGCCACTCTGTTTCCTTCTGCACCACTGCCTTCCCCTAAGCCACGCTGCTGTCTTCCTCTCCTCTGTGGCACTCTTTCTTCCTCCATCTGCACCACTCTGTCTCCCCCAACTGTGCAACTCTGTCTCCCCACCCACCCACACCACTCTGTCCTCCTCCCTATCCGCACCAGTCTGTCTTCCCCAATCTCTACTGTTGTGTGTTCTCCCATTTGTGCTAGCCTGTATTCCCTCATACCCTCTATTTAACCCATCTGTACTGCTCTGTCTTCCCATGTTCATGCCACTCTGTACCTCCCATCCATGTCGCTCTGTCCCCTCCAAATCGTGCCACTCTGTTTCCCCCTTATACGTACCACTGTTTTCCACCCATCTGCATAACTTTGGCTCCCCCCTCTGTACAGCTTAATCTTCCTCCCTCTACACGCTTTTCTGTCTCACCCATCCACGTGGCTGTCTCCTCCCCCCATCCACACCACTCTTACCCCATCTGCGCAGCTCTATGTTCTGCTCAGATCTCAGGTGCATGTGTGTAATCCAATGACCACAAATTTCTATGAATTAGCAGATCCACCATAATGCGAGTGACGGCATACCATATCTGTATTGCACAAGGAACACGTCCATTATGGCGTCCTTAATGATCGGTATTTCATTGCTTTTTAAAGTTTGAGTGGCAGATATTCAATAGGTTTTGTGAAATTTCAAATCATGTCTAAGAAGCCTTAATGGGACATGTGAAACCATAAGGTTTTTTGTCTATGGAATTTTCATTGCCTTTTTATAATTTATCAACCACCAGGAATGGAAGGAGCAAACTGGGTCACCTGCAGGGAAGAAGGGCAACAAAATGGTACACTAGCGCTGGTGATGGAGGTCAAAGCACACAGGAGGTGTTTCGGGGGTGCAGAGGGAGAGATGGCTGAGGGGGCAGGCTGCAGGTGTGCAGGGCAGTGGCAGCAGTGTTGCAGTGCACAGGGGCAGCAACGGGGGACAGAAAGGCTCACTGGTGCTGATAGTCCCAGCCCTGAACTGCTTCTTAAGACCTCTAAACATGGAACAATGTGCTCACGATGCGATATCGTGAACGATTTCCCTTGAACACTCCCCGGGACTCCAGGACACGATATGGTGCTTAAACAGCACATTCTGACTTGAGAACTATCGTGCAAGATCTAAAGATAGCTGACTACATACACTGATCAGTGAGATCCCTGATGCAGGCATCTGTGTAAAATAAATGATTCAGAGATGCAGGCATGGACCAGTGCGATCCGTGTGGCTTGCATCTGAAAAAAAATTAAGACACAGATGCATGGACAGATCAGTGAGAATGAATATAAGTATATTTTTTTAAAAGTGTGGGCCCCCCCAAGGAACAACCAGCCCAGTGCTCTGGCGACCCAGTACTGGTTGTGCTAAATACAGGGGTCAAACGACGTTGGGGTCCCCCGTATGAGGCACAACCAGCACCAGGCTTTTCAAAACCAGTCCTGGTTGCCAAAATACAGGGGACAAACGACATAGGGGTCCCCTATATTAAGCGCAACCAGCACTGTGCTCTGAGCCAATCCTGGTTCTGGAAATACAGGGGGAAAAATGTGTAAGGTGCCCCTGTATTAACCAGAACCAGCACTGGGCTTTTTCTAGCGTTGGGGGGAGTACTATCACTGGGTCCCCCAACCGTAGGCATCACCCCTGACTGCTAGTCAGTGCAGACCTGGGTTCCCTGGAGGTGGGGACCCGTTCATAAAGGGGTCCCCCTCTCCAGGGCACCCCGGGTCTGGACTGATAGCCCGGGACTATCCCCAACACCCCTGTCTGTATGTCTGTCTGTTAATACCCAGTTTTGTTATATTAATGTTGTTTCCAATTGTAAAGCGCAACGGAATATGCCGGCTATATAACAAACTGTTAATAAATAAATAAAATAAATAAGAGGAAAGCAAGCATGCTCAATAATGTATTCCTGGCACAGGCAAAACAGCTGCAGTTAGACCTGATTGTGCTGCAGTTAGTAGTCAGTAACTTATGTTGTTTGTGAGGTTAAACAAAGCATTATACTTAATGATTGCTACTATTTAACAAGGTACACTGCCTAGATCAGAGTCTACAAATAATGGTTACCTCTTGAGACCATTATTAGTGCTAGGTATAATTAATAACAGAAGATATCAACTGTGCACATCAAAATTAATTGTGGCCCAGGAAGCTAAGCTTTTGGTATCTTAAGCCAAGAGCTTTTAAGCCTAAAACTCATTTTCTAAGTTTCCTATTTAATTAATTTATACATATACAATTTTTGGCAGACAAGTAAATGTGTATTTAATACTGATGAACTCTGTTATCGTGACTTTTTTTTTTAAACTGTTCTGTGGTTCATATGGCTTAATGCCTGACTATTTTTATAAAGTGTTCCTGAAGAGTCCTTTTATGTTTTTGTACCAGTAAATCTTGTCAACAGAAAGGACAGACACACATACAATGCCGAAGAACTAACAAGTTCTTAGATCCTAGCTTCCAAAAGGAACATACACAGAGAGCTTAAGAAAAACAAAATTAGATTAAAAATGTGTATAAAATACTTTCATATGTGTGATTATGTATTATCGTTGTATAGTGCTTGTGATTTTTAAATATAACAGAAATGTCTTTGGTCAAGAGAGGGCATTTAGTAATGGTGCAGTTTAAGCTTTATTGCTAGGGCTGGAATAACCATTAGGGAAAGTTAGGATGTAACTCAGGGCGTCAAGAGTTAGGTTTTAGGAGTTAGTGTTTTTAATGCTCTGTGGTACTGCCACATTAATAGTTAGCCACTGACATAAAGGAGATACAGTCAGAGGCTTCATACATATGTCACCAGCTACTGCTCCTCCATGTCAATGTTATACTAGGAGTGTGGCGCTTGGCTATGATGTCACAGTCATGCGCCATGCTTCCAGGACCAGGAGAAATGGATGCTGCTCCCGCCTTTCAAGGTAAGCAAGGGTGGGGGAGCTGCTTCTCACAGGAGTGGAGGCACCCACACACTTTGCGTTAGCCCTCCTAATGACTAGTTTCCAAATCCTGGATTGTGTCACATTATTTGAATAATGTTAATAATATCCAGGTATATTTTACGGTCACATTCACCCTTGTAAAACTGCAAAATAGATGATTGCTTTGGCTAGATGAGGCCATTTTATTTTCTGTTTTGATCTTTCATTTACAGATTAACAAAAAAAACACAAAAGCTACACACACATGCAGATGATCACAACACACACACACATGCAGATGATCACAACACACACACACACACACACATGCAGATGATCACAACACACACGAGCATGCAGACAATAGCAACACACGTACACATACACACACTCTAGAACGTTACAACTGAGTTAAGACAAAGTAAATGACCTTTACTTGTGTGTTTTGTTCTCTTTAACGGAGAATGACCATGCTTCATATATTGGAGCAGAGCGGCTACATATGTTACCATTGTTAATTGCACACAATGCAGCTCTTCATCAAAAATGGAGCAGAGCTGATCTCCAGCCCCCTATGAGGTAACAGAGGATTTTGGAGCATGAAAGAAGGGAGGCAATAGCGGCACAGCACATTAATATGCTTGCAGCAACCACAAAGGAAATGCTCTACTTTCTCTGGAAATGTGTGACCCTTTCTGTATTGTATTTACCTTAGTATATAAATCTTGTAGAACTAAAGGCCCCCATACACAGTGTGATGGCACCGTGCGAGGCGACAGGGGATCCGTCGTCCCACATATCGGGTGGTCCGATATGTGGGTGGCCGACCTCCCGATATGCCGGCTCCCCCCTCCTTCACCCGCGTAGCAATCCATGGGATCGCACATCGCATCCCCTGATCGATTGGTCCTGCAAAAAGATCAGGGGGTGCGATGTACGACCCCACGGGAGCGTGCACGGCCCAACATTAGGGCTATACACTGTGCTATATAGCTGGCAAATCGCACCAATCAGTCTGATCGCCTGCTTTATCGCCCCGTGTATGGGAGCCTTTCGTTTTGAATATACAGCATACACAACCAAACAATGTAACAGTACCTTCATTTAGCAGCTTACAGGAAAATGCATGTTTTAATTTAAAGAACAACTAAAACTCATAAATGACTATCACTTGACATTTTTTTTTTTAAAGTATAGTATTATATCTCTTCACCATTTGACGGCTGGACCTTCCTACATATTTAAGAAAAGTTGAGAATGCAGTCAGTTTGATCTGCTGTAATCCCACTGGCCCTGCTGATGTGATTGAATAAGTGTATTGGAGCATACACATGGTCATATCTGTCAGATGAACGATTTGAATGATTTTACCAAAGATTTGAACGATTTTTGACGGCATTAAAATGAATGGAATCGTCCAAGTCTGCCTGCAAACACATCAGATGTCAGATATTGTTATCTGACCATCGGGAACGCGCATCGTTCAAATCGTTCATCTGACAGATCTGACAGATATGTCAGATATGTCAGATTTTCCTTCAGATATGAACGATTGAATGATTTTTTAAATCGTTATCGTTCAGATCTGAAGAAACATCTGACCGTGTGTATGCTCCATATACAGTATATGCAAACCAAATCTATTAAGCTGTCAGTCATTCTGTGTCTGATCTGTTAAAGAAGCATCTCCTTGCTAAAATGTCTTTGCTGTCCTGCAGGGCAATGAAGGAAAGCATAGTAAACATTATTAATTAAAACTTTCATTAAATTTATTTTAATTCAAATTTTAATTTATTTAATGTTTGTTATTCAACTAGGGGTGCCAAAACATCTGGTAGGGCCTGGTGATGGGTGGGCATGATCACCAGTGAGATCTCGTCACTGCTCTGTGGTGGCATAAATTCTGATGGTGCTGAGGATAATGAGGTTACCACATTCATGGGGGCATGGTTACGCCTCCCGTGATAGCAGAAATTTGTTATTATTGTGAAGCCAGAAATACCTTTTCGTATGAGCTTCTGAGAATCCCTGTTGCAGTTGTCTATTTACCAAGCAGTGTCAGGAGACAGAGTGAAAAGTGATAAGAAAGTGATAAGGTGCCAGCCAATCAGTTGGGAGCTGATTGGCTGGCACCTTATCACTTTTCACTCTGTCTCCTAACACTGCTTAGTAAATAGACCCCTTAGTATTATGCCACAATTGTTACACATAGTGCAGCAGTATCACTACACTGCATTCACCCTACTATAACTGCGTTTTAAATAGATATAGTAAGGCAGAAAACTGCAACAGGGATTCTCAGAAGCTCAAACGAAAAGGTAATTCTGGCTTAGTAAATAGACCCCCAAAACCCATATAGTTTATCCCAACTGTACTATCTGTGTCTACCCTATGACATTGTTATCAAGCTGCCTTGCTTCATTGCAAGATCATTATTTGGGATCCATAGTAAGCCGGACAGATACAGGAGGCCGTAGCAGTGTTCCCCTAGTTCTTTCTGGTACTGATTCTCAGTGTGTAGTGTGCATATGGGTTAGTCTCAAACTCTGCAGCTGCAGTAATATCCGGACATTTGTCAGTAGGCTGTGGCACCCATACTAACCTATTCTGCTGGAATATCTACGAGACTCCTGACAGAGTAGAAAAGCTTCCTGAATCTTGACCTCTTCCCCAGTGAAGGGGGTGGTCTGGGTGTTGGATTAAGCAGTTTTGACACAACCGCAGCATTGAGAAGTGGGGGCCGGGGGCAATCATATTGCAGGTCATTGCACATTGTCCCCACCCCTACCCAGGTCTACCAACTGGAATGATGCCAACTATGGTGGCAACATATCGGAATGAGGCCCTGATTCAGAGCCGGACGCTCTGACAGAGCGCTCACTCTGATTCAGGGCCGTCCCTCCTACATTTTGATGCGGCCTCCTGGCTGTTCGCATAACTGTGGGTGACCACCCACAGCTATAGCGAGCGGCCAAAATGATGGTCGCGATGGTCAAGACCATCGCGACCATCGGGCTTGCGACGAGACCCTTGCGGTAGGGTCTCGCTGCCGCAAGCCCTGGAGTGCTTTTGGCTCTATCAGAGCCAAAAGCAGTCCCACTGACATCACTAGTGATGTCAGTTGGGCCGGCCCCAGACGGTAGGCGTTCCCATGGGAACGCCTCCATCTGGGCAGCCACGCCCCCGGCACGTCCACCAAAGGGGGCATGCTGTCAATCACCATCGACAGCACACCCCCTTTGGTGCGAGACCTATAATGACGGCTTGGCCATCGTTATTCGGATCTCGCGCATGCGTACGACAGAGCCGCCTCCGTCGTGCGTATGCGCACTTGGGCAACTCACGAGTGGGTCTGAAGCAGGCCCTGAATGCGCTGTTAAGCTGACAGGTTATTATTGTCTTGCCTGTATCGCTTCAGCCTAATGCTGATATGGGACCTGATTCAGAGTTGTACGCTATGTTTTTGCAGTGAAGTGATTATCAGCCGTCTGTACACGTGTCTGAGTCGCACTGCGCATGTGTCAAGGTACATTACTGTAGTCGCTCACAGCGAGTATTTATCCGCAGCATGATTGACAGTCAGGGAGCGTTTTGTGGAGGTAACAGAGAATGGCGGCGAGGAACGCAGGAGTGTATCGACAGTTTCGGAGGCGTGGCTCATTCTGTGACTGTGAGCTCGTATGAAAGAAATTTGTACGCAGATACTCCAACATTTTACACAGATCTTTGGATTTACAAAGCCGCAATACATCTCCCGGCGGCTGCAACATTTGCATATTATCGCATAGCAGCTTCGTACACATACACAGCAGCGGTATTAGCATTAGCGTACAACTCTGAATCAGGCCCATGGCAGGAATTGACTCGTGGTGGGTGTGCTGCGCATGCAGAAGACCTCTCAGAAACCACAAGATCACAATGCCAGGGAACCACGCATGTGCAAAGACATCGAGAGGCGGTGATGGGACTGATCACTTAACAGCTTCTTCAGTTTGCGCTGTGCTACAGTAGGTTACAAGCAATGAAAAGCTCAGCTTTTCGTTGCTTAGTAAGTGACGATCTATGACACATCACCACCATAGCCAACTATAGTGACGCCTTTATTAAAAGAGGGTGAAGGCACCGCTGGAAAAATCTTTGATTTTCCCACGGTCATCCTTTTCATATATTTTGGAGAAGCAGTTTTAACTCCTGTTTTAAACAAAAACACAGAAAAAAGAGGTTATAACCGCTTCATACACTTGCCCCTTCAGGATCTTTTACTTAGCAGTGTTAGGAGACAGAGTGAAAAGTGATAACAAAGTGATAAGGTGCCAGCCAATCAGCTCCCAACTGTCATCTCACAGGCTGTGTTTCAAAAATGACAGTTGGGAGCTGATTGGCTGGCACCTTATCACAGACTTATCACTTTTCACTCTGTCTCCTAACACTGCTTAGTAAATCGACCTCTCAATCTTTAATTGATTAATTCTCATGTAATACCTCATCACCTGTTGTCTGTCTTCAGGATTGATGATAGGGTCGCACTAGATAATTTGGACAGATCCGATGTCTTAGCAGTGCCTCCACCCTAGCCTTGCTCTCCTTTCCAGTGGATGGGGTCAGGGAACCCCTATGGCCAAAGCTATGGGTGTGATGAACCTTCCACCCATCTCTTCCCAATAAACTGACATTCAGCACAGCTTTTAAATAGATTAAGTCACCTTTAAATGGGCTATTGTTAATATTTATTAAAATAATATAATGTTTAGCAAAGGGAATAAACAATAAAATTCACAGATGGATTAATTCCCTTTGCTTATTACATCTGTATATTCGGATATCACACTGTTCTATAAATATTGGAAATCTTTATGCATTTGAGTATATACCTCTACCTTAACTAAAGTTTGAAGAATAACACTTTAATTACACCTTCCCAATTAATATATATACCTACCATATAAGTAATTACTCCCCTTTAAGGACATGTCCTGACCTAACTATTTTTATCCCTCACTATGAGTTCAGCAAATCCTCCCCCTTATGACACTTTACACCTTAGATCCTTATTGAACGTACAACTATAAGGCTGACTTTATGCCTTGGGTAGATAATTAAACTACACAACACTTTACCCAAAAGTTCTTTTGGATAAACATTAAAATGTACAATAAACATTACTGACAACATTTAATAATCACATCACTATTAATATCTCAATCTGACAATATTATTGAATCAAGAATGGTTTAACAATTTCCCCAATATTAACAACATTCCAAATTTGCCCCTCAACCACAATACACCAAATTCCAAATTCACTTTATTTATATCCAAAATATTAAACTGTTATCCCAGTCACCCATCCCCCACATTCACTCTCAACCCTATCAAATAAATTAATATAGTAATTCTATACAGTCCCAATAAGTATATTAGTCAATAAGAGCTCTGTCCAGTTGAACACTCTTTTCTTTACAACGCACGCATGTCTTTTGTTACCAAATATTCAATATACTTTCATTGCTGTGTTGCACCAGTTAATGATTTATTGAGTAAAATAAAGAAATCTCCTGACTAGTGATATTAGTTAGAAAAGACTGTTTCCCTGCTGTGCTCAATGTTGTCAGCTGTAATAATCCAGGCTGCAGGCAGTAGTACTGTATTCCATTAGGATAAGAACTATCTCTACAGTACTCAGTCTCCACATGTCTGTATGGTGTCACTTCATTTCTGTCAACACTCTAGGCTGTTCATTCTTTCTATGAGCAACATACAGTAGCAGAACTGCAAGGTTTTGTTTTTCCTTACTTACATGTTACCCATGTAACTAGCACCAAGGAATTTAGCGTACTATTAATAACATTATGCCACTGTTTCAATAATTCTAATGAACCAAAACATACATTTCAGGCATTGCATATCTGAATGGAATGTGCAGCGAAAAAAGAAAATGTATCATCGCAGAAGATAACGGGCTAAACCTTGCATTTACTATTGCTCATGAGATGGGTCACAAGTAAGTTTATCTGAAAAGTATTTCTAATTTACCAAAATAATAAACGCATAGTTTAATTTGCAGATGGACACAAGTTTTATATATTCTGTGAGGTACCATAAATGTGGCTATTAATTTCAAAGGAGCTGATTTGCACAATTTACCACAGCCCTTAGTAACCTCTGGCACTCCAGGTGTTGTAAACTACAAGCCCCAGCATGCTTTGCCCCAACATG
The DNA here is from genome assembly GCA_031769625.1 of Taudactylus pleione. Taxonomy (NCBI): domain Eukaryota; kingdom Metazoa; phylum Chordata; class Amphibia; order Anura; family Myobatrachidae; genus Taudactylus; species Taudactylus pleione. Next base: position 11,389,982 of record JAUIMM010000161.1, read on the forward strand.
CTAGTAGCAGATAGCTGGCACTTGTAGTTGCACCTGGAGAGCCACAGGTTGTCCAGGCTGATCTAGGCATTCTATAATGAGAAACACATTTACTGTACATTTATATTTGCCCAACTCCATTCTGCTTCTTGGAAATGCCTTCATGCAGAAGCTTTGCGTAGACCATTTTTATCTTATGTTCCATGACTGGAATGCACATGGCAGCAAAATTATTGCTTCAAAGTGACAATGTTTGTTTCTGCTCCTAAAATGCTGCTCATTGGAGACTTAATTATGTTTTAATTGTCATAAGAGTAATGAGATCAATCTTTATCTAGTGAAGTCTTTATATGTGTCACATATGTACATTCTAATCACACTGGTTTATGTGTGCATATAATTTAATTTTCTTCTGTAAAATATGCCTAGATGGCGCTACAGGAGTCATATTGAAAGGAATGACCAGTGTCCAGTGGTAATGTCTACTATTTAAGGTTACATGGCAAATTCATGTTGCATTGCTCACCTAAAAGGTGGAACCAATATGCCTACCCAGAGAAAAGGGCACAAGTACTCAAACATGGGTGCAGGAGATTTATCCGCATTTCTGATTATTTTCCATGTATGGTGTTATATAGGAAAACTTATAATAGTATTGTCATTTAGTAGGTAAATAGATAGCAAAATCATTCATACTGCAAACACCAGAATACAGAAGATAAAGAAATAAAAATATCACACCGGATTGTTACAAATAGATTACATTGATTTTATTTACACTCATTACATGGTAACACTAAGGGGTAAATTTACTAAAGTGAGAGTTTTTAGAAGTGAGTTTTAAAAGTGATGTTGCCCATAGCAACCAATCAGATTCTAGCTATTATCTTCTAGAAGGTGCTAGTTATATGTTAAGCAGAATCTGATTGGTTGCAATAAGCAACATCACTTTTAAAACTCACTTCTAAAAACTCTCACTTTAGTAAATTTACCCCTAACAGTCTTCACTTTTTCCCACCCATTGTTTTTTTTTATGCAGCTTTCTTTGCACTAATATATATATTGAAAACGTAATAAAGTTAAGTTGAGAAAAGGTGAAGAATTCTATCTGGCAGTCAAATAGACTAATAGGCTCTAACACATCTGCTGACTGTTACCCAGACATTGTTCCCATTTCATTCCCATGGCATCTGAATGAAAGAAATAAGAACTTAAATGTAATTCCAAATAGATGAGACTGCATTGATTAACTCTTTCATATTATTGTTAAACATATTATTCTAATACATGATTTACATACAAATATTTTTAAGCAGATGCTGTAATTGTCCAATACAAACTGGGCAACATAAAGCTAATGTGTAGGGTGAAAGGTGTGATTCATTTCATGTCTGTGTTTGAATTCATAGTATTAGAAAAAAAAAAGTTATATTGCAAATACATTGGTAAATGAAACTGGTTAGGCATTGCCTGGCAGAGCCGTAACTAGACTTTTTGGTGCCCTGTGCCAAATAGATTATTGGTTCCCCCCCATTTTTTAAATAAGGACATAAGATAGTGGACCTGAAAAAGGGCCATGGCCTCATTGGGAAGGGCCAGGGGAGAGATAGGGGAGGCCAGGAGATGCTGGGGATAAAAGAAGAGGAAGCTACAAGTGAGAATAAGGAAAATTGACAGGCCCAAACAGCACCCCCTGCCCTGTGGTGCCCTGTGCCATGGCACTGGTCTCATAACCCTAGTTACAGCCCTGAAGCTTGGTATGCCTAATGAGCCAGCACATCCTGTTAGTTCTTTATCTCATTCTCATTTGACTGCTTATACTTTAGGCCTGATTTAGAATTAAATGGAAATATTCTATAATTCTATATTTACATGCATTAAAAAATCTGAATCTGGACACATACCCGTACATCCACTGCTGTACTATGAGTTGCACTAAACTAAACGATTAAAGTATCCCACTACCCCTTTAATAAATTCTTCAACACAATAAGCCTTATATAAATATATAATGACACATGTCAACTGTAGCTTACATATAACATTGGTCAAATTTATTTTGACATTTTGATTAAATTAATTTATGATGTCAGTATAGTAGGAAGTTCTGAAATGTGACACCCTGATAAAGCCTGAGAAAAAAACTCCGCCCATGTCCAGGTCAGCTTGAGAAATGTATAGTGTTTATCCAGCTTAAGAGGGGAATTTAATTAGCCATTGTAATTTATCGTGCGCTAATTGATCCCCCTGGACTAATCGATTAGCCCCAAAGGCAGCTCGCAGGCTGCACTTAATGGGGATTTTTTTCAGGTCTAATCAGACCCGAAAAGAAATCCCAGATAAATAGGCTGTTGATTAGTGAAGACACCCTGTTAACGCATTGGTCCGTGAACTTACCACGGATCCTACTGTATGTGTTAATGCTCGTTAACATATGTTAATGCCCGGTGAACAGTGGATTTGATAACCAGCGCCAAACAGTGCTTAAAATCAATATAATAGAAGAATAACCTTATGTTCAATAAGGTATCATGTGCAAGATGTTTAAAGTGTCAGTGCTAGAAAGGTGTCTACAATATGAAAATGCTGATGAAGATATAAATGCCTTCAAGTGGGAAACAAGCCAAGAATGTATAGTGCATCTAGTGCCTGTGCAATAAAGTGTGTCCACAATGAGGTTTAGTGTCAAAGAAGGGGTTAAAACCTTCTAATAAAATGTTTAATGTATCACATAAATCAGCTGATGTGGGTGCATGTAAACAACCTATGCAAATGTAAAATGACTTTACAGCTCATCTATTAGGTACCAACAACAATGCAAGAAATTAAAAAGTTTAAAATACATTTATTTAAACTAATTTCATATAAAGACAAAAACAAATCACAGCAAAACAATTGTAAAAATACTGGCAGCCTAATTTGTATACTCATAGCATTGTATCAAATAGCAAGGTGCTTATCTTAATCAGAGTATGAGGTAGGTTCATGAAAGATAAGACCATGGAGCTCCCAACCGGTTTCATCTGGCTTTCAGACTTCTTCAAGGGGATTTGTTGATTAGTGAAGAGACCCTGTTAACACATAGGTCCGTGAACTTATCACGGATTCTACAGTATGTGTTTATGCTCGTTAACATATGTTAATGCCCATTAACATGTTAATTTAACTTTTGTTAAAAAGGGTCTCGGGTGAAAAAGGGACTGTAATCAAGTATCCACAGTCGTTAAAGTCTAGGGCTTACACCCTTTTTCACACCCATTAAATTAACAGGTCTAATGAAACAAAGCTCCCTGAAACAAAGGTGCATTTTCCGTAGCTTCCAGAGCTGGGTGTATTCACAAGATATGTCCAACAGCGCATGGACAGCTTATCCGCCTGGTTTACGCCTGGAGGTGTTGCTTCATTGTGGTACAGGTTTAGTCTCCCATATCCAAATACATCGAAATATGGAATATTCCGAAATACAGAATTTTTTTGGCTTGACTGAGAAAATGAAACCTTTGATTTTTGATGGTCCAATGTACACAAACTTTGTCTAAGGCACAAATTATTACAAATATTGTATAAAATTACCTTCAGGCTGTGTGTATATGAAACATAACTGAATTTTATGTTTGTTCATAAACTTTGTTTGAGCCACAAAATTATTGAAAATATTGTATAAAATGACCTGCAGGCTGCGTGTATAAGGTGTATATAACACATAAATACATTCTGTGAGTATATTTGGGTCCCAGTCCCAAGATATTTCATTATGATATACAAATATTCCAAAATACGGAATATTTCGTTATCCAATATACCCCTGGTCCCAAGCATTTTGGATATCGGAGACTCAACCTGTAGTAGTATATGCTAAAAGTACACCATACAATTCATATAATAAATTGACGGGACAGTATTATATTTAACTAGTAAAGTCACATATACCATTTTATAGGAAATTAGAATAACATGCAAATGCAAAATTAAAGTACTAAGTAAGTTCAAATCAATACACAAATATGTTGCCTTTCCCTTTAAAAGATGAAGTGGAAATATGATTTATTGCTGTGGACCAATAGCAAATATCACTGTATGAAGAATGAATATAAATATAGCAGCATTTTGGCCTTTATTGAACACAATACATTTTGGGGCCTATTCATCATACGATAAATGGCTTGTTAATCATGCGGAAACGCTAGTTTCCCCATATTTAGATTACCAGGCCATTCATCATTAGGGGTCCCAAATGGACCACCTGATATTCAGCAAACTCTGAAAACTGAAAGTCATCGGCCCCCAATGATGAATAGGCTTCTATGTAGGATAATTAGTTGTCCCAGCTTTAATCAGCTTTTGCAATCCATGAGTTGACAAGATGGAATAATTGAATTTGAGGTGTAAACCCCCTACAAACCTTCACGCTCCCATTTTGAGAACTTCAGTAAGTTGGCTGGCTCCGGAGGAAGAGGCTGAAGGTGCCCCAGTAACCAAGCTGAGAAACACGTCAAAGCTCCACCCTCATCACCAGTGACGTCTGCAGAAATCCATCTCCATATAACACCCAGCACTTAGAACCCCTACACAAGCCAGCACCAACACACAGCTTCAAGTGGCACCTTCAGCCTCTTCCTCCAGAGCCAGTCAGCAGCAGTTATAATTAGGGGTGTGCACCGGCCACTTTTCGTGTTTTGTGTTTTGGTTTTGGATCTGGATCTTTCTTCGTGTTTTGGATCTGGATTGGTTTTGCCAAAACCACCCTTCCGTGTTTTGGGTTCTGGGTTTTGTGTTTTGGATCTGTATTTTTTTGAAAAAAAGCATAAAAACAGCTAAAATCACAGAATTTGTAGGTTTTTCTGCTCCTATGCTATTATTAACCTCAATAACCTTAATTTCCACTCATTTCCAGTCTATTCTGAACACCTCACACCTCACAATAGTGTTTTTATGTCCAAAAGGTTGCACCGAGGTAGCTGGATGACTATGCTAAGCGACACGAGTGGGCGGCACAAACACGTGACCCATCTAGGCGTGAAACTGCAGTGGCAGACAGGATGGCAGTTTGAAAAACTAGGCCCCAAACTGTACATAATGCAAAGAAAAAAAAGAGGTGCAAGATGGAATTGTCCTTGGGCCCTCCCACCCACCCTTATGTTTTATAAACAGGACATGCACACTTTAACAAACCAATCATTTCAGCGCCAGGGTCTGCCACACAACTGTGGCTGAAATTATTGGTTCGTTTGGGCCCCCACAAAACAAGCTGGCAATTAATCTGTCCCTGCACAAACTGGCTCTACGGAGGCAAGATGTCATCCTCATCCTCCTCATCCACCGATTCCTCACCCTCTTCAGTGTGTACATCCTCATCCTCACAGAGTATTAATTCGTCCCCGCTGGAACCACAGGTCCCTCTGTACGTTCTGGAGGCTGGTCTCCCTGGAAGAGTTGATAATTCATTTTATGAACATCATCTTCTCCACATTTTGTGGAAGCAACCTCCTACGCCTTTCGCTGACAAGGTTCCCGGCTGCACTAAACACTCTTTCGGAGTACACACTGGAGGGGGGGCAACTCAGGTAAAATAGAGCCAGTTTGTACAGGGACCTCCAAATTGCTTCTTTTTCCTGCCAGTACAGGTATGGACTTGTCTGACATGCCTACTTGGATGCTGTCACCGATGTAATCCTTTAACAGACAGACGCATGCGTGTCGCTGCTGCTTTAAGGATGCAGGTGCGGCTACAGTCCACACATTTCACAAAGACCGAAAAAAGAAGAACAATATTTTTATTGTTTGTGTAGCACACTTTGAGGGTGTCACCACCCTTTAACAGACAGACGCACGCTTGTTGCTGCTGCTTTAAGGATGCAGGTGCAGCTACAGTCCACACATTTCACAAAGACCGAAAAAAAAGAACAATATTTTAATTGTTTGTGTAGCACACTTTGAGGGTGTCACCACCCTTTAACAGACAGACGAACGCTTGTCGCTGCTGCTTTAAGGATGCAGGTGCGGCTACAGCCCACACAATTCACAAAGACAGAAAAAAGAAGAAGAATATTTTTATTGTTTGTGTAGCACACTTTGAGGGTGTCACCACCCTTTAACAGACAGACGCACGCTTGTCACTGCTGCTTTGAGGATGCAAGTGCGGCTACATCGCACACAAGTCACAAATACATTAAAAAAATAGTTTTTTATTTTTTGGAGCACTTTGAGAGTTACACCACCCTTTAACAGACAGACGCACGCTTGTCGCTGCTGCTTTGAGGATGCAAGTGCGGCTACAGCCCACACAATTCACAAAGACAGAAAAAAAAAGAACAATATTTTTATTGTTTGTGTAGCACACTTTGAGGGTGTCACCACCCTTTAACAGACAGACGCACGCTTGTCGCTGCTGCTTTGAGGATGCAAGTTCGGCTACATCGCACACAAGTCACAAACACATTAAAAAAATAGTTTTTTATTTTTTGTAGCACTTTGAGAGTTACACCACCCTTTAACAGACAGACGCACGCTTGTCGCTGCTGCTTTGAGGATGCAAGTGCGGCTACAGCCCACACAATTCACAAAGACAGAAAAAAAAGAACAATATTTTTATTGTTTGTGTAGCACACTTTGAGGGTGTCACCACCCTTTAACAGACAGACGCACGCTTGTCGCTGCTGCTTTGAGGATGCAGGTGGAATCTAGACGGGATTTGGAACCGTGGACACACTACCTCCATCAATTGTCTAAATCCCACTGCACTAATGGCGGATACCGGACGCACGTCTAACACCAACATAGCAGTCAAGGCCTCAGTTATACGTTTTGCTTCAGGATGACTGCTGTCGTACTTCATCCTCATCGCTAGGGACTGTTGGAGGGTCAATTGTTTAGTAAAAGTAGTGATGTTCCTACTTCCTCTCTGGGATGATGAACAACTCCCAGCAGCAGCAATAGCACTAGGAGGAAGTGGTTCTTGATCTTTCCCTATTTTATTTTTATCGGAGAAAGTTTGGTCCTCCATTTATGTTATATTGATATATACGTGCGGCTAAAGCGCACACACAGAAAATATTTTTTTATTTTTGCTGGAGAGTAGTGCACTTTGTGGGTTACACCATCCTTTAAGAAATGAGCCAGCCGGCTCTTTACTTATGGGACACAGGCGCACGCTTGGCGCTGCTCCTTTGTTGATTCACTTGCAGCCACAGTGCACACAAGTCACAAACACAGAAAATAATTTTTTTTTTGGTTTGGACTGGAGTGTACTTTGGGGGTTACAGCACCCTTTAACGGTCAAGCCAGCCGGCCCTTTACTTATGACACAGGCGCACGCTTGGCACTACTTTGTTGATGCACGTGCGGCTACTGCGCACACAATTCACAAACACAGAAAATAATTTTTTTTTTGGTTTGGACTGGAGTGTACTTTGGGGGTTACAGCACCCTTTAACGGTCAAGCCAGCCGGCCCTTTACTTATGACACAGGCGCACGCTTGGCACTACTTTGTTGATGCACGTGCGGCTACTGCGCACACAATTCACAAACACAGAAAATAATTTTTTTTTTGGTTTGGACTGGAGTGTACTTTGGGGGTTACAGCACCCTTTAATGGTCAAGTCAGCCGGCCCTTTACTTATGACACAGGCGCACGCTTGGCACTACTTTGTTGATGCACGTGCGGCTACTGCGCACACAATTCACAAACACAGAAAATAATTTTTTTTTTGGTTTGGACTGGAGTGTACTTTGGGGGTTACAGCACCCTTTAACGGTCAAGCCAGCCGGCCCTTTACTTATGACACAGGCGCACGCTTGGCATTACTTTGTTGATGCACGTGCGGCTACTGCGCACACAATTCACAAACACAGAAAATTATTTTTTTTTTGGTTTGGACTGGAGTGTACTTTGGGGGTTACAGCACCCTTTAACGGTCAAGCCAGCCGGCCCTTTACTTATGACACAGGCGCACGCTTGGCACTACTTTGTTGATGCACGTGCGGCTACTGCGCACACAATTCACAAACACAGAAAATAATTTTTTTTTGGGTTTGGACTGGAGTGTACTTTGGGGGTTACAGCACCCTTTAATGGTCAAGCCAGCCGGCCCTTTACTTATGACACAGGCGCACGCTTGGCATTACTTTGTTGATGCACGTGCGACTACTGCGCACACAATTCACAAACACAGAAAATATATTTTTTTTTGGTTTGGACTGGAGTGTACTTTGGGGGTTACAGCACCCTTTAACGGTCAAGCCAGCCGGCCCTTTACTTATGACACAGGCGCACGCTTGGCATTACTTTGTTGATGCACGTGCGGCTACTGCGCACACAATTCACAAACACAGAAAATAATTTTTTTTTTGGTTTGGACTGGAGTGTACTTTGGGGGTTACAGCACCCTTTAACGGTCAAGCCAGCCGGCCCTTTACTTATGACACAGGCGCACGCTTGGCACTACTTTGTTGATGCACGTGTGGCTACTGCGCACACAATTCACAAACACAAAAAAAATATTATTTTTTTAGCACTTGGGGGGAGCACCCCTGATGGACAGAGCACCCCCTGGACAACACTACAGCACCCCTTTAGGACTGGGACACTGCACAGGACTTTGGAGTGGACACAGCCCCTATGGACAACTGACTGTACAACACAGTCCAGCCAGCCCCTATGGACTTTGAAGTAGTGGACCTAGCCCCTATTAACAACAGCAGCACAGCACAACCCAGCCAGCCCCTATGGACTTTGAAGTAGTGGACAACAGCAGCACTACACTACACTACACTACACTACACAGCCCAGCCCAGCCAGCCCTAACTCCCACCCTCCCTCTTCACTGTCCATAGCCGAGTGAGAAAATGGCGCCGACGCGGGTACCTTATATAGGATCCAAAACCCGCGAGACTCGGAAGGCGGGAAGATGACGTTTTGCCTCGATTTCAGATCCGAGTCAGGTGGGAAAAGTCGAGCCTGACTCGGATCGGACTCGGATCGGGGGGGCTCGGGGGGGTTCGGATTTCAGAAATCCGAACTCGCTCACCCCTAGTTATAATGGACTCTGCATAAACAGACAGAGGCAGCAGCGGAGGTATCCAGGCACTGGCTCGCTGCGTCTTTATACAAACAGCCTAGGCTGCACAATAACCAGACAAGGTAAAGAGATAATCTTGTTGGAAAAATGCAGCTTACATAATAAGACACTTTACAGGGGATGGATCTTAGGGCTTGATTCAGAGGCGCTCACTGCTTGCAAGCGCTCGCTCTTAATCAGGGCAGTTTTTTTTTTCCGCCTCCAGGTCGCTCGCATAGCTGTGGGTGACCACCCACAGCTTGTGCGAGCGGCCTGGCGATTGTTGTGATTATCGCGACCATCGGGCTTGCGACAAGACCCGCTTGCAAGTGATATGCACTCGTGAGTGGGGATGAATCAGGCCCTTAGTACAATAACACAAATCAGTGTGTATATTTATGTGGAAGGAGCCACATTATATTGACTGATAAGGGATTGGGACTTTATCACCATTAACACCATTATCACTAACCTGCTGCTTTTTTACTAACCATCTAATTCATGTGAATGTTGACTATAATTATTATTATGGACTTGCTGCTTATCTACTAATCATCTGAAAAACTATCTGCAAAAGACTGATAATTAACAAACGGAATAATAATGACAATCAGCGACTTTAACTCGAAATTAGGATGGCCAATTTCATGTGGATATAACAAATACCAATAGAAGGGTATAGAGATATAATATATATCTTTCTTGGTTATATACAATTTGTGATTTATATATCTGTTTAAGCAAGTAGAGTTTATATATTGTGAATTTGTATGAGAACGCAGGCATCCTATTATATTGTATTGTGTATATATACAGTATATATGTATTTTTAATTTTTTTTTGTATATATTTTATACATTCAGATTTTTTAAATATGTTTATTTGATTGAATTGTAATAAATTGTACTTCATATATTCCCTATACTTATTCCTTTCTCTGTTATTAAATTTTTAATTGATGAGGGTCAGCTCCTCACATTTGGATAGCTGTATTCTGGAGTAGTAGATTGTGATGTTTAAAGAATTTGACCAGTGTTCTCCCCAGGCTGTTTTTTGCGGGTGCACCACCTGGCAAGAAACAGCCTACCACCCGGCACTTTGGGAGCCTGCAAGTGGGGACAGTATCTGGGAGCTGTATAACCAGATCCTACAGACTTTGCAGATTTTTCATAATCAGACAACTGGGCCTCTAATAAGAAAATAATTAATATATAGAATGTTATTTCAAGTTGAAATCATTATAAGGTCAGGATAAAACATTTTATTATTGCGAAGGCCCCCACCCGGCTACTTCTTGATGCCACCCGGCTGGAAAAATTTTTTGGGGAGAACACTGTAGTGCTTCACTCTTTTGGTGTAATTTTATTGTCATAAAATGACAGGCTACAGTAGGTACACATCACAACGACGTGCAAACAACGTGATGGTCGTACCGATATATCTTCATCCCAGAACACACGATATAGAGTGTAAAGGGTCGTAGACAGCCGGTCCGGGCCCGATTACTATCGAGGGCATGGCCTAATCGCGGGAGGCATGGCCACGCCCTCTTTCGGGAAAAACGTACCCTGGGGAGGAGGTATTGTGATCATTGTGATCGCACCCCCACACAGGCATGAGAGAGGAGACTGCTGCTGCTTTGCAGCAGCAGTCTCCCAGGTCTCCCACTGCAGCCCAGCACACAGCAGCATGTGCTGGGCTGCTGACAGATAAGAGGGCGGGGTTGGCGACGGCCCCTCCAACATGCACAGGTAATTAGTACCCGCTCACCCCCTCTCTCGTCACCTCTGAGAGTGTACATACTATGCAATCTTACGAATTATGGCACGATGTATCATGTCAGAGCACTGTATCCAATTAATCTTTTCTCCTGTACATGTAGCACTCCCCTAATGACTGTGTAAAGCTGCATGTGTGTTTGTTGTACTTGTCTCTTCGGCAACTGTCATTATTTCCAGCCCCTTCTGTGACTTCCAATCACTTCTGCTTCTGGACCCTTGTATGCTTTGACAGAGAGAAGAGGACCCTAGAGAACACCCCAAAACAAGTCACTACACGTGTGGACAGTGACTGGAATTTTATTAACTGGAACAAGGTGTCACTGTTCTTATGTTATGGAAAAGGTTTATTTTTCAGCAATTTTAAACAATGACATTCAGTAGCAATCTGTAACATTTCCTCCTTAAACTCTGAGAACGAGAATTCCGGATTTTGACATCTACACATTCTCAATTGGGCAAGTGTCACCTCTCCTCGCGCCCCTTCAATAAATACTGTGACCGGATGCCTTTCGCCTAGGCCGTCACTGGTCACGGGTTATCGCTTTTGGACTCCCACTCACCGTCAGTGACCGCGTGTCACTGACACCGCCCACTGCGCCGTGGGTGTTTAACGATGCTGCCACCACCAAACTCTACCATCGGAGTTTGGAACCGCTCTGCTGTGTATGCGTCGACTAACTGTGGACACACCTCCTGTTTGGTGTCGGCTGTTCCCACCTGATCCCTCGCAATGGGCCAGGTCTGCATGGTAGCTGGCAGAGGGCTGGAACTTGGAGACACGGAGCTCTTACCCAGAACAGCAGGAGAATGGAATAGCGTTTTGCGCAATTCTGTTGGTCGCAGGATACAGATGTAGTAGAATTTAAAGGCAAAGGTGTTTATTGCTCTCAGTCTTAAAAAAGACCCTCCCTTCAGATTGAAGGGGAATATCAGCATACAAGATGTTACAGGAATCATACAGCAGGTCTCCACCACAAAGGATTGTCAAAGATGTCCACATACAGGGCTCACAGGCCCTCTTTTTATGCCACTCTAATACACATTACCACAGGGGGTAAGCCCGCCCTGTGGTTTCCAACCAATCATCATAAGTGCATGACCTGTGCATGTGCTGGCCACATGCACATTTAACATTGTCCCCTATGGACAGTGGGGAGTGGTCACTCCCCTGAGCCTGAGACTACCTGGGGTTTTGGTCGCCACCCAGGAGTCGGCTCGTCTAGGGCCGGGGGAAGGTTTCCCTCCAAAACCCTACTTCCAGGAATATGCTAAGGGACCAAGCTTCCTACTTCTGCCTGAATCTGAGTTCCAGAGGTGGGCAAGCAGGGTCCCCGGGCACGGTTTCCTGGCCATGGAAGGGAAGCGATTTGAAGCTCCCTAAACCCACTTAGCTGGCTGCATTAGCCAGCTTCCTATGCACCCCCTCATACCACTTCCAGGCATGAGGCTGCATAGGAGAACATATTATTCCCCTAGGGAAGAGGCTGGGGGACCCAGCAGCCCACAGAGAGCTCCGGATCCCCCTGGACCTTCACAGACCACAGGTAAGTTTACTTTTCCTTAAATTATACATTTAACATACATGCATTTCATATTATACATTTAATTTAACCACATGTACCTAGGGGTGTGCTTTTAACTGTGCCCAGCGCTCAGCGTTGGGCTTTACTAAATCAGCCCTGCAGTGCTGGCATACTGGGAGCTGAGCTCTCAGTCCCCAGTACCGGGCTCTTAGCTCTGCAGCCTGGGACCATGCCCTGGCTGCAGCAGCTGTACCTTTATTCAGCAGTGCTCAGCTGCTGCTCCCTTCTTGCTGCCCTGGGGCACCAGGAGCCGGCGCTCCTGACCCCCAGTGCACGCTACCTCAGTCTCCCACTCGGTGCAGTGCATCAAGGGTTAAACTGCTGGCCACACTGCCCGTTGTGCTGGAGAGCCGGGAGCTAGGCTCCCTGCCTCCAGGGGTCAGCGCGCCGCATCCATCTGGGAGGCTGGGTCGCTGGAGCACCAGGAGCCTCCGCTCCCGGTCTCCAGCTTGGAGCCACAGAGCGTCTCCCTTGCCCCCGTCCTTCCTCGGTGTGGCACACCAGGGGTTAAGTCCCTGTGCCGCCACAGCAGCTTGTGCCTTTGCAGTCCGGGACAAGCTTGTCCCGGCTGCAGAGGCGTCCTGCCGCTCTGGAGTGCTGGCGGGCTGGGAGCCCTGCTCCCATCCCCAGAAGTCAGCGGTCAGTGTACAGTCAGAGAGCTGGGAGCGGAGCTCCCCGCCTCCGGCGGGAAGCGCTGGGCAGCTCCCTTGTTCTCCCCCCGGTGTGGCACACCGGGGGTTAACGCTAAGCGCCACGGCCGCCGGAGCCAGTTTCCGGCAGCAGCGGCGCTAAGAGACGGCCCCCAGCGGGCACACACTAGGCTGCCGTGGTCCCTCCCTGAACCGCGGCAGCTACACAGATCTTCCCGGCGTTAGCGCCGGCAACATTAAACACATGGCGCCTAGCGCCGGCAATGCATTAAATACAGTGCGCCGAGCCCCCTGTGTCCCTTTAAAAATGGTGCCGCAGCACAGGGGTTAACCCCTTTAGTGCCACGGCCGCCATTCCACACGGGGAGCCGGCCTCCGGCCACAAATACGTTTATGAGTGTTTCATCCTCCTGTTCTGCCTCCTGTGGTTCTAAGGCTTGGATTGTCCACATTGCTTCCTGTAGGCCCAGGGCAAACTCCCTCAGTGACTCTTGAGATTGTTGTTTTCTGGCATAAAGATGACCCTTGAGTTCAGAGATGGTTTGCAAATCAAAGACGCTATCTAATTTCTTGAAGATGTCTTCCGTTTCATGCTGTGAATCAGACCATGCTTTGACCTCACGTCATGCAGGCCCTTTCTGCTGTCCAATCAGAATCTCTACTCTCTATGTATCACTAAGCGGGTATAACAGGAACATGGATTGCATTTTACCTTTAAATTCCTTCAAAATACTCGTACCCAGTGTGCGTGTATCTCCCGAGTACATCGGCATGGCTATGCATCCCGCGATTAGGCCATGCCCCCTTCACCCGGGCCCGGAGTTGCTCATGGCGAGCATGCACTCCCCTAATGGTTGTGTAAAGCTGCAGGTGTGTTTGTCGTGCTTGTCTCTTCGGCCCTCTTATTTCCAGCCCACTTATTGACTTCCCATCACTTCTGCTTCTGGACCCCCCTGTATGCTTTGGCAGAGAGACTAGCCCTAGAGAACCCCCCAAAACAAGTCACTACATGTGTGGACAGTGACTGGAATTGTATTAACTGGAACAAGGTGTCACTGTTCTTGAGTTATGGAAAAGGTTAATTTTTCAGCAATATTACAGAATGACATTTAATAGCAATAGGTGATCACCCTCAGTGCATTTGTAACTAGATATGAATTAGAAACAATATAATTTACACTTTAATATGAGGAATTATCTCACAATGCTTCCTAATCTATGGCAATACATTACTTTTACAACAAGTTCAATAATGCTTTTGACATAACAATCAATTATGACATTGGAAGAAAAAAACTATGACTCAGTTCCTCAGCTTAGACTTTTGCTGCACTAAAAAGTCCCTGAATGCGGCTGAATGTCCACCAGGGGTTAGCTATGTGTGCCGGTTTCTGGAAAAGGTGTAACTAACCATCGGTTCTCCCCCGCTACTACAGTGGTCTGTGATCTAACCCCAGTTCGGCTGATCACTTACAGTGCTCTCTCTCCTCGTCTTTACATCAGCTGTCGTTATCTCGACACCCAGTGCGTCGCTTACTGCACTCCCGCTGTTGTCACACCAGCTGTTCTCTCTCCGTTCGTCCGCCCTTGTGTCCAACTGTATGGCTGAACCAAGAGTGATGCAAAGACCATGTAGGACCCTACATTCTGCGTGATGTGCTTTTTAGGAACTGGGCAGCTGCTCAGACAGAGGGTGGTTGTTGCATTCTAGTGCACATTCCTACACTGCACATTTAATTGGATCTAGCCGCTTACCGGGTGAATCTCTCCGCGGCACTCGTCCTTCAGCGCAGTCCCTCTCAGGCTCTCCTCACACATGGAGCACCGGTACCAGCCCCCTCAGAGCACTCTCTCTCTCTCAGCTCCCGCTCTCCATGCTCCACCCCTTTGACAACTACGGAGCAGCCAATCACCGGACTCTTTCCTTTGCGCTCTCCCAGCACTGCCACTTGCGTCCTCTGGGTCCTAATGCCAACCGGGTCGCGGGTTCTCCCCGCGGACATCACCAAACAGGGAACCCCTTCAGCTCCAGGACTTGAAAAGGCAGGGTTGTCACAGCTGATCACCCCAGGGCTCCACACGTGAAACAAAATATCTTGTGGTCTTCCGGTTGAGCCTACACACTGCACGATCATGACATCTTCCCAAATGACAACCAACACATCAGATTACAAGAATGAACGACGCACATGAATGCGCAATTGTGCATACACTTTATGGTGCATACACACGGTCAGATATGTCAGATGAACGATTGAACGATTGAATGATTTGAACGATTGCACGATTTTTGCCTGTATTAAAATGAATGGAATCATCCAAATCTGACTGCAAACACATGAGATGTCAGATAACTTTATCTGACAAACGGGAACGTGCATCGTTCATCTGACAAACATGTCAGATATGTCAGATTTTCCTTCAGATATGAACGGTTGAACGATTTTTAAAATCGTTATTGTACAGATCTGAAGGAAAATCTGACCGTGTATATGCACCATTAAGCTGCATACACACCTAAAGATTTTCTGTCCAACCATCCAACTAGTGATTGGTTGGAATGAAAATCTGGTAACGTATGGGCATAAATGATGATCAGCAATTTGCTCCTAAATGCCAGAAAACAGATGAAAATAGTCGTTGGACAAGTTTGTTAAATGTTTGATTTACACAATTTGTTCAAATAACAGTTTTTGTCCATTTTCCGGCGTTTGGGAGCAAATTGCTGATTGTCATTTGCTTTCATTCCTTACCAGATTTTCATTCCAACCAATCAACTAGTTGGAAGGTTGGACAGAAAATCTTTACGTGTGTACCCATTAGATGACGTGGACAATATATCATTCCGATTTTCCTCAAAATTGTTTAATGTGTACCTCACCTTAGACTGACAAATAAAGAAGAAATGACCCTACTTAGTATACATTGGCTAGGCCAGCTTTACACTGGCATTTATTCTCAGTACACATTATGGTGCATACACACGGTCAGATATGTCAGATGAACGATTGAACGATTTGAACAATTGCACGATTTTTGCCTGATACACGTTTACATGTTTAGTTGTTATAAAAAGATAAATAGCTCAATGTAACGTTTAGTATCACGAGGAAGAAGACTGAAAGCCCTTTTGGCAGCACTGTACTAGATGAAATGTGAAGAGTTCATCTTTAAAAATCCATTACAATTGGCACCAGCTTTCTGCAAGACGATCACAAAGATTTTTGGCAGCGACTTTCTTACAAATGTTTTATAAGATAAAAATATTTTTAGTTGACTTGACAACCGTGGGCTCAACTTGCAATGAGTTTATTTGCCCAAGGCTCTCTGTAGAAAAATAAATAAATAAAAGTAATTAAATCGTGTATTTATTTGTACACATAGTTTTCCATCCAGTCGTGATTTATGCATTACATCTTAGAGATATAAATGCAGTATAATAAAATTTTTCTTGACATCATGACATTTTAAAGCCTCAAGAGACACATAATTTTACACTTGTACTTCCCACCCAGGGACGATGGCCAGAGCGAAATAATGAATTATAGACAATCATCTCCTAAACTTCTTTATTACTTTGTATACAGAAAGGTATGATATGACTTCAGGGTGCCTCAAAGCTCAAACTACATGTTCTGATAAACTAATAATGTCATACAGTGTGTAGAAAAGATATAGTTAGTGTTTGCTTTGGTGCTCAAAGGGTGAATCCCCTGTAAAGAAATTAGTTTTTACCCTGTTCTTATATAAAAGAGCATCTCAGCATAGTACTGTACCTTCCTGCAGCTCAAATAATTAAAACGGATGCACTTACTGTAGTAAATTAACATAAAGGTTTGTAAAAGTTCTACTATTATAACAGTAATAAAAACCCTGTAGGCCAAAAAATGGATTCAGTGTCTTTCACCTCCCCTATTATCTTTTATTATCTTCCTCCGCTGGGTCTCTCTCAGGATTTTTTAATTTACATTTATCCTTAATTATATCTCAAACATCTGGCAAATGACATTTTATTTTTGTGATATTTATAAAATAGATAAATGTACTTACACAAATAATCTATACCAGTATAAGGATCAGGCATGTGCCGGGTCACCACGGTCCTGTTACTGCTCCTCCCGCTGCTCTGTACACCCCTGCCCCTTCTCTACCTGTTCTTCCACCCTGTCCCACCTCCCCCCGGCCTGTCGCCTCCCTCCCGCGCTGCATACTCACCTCATGGTGGTTACTCCTACTGTCCTGCTAGGGTCTGCCCCACCTCACTAGGAGTGGGAGCCATAGGAGGAGTAGCACCCACGCCGGCTCCCACTGCGCATGCATGTAAGAGACAGGACAGACCTTAGTGAATTACTATATAGATAATAAAATTGACTACTCATAAAAAAGATGTCATTACGTTGGACAGTTGGTAAGAGCTGACTCCTCCCACCAGTGTCAGTTATGAGCTGACTCCTCCCACCAGTGTCAGTTATGAGCTGACTCCTCCCACCAGTGTCAGTTATGAGCTGACTCCTCCCACCAGTGTCAGTTATGAGCTGACTCCTCCCACCAGTGTCAGTTATGAGCTGACTCCTCCCACCAGTGTCAGTGATACACAGGAGAGAGAGAGAGGGCAATGATAGAGAGAGATGGTTGGGAAAGGGAGAAGGAGAGGTGGAGAGAAAGAAAGGGGGAGGTGGAGATAGAGAGATGTAATATATAAATAAAAGCATGTCAGCGCTGGGTGTAACGGGTTGTAATATATATAAATATAAAACTTTCTACACTGGAGTTCTGCAAACATTCCGACCAGGCACTGATGGAACATGAATTCCAAACACACATACAGATGTAATTATCTACGTATTCTCCTACAATAACTGCTCACTGTGTCTGTGGAAAAGCTGTCAGCAGTGATACTACCTAATTATTTCCACGGCTGTCTTTATTCAGGCAGTGGGGCTTCATAAACTCAGATTTATAGTTTGATTAACCAGTGGTTTATCTGATTGTATCCATGTTGCCAAATAAAATTCATACATATCTTATAAAAATGTAATGCAAATATATCAAAAAGAACATCCCATATTTCACAAATCTAGAATGCCCAACATAAATTTACATTTAAAATAATCCAACAATAAAACTTTTAAGCCAAGTCTAATCAGTCTTAAATTGTATCCAGTCAGTGCTATTCTTGTCATACCTGGCAGCTGTGAATTCATAGAGAAAATCTTGTTGTTCACAAAACTGTGATCACGTCATACTTAATGTACTCTACTATGTCATGTTGCTTATGCAACTAATACCACTGCTCATACAACGTGACAACGCTAGCTACATGGATACAGAATTGAAACTACAATCATATAATGTTGTTTTAACCATTACATCTCCTGCTGTAATACATATTACAATCAACATCTGAGTTTCTAACTAAGGGCCTGATTCAGACCCGGTCGCAAGCGCTGAGCGCTCGCAACCGGGTCGATGGTGGCCCACAGCGCATGCACACGACGGAGCCGGCTCCATCGTGCGCACGCACGAGACCCGGCTAACGACGGGCAATCCGTCGCTCTGGGTCTCGCACCAAAGGGGGCGAGCTGTCGATGTTGAGTGACAGCTTGCCCCGTTTGGTGGGCAGGCCGGGAGGGTGGCTGTCCAAACACTTGCCGTTTGGGGGCGGCCCCACTGACATCACTCGCGATGTCAGTGGAGAGCTTCCGGCTCTGTTAGAGCCGAAAGCTGTCTGTGGCTTGAGATGAATGAGACCCTTGTCGCAAGCCCGAGAGTCTCGTCGCAAGCCCGATGGTCGCGATGGTCTTGACCATCGCAACCATCATCATGGCCGCTCGCTATAGCTGTGGGTGGTCACCCACAGCTATGTGAGCGGCCAGAAGGCCGCTCCAAAAAAAAAAATGCCCTGATTCAGAGGGAGCACTCTTTCATAGCGTCCGGCTCTGAATCAGGCCCTAAATTCCTAACTTCTATGAACTTTGGTCATTTCACTCCAGAGTAGCTTTTAATATTCTTTTTATTTAAAAAAAAAGAGTGGATACTTTATTTTTTATTTCTAAAGTGGTCCTCATCGCGGGTGTTCCCGGTAAATGTCAAATAAGAACCCAGCGTCCCTTGACATCCTCATTGTGGTGTTTGTTTGAAATCAGAAACTCTTTAGTAATGTTGTATTGTGCAACCAAGAATAGAAGGAAAATACATCTTAGTGTACACTGGGCCTGATTCAGAACCGGACGCTCTGACAAGAGCGCTCGCTCTGAATCAGGGCCCTCCTACCTAAAATTGGAGCGGCCTCCTGGCCGCTCGATAGCTGTGGGTGACCACCCACAGCTATAGCGAGCGGCCAAAAAGATGGTCGCGATGGTCAAGAACATCGCTACCATCGGGCTTGCGATGAGACCCTTGTGGTAGGGTCTCGCTGCCGCATGCCCATTGAGCATGCCCAATATGGATCTATCAGAGCCAAAAGCACTCCCACTGACATCACTAGTGATGTCAGTGGGGCCGGCCCCAGACGGTAGGCGTTCCCATGGGAACGCCTCCGTCTGGGCAGCAACGCCCCCGGCACGCCCACCAAAGGGGGCGTGCTGTCACTCACCATCGAGAGCACGCCCCCTTTGGTGCGAGACCCATAGTGACGGCTTTGCCGTCGCTATGCGGGTCTCGCGCATGCGCACGACGGAGCTCCCTCCGTCGTGCGCATGCGCACTAGGGCACCATCGACCCGCTTGCGAGGGCTCAGCGCTCCCGAGCGGGTCTGAATCAGGCCCACTGTGTGATAAATGGTGAATTGTTCTGGTTGTTAAATGGTACTGTACTTACACTCACCTTGTTGGTGTAATAAATACACCTTTGGACAAGTTACAGTAGGTTGAGATGAATTCCAGGTGAATTTTCTGTTTTTGCCAATTTGTAGATCATTATGAATCCCAAAAAGAAAAATGTGAAATGATAGTGCAATCAGATATCAGCAAATGTGGAGAACACTAGCGCACAGCTGTACTGTACACATGCATTGATATTTTTTATGTTTCAAACAAGCCTTGGACATTTATTTATTATTTTTAGAGATCCGTCAGTGTTGGTTGGATAACTTGGAATTTTACCGATTTATTAGGAATGATCCAATTAACAAAGGAACACCATTCTCCTTACCATATTTCCTGATTATGGCACATTGTACTGTAAAGAAAAGAAACAAAAAGGTTGTCATATGATGACAAGCTGTCGTGGAATTAAATAAAAATATATTTAAGAGGCTGTTTCCCGCAGCTTTACCCACGATGAAATCGCTTCTACAAACATTTGTTTTATTTGAGGTGTTCAATTCAAGTTGTGAGCGCAAAGCACCTCTCCCCCCAGCCCTTACTGAACGCACACATGCTATTGCTCAGCTTTAACTTGACGGATCAAGATAAAACAAACTGCAGGTATTTCTAGGAGTTTTTACTACAAAATGTTGCAGTTTTCACGAAAATCGGTCCAGTAGGTATCTACTGAGATGTCCAGAAGCTGCAGCACTAATCCATTGCTGTGCGTATTAAGACGCACAATTCATCGCACCATCAAAGATTGCACCATCCCTATGGAGGTGCAGAATCTCTGTTTAAACATGGCCCCCTGTGTCAGTGCAGCTGCCTCTTTAGATACAGTTGCTCACCATGACACACCTGTGACATGCCTGTGGCTGGCTAGCGACTCCAGTGTTACCTCCTAGGAATGCCTTCTGAAATCCCCAGCTCGTTCTGCATCGGTAACCATCGGAATGTATGCGCAGTGCAACACAGACACATGCACAGACTGAAAACTGGCCACTTGCGGCCGATATTGACACTGCGTCCACCTCTGTATCAGACATTATATCTTTATGTTTCATACATATATTATTCCATAAAGGCACACTAACTTACAATATGGATCTATTTGGTTTGTAAGTTTATGATATCAAACACTTTAAAGTCCCATTTACCATGGTTTTCTTGTATCCAACGTTGGAGCTTTGCTAACTGATGAAGAAGTGTACAATTCTTTTCTTATTTAACAAGTATAAGGATACTGGCTGAACTTAGGAAATTTATTTGTAATTTTTGAGTTTGCTTTGTTTTTCTTGACATGTGACGAAATCAGCATGGGTATTAACCATGACAATGACCACCCATCCTGCGCAGATGGCCTTCACATCATGTCAGGAGAATGGATCAAGGGGCAGAATCTTGGAGATGTGTCATGGTCCAGATGTAGCCGGGAAGACCTTGAAAAATTCCTTAGGTAATTATCTTGATCTCTGGTAAATTTATGAATTATGACATGATATGTTATGATCAAAAGACGTTCCCATTGACTGTGAATTGTTTTTGTACACGTCACATCATAAGTAATTTAAATATCTGTGTCATAATCACACATAACAAATTATGCCAATTTACTAATGCCCACAATGCATATCAAGCGTAACATTATAAATGGTTTAGGTCACTCACCTTACACTTCCTTCAGATGTTATTATATTGTCTCATACAATCTAAAGCAGATGGCAAACTAATGAGTCTCCAGAACATACATTATTTAAATAAACATTTTGTTAATTTCACTTGTTACTTACATATTATACTAATGACTGCTTCGTGTTTTGATATAATCCCTTCAAATTTTATATAGTTCAAAAACGTGCTATTATTTTATACTTTATGTGACATGTGTAATATCATGTTGGGGTCAGACTTTCAGAAAACTGCTATAATCTTTTTCAACTCAGTTAGTGTTATGCTGGGCATGCACTGTCAGATAAAATGTCTGTCAAACCAACAGTCATTTTATCGGACAAGCTGAAACCATCAGATATTGTGGCCATACACTGTGCAAATCTCGCTTCCCTTTGGTCTAGAACCGTCCCTGGGTAGTATTCTAAAAACTGTTAACAATGGTCATTGAACTAAATTGTAGTAGTTGTAAGATATAGAATCACTTCTGGGTGACATCTGTATCACCCTTGTTATCCAGTGCATCCGGGCAAATTGGGAAGTTTATATTAATAAAAAAAATTAAATCAACCACTTAAAGCTCTTCACATTTGCTTCATAGACTCTGGCTGCACAATACTTTGCTTTAATCTCTTTCAAGTTCTCACATATTGCGTTCTACACAAGAAGAAAGTGAAATTGTCCAAACTTTCTCCAATCACCATTTGTGTGTGTCTGACATAGTGTATTTATAATGGGTGCAGGGTGTGCACTGCATATGGGCCTGCACAGCCTACACCCAAAGTATACTTAACCTGGCTCCGGCAAATTGCTCCCTCCTCCTCTGGGGCGCTATCTTCCCAGCTCAATCTTCCACGACAGCAAAGACTCTGGCGCTATACCAGAGCCTTTGCTCTCTAGTGCACATGTACCAATTTCCCGAATATCACTGGGAAGATGACGCCACAGAGGAGACGCCTGATCAGGGGCGGATTGGGAATTTAATGTGGCCCTGGAAAAAAATGTGGAAGAGGCCCTATGTGCGCGCGCCCGGAAAAGTGGGTGTGGCCTAATTACAAGAGGTGTGGTCTAATGAGAAATGCCATGCCCACAAGCCACTCCCCCCATTATTTCATGCTAGGGGCATGCCCACAGCTCCAGGAGCCATTCCCCCAATCCCTCTCTCCAGTGAATAAGCACAGCGAGCAGGTGAATGG
Source organism: Taudactylus pleione (assembly GCA_031769625.1). Taxonomy (NCBI): domain Eukaryota; kingdom Metazoa; phylum Chordata; class Amphibia; order Anura; family Myobatrachidae; genus Taudactylus; species Taudactylus pleione. Next base: position 11,412,705 of record JAUIMM010000161.1, read on the forward strand.
GTATTTTCTTACCTATATGATCTCTCTGCAGCAGGGAATCTCTGAAGAAATTGATCCTTCTTGGACAGGCAGTTTCTTGAGTCGGTGATTACTATTCATGCTGAGATCACATGGTCCGGAAGCCACCTGTTTGTGTAGCAATAAAGCCAATGTCATCATCATGCAACAGAGGTTTAACCAGATAATACATAGTAACAGATGTTTTGGGGCAGGATAAAATGGGAGTTTCCTATACTGAACAATTTAATATTAATAAAATATATTTGCTCATTTGGTACCATTTGCATTAGAATATGGTTTCCTTAGAAATGTTATCTTACTGAAGATTACTGTGCCCCAGTGTTTTCTTCTAATAGTACCAGTGGTCCTACCGTCCTCTATGTGTGTGTCCAGCATCATCATCTTGGTGTGTCTCCAGCCTATCCCCTTACGTGTTTCTTCAGCGCTATCCCCCTGCGCCTCTCCAGTGCCACCCCCAATTCTCTCCTCTCTGGCACCATCGCCTGTGTCTCCCCACAGTGCCATCCTCCAGCGTCTCCCAGGCGCCATCATCCTGTGCCTCTCCAGCGCCATCATCCTGCGTCTCCTCAGTGGCATCTTCCTGCCCTAGCACAGAATAGCCCTTCTTTCTCACACACAGGTCATCTCCCCTTAGCACAGAATACCCCCCCTCCCCACAGATCATCATCTCCCGCACCCCTAGTGTAGCAGAGCCCCTCCCCACAGACAGATCATCTCCACCTAGTATAGCTACCCCTTCCCACAGAAATATCATCTCCCCTTAGAACAGATCATCTCAGTATAGCATCCCCCCTCCCCCACAGAAATATCATATCTCCTTAGAACAAAATGAGCCCACCCCACAGACAGATCATCTCAGTATAGCAGACCCCCCTCCCCCACAGAAAGTCCATCTCCCCCCAGTTCAGCAGATCTCCCCTCACCCCCTCCCCCTTAGACACATAATCTCCCCTCACCCCCTCCCCCTTAGACACATCATCTCCCCTCCCCTAGACACATCATCTCCCCTCACCCCCTCCCCCTTTGACATATTAAGACAGATCATCTGCCCTCACCACCTCCCCTTTAGACAGATCATCTCCCCTCACCCCCTCCCCATTAGACACATCATCCCCGTTTCCCTTAGACAGATCATCTCCCCTCACCACCTCCCCCTTAGACACATCATCCCCCTTTCCCCTTAGACAGATCATCTCCCCTCACCCCCTCCCCCTTAGACACATCATTCCCCTTTCCCCTTAGACAGATCATCTCCCCTCACCACCTCTCCCTTAGACAGATCATCTCCCCTCACCACCTCCCCTTAGACAGATCATCTCCCCTCACCCTCTCCCCCTTAGACAGATCATCTCCCCTCACCCTTAGACACATCATCTCCCCTCACCCCCTCACCCTTAAACACATCATCTCCCCTCACCCCCTCCCCCTTAGACAGATCATCTCCCCTCACCACCTCCCCCTTAGACAGATCATCTCCCCTCACCACCTCCCCCTTAGACAGATCATCTCCCCTCACCCCCTCCCCCTGAGACACATCATCCCCCTTTCCCCTTAGACAGATCATCTCCTCTCCCCCTTAGAAGGGCCCCCACCCCAGACATCCCGAGTCTCTCCTGATGGACCTAGCCCCAATGCCCTGCACTGCAGCTAGCCAGAATGTCTCCTCTCCTCTCTGCCCTTTCTCCAGGCTGTGAAATTAAACTTGACACTTCACAGCCTGGGGAGGGAAGAGTAGAGAGGAGACAGACTGCCTGGGCGTCCTCCCATTCCCGCCGGCGCTGCAACTTACCTCCGTCGCTGTCACCCGCAGGCCGCTCCACTTCTTTTCTTCTTCACTCCTCCGCGGCGTGTGACGACAAAGGCATGCTAGGCAGGGTTTAAATAGGCCACGCTGGCCTCGCGAGAGAGGCTCAGGCGCGGCAAGGCAGAGGCAGAGCTGACAGTCAGCTGGCCCGGGTGCCTGTAAAAAAATAGTGAGTCTGTGTCAGGACCCTGCGGCCGTGGGTGACGGGGATAAGGGGGCGGGGCCTGAATGGAAAAGCGGCCCCACAACCAATCGGCCCACCGGGTGTAACTGCCAATCCGCCCCTGCGCCTGATGCATGGTCGGGGTGCGACCCTCAGACTAGTGGGTCTGCTGCACATTCGCCCCCTTTTGCGTTAATATGCTCCTGGTGTGTGTGTGTGTGCGTGTGTATACATATACATAGTTTTAAGACAATTTGTAATGGGTGACAGTTGTAATATCTTAAAAATACTTCTAAAGCACAGACATATATAAACAAATAAAACCTCGATCTTTAAAGTTTCATTCTTACATACATGCATACTTAATGTTAAATAAAATCAAATGTTTATTTCTGGCTAATGTAGTTTTTTTTTTTAATGGTGATAGAAAACAGCAAAGATTATACACAGTGTATCTTATTTATATATTAGTGTAGTCTGTTGTGCCAACTGGGTAATGGAATCTGTTACTCCCTGGCCCATTTCTTCTCAATCCCTCTTACCAAATCTTAAGCAATATCTTTTCCCACTTCAGCCAACTGTAGTTGTTTTTCTGTCATTCACACTGTTAGACTTAGCCGCACAAGATACAGCAACGCAACCTAGTGCTGCCCGACTCCAGTCGTCATCAATCGGTGATCCAGGCCCATATTCTGGACCTGAAAAAAATTAAATAAATTAAGTGTCTTTTTTTTGTCTAATATTTGTCGGTGTGTGTGTGCGTTTTAGGCTTAACCGCACAAGATACAGCAAGTCAGCAACGCAACCTAGTGCTGCCCGACTCCAGGCGTCATCAATCTGTGCTCCGGGTCCAAGTTCTAGACCTGAAAGAAAATAAAAATAAATTGTCTTTTTTTGTCTAATATTTGTCAGTGTGTGTGTTCGTGTTAGGCTCAACCGCACAAGATATAGCAAGTCAGCAACGCAACCTAGTGCTGCCTGACTCCAGTCGTCATCAATCTGTGCTCTTGGCCGAAGTTCTGGACCTGAAAAAAAAAAAATTATCTTTTTTTGGCTAATATTTGTCTGTGTGCGCACGACTGCACGTGTGTGAATTTTGTAACCGCACCTTGACTACACTATTGGTGCTTGTGACACTGCTTCAAGATAGCAGAAAATATGGAGGGCTCTCACATAACAGGAGAGCAAGGCCAAGAACCACATGTTGCAGCTGCCGCCAGCAGTGCAAGGCCTTCAACTTCCTCATCCTCTATGAAGGCCCATGCGCCAGGACTTAAGTCACGCCATCGATATGGTAAAGCTACCTTTACTTAAGTTAAGAAAAAATTTTTTTAAGGAAATTTGCCTTTAGATAAACAAAAAATTGGCAATATGCCATTCACTACATGAAGTGGCAAGGAAAGGATAAGGCCTTGGCCTTTCTTTATGAAGGCTGCTGGTTCTGATTCTGATAGCCCTTCTGCTTGTAGTAGTAGTGGTGGTAGTACCGTTAAAAAATGTAAAGTTGTTAAGATGAGTAAGACAGCTCCGGAAAAATCAACTTTTGCCCTGAGAAATCGAAATCACAAATCCCCGAGGAGAGTGCAAGTGTGTCTGTGGTTGCCATGTGTGAGCCAGACCTAAATACTAGTGTACTGGAGGATCCTCCAAGTTCCAACATTTGTGTGCCCTCTTTAAATGTGGGGAAGGGCAGTCAACATTTTGCAGATGTAGTCAGTGAGGATGCTTCTGTGGAATTGCACATGGAGGAGGAGGATATTTTGGTAGTTGAAGGCGCTAAGGATGATGAAGATGTTGGTGATGAGGATGTTGATGCCAAGTAAGTGTGTAAGTACGGCAACAGCTGTTGCCCATGGATTGAAAAAGCCAAAGCCCATTGTTGTCATGCCGGGGCAAAAGACAAAAAAAAATCCACTTCTCACGTGTGGAATTATTTCCACCCCAATCCGGACAACAGTTGTCAAGCCATATGTAACCATTGGCAAGCAAAAGTGAGTAGAGGGAAGGACCTAAACCACCTGGGGACCTCCTCCTTGTTACGTCACTTGGAGCGCATTCATCAAATATCAAAGTGTATGTCGCCAAGTTCCAAAACTCAAAATGTAACAAGTCCAGTGTCACCTACCTGCTCCTTCTCTGTGGGATCCAAATGCCTTTGATCTCCAACACCAACACCTGCATCATCAACATCCTCATTCGTCATCGGGAGTAGTCCTACTGCAACCAATGTTGTTATTCTAAGCATGATTGACTCCTCTCCTATCCGTGATTCCTCAGAAGGATCCTTGATGACTATGCCTGTTGCTGCTGCTGTTGCTGTGAGTGGATCTTCATCCCAGAAGGGGACCAAGAGGAAGAATACTTGCAGCGTATCCTCCAAAAAACAATTGACTGTCAAACAATCATTTGCAAGGGCAAACAAGTATGGCAGCAATCACCCATTTGCACAGCGGATTACTGATGCCATAACAGCTATGCTGGTATTAGATGTGCATCCAGTATCCGCCGTTACTGCAGTGGGTTTTCAACAGTTGGGGTCCTGTGTCCTCACTACCAGATCCCTTCTAGATTCCACTTTGCTATAACAGCAATTCCAAGTCTGTACAAGGACATTAAAAAAACCTTATTAAGGTCCTCAGAAATGCCATTGTACCCACTGTCCACTTGACCACTGATATGTGGACAAGTGGGACAAGGCAAACTAAGGATTACATGACTGTGACAGCCAACTGGGTAGGTGTATTGCCTACAACAGCAGCAGCAACATCTAACAAAAGACAGCTGATACAGAGGCAGGCTACTCTTTGTATAACTAGTTTCACTATGAGGCATACCACTGAGAACCTCTTAGAAAAACTCAGGGAAATCATTGCTAAATGGCTTACCCCACTTGGACTCTCCCCGGGATTTGTGATTTCAGACAATGCCACCAATATTGTTAGAGCATTACATGTGGGCGAATTCCAACACGTCCCATGTTTTGCTCACACAATTAATTTGGTGGTGCAATGTTTTTTAAAAAGTGACACGGTCGTGCAGGAGGTGCTCTTGGTGGCCCGCAAAATATCCGGACATTTTAGACATTCGGGTACTGCTTGTCGAAGATTGCATGACCAGCAGGTACTGTTAAATTTGCCCTGTCATCAGCTGAATCAAGAGGTAGTAATTCGGTGGAACTCTACTCTCTATATGCTTCAGCAGAAGGAGGAACAGCAAAAGTCCATCCAGGGCTATACAATGGCCTATGACATAGGCCGTTGAGGGGGAATTCACCTTACTCAAGCACTGTGGAGAATAATTTCCGTGTTGTGCAAGGTTCTCAAACCCTTTGAACTTGCCACACGTGAAATTAGTTCAGACACTGCCAGCTTGAGTCAGGTCATTCCCCTCATCAGACTTTTGCAAAAACAGCTGGAGAAACTGAAGGAGGAGGTGAAATGGAGCGATTGCACAAACTATGTCGGACTGGTGGATCAAGCCCTTGATTCACTTCACCAGGATCCAAGAGTCGTCAATGTATTGAAATCTGAAAAATATATTTTGGCGACCATTCTGGTTCCTAGGTTTAAGTCCTACCTTGTGAGTTTTTTTCCAACAGACCGAAATCTAAAACTGTGCAGAGAGCTGTTTGTCAGCTGCAGCCACACGTGAAACGCCATCATCTCCTCCTTCAGTTTCTGCAGCTGCCAGGAAAAAACTAAATTTTCCCTACAGAATGCCTGCTGGTCATGCAAATCGTTCACCAAAAAATGACATCTGGTCGGGTCTGAGAGAATTGCCTACTAGTGACATGTCTTCTACCGTGACTATGTGTGATACGGTCTCCATTCATAGAATGGTGGAGGACTATTTCAGAGATAAAATTCTAATAGGCATGTCAGACAGTCCCTTTCAGTACTGACAGGAAAAAGAGGCAATTTGGAGTCCCATACACAAACTGGCTTTGCATTAATTAAGTTGCCCACCCTCCAGTGTGTACTCCAAAAGAGTTTTCAGTGCAGCTGGCAACCTTGTCAGTGATAGGCGTGGGAGGTTACTTCCTCAAAATGTAGAAAAGATGATGTTCATTAAAATGAATTACAAATTCCATAAGGAAGACCTCTACCAACAATTGGATTCCAGCGGGGACGAATTAATATTGTGTGAAGAAGAGGATGTACACACTGATGGGGATGACAAGGACGAGGACGATGACAACTTGTAATGTAAGCCAGTTTGTGTATGGGATCATTTTCATTTCCATGTCCAATGCATGTTGGTAGCTTGTTTTATGGGGGTCCAAACAAACCAATAATTTCAGTCACAATTGGCAGTCCTTGTCGTTGAAATGATTGGTTTGTTAAACTGTGAATGTCCTGTTTCGTATATAACATAATGGTGGGTGGGAGGGCCCAAGGACTATTCCATCTTGCACCTTTTTCCTTTCCATTATGTGCTGGTTGAGTCATTGCTGCCTGACATTTTAAAGTAAGGAGGGGCTCTAGACTGCACACCCTAATAGTAATGAAAGGTGCTATCATGCTGAGATTTCAAAGTGACATATACAAAAAACAGAGTTGCAGATGCACTATGCGATCATTACTGTATACATATAAATTTATAATATAGAATTTCAGAGGTAGTTTGCATATCAATGGCCACTGATACGGGCCTGCCCACCAGCGTCAAGGTCACCTCATTGAGCAGGTCCCTAACACTCTGGGGTTCACATCTGGGATGCAGAGCACCCCAAAAGTCAGCTCAGCCAATGTTATGGTTGGTTAAGGAACCAATGATTTATTTTTAAATTAATTTATTATCAATTTTACACCAATGAATTTCTTTTTATTAATTATTCAGCCAGGGGTTGCACCCAATGAATTGTTTTTCAATTAATTTATTATCAATTTTACAGCCAGGGGCTGCACCAATTATCAACTATCAATTCTTTGATCCTCAAGGGGCTTTGCACAGTCCTCAACTCTATTTATCACTCAGTTTTGAGCAAGTTAGCTGGATGCAACATTTTGGCCCTTTAACAAGATTAAAAAATCTATATTGTGAGCTGTGAGGTGTTCAAAATTGACTGGAAATGAGTGGAAATTTTTTTTATTGAGGTTATTAATACTGTAGGAACAAAAAAACACAGAGGTGAGGTTCTGGCAATACCAATCCAGATACAAAACCAGGGGAGATCCAAAACCAAAACATGGGGGTCTGCGCACATCTCTACTATTAATGGCTTTTTGTTTTACCCTTTTATGTCTATGTACTGCGCCCAAGATGGCTGCCTTGTCTGGTACTTGTGTAGGATGAGTAATGTATGGTTCTGATGGTTATGCAAAGATCGCTTATCTCGCATAGTATTTTTTATCTCCCCATTATGTGTCATCTCTTCCAGGCATTGCATATTTTGATTAGTATAATCCTATGTGGTGCACCTAAAATGGCTGCCTCACCTTGATCCTTATATTCAAGGTGTCAGTATTGTATGCAAACCTAAAACTCTGTATTATGTTCTGTATTTTCCAAAAATATAAACTGCTGTATGTTCATTGTACAATTAATGGAGGAGAATCCCGCACCGAATCACATAAGAGGGATATAACATTATTAACATTGGGTATATTTTAACACCTACAGTATATGTATTGTGTAGGTGCAACCAACTGATTGAAATATGTATACATCAGACTAAAGAAGAAAAAGGAAAGTCTGTATTTGAGTGCACCCTACTGATTTCTTTTTCTTCTTTAGTCTGATTTACGTTCATTGTACCTGCAAAAAGCTCCTGGAGCACAGTATGTTCTCAGGTGGGGGTAGTTTGGTTAATTGTAATGACCATATATTGTGTGCTTTTGTGTATGCATTTGTCTGTGTCACAATGCGCTAGACACCGGCACACACTTACCGGGTCCGGCAGCATTGGTCTGCAGTGGGGCCCCGCGCCCGCTGCTGGACGATGCTCCTTCCCTCCGGCGGCATGGTGCAGGCGGCTGCAGCCCCCTAGAGGTGCATGCGCCGCTTGTAACTAATTTAAAGGTCCAGTACACTTCTTCAATGACATCACAGGAGGAGCCTCATTCAAGCCCTGCCTATAAAAGGAAGTCCCTGGGAGCACTCCTGTGCCAGAGTAAAGGCTCCATTACCTTACTCCAGTGTTCCTGTGTATACTTAGTTACTTGTTCCTGACCTTGGCTTTGTTCGTGACTCCGATTTCGTCTGACCCCTGGTACTGCGTTGATATCTGGTTCTGACCCTGGCTATCCTCTGTGACCTGCATACGTATGCTCCCTGGTACCTTCTTGTCCATTCTGACCCATCCTGTCGACTATGCTGAAGTCTTCTCTGCTCTATCCAGAGTTCACTAGTGCCTGTATAGGGGAACCTATTCTGAGGGCCGCGATCTGTGTGTCAGACTTCTTGCAGGGGTCCCTGGTGAACACCGCTGGCACATTAGACTCCACGCCTCAGAGATAGGCCACACCAATCCCCAAATACGAGTTGCATCCATTATCTATCCGAGAGTTGTGACAGAATACTCTGGCCTAAAGAAACATGGATGCGGCTGGTAATATTTCAGCACGAGACTTGCTTGAGAACCTCCTCTCCAGAGTTGAAAATTATGCAGTGTTTGCAAATGCTGATTCAACAAGTCAGTGTTACTCAGGTCCCTCCAGTACACCCATCTCCACCTTCTATGGTGACTGTTTAGACTGCAGGTGCTTCGGCGTCATTACGGATTCCGAATCCTTCAAAATATGATGGGGATCCTAAAGGCTGTCGAGGATTCCTGAACCAGTGATCAATTCAATTTGAGGTCCAGGTGGAAAATTTTCCTTCCAAAAGGACGAAAGTGGTCTATGTGATCTCGGTATTGTACGGTCAGGCTCTGGCTTGGGCATCTCCGTTATGGGAAATGAATGATCCCCTGGTCAACAACAGTGCTGAGTTTCTGACAGCTTTTCGGAGGGTTTTCGATGAGCCCGGGTGAGTATCCTCCACAGGGTGACTATCCTGCAATTGAAACAAGGCAACCAATCAGCAGGACAGTGGCCCTCATTCAGAGGCGCTTGCAAAATGTAAGCGGTCGCTCTGAATGTGGGCGGCCACTTGTGTTTTGAAGTGTGGCCTCCTGGTCGCTAGCAAAGCTGTGGGTTACCACCCACAGCCTTAGCGATCGACCAGGTTGATGGTCGCGATGGTCAAGACCACTGCGACCATCGGGGCTTGCGACGAGACCATCGGGGCACCATCACGACCATCGGGACTTGCGATGAGACCAACCGCAAGCCCCAGGGAGCTACCTGCTCTGATCGAGCAGGAAGCTCCCCACTGACATCACTGCTGATGTCAGTGCGGCCGCCCACAAAACGGCATGCGTTCCTTAAGAAACGCCTCCATTTGGATGACTTGATCTCCTTGTGTATCCGGGTAGAGAGCATGTGAAAAGGAACAGTCTCGTTGCTTAAACTTCAATCTCGCTCCACGGTTCATGGCTCCAGTTGAGCTCCCAGAAGAGCCCATGCCGATTAGGAAGTCTCGCCTTCCTGCCGCAGAGAGGGAAAGGAGGCTTAAGAATAAACTTTGTCTGTACTGTGGTGAACCAGGTCATCTTCTCTCTGGTTATTCAAACCATCCAGGAAATGAGAAGGCCTAACTGATCGAGGGGTGGTCAGATTACTTGCGTTTTAACACACCACAAAAGACAATATTGCTTCTCACTTTTCCATTGATGCAACTCTAGTTCTGGGAAGTCCTCTGAAGTTGTCAAGGCCTGTTTAGACTCAGGTGCAACTTAATTTCTGCTAAGAAGGTTCAAGAATTAGGAATTTCAAGTGTGTCACAATGAACACCTCTTTGTGTCATTGGCATGGATGGAAATAAACTTCCAACACCTACCATCCACTCTCGAGGAACAGAGATTACCATGCAAGTGGGCGCTCTCCATCGGGAATTGATAGCATTCTATATACTCCCATCAGCTGAAAGTCCAGTCATCCTGAGTATTTCTTGGCTCTGCAAGCATGACTGGAAAGAACCTCAAATCCTGTTATGGGGTTCTCAATGCTATGGGTCATGTTTGTCGACCGTCAAACCTCCACATCGTGTTATCCTGAGTTCGGTCATTTCTCCAGAAGATCCTCTTCCAGCTCCATTCAGGTCTTTCAGGGATGTATTCAGTAAAAAGGATGCTGAAATGCTTCCCGCTCATACGGAGTGGGACTTGTTACCCGGGAAAATGCCTCCTAGTGGAAAAGTCTTCCCTCTTTTGCTTCCTGAGTCGCAAGCAGTGTCAGAATACATTAAAGAGAATCTGAAATGCGGGTTTATCAGGGAGTCCAAATCACTTGCTGGAGCTGGTCTATTTTTCAGCGCCCCAGCTGTTTTCCAAAAATACATGAATCATATCTTCCTATATAAGTACGTAGTTGTAGACCTGGAAGACATCCTAATATTCACTGAAGATGTAATGAGTCATCAACAACATGTATGCGAAGTACTGTCATAACTACGGGCCAACCAGCTTTATTGCAAGCTTGACAAATGCTCCTATGATCAAAAGGAACTAACATTTCTGGGGTACATCATTTCGGGTTCTTGCCATTTCGGGTTAAACTACAGAATGTTCAGGCAGATTACTCACAGTAACAGGTCTATAACTGTCTCATATAAGGTTAGAGTTAAGCAGTAGGTGGAGGGTTACAGTTAGGCTGCAGGGGGAAGGGCTAGTGTTAGGCTGCGGGGTGGTGGGTTAGGGTTAGGCTGCAGGGAGGATGGTTATGGTTAGGCTTCGTGGGGGGGAGAGTTAGGGTTAGGCTGTGGGGGAGGAGAGTTAGGGTGTGGGGGGGAGGGTTAGGCTACAGAAAAGGATTCTGTCAGGATGCCGCTGTCGGTATTCTGACCACCGGCATCCCTACTGTTGGTGGTAATCTAAATGAGTTACATTCTTTTCTTGCATTTGCTGTGTCTAATGATTTGATAACTATGGAGGTATTTACAACTGTATGTAGTGATTACTCAATTGTACCTTTGCTTTGTTAACTCCAGAAAATTCACAAACTTCTTCAAGATCACCCAGGTAGACTTATTATCTTTGCCCGAGGATCTTTATATGAATCTGTGTATATAATTTTGGATGCATATCTCAAACCTTTTATCCAAAATACAGTGTCACATTTGAAGGAAACAACTGATTTATTTCTTACAAGTTATCTATATAGCGCAGACATATTCTGCAGCGCAGATTTGTTATTCACACAAAATCAGGGCCGGCTCGAGGCACGTTCCATGCGTGCGGCCGCACAAGAGCCTGGCTCCAGAAGAATCCCGGCCTCCACCCACCCTCTGGTGTTATTAGCATAAGCGCTAGGGGAGGGGGCGGCGGGGAGGGAAGGGGCAGAGGGGGAGCACAGGACGGCACTGGGTGGTGAGTAATTTAGCACTAGGAATGTGCACCGACCCCCGTGTTTTGGTTTTGGATCTGTATCTCCTTCTAGGTTTTGAATATGGATTTGGTTTTGCAAACCACCCTTAAGTGTTTTGGTTTTGGAATTGGATTTTTTAAAATAAAAAACATAAAACGTTTTAAAAACAGCTAAAATCATGTAATTTTGCTAATTTATGCAATCCAAAACTCGAAATTCGGATTTAAAATCTGAATTCCGAACCGCAAAAAGATTAGAACCGCGACCCGGATTTCCTAAGGTGATTGGAAACGCAACTTGGATTTACCCAGGTTCACGAAATTCGGGTGGATTCAGATTCCTGGAGAACCGAACCGCAAATCTTTACTTAGCCCCGTCCCTGCACAGAATAAACTTACTACAGTAATCTGTCAGAAAATTGTTATTTGTGTAGTGTGGATGTATCCAGTCTCTATACATGCTACCGCATGTTATGGGACTGGATGCTGTAAGACGGCTTTTACTGAACAATTCTTTGTATAAGGGACCACAATTACAGTATTTATTGGAACTCTTAAGTTTGGTACTGACCAAAACTATTTTTTTTACAATGGTCGGTTCTACCTGCAAATAGTCATATGCAAATGGTTTTATGCACTTAGTAGAATAAGATTTCTTTTTTTCTGAACCAGAGATTTCCTCCTATATTTTATTATATTGTCGCTTCATTGACCATTTACTAATTATTTGGAAAGGCACAAAGGTAAGGTTCACAGACATCATTGAAACACAGAATAAGTCATCAAAAGTCTGGTTAAAGTTACCTTTGTGATTGACTATATGTCCATCAAATTTTTGGATGCAACTATAACTTCAACTGATGGTAAATTGTCAGTTCTTCGTTTCTTAAATAACGCATCATTTGAACCGTATTGTTGCCCCAGTGCAGAGACATTATCCACCAAACTTTGGCTTGACATACCAGATTTACATCCGGTGTTATTCTAACTTATATGAATAACTGTTGTACTGTGTGAACATTTTGTACAAGTGATCAGTAAAGCAATATTAACTACACACAGTATCCAGTATTGTTTTTGCCCACAGCACCTCATCATCAGTGCTTAGAAACACATAGAATCCAGTAACTAACAAAATTGACACCACACACAACAGCGGCACACATTGGGAGGGGGGAGCAGAGGCACAGCTGGGGAACTTTTAAGTGCCTCTCCCTAGCCTAGCCAGTCACAGCAGAGGAGGAGAAGGGGGGTGCTGAGGGAGGTCTGGGGGTGGGGCCAATGTGGAGGATGAGTCAAGATAGGAAGCTGAGCTTGTCTGTACTTCTTCAGACTGAGACCCCTACAAGAGGGAGGGAGGGAGGAGGGCAAGCAGCCCCCTGCCCCATGATCCCATCTAAACATAGGTATGATGATCAAAGGACGCCATGTGTCTGTCACATAAATCGTTATAAAATTAATCCAAAACAATTCAATTAGAAGCTTGCAAGCTAATACAACAGGGGTTATCAGTCAGGAAAACATAGCTCATGTTTGCTCTCACCCCATAGAGTACGAGCAAATACTAGCTAGGTTTTCCTTTCATAATTGTGTGCAATTTGCACAGCTACACATTGAATTTTCCCACAAACTCTTCTAATCCACGTGCTAAGTCAAGTGCCAGGTATCATAGGTGTACACAGGAACTTGAGGATGGGTGTGCGTGACATAGCCATGCTCCCACTTTCTGGGGGCAGGCTGGGGACTTGGTGGCCCTAAATTGGAGTGTAACAGGAGGAGAGTGATTTATATCTGCAACATGGTATACTACTGGCTTGTATCCACTATGAGTATGAGTACTGTTAGATCTACCTCGGATATTCTTGACTTTTTGTTGGTCCAAAATACTTTTACATATTTAAAATACATAGCTTTTAATTAATGTGTATATTTAGATGTTTTTAATTATTCTTAATTGGAGTCACAAATTGTTTCTAGTTAGCTAGTGCTCTGAATTTACCCTGGTATGTTATAACTCTAATGCTGTGTACACACTAGACGACATCTAATCCGATCTGGCCAGATCGGATGAGATATCGGGCACATCGTCTAGTGTGTATCCTCAATGTCACTGACGATGCGCGCTCCCGTGCGTCGTCAGTGACATCGTCCATAGGACCTGCATGCAGGACCGACAGGCAACATTGTCACACTTGCAGATGCCAGCTCCGCGCCTAGTGCCGTCGCTTACAAGGTCGGTACACACTAGACATCGTCTAGCGTGTACCGGCCTTAAGTTGTTTGATATGAGAAGGCTCTGAAATACTGTCAAATATCTGCACAGCCTGGGATAGGTGCAGAACAGGGTGACACATTCTTCAGTGCTCAGGCTGCACTTACTAGCTCCTTCCCAGAGATTGCAGTGATTCCTCTCGCTAATTCCTGGGGTCAGGCTCTAATGTGTTCATTCATGTCTGTCCAGGTTTACTCTCTCTTCCTTCACCCAGATGACCTCTGGGCTGTGTGCCGCCAGTCGCAAACCTTGAAGATCCACCCCATCTCTGATTGGCCAGGTGATTAATAGAGCATGTGTGACCAAAGGTGGACAAAACCATTGATGCTCCCCCATCGATAGTTTCATACCATCAAGGTTAACTACCAATGGTACTATCAATGGTGTCCATCGGTGATTAACACACCAATGGATATCCCTATCCTGAGCATGTTCGTTGTGCTGTTAGTCGTGCCAGCTATTGCCCCGCTACTATCAGAGAGGGTGCGCAGACAGGGACTCTGTCAGAGTTCAGCCAGGGATCGGCCGTTCCTTACCGTCCCGCCGGCTTCCTCTGACTTCCCGGGCAGTCGGGCGGCTGGTGCGGTGACGTGGGAGGTGCTGAGCATTCCACCTGATGCTGGTGTCTCAGGCGGCCTGGTGTGCGGGGATCGGAGTTCCTGTCATGGGCGCCGCCATGACACTTCCTTCTCTGACTATCCTTACTTCCCTGACAGTCTGGCCGGTCAGCTGACGCTGTAGACCAATCAGTGGGCTTCCAGGTGTATATATCCGGCTCCTGTGTATCAGGTAGTTGCCTGAACAACCATTGTCGCTGCTATTGTTACTAGTGGTCTCTCCTTCCAGGTTCCCTTGCTTCCAGTGATCTATTCCTGTGTGTAGCTATATCATCCATCTCACCAGTGCTTTACCATCACAGCCTGTGTGCAGCTATATCATTCATCTCATCAGTGCTTTACCATCTCAGCCTGTGAGCAGCTATATCATTCATCTCATCGGTGCTTTACCATCTCAGCCTGTGTACAGCAATATCATTCATCTCACCAGTGCTTTACCACCTCAGCCTGTGTGCAGCTATATCATTCATCTCATCAGTGCGTTACCACCTTGCCTGTGTGCAGTATACCTCCATTCCACCAGTGTGTTACCACCGCCACCTGTGTGCAGTATACTATCCATTTCACCAGTGCTTTACCATCACAGCCTGTGTAGTTATACGTACCCACCTCTCCAGCGTCAAAATCTCTGGCTGGCTCCAGTACCACTACCCACCTCGTTACTGGACTCTGTGGTCCCTACCTAAGTGTTACAGTATTGCACCCTGGTGCACTCTTTCTAACCGGCAACCCGGTAGAGTGTGTCCGCAGTACACACTTCCTTGTACATCAAGTACAGTGTCCCTACGTGCCCCTTACTGGCCACGAGTGTTCATCTCTCCTTTTTCCTGCAGGCTTTGGTCACCTAGTCAAAGGACCGTGACCTGCTTACGAGGTGCAGCTCAAGCCCATATCCCGATTGGTGGGGTCACTGGCGAACACCATATCGTGGGTTAGATTCCGCACCTTTGACTAGGTCTCACCAACGACCAAGACCCGTGGATGCGGAGGTCGTACATTCAGGCCCCTCGCCTCCGTTTCCTCCCGCAGCCTCAGGCCTCAGCTTCCAGAAAACCGCCTCCCAGAGTGACAGACTAATTCAGAAATGTATGCTGTTCTGATTTTTATGCAGTTGAGTGATTATCAGTGAACTGTGCAAGCGCTCTCTGCGATCCTGCATGCATATCTTCAAGGATTACAGTGTGATTGACAGAAAGGCACCATTTGGGGGATAAAATGGGGGAGTGGCCAGTAAAACACAGACTGTGGTCAGGGTGGTTTTGGGGGCAGGGCACAACAGGCGTCTGCTATTCCCTACCTTGTACATAAGTTGGCTTCAACGTCTCAGCCCAGGCGCTAATGCTGAGTGACCATAGGGTTACTCACATGGCCAATTATTGGAGTACTTTCGTATAGGCTGCGAATGTGTACGCAGTGGTGGAGCTGTTTGTGATTGCTCCAGGCTGCATCTCAGTACTGTTAGGAGAGGGTACTGTTTTACAAACAAACGCTCCTCCACAGCATACGATATCGCAGCTGCAATTGCAACACTGTACATCTCTGAATCAGGCCCACAGTTCGGCCTAACTTGGCACTTGCCCATTACCCCTGCTATGATGCCATGACCCCAGTGCCAGGTACACAGCCAGGATCAATGTCTGCTGATTGGTAAGTGCAGTGGGTATGATTGGAGCTGCCTAAGGAGTGTGTACACAACCTGCACACCCGTGCGCATGCCTATGCCACATAGTTTGTCTTTTACCAGCATGTCCCCACTTTTTGTTTTGATTGGTCTTTTAGTGTTTATAGATATTACAAAGGATGTTTGTACCTGCAGGGATAAAACAAAATGTAGATTTTTTAAAATTAAGATTTATATTATTTTGCTATTGTAGAAATCATAAGTACAGTATGCCACATTCTGCTTATTTAACTCTCAGTTATAACCACGATCCTATAAGAGAGCATCTGTCAATGGTACTGGATATACTCCAAAAACTAGCTGCCAATACAAAGTCATTTAATAACAATTTGACACACCGCTCTGTGCAACTGTCTCACTGTCTTATGGCTAGGTAGTTTTTATCTGTTTGGATTTTCAGATTTCCCTACAATCATTTTTAAATAATAGCTTCACCCAAAAGACAGAGTAGACTTACTTTACAAGCCCAGTAGTACCATAATGATTGTATGCCTGTAATAGTGCCACATTAGCTATATGCTCTAGATAAGTAATAGGCAAGTTAGTACAATTCAGGGATCACATGGCCGGCTCTCTAACCTTTAAAAGGGCCACACATTACCCTTAAGCTCAGTAACAAGTTAAAACAATGCATTTAATCAAGGAAAGAATTACCGTATATACTCGAGTATAAGTCGACCCGAATATAAGCCGAGGTACCTACTTTTACCCAAAAAAACTGGGAAAACTTACTGACTCGAGTATAAGCCTAGTGTGGGAAATGGCAGCAGCTGGTAGTGCCCCCAGTAGTAATTCCCCCTGGTTGTGCCCCCAGTAGTAATCCCTCCTGGTAGTGCCCCCTGTGGTAATCCCCCCTTTCAGTGCCTCCAGTAGTAATCACCCCCTGGTAGTACCCCCAGTAGTAATCCCCCCTATTAGTGCCCCCTGTAGTAATCCCCCTCTGGTAGTGCCCCCTGTAGTAATCCTCCCCTGGTAGTTCCCCCAGTGGTAATCCCCCCTTTTAGTGCCCCCTGTAGTAATCCCCCCTTTTAGTGCCCCCTGTAGTAATCGCCCCCTGATAATGCCCCTTGGTAGTGCCCCCTGTAGTAATCGCCCCCTGGTAGTGCCCCCTGATAATGCCCCCTGGTAGTGCCCCCTGTAGTCATCGCCCCCTGGTAGTGCCCCCTGTAGTCCCCACCCCCAAGTAGAGAGAGACGTGAAAAGAATAAAAAAAAAATAAACACTTACCTTAAACTCCCGCTCCTGGTCCCGCCGCTGTCCGCTCCTCCGGCCGCTTTGCATGGGAGAGACGTCGTCATGACGACGTGTCTCCCATCACCCACTGCGGGAGCCGGAAGATGGCTCCCGCAGTGGGAGCAGCAGCAGCCGCTGAGAGTCTGACAGACTCTCAGCGGCTGCTGATTACACCAAACACGCAGCTGCCAGCTCCGGCGGCTGTGTGTTTGGCAGTGTGTAGCGCTGACCGAACTCCGTCCGGTCAGCGCTACACTTGACTCGAGTATAAGCCGAGGGGGTACTTTTTCACCACATTTTTTGTGCTGAAAAACTCGGCTTATACTCGAGTATATACGGTATGTATCTTTAAACATATCAGCCGGCATTTTAAACAAGTATTATAAGCTATAACAAACAAATCTGACAATAGGGCAGGAAGGAGCTGGGGCCACATGTGAAGGCATAGATGTCCCCAGAGAACCATAGGGCTGCCTAGTGCTCATCACTGCTCTAAGGGCCTGATTCAGAGATGGACAGCTTTGCAGAGCCCCACACAAGCGACTGTGCAATTCCGTCCATCTCAGATGCAAATGCAGAAGAAGGTGTCAAACATCTCCTTACTGCATTTGCGATTCCAGCACTGCCCCGACGTCAGATGGTGGGATCACCATTGTGACCTGTGGTCGCGATGGTTTTTCCTTTGGTCAGGCTGTGGGATCTGACTGGCTGCTGGTCACTTAAGAGGCCAGGAATCTGCATCCACCAACGCAGTCCCTAGCTTCGTCCCTCCCGGAAAATATGGGTGACACACCCCTGTTTCCGGGAACGGTGGCCAGGGGCGCTGAGAAGGGGGGGGAGGGTACAAATTACCGCCCCCTCTCCCTTCTACATCACAGCAGCCCAGCATACGCTGCTGTGTGCTGGACTGCAGTGGGAGACTGCTCGCAGCAGCTGGAGCAGTCTCCTATGCCTATGGGGGGAGCCAACATGCTGATCACGCCCCCCATTGGCTGTGCGCCGGGCTGAGGGGCTCACAGCGCCCCCATCCCAGCATGCAGTGCTGCTAAAATGTTTTCTTTCTGTGTCTTTTTCCTAAGGGGGCGTGGCTATGCCTCCTGCGATTAGGCCACGCCCCCTGTCACCCGGGCCCGGCTCGGCTCTTGGCGGCCCTGACGGTGACCATACACGCCCGCACTCCACCCCCCACATGCTGTGGCTTGGGGGGTGGCTGAGAGCAAGATCGTAGGACCCATTCTGCACATGCGTAGAACGGGTCCTGCCCTCAACATCGGAGATATACGTTAATAATCGTATTGACGTACATTTCTGAATTAGGTCTTAAATGTTCATCTGTTTCATGCAGGCCAAGTGAATTTCAGTGATGATCCCCCTATGACCTCTCCACTTCCCATTTAAATGATACTGTAGCTCCAATTCAAACAAAATCTCATAGATTGGATAGATTTATCAATTACAGAATATGTATAGGTAATGAAGAATACATACAGCATTCAGAACAGAAGAGGAATTTAGCATTTCCACAGGTAAAATATGCCAACATTGTCAAAAATAGTTCTACGGCGCAATCTTAAGTCGTGGGAGTGACCTTGGAAATCTGGGACAGCTGCCTAATGTGTGGAGAACTAAGGGGTGACTGTAGGGATTGTGGAGACACATTATTCAAGGACAAGGTTATGCAAATGTTTTAAACTGACACTAGACAGTAAACATTATCTTGGTGCCAAGTGCAAAACCAGAATAAAGCTGTAATAGGTTCTTATCCTTACTGTATACGGCATGATTATGGCAGTTTAGTTAAACTTATAATCACTTCACTTTTTGTTCCACATTGTCAAACTTTGTGTATGTTGCCAGGTCAAAAGCCAGTAACTGTCTGCTGCAGACACATCCCCAAAGCATCAGTTCTGTGATTATTCCCTCCAAGCTGCCAGGCATGACGTACACAGCAGACGAACAATGTCAGATTTTGTTTGGACCCACGGCTTCTTTTTGTCAAGAAATGCAGGTACAGTACATAAAATGTCTGTAAAGACTTTCTATAAAACATATGCTCAGCTAATAATTTACTCCAGGGATGATAAATCTACTATGAAATTAGTTTGTGTTTTTATTGCGTTGATGTCATGTAGTTTATTTTTTTAAGCAAAAACAGACCAACATTCAAGGATTATTAAAAGCTGTATCTAAATGAGAATATCAAGATCTTTTTTTTTTCTACGACAGCAAGAGCAAAACCTAATCGAATCCTGTAATACTGTATGAAAAATGTTACAAGCTTTGGGGGGGTTTACACGACCTTGTTCCCCCATTGTGGAGGATTGTTAGTGATGTATGGCACAGCTAATTGGAATGCAAAACCAGCAGCAGAGCAGTGATTGTAATAACATTACTAATAAACGGGTCTGAGTATTGCAGCACAGAGTTTGTTCTACCTACGAGTCCTTTATACTACAACTGCAGCAAAACACACACTCAATGACCACGAAACACGCGCGTCTGGCTAACCACTCCCTGTTACCACCCAGAAATGCCATTGAAATGACCTCTCTCTGCGTCCAAATTTTTACTACGCCTTTCAGCGGTACGCATGCGCTCAGATGCATGCGGAGACTGAAAACATCGACCAATTGCGCCTAACATCGCCACTGCGTCTCCCTCTGAATCAGGCCCTGTGCCTGATGCAGAGCTGGACAGAAATTCGGCGAACAGTAGGTGCTCCATATTATGTGCATGGTTATGATTGTGGCTATTTGCCCATATTCAGAGCTGTACACGCCCTGCATTTCCCCCACCTCCTACGTGTACGCTTGGTTTCCTACCAATCATCATCAGTGCACACCTGCACCAGCCCTATATTACACCTGGAAACAGCTCTATCTATGCTTATGCCCAACTCTGTATAGCGCACAGTTGCATCTATGCACTCTCATTCAGCTTTATGTGCATGAGTACACCCCATTACAGCTCAGTTATCCCTCTTTAGGCATAAGTGTAGATGAGTATGAATCTGTGTTACCCAAACTTGCGTGTGCCCAGTTCTGGAACTTGTGTAGAATGAACACACGCAAGATGTTCTCCATAAAAAGATGTACGTACAACTCCGTATCAGGCCCTCTGTTCTTAGATTCTGATTACAACAACAGGGATTTTATAAACAGCTCCCTCCAACACTGATATAATATGGTACTTTGTTGTTGCAGCAGAAGCCTTGCACTGACAAATCACACCATGTCATCTATAACCTAATGAATTGCATTTATTGCAGATGAATACTGCACAGTATGTCCCATATCATACCTAGAGTTCAACATAATGAATGCTACTGTACAATGTCTCAGCATGGTGCCAGAGTGCTTTCCATGTATGGTGACTCACTCAGTACTCATCCTCTGCATTTCATGGAAATTGTGAGATGCCAGAAATTAACATCAGAAATGAAAACAAATTGCCAGGACAATGTTAGATCACAGCTGAGATGAAATTCTGATATTAGGCATAGAGTCATTGCATAGATAATTACCTCCCAATCCTCACGTGGCATATTTTTGGCACACAGTTGTGATCTTGGCATGACCTCTTAGAATGTCTCTGATTCTTTGTGATTGGTTTCCATGTACTATCTGTGCATGGGACATGCTTGCCAACTCTCCCTGATTGTCAGGGAGGCTCCCTGAAATAGTAGCAATCTCCATGTCTCCCTGAATAGTCTGGCAATCTCCCTGATTGCAGCTTACCCCCATTATGTAGCTGTTACATAAAAAAACCCCAGATATATACATTCAAATGGAACCATTAATATTATTTCCCTGCATTGGTTATAAAGCCCAATGATCCCTATGGCTACATATAGTGTGTTTTCATCAACAAGTAGACATTATAAACTGCTTTGGGGCTCATTTACATTTGGATGTATAAGTCAATTTTATGGCACGCCGCCCAGATGTAGCAGTACACGTCCACTGTAACACATGCTCATAGGTGCTGCTTTCACTATCTCCCCGAAATGCTTTTTCAAAAGTAGGCAAGTATGGCATGTGATAATTAGACAATTCATTTGGTATATCAGCACAGGCAACTGCTATTAACCTCAACATACAAGGGGTATTTGACTTGGGGCCATTACTAACAAAGTCAGACAAACATGTCATATCGTATTGGGAACTATACATGGTACAATCATTGTGTAACAGGGTATAAAACTAAAGCAATGTACTGTACTTCTTTCAGTGTGTTGAAAATAACAACTCAATAGTTTATTATCTGCTAGATAAAGTGTCTTACAGTATGGAAATGTTCTAATTCATAGAAGATATGTCATCTAATGAGCCTTACTTCTCTTCTTATTTTTTCATTTCTCTTCAACAACCATTTAAAATGTAAATAACCGAAAGACTGCATACTGTACATGTGCTGTTCTGTAAGTGAGCGGATTTTATTTTGAACAAAATGAAGGCATTATTAGAGCAATTACTTATTAGTTGACATACAGTATGACTAATCACAGAAAGTAGATGCATGCATCTCACGGGAGACTTACAGGGGTATTCAATATGGGAGCAAAAAGTCCGTGCTGGACTTTTCGCTCCACATCGGAGATTTTCCAGGGATAAAGTATTGGGCGCGTGCCCGCTTTATCCCTGTATTCAATATAAAAGCTACGAAAAGGGGAACCTGCGAAGTGGGATCTGCGAAAAAAAACAAAATTTTCCTGGAATAATTTGTAGGACCCCCCTAAAGCTGTAAAAACATGGGGGATCACTATGGGTACCCCCGTTTTAGCCTGCAAATGAAAGTCGGGGTTTTAAGTAGCAGCTGCAGGTGTTTTTTTCCCGACATTGAAGAAGTGATGCAGAAGAGCACTTAGGTTTTTTTTGTTTTTTTTTAAGTGGTCCCATCAAATTTGGGGTACATGAAAATAGGTTCTAGCATATTTTTAAGTCCCTAAAGTCTTTATTTAAAAAATCTGCAAATATGCACCAGCCGCTAACAACCTATTCTAGAAAACACCTGCCGCATACTTGCAGAATAGCCCTGAACCTAGTTCCCTATTTTTAAACACTTTTTTCAATTTATTTTTTTTCACCCCAAATTTTAAAAAAATTTTTTGGGGTGTCCCTATTTTTTTTAAAAACTTTTTTTGACACAGTTTATTTTAAAATGACATTCCCAGGGATGCAGGCTATTTTTTTTAAGCCTGCAATCCTAAACCCCAATTCTGCACTTTTTTTCGCCACCTATTCAGTGGTAAAAAGTTATCCCCGTTTTTTTTCAAAGACTTTTCGAACCTGCGGAAAGTCTTTGAAATAGAATACAGTGTAAAAGTCAAACCGGCGAAAATGACGTCATCCGAGCAAAAACATTGCAGAAATTGAGTTTTTGCTCCATATTGAATACCCCTATTTGTCTATTAGTCTGTACACAGCAAAAGGTCTGGATATGTTTTCTTTGTGTTATAGGGGAACATGCACACAGCTATATGGGGCTATTTCACAAGCTCCAAAAAGCCTATACATAGCCTGCCGAAGGGAGGGGATGCAGTCAGGATGCTGGTGGATGGGATCCTGGATGTCAGGATACCGATGCCGGAATCCCGACACCCGTCAGAATTCGATGCTACCGTCTCGAAGGGGGAGAGGGTAGGACTACCTACCGGCCCCTGTTGCGATTCTGAACAATGGGGTGCTGCTGATGGTCTTATGACCGCCGCCATCCCGACCGCCTGTAACTCGTATGTATTCCAAAGGGAGATCTTCTGATTCCTCCCCAGTAAAACAGACACTCATCCCCTCTCTCCTTTCCCTGAAAGTCTGTATGCTCATGTAATAGCCATCACTATACTGTACTGAAACTCTTCACCAGGACAGCATCTTATTGATTGAGCTGTCCTGACTGCAGTTTCTTGAAAAATGTCCCTGAATTAGCACAGGGCAAGACTAACAATGGGGTGAATGGGACTACAGCACCATGCCTCCATATAAAAATAGTCCCATCCTCATGACTACCAGATGTCAGCCATAAATCATACGTATTAAAATTGTATTTCAATGTTTCTCACAAATGATGCAATTTTTCTACTTTGAGAGAGATATTGGATACCACAATCAAAATGAACCTTTAATTTATATTTAGTAGAAGTTCAGATCAAACAGTGTATAATATTCAGTTCATCAAAATTATAAGGGTCAACCCCGCACAACACCATCAGAAGGCAACAGTGCCCCTTGTGCCAGCCCACCCCCTAAACTCATCACACAGGGGGCAGGGATGCCGGCTCTGGGAAGTAGAGCACTGCCCTAAGTACAACAGGCTGCAGTGTGCCTGCAGGTCTGCTATTGGCTCCAGGATGCCATTCCAGGCACCCTAAAGGCCACATGCAGGTGCTGTGGGGTAGCAACGGTGCCACCCCCAGGGCGCTGCACCCTGTGCAACAGCACGAGTATCGCACCCCTAGGTACAGCCCTGACCCCACAATAGCCAAATGTTTACAATGATGTACAATGAATCATACTACCATATAATTAGATATAGAAGGAAGTCTTAATTCAAAAATCTATAGGGTAGGAAAAGGGGTATATCAACTCATTAAATCCCACAAAGCACAGCTCCAAAGGGATTACACAGTACAGATGTTTAAGAAAATATAATATGGGCCCTAATGTATAATATCACATAGTGGCTTTAGGTGATTATAAATGAACTAAAAATGAATAACACACCAAAGTTTCATGAGATTTTGTCTGGGTCAACCACTCGCCAGACATCACTCCTTATACTGTACCTCTTTTCCTACCCTTTGTTTGTATCATTTCAGACCTTTTTGTAAGTCAGTTTAGTTGGTGTTGTGATTTATTTTACAACATTTTCCCATTCGGCTACAATGAGTTTGATATATATTATTGTCTTTCATGAGTAAATATGACATACTCTTCATTATTATATGTGATATATATTTTTTCTCTATGCTGTATACAGTAGTGTGCCCACTTAAAAGTATTCCATGTGGACTTTTCTTGGGGGAAACACCAAGTATTTAGAATTTTCAAGCCATGCAGGAGAAAGCTATAACGTTTATGGTAAGGCAAAAAATGAGGGTTGATTTCTGGGGTGTATCACAGAAACAGGGTCAAAACGCATTACAAATGTTGTTTTTGTATTTGAATTCCCACCAAGTCCAAACAAACTGTTTTCTTAACTCTGTGCTGATGACAGTGCTCTGGCATACTGTGCTGTACAGATCTTTTATACGCAGTGAGGGACATGCAGAGGACTATCACACTTTCCATAAGCTGAGCACACAGCTGGGATAGATAAAATAAGGAAAAGACAGATATCAAGAAACTTGTAAGTGAGCACCGGGTGTAATATTGTAAATATACTTGTGTCTGCTCTTAAAGAAAGGTTTATAGCTCCAGCTAGAAAATGGAATCAAAACGTTGTCAGGAATGGCCATATTATTTGAAATGTCCAAATGCCTATGATTACTCTGTGATACATACAAGATTATGTTCTACAGATGTGTTGACTTCAGTGCAGAAAAGGTAACATCTGGTTTAATGTAATTTCTTAACACAAACATTTTTTTAAAGTGCAATCTTGGAACACCATTTGAATAACACAGTCTGTTAAGTCCTCATAGGAATCAGATTTATGCAATTGAACAGTATAAAATTGTGTAAAAAAATTGGACAACTAGATTGTGACAGGAAGTTTAGCAGTTTCTGCGGTAGGGTCAGGTCAACCACAACTGTGTGGATGGTTCCGATGTTACTCGATGTTACCGATGTTTTCGCTAACTTGTGGATGCATGTCATGGGAAGTGGGTGGCTCTATACAGTGGTGGGCGTCTTGGTATACAGCTGCGGTTGCCGTGCAATTGCATTCATTAGCATATTTTTGCAGCAAACGGGGTGCATGCGAACGCAGCCATGCGAACCAACCTGAATCAGACCCTTAGTGCAGAACTACCGTAAAACATTAGAAGCACATGGCACCAACAAATCTCCTTTCATCTGCTACAGTACAGCTACTCTGGTGCATTGGTGACTGGGCTACACCTCCTGACAGTTATACACTGGCGGGACAAAGGGGGAGATGTAGCTAATCTTCTAAAAAGTGGAGAAGTTTCCCATAGCACCCAATCAGCTTCTGCAAAGTCCTGACTGTGAGAGACAGAAAGAAAGTTACTTTAATTAGATGTTTACCAGATGTGGGAATGTATACATATGAATCATTGAATATACAGTATATGCTACATATGATATTTAGGGCCCCATATACCAACGAGACACAACCCCATTAGCACTCTCTAAAGGGGTTATATCAGTGATTCCCAAACTTTTTTTAATCACGGAGCCCTAGAGTATCAGCATATTTTCACGGCACCCCTAGGCCAAAAACTTCTTATTGAGAAATTCAGAAAAAAATATTCAATTGAGTAAATTGTGCTTATATGTCATCCTAAGGTTCAGTAATGGGGTAGTGGACAGGGTTGTGCTTCTGTTTGTACACATATGTTTGATAGGCAAAACCAGTGCTTGTGGCCAATCTTACTGATCATAAATAATAAAATTTGATCCCAGACCACCAACCCGAGGCACCCCTGCAAGTGCCCTGAGGCACCCCAGGGTGCCTCGGAACCCAGTTTGGGAACCACTGTGTTATATAATCCTATAGTATCTAACAAACAGCAGTAAACTAAGAATGGGGACTCAACAATATGCTTTCCGGCTTCAGCGAAGCCTTCCAGAAATTGCAGAGTCCCAGCAGAGTTGAAGTGTTATGCGCATGCACAAAATGGTCATCAGTTGCTGGCAGCAGTGGCAAACGCAGGATTTCCAGAGGGGGGTTTCCAAAGTCTTAATTTTAGAGCCAGTGTGGCCTGTCAAAGAAAAGGGCAGAACTAGTACTTAACCAGCTTTAATAAGCGTCATACAAAGTGTATTGTGTGTCATAATTCCTGCATATACAGGACCAGTGATCACAGTAAGCCATTAGATGCGCCAGTAGGCCATCCTTCCTGAGCTGAACGTATTTATTTTAAATGTGGGCACCATTCCAGACTATTGGAGCAAGTCCGGGAGCCTGGAGGAGCAGCAGAAGAACCTAGCACTGCCCTGGACATGCTGTATATGTACATATTGGGCTCTATAGCAGTGCATCTCTAACAGTGCACGTTTTCCAGATCTTCTAGTTGGTGCACAGGTTATTTATTACTGGCTGATACATGTTAAAAGATCCACAGGTAGTGCTAATTATTTCATTTGTGATACTGAGAAGAACATGCAGCACAAGTAACAGTCTATTATATTACTATTTCTATTGTGGTCATGGTGTGGGATGGGGAGGGGGGTTTCCAGGCAGACGGAAACCTCCCCTGCGTTTGCCTATGCGCAGCACTAGGCTGTCAGCAACAGAAAGCAGGATGCCACCTTGTAGGAGGTCGCTTAACCTTGCCGGAGAGGTAAGTAATGTTAAATATCAGTGGCATATTTCTTAGTACCACTGTGATACTGAACGTAGGCTAATGTGAGTATCTTCCTGTGTATACTGGCTATCTGTGCATCCATATGCAGAAGGCTAGCCTAGAGGCTGGTCTAGAGCAGGGGCTAAAGTGGGCCAGAATGGGGCAGAACTGCGTTCCGTCAGTTCTATTTGGAGACGGATCCAGTTCCACCTGCTCCAGCCCACCTTACCCGGCCAGTCAACCCTGTGCCTCAGGGAGTTGCCGGGCGCCCGCTGAGATTTTGTTACCAGTGGGCACAAGGCTCCTTCCCTGCAGTGGCAGCAGTAGGCTGGAGTTCACTCCTGGGCTCCGGCTTCCGGGTCCTGTAGTTGGCACTTTAAGAGCGACATCATTACGTCTCTCCCATAGTTCTGTGGAGCAGCCAGTCAGATGGCAGTGGACGCAAGAGTGGGGCTTACTGTTTTTTTTGTGTAAGGGGCACTACTATTGGGGGCATTACTACTGGGTGCATTACTATTGGGGGCACTACTACTGGGGGAATTACTACTGGGGGCACTAGGGAGCATTGTGATGATATTAAAATTGAACCTCTATACACACCTTCCTATACCTTCTAATATCCTGCCTATACCTTCTAAGGATGATGCTAATTTGCGTACACAGTCATACAGTAAATAAAGACTTAGACCTGGAATCTGTGGTTCCAAAGCACAAGTATTATTCAAGTAATTATTCAAGTAAAAGTACAGTCAGTTACACGCAATTGATCCAGACACAATTTAGGCGCAAAGGAATTATACAGACCCAAGTACAGTATACATACGCAGCGCTTCCGGTACCAGATGTTAGGCATCAGCAAGAAACACCTCAGTCAGCATTCAGCAAGAAGACTAAAGACCCAGGGTTGGAGCACACATATTTATGCTCCCCAGGAATAGGCAAAACAATAGAGACGTTTGTTGCTGATGCTATTGGTTCCCATGGGGAATCCATCTGTTACGGAGCATTTAACAGGCTGGTTCAAATAGACTCACCCAGCCTCTAACAACTGGGGGTCTCTCCCTTCCCGCCCCCTGTAACATCCTAACAGTTAATACATTTTTGTTGCTTGAAGTCTCTGCGGTCCATAACTCGAGAATGCATGATGCGATCTCCCCACCGATATCACCGGAATACTGTGGAAAGAGTACGCATCAGTACAAAACCAAACACGGCTTTCTTAGCATGTATAAAACCTTAGTTACCAATTATCTTTATTTCACAGCATTTACATTAACTGAACGAACTTAGGGCCTGATTCAGAGCCGTTCGCTATTTGCGGTCGTTCGTTCTAAAACAAGGGGTGGCTATTCAAATGATCAGTTCGCAAATTGCAGTCTGTTCACACCTCTAAGTCTGAATGAGCGAGCAAAACATACGCTCGTTTATTTGTTAAAAACGCCCCCTGGCCGCACGCACCATACGTCATGTCCGCTATTTATTAGATTAATCGAGTACATCGACCAGCGTATGAACTGCTCGCTATTCTTGTGGTTGGTTTTTGCTACCACAATCATGCGAGCAGTTCTGACTATAAAATAACCCAGTGACATGGTCAATGACACTGCTGTATTAATTATGCACACCCATAAAACGCCCGTTTTGACCTTTAAGCACGCCTGCGTTCGGATCTCCACTCCCCATTTTCAAGCACCTTCCCCTGTTACCACCCACATACGCCTCATTCTGTCACTCAAAATAGCAGGCATTCGCTATATTGCGAGCACATGAATTTCGGCCGCACTGACTGGTTCGCGCATGCGTATAACGATCCGTACGCATACGCAGATGTGCGAACATCGCTCGGAACGAGCGTACTGCCGCTAGCGAGTGGCTCTGAATGAGGGCCTTAAATCTTATACCTTAACGCTAATGGAACCTTGTAAGTGAATATGTAATGTGTGAGTGTACGGGGTTTGATATGAAGACGCTAGTTAACTGGGGACAGATGCGTGCGCATTTAGCTACTAAACGGTGTTTTCATTCGGGGTCTTAAGCATAATGTGTGTATGTGAAATGGTGAAAGATACAATCGCATGATGCTAATAATTGTGCATTCGCTACTGGGCGTCATGTTAGCAGCTCAATTGTGCGTAATGTGCGGTGTTTATGCATGAGATTCCATCTATGATGGACTTAACATATTTATATATATATATATATATACATATACATACACACACACACACCCACACATATCATTCCTCACTCACAGTTTCAGACTGCAATGCAAATGTGTTACCTCCAGCTGTGAAGCTAGGGCCATTCTGTCTGGGTGTGAAACTAAAACCTGTTTAGGATTCAGACAAATCCAATTGTGTAGATCAATGCCTGGATTATATTACAATTGCCACAACTATACTTGTCTGCATACAGGGATTCCCAATTTGTATGTAGAACACTCACAGTTTCTGGTGCATTGTCTATTCTATTTACTTTTTCGCATGAGGCTGTTCTTCTAGTTCCCCTTGGTAGATTATGAAAACATTGCCATCTGTTCTTAGCTCGTGAGTTGTAACTTAAAGTGACGCTGGTCGCAAAATGGCGTCTTGCAGATTCTTGTTTCTAAAATGGAGTCTAGCTGCCATTCGCAAGATGGCTTCGCGCACGCTTCAATTTTAAACTGATCTTGTCTCAGCCAATTATCCAGCTTTGACAATCCACCCTTTGATAGAGAACAACATGCTATCACAATCTGCTATTAGAATTTAATTTAGGCTTACATTTACATATTATTTAGTGTTATTGTGGGATGGCACAAGGTGGTTCTTAATCCATCAATAATGTGTCTCTGGATGGGGACATAAAACTACTATTATACGCACACCGCGGATCTTGTAAGATCATGTGAAAGGTGTAGGAATGCACCAGTCTTATAAAAGCAGTCTTGAAGGGGAATTTAGACTTTACATTATCTGAGGTGTTTTAAAAATAAAATTTCAATAATACATTTTATGCATGGCTAAATATAATACATTAAACGATGGTGTTTCCTAGCTCAGGGTTGTAATGCAGTTCTGCATTTACCTCGGTATTCATACTGGCCACCATCATAATTTAGTTCTTTCGTTTTACTCTATTTTTACATTTTCCACACTTCAACACAATAGGAACACACCGGACACATATGCCAATTATTATGATGACAATCAGTATAAGGATCAAGAATTTGCCTATGCTGGCGATCACTTCCTGGACCCATTCCCCTAGACCTGAGAACCATTTCACTGGGTTCAGCCATGAAACCCATCCATCTATCTTTTCTCCTACTTCAGCCACTGAAGCGTTCTGGTTCTTACGAAACTCCCATTTTAGCTGCAGAATTTCATCCATCCTCCGGTCTATCACCTCCTTAGGGTTGCTGGTATCATTGGTGACATAGGTGCAACATTTTACTCCAAATTGGGTGACTAAAATTACGCAATTCCCTCCAGTAACAGCAGTTAAATAATTCAACACTAGCCTGTGTTGCACCAGTTCTTTCTTGTACGCTTGCAATTCTCTCCCTGTATACCTGAATGTGTCATCGTACATCTCGGTGATATTATCTATCAATTTAGCAAGTTCCTGAATATATCTAAAATTTAATGTACCCCGAGCAATCCTGGTGGGATCCAATGCGACTAAAACTTGAAAGCCAGTTGTCTCACTGATTAACTGAGTGGCTTTATGTATGTCACCAGGTATCATATTTATTTTGCCTCTGTGTTCATATTGCGTGTGAAGATATGGTGATGGTGTGTTTTCATGTATACCAAGCATTTCAACATGTGTGAGGGTCATAACTTCTGGAAGTATTCTTCCCAAGTAACATAACAATTACAATACTAAAATTGGTCAGACACTCCCCTGATTGGCATTGCACTCCTCCTGACTCCACTCCAACAGTACTGCCATCAGCTCCCATTTCCTCAATCAGTCCTCCATCACAGACACTGACTATCCTCAGACAGATCATCACGACAAAAACGCTGGGAAAAAAAGAACTAGGATGACCACAGCAGACCACTCCATTGCTGGAAGCACTGATCTACACATTTCTTTAGCTCAGATATCTCACCATCACCTTTTTAATCCTTCCGGCATAAGCTCGCAATCGACAGGTCCACGTTATCGGCCTTGTCTCCACCTTGTATCTCCACCGGTTGGTTAACCTCCCTATAGTGAGTGGAATGGACCCACGTATCTTCCTCGGCCACCCTTTGAGGATGTTGTATCGTCAGATACGGACCTTTCCACTGATCAGTCAAACAACCTGAGCTAAAAAAAAATTTGGATCATAACAAATTCTCCAGGTTTGACATCATGACAGCTTGCATTAAATATGTTAGTTAATAACACTTTCAATTTCTGTTATTCGCATTCATCTTCGTGAGACCCTGCACAGTAACCTCATTATCATATTTTCACATGAGGCTGCCTGTTTGATCAGTATCTCCAAGGGGGGGCAAATAAAGGAAAAGACAGTCTGGGATAATCTTAGTGTTGTTACCCATCACATTACACATGTTCTTGGAAACGTCACCTGTAAAATAAGTCCCCCCCATCATTTTTAATAATTCTAGGGATATAGGGCCTCATTCAGAGGCGGTCGGAGGATGCAAGCGGTGGCTCAGAAACTGGGCGGCCACTTGCATCCTGACCGCCCGCCTCTGTTGCGGTTGTTAGGCTGTGGGTTAACACCCACAGCTCTAACGACCGCTCCGGTGATGGTCGTGATGGTCAGAGACCATCGCGACCATCGGGGCTTACGACGAGACCCTAGGGTAGGGTCTCCCTTGTCGTAAGCCCCGGAGAGCTTCTGGCTTTGTCAGAGCCGGAAGCTCTCCACTGACATCACTAGTGATGTCAGTGGGGCTGCCCCCAAATGGTAGGCGTTCCCATGGGAATGCCCCCGTTTGGGCTGCCACCCCCCGGCCCGCCTTCCAAACGGGGCGAGCTGTCAATCAACATCGACAGCTCGCCCCCTTTGGATCGAGACCCGCTATGACCGGCGCTGTCGGTCGTAGCGGGTCTCACGCATGCGCACAACGGTGCCGGCGCCGTCGTGCGCATGCTCTGTGGGGGGCCATCGACCCGGTCCGAGCGCATCGGCGCTAACGACCGGGTCTGAATGACCCCCATAGTATCTGCATACAGGTTCCTGCAATTAAATCTTGTTATTAATAGCTACTGCTCTAAATAATGCCTGGGCCACTGGGTTGGATAATATTCTGAGTAGTCGACCTTAGCCTGGCATGGCTGCCGTTTATCCTTATCAACCTTGTGTCCTGTGAGTGGGAGACAAAGCACAACAGTTTAATATCATTTAAACATGACCTGAATACAACAATAAATCGTCCACATTCTACACTAGAACAGATCCATCGGCATGGTTAAAAAGATTGTAAACAGTCATATAAGGCCTGGGAGAATATACTGGGGTTGCCTATGAACCCATGGGAAACCCGTGTTCCTATGTGGTGTTCTTTACTTTGCAGTACTTACTTATGTGTCCCGCTTGGTTGCAGTTAAAACATGTTTTTGAATGGGTTGGA
Organism: Taudactylus pleione; assembly: GCA_031769625.1. Classification (NCBI taxonomy): domain Eukaryota; kingdom Metazoa; phylum Chordata; class Amphibia; order Anura; family Myobatrachidae; genus Taudactylus; species Taudactylus pleione. The sequence goes on from JAUIMM010000161.1 coordinate 11,444,944, forward strand.
TGAAAGGATTGTTGTGGGAGTTGAGCAAAAGGGAAAGGTGGTGGGTGTGGGTAAGGATATGGAGGACAAGGGTATGGTGGGAGGTATGAAGTTTGTGGGTAGTGTGAGGCCTGTGGTTGTGTATGATATGTTGGGTAAGGATGTGTTTGCTGTAGTGTGGGATTGGTGAGGACGTGTAACTGTTCAGGTGCAGGTGTGTGTGTGGGTGCAGGTGTGTCTGTTGGCTGTGATGTTATTGTCATTCCCTCCAGAGCTTGGATACTGACAGCCATTAGTTTTTCACTCTGGGTCTCTCTCTCTTCTTAGAGATGTTTTTATCATGTTCGATGGCGGTTTCTATGAGGGTATCTATTGTGAGTCCCCGCCAGCCAGGCTGTGAGGTCTGAACCTGGGTTTTTTAAACTCTCCTTCAGACCGTCCACGAGTATCGTGACTATCATTCCCCTGTGGTGAGTGCTGTCTTTAATATCCTCTATCCCAGTGTACTGGGTGATAGCCTGCAGAGCCCGATCGCAATAATCCTCTGCAGATTCACTCTACTTCTGCTTAATGGTGAAAATTTTGTTCCAGATAAGTACTACTGGAAAATATATACCCAATTGAGTTACAATGCGGGAAATGTTACCTTGGTTTATTTGGTCTGTTAAGGGAACATCACCATCCAATACACAATCTGTGATAAATTTTGTCATGTCGGTATTGCGTGGTAGGCAGGCCCTTAACACCACACGCCAATCTTTATTAGTGGGTTCATGTGAACTACCCAAATTTCTCAAAAATCTTTGACATTTGGCTAATTCCTTTTTGGGATTGGGGAAATCTTTTATGATGGAATTTAGTTCTGCTCTTGTCCAAGGACAATGCATTACTACTTCCCTTGAGGGCACTATACCGTTCGCATCTGCATTTCCATTTGGAACAGTTATTGTCCGAATGGGATGCAGACCGGTAGCGCTGCTATCTTTGACCTGGTTACCTGGCTGGGGGTTTAGTCTGCTGCTGCGTATGGTATGAACAACTTCCTCTATGGGTGCAGAGGGCATTAACACTTCCCCTGCTGTTACCGATGGAGATGGCAGCACCACTCGTGATTGTGGTGCTGCAGCATCTATCATTTGTACAGCATGGGAAATGGCAGACATTACAATAGGCTCATCATCCACATCATGAACATTTTCTTTATCGTTGCTTAAGAGAGGGTACAAGTTGCTTGTTACATTTTTATGGGTATTTTTGGTAACTGTACTTGCACCTCCATCCACATAAGGTGGGGGGAGGTGAGCGTGAACTGCTGGCAAAACTCTCCATGACGTTACCTTGCCGCACGGGCGTGCCATTTTGCGGCTCGCCCGTATTGCAATTCAGCGTCGCGGATGTATTTTCTGGCAATGTGCTCACAACGTTAGTTTGTGTCGTTTGCACATTCTTAAGCCACACATCCCCTTCATGCTGCCACTGTTTTAAACATTCAAAATATTTAACCTTTTTCTCTCGGGAGCGCATCAGACCGATGTGATCCCGGACATTATCTAACACATTTTTATCAAAACTACCAATTCTGGGAAACGGTCTAACACTCTTCATCGTCATTTTAAACCAAACATCACAATACCTTATTGCATAAGTACCGTACTTAGTATGCATAGTACGACGAGCCGATCCAATCTGAGCTTTCATTAGCAGCCCATCATTGTCTAACATCTCTACTGTTTGCATGGCTCCCATTCTGAGACAAAATCCTATGCTTTTCAATAAAGATTTAAACTGGTGAAAGACAATCAAGATACTTTCACTTACCTGTGGACGATTTAAGTCAGCGGCGCCCACACACCTGGATAAGATTTGAAAAAGGCAACTTCCACACCCAGATAAAATTTAGTAAGGCAACTTCCACACCTATGGAAGTTTATATGTCGGCCACTTCCACGTACCTCTCTACAACAAAGACAACATGTACACCTGCTATTGTGTATAGAACGGTAAAGCTACTTACCGAGCAGCTAGACTAACCCTTGCACCTAGCCCTTCAGAATTATACGATACCCTTAACTGTCCAACAAATACTCACTGTTACACACTTTTTCCTGCGCAGAAAAATACACGTTAACCCAGATATTGATAACAATTGAAAAATGTAAACCTCAACGGCTTTGCTCAAACACGTGGCAGCACAACCGGAAGTATGTATACACTATTGTGCGACCAGTCGCATACACAATAATGCGACTACCACACAACCGTATGACAACTTTTTAGGTGCGTACGCAAAAGTGCATCTTTACTGTGCGCAAAACTGCAACTCAGCTGCATACTCAATACTGCGGCACCTCTTTAAATGCTAGGTTTTATCAAGAAAGGAAAACAAACTTTTTCCTTTCTTGTCCCTGGATTCTAGTCAGCTTCCTTTGCTCACACGAAAATGGATAGCGATTTTTCAGCACAAAGCGGTTGCAGGAAAACCCTGCATGTGGCCACTCCACCCTTTGCTGAGACATCGATAGCCATATGTGCCGTGTGAGTAGGTAAGTGACTTCACTCGATGAGCCCCCATCTGATGATATTAAAATTGAACCTCTATACACACCTTCCTATACCTTCTAATATCCTGCCTATACCTTCTAAGGATTACGCTAATTTGTGTACGCAGTCATACAGTAAATAAAGACTTAGGCCTGGAATCTGTGGTTCCAAAGCACAAGTATTATTCAAGTAAAAGTACAGTCAGTTACGCGCAATTGATCCAGACACAATTTAGGCGCAAAGGAATTATACAGACCCAAGTACAGTATACATACGCAGCGCTTCCGGTACCAGATGTTAGGCATCAGCAAGAACCCCTCAGTCAGCATTCAGCAAGAAGACTAAAGACCCAGGATTGGAGCACACATATTTATACCCCCAGGAATAGGCAAAACAATAGAGACGTTTGTTGCTGATGCTATTGGTTCCCAAGGGGAATCCATCTGTTACGGAGCATTTAACAGGCTGGTTCAAATAGACTCACCCAGCCTCTAACAACTGGGGGTCTCTCCCTTCCCGCCCCCTGTAACATCCTAACAGTTAATACATTTTTGTTGCTTGAAGTCTCTGCGGTCCATAACTCGAGAATGCATGATGCGATCTCCCCACAGATATCACCGGAATACTGTGGAAAGAGTACGCATCAGTACAAAACCAAACACGGCTTTCTTAGCATGTATAAAACCTTAGTTACCAAATATCTTTATTTCACAGCATTTATATTGACTGAACAAACTTAAATCTTATACCTTAATGCTAATGGAACCTTGGAAGTGAATATGTAATGTGTGAGTGTACGGGGTTTGATATGAAGACGCTAGTTAACTGGGGACAGATGCGTGCGCATTTAGCTACTAAACGGTGCTTTCATTCGGGGTCTTAAGCATAATGTGTGTATGTGAAATGGTGAAAGATGCAATCGCATGATGCTAAAAGTTGTGCATTCGCTACTGGGCGTCATGTTAGCAGCTCAATTGTGCGTAATGTGCGGTGTTTATGCATGAGATTCCATCTATGATGGACTTATCATATTTATATATATATATATATATATATATACATGTACATACATACACACACACATATCATTCCTCACTCACAGTTTCAGACTGCAATGCAAATGTGTTACCTCCAGCTGCGAAGCTAGGGCCATTCTGTCTGGGTGTGAAACTAAAACCTGTTTAGGATTCAGACAAATCCAAGTGTGTAGATCAATGCCTGGATTATATTACAATAGCCACAACTATACTTGTCTGCATACAGGGATTCCCAATTTGTATGTAAAATACTCAGTTTCTGGTGCATTGTCTATTCTATTTACTTTTCCGCATGAGGCTGTTCTTTTAGTTGCCCTTGGTAGATTATGAAAAACATTGCCATCTGTTCTTAGCTCATGAGTTGTAACTTAAAGTGACGCTGGTCGCAAAATGGCGTCTTGCAGATTCTTGTTTCTAAAATGGAGTCTAGCTGCCATTCGCAAGATGGCGTCGCGCACGCTTCAATTTTAAACTGATCTTGTCTCAGCCAATTATCCAGCTTTGACAATTGCTACAGGGGGCACTACTTCTGGGGGCACTACTCCTGGGGGCACTACTACTGGGGGCATTACTACTCGGGGCACTACTACTTGGGGCATTACTACTGGGGGCACTAGGGAGCATTACTACAGGGGGCATTACTCCTGGGGGCACTATTCCTGGTGGCACTACTACAGGGGGCATTACTATTGGGGGCATTACCACAGGGTGCACTACTAATGGGGGCACTACATAGAAGGCACTGCATAAGGGGCAACACTACTGAGGGCACTGCATAAGGGGCACCACTACTGTGGGCTCTGCATAAGGGGTACTACCACTGTGGGCATTGCATAAGGGGCACCACTACTGGGGGCAATGCATAAGGGGCAGGGCATTGCATAAGGGACAATACTGCTGTGAGTATTGCATAAGGGGCACTACTGCTGTGGGCATTTTATAAGGGGCACTACTACTGTAGGCACCCCAGTACTTTATTACCCTAGTGAGGACACCCAAACACCTCATTACCCCTGACAGGGCACAACAGCACCTCATTACCACAGACAGGGAACCCAGCACTTCATTACTCCAGACAGGGCACCTCATTACCGCACTCTGATAACCCCAACACCACATTACCCCAGACAGGGCACCCCAGCACAATATTACCCCAGACAGGACACCCCAGCACCACATTAGCCCAGGCAGGGAACCCCACCACCTCTTTACTCCAGACAGGGCACCCCAGCACCACATTACCCCAGACAGGGCACACCAGCACTTCATTAATCCAGACAGGGCACCCAAGCACCAGACCAGAAATCATCTGCATGCATCTTAACTCCAGAACAGGCACCCTGCTGCTTCATTACTCCAATGCACATCACTACTCCAGACAGGGCACTCCAGCATCATATTGCACCAGACAGGGCACCCCAGCACCTCATTACCCCAGGAAGGGCACAATAGCACATCATTACCACAGATGCCCCAGCACTTCCTTACTCCAGACAGGGCACCTAAGTGCCTCATTACCCCAGACAGGGCACTCCAGCACTTCATTGCTCCAGGCAGGGCACCTCATTATACCAGACAGGGCAATCCCAACACTTTATTACTCCAGACAGGGCACCTCAGTACCTCAGACAGGGCACCCAAGTAGCCCAGAACTTTATTAATCCAGAAGGGCACCGAAGCAACTCATTAATCCAGACCAGAAAAGCCAGTAATTTATTACAAGATAACTGGTCTATGTCCAGCCTTTATACAGTACATCCTCACAGCACCATCTCTGTCATTCTTCTTCACACTCTGGGTAACCCCGCAGCATTACCTCATCTTACTGGCCAGCTCATCTTGCTCCAATCCGCTCTCCATCTCCACTCCGCATATCACAAAGTAAAGGGCCACATGCCAAGAAAGAGCAGCTGAGGCTGGAAAGGACCAGCTGCCCTCGTCCATCGTCCTGTTTTACAGTCTCCATGGCTGTGTGATGAGCGTCTATCCCCAGGTTGCTCCAATCACTCTGTGTGTTCTCCGCTAGTGACCGAGCAACGTCTCCAGGATCACCTGTCACCTGAGAGAGCATGAATAAAGAAGATTGGTACCAGCTGCCTTACATTTTAAGTGATGATTGCTGTGGATGGTCTCCAACCAGTACAAAAGAAAAGAAGATGGCAAAATAAAGAAAAGAAGATGGCAAAATATCAGAGTGTTGTAGAACAATATATTATCCTTGCAAGTCTCTGGTACATATCTGATAGTACATGATCCCTGCAAGTCCCTGTTACATGTCTAATAGTCACCATCCCTGCAAGTCTCTGACACATATCTGATAGTACATGATCCCTGCAAGTCCCTGTTACATGTCTAATAGTCACCATCCCTGCAAGTCTCTGGTACATGTCTGATAGTACATGATCCCTGCAAGTTCCCGGTACATATCTGATAGTACATGATCCCTGCAAGTCTCTGGTACATGTCTGATAGTACATGATCCCTGCAAGTTCCGGGTACATATCTGATCTTACACCATCCCTGCAAGTCCCTGTTACATACTGAGGGCCTGATTAAGAGATGGACGCTAATGCGATTTTCACACAGATCAAGCGATTGTTTGCCATCGCGCATGCGTATAAGCTGCACTGTGCATGCGCAGCGATCGCATTATGATTATGAACGCACAGAGGATCCCACCACTTTGTGACTGACAGGTTGTCAGTGTTTGTCGGTGGTAACATGGAGTGGTCAGAAAAACCCAGGTGTGCCTGTTCATTTAAACACCATTACATGGGCATGCATAAATTAGCTCCCAAGGCTGTGGCAGGTCAGACCTGCCACAAGGGTAAGATGGCCGCTGATGCACATCGATGTTTATCTACGCAGATTTGAGTCATCGCACGCAGGTAAGAAGGCAGTAGTGGGCGCCTTTATGCTTAGGTGATCTTTGCTAACATTAGCATATTTTCACTGCTGCGTTGCATATAAAATGCAGCTGTGATCACATTAGTGTCCATCTCTGAATCAGGCCCTGTATCTGATAGCACAGTCTCTGACACATCTCTGATAGTACATGATCCCTGCAAGTCTCTGACACATCTCTGATAGTACATGATCCCTGCAAGTCTCTGGAACATGTCTGATAGTACATGATCCCTGCAAGTCTCTGGTACATGTCTGATAATCCTGCAAGTCATTGATACATTTCTGATTATACATTATTGCTGCAATTCTATGATACAGATCAGATCAGGGGCGTTTCTAGAGAGGAGGGGGCCCGTGTGCAGTCTCCCATATGGACCCCCTCCTCTCTGTCCGCCGGCTGGCAGCGCACTGAGCTGTGTGCGGCCAGCGCCAGAGTTACAGACTCTGGGCACTAGAGTGCGCCCAGAGTCTATAGAGGATGGGCTGGTCATTTTCCCTGTACTGCGCATGCGCAAACGACGGGAAAATGGCCACGGCGGCCATTTTTCAGTCACTTTTACAGAGCCGGACCCCCGCGTCGATGTGAGACTCCGGAAAGGTAAGTAATTCTATGGGTGCAGGGTGTGCGGTGCGGGGCCCCCCTGGACCCAGGGGCTCATGTTCCCTGCACACCCTGCACCCATTATAGATACGCCACTGGATCTGATAATACACTATACTTGTAAGTCCCTGGTATATGTCTGATATTACACCATCCCTGTTATGTATCTGACTGCACTTGTGCATGGCTCTGCCACATGTCTCATAGTACATGATCCATGCAAGCCCCTGGTACATGTCTGATAGTATATTATCTCTGCAAGTCCCTGGTACAGGTTGGGTACAATATTATCCCTGCAAGTCCCTAGTACGGGTCGGGTACGAAATACTGGCGGCCAGAATTCCGTCGGTCAAAATCCTGATGCATTTTGGTGAATATTGTAACCCTATCTCTCCCCCTAACACTAACCCACCCCTCCTGCAGCCTAACTCTAACCATCCCCTTTGGCATCCTATTCCTAACTGTCCCCTTCAGCAGCCTAACCCTAACCGTCCCGTCCCACAGCCTAACTCTCCCTGTAGTGCCTGACCCTAAACCTATCCCTAATATTCACCGTCGGGATTCTGACTGTCAGGATTCCGGACCCGGTATAGTGACTGTCGTGACTCTGACCGCCAGGATCCTATCTATATCACCCCTGGTACATGTCCTCCTAATTATATAATATATCTCAACCCAACCACAGCAAAATACATATTATGGGCATAAAGGTTTTAGGAGGACTTTTGAATGTCACTACTACTACTTCTACTCATAATATAGTAGTAACCCTAATTTTAACAATAATAACAATAGTTATGTTAATACCACTTGTCAACATGGATGAAAACTAATATTCTGTTAAGTTTTATGTGTTAATTGACAATATGACATTAAAAATGTTCTATCGTGTCACAGATACAAGCAAAACTATTTAAAAAAATGCTTAAAAATTACGATGAATCGAACTACGTCCTTTTTTATGTTAAATTTATGTATATTGACACTATCACTTACATGTGAAGGAATAGCTACAGCATTGCAAACAATATGTATTATTATTATTGAGTGTTTATTGATAGTTTTTGATAAGGGAGAGAAGCACTACTCATAAGCGCAAAAAAATAACTGTAAGTAGTATATTTTCCGATTTTTTTTCCACCCACCTTTGTGAGTTTTTTTTAATTATTATTTATATGTGTATCTTAAACATGCATTTTGTAATCAAATGTAACAGTTTTTCCAGTATTGTCCCTGCTTTAAGCCAATCAGTTAATTTACATGATGAAATGAATTATATTTTTTAAAACAAAAAACACAAGACTATAACATAAAAACGTGACATGTTACAAACTTTTTACTGCCAAATTTGTCTAAAGCATGTACAGTTTAGTCAAAATCACTCTATTTCATTTATTTTGTCGAAAAAACTTTTAAAATTGTTTTCTAGTGTAATTTGTTTAATTTCAATTTCACTTCAGTTTCTATCCAAAAGACAAGTTTTAGAACACTTTTCCAAAGAGATAACATTACAAATTTGAGTATACATACACAGTATTTTATGCAGTATACTAGCAGAGACAAAAACCGTATTCATTTAGCGGCGAAAAGCCGATTTTTGCGAAAAAGTTTCGCTGGTGATGTCATTTCACCAGTGGAAACTTATCCCCGTACTCAATTGTTGCGACTTTGCAAAAACACCATGCAATGTACCCGGCGGAAAAGTTTCACCTATGAATAACTGGTGGAAAAAAGTGCAGAATTTCGGCTTTGGGGTGCAAAGGCGGGGAAACCACCCTGCACCCTTAGGACAGGTCCCCAAAGGTAAACTGCGTCAAAAAATCAAAAAAAGAATTAAAGAACACCCCAAAAAAGGGGGTGAAAAAGTTCAAAGTTGGGGTACAAACTTAAAATCTAGCAAAATAGACTTTAGGGGGGTCTGCAAGTATAGGGGAGGTTTTTTTTTATTACACTCACTTTAGCAATTTTAAACCATGCTTGCACCCATTTTCATGTACCCTAAATTTGTTGGGACTATTTTTTTTTTGCCAAGAAAAACTGCAAAATGCTATTCTTCACCACTTGTGCAAAGATGCTAAATAGCAAAACTTGAGAGCATTTAAACACCCCAAATACCTCCAGCAGGGCTATTCGGGGGTATCCATAGTGATCCCCCATGTCAGTGCATCTTTTGGGGGGTGTCAGGCTGATTTCCCCATATCTGCCAGCACTTTTTGCCTGTTTGAGTTTCGCTGGGACGCGTTTTCACATCCTTTGGAACTGAATACGGGGATAAGCGGGGACGCGCGCGATACTTTTTCGCATGCAAAACCAGCAATGTTAGCAAAAAGTCCGGCATGCGAAAAGGACGGGACTTTTCACTTCTAATTGAATATGCCCCAAAGTGTCATCATTTTATGCATTTATAATAGTCCCCATACGGATTTACCAATTTTTTTTTTAGTCTGAACAAAGTGCATATCTGTTTGTATCCGTGTCCTGGCTGCTAATAGTGGCTTAGATTCTTGGATGAAATGTTTTTTTGTTTATTGATTTTATGCAAGCAATATATGATTGACTTACTCCAGCTGTAAGTATTGCACATGTCTTGGCTGAGCGGTGTGGTAAAAATGTTGTAAATTTTTTCTAAAAATCAGGGTCATTCATGTGTCATTTAAATTCAGATCGGTGGATGCCAAATTCTGATCAAACTAGCAGAATAAGTAAATAATATGAATAAATAATATTGAACAAACTCCTGGAATAAGTCAACAATATGCAGATATTCTCACTAATTAGCTGCTTATTGTACTCTGTTGTATCACAGTTTAAGATATAAAACAAAATAAATCTGTTCTACCACCATGTGGGGAAGAGTAGGAGTGTATGAAACCTCAGAATGTCATTAGATCCTAGCACTGATTCACCCGGCTCATTTCCTATCAGCCATTTACAGTGCCCCTTGGAGCAGGATCAGACATTACCACAAAAATTATTAAATAGCCTCATAGTAAACACATCTTAAACAGTCACTGCATTGAAGGCAGGCATACAAGCACAGCAGGCACTTCGTATTTAAATATTCTGTGACATAGACAAAACTGATGCACTTTATGAAGGAACTTGGTTTCACCAAAGAAGCTTCTTTGCAAAGAGACGTTATTTGAAGAAATGCATCATAATTTAATGGGAAATTACTAAATGATTCCACAAACTTTGTGTCATACTTGAGCAAATCACTGAAGGAACAGGTTGATTTGATTTGCCTATCTATAGTCAACCGCTGGTATTACAAAGCAAGCAATTATTCCAATGTTTATAGCATTTGGACCTTTGTGGAAAATTTTATATAGTTTTACCTTATTTTTCTTTAAATAAATTGCTTAAAAGAATCTCAAAGTATTTTATTGATCACAGTACAGTAAGAGAAAACTTGGATATTTTTTATTTCAAGCATTATGTTTAAGGAGTTTGTAACATTGTTAATTTAATGGATAATACCATTTCTTGCACTAAAGGCAAGGCCTTTTGAAATGTGAAAAATAGGGAGCACCTTAATACAGTATGTATGTATTGTCCATCTTTTGTAGCTAGTTTCTGTAACTTGGACACGCAATCTGTTGGTTTTTTTTGCAAAATTAAGTACGGTATATTCTTGTTATCACTCGTTACCAGGGGCGTATCTACCCATTGGCCAGGATGGCAATCACCAGGGGCGCCGACCAAAGGGGGGGTGCCACCCGGCAGTGCCACCAGTAGCCAAGGGGTGGACAAGTCCCTCGGCCCCTCAAGTGTAGGGCAGACCGCAGTGAGAGCGGTCTGCCCTACAGTTTACAAACACGCAGCCGCCAGCGGCAGCTGTGTGTTTGTAATAGCAGCCAGCTAATGAGAGTCTGCCTGACTCTCATTAGCTGCTGCGTCATCCGCGGAGGGAGCCGGCTGGAGCTCACTAATGAGCTCCATCTTCTGGCTCCCTCTGCAGCATGTGATGGGAGAGACGTCATGACGTATGATGTCTCTCCCATGCATGAGAAGAGCGGGCGGGACTGAGCGGCAGTCGCATCAGGAGCGAGGATCAGGTAAGTATTTTTTTTTCTTTGTGTGTGTGTGTGGGGGGGCACTGAAATAGGGGTGGCCGCTACTGGGGGCAATTTATGGGGGATGCCCACTACAGGGGGCTCTGTATAGGGGTGGCCACTACTGGGGGCACTCTATAGGGGAGGCCACTACTGGGGGCACTCTATAGGGGTGGCCGCTACTGGGGGCACTTTATGGGGGGGTGCCTGCTACTGGGGGCACTGCATATGGATGGCCACTACTGGGGACAATTTAGGGGGGTGGCCACTACTGGGGGCACTGTATAGGGGTGGCCACTACTGGGGGTAATTTATGGGGGTGGCCACTACTGGGGGTAATTTAGGTGGGTGGCCAATACTGGTGGTACTGTATAGGGGGGACTACTACTGGGGGCACTGTATAGGGGGGCTACTAATGGGGGCAATCCCTGTATAGGGGATTGCTACTGGAGGGTTACTACTGGCGGCACTGCATAGGGGGGGGCACCAGTCCATTATATTGCCAGGGGCGCTTGGATCCCTAGATACACCCCTGCTCATTACTAATCTTAAATGGTGCTCCAACCAATCAGCTTGTAACTGTCATTTTTCAAACACATGACAGTTAGGAGCTGTTTGGTTGGAGCACCATTTAAGATTAGTCACAAGTGATAACAAGAATATCACTCATTGATAAATCTAGGCCATATTGTGAATGCAAAATACTTTGATATCCTCCAGTACCCTGGCCATTTCTGCATGCCTCCGTCAACACCAAAATCTTGATTCACAAAGGTGTAATGCTGCGTACACACTGGCTGATATATCGGCAGTTCAATTGAACGGCCGATATATCGTGTGTGTCAGCTAGTGTGTACAGACAGCCAGTTATAGGCGAAACGCACGTCGGATTCCGGTTCCCCGCGACTGCAGTAGCGGGACACCTCGACACCAGATTCAGTACCACCGTTATCACATTCCCTTTCCCCTTTCTCTTGCTAGCTCTTGTCGGTTTGCACACACGGAGCTGACACGTATCAGACATCCGCTTTATACCCGCGGCTGTATTATGCGGCAGACCTGAGCGTCTGATGATACGGTACAGCTCACTGACTATAATTCAGACACGGGCATTCTCTTGCTCTATCACCCATTGTCAGCACACTTTTCATATTTTATGGAGAGCTCCGGCTGCCCGGCGACTGTGCGGTGCCGGACACCCCTACGAGAGGGTTAGCAGCACTGTCTTGTTTTTCCTCCTCCATATAAGAAGCCCACTTCAGTTAACCACCCCTAATATAGTTAATTTCAGTAACTCATGATCCAACGGGATTTCACATCTATGGCTATTTAAATTATATCTATATCAACAGCACAGATAATGTCTTTCTGCCCCACAGATGGAGCCTAGATTATGATTTATATTATTACCATTTAACCCCCTATAAAATACCACGTTGATTGTTTTGATATTTGTGGCTATTTAACTACTTAGTTAACACTCTGCTCCGTATCATTTGCTGTTGACTGTTTTGACTGTTGCAATAACAGAATATAGATAGATAAGTGAGGTCCAATGTGTTTATAATGTGTTTAATGCTGACAACATTGAATGTCTACATAACAACGGAAATATTACTAGAGGTCATTAGGTGTTAATTTAACTGAATCTCTTTATCTCACGTGTTAAGTATCAAAATCTACAGTGATATAAGATTTTACCCTATGAATTACATATGATCTGTAAGTTTCCTTTGTGTGTATAACTAATTTCATCCCTTTTCTGTTAGATATTCTCAATATATAGGATTATTGTTTTCCACAATGAGTTAATGAGATTTCGGACATACAGACAATATTAGTATATTTATCCAAATGAAAGATATGAATGATATTCTTGTACTGTGTGCTTAAAATTTCTATGTACATCATATATGGATGAACCACTCTCTATCTGTCATTTTGATATCCCAATCTTTCTTTCATTTAGATGGCACTACACTGACCCTATAGACCTCCCGATTACTGTCCAATACCATTTGGCAAGACGATAATAGGCGGAGATTTGGGGTTCATTTGGCTAACCATTATCTATACATATGCATTAGATTTCCATGGGATTACTGTACATGGGAGATCTCTCACTTCCTCTCCTCTGTAGATATAGATGAGAGGGAGCAGCAGAGCCCATGTTTCAGAATCTTAATCCCAGACTTATTTCTTCAGATATCTCTGGTTTCTATATTATTCTTTTTCCCAGGAACTCACATACCGAACCTACAATCCTCTCATTGGTTATCCAATGCGAATTGTATAATAATCAACAGCAGAGATTGGGTCTGATGCAGTGGTTCACTGTTGACTTTTTTCAAGGGATGCCTGCACTGGGAAATCTCTCATTCTCTCTCCACTACACTGTATGAGATAAGATAGTAGAGCCCAGCTGCATCCAAGGATACATCCAACTTACCTTCATTTCTACTTTCTCATTTCAATTACTCTTCTTACTTTTATGGACACAAAATTAACAGTGGTCTTTATATGTCCCACAAGAGGACTAATTATTTCACTTTGATGAACCTTGTGTTTTTGATATGATATATATAAAAGATATTACATGTTATATTATTTATAGATATTTACATATTTTCACCTATTATGTAATAATATCTACTGAAGTGATCGATACACTTCCATTTCACCGATTTACATGTGTTTATATATTGATTGTTGTGTATGTCTGTGAGTCCTTTTTAATTTGTTACACATGATACCTAATAAAGGTTAAGTTTTATAGAGGTGAGGTATAGCTATTTTGTGTGCTCTCATAATAGAGTCTATCTGTGGTTGGCTAGTCCTTCCACAAGTCTTTTTCTTTCTATGTACAGACAATATGTCTGTTAACGATGTTGTTCACAGACATAACGCGTCGGCTGTGCTGCACAGCCGATGGCCAATATATCTGCATATATATTGGTGCATCGTGCTGTGTGTACGGGCATTCAGCTGCCCGCCCGTACACTTGCTGCAGAGGCCGTTGGTGACTGACAGCTCAATTGGGCGGGCACATGTAAATGCCTGCCCAGTTGTGACCCGACGATTGGTAAGTGTGTATGTACTATCCATTCGCAGATAGGATGGATTTGGCCATTCCGTCGTCCTAGTGTGTACCCAGCTTAAGGCAAAAGAGAACAGTTTTTGAACTCTGCTCTGCTATTTTGTTGTAAATCTCCTTCTATTCTCTATGCCACACAGTGATAGAAACATAGCACACAATGACAAGTCCTTGGGTATTTTTTTCAGACCCAGATATCATGTGACATTAGCATAATATATACAGATAAGATAATTATATTCAATCAGAGGTTGCATGAGGTAAATTATCTTTAAAATGATAAATAACTATATAATTTATAAAAAATAATAACAACAGTGACACTTTTTGGTTACAAAGTGCAAATAACAGAGGTGGCATCATTATGTATAGCATCCAAAAATCATTTACATCCACTTTTAAGGGTATCCTAATGTTATGCTTCCTTTAACTTTAGAACATTTCTCCAATGTTTCTATTAACTTATTATATTTTTATTGTTAGTACTACTGTTGTTATTATTACTACTACTACTACTACTACTACTACTACTACTACTACTACTACTACTACTAATAATAATAATAATAATAATAATAATAATAATAATATTTTAATAATAACTCTCATTAAACTTTGTTTTATGAAATGTGTCTTAAATATGTACCTGCCATTTTTAACATATTTTTTAGCATGTTATTTGTACAGGACTCTGGTGTAAGCTGGAGGGTGAGAAAGAGTGTAGAACAAGGCTGGACCCCCCTATGGATGGTACAGAATGTGGCACAGAAAAGGTACATGACTGTTTATATTCCAATTTAAAATTTTAAATGTCAAGATAGATGTAATAACAGCACATTTCAAAAATGCAGTTTGCATTATTTTCACATATGGATTTTCATGGTCTAAATGCATCCAAATATAGACTGTTATATTTGTGGTCCATTAACTATACATTCAAAGGTTAACACTAATAAAGTTATTATTGTTCTTGCACTTTTACAGTAACAAAAACAGACATTGGAGTAACTAGATTGGAAGCAGCAGTAGCAACTGCAATAGTACCCTCGGGCCTTATATATTATGCTGGCTAAGGGCTGTTTGTTTCTTTTTTCCTTCCTTGGAACCTCAAAAGCCCCAGCAAAACATTTACATTTAGCAGTTATCGGTGGCTTTCTAACTGAAATAAGTGATAGGTAATACTGTACCATCTTCTTTATTAATAAGGCCTATTTGGTACTACCGCAGACATAAGAACAGATAAATGGAAATAGACATGGAAGACAAGGGGATATAGACAATGGTTACGGACAATAAATAATACATAAAAGAAGTGGGAATTTTTTTTTATATTTGTATCATACAAAATTGCAGGTAATTTTATGGAAATCATTGTAGCACACGATGGGTGGGATGTATTCAGCAGAAAAATGTGGTAAAACCTCCAAAAACTGCAATTTTTAGGGGTTTATTGTAATACATATGGATCACTGATACCTGCTGTGGACACGCGGTACCGCAGTCCCCATAGGATTCTATGGGACTGTGATGTTACTGCTTGCACCAAGCTCTAAAAAGTGTAACTTTCCAGAGCTTGTGCCCAATGGACAATGCCATCGATGGATGGCTTTGCTAATAGAAGCCTATGAGCTTCTTTGCACAAAAAATCCTTAAAGAGGGACCTGAAGGATCCCTCTCCGTTCCCCACGGCTTGCACAGGACGATAGCCTTTATTGTAAGGGCTGTCCCAGCGCATACCTGCAAAATGGTGATGTAAATGCCGGTATGCAGGCAAATAGTGACGGGATGTATTGTAATCTTATTGCGATACATGATAGATCGGACTCTATAAGTCACTTCTAATATTCAGTCATAATAACTCATCTTAAAGACACATCTATCCTGTTGGAGACTTTTTCACATTAAACCTCATGGGAATGAATATGTATGCCCTAACCGTCTTTGGACAGTCACACTACTGTATATTACATCTTTAGAAAAATGCATGAATCTGCAAATTATTCTTGGATATTATCCTAATCATAACCCAGAGAACAGAGCCATAAACCATTGAGAATAAACCTATATTCTTAGTTGACTCTTAAGTAACAGTTTCCTGGTTTACATCTCTACCATTATGTTAATGCAGATTTGTAGCTTGGTAGACAATTATTCTTTTTTATTGTTTACTGTCACATGGTTTCTTTTATTAAATAATACCAGCTGCGCAGTGTCTAAAACTACAGATTTACCATAGATCACCACTAAATGAAGGGTTTTATGTGCATTGTTTCCATGTGAAAAAGCAAACAAATGAAGACAATAAATAAAAAATAAGCTTCTATGCACATTATTTTAGGTAGAGAAATGAAACCCGCATGTTTCAGGTCAGTGGGACACAATATTGCCCTGCTTTCTGGAATTTGTATATTTATTTATGCTTAGAGTGGAGTTCAGTAATTTTAATTAAACTATATGTTAACAAAGCCTTGTGCATTTATATTTGTGTATTAGTAGTTTTTTATACTATGATGATATACTTGCAGTCATATTCGGATGAAATTAGTTTTACAGGTTGAAGAATGTAACTTTAGATAAAAAATACGGCCAGGTGCTTCTCATTAGCACAAATGCTGGATCTCTTAGCATTAGCTCAGCCCACTCACTGCACATATAGGTTCAGTGGTGTATTCCGTGTGCTATATGCCAGGGGTCTGATTGGGTCATCAATCTGAAAAAACATGACTTCATCTCTGCTCTAAAGGTTTAAGAAAAAAATAATTAGAAAGAAGTTAACTCTTGAATTTGATGGATTTACGTACAGATAATTGCACGGGATCTAAAGGGATTGTTTTAGAATTGTAACGCTCATATGAGTAAGTTTAATCAGTGATAAGGCGCTTATGACTATTCTCTTCAGTGGCAGAATATACAGAAATATATTTCAAGTCATCGCTTTTACTATGTTTAAATTATTATTTTTGGAATTTGAGAAGCATAATTGCAAACTTGTATATTTAACTAACTGTAAAGTAATATGACAAAGCCATACGCTACGTTCATTGCACAAAAGTAAGATTATTTTTTGGTGTGTTTTACGTCTTTTTTGGTGTGTTTTACGTCTTTCCTGGTGCTTTAAAATATTACTTAAGGTATTTAATTGCAGCAATTAGTTACAACATAAGGGGAATACGTTCAGCAATATTGGAAACTCTGTTTAGTGTCAGTCAACATCTTTCAATCTTTGGCCAAAGTTTGTTTTGTGCTATCACAATTTATCATGTTCAAAAGTTTCCATTAATACCATCTGGGAATTTTTCCCACATGAAAAAGACAATTAAAATAGATCACTTTGTAGTAAGACGTTGACAACAAAATATATTTTATGCCATATGGAATTTGATGCTTTACAGCAGAATGCCAAATGCATTGTTAGCCTATAATGAACTGTACAATATTTCCATCCATAAACATATGCTGTGACAAATAGGTGCTGATACAGAGTAAGTGCTATGCCAGTCTGCATAGAGGAACTGTAGAGAAACTGATCTTCATGTGCTCACAATGGAAATCCATACATATGTGTGATTACAGACTTGTGCCCTTCTGACACTGGCAAAGCCTTATGACCGAACAGGATAGGGGAGGGAAAGGGCTGCTTAATGTAGGCACACAATGGTGGAATCAATGGTTGCCTCCAGACACAAGCCCTGCCCCTGCTTCACTTATGTACTCGACTACTGGTACCCAGTATGCGCCTTGCTCCTAGGGGGAGGTGCCAACCTCTATTTTGCCTCCAGGTGCCTGGTATGAATTTAAACCCCTACAAGTACAATAAAGGCCTCTTTACTCAAATGCATCTCATGCAGTCCTGCAGAAACATAAATATACACCTGTTAGGATATATATTTTGCAACCGCTAGAGGGCAGGTACAATTACACACAAATGATGATGACGAGTGGAAATACACTATTTATTTTTTTGCAAAACAACTCTGCTTCAGCCCCATAATCTCTATTAACAGTTATTTGCTTAAAACTCACAATTATAAAATGGGAAAAGATAAAACTTTATTAAATAGAAACATCGACACACAAGAGGAGGACGCTCAAGACCACAATTTTCATACAATAGAATCTCGAGTATCCTAGTTGATCTCCCAACAGGCTCATCTGAAAGCAGGAATTGCAAACCAGAATAACGTGGAAGAACCAACAAATGTTTTCTTTCAATATGTCTTAAAAAACTCAAATAAGTTCCGGGCACCGAATAGAAACGGAATAAAATATAGCAGTTAATTATGCTGCAGCTGCGGGTGCCCCAGGAGATTTACTTACTCCTGACAACAACAATAAAAAGAGGAAAAATAAAATTATAGACACAGAGCTGTGTAAACTGCAGACAAGTGTTACTCTTATGGCTGCTTCACAAGTAGAATACACAATTAAAAATATCAATACAAATTTATTAAACTATTGAGACACATATATTCCCACAAGAAACATTTAATTATTCTTGAAAAATGAATAGATGTTCATAAGATCGATAACACTAACAGAGACAAACATATGCTATAAAAATATTATTAACTAATTGGGATACTTTTATTAATGACATAAAGTGCTGATCTCAAACATTTATAACAAATCACAGTACTAGCTCAAGCAAATAAGATAGATTGTAGATTCAATTTAGGTGCTTTAAATAAATTCAGTCAGCAACACATCGTAGACACTTGGGTGGATTTACTAAATACCATTTTAGCAGAGTCCCATTTTTTTTAATCTTTAGGAATGCACTGCTAGTATAATTTAGGAACGCCTCGTTCTTTTAACCAGTTCCCGTATAGTCAGTGCATATAGCAGACACTGAGTTTACATGGATAGGCAATCCAAGCAGAGTTGGCACAATCCAGGAAAAAAAAGTCCCAATTACTCACAGGATGTACAGTGAAATAGAAGTCAGCCATTTATGGGTTGTAACTCAAGCATGACTGGCATCCATAGATGGAGTAAGCTATCCTGTGTGCTATTAGAAATGTGGGTACTGTATTAATGTATGGTCCAGATTTATCAAGAAGTGATATTCTTGTTATCACACGTTACTAGTCTTAAATGTTGCTCCAACTAATCATCTCCTAACTTTCATGTATTTGAAAAATGACAGCTACTGTAGGAGCTAATTGGCTGGAGCACCATTTAATAATAGTAACGAGTGATAACAAGATTATCACTCATTGATAAATCTTGGCCTTAGTCTTCACAATGTTTGATAGTTATTAATATTTCTTGTGCCTACGTGTGTCTTAAGGTAGAATGTAAACTAATCACATGACACAACACATTTTGGTCCCACAAACAAGTGACTGCAGCCAAAATGCTTTTATACAGGTCATCCAAATTGAAATTTCTGGTATTCTATATAATACACATGTTCAAAACTAATAATAATGAAATCACAAAGTGCTTGTACTGTTTATACATACATATATTAATATAACCTGTGTGTTATGCCTGCACAAAGTGCATGTTTCTCTTCTCTTTTGCATCTAATAATCAGTCTTTATAATGATGGATACATTCTTGCACAGTGGTGTAGGGTTGGAGAATGCACCAGCATGACCTCATCTTCTGAACACATGTCTGGGGAATGGAGTTCTTGGAGTTCCTGCAGCAGAACATGTGGCATTGGAGTTCGCAGTAGACAACGTAAATGTCTTAGGTAATGTTCATTTTTATTCATTGTTATACACTTATTGGGAAAAACTTACTAGATATTAATTTTATTGGTGCAATTTTTTTCTCTTATACATGTCACAACTATTTTGGGAACTTTTGTAGTCAAGGCACTGAAGGGCAACAGTGTAATGATCCCAAAATTCAATACAAAATATGTGAGAACCCAAGATGTCCTCATGGAGTGCCAGAGTTCCGAGACTCACAATGCCAGACCTTCAGCTTACGTTCTTCCTACCCTAAGCATAAGCATCGGTGGCATGCAGTCATTAATGAAGGTATTTGTACAGCATATATTTTCCCCTTGTTTTAGTATAATACATATGATTTAATTGTTTATTTATTTTTAATTTTTTACGTCATACATACTGTACCAAGAGATAGTCTTTGTTTTAGTTAGCACTACCCTAAGATGGCATTAGCAGTACAGATATTGTGCCATTGCAATACTTGATAATTAGGATTTTCTATACAAAGACTTCTGTCAACGATTCTTAATGGTGGTGTAGCTATCACCAAAAATACAGATGTGTAATAACCAGAATATTACTGACAATATTCTCCTACATATATAGGGCAAAGTAAATGCAGCCATGTCAGTAGCTAAAAAGGTAGTAAAGCCTTTACTAATTTTAAATTAATCTCAGTTAAAACTCTGCTTTTCCTTAATGTTATTTTTACAGCTCTGCACATGATGGGCTCAATACCTAAGTGTCTACTACCTGTTTTTGCTATGGAAGTCTAGTAACTTGGGGTAAATGAAAAAGGTGTTATAGTTGTGGTAAGCCTTCAGGAAAAATTAAGGAAACACTTTTAAAAATACAAAATGTAACTTTTCATGTTCTATATGCCCATTAAAGGTCAGCTCTGGACGATATAGCGCTGCTGCCTATACAATACACACAGATTTCAAATTTTTCCATATGAAAAGCAATCACTTTACTTTTACATTTAGGTAAAGTACATTCAACATATGGAATCAATCAATTGTGTAAAATTGTAGTTATAGATCCTATTCTGAACACCCACAAAGATGTTAGTGGGTGCTTACGACCTCTCTTTATCAGACTCACAGCTATTAGAACTTACATTTTAAAACAGACGTGAAAGCAATTATAAGCTTTAAGATAAAAAAACATTTGTATAAATCTGATGCATCCACTCAATATTGTAACAGCAATGAAAGAGCTAGGCAGACATTTTATTTATTGAAGGGGGATAAACTAACAGAACAGAATGGCGATTTTCAGCTAGCACTGTTCAGTTAGACTACTTGCGTATAAATAAAATATATGATCTGTGCTGTAGTTAGACAATATTCACTATAAAAACACAATCTGGAAAATGTGGCACTGGCAATACAACCTGAAATGACATCCATGTAAAATGACAGTAATGGCAACATTTTAATTACAAAAGTAACTGCAAAGCCGGAAGTATTCTTAGTAATGCTTACTTGTACTAAACATTTTATGATCCATTCACTTGAGTGTATTTATCCTTAATAGCACACAAGGGGCTGTTATTCTTCTCGCTGTAGAGATTTCCTTACTCTGAAAATAACTATAATAGAAGTTACTTCATGAAAGACACACCATGCAAGGAGCCACAAACTAAAATAATTCTAATAACATAATACTGTTACTTCAAATATATATTTAAATAATTTTACTGGTTTTCCCACGTTTGTAATTACGTATTTTGATATTTGCGTTAATGAATATACATGCACACTGCTTTGATTGGTGGGAGTTCACAGGTGCTTGAAATCAACATTGTCAAAAAATGGTCTAAATAAAATAAATGATTAAAAAGAAAAAATACACAATTACAAAAACAGTTACAGTATGAGCACCATATTTAATAGCTTGCAATTTTCCAGTCATTTACTCTGTATTTTTAAAGTGCTAATAATTTAAAAGGTAAAACCAAGCCTAAAGCTGGCCATACACCAGACCAACTTTCCTCCAATCATCCAACTAGTTGGTTGGTTGGAATGAGAATCTAGTAATGCATGTGAGCAAATGATAATCAGCAATTTGCTCCCAAACACCAGAAAACACAAACAAGGTTGTTCAGGCAAGTTGGTTAAATCTGTTTAATTTTTTAAAAAAACTGTCTGAACAACAGTTTCCATCCGTTTTCTGGTGTTTGGGAGCAAATGGCTGATTGTCATTTGCTTCCATGCATTACCAGATTTTAATTCCAACCAACCAACTATTTGGATGGTTGGAGGAGTGTTGGTCTGGTGTGTGGCCAGCTTAAGAGCTGCAGCTGTACATTTTTGTATTTGTGTTTACATCTTTAGTTTTTCTCTTTGTTTTCTTTTGCTCCCATAGGTTCTGGTTTGGTATCCTCTTATTATACAAGGAGGATATAGATGATAATGGGGCTGACTTCATACACTTTTTTATTGTGTAAATGATTCCATATCTGGTCCTCCAAAATCTCAGAGTTTCTATAGAACCATGATGCACCCCATGACATTGTAACATTTATTGTTATCCTCATGAATATGTTAGTATATTGTCTGCTTTACTTACATACTGTACATTTGGATTTTCATACTCCTTATCGTAAGATATTTCTATCTCTATTTCTTTATCCGGGGTGCTGCTTTTGTTGATTTGTCAGGGTCTCAGACATTACTCACTGTCTACTCTCCTCATCTCTCTTTCTTGCTAATCACTGCTCTAACCTACAGGTAATACTGTACATTTTCTTTGAATTCCTCAGATTTTTATACTATATTTCTCATGCATTCGGTTATCATCAGATGCCATCTGTAGTGTTTCAGCTTTCTCTTTTTTCTTATCTCTAACTGGAACAATTTTTATCCTGTTATTACTGAAATGTTCAGTTCCTCTTGATATTTAGATATATCTACACATGCCAGTTGTTCTCCAAACTGGAAAAGATACACTGATTTCATTAGATATATGATATCTAATTAATGCTGCACCTACAAGTACTGTAGGTAAGGTCCAGAACTAACAAGAGGACAGAGCTCAAATTGTATTAATCTGGTACTGCACAGTTGTACCAAAGGAGAAGCAGAAAATTAAAAATAAAAAAAACAGCAAATACAACAAATAAATAAATACAGTAAATAAACCTATAACTATTTATGTCTGTGTTTCCTGATCTTACAAGATGCATAAGTGTCAAATAATGTGTACACCCTACAAGAGAGATATAGTAAATATATAAATCTTTAATTGAAATTTGAATTAGTAGGTAGGGATTCTATTTACAATACAATACCACACAAGAAACTTATTACTAATATATTGTAGTGTGGGACTAGATATAAGATAATTTTTTTATGAAATTCACTGGTTGAGGATAAAAATGTAACAATCTATGGCACAGTTCAAACAGGGTACAAGAAATACAGCTTTTTCTATTGTGTGAGAAAAATAAGGTCTATGGTAAAGAACAGTAGCCAGAAGAATTCTTATATATATATATATATATATATGTATATTTAATACACTGTTCCTTCTATTTACACACTAACATTTTAATATATCACCATTTCTCTGTAATTAAATTTTACTTTTATTACATATCGATAAAATATATTTTTAATTGATTATTTTGTTCAAAGTGCACCCACATTGATGTTTCTTTCTCTTCTGTTTTGAAATGACTGGGCTTTGATACGCCCCTGGTTCAGAAATTTATACTTTCACACACAGCAGCTAATAGAAAATGAACTTCCTAGTGTATTCTTACCTTCACGCAGGATTAACTCTGGTAACTGAATCCAGACCATCTGTCCAGAACTTTCTCTATATAATTATTTCTACTATTTGGGATTTTACAGTTCCATATTTAGCTCTATCATATGTACTGTACCATTATGTTTGTTTTTTACAATATATTACCAGCTTATTACAAGAGCTTTAAATATATTGGATGGCACAATATATCTTTTATATATTTTAAGATGAAATTTAATTGATATCAGCATTCAATTTCAATATATAATATGTACTACAATGTGGTTTAATTGTCTGTTAACATTTAAATGTTAAATGTATTTTATTGCTTGAAAAACCTGATAAATATATTGATTTTTCCACATAATTATACCCATTTTTCTATTAGCGTAATTCCTCTCTTTTTTGCGTACTATATTTAATTAATATATTGTAGTGTGTGGACACAAAGGGGTAAATTTACAAAAGTGAGTGTTTTTAGAAGTGAGTTTTAGAAGAAATGTTGCCCATAGCAATCGTTCAGATTCTAGCTATTATCTTCTAGAAGGTGCTAGTTAAATGTTAAGTAGAATCTGATTGGTTGCTATGGGCAACATCTCTTCTAAAACTCACTTCTAAAAACTCTCACTTTAGTAAATTTACCCCATATGCTCTTTTGGAAACTGCAGCTTTATAGGTATTTTTACCTGAACATAGGGCCTGATTCAGTGTTGTATACTAATGCCGCCGACGCTGCTGTTGCAGATGTGTACGCAGCTGTGATGCGAAAATATGGAAATGTCGCAGCCGCCGGGAGTTGAGACGCCCACCTGCGGCTTTGCAAGTCCCAGCATCTGCATAAAATGTAGCAGCATCTGCATATTCAGATGCAGCATCAGTCACATTTGATTCAGTTGTTGCAGTCCTGAGTGATTCTATGGTCCCACAGAATGGCCGTGGGAACTGAGATGGCGGATCCATATTCCTTGCATACAGACTAACAGTCGCAGGATGAGGCTCCTTGCCTCCACTCCCCATTACCTCTCCAAGAGCTCCCTGACTGGGTATAAAAAATCGCTGCGAGCGACTACGGTAATATACCTTGATTTATGCACAGTACAACTCGGATGAATGTGCAGACTTCCGATAATTGCTTAACAGCGAAAACTTCGGCATAGCATACAACTCTGTATCAGGCTTATATTTCAGATGCTTTTTAGCGCCTTATTGATACTATATCAAATTAACGCCTGGTCAATTTTTGCCTTTATTTACTTAGCTCCCAACTCAGAATCAGCCCCAAATTCAGTATCATCCTCCTGTACTTGCCATGTTTACTTCTTCAATTATATTTCTCCATGTTTTGGTCTGCAGTAACTGTTATGTGCTTATACATTTTAGCGGTGGAGAAACACAATTTATGTGTTCAGAATAGCATGTTTATGTGATTCCAGGTGATTTGTAAAGTGCAACAAGCGTGTGTGGGTTCACAGCCAAATGTCACAATAATGTTTATGGAGTGAAAGGTCAGGAAGGGCATGAAAAAGCAGCATCGGTCTTGTTACTTCCCCATAGGGCATATTAATGTCATAAACAAACAGAAATTGCCTTCAGCTGAGAAATGGTTAGGATTACCGTCATGAGCATTAGAGACATTCAGAAATATTAAACATATAATATTAATTGCCTTTAGTAATTTTTATTGGGGTATTTTTTATTATGTATACACTCTTAAAAATAGCAATATATAATGAAGTCTGTTGACTTCATTTATATATATATATATA
Organism: Taudactylus pleione; assembly: GCA_031769625.1. Lineage (NCBI taxonomy): Eukaryota > Metazoa > Chordata > Amphibia > Anura > Myobatrachidae > Taudactylus > Taudactylus pleione. The sequence goes on from JAUIMM010000161.1 coordinate 11,470,364, forward strand.
TATATATATATATCCCAGCAGATGCTGCTTTGTGCTGGGCTGCGGAGGGTACTGGAGGTAGTCTCCTCCATACCCCTGCATGATGTGCCCACTTTACAGCTGCCAGCTGTAGTGGGCTGGGCAGGTAAGAAGTGTTATGTTACGCTGTGTTAAATTTGTAAATAAACCTTTTAATATATTCCTTCCTATAAACCTCTAAGATTCACCTGCCTAGAACCTCTAAGACAAAACCCTGCCTAAAAACCTCTAAGACAAAACCCTGCCTATACCTTCTAAAACCACAAGATGTCGCTATTTTGATTATACCATTAATGAAATACCAAGACAGTTGAATAGCTGTCCGAAGCGCTAAAGATTATTATTCAGGTTAAAAGTACAGATGTTACAACGCTATGATCTAATAATGAGCGCAAATAAAGTGTACAAACATTAGGTCATAAGGTACAGTTAAAATACATGAAACGGTTATTAAAGATCAAAATACAATGAGCAATATCAGACAGAGAGACAGAGACAGAGAGACAGAGAGACAGAGAGAGAGAGAGAGAGAGAGAGAGAGAGAGAGAGAGAGAAAAAGACATATTAAAATACAATGAGAGATATATCAATGTCTGCTGAGAGCACATGTTCAAGATGGCTGGTGATGGAGTGTGTGTGTGTTTGTTTGTGTGTGAGGGGGGGTTGGGCCGAAGCACATGTTTTTCCTTTGTTTGCAAGCCTCATGATCCCTAGGCAAACTCCATCCTGCACCAAGCTGCAACTCCGCAAATCATCCATCAATGACCACAACCACAACAAAGACAATATACCTATCTGACCCACACAACACCACAACTGGGCAGAATCACAATTTCCCTTGTTCACCCCACATGGAGGCAAGCCATCTTCAACAAACCGCAGACAACATACCCATCTGACTCACACAACACCACACGGCAACCACCCACGACCATTCAAAGCTGCCATCAATTCAACCTCCACGATACAACACTGACACCACCCTATGATCACATTCATGAGTATACAGCACACACAAAGCCCATCTCTCCCAAGCAGAGATACCGTTCAAGCACACGGCAAGGCCCAAACACAGAACACATGGCAGGGCCCAAACACAGAACACATGGCAGGGCCCAAACACAGAACACATCGCAGGATCTCAATCAACCAGCATCAATCATTCACAAATATCACAACAATTCCACAATCAATCCCTTTCCTGCATGCTGACAACAGACCACTGTACCCTACAGTGCAGATGAAAAGCACAGACCAGACAACACATCATCCACTGCATGCCAACACAGACCCATGAATATCCTTAGAAGACTACAAACCACACACCATGCTAAGCTAATAACAGATTAACACCACATAGCTACAGACACCCAAATAGGCTAAATATTGCACATTTTATACTTAGCTACAACAACCCAGGGGAACTGAGATCCATTTTCCGTTGTCTGGTCAGGGAGTGTACCTCTCTCTTCCTTCTAAAATTTGCAAGTGTGTCCCAGTCTGTTTCTCCAAGTGTGTGCATGCTATGTTCCCGCCCCCTTTTACCTGTGACGTCATCAGAAAGGGAGTATCCTTTTGGTTACCTGAATTAGATTCTACTCCCAGCTAGCTAGCTCTATTGTTTAGACTGGAATAACCAGTCCTTTGGAGAAATCTGTTACAGGGCATTTATTGGACAATTCCAAATGGATACAAAAGGTCTCCAACCTCATTTTGTATCCCCCAACATGCAAATCTAAGCTGCTATGGAAAACAACATTTCAAATAGATATTCTCTCTAACATTCATATTTCATAGCCGCATGTTCTGATCTTCATATTGATGTCACCGGAATGCTGTGGAAATAAGGTAGATCAGAACGGTTCCAAACACAGTTCAATTGTCATTTACTAAGCCATAGTTACAGAAAACATTAATTTCTTGATATACTAACATTGCGTTTAAATGTATGTATGCGGGGAAAACAGCACTGAATTGCATTGTGCGTCTGATTGCAAACAGATTCTGTCTTCGCCAATTATCCGGTTTTGACAGTTGATTGCACTGATCATCCTCCCCCTTATCCAGCATGTGGCCTCAGCTTACATACAGTATGTACAAATAGCTGATTTAAACTTACTAGCAAACTATGAAAGTGTTACAGGTATTAGTTAAACTATATCTCGATGCAAAACACTCCCGCTGTATCTGGCCAGAGAGCGTCATAGTTGGGGTATTGTACTGTATATGAAATTAATTCAAGTTCTGATTACATTAACCCTGGGGTACTAGAGTTAAATTAGCAATGAAGAAAACAATGCTTTTAGATAGATTACATATGTATGAGAACCATATCATAAGTCCAAATTGTGCATAAACCAAAGTGTGTATTAAGGAGAATTTGGCCACCGGATTGTGCTGTTCTGGAGGGGATAACCCCAATAGATGCGTCAGTGGAATAATGCTCTGGTTTTAATATACGGAAATAAAAATATTCAACATTTGTCAATGACATAAAGGAGTCTAAGGGAAACCTTCCTAAGCAAAAGCACAATATCATATGCACTGTCTGATGTATACTAAATCAAGAGCAAGGGGCATGCCGTACAGTATATAAGGGTGGATTTAAGATTTGTAAATGTGCTACAGAGACAAATTCCATTACAACCACGGGATAATAAACATGCATATGAAAAAGAAATCATAGAAATGATCAACCCATTATGTACAGAAAACATATGTAAATCAAATATTATTTTAGATGGTTAGAATTGTCTCCACTGAAAACACTCTCTGATTGACCAAATTTACAAGTAAATGCAAAACTTTTTACTTGTACCGTGTAATAACTTTGTTGCCAACAATCTATAACATGGTCCAACCCATTGCTGTCTCCATTAGAAAAAAAAATAAAAAATTTGCTTTTTTTAAAAATATATAGACCCGTATTCAATATGTTTTGCACCTGCAATACTTTGTCGCCTGGTGGACTTTTCACCTACATCGCGTGTTTTGGGTGCGGAAACTTTTCGCGCGCGTCCCCACAATTCCCCTTATTCAATATGAAAGTACACAAAAACACAAAAAACGGCACCTGGCGATACTTGAACAGGCGGAAAGTCCTCTCCAAAATGGGGTAATCAGCCTGGCACCCACCAAAAGATGCACTGACATGGGGGATCACTATGGATACCCCCGAATTGGCCTGCTGAAGGTATTTGTTTTTTTTAAATGGTCTCAATAGGGGCTGTTTTGCGTATTTATTTAAGTGGTGAAGAATAGCATTTTGTTTTATTTTCTGGAGAAAATAACTAGTTTCAGCAAATTTTGGGTGCCTGAAAAAAATGGGGGCCAGCATATTTTAAAGTTGCTAAAGTATCATTTAAAATTACATAAAAAATCCACCTGCCGCAAACACCTGCAATAAAAAAAACACATGGGGCATACTTGTGCACCCCCCTGGAGTCTATTTCGCTAGTTTTTAACTTTGTCCCCTCACTTTTTTTTTTTCCCCAAAATGAAAGTAATTTTTTGGGATGTTCTTAAATCTTTTTTAAGATTTTTTTGAAGCAGTTTACCTTTTGGGGGACTGTCTTAAGACTGCCCGGGAATTCCCGCAATGTTGCACCCCAAAACCCCAATTCTGTACTTTTTTCCACCTGCTATTCATAAGCGAAACTTTTTCGCCTATTACATTGCATTGACTTCCTGCCTAGACGGAAAGTCTTTCAAATTGAATACGGCGATACTTTTCCTGCCTGGTGAAATTACATCTTCGGCGAAACGTTTCCGGCGATCTCGGCTTTTCGCTCTAAATTGAATACGAGCCATAATGTACATTTACCCCTCAATCATAGCTACAGATGAGAGAGGTTTTGAATTGATGCACTTTTATTGTTGAGCATGCTATGGACGCTGATCTGATTATATAAATGACTATGTTCTTACTTTTAGATAAACCCTGTGCACTTTTCTGTTCTGCTCTCGGAAAGGATCAGCCTGTTATGGTGGCAGAAAAAACACTGGATGGAACTTCCTGCGGACAAAATGGGCTGGACATGTGCTCAAATGGTAGATGCCAGGTAAAATGCAAGATTATCTAACTTCATTTAGAACTAAGTCTATAAAATAAAATAAATGAGATATGTTGTTGGGGGGATCTGTTTTTTTTTTGGGAGGATATCAAAGCATCTCTGTTTAATTAGAAAATCTAGAGACTCTTATAGAGACTCTTATCAGTGCCATTTCCTGTATCACATTTGAACAAACTATGCTTATTAGTGCCCCATTATAGCTTAATCAATGAGAATACAAAGACTACTATCTTTATTTCTTGTCTTATATTTGTACAGTTTATCATTTTCGCTGCATTGGTATTTGGATGTACAGTATACAAACAGGATTTCCTGCATAAGTGTGTTTAGATGGTACGAATGGCATCACTCTTAGAAAGTCAGTCAATGCCCAAACTCTGGTGCCTCCTATCATGTGTAAAAAAATCATGTTATTCTGTAAGGGTGAAAAGTTCCTCACACTGCGCCTGCTCCATAGCCAAGCGTACATATCACAGCTATACAGAGTCATGTACAATTCCCTTGCATCTACACTTGGGAAGGGTATGTAGGCCACATTATGAGCTATGCAGAGGTCCATGTGTTTTCCCACGCATTTCTAGTGCACCAGGAATGAGGCTGGTGGAATTGTACGCTGATAGTGATGACGGTTATGAAGCCAAGGGTATGCAGTCGGGAAGCCAGCGGACCTAATCCCGACAGCCGGCCTCCCGACTGCTTAATCCCAGCGAGGGTTAAATGACAGGCATCTAAATGTAGACGCCTGTCATTGTACCGATGCCGGGAGACTGGCGCCCGGCATCCCGATCGATGGGATGCCGAGCACGGATAGCCACGGGGGGGGGAGGGTTAGGTTTAGGGTTCCCGGGGGGGACTTAGGTTTAGGCACCCCCCCAGGAGGTTAGGTTTAGGCTAGGGGAAGGGGGGGTTAGGTTTAGGAAAATTAAGGGGGGATTAGGGTTAGGCTCTGGGGGGGGGAAGGTTAGGGTTAGGCACCCCTAAGGGAGGGTTAGGGGTAGAATTAGGTTAGAGAATACTAACCTTGGACTATCGGGTTTTCCCCCTCTGCCGGGATGCCGCTGTCGAGATTCCAACCGCCGGGCATGGGTCCAGTGGTAAATCATACCGATTCCAAGCCAAGTGCTAAGGTCATATAGTTATGGATATGCAGAGAGGTGTACAACCTGTGAATATCCTCATTTAGGACCTGATACAGAGATGGGCGCATTGCTGATGTTTACGCAGTTTTAGTGATTAGCAGAAATCTGCACATGCTTCAGAGTCGCACTGCGCACGCTTCAAGTTTCATTTTCGTTGTTGCTCACAGTGAGGATTTGTTCACAAATTGATTGACAGGCAGAGACTATTTGTGGACAACAATGGGGAGGTGATGACTGTAACGTATGCATGCCACAACTGTTTTTGGGTGTGTCTCTATCTTCGACTGAAAACTTGTATACATTAAATATTGCTCTGGCCTCTTAGTTCCCCCAGCCATTCTGTGCCACCGTAGAGATACTCAGAAGTCCGATAATTGACTGATCTGCGACCAACCCGCGTCTTTGGACGTAGTTGCTTCAATTTGTGAAGTTGCTGGTAGCTGTCTCAATACATATACCAGCGGCAGCGACAATTACATATTTTCACACAGCCGCTGAATACAAATTCGGGCTGTGCTAATATATGTACAAGCCATAGAAGGCATCTTAAGTTCAAAAAGTTTGTGTTTCTGGGGCAAAATAACACATTTACTAATACTTATAAAGCAAATCAAAAATTGTGAGTTAGTAGACGTGTCATTTAGCCCGTGAAACACAACATCAATGTTGATTGATTTTCATTGATTTTAAATCAATCATAACCGATTCAAATTGACCTTCAGTAAATATACCTGATTGAGAGTTAGGAGCAAATCAAACAAAGGAGCAATTTGCTCCTGAAACAAACCATGTTGCAATGCAAGAAGTGCAAATACATTTATTGTTATTTATATTATTTTTGCATGCAGGAAAATACTGTCCGCCTTTACATGTATTGAACAAATATCGGGCAGCTTTGTTCTTGCACTGAAATTTAGAAATAGGCTATCAGACACACCTTACTCTGTATCTTTAATATTTTCCCACCCTGCAGTGCAACATCATTTACCAAGGTGCAAATTGCTCCTTTACTTGCTACTTTTTTTTATCTGCCCTTAACTCTGATATAGGACCTAAGGCTCATGAACCCTGAAAATAGAAAAACAGCCGACGTTACAGTACTTCATTTTTTCCTTTTCTGTAGCCTAAACATGGAGTTGTTACACATCTGTGTTCTTGCACAAGGTCTTTGGCCATCAAGTTAAACACATTCTTCTGTGTGAGAAACATATATAAACATTAATGATCAGAGCAACGATTTGCATGATCTAAATGACTGGATATGTGTGTTGTGCACGTGAGCAAAAACTGGAAGAGTTTCTTGGTAAAGATGTGAAAGTCAAAACACAAACCAAAGCACTGATATTTTTGTTTTATGATTTTATGTATGATTATTTATGTTGTACTAGCTATGTATAGAGAGTGCTCTGTAATAGCTAAACAAATTACATACTGTACATGCTGTTAGATGAAAGATGCAGCTCAGTACAGACAGGGATTAAGTTGATGATATAACACATATAGCAGATATTGTTTAGTCAGTCTTAGGGGTTGATTCAATTACACGTGAGGGGGCAATTTGCCATTGTAACAACCCCGTAACTCACCCCAAAATGTGAAATCGTGGCCTGATCTCACCCCAGATTGATGGATTGTTGTATGCAGACCTATGGGATAAAAGTCAATGCGGAATATAAAATTTACTCACAGACGCAACTAATTTGCATGTAATTGAATTGACCCCCTTAGATTTCATATGGAAATCAGCTTTACTCCAATGTATCAATTTTTTTCAGAGCATCTTTACAATTTCTAATCAATAATGAACGCTTATACCTGTTGGTATTGGCATACTGTAGGTCTATCTCTAAATTCCAGACACAGGGCCTGATTCAGAGCCGCTTGTAAGCGGCCGCTCGTTCGCACCGAGCGATGTTCGCACATCTGCACATGCGTATGGGTCGTAATGCGCATGCGCCAACCAGTCAGTGTGGTCGGAAATCGTGCGCTCGCAAAACAGCGAGGGCCTGCTAATTTGAGTGACAGAATGAGGTGTTTGTGGGTGGTAACAGGGGAAGGTGCTTGAAAACGGGGAGTGGAGATCCGAACGCAGGCGTGCCAAATGGTCAAAACGGGCGTTTTAAGGGTGTGCATAAGTAACAAAACAACGACCACGTCACTTGGTTGTCTCTTAGCCTGAACTGTTCGCATGATTGCGGTAGGAAAATCCAACCACAAGCACTGCGAGCAGTTCAGATGCCTTTCGATGTACTCGATTAATCTAATAAATAGCGGAGATGACGTTGGATGTGAGCGGCCAGGAGGCGTCTTTACAAAATAGCGAGCGCATGTTTCGTTCGCTCTCTCAGACATAGAGGCGTCAACAGACCGCAAAGAGCGAGCGCTCAATTTAAATAGCCGACCCCTTTTTCTGAATGAGCGAGCGCAAATAGCGTCCGGCTCTGAATCAGGCCCACAGTTCCAATTTTAAAGATATTTTCATGGAAATCTATATTTTTAGATATGCCTTATTGTCTAGTGTTGAACTACACAGTGCAGTTCCTATTCTATATTTTGAATGTAATTAAACTACCTGTTCTGATCCCAAAGCAATCGAAATATACATTTATTTAAAAAAAAAAAAAGGCATTTAAAATGCCAAAACAGACAGTGTAAAACCAACGTCAGCAAACACGATAGGAATTGCATTCCACAAGTTCCAGCCCGTCAGTACTACCTATGACATATGTAGACAGATTTGCTCAGCCGAAACCATTAGCGCAAAATACATGCATTTATGCATGTCAGATAGGGACATGTATGTCAGATAGGGACACGTATTATCTATCTGATGCACAATCATACCACATTATCTGGTGGCAACTAGCTTCCAATGAAAAACACTTTTAGCACACATCTAAAATCAGAGCACAGTATGGGAAGAAAACCGTGAATCCCTAGAGATAGAGAATAGTTCTCTGACTTGCTCTCAGCCTGCAATATATTCTGTTTAAATTAAAGCAGGAAGCACAACAAGATTATATACCTAGAAGAATAAGCCAGATAGTGTGCAGGCTGCTCTGCAGGTTATCGAGAGTAGGGATGTGCACCAAACTATTTTTGCTGGATTTGGATTTAGATTTGGCTCTGATTCGTCGCCCAGCTTTGCATTTTGGATTTGCCAAACCTGCTGTGACTGGTTTTGGATTTGGATTTAGATTTTTTTTACAAAAATTGACAGAAAAGCTAAAATCACATAATTTTTTTTTGTTCCTATAGTACAGGTTGAGTCTCCCATATCCAAATATTCCGAAAATACGGAATATTCCGAAATATGGAATTATTTTGGCTTGACTGAGATAATGAAACCTTTTTTGATGGTTCAATGTTCACAAACTCTGTCTAAGGCACAAATTATAAAAAATATAGCATAAAATTACCTTCAGGCTGTGTCTATAAGGTGTATATGAAACATAACTGAATTCTATGTATGTACACAAACTTTGTTTGAGCCACAAAATTATATAAAATATTGTATAATATTACCTGCATAAGGTGTATATAACAAATAAATGCATTCTGTGTGTATATTTCAGTCCCATTCCCAAGATATTTCATTATGATATGCAAATATTCCAGAATATGGATTATTCCGTTATCCAAAATACCCCTGGTCCCAAGCATTTTGGATATCGGAGACTCAACCAGTATTATTAACCTCAATAACATTAATGTCCAGTCATTTACAGTCAATTTAGACCAGCTCACAGCTTACAATATTGTTTTCACCATTATTGGCCAAAGGCTGCAGTGAGCTGGCTGGTTACTAAGCGACAGAGCAGCGGCACAGACACTGCGGTTTAAAGCACATCTATGAAACATACAGTACTTGTATACACAGTGGCTACAGCCCAAGGAGTCACGGTGCTTGTATACACAGAGGGCTAAGGACCAAGGAGTTATAGTGCTTGTATACAGATAGAGGGCTAAGGCCCAAGGAGTTACAGTGCTTGTATACAGAGAGGGCTAAGGCCCAAGGAGTTACAGTGCTTGTATTCACAGAGAGCTATTGCCCAAGGAGTCACGGTGCTTATACACACAGAGGGCTATTGCCCAAGGATTCACAGTGCTTATAAACACAGCAGCTTATTGCCAAGGAGTCACGGTGCTTATACACACAAAGGGCTATTGCCCAAGGAGTCACATGCTTATACACACAGAGGGCTACGGCCCAAGGCGTCATGGTGCTTATACACACAGAGGGCTATTGCCCAAGGAGTCACATGCTTATACACACAGAGGACTATTGCCCAAGGAGTCACGGTGCTTATACACACAGAGGACTATTGCCCAAGGAGTCCAAGTGCTTATACACACAGAGGGCTATTGCCCAAGGAGTCATGGTGGTTGTATACACAAAGGGCTACTTATTAACTAATTTTGTTTTCCTTTTTTTAAAAAATATTATTTTTACTTTTTTTTTTTACACTGGAGTACTTAATCAGTAGCAGTAGTGCAGCATATATTCAGCAAGCAGTGCGACCCCCACAGTTAACACAGCACAGCCACTAGAGTCTGGGGTCAGGACCCAACTTCTACATCCACTTTAGCAGAGCACAGTAGCGCAGTATACATCAGCGTGCAGTGTGTACTCACAGTCACTTATTATTATAACAGCACAGCCTCTAGTCACTCTGGACACTTCTATCGCAGAGTAGTGCACAGAGTGCGAGTAACACCGAGTCCTGGGCATGGCGCCTTATATAGAGGCCGAATGTCACCCAAGTCTCACGAGAATCCGACATCGGGAGGATGACGTTCGGCCTCGAAGTGGTATCCAAGTCAGGCGGGAACACCCGAGCCGCGGCTTGGGTGGACACGGATCCCCTATGTTTGGAGCGGTTTGGATTCCACAGAATCCGAACCGCTCATCCCTAATTGAGAGTGGTCATGGAGACGCTGAGACACTTTCTCCCTTTTGTACTGTGGGCTTGATTTAGAGATGGACGCAGATCACACAGCTGCTGCATCTTTGTATACAATGGCTCAGTGGCTGTGTGATAATATGCTAATGCCGCAGGTGGCATCTTGTGTAAATATACCCCTCCTGCCGTCTTCTCTGATCCGCTCCTGTGTCTGAGGACAAGTTTTATAAACATCATGAAAGGGGCTTCATACTGTGCAAGGACACACAGTTGGACAAGCCACGAGCAGACACAAGACTAGTGGAAAGAGGGTCTGACTCATGTGTGTTTACAATCTAATAAGGAGGGGTGGAACAAGAGTGAGGAGTGCCACAAAGTGACAATGTAGGCCGAGGATGGTTGAGCCAGCAAAGATGGTGTTAGATTCTAATAACAGATTCAAGAAATTATAGTCTAATCCCCCTGTAGTAGAATTTACTAGAACTTTCCTTGTTGACATTAATCCAGGATGAAAGTGGTGGTGAATAATTGTAGATCTAAAATTAATTAAAATCTCAATTTATGTACAATTGTTTGTTTCTAATGGATTGATGAATGCATTTCCTGATACAGGATATCATAATGATTCCTGGAGAAGGTCAAAGTAAGATTAAACTAAAAGTCTTGAGTAGAATTATATCACATAATTAAAAGTAGAAAATACCACTTACATTACATACAAAATATTTTGATCTTACTTGTCCCATAATGTTTGCAACTGTCTGAGCAGGACATCCTTTCTCTTGGTCGGGAAGAGATCCTTCTAAACTGCTTGCAACATTGGCAAGGTCCTTTCCACAAGAGCTTCCTATTCATTAAAATGAGTGACGATAATATACTATTATATATATACATAATCCTAAAACAGCTATCTCATTTATTTTGTATAAAATGTCAACATACAGTATAATGCTGCCTCAGGATATACAGTTAATGTCACTAAGACAGAGGCCTTTAATGAAGGCTGGTGAAGTTTGCGCTGGGTCCTTTTTGGTGGTCACACACGCATATATTTAGATCTTAATATTCCTGCTCCCCCTTCTCAAATGTATCCGGAAAATCTTCCACAAATGATCCGTAAAATTGTATTAATCCCTCCACTGCTGTGATTTACTCCTATAATAGACGTAGAGTGAATTTGGAAACCATTACAGGGGGATTGCACCCTGGAAAGATTTCCACAAGTAGTCCTCACAGACATTCTGAATGCATATGTTAATTAATTACTGTTCAGTATCTAGCTCTTATGGGGAGGTGAATTATAAAATCTTGCAAGGGGTGCATTTGACACCCCAATTTATGGTTTATCATAGTAACAGCACCAGATACCAGGTGCTACAAACGTCAGTCCCCTGACACTGATGCCTGTGGTACTGTCCAGTAATACAACGGTTTAGGGATGCCACACAATTATATATTATAACACTGTACACTGAATATCTCTTTTACAATTATGAGTGAATGGGCACTGTGGGACTTTCAAACACTTGATATGTCTCACGGCCTTCATTAAGGGGTCAAAAAGGTATCGATGGTGACGGCATCCAAAAATGCTTTATTATTGTAATGGTTAGAACTCAAATCCAATAGAATAAGAATGATGTCAAGACTAGCGTTTTAGTTCCATGTGGACTGGATTAAAACCAGTGGTAATGAAGAACAACAAGCATAAATTGTTTAATACATGATTGCCCTATGTTCGTAAACTACCAGCTCACACTAAAAATATACTTACTGCAAGTCAGGCTTTCAACTAACGACCTGGTATATTGAAGCCGTGTTGCTGGGTACTAACCCAATTTGACGGATTGACCCCAGTTCCTCTAATATGATATCACTATGTTTATGATTGTTTACTATTTTCAATTTGTGGATAATTACATACGTTTTGTGGTTGTTTTGATTGTAGTTATTGTAATTTCATTCATTTCCTGGTACCCATGATCATTTCCACATGTCTGTGCAATATGCTGTGTTGCTATTGCATGACTCTTTTTGTATTGTTGGAATTTTCTCTTTGCAAAACTTCCAATAGACGTATATCAGAAAAGAAATGAGTGATGTCACAGCAAATCACTAATAATTGAACTTCTTACAATAATACAGGCTGCTTTGCAGAGGTGCGAAGTTCTTGAATGCAATTTTTAAGTTCCACTTTTGCTTTGCCATTCCGCTTAATGGCATTGTGCACTGTATTTGTCACATTTCCTATATCACTGAATTCATAGTTTACAAATAGTGATGCGTTGATGACTCTATCAATTCTTTCTGCTGTGTGGTGCATGTTCATAAATGTCTGGATTGAGTCTTGCATTCACAATATACAGATTTGATATCCATCAAAATGATATTATGTTATTATTGTTGTTAATAAGCGCAGTATTGGAGTAAAAAATTGTAGAACACACTTAAATGTCGGACCCCTTCTCTAGGAGAGCTGTGGGCAGTGTTCCACTTACAGGAACTCTCCACCAGGTAATGGGGTCTGCTGACAGAAAGGGAGCAAACTAACTCTGCTAGTCATGCAAAGATATTTAGTAAAAAGATAAAAATAACATTTATTGCATGTGGTGTTATATTCCATTTTAAGTATATATATTACTAGCTAAAGTACCCGGCATTGCCCAGGTTTAAATCTTGAATTTATTAAGTTTTATGTGATGTCGTCCAAATCCATCCAGTGGAAGGCTCAGAACAGGCTTCCTGGGTAAAAGTACTGCCCAGCGTACACCAATGGGAGGTCTAACCACAACTTCAAACCCCTAGTATGTCTTCTGGGATCCAATGTTACCACTCTGTGAAGATTTTGTCCAAATCCATCCAGTGGAAGGCTCAGAACAGGCTCCCCAGGTCAAAGTTCTGCTCAGCTTACACCATTTGGAGGTCTGACTGGGACTCTAACACCCCTAAAACCTGGCCTGGATTCAACTGGACCACCTCATGTTGGATGTATCTTCAAGTTATTAAGCTTTATTATGTGATGTCGTCCAAATCTATCCAGTGTAGGTCCATGAGGTCCGACCGGGACCCCAATCTCTCTATTAGGCATCCCATACCAATTGCCAATTGTCTTCTGGTATCCAATCTTGCCACTCTGTGAAGTTTTTGTCCAAATCCTTCCAGTGGAAGGCTCGGAACAGGTTCCCCGGGTCTGAACAGGCTCTCTGGGTCAAAGTTCTGCACTCCACTGTGAGGTCTGACCGAGATCCCAACCACTCTATTAGGCATTTCATACCGATTGCCACCCCTCTGTGAAGTTTTCATCCAAATCCATCCAGTGGAAGGCCCAGAACAGGCTTCCTGGCTCAAATTCTGCCCAGCGTACACCAACGGGAGGACTGACCGGGGTCTCAACCCCCTAGTATGTCTTCTGGGATCCAATGTACCACTATGTGAAGTTTTCATCCAAATCCATCCAGTGGATGGCTCAGAACAGACTCCCTGGGTCAAAGTTCTCTCCGCGCACTCCACCGTAAGGTCCGACCGGGACCCCAACCACTCCTTTAGGCATCCCAGACCAATTGCCAGCCCTCTGTGAAGTTTTCATCCAAATCCATCCAGTGGAAGGCTCAGAACAAGCTCCCCATGTCAAAGTTCTGCCCAGTGGACCCTAACCCCTCTAAAACCTGATCATGGATCCAACTGGACCATCTCGCGTTGGTTTCATCCCATTCGCTGCAGCAGTGTCCAAATGCATAACCAAACAAACAAACAAACAGACCAATACATTTTATATATAAGATTGCTAGCTACTCTCCCCGGTTTAGCACGGGAGCAATTTTGAATTTACAGCCATAGTGTTTTTAACTGAGGTCTTATTGCCTTGTAGACGACATTAGTAATTATTCCTCCTGTCGTCAATACGAAAAGATTTAGTTTTGACGTGACACACAGAAGGGCCATGTAAAGTTGTCCAGGAGAAAAACAGTCTCCACTTTGGTCAACTCCAGCCATATTAAGTGTTGGTTCCTGTGCTTTATTTATTCTCATGCCAAATCAGACCCTTACCGGGAGTTGGACTCATTTGAAATTAAAGAATCATTTTTCACATAAATGAAATAGGAACAGTAAAATAAAAGGGAAAAACTGCGGGTGGTGATGGGGGAGTTGTTGGACAAACGCAGGCTTGCCTGTTCGTTTGAACGCCGATACTTGGGCGTGCATAAATTAGCCACTGCATGGTATATGCAGCTTGAGTACTCACTGCGTGCGACGACAATTTCTGAGTGAGGTTACTCGATGTTACCGATGTATACGCAGGAATGCGAGGTCTCATGGATGTGAGTAAGCGCTAGTGGGCGTCTCTATGCCGGGTGAGCAGTTGCGGACATTAGCATATTTTCACAGCAGAACTGTGTGTGTAATCGCGCTGTGATCGCAATAGTGATCCATAGTGAATCAGGCCCTTAGTGCAGGTGTAACACATATACGAATACTAGCAAATAGATGAGTATAGAAGCTACCTTTGGTTTTCAAAGAATTTAAGTCCACAAATCTTGCTCTTGAACTTTTGGGCTATTTGCCCTTTTGTAAATTTAGACTTAAAATTAGTGATTTTGTTCTACAATATTCCCAATTGATGATAAAGATGTAAGATGCAGCAAGAGCAATACTTGATTATAAATACTCTTTGCTAAATTGTTTTACGGTTTAGAACATGCTGATATGACATAGGAATGTGGGTTCATTATAATATAGCTCTGAAAAAGAAAATGTTGTAACAGATGAGTCTGGAATAAATGATTATTTCTCATTTTATATTTAAAATCAGATTTTTCTGGCAGAAATCAATAGATCAGTGTATTCAGTCTGTGAGCGTCTGTTTGGGGGGTGGGGCATTTTTTTAAATATATAAATCCCTTCCAAATTGAAGACTCTTCCATTGATCTATTACACTTTTTGTAACTATATGCTTCCTTATGTTACCTTTTATACTCCCCCCTTCAACAGCAGACTATAATATGCTCTGGCAAGTTCTCAGTTAAGAAGCCATTAGCTCAGCGAATCATATGGCTTTATTTCAGCAGACGATAATCTCTGGTGGGGCTCCGCATGGAGGCATTTAAAACAGGGTGCTAGTCATTCAGTGTTTTAGATGCCTCCTAAACATTGGCACCCTAGGCATCCACCTAAGGTCACCTAATGGATGTGCCATTCCTGATTTAAGTAGATTAAATCTAGTGTCTTTACTGTAGGTTACTGCACATTTGTAGGTTACTGTAGGTTACTGCACATATTTCCCGAATTGTGAAGCAGGAGGCGGGGCTAGGATGATGAATTTCAGAGCAAATCTTGTCATCGGCCGCCGAGACTGGCCTTTACACTAGACTAGTTTGATCTAAACTAATAGCTGATTGGTTACTCTAGTTTAATAGAAACAGAAATAGAAATTTCTTATGAATAACCCGTTTGTCAGTGGCATTTTTGGCCGAGTTTTAAGGTCTGGGGCTTAGGGAAATTTTCATACGGGCAAAAGTGCGGGTGAGTTCTGGGTCAAAATTTAGCACCAGAATCAACTTCTCTCACCATGGGGATTCATTTGGGAGAGGTACCTAAAGTTTCAAGCAGAATTTAAGGCACTTTTGGAATTTCCATTTTTGGCCGAGTTTTAAGATCCGGAGTTTAGGGAAATTTTCATATGGGCAAAAATGTGTATAATAGGTTCCCTACTTATATGGCAGTTACCCAACATATTTATTCAGATTTGTATTGTACAGTTGTATTTAACTGTGCATTTACATTTAATGTCAATTAGCATTAAATATATAATGTATATTTTTGAAAACATGAAAAGTAGAAACTGCATTTGGAGTATCAAATAATATATGTAATTTTCTGTGGGCTTAACACATATTATACACCATGCAATACAATGGAATAGTAGTATTATATTTTCTTTTCTTCTTCAAAAAGAAAGTTGGCTGCGATGGAGTATTGGGCTCCCTGTCCAGGGAAGATCACTGTGGTGTGTGCAATGGCAATGGGAAATCCTGCAGAGTTATTAAAGGTGACTTCAACCACACAAGAGGAGCTGGTAATGTATTTTAATTTTTATAGTTATACTATTTTTATACAGTAACAATTATGAATAAACAGCCTAAATTGTAATGTCTGTTAGAGTAGTATAAATTTAGACTTGATTTATCCAAGCCACTATATACAGTATATATATACAGTATATGATTGTGCGTTCCATTTCATGTTTATCCCCTGACATACAATAATGAAATCATTCTGAGAAATGTGAATTGTCTTATGTGTATACGTAACCAGTCATGACCTTCATGATTCCAGTAGTGACACACATAATAAGGACAGTCCTATCGTCTCCTTCACTCTCATGATGATATTCTGCTCCGCCAGAGGCGGGCTGGGCGGGGGGCAGGGCGGGACCTGCCCCCAGGGCAGGTGAAATATAATTCTGGAATTACTCCGCATGCACATGCCTGGTGTCCGGGAGACAGGAAAAAGAAGCTCCTCAGCTGCTATGATTGTAGTACAGTATAAGATCAGTCACTGGTCGGGCAGTTTCTTCTGTCTGTCTCCTTGTCACTGGCCACATACCTGCCTTGCAGCTCTGGCCATCAACCAATCACAGTGGTGACATGTCTCCACACACTGATTTGTGGATGGTTGGAGCTTTCCACCAATCACAATTGAAAAGTCTGCAAGGACAGACACAAGGGACCAATGGGCAGGTGAGATATGATTTATTATGGGGGGGGGAATTTTCAGATCTTGGACATGATTTGCAATGAGGGAGACAAGAAACGTAGATCTTCTGGAGTATTATTTTTAATGAGGGAGCAGTGTGTGAAGGAGGGGAATCTGGTACATGATTTTTAATGAGGTAGAGGGGAGATAGGATTTTAGGTATACATTGAGGAGGAGGATATGGGGATGAAGATGGATGGTATTGAAGGTCTTAAATAACATGTTTGGAGATGGACACTCTTTCCCTAAATCTCTGCACATTTTAAATCTGCTGTCTCCAGCAGTGCACCATGGTTTTACCAAGGTGCATAAGCCCAGTACTGTGGGTAATCTCATTTATACAGTCACAAATATCAAGGGATAATATATAGCCATTAAGTTTTACGTATATGTATGACTTAACCACTTCTACAGTTACAAATTGTGCTTAAAGCTGTTTTAAATTACATCCTAGATAATCTATGACTATACATTGATGCAATGATGGAAATGTTACATATCTAATACATTGTGTAGTTTAAAATCCATGTACATTGCTTATTTCAACAACATGTCAGATCTTATTATGAAGTTTGTTCGGTAAAGTACTGAACCTGTTTTATCCCTTGTTTTAATGTTTATTTTACAGTGCTAATTTTAAAGTAAATTGAAACATCCTTTTTAGTTTCTTGTAAACTTCACAAGCTAAATCTTTCCATTATGTAACTGGCTTCCGAAGATCTCTAAAGTAGTGTTATTATTGATGATTTAACGTTCAAAGAACCACTAGACCCAAAAAGTTTAAATTTCCAGATTTGAAATGTTAAGATTTTACACAGCAGCTCTGTTAAAAAGAAAATAACGACCTTGCCACTCCATGGAATCACACACACATGATGATGCTGAACATGCAATAACTGTGATAATACTGTGATATTACTTGCCCTGCCCCAGTGTATGGATATATCCACCAATCAACATTCCTGATTCAGAGTGGCAACTAAAGTGGAGGCATTTGTGTCTGTTTAATGCAATCGGAAATAAATGTGGGTCCCTATGTATGCAGAGTCAGTCACTTCTATATGACCGCACTGTTCTATTGATACACTGGTGAAAGCAGGCATCATCATCATCATAGGCATGCATTTGCACCACCCCTATCTTGCTGCAGAAGATCCACCTGAAGGGCTGAGGGTGGACAAATCTCTATATACTGTATGACCACTGCTGGAATCCTTTAGCTTGACCTTGACATGCCCACGGAATACTTAGGTGCAGACTCCCTGTTGTTATCTAGTTACAACCACTCAGTCAAAAGTAGAGATCAGACTGAGATGTATACTTTGAATTGCCCACAGAGAAGCATGTGGACAATGCACTGGAGATTGATTCAATTAAAATACCTGCTTTTTAGCATTGTGCCTGAAAATAAGACTTAACTTCACACTTAATTGAAATGCCCCCTAAGTGTCAAGTGTTCAAAATGTTATTGAATTCAATGTACTGATATTTACTAATGTAGTTACAATTGTTTGATATGGCAATGTATTGTTATAGACTGGAACAGATGAGCAGTGATTTGTACAGTACTTATTTGTGAAAGAACAATATATTGATCACTAAGTCTAAATATTTCTGTCCAATACGCAGGTTATGTGGAGGCTCTGGTAATACCAGCTGGTGCAAGAAGAATTAAAGTTGTGGAGGAAACACCATCACATAGTTATCTCGGTAAACAAAATGCTAAAATTCTATAACATTTCTCTACCACACTTAACACACGGCCTGATTCAGAGATGGACGATTTTGCACAGCTGCACACAGGCGGCTGTGTAATACCGTCCATCTAAAATGCTTATGCTGTTGGAGGCATCTGAAGAGAAGAGTTGCCTCCTGTAGCATCTGCGAAACCAGTGTTGCGACGAGGTCGCAGCTTGGGACCAGCTTATGCAGGCTGGCCAGCTCCTGGCTGCTTGCAATGCCAGGAAGTCTGCATCTATGGAACCTGGCCTCAGCACTCCCCAAAAATGGGGATTTCCGTTTCTTGGAAAGCAGGCCAACCCCTACTCCCAAATGCTTCTGCCTGTCAATCAGGCAGAGGCTTGGGGAAACTGTGTGCAAGATCACAGGGGCCCTGGTCCTCAGAGTTTGCATACTAAGGGGAGCGGTGAACAGTTGGAGGGTGAACTGGGGTGAAGCAAAGGATGGGGAGGAAGGAAGAGTGATGAGTTTTAAGTGCATGTTTGAAGCTGGTGAGGTTGGGAGAAAGTCTGATTTGGCAAGGGAGTGAGTTACAGCAGATGGTGGAAAAACGGGAGAAATCTTGGAGGTGAAAGTGATAGGAGTTTACCAGAGTGGATTGGAGGCAGCAACAGTCAGAGGAAGAGCAGAGTGATTAAAATGAAGTGTGAACAGAAATTAGGTTTGAGATGTAAAAAGGGGCATTGAGATTGTGATGGAAGGTCAGGAGTTTGAACTGGTTTTGTAAAGAATTGGGGAGACAGTGAAGCAGGTTGCATTTGAGGGAAGCTAAGACAGAATGGTTAGGCAGGAAAATGATACCAGCAGCAGATTTCATGATGGATTGAAATGGGGGAAGGAGAGTAAGTGGGAGGCCAGAGAGGAGGAGCATATAGTTGTCAAGTTGGGAGATGATGAGTGCATGAACAAGGGTTTTGGTGGAATCAGTGGTGAGAAATGGACTAATCTTAGAGATGCTTGAGGGATGGAAATGGCAGGAATGCGAAAAAGATTGAATTTTCAAGATGAAGGATAGGAAGGAGATGAATATGACACCCAAGTAATAGTCAAGAGGGAAATGTTGACAACAGAGGGGAGCAGAGAATGGGGCCTTAGAAAGGGAGAAGCCAATGAGTTATGATTTGGACATATTTAATTTGAGAAAATGCTGAGAAATCTAGGAAGAGGTGACCGAAAAAGAAAGACTCGGGAAAGAGGTCGGGAGAGGAAAGGTAAATTTGAGTGTCATCAGCTTACAGGTGGTAGTATAGACAAAAGGAGCTTATGAGCTCACTAAGGGAGGAGTTGCAAAGGTAGAAAAGGACAAATCCATGTGGAAAAGGACATGTTTAGTGAGGTAGGAGGTGAACCAAGAGAGGATTGCTTCAAGGGGACCAATTTTGTGGAGGATTTGAAAGAGAAGCGGGTGATTGATATTGTCAAAGGCAGCAGATAGATTGAGATGGATGATAATAGAAAATTCACAATTGGCATATGGCAGGGGAGGAGTTGAAGGTGGCGAAGAATCGATGAGGATTGGAAGATTGTGATGAGATTTAGAGACCTGACTTATTTATCATGTTGAAGAACAGTACTGTAGGAGGAGGGTATCAATTTAGTACCATTCAGCTGCGCAAGAGCATTTCTAGAGGTAAGGTGCTACGGTTGAGGGGCATATTGACAAAGGCTGATGGTAAGAGCTGGGGCAGAGGAGCCAAGGGCTGGGAAGGTGTTGTAAAGAGAGACAGCTTGTGTGGGTCAGGAGTATCAGAAGAGGAGAATAAAGCTGGTTCAAAGTTTCACTTGGTAAGAGTCACTTTGGGAGAGACAGGGGAAGATGGAGTAAGGGAGTGGCTAAATGAGAGAAGTTGATGGTCAGAGAGAGGGCAGGGGAAATCTATGAAGTCAGAGATCATTCATTCGTGGGAGAAAACTATATCCAGAGTGGGACCACTAGAATGGTAGTTGTACTATAAGTTATAGCTTCATGTGGTTTTCAAGTGGGATGTTAAAGTCACTTAATATCAGAAAAGGAAGGTCTGAGTAGAGAAATTTGGGCAGCCAGACAGTAAAGCTGTCTAGGAAGTGCTAGATGGAGCCAGGATGATGATAAATGACTGCTACATGAAGATTAATTGCATGGAAAAGATGGATACAATGGGCCTCAAAGAAAGAGAGCGAAATAGATGGCTTGGAGGGTAAGACAAGGAAGGTACTGCCAGGGGATAGATTAACTCCCATACAACCCGGTCACCGGAAGCACTATTTGAAAGAGAACAACCCCCAAATGAGAGAGCAGTGGGGCAAATGGTATTGGAGGGGGAGAGCCAGCTTTCTGTTATGGTAAAAAGATTGAGAGAGTGGGAAATGAAGCATTCATGGACAGAGGATCAACAAGTATTATTTTACTTTATCTGTCACACATGCTTTCTGAGCTCCACAGGTCATAACACTATTACATACATACATACTTGGAATCATAGTTGCATGCAAATGGGCTGCATTGCATGCTTGAATAAAAAAGCAACACTTTGAGGGGAACTCAGTTAGACGCGATAAAGCGAAAACTTAACATCGGAGAAGTTTTCGCACACTTTGTGTGTTTTGGTGCAATATTTTCACGTCTTTTGTTTATACCCACTCCCGTTTTTTGCACTATCCAATTACAAAAGACGCGAAAATGCATTCGCACGAAAATTATTCCTGGAGTAACCTGCGAAAAGTACAGGTGAATATGGGGAAATCTGTCTGTACCCATTAAAATAGGTAACTGACATAGGTAATCAATTTAGAAGTGTATTAGTGGCCCTAATAAAAGTATTTTGGGTTCTTAAATTGTATCAAATGGCTGTTATATGCATATTTTATAATGTGGAAAAATTATAAAATCCTTTTTTATTTTGGAGAAAATAAAAGTTGTAGTTAAATTAGGGGTACATTAAAATGAGTGCAAGTATATTTTTTAATCCAAAAAGTACTTTATAAAAAAATGATAAAAATACACCAGGTGTAGCCATCTGCAATGTTTAAAACACATGTCCCATCCATACAACCCCAGAAAATATCAGACTCAATACTTTAAACCCATTTTCCAACATTTTTAATTTTTTCACCCCAAAAATGACATGTCATAATTTTCAAAATTAAGGTAATTAAAAAATAATTTTTGCCTAATTTGTCATTAGGGGGGTGTCGAAAGGGTTTTGAAACAAGTCCTCACATTTTTTATCAAAAATAGGGATTTGGCACAACTTTTCACCTGCTCTGAGATGGTGAAAACTTTTTGCCGGTTTTGGCCAATGGAGAATTCGCACACGCGAAAACTTCGACAATAGGATTGCACAATACGCATTTTTGTGGAAAAAGTTTACAAGTGCGAAAACTTTTTACCAAACCGCAGCTTTTCATGGCTAATTTAATCCGGCCCTTTGTTTGTACTCAGAGTTGGTCACATCTATGCTCAACTCTAAATAGCCCACAGTTCCGACTTCAAGCCAATGACACCCACCGAATACATTTTGTATATGCAAACCGACAGTTGCTGTCCAGTTACACCCACTTAGATACATGTTTGGATGCGGCTGAGATATGTACACTCAACTTCTCGATGTGCAGTACAAAAAGTACCAGATCTGCCCACAGAGCAAACTTGCATTCAACTCTGATTCCCCCCATTTTGTACAGTGAAATATATTTCCTAGGAAGCCTTTATCGCTTTCAGGCTGAGCATTTGTGTGTCATTTCACCCTGTGGGCCAGAATTGAATGCATCTGCGACCGTTGCAGCCTACTTACAGTACTTAATTTTGCTAATGTGAAAATCCACTGAGGATCTGTGTGTCTGCATGTGGAAGCCTATCCCGCCCACTATTTTTACTTCCACAACTTTCATCATTAGTATCTGTACTTGTACCTAACACCCAGTTGGTTGCAAAAGATCCATCTGAAACAGACTTCCTATCTCCATCTGCATGGTACAATCAAGCAAAGAAACTGGCTTTAATGTCCACGAGATGCCCATTACACTCCTATGAGATGGAACAGTTCCATCCAATCGTATCGTTGCTGCCCACTTGCTGTCCACAACGCCCATTTCATGGAAAGTGTGGTCTGTCAAAAGACGAATCGGATGTGCAGGCTCGGTTCTACTCGGTTCCGTTCGTTTTTTTTTACCGAATCTTATTGGGTATCAGCTGTCATGAGTTTTGGATAGCCAATAAGATTTGGTAAAAAAAACCGAACGGAACCGAGTAGAACCGAGCCTGCACATCCCTAGTTCATATTCACTAGTGATCTCTGGGCCTGATTCAGAGCCGCTTGCTAGATGTGATCGCTCGCACGATGTGTATGCAAATTGCGTAGGCAGTGCTTCCGCACAGCAATGCATTAGCACGCCCAGTATTTCTTCGAGAGCGATCACATAGTGTATTCAGACACCCACCAGCCTGTTTTAACACGCCCACTTGTGCACGTCCTGTCCAGGAAGTGTATGCAACCATCGGTACATCGGATGCTATCGCAGCGCTTGAGGTTGACCATACCCTGCCGCAAGCACTGCTTTCTGGTGACGTGTACTATGATGCTGTATTATAATTATGCACACCTCTAAAACGCAGTTGAGATGCTCAGGCACGCCTGCGTTTGCACCTCCACTCTCCTGTTTTTAATGGCCAGCCCGTTACCACCTACAAACGGCTTCCCCTGTCACTCACTCTGCTGGGCTGTCTATGCGCAGCGAGCAAATGCATTGTGAACTGTCTCTAAGGTATGCACATGTGTACTGCGATGCATACGCACAATGTATACACACTGCATACCATGGACAGCAGTGAGAGTATGCATCTTAGCGAGTGGGTCTGAATCAGACCCACTGTCCAAATGTGTATGCCTGACCCAGCACATGCGCAGTTTCCTTCCTTTGGCGAATGCGCAGTATACCAAATTCCGCTAGATCTGTCTGCATTTCCACTTATGTCTGACTCAGGTCCTATGTCACCAAAAAAGTGCAGATAAAGTGACTGTGGCATATTTGTAGATTATATTATGTTCAGGCCATAAAACCGTCTTTAGTTTTTAGCAGTAATATGTATTTTGATTCTGTATTATTCGGCAAAGCAGCAGTTTGTCTGCCTATACAATACATTTGTGTGACGTTCTGTAATTTTCATCAGCTAGTTACGTGATTTTTAAATGAAGTACAATTTTATGCAGCTTTAAGGGACACTGGAAAACAATCTATTAATGATGATTGGAAGATTGAAGAGCCTGGAACATTCCATATGGCTGGGACCACTGTTAATTACATTCGGAGAGGACACTGGGAGAAGATTTCCGCCAAAGGTCCAACAACATCTCCCCTACATCTACTGGTAACATATACCAAAGTTTCTACCTGTTGTTCTAGCTCTGCCCAATGGGCATAATGGGCAGAGCAGTAGATGAAGAATGATTAGAAAATTATGCTTTGACTCTTAAAAACAGACAGTTTTAACAGCTATCTTAATCAATCAGGTACAAATAAATATTTATATTAAATCAATAAATGAATTACCTGTGTAAGTCACCCAGGTGTTTTATTATACCAGTAATACCTTAACTTAATCTACATTATGGGAAAATCGACTCAGACACATATGTATGCACAAAAGAGGTTACAGTTAAAGTTATTATTGTCAAATTGTAATTGAATATTAAAGTATTAAGTATAATGGGGCAGACTTTGGCCCCAGAGCAAGCATGATTGGTGGCACCACTACCCTTACTTGGCCTAGCTCTAGTCCTTGTTGAGATGGAGAACAGGTCCTCCACTGAGGTAGTGACAATCTCACCTCTCTCAAAAGGGAGATTCCACACAAGCACTCTTGCACCAAAAATAGGCCTTTGAGGAGCACTGCTTTCTGCCCACCTCCATAAAGTGACCTCAAAGGTAAACTAAATAAACAAAAAAGATCCTAAACAAAAATCTCCAACTCATCTTAGGTTAAATAAACCCTGTCTGACCTATACAAACTTTCCTCTAGTCTAAACTGATGACAAGTCTGCAAACAGCAGAGATAACTTTGTGCCGCATCCTATCCAAAGTCGCTTACCATTGCGTAGCCATCCAAAAATCTATGTGGGACAATCTTAGACCAAAAGTAAAAGTACAAGAAGTAGGGAGTTGTACATTTTGGGGTATGTGACACATCTAAATTCACTAGTAGGTTAGGGAGGTGTCTTCTTTCCCATGTACAGCAATGACGTATCTATAATGGGTGCTGAGTTTGCAGTGCCCATGGGTCCCTGAAAAAAGGGGGGCACCACACGCCCTGCACCAACAACCTACCCCACAGCATGCCTGCAGCGGGTCACCCTGTACCCTGCCAATGGCGCCATATTCTGTATTACATATTCTGAAAGTTGGTGTCGTACTCTGGTACCTCCTGCGCATTCGCCTACTGTTTAAAATATCACATGAAAAATGGCGACATCGGCAACAGTTTAGGGAGGGGGGGGGGGCGCTGCACAGAGGAGGTGCTTCACACAGGCCTTCCCAGGCATTAATATGTCTCTGGTGTACAGGGCAGACCATCTATATGCACCTAAGCAATACCAAGTTGTTTTGAGAGTATAGAAGTTTATATACTGTAAAAAATGGTTTTATATTTCAAAATCCACCACGTTTAGTGGCCTTGATGTCTGGCAGTTTACATAAAGAAAAACACCTGCAATGAATTTAAATCACATGTTCCTCATGTATACGCTTGTAGACAATATTTCTCACTACAAATATACTGAGTCCAGGAAAGGAGATTGAACCAAAAATGAAAAGCATTTCTTACACACTGCTTGTTACAGAGACAGACTCAGTTTTCCAAGTTTCATTTAGACTCCAAAATATGTAGCACATATGGAAAGATACTGTGATAGAAATAATGATAGCATTTTTCTGAATGTTGTGCTTTTCAGCCTCTCGTTAATATATACCTGTTAATCTGCAACTGTGTAGAGAAGTGTTTTAAAATAACAACTGCTTTCCTCGAAATGACAGATTTTTATGAGCCAAATGACACTCTGTGTTAATAAAAATATCTGCTTCCCTATAAAATGCATTCAGCTACATACAGAAGTTTCAGAGTCTTTCCCGCAAGAATAAATGACATCTGCAATTGCCAGAATATTTTCCACACATCAGGACACTGTAGTTTGCAGCATGTGCCAATGTTCCATATCCGTTTCTGATCTAAAGTCTAATTTTTCTATGGAATTGTTCCTGTATACTTTGCAGGTGCTGCTATTTCATGACCAGAATTATGGTCTCCATTATGAATATACAATACCACTGGACCCAGTTCCAGAGAACCGGAGTGCAAAAGTGAATGAACCGTTGTATATGTGGACTCACTCAGGTTGGGAGGACTGTGATGCTGTTTGTGGAGGAGGTAAAGTAGTGTTATGTACGCTAATGATGATGGGATGAGGGGTTATGACAGGAGCATTTTATCAGTGCAGTGAGCCTGTGAGCAACAGTAATGCCTTAACTCTCCCCACCCCTCAAAAAAAATGAAAAGTGTTTTGTGGGGATGGGCTAATGGTCCTAGGCACATTATCAGCCACCATTATCAGATCTTCATTGATCCCAGACACATAGGGCCAAATGTAATAGGTAGTCAGTTTTAGTAACAGTACAAACTCGCACTTTCTCTCACTTTTAAAAAGTGCGAGTTTGTACTGAAACTCGCAAATTCAATAGCCTGTGAACTTTTCAGCTCGAGGCTACTGCATTTGCGAGTGCAGGCGAGTTTAGGACTATGTAAACTGACACCTTTTAATGCGAGTAGCATTAAAAGGTGCGAGTTTTAGGGAAGCCATCACAGATCAGTGAGATCCGTGATGGCTTCTGTGTGTGTTAACAAAAAACAAAAACGTGCACCCCCTCCCCAAAAGCATAACCAGCCCCGGGCTTTATAAAGCCTGTTCTGGTTCTAAAAATACAGGGGCCAAAATGCGTAAGGGGCCCCTGTATATTAAGAACCAGCACAGGGCTTTGTTGAGCTGGTCCTGGTTCTGGAAAATCAGGGGACAAAACGAGTAGGGGTCCCCTGAAAATTCCAGAACCAGCACCGAACTCTTTCTAGCAGGGGGATAATGCCACAGCCAGGGAAAACCTGTCACCGGCTTCCCCGGCCAAAGCATTATGCCTGACTGCTAGTCAGTCCAGGCCGGGGATCCCTGGGGAGTTGGGTGCCCCCCAATAAAGGGGTACCCCTCTCCAGGGCACCCCAGGCCTAGACTGATAGCCCGGGGCTATCCCCGGCACCCTAGGGCGGTGGGTGCCGGGTTGATGGTGTAAAGTGTAAAATTAAATTTTCCATATTGTCTTTATTTGTAGAACCACAAGTACCAGCAAGCCTCCCCTGCATGCTGGTATTTGGAGAACCACAAATACCAGCATGCGGGGCATTACAGGCCCACTGGCACTTGTAGTTCCACAACTAAAGAAATATGTAAACACTTTACACTATCAACCCGGTACCCACCGCCCTAGGGTGCCGGGATAGGCCCGGGCTATCAGTGTAGGCCTGGGGTTCCCTGGAGAGGGGGACCCCTTTATTGGGGGGGTCCTCAACTCCCCAGGGATCCCTGGCCTGGACTGATTAGCGGTCAGGGATAATGCTTTGGCAAGGGGTAACCGCTAGACAGAGTTCGGTGCTGGTTCTGGAATTTTCAGGGGACCCCTACTCGTTTTGTCCCCTGATTTTCCAGAACCAGGACCAGCTCAACAAAGCCCTGTGCTGGTTCTTAATATACAGGGGCCCCCTGCGCATTTTGGCCCCTGTATTTTTAGAACCAGAAAAGACTCTATAAAGCCCGGGGCTGGTTATGCTTTTGGGGAGGGGGTGCACGTCATTTTTTTTCTTTAAAAACATTTAACATAAGTACACAAAGAAACATGTACATATCTCATGGATATGTGCATGTTTCTGTGTTAATCTGACATGCTCAGGATGTACTCGCTAGCCTGAAGCAGGTCTATTATTTGGGGACTTTTGGTAATCTTTTTTTTGCGAGTCTGAAACAGACACTCTATTACATTGGGCGAGTTGATTGTTTTCAATGTGAAAACATCTGGATGCGAGTTTGAGAATGGAGAGTTTTAGTAACTCTGAAAAATGCGAGTTTTAGTGAACAGACACCCTATTACATTGGAGAGTTGTGAAAAATTGCGAGTTTAGCACCAAACTCGCAAATTTACCAAAACAGACTACCTATTACATTTGGCCCATAGAGTCCTCACACACTGTTAACACCTGACCAGGTATCATAAGAAATGGCCAGGTGTTGAGGACCTTCAATTCAAAGGTACAGGGCAGGGACCCCTTGACTGATTGGTAGATGTGCTAATGTGTTAGGCCACTGAAACCAGATAATCCCAGCTACAGTACTCTCTTTCCCCGTATGTACAGTAAAACGTGAAATCACATTGCCATTGGATCAGCTGGTGAATAGAGTTTAATGAGTGCCCCAGTATTCACTATGGACCCCTGCAAGTAGGTAATGGTGTCTACTACAAGATGCCCTTAGGTTGAGATACCTAGATTAATCTCCCTAGGCAGCATTTGACAAGAGACAGTACAAGGCAATGATGAACACAGGACACAGGGAAAGGCTAGGGGTCACACAAGGTAACATAGCATCATAGACAGTAATACAGCCAAGGCCAGCCATGGGTGGTCAGAAAGATTGCAGACAGCACACATTTTTTGTCAATGAGAGAAGATATAATGATGTAGTGATAGATAGACAGACAGACAGACAGACAGACAGACAGACAGACAGGGAATGTAGTTAGTATCCCAGCTGTCGGGATGCCAGTGCCCAGAATACCGGCGCCGGAATCCCGACACCATTGAAAATCCCGGCGCCAGAATTCCGACTGCTGAAATTCCGATGGTGAGTATTGGGGTTAGGGATAGGAATAGGCTGCAGGGGAGGAGGGTTAGTGGTAGGGGTAGGGTACTTAACGGCAGTTCTAGATACAGTATCCGAACGCTGTTGGGATTCTGGTGTTGGGATTCTGACCACCAGGATCCTGAGCGCTGGCATCCCGTACCCAATAGATAGATAGATAGGTAGGTAGGTAAGTAGGTGGATAGATAGATAGATACTGTAGAAAGATACTGTAGATAGATACTGTAGATAGATACATAGATAGATAGATAGATAGATAGATAGATAGATAGATAGATAGATAGATAGATAGATTTTTCAAGTTTGAAATCTGGTCATGGACAACACAAATATTAGCAGTAAAATTGCCCATATTTATTATCTACGTATTTCATTTGCATGCTAGGTGAAAGGAAGACAACAGTCTCTTGTACAAAGATTTTGAATAAAAATATAACTTTTGTGGAGAACAACAACTGTAAAGACCTGATGAAGCCAGAACCTCAGATAAGAAAGTGCAATGAGCAACCTTGCCAAACAAGGTACAAAGATGTGTGTTTTAAAAAATGTCTTGTCTATGAACATGATGAAGCATAATTCTTATTATGATCCCTGAGATGGTAACAGGGGCTGGCTGGCAACTTTTAGTGTCATGGGTGTCATGGTGCACAGTTTGGGAACCATTGACCTAAGATGTAACTGCAGTCTGAAAGTCACCTTTGTGGTGCATGTTGCGTCCCTGCTTCATCATGTGTTTACTGACATTCTACTCACTGTAGGGAACAATGGGCCTGATTGATCTTCAGATGGAATTGCAAAGCTGCTCGCAAGCAGCTTTGCAATTCCATCTGTTCAGATATGGTAATGCATATGGTAATGCATCCTGACTCCTGCTGCATTATGTATCTGAGCTGCGTTGTCTAACGTAGCATTGGATACTCTGCGGAACATCGGCCGGCTGACCCATGGGGTCACGCAGCCAGCCACCACAGATGAGAGGATGAAGATAGGAAATTTCTGAGCTCCTGGATTCTTCCCTCCTCCTCCAACGGCGGCGACATGCCTCCATTACGGGGAAATGGAGGGCATCGCCGCCCCCTCCCGCCCACAAACGGCAGAAGACTGTCAATCACTGACAGTCTGCTGCCAGTCTCCGTGCGAGATCGCAGACCTGTTCCACACATGCGCAAAACGGGTCATGTGACTGCGCAGATTCCCGATCATTGGTGTGCACTGCTGAATACGGCCCAATGATCCACAGTTTACAATCCGTTTAAGCTTGGTTAACGTCATTGTTAATGTAAAGTAGCTGTAACTCTGTAACACGTGTGTACAAGCTGTACATGAAAACCAGGGAAGGCTGTACATATGTTATTTGTGCTCCACCTATCATATTTATAATATAACGCTATTACTTGAAGGCATGTGCTACCCAATGTTCACTGTCAGCTAAGCCTTCCTGAAACACTTTTCTTATTTCATATAGCTTGCCTTACTAGACTAAACATTTTGGGGTAAATTTACTAAAGTGCCCCTTAGCATTGGTAGAGTTTCATGGGATTGAAGAGGACAATTATTACAGAATAATAAATCCATATTTCTCTAAGCTCTGTCTTGTCTCCTACATGCATGCGCTGTGGGATCCGGGGCCTGCTTCTTCCTTCCAATGGCTCCCACTGCAAGGGAGATGGAACAGACCCTAGATGGGACTGAATGCAGCCGCCGGAGTAGGACAAAGAGGGAGGTGGAGCAGGACATACCAGTGGCCAGTGGGACAGGGTGGAGGAGTGAGCAGAAAAGGAGTGAGGCAATACAGAGGAGGAGGGCTAGGTGGAGTGGAGCAGCGAAGGGGGTGGGGTGGGACAGAGTTGGGAGTGGAGCAGTGAGGGAGCAGAGGCTATACAGAGCAGGGGGCGAGGTGGAGTGGAGCAGCGAAGGGGCTGGGGTGGGACAGAGTTGGGAGTGGAGCACCGAGGGGGCGGAGGCGATACAGAGGAGGGGGGCGAGGTGGAGTGGAGCAGCGAAGGGGCTTGGGTGGGACAGAGTTGGGAGTGGAGCAGTGAGGGGGCGGAGGCTGGCCAGGGTCAGGGGGGGACAGACTGTGATGATCCGACCTATGCCAGGTTCCTTTACTAGTGCAATTATAATGAATTTCATTCAACATATAAAAATATTATAGGTCCCCTTCAATGAAATAGTTACATCACAGCTTGAGTTAATGTGAGAAAACTGAATCAGGATTTGGGAATAACTGAAGGAATTCTTTACAGTCCCAATGTGTTATCCAGCTGCTACAATCAAGAGAGGAGAAATAGCCACAGGGAGCAGAAGTTGAGTGAATTTGGTGTGGAGAGCAGGTGTCCGCACAACTTCCATTGTATAATAAAGGCCCCTCCCTCCAGATGTTCTGCAGTAGTATTCTAGATAGACAAGAAGAATGCTTTAGGGATCTTACTTACTGTAGTTGAGTTTGGCAGACATTAGCGTTAAGTTAGTGATGCTTTGTTTTGAAGAGTGCTTGGATTAATGTGAGTAAGAATGCATCCTAAACATTTACCCTATTTAAAGTGCTATGTTCTATGTATATATTTATCACAGCTGCTGCAATTGAATAAGCTGGTGTTGTCCGTAACACCTGTGACCAGCACCTCTTTGCTCTGTACACCAGATGTTATAAATGTTCCCAAATGACAATCACTGTACTGTACAATACATCAGTAATCTTTCAGTCTATGCAATACTGTATTTCTTCTCATGCTCTTCTAAAAAGATTGCAGCAATGTCTCTGATTTATGCCTACAATTTATACTCGCAACATACAGGGCCTGATTCAGAGATGGACGCTGGTGAGATTGATTTTTTTGTGTTCACCTCAGGCCACTTCCCAGTCACCACCCAGGAACACCCATCACTTTGCCACCCCATATCTGATACCATCTGTCCCGAATACAATAGCCTTTTTGTGCGTACAAATAGCATAACACATGCGTTGTAAGGGTTTCCTGAACTTTTCATGCATGGAAACTAATCGCTTAGCTACGTGAACATTGGCATTGTGTTTGAATTGCGCGCACTTGCTGAATCAGGCCCACAGTGTTAATGTTAAATGAACACTTTGTATGGGGTAAATTTACTGAAGTGAGTTTTAGAAGAGATGTTGCCCATAGCAACCAATCAGATTCTACTTAACATTTAACTAGCACCTTCTAGAACAGCGGTGGCCAACCTGTGGTTCTTGAGCCATATGCGGCTCTTCCGTTTTCTGATGCGGCTCCCCTGACTGACACTGGCTGTCTCCTCTGATATGGGCACATCTGTTCAGATGAGGCTCATCCTTTGTTGCAGCAGTCTGCTCCACTCTGGAGGTGGTATGCAGTCACACTGCCGACGAACGGAATGCCGGGCATCGATATCCCGCCGCCCGACAATATGCCGGCGACGATATCCCCACAGTGAACAGGATACTGACACCGGCATCGCAAGGCTTCACAATCCCGATCATCCAGATGGGTAAGTAACGGCAAAGTCCCCAGGGAAGGGGGGGTTAGGTTTAGGCACCACTAGGGAGGAGGTTAGGGCTAGGCACCCCGGGAGGGTTAGGCTAGGGGAAGAGGGGGTTAGGGTTAGGCAACCCCTGTTAGGTTCAGGGTGTGGGGATGGGGGTTAGATATAGGCACCACTAGGGAGGAGGTTAGGCTTATGGGGTGGGTAAGGGGTATGCGCTTTTACAGATATTTTGGGGCTCTTTGCCTTTGACTGGTTGGCCACCCCTGTTCTAGAAGATAATAGCTAGAATCTTTGGTTGCTATGGGCAACATCTATTCTAAAACTAACTTCTAAAAACTCTCACTTTAGTAAATATAACTCTATCAGTCTAATCCTAACAACATTTTTGACCTATGGAACAAATTGGATGTTTGGAAATAATAAAAATTCCCACAATGGAGCAGAACATAGGGCCTGATTTAGAGATGTACTCTAATGCAATCACAGCTGGATGGAACGCAGCTGCAAAAATATGCTAATGACACTTGCCATCAAGTGCTTAGAGACACCTATGGAAAGCATCTCACATCCGCCACTCACCTCAAAAGGGAAACATCAGAAACATCAAACGCAGGTCAGACGGTCACCAGCCTTCTGAATAGAGATGTGCGCTGAGTGACCCCCATGTTTTTGTTTTGGGATCTGAATTCATCTTCATGTTTTGGTTTTGGTTTTTCAAAACCACCTTCAAGTGTTTTGGTTCTGGCTTTTTTTTTTTTAAAAATGCTAAAAAGTTTTTAAAAACACCCAAAATCATGTAAATTTTTAAAATCCGAATTTCGAACCGTGGAAGATCCGAAATGCGACTTGGATCTGTCCGGATCTCCTCAGGGGATCAGAACCACAACTTGGATCTGTCCAGACTCACAAAATTTGGGTGGATTTGGATTTCTAGAGAATTGAACTGCACATCTCTGCTTCTGAGTAAGTCATTTTTCTAACCACCCCCCCATTGCCTCCCCCAAACGCTGACTACCTGTCTCTCACTTTGCGATCGAATCCTCTGTGTGAGTGTAATTGAAAAACTATCGCTGCGCGCGCCCAGTGCGGCTTACATGCGTGCGCAATGGCTAACAATCGCTCAATCTGCATAAACATCGGCATTGTGTACATCTCTGTATCAGGCCCATGGTAACATAGGCCCTCATTCAGAGCCGCTCGCTAGCGGCCGTACGCTCGTTCCGAGCGATGTTCGCACATCTGCGCATGCGTACGGTTTTTAGTACGCATGCGCAAACCAGTCAGTGCGGCCGAAAATCGTTTGTACGCTATATAGCGAGTGCCTGCTATTTTGAGTGACAGAATGAGGCGTATGTGGGTGGTAACAGGGGAAGGTGTTTGAAAACGGGGGAGTGGAATTCGAACGCAGGCGTGCTTAAAGGTCAAAACGGGCGTTTTAAGGGAGTGCATAATTAATACAGCAGCGTCATTGACCATGTCACTTGGTTTTTTTTAACTCAGAACTGCTCGCAAAATAGCGGTTGAAAAAAACAACCACAAGAATAGCGAGCAGTTCATACGCTGTACGATGTACTCGATTAATCTAATAAATAGCGGACATGACGTATGGTGCGAGCGGCCAGGGGTCGTTTTTATCAAATAAACGAGCGTATGTTTTGTTCGCTCGTTCAGACTTAGAGGTGTGAACAGACTGCAATTTGCGAACAGATCATTTGAATAGCCACCCCTTGTTTTTGAACGAACGACCGCAAATAGCGAACGGCTCTGAATCAGGCCCATAGTACATTCTTTCTGTATCACTGACTTTCCGTTTATATCTAACCTAATAGGAAGTATGCAATCAGCAGAAATAAATTCATTTTTCAAAGCATAAAGCAGAACATGATACAATAAATGAGCTTTGCTGGTTTTTTGATGAATTACCTAATCACCGTCTCTTTACACTTCTTTACTGGCAGCTTCTCACTAGCAACTAATCATATATAAGATTTGCATATTGAAAATTTAAAGTGTTCTGGTGTCTCTTACTATCTCAGTACCTGTCTACTAAAATGGTCTTTTAATGAAAATTAGAAGAATAAGTAAACGACAGGTGTTTTAATTAAGGTGTCTGAAATTACAGATTTTAGCTGAATTGTCCAAGTATAAGAATCTCATAATTGGGAGTCTGAATGTACTAAGGTCCTGATTCAGAGATGTATACTAATGCCACAGCCGCTGCTGCGAATTTGCATGCAGTGACTGTGTGAGAATATGCAAATATAACAGCTGCTGGGATTTGCATTGAGACGTCCACCTGCAGCTTCGTAAATCCAAATGACTGTGTACAAAGACGCAGCATCGGTCACAGATCATTCGATAATCCATCCCCTGAGTAACCCTATGGTCATGCAGAATGGCCATGGGAACTGAGCCCCCGAGCCATTTCTCCTGCGTACGAGATCGCAGACATAGATATCTATTGGGGCTGCTTAAATGCTGGAACATACCAAGCTCCAAAGTGCAAAGGATTCCAGAGCTTGGCCACGACGGGTGACACCATCTCCAGATACCGTTAGCCATTGTAGCCTGTGGGCTACATATTGCAAATGCTACCAGGAGAGGGATCCGTGCGGTCCGATCACATCAGGTCGCACATATACAGTAGCATGGCTGACCCCCCCCCAAACCTAAAAGTATCATGATCCTATTAGCGATCACTTTACTTTTAGACATTGCAGGGATGGGAACCTGTCCCTGCATGTGCTTTTTGTTAAATAAGCGCCTGTAAAAAAAGATAACGATCGGGTCTAAAACCAGCTAATTAATAAGACCCAAATGCATTTCGTAAAATGAACAGTGTAGATGTCAAATATTATTTTTGTTTTATTGCATCAAATAAAAATGTGGCTACATGAGAATAAATGACTCACTCCTCTAATTTTAGATTGCACACATGTTACAATTACCGTTGCTGCTAATGGGGGGCAGGCACAAAGTACCCAGGGCCTACCTGTGGGCACAGCTACATCCCCAATAGGGATTGGCCATATGCCCTTTAGCTGTTTTGCAGCATCCTGGTACAGTATGTTTTTATGCACAATGGGCCATGGCCATCTCCCCACCTCCCTCTGTAACGGAACCTGAAAACTATGATGACACCTGACAGTAATGGTGCCATAGTAATTCAAATAAATCTACAATTTTTTGCTAAGCTATGTTTATACTGTACACTAAGTATAAAATGAAAATACGTATTTTGGTACAAAGCCACAATATTATTACTCAAATTCTTTACTCTCGAACATATTTTTATTTAGGTGGATGATGACCGAATGGACTTCATGTTCTAAGACATGTGGTAAAGGAACCCAAAGCCGCCAGACTGCGTGCACCCAGCAGCTGAGGAATGGTACACTGATCACAGCTCGGGAGAGAGACTGCCATGGATATAAGCCTCCATCAACCCAGCGCTGTGAGGGCCAGGACTGTATGACAGTGTGGGAGGTCGGAGTGTGGTCTGAGGTGTAGTAATGCACATGCAGAAGATAAATAGGATGGATCAATTTCAGTGTTACTATATTCTGCTTTGTTTTTATGATACCTAGGCCCATATTAGCTAAACAGTTGCTTGAACCGGCTGCAGTTATGGGCACTAAATCTGCAATTTGCAGTATACCATTACTATAAAAGAGGAAATGTTCCCTATGGTTAAATTTGGGGTGCAAGAAAAAAAGGTTCAAACCTAACCTACTGTATGGCATAAATCATGTAAGAGTTTTACTATAGATTGAAACATGTATTTAATTGTCAGAATCAATAATAAAATGAAGAAAAAGTTACAGAATATGTAACATTTCTTAGACTTACCCAGTAGTTAGCATGTATGGTAAACAAATGTAAAGAGGGGGGGGGGAAATATTTCTGTTTTTCTTCCCCCAAAATCAGGAAAATATAGGCTGCTCCCCTGATATTCCCACACTAAGACCATTTGGCTAATCCCTTTTCTGACAGTCCACATACTTATTCTGGCACAGATACTTAGGACAATCAGGACTATTGTCATGTGAGGGCGCAAATACTGTAGTTAAACTGAATTGAAAAAAGTAATTGTATAACAGTCCAGGTATTTATAATGATCACTTTGTATAATAGCCCTAGTGAGTGCCAGAGTCACCATCTTACAGCTAAAAACCAAAGTGCAAAGCAAAGATTGTACCATCATGTTGTGCTTTGCAGCAGCGGTTCTGCCACTATACTATATGTAATGCACATTGCTTAGCAGTGCTATTTATTTTAGTGAGTTGAAATACTGTATGTTTGGAAAAATAACTGATCTAAAATATTTGGGTAATCTTTTTCAGTGCTCCTTAAAATGTGGCAAAGGTGTGCGCCATCGGACTGTGAGATGCACAAACCCACGTAAGAAGTGCGTAATATCTACTAGACCGAGGGAAATGGAAGACTGTGAAGATTATTCCAAGTGCTATATATGGAGGACAGGAGATTGGTCTAAGGTGCATTCATTTTAAGTTTAATTATAATCTAAATTTTTTTTCCCAGTGGTTACTTCTTCAATAAAGAGAATGGGCATTGACAGGAGACTATGTAAATAAACGATACACAGTTACTAACCACAGATTAGTCTAAGTATTTAGGATTTAGGGGTCTATTTAACAATCTGCAGCAACAAGGCTGATTTTCTACTACTGCTTGGATAGAAAATCAGTTATCGCCACAATTAAACAAGAAAAGTTTGCTGCGGCGCCTTAGTAATAATTACAGTATGCCCCTGGCAATACTGGTTGGCTATGGTAAGAGGACTCTATGCTGGCCAGTCAAACACAAGACCTCAGAGCTGTAGGCAGTAATAGTAACTACTACGCTATCTGAGTTGCCCAACGTATACTGTATGTAAAAATAGTTGAAAAAATATTATTTTATTCTATTTAAATGTTTTATTTTAATAGTAAAGCATTTTTTTTTAAAGGATCTTCCACTATAGCGATAGTATGACAACTGGTGGTACTTGTTCCATCGCGGCCTTTGTTAAATAGACTTCCCCATGATTTGCTTTAGGAAGCTATCGTCAGCGATATCCCCATATACAAGAGACTTGTTAAATAGCGAGAAGCTCTTACTCTGGAGAAAACTAAAAATTTTGACAGAGTTAGGGTTTACTGTATCTCCCTTTAATAAATATATCCCAAAATGTATAATCGGGTACTTGTCTATAGACATCTAAAAGACAATAGGACTATCACTGTTATCCACTTCCATTATTTGTTGGCAACTCTATTGATAGCACCCTAAATAAATATTAATATATTTCAAAGCTTAAACTGTTCGTCTTTTTATGCAACTTATATTGTAGTCATTGAATGCTAGCTGTAACACTTTTTGTAGTTTGCTTTTTTGGTGTTTGTGAAGGTATGGCATTAACGTGAACAATTTGTGAATAGTTGAATGTTTCATAAGAAATGGTACCTTTTTATGCTAAAGCAGCAATCCCTTGGAAAAAAGATATAATTCTTACAATATAAATCACTGTGACAGGTTATAAAAAGTATGTTACTATTAATAATTTATGTTTCTGGGGTACTATGCCAACCACAGTCACAATGGTACATGTTGTAGAAAGGAAATTGCCTCTGTTATCTGTCTGCCCATTACTGTACAATCCCCCTTTGCCTCGTAGGGCATGTTGAGAGCTGTGAACCTATGTGTTTGTAACAGACTTACTGTGTCTGTGGCTAGCCTTTTTTGTTAGCCAACCAGAGAGATTTGAAAATGAGATATTCATTTGTAGAAGGATAACTAAGATTATTAATTAAAAGGAAGATATATTCTATACACAATTGCTTTAACTTCTGCACAATACCTCACTATGGGGCTGATTCAGCTTCATACGGAATTGCAAAGCTGCACTCAGGCAGTTTTTCATTTCCATCCTTGCTAATATGCAAATGCAGCAGGAGATGTATGACACCCTCTGCTGCATTTGCGATCCCAGCACTGCGACCGAGGTCGCAGACTGGGTTCACCATCATGACCATCGGTGTTCAAAAGTCGTGATGGTGGATGGCGCCTGGCCTCAGCTTACTCAGGTTGGCCAGCTTGCGAGGCCAGGAAACTCTGTCCGTCGACGCAGTCCATGATCTTGCCACTCTCAGAAAACAGCGTGGATATGCCAGTGTTTCCGGGAATGCTGGCTGATCCCGCCTCCGCACCGCCCCTTAGATGCCTCTGCCTGTCAATCAGGCAGAGGCATCGAAGGGGTTGTGTGCATTTCTGCAGTACCTATTCTGCACACTTGCAGAATGGGTCCTGCGCACACACAGATTCCCGATAATCGGGAATCTGTGTTCAGCATTGCACTTGCGTGCAATGTGAATCAGCACCTATATTTTTTTTTCCGTCACATTCACCTGCATTTTAATTTATTGTAGGATTGCTAGAGAATGTAAGTATTTGTAGGCAGCAAACTCTTGCAAGCCTGAGACATGTACTGTAAACTGCAATATTATTATTATTACCAGTTATTTATATAGCGCACACATATTCCGCAGCGCTTTACAGAGAATATTTTGGCCATTCACATCACTCCCTGCCCCAGTGGAGCTTACAATCTATATTCCCTATCACATGCTCACACACACTAGGGTTAATTTTGTTGGGAGCCAATTAGCCTACCAGTATATTTTTGGAGTGTGGGAGTAAACCGGAGCACCAGGAGGAAACCCACGCAAGCACAGGGAGAATATACAAACTCCACACAGTTAGAGCAGAAGTGAAAATTGAACCCACGACCTCAGTGCTGTGAGGTAGCAATGTTAACCATTACACCATCTGTGCTGCCCCATGGCCACGTTTGAAATCTCAGTCGCTAATTATATGAAGTACAATTAAATATTTCTCATGCTGCATTCATAGAATACTACAGTGCTTACATGGCAGGAATTCCTAACTTTGTAAGGCTAAAATAGGTAGATACACGAAGGCTGTAATTCAATTCAAAGCAACGTTCTACCGATCATCGTGGCAATACTTGGCTGCGCACATATTGGCAGCCCACAACGCAAGTTTTCCTGCACACCTCTATGAGAGGGACAA
This sequence comes from Taudactylus pleione, assembly GCA_031769625.1. Taxonomy (NCBI): domain Eukaryota; kingdom Metazoa; phylum Chordata; class Amphibia; order Anura; family Myobatrachidae; genus Taudactylus; species Taudactylus pleione. The sequence goes on from JAUIMM010000161.1 coordinate 11,509,498, forward strand.
CTTGCAATGTGGGTTGAAAATCAAGTTGACACATCTCGTCTATCACGCTGAATTGAATTCTCCCTAAAGTGTGCATGTGAAATGATATATCTGTAACTGTAGGAAATAAAATTGCTGTGTTAAGCTAAATTCCATACACTTGCTACATTACTGCCTTTGCACAAGATGAGAACTGTAACCACATCAAAATATTGGAAATGAGGCTGCAACTTAATATGATATGCTTTTCTATTTTCTGATTGGCCACATACCGTGTCGGACTGAGGCATAAAGGGTCCACCGGGGAAATGCAGTAATAGGGGTCCATACTTAAAGGTCATCCACCAGATGGGGTGTGGCCAGCCACCATAGGCAGCAAACTCTTGCAGGCCTGAGACATGTACTGTAAACTGCAATATTATTATTATTACCAGTTATTTATATTGCGCACACATATTCCGCAGCGCTTTACAGAGAGACTATTTGGCCATTCACATCAGTCCCTGCCCCAGTGGAGCTAACAATCTATGTTCCCTATCACATGCTCACACACACTAGGGTTAATTTTAAATTTTAATTTTTAATATGGTTGCAGGGTGTGCGGTGCAGGGCCCCCCACAAACTGCACCCTTTATAGATACGCCACTGCTCTGGGAACAGTCCTTTCCATTCCATATGCACCTTAATGCAGTCCCCCCAGTAGTGCCCCTTGTACAGTACCCCCAGTATGCAATGTCCCCAGTAGTGGTCCCTCCTATGCAGGCCCCAAGTAGTGCCCCTTATACATTGCTCCCAGTAGTGGTCGTCCTTATGCAGGCCCCCAGTAGTGATCCCCCATATGCAGTGCCCCTTATACAGTGCCCCCAGTAGTTGTCCCCCCTGTGCAGTGCCCCTTGTGCCTCAGTAGAGGTCCCCCTTATGCAGTCCTCCAGTAGTGCCCCTTATATACTGCCTCCAGTAGTAGTCACCCCTATGTAGTGCCCCCCCCTATGCAGTGCACCCTGTAGTGGTCCTCCCTATTCAGTGCCCCCAGTAGTGGGGTCCCCTATGCAGTGCCCCTTGTGCCCCAGGAGAGGTCCCCCTTATGCAGGCCTCCAGTAGTGTCCCCAGTAGTGATCCCCCCTATGCAGTGCCCCCAGTAGTGGTTCCCCCTGTGCCCCCAGTGGTAAGCCCCTTATATAGTGACCCCAGTAGTAGTCCCTCCTATGCAGTGCCCCCAGTAGTGGTACCCCCTATGCAGTGCCCCTTATACAGTGCCCCCAGTAGTGGTCCCCCCTGTGCAGTGCCCCTCGTGCCCCCAGTAGTAAGCTCCTTATATAGTGACCCCAGTAGTAGTCCCCCCTATGCAGTGCCTCCAGTAGTGGTACCCCCTATGCAGTGCCCCTTATATAGTGCCCCCAGTAGTAGTCCCCCCCATGTAGTGCCCCCAATAGTGGTATCCCTTATGCAGTGCCCTTTAAATAGTGGCCCCAGTTGTAGTCCCCCCTATGCAGTACCCCCAGTATTGCCCTTTATATAGAGCCCCCAGTAGTGGTCCACTGAAGCAGTGCCCCCAGTAGTAGTCCCCCTTTATAGTGCCCCTAGTAGTTGTCCCCCCCTTGTAGTGCCCCTAGTAGTAGTCCCCCCCTTGTAGTGGTCCACCCCCAGTAGTCACACACATAATAAAAATAAAAAATAAAACACTTACCTGAATCCCGGCTCCTGCTCCCGTCGCCGCCATCCGCTCCTCCATCTGTCCTCCCAGGACGGCCGTTTTGCTAATAGAGTCTGACAGACTCTCATTGGCTGTTAATTAAAACAAACAGACTGCTGCCGGCGCCAGCGGCTGTGTGTTTGTCACTGTGTAGTGCTGACCAAACTCCATTCGGTCAGCACTACACGCGCGGTGCAGCTGTGTCACAGAGACACAGTCTGCCCACAGCCCGCATGGTCGCAGCTGAGGCGCCCTCCACTATGTGGCGCCCTACTCAGCTGTGTACCATGCATATGCATAGAATCGGCCCTGGCTTTCAAATAAGTACAATGACCCAACAGCAACAACTACAGTAACTAGTCATTTGTAGTGCACTGTCCTAGCCAGGCTGAACATTACTACCATAATACATACAGGCCTCTAAGCATGCTCTGGGGACTTACTGTAGAAGTGCACCCTAATGGAACAGGGAACATGTATACAGTACAGAACATTTATACAGTACAGTGGTAATTATAAGCTTTATATGATCAGTCTAGTCACTTTTTTTAAAGGAAACATTAGTAGCTAGGAATGTTGTGTTTATTTTTTCCATGAGGACTTTTTATTAACAAGAGCATTATTTTCTTTTTATTGAAGAATACTTAAAAGCAAGTCAGCTCTGCTATTAATGATCTATTGCTAAATGTGAATGACTAAATATTGGCCCTAACTGAAAGATGTGAGCCAAGCTCGTTTAATTGTATTTATTGAACAAAACATGAATTGTCTCTTTGTGAGATGAATGATTGTAAATGAGCTGATAATTCCTGTAAGGTCACCATGACTTATGCAGATCTTGTATAGTTCTCCATTGCAATCAAGATGGCTGCCAAATCTTATGAGGCACTATGGTCCATTTACTTCCTGTATGTAATTGAGCCTACTTGAAATTTGTAAATAACTACTGTACAGTTGGTAATAATGTCTACGTTACCATGGCAACTATAGTGAAATGTTTAAAAAAAAAAAAAATTGATTGATAATATACCATGTCTTCAACAGTTCTCCTCTTAATTTAAGCATTTCTTTGTTTACTCCCAGCCAGCTGGAATTAGCTGTAACACCTTCCTCAGCTATTGGCCTTAAGAAATTCCCAACGTCCAACATATTGGCAGTGAATAGAAAGAATAAATCTGAGTAATAATCTTCAATGCCAAGTTTAGAATTGGTTTGTTAAAAAAAACATAGAAATTTAGTGTTGCATTAATATACAAATTGTAAAAACAGGTCATTATTAACATGTGCTCTCTGCCATGTGTATGTAGCGTTACATAACTGGCAAAAGACAATTATGAGCTGTACACCAAACTAAAATGTTTCTTTTGTAAGTAAGGTGAATATTGACTTAATGCCTTTGTTATTTTTAAGGTACGTTACTATGATGTTCCAAAGTAAACCAAGGATTGTTCATTTAATATTAAAGAAGTTTGTGCAGTGCTATTACGTAATCTTTACACTTGCAGTTACTTCCAAATTTCACTAAAGTTACATATGAATTGCATTTATTCCAATAATAATTATTGCATTGATAAAAATTGCTAATTCACAAGCAACATTAATGCTCTTTAAGTGCCTAATTAAATTGCCTAAAAACTGGAACATTTTATTCTCCCGTTAATAGCGACTATTGAGCAGTGTGGACGTTTGTACATTGGGATACTAAAATTTACTTCAACATTTGAAATACAAAGCATTATTACATGCAAAAATGTTGCAAAACAATTCAAAAAGTCACACAATAAAGTACTCAGTGCTGAAAAGTTATGTTATCTATGAGTATTAATGTGTTTTGTAAGGTTTCTTGTATCCTTGTTGCCTTGTTGATAGAGTGTATGTTTGTTGATGTAACCTTGTGAAATGGTTTTGTTATAGCAATCGTGTGCTTGTTTAACTTTTTATTACATTGCTCGGAGTGCCACCGGAATAATATGCTTTTCTGCTAAAGTGTAAATGGAGGTGTAAAATGGATCCCAATAAATTATAGGATAAAATCTGAAGAACAAAAGCTCTGAGCTGGTTCAAAACGTACGTCCTTGTCCTTAATGGAAATGGCTGTGCGGCTCTCAGGGTAAAAATCCTTGCAATGCAGTCAAAAAAACTGATGTCCCCTCACCAGTGCCAGATTAAGGTCCACATGGGCCTTGAGCTTAAATCTATGAAGGGCCTACTGTGTGCCACGGAAGAGGGTGTGACCAGCACCGTGGGAGTTTGACTAGTTATATGGGGTGCGAGACTAGTGTTGTGGTGGTGTGGTCTGCATAGGTGGTGTGGACAGTGCAGAGGGGGGCGACTAGTGCCTACCTTCAAAACCTCAATCTCTTTCCATTCTTCACTTAATGTGATAGTCTACAAATTAACAAAGGGAAATACTATTTTTAACATGATTTTAATATGACAAAAAAATGGCACTTAATGCTCATGTAAATGTGTAACCCCTCTACTAAATAGCTTATTTAGTAGAGGGGTAACTTAGTGATGGTATGAATAGGAAATTTCTCTATATGAAAAAAAATGAGAGACTTTACCTTACTAATAGCTATAGGGGCATATCTATTAAAATATGTGGTCTGCCCTTGAAAATTAAGAATCATAATCACCACAAATCACAGCAATAGGGATTCTTGTTCTGTTTAATTATTGGGACAATGGTTCTCATAAGAGCCTGTCCTGTCAATCAGGAAGAAGTAAAGTGAACGTATCCATGATCACTTTACTTCTTTCTACGGATCTCCTTGCGGCTACTGCTTTCCTCTTTTGGCAAAAGCTGTCAAGCATTTTCGGACATCCTGTAGCACACCAGAGAGGGATTGCAAGATCCCTCTATGGCAGGGCAGCCTCATAGTAGGTGGGGGCGGCTGCTGCGGGAGCACCCAGCGGACAGAGATATCTCCTTTTTTCTGCTTTGGTACATCTTAGGCATACTTTAATCTGCCCTTAAATTGCAGTTTCCGCACATTTTAAGAAAGAGAACTAAAAAATATATATATATATATATATATATATATACTGTATATATTTCATATTACACTGCTTTTCCACTTTGCGGATAAATATAGCAGGCTTAATTAACTCTCTCTTGCAAGCCAGATTCCCAGCAATCTCTATCAGCTGTCTTCCCTTAAAACTGCACTACATTCCCTGGGCTCCCAGCCCCATACACAGGAATTATGCAGTTTTATATTGTGCACAATTTGCATATACACATGGACAGATTATCAATGTGAACAACTGCCATTTTATGGCTGGGCTGCCACACTCACCCACCCAGCTGCTAGTAATGCAACTCACCAAGCCGTGAGTAGCTTCCTGCAATGCATTTCACTGTGATGTGGGTGGATCCGGTCACTGTATCCGGGATCTTGCTGCATAATAGTATCCAGCAAGGTCCCTGTTCGGGCACCAAATGTGAAAGAATCACATGGACTGGAGTAAAATCCAATAGAAGTTTATTTTCTCACCACAGGCAGATATACAGGTCAGTGCAGTGTTCACAGGCAAGATGTTACAGCAGGTACATAGAATCTTCAATATAGCAACACAGTTCTTTTAGTGTACCCTCAGGTCCAGGATCCCTAACACTAGTCAACCCCGGGCCTATAACTTGGGCAACTAATTCACCTTCAGGATCATTGTGGATTTTCACTGACACAACTTTAAAGACAGATAACAGGTGCTGCTAATTAGCCTTGCTTGTGGCTTACGACTGATCCCAGGGAAACCTGGACTGGATCTAATTACCATGCTGTCTATTGCTCCATCTATGCACAAACCTGATGCTCCACATTAACTTCATGTGAAAGCATGCTGTCCTTGTCACACTCCTTGCCCCTTAGCTTCAACCACCCCGGTGAAGCTAAAACTTTGTCAGGCAAGCTCTTTGCCTCGCCCACCTCTATATGCGTCATATGACCGGGAACACAATTCTCTACCACTTTCCAGAGCTCGCCTTGCACCCCCTCTTCCTCCCCTAGTTTCACTATACAGTTTCTCGGAGGTTCGGGACCAACAAACTTTCTGGAAAAGGCATCAGCATTGTGATGCTGTTTCCCAGGTCAATGCTGTACCTCAAATTTGAATGACTGTAAAGCCAAAAACCAGCGGGTCACTCGGGCATTCACCTCTTTATATGTGTGCATTCACTGTAAGGGAGCATGATCTGTGATTAGCCGGAGTTCTCGTCCCAACAAATAATATTTTAGTGAATCTACTGCCCACCCAATCGCCAAGCACTCCTGTTCCACAGATTAGTACTTGCGTTCTCTGGGCAGCAATTTCCGGCTAAGATAGAATATAGCTTTCTCCTCCCCATCTACCTTCTGGGAAAGGACTGCTTCTAAGCCTGTCTCAGAGGCATCAGTCTGCAACACAAACTGCTTCTTAAAGTCAGGAGCTTGCAAAACAGGCTCTACACACAAGGCTTGTCTTAAAACCTGCCAAGCAGCCTCTGCTGGCCTAGACCACATTATCTGATCTGGGGATATTTTCTTAAGGCACTCAGGCCCTCATTCAGAGCCGGACGCTCTGAGCAGAGCGCACGCTCTGAATGAGGGCCGTCCTCCATAATTATGGAGCGTCCTCCTGGACACTCGTATAGCTGTGGGTCACCACCCACAGCCTATACGAGCGTGCAGGTTGATGGCCGCGATGGTCTTGACCATCGCGACCATCGCCACTGCGAGCCGGAGCCTGCAGTTGAGTTTCTCAACCGCAAGGCCCGGAGTGATTTTGGCTCTATCAGAGCCAAAATCACTCCCACTGACATCACTAGTGATGTCAGTGGGCCGGCTTCTGACGGTAGGCGTTCCCTTGGGAACGCCCCCGTCTTGGAGGCACGCCCCCGGCACGCCCACCAAGGGGGGCGTGCTGTCAATCAACATCGACAGCACGCCCCCTTTGATCAGACACAACGAGCGAAGGAAAGTCCTTCGCTCGTCGCGTCTGGCGCATGCGCACGACGGAGCTCCCTCCATCGTGCGCATGCTCAGTGCACACCATCGACCCACTTGCGAGCGGACAGCCACTCGCGAGTGGGTCTGAATCAGGCCCTCAGTCAGTTGAGCCACCCTAGTGGCAAAATCACGTATGAATCTGCGGTAATAACCCACCAGACCAAGGAATGTTCTGAGTTGTGATTTACATTTGGGTTTAGGCCAGGTGAGGACTGTTTCCACTTTTCTGGACTGAGGTTTAACCTGCCCTCTGCCTATGATATATCCCAAGTATTTCACCTCCACCATTCCAATGGCACATTTCTCAGGGTTAGCGGTAAACCCATGTGCCTGTAAAGACTGTAACACTGCCTCTACCTGTGGAAGATGTGACTCCCAGTCAGAGCTAAAGATGGTGATGTCATGTAAATATGCAGCTGTATTCTCCCTGTGGGGCAGAAGTAACTTATTCATAGTCCTCTGGAAAGTTGCTTGGGCTCTATGCAAACCAAAAGACAGCATTTTGTACTAGAACAAGCCATCTGGGGTAGAGAAGGCTGTTTTTGCTTTAGCAGCTTCAGTCAAAGGAATCTGCCAATACCCTTTTGTCAAATCAAGAGTGGTGAGATACTGGCTTTTTGCTAGATTCTCCACCAGCTCGTCAACCCGGGGCATAGGGTAGGACTCAAACTGAGAAACTTTATTTAACTTGCGAAAGTCATTGCAGAATCTTAAAGCCCCCGAAGGCTTAGGCATTAAGACAATGAGGTTATTCTATTCACTGGTTGACTCCTCTATGACCCCTAAGTGCAGCATCTCCTCCACCTCTCATTTTACTGCTGCCCGTTCTGCCTCAGGTATGCGATAGGATCTCTGCTTTATTATCACCCCGGGAGGAGTAACAATATTATGATGCATGATTTGGGTCTTTCCCAGAATAGCAGATCACATCTTGGTTTCGTGCTACTAAACTCACCACTTCCTGTTTTTGTCTAAGACTGAGGGAGACCTCAATGGGTACCCTACAGTCTGGGGTTTTCTTTGCCACTAAAGAGGGCTGACTGGCACTACTTTCCAAAGTTTTAATAGATTTGCATGGTAAATGTGTGCCTCCTTTCTTTTACCCTCCTGTCGTACCCTGTAGTTTACAGGTCCCACCGCCTCTATGATCTCATAAGGGCCTCGCCATTGAGCGCACAATTTGCTTTCAGTAGTAGGCACAAGCACAAGTACCTTTTCTCCCAGTTTGAAAGACCGGTCGACTGTGGTAACATCGTAATTGCGTTTCTGACACTGTTGAGCTCTGTCAATATGTTCGTTCAGTAGAGGTGCAATCTGCCATAACCGGCCATACAATTGGGACACAGATTGAACGATATTAGGATCTTTGCGACTGTTGCTCCCACCCTTCCTGTAACACATCTAAAATCCCTCTAGGTTGCCTCCAATAGAGGAGTTCAAAGGGACTGAACCCCTTGGAGGATTGGGGCACCTCTCACTTTTTTTATGACACCGCCTACTTTATCATCTGTTTCAGGGTCTGGTTAAAGCATTCTACTAGGCCATTTGTTTGCGGGTGATAAACTGAGGTGGTAATCCTATCTACCCTTAATAGTCAGCACAAATCTTTCATTAATTTAGATACAAAAGGGGTACCTTGATCCATCAGGACCTCTTTTGGTATTCCCAGATTGGTATATAGCATCAATAACTCCCGGGCAATAGTGCTAGATTTCATATTACGTAGTAGTATGGCCTCCGGGTACCTTGAAGCATAATCTACTACCACTAATATGTATTGATGCCCACGAGCAGATTTTTCCACCAGCCCTGTCAGATCCATACTAACTCTCTCAAAAGGTACAGAAATGAGATGGAGGGGAACCAAAGGTGCCTGAAACCCTAGTTGGGGCACTGTCTTGTGACACACTGGACATTCCTGACAATATTTTTTTTACTGCTGCATGAATGCCTGGCCAAAATAATCTTAACTGAATACACTGGAGAGTTTTCTCCTCCCCTAAATGGCTACCCCACAGGTGTGTATGAGCTGCCTTCAACACCAACTGCTAATGTTTCCGGGGAACCAACAATTGTTCAACTTTCTTACCCTGCAAATATGTTACACTATATAACAAATCATTTTACAATGCAAAGTATGGTACAACTTATGTTGGTAAAGCCGTAATTACATTAACATTTACTTCTACAACATTATCAAATGCATTTAACAAGTTCCCATCATTGTGTTGGTCTTGGCCAAAGTCCTGTAAAGACACTTCCTTGCTGATGGGAATCCACTGTGCCTCAGTCTCACTCCCCTTCTACTGCTCACTGGCCAAACACAAAGCCATCTACGAAAATAACCTGGAGAGGCTGCATAATGTCTCACCACTACAAATTAGAGCAATAATAGAATTATTAAGCAGTAGTTGATTTGAAAATCCTCTTTCCAATGTTTGTGGATGACTTGGGTGCAGGCCAAGAAGAGTGTTACAGCCACCAAACTTTGCGATACTGCAGAACTTGGCTCTTGGGACACCTCTGACATGGTCCGCCGGCTGTCATCATGCCAAGTAACCACCTCTTGTAGTAACAGAAAATTCTGACCTAGTATCAATGGGTAGGGTGGTCTGGCGGCTACTGCAGCTACCACCTTCAGAGATCGCCCTTTTATCACTACCAGGAGGTGCACTCGGGGGCATTCTTCTACATCCACATGTACACATATAACCTTTACCGAGGGTAGCACCTGACTAGCCCCGGGTGGAACCAGGTTAGCAGGGATGATAATTACTTCACTGCCAGTATCCACTATGGCCCAGATTTCCCAGCCTTCCACTTGCACTATCAAATGAAACAAGGTAGTCTTCACCTGAGAAATGCTTCCAGCAGCCATGCTGAGCACAGGTCGAGTTGTTTTTCTTGCACTGCAGTCCATCGGTTCACCCTGCTTTTGACAGTCCCGGCGCACATATCTGGGCTCGCTGCAACCAAAACACAGCCGGAGGTGGGTTGTTCGCTTTAACAACTGAGACCAGGGTTCTAGGCTTGGGTACTGGCTGGAACCCCTGCTTGGCTTTATTTAATTTCCCAAGAGTCAAGTACTGCTCAATTTGCACCACTAACTCCTCAAATGTTTGGGGGTCAGCTTGTGGAGCCCATTGTTGTACAATTCGCTCTAATGCCCGTATAGCATGGTCTAGATGAACTATTTCCACCACATGCTGTGCAGAATTTTTATCTGACTGCAACCTGGCTTTACTCTGGTTAGTTTTGCCAATTGTACCCTAGGAGGCTCAGACGGGTTCAACTGCCAATGATGAAACTCCTGGGCTTTACTTGGACCAGTCACCCCAACCCTGCTGAGTATATCCTCTTTCAGATGAGGATAGGAGCTGGCCTCAGATACTGTTACTGTAAATCAACATATAGGGGAGCTAATCTGGCAGCTCACTCCTCCTCTTGCCATTTTAACCACTTGCCTGACACGGTCGTATCAGATACGACCATACCAGACTGAGCTTTCCCTGACATGGTCGTATCTGATACGACCAGTCAGAAATGGCCACTAGACGGCTATGGGAAGTTAATCTTCCCACTGCCGCCTATATCAGAGGGACCTTCTGGTCCCTCTACACCAGTGGCTCCCCCTCCTTTGTGTCCCGATCACTGCTGGCCACAGTGATCGGGCACCGTCAGCACCCCCCTTCCGGCGAACTTCCATGGGCTAGCAACAGTGACCCGATCACTGTGGCCAGCAGTGATCGAGCAGCCGGACCTTCAGTAAGAAGCAGCAGCGGCGGCTCTGGTAGCCGCCGCTCTGCTCTGTATCTGGGCCGCCAGCGAGACATCCTCCCGCTGCGACTCCGGCTCTACAGTGATCACATAGTGATCACTGTTGTGCAGGAGCAGCAGCGGCGGCTCTGGTAGCCGCCACTCTGCTATGTTCAGGGCCACTCCCTCCGGACTCTGCAGCTCCTCCTCCTCCCTAATTATGCCCGTGTGTATAAGGGCCAGGCAATAATATATATATATGTATATATATATATGTGTATATATATATATATATACACACGTGTGTGTGTGTGTATATATATATATATATTGATAAATAATCGATAGCTATCGCAGAGCCTTTGATTTGGAATGGCAACCGACCATCGATGGTTTGTAAACCATCGATGGTTTGACTGAAAACAAGTGGTTTGACATTGCTGGTGGCCATCAATGTTACACCATCGATTGCAAACCTCAATCGATGTTTCTGAAATATCGGCACTTGTGGTCTATACAGATTTACTCGACCAATCGCTAAACAATTTATGGCTTCTAACGATGGTTGAACCATCGATGGTACAGCTGTCAATGGCCATCACTGCAGTATAACATACAAATTGCTATTTTTATAAAAGAAACCGACAATTTTGGAGCGGTTTTTGGAAAAAGAATTTGTCAGTTAAGTGGTTAAAAGAACAGCAGTGCAATCAAAGATGCACAAAAATGCCTCAATATCATCTGTTTGTCTAAGCTTTTGTAACATATCCTACTCCTGCCCAGCTTTTCTTATATCCTGTAATTCAGTATGTAGTAACTGTATTTAAGTTTGCTGCCCAGCAGCCAGAGTTTGCTGCCCTGAGCCAATTCAGCAAACACGTTCACCACTTCCTCCATATTACACTGCTTTTCCACTTTGTGGATAAATATAGCAGGCTTAATTAACTCTCTCTTGCTAGCCAGATTCCCAGCAATCTCTATCAGCTGGCTTCCCTTAAAACTGCGCTACATTCCCTGGGCTCCCAGCCCCATACACAGGAATTATGCAGTTTTATATTGTGCACAAGTTGCACAGATTATCAATGTGAACAACTGCCACGTTATGGCTGGGCTGCCACACTCACCCACCCAGCTACTAGTAATGCAACTCACCAAGCCGTTGCGCAGCGAGTAGCTTCCTGCAATGCATTTCACTGCTGATGTGGATGGATCCGGTCACTGTATCCAGGATCTTGCTGCATAGTAGTATCCAGCAAGGTCCCTGTTCGGGCACCAAATGTGAAAGAATCACATAGGCTGGAGTAAGATCCAATAGAAGTTTATTTTCTCACCACAGGCAGATATACAGGTCAGTGCAGTGTTCACAGGCAAGATGTTACAGCAGGCACACAGAATCTTCAATACAGCAACACAGTTCTTTTAGTGTACCCTCAGGTCCAGGATCCCTAACACTAGTCAACCTCGGGCCTATAACCTGGGCGACTAATTCACCATCAGGATCATTGTGGATTTGCAATGAGACAACTTTAAAGACAGATAACAGGTGCTGCTAATTAGCCTTTCTTTTGGCTTATGAGTGATCCCAGGGAAACCTGGACTTTATCTCATTACCTTGTTGTTTTTTGCTCTATCCCTGCACAAACCTGCTGCTACACATTAACTTAATTAATTAACTTAATTAATCATGTGAATGCATGCTGTCCCTGTCACAATATATATATATATGAAGCGTGACTTCCGGTCTCGGAGGGTTGTTGGGGGTGGAGCATCAATTGGGTTGTACTGTTAGGGGTATATAAGGTGGCCAAGCTGGTGGTGTTTTTCCATGTCCTGTGTCACGTTGGTGGTGTCTTGAGAAAGGCCACGTTTATGCGGTCGAAACGTCAACTGGTACTGCCTGACTATGCTATGACCTCCTAAAAGGTCTTTGTCTGTTTTTTTTATAAAAACTCTGAAAAGAGAAGCCCTGGTGAGTGTATTCTTTTTTGATTGGATTATTGATTGGTGTCCTATGGCACCGCTGAATGGTCACCCAGGCCGGACTGTTTCCCATGGCTATAAGTGAGTGTTGACCCTTATTTGGATATATATATATATATATATATATATGTACATGCTTTATATAAATATACATATATATATATATATATATATATATATATATATATATATGTGTGTACACATACATATAATATATATATATATATATATATATATATATATATGTATATATATATATATACTCAATCTCAAATATGTGTGTGTGTATATATATATATATATATATATACAATATCAAATAAAAAATAGCTCATGAATGTATACAGCAGTGCGTTCACTCACGTAACCCACAGAGAGGAAACTGCACCATTAATAAGCCAGGGTGGTAAAACTGGACAGATTATTGTATCCAGAGGGGGAACGCACATCCTTCAGCCCGACAGCAGTTTCAGCGTGACTCACACGCCTTCCTCATGGACACATAAAGGGGTAACTGGCAACATACTTATACCTGCCAAAATCAAGTAACACTCACCTGTAAAAGCGCGCGGCAAGCCGTTCGTATATGTTGAAACCGGAAGTGTGCACACACTAGTCCCCGTCTGCAATCTAGGAAACCAGAAGCGGCGTCACCCGCTGCCCCGGCAACCAGAAAGCCGGAAGATGCAACAACCATTGCCTGGATACAAAAGCAACAATCGTACATTAAAAGGGGGGAGAAGAAAAGGGAACATACTGTAGCATAAAACTGGACCACCTAAGGAAAAGTTATACCCATTGGCTTTTGCATACGCAATCCACGATTGTTAGGTAGATCCAATGTCAATTTCTGCAAACAGTGGTGTCAGATCCTCAATGAATGCTCTTTCCAATTGATGATTTTGGTTATAGAGCAGGTCAATGCAGATTTGGAATTATTAGATAAGGAGATTGCCTTCTGTGAAAGTACTAGTTTAGATATATTGAAATCGGATGTTGTAGTAGATTGGCTGTCCAAGATTGAGAGCAGTGTGGATTTGTTTCATTCTGATCTAATGGCTTTTAAGAAAACAAAGTACAAAAGGATTAAAGAGGACTACAAGGAGTCCTGTGTGTACGGTTGTCTCTCGGGCAGTGAGTCCAGATCTAATTGGAGAGGGGGGGAATAGGTTTAGGAGGAGTCGAGTTGGACAAACCTTTTCTGACATTAATAAATCAGCGAGTGATTCTGATTACCCCCAGTCAAAACCTTTTTTAAAGGGTCTAGCAGGATCATTCTGTTTGTGGACTTTGACCTTGAAAAAGACCCTGGATGAGGGTCGAAATGCATTGATGTTTTAACCCGGGACCCCACCTGATGACAACTTGCGGATCTTGTGAAGGACACCGGTGAGTACCCAGTTTATGCCCCGGGACAGACACTGGGTCACAGCACCCTCACATGCTCATGATCATTGTCAGCTCTTTTGATTGTAGCTGGTAATTGTTGCTATTTCAGCTATTTGGTGATTCCTGTTTTTCGTATTCAAAGCTCATTATTGTAAACTGCTAGTTTTACTACTAATATGCCAGTGTTTCATTATTAGCTGGTTACTGCCACTATTTAACCTTTTGGATATTTTTTACTTGCTACATATGTTTTCAATTATTGTTTATTAAATTGTACTTCACTATATGTCCACCTCTCTTTCTCTTTTTTCTGGGGACATATGTTCTATATACCTACGAGGAAAAGAACAACTCATAAGTCATCTTGTCATCCATTGCTCATGAAACCTGGAGGATGTTGACTATATTGGTCATCATAAGTATTGTATTTAAGACTAGCGCTGGTAGCATGGTGTCTATTGTTATTTTGTGTTATCTAAGTGGAGGGTGAAGGATGGAGGGTGAAGGGTACCTCTTTTTGACACTTTTTGCACCAGCTGCTTTTCAGTTGTGCACTCTAGTCCTTTACACATCTATTTTGCGTCTGAAGTTCAGTGTATGGCTAAAAATAGGCATCTGGATTTAGACGCCTATCTTTAGTACTAGGTCTGGCTTCCAGCGTTGGGATTCCATCAGCCAGCATCCTGGACGCCGGTAATTGAACTGCATCCCTATCTATATATATAAATATATATATAGATAGATATATATGTCTTGTTAGTGCAGCTTGTGGTACATGGTGATTAATAGCACTGCAGAAGCCTGCTACACTTCTGCTCCGTGACCCCGATCAGCAGCAGCCAGCAACCAGCAGGACAATGACAGTCCCAGTCTGGCACCTCAGAAGGACAGTTCACGGATGGGCAGCCCTCACGGAGCTTACTGAAAGGACACGGTCGGTACGCTTCTTTCTGGGCATGGACCGGTGATAGGGTGACATGTGACGTTGCATACTGTGAGTTCACACGATTCCAAGGTACTATGCACATGCATCGCAGGGAGGGCTAGTGAAGCCTTCCTCTGCGCCACCATGTGGGGGGGGGGGGTGTCAGCAGCACATCAGAAGCTATCGGCTATTTTGAAAGGGGGCCTTTAGCTGTAGCTCCGTCAGACCCATTATCAATTCGGCCCTGTCCCTCACATGATGTTTAACCAAACAGCTGTTTTTATACAGGTGCTGGCTTTATTAGAGAGTTTGGCCATACTGAAGATCTTTTACCATCTGTCACTGCAGTTTCCCATTCATGATTGCATCCCCTTGAGGATAGTCCTTGCATTTGCTGCATTCCCTGTGGCCTATTGCCCTCACAGTAAGCAGTGTTTCTCCATATCATAGTATCAGAGTCCTGTTAGGCCATCTCTGCTTGGCACAGTAGTGACTCTAGGTTGACATGACTCCTCACATTTTAGTTAGCAGCATTTTCTGTGCCAAGTCAGCTGGACACATTAGTACAGACTGTGCATGCTTTTTGGAGTGGCTCATTTATTTAGTACTTTTATTGAGTGTATTTACATTTTCTTCAACAAGATGGTTGTATTAGTTAGTATGTGTTTCTGCAGTTGTTTCCTAAATACATTGTGACTTGTGTTTGTTACCTATTACTAACACTGGTGTTACAGCGTCCCAAGTTGCCATACTCTATGACTATTTCATTCACTTTGGGTAGAATCACACACAGCTTTAGTATTTTTCTATGTATTTTTTTTCCTGGACTGGCCTGTTTTTCATTTGACAGCATTTTATCATAAACAATTTATTTTCCCCAGTCCAGAATTCCTGTGGTTAGAAGGGAAGTGACAATGTTGCCACTGGAAATAGATGGAAACACTTAAGGTACCCACACACATAGCAATCTGCACACGATCCAACAATGTGTGCGAATTCCCTTGAACTCTCCCCCCGGCAGCTCCCCAGCAGGTCCTATACATGATTTGGAGTAAAAAATGTCCAATCTTACTTAAGATCTATCGTGCATCCAGTGCATTGTGTCCCAGATTGGCAAATTTGCCCTAAGCACTGCAGATCTGAAGATGCGATCTGCGACCAGCGGGGAAGCGCATTGGCATCATGATCGTGAGAGGACACTCACGATTTGGGCATATTTTACATGAATTGTTTGCATGATTTGTCGAAATCGGGGAAAATATGTGTGTGGGCACCTTTAGAGGTATACTAAGGGCTACGAGTGATATTTAGCAGTTTACTCCTCAATTGATTTTCTTCTGCTTTACACTTGAGTGGACTAGAGAAAGGGTTCTCACTTGTCAAGGATTTACCCAGGACAGTGTTGATTTTGCATACATTTCTAAGTAAAATACATTGTGAAATTGTGACAAAATAAGCACTGCCACTCCCAAGTTTCACCCATGCCACAGTCTTATCTTCTCAGCAAGTGCTTGCGCACCTGTTATGGGACCCTGAAGTCTGGAAGTGTTCATCCACTCTGTTCTCCTGAGTATGCACAGGGGCTGATGCATTTCAGTTTGCTCCGCTGAGATAACATTGAAAACCCCAACATGGTTCCACTCCACGCGCTGCCACCTGTGCATGCTCAAAACAACAGATCTGGGACTTCCCTAGTTTTCAAAAGCTGTTCATCATTGGGCCCCCACCCTCACAGAAAAAATTGATATGGGGCCCAGCAACTGCTAGCTACACTCTTGGCTTAGTGGTGGGTGTTTCCAGCTTCATACCCCCTCAGTCAGGGCCAGGCTGTCATATGCCAGAAGGGTCGATGGCCTGACGGGCTGGTCTAACAGCTAGAAGGCCTGGCCGAGCAGCTCCACCTCCAAGTGCTCTGCTCAGCCTGCATGCAGAGAGATGAGGCGATGAGGCCATGCCCCCATGACTTGCAACAACCACCATGAGACATGACCTTACACCAGGGGTGGGGAACCTGTTTTCTGCCGAAGGCCATTTTGATATATATGACACTATTCGCGGGCCCTGTGCAGGCCATGCCCCATCCATGTAACGTCACATGGGGGCAGGGCAACAATTGCTGGTGATTACAGCAATGCCTGGAGCATCCTGAGGATGCTCGGTGGAGCTGTAAGGGCAGCTGTGTGACCCAGGCGGCACTGCTGCATAGATTCTGGCTGCAGGGTGCATTCTAGGCACCCTGCTAGCCAGATGAGGCTAGCAGAAAAAAGCTCAGAGGGTCAGACCAAATAATTCCGAGGGCCTTATACGGCCCCCGGGCAGGAGGTTCCCCATCCCTGCCTTACACCTTTATTGTGCATGCAATAAGGGATGCTTGGGATAAATGACAGCTCTAGTCTGTCCCTGCCTTTCACAAAGTGCACCTATGCACCTACCAAAGGTACCCTTTGGAGGCTTGAATAAGAAGGATTTTTTCGTTATTTGCTATGGAGCAAAGTGCATGAGCTACAAGGAACTTAAACTGTATATTTAGCTGCATAGACTCTGTTCCTAGTCAGCTACTAAATGGTGTTTAGTTTATTTAAGAGCGTACTCCATATGCTAAAATACTTCTATGCATGGCTATCCTATGCTTGGAAACAAACTGACAAGCAAGCATTACTGTACCTACAGCAATGAATAATAAAATTTAATTTTTGCCTATTAAAAAAGTTGTAATGGGAATTTTTAGCATTTGAATACTCCCTGTAGAACTTTGTTCAATGCTAGTAAATTTTAATTAATAAAGAGTTAATCCATTTTTTTTCAGAGACAGCTTTTTCCCATTATTCATCATTATATACTTGTATTTTTAATATTGATATCTGTCTCTTGGATTCCAAAATAATAAAACATGAAAATTTAGTCCATATGCATTTTTAGCAAATTTTGGGAAAAAGAAAGGTTTATAACATTTTCAAATTGGAGATGAATAAAATTATTTGGCAGCCTATTCTAGACTTCTTTCTTTTAAAAACCTAACATGTACATTAAATATAACTTATATATAGAATGCTGCATCTCAGGTATCAAATAAATGTTAACTTGTATTTTTATATTTTTTTTATTGTACTTAGTGTTCGGTGACTTGTGGAAAAGGCATGCAATCAAGAGTGATTCAGTGCATGCACAAAATTACTGGAAGACATGGAAATGAATGTTTTTCATCTGAAAAACCAGCAGCGTATAGACCGTGTCATCTCCAGGCCTGTAATGAAAGAATAAATGTTAACACAATAACTTCACCCCGCCTTGGTAAGAGCACAAAATAATTACCAGATTAATGCATCTAAGGTTTTTGTAACTATATTCCAGGTCAATATCCTTATTTTGTGCGTCTAGACTGCAAAGAACATTTATGAAGTGATTTGTAACTTTTGGACCACGGTCAGTAATAAAAGAGAATCCACTCTGCCACGTAAATATTTCCTTCATGCTGTAGGTACAATACATGTGTTTTCAGCATACTGCTCTGTCTGCTTTTCTGTGAAATATTTTGTTTTAAAAAAAAAAAACATCTGCTATTATTCAGATGTATCACAGAATACCTGACGTCTACCCACAAATAGCATCAGAGTTTAAACACAAAAAAAAATTGTTTTGTTTAGAATATTTTGAAGTAAATCAATTACCAAACTAATTAATAGCTACAAAGGGGCAAATTTACAAAATGACAATTTTAATCGATTAAAAATCAATCTACATTGATCTTGTGTTTTTAGTGGCTAAATCACACATTTACTAACAGAGAATTTTTTATATAAATTTTTGCCCGAGATGTACTAAATAGGAAAATGCAGAAAAACCCCTAAAAATGCAGTTTTCGGGGATTTTACCACATTCCCCATATGTAAAAAATACCATTTTGTCCCAAAGCATAACGCCACCTTCAGGTGGAGTTACCCGCTAGAAGCCTATGGACTTCTTTTCGGGATGATCCCCCATGGGAGGGATCCGATTGGATCCCTCCCATGAGCCCCTGTGGCCCTCGTCCTTCTGTGCATGCGCAGAAAGACGCCAGAGGTACTTCTGGGTGTTAAACCCGGAAGTCCCTCTGCCCGGCAGCATCGCAAAGGACAGCTCTGATCAGGAGAGCTGTCCTTTGCGATTTTCTTGGTACATACCACGGTAATGAACCGCGGTATGTACCTGAAGACAGGCGGGATATACCGTATTGCTAATGCGATGCTTAGTACATCCCGCCCTTTAAGTGTTAGTAAATGTGCGATTTAACCCCTGAAACAAAACATCAACGTTGATCAATTTAAATCAATTAAAATCTACTTTTAGTAAATTTACCCCAATGTCTTCCTCATCTTTAAAGGCAGCATTGCAATGCTAGTTCACTGCAAAATGCTAATTTTCTGTTTATTGTCACGTTTTAGTGACAATAGTTTTACGATACCTAGTGCAGTGAAACCATTTGTGGACCTTACCAGGGCTGTAACTAGGGTAGTGCGACCAGTGCCATGGCACAGGGCACCACGGGGCAGGGGGCGCTGTTTGAGCCTGACAAATTCTGTTTATTATCATTCTCACTTGTAGCTTCCTCTTCTTTCATCCCCAGCATCTCCTGGCCTCCCCTATCTCTTCCCTGGCTTTTCCCCATGAGGCTATTCCTATGTTTTTGGGTGCATTATGTCCCTTTGAAAAATGAGGGGGGCGCCAATGCTCTTTCTGGCACAGGGCACCAAAAAGTCTAGTTACAGCTCTGGACCTTACATCTTAAAACTTTATACATTTTTTGAACAATCTCCCATTCTCTCAGCTATCAGAGCTACAGATCAGTGACGCAAACGGATTCCAAAATTAAGCAAAATAAATTCCAGGTTTGGAAATGACCAGAATGAAATAACAAATATCCTGCTTGGTTAACAATGGTTAAGTATCAGTGTGTTGGGATCTGTTCTAAAAACAATTAGACGGGAATACATTTTGTGTTTTATTGTTTTATACTGTAGCTTTACTAGAACTGTGGGGCTCAAATGTTCAGTAACCCCAACAGTACATCAGCTACTCACGCCCACCATTGCCAGTAACAATTGCATCTCTATATGCAAAAACTAAAGGAGTTTAAATCTATACTGGGTCAACTGAACAATAATAATATTCTTCCTAAAGAGAGGAGGAAGTGCCAAATAATACTGCACTTAGCCAGACCACCCCGTATTGAGTTGTACAGCTGAACTGTGGCCACTCCTGTGCATCAAGAGGAACATATATAATGAGTATTTTTTTTCCAGAGTTATTATTTAAAGATAAATTTGACTTCACTTTTGTTCTATTTGCAGCTGCTCTAACCTTCAAATGTCTTCAGGATCAGTGGCCAGTATATTGTAAAGTCATAAGAGAAAAAAACCTCTGCCAAGACATGCGATGGTACCAACGTTGCTGTGAAACATGTAGGGACTTTTATGCTCAGAAGATGCAACACAGGAGTTGACCTTTGCTTTGGAGGAATGCCACTCACTCAACATCATACCTACAAAGCGCACATACATTTCTAACAAATTACAACCAAATTTTCATTTAATTTAATCAATTTAATTTATTTTTTTCTTCTTTTCCCGCATCTCAGTTGCTTTGCACATAACATATTTTTCTTGTGTTGCTTACATTTCAGTCGGGAACATATTTCTGCTGTTATATAGATAAATTAACTTTGCCAATTCATTGACCATGTGGTTTGTGGCTGTTTTTATACTGCTTTGCTATTGGCAAGCAAGCAGAATTATGCTGGGTACACACTGGCCGACATATCGGCCTTTCAGTTAAACAGCCAATATTTTGTGTGTGCATCGGCCATTATGTACGATGTCGTTCACAGATATATCGCGTCAGGTGTGCCACACAGCTGATGGCTGATATATCTGCAGATATATTGGCTCATCATGCTGTGTGTACGGGCGGTCAGCCGACCACCCATACACTTGCTGCAGAGGCCGCTGATGACTGATATCACAACTGGGCTGGCACATGTAAATGCCCGCCCAGTTGCGATGTCAGGCATGACACATCGGGCTGACGATTGGTAAGTGTGTATGCACTTGCCAATCGTCAGATAGGATGGCATGGCGGATTGGCCGTCATCCTAGCATGTCCCTCATGCCATCCTAGCATGTACCCACCTTTAGGGAGTCAGTGGCTAAGAGCTAGTACAGACACAAGTCCAAAATTGTATATCTCTTTTTGCACTTGTGCACACTTACAGCATGCATAACTGCTGTCTGACGGTCTGATGAAAATTTTACCCCTCTCATAGTGCAACCTTTTGTCATACTTGGTTATTACTCTCTGAGACTATCCGCCAGGCTCCCGAATATCATAGCCTTCTTAAAGTGGCTGGTCTGGGGGGGGAGGGGGGGTAGATAACATGATTTCTCATTTAATAAAGCATTGCGGCTCTGCCCCCTCCTCTACTATGCTGCGAATCACATCTTTTCTACTGCATGATGCAAAGCCATGATGACGTGATCCCAGCGCCATGCCCCAGTAACCCTACAGCATTCTACTGGGCTCTACATTATAAAAGTGTCAAGTACGACCTATGAGCTGCCCAATCATCATTTGGCAAATGTTCCAAATCTGTAAAAGCAATTCCTACTTATTATCTTTGTCCCACCATGCTCATTACAGCAATTAACATGCTCATTACAGCAATTAAGTTTTAAAATACTTACTGCACATACATTTTGTTAGTAAACAACCTGGATAAGTAAAGGACTAACAGTGATGTTTTCTATTACTGATTTGAATTATTTATTTTTAATTGCTTAACAGTGCACCCATATGCAGTTTATCCTCATAGAAATTCAGAGTAAAGATCTGAGGAGCTGGAGAAAAGTACAATATGTTTGGATCTTGAAAGCACACATGATGGGCCATGCTTCCATGCCCCACTAAACAACCCCTCTTTTAGCTCATTTAATTATTGGTGGAAAGCACATATCATTCATTAGCAGTTTTGTGCTGACCCACCCTGATCACCCAAACTCTCAGCATGTTCCCAAACTCAGCATCTTAGTAGGTTCATTGACATTGCAGCCTTGCTACAGTGTGTAGTGCACTCAATCACTCACACTGCCTGGATGACACTTCCCAGACTGAATTACGAAAAGCAACATTGCTGTGAAAATAAGATGTTCTTACATTGGCTAATCTGTGCAGTTTAGCAGAAATATGTTTCCTGTCATTTTAGGATGTACTCAACTGATAATAATAAGCTTTTATGGATCATTTAACCATCACAAAATGTGCTTTGACAAACATCTCTTTCTAAAGCTACACAAAAGGAATCTCCATGTTGATCTAACAGAGGCATTATTTTAGACAGATTAGGTAAAGTTGCTCATTTTTTTGCTCTGCTCCCAGCTCTGAATTAGCCCTATAATTGCTGATGTTGAAGGAAATGTCCAAGAATATATGTTTTCACTGCACTCCTTTAATTATAAGAATGGTTGTAGTTCTGTTCCCTGGACTATCACCCCTTATGCTCTGGAGGTTGAAAAAATACTTACCTCAGGCTCTGCTTTAGCTTCCAGTTTAAAAGTAATGGCTGGTAGCATATTAGAAAAGCAATGAGTTAGCTTCCAATGCTGGCAAAGGTGGGGGAGGAGTGGAGGCTTGACCTCCAGGTCAGCAGGGTGTGATGTATCGAACTCCAGTGGTTCTACTACTTGAAAAGAAGGAGGCAGTGTTCTCTTTTACGCCCCAACTTATTATTAAGTAACCTGTTGCCATCATCTGTAGTTTTGGAGTTGATAATATTCAGATTTATTGTAGCTAGATCTTCGCAATGTCAACAAGGGGCCTAAACTCATTACATATACAATAGTTATAGACCATCCGACTTGGTCAATTTCAATTCACTAAATTGAACTGGTGAAATTATTAAATTAGATTACATAATTACTTAATTTCATTCTATACAAATGAAAATGAGCAACACCAAACCTACTACTTGTGGTAACTGGTTACCTGTCTTACCTGCTAATCACTGACATTATCGGATCAGTAGACTCTCTGGGCAGATGGTAATGAATGTGAGATGCCTACTATTTTATTGTATTCAGTGTTGTTTTATCTCTTTTTCATTGTGATCATTTCAATTGGTTGAAGTGGAAAGATTTATTTTCATTTGAAAAATGTCTTCTCATTAGCAGTTATAGAGCTCTGGGCTGTCTATCTCTGAGCTAGCTCTTTCTGAAACGCCACTGAATGAATCATACCAAAGAGCTAACACATACAGTACTATTATGTGTCAAGCACAGTATAAAATCTGCACTGAGTACTGTAGCGTTGGCGGACTGAGAAAGCAGACATTTCTGCTCATGTCATAAGGTGCTATGCCAGAAAATATATATTGTTGTTGTTTTCTGGTTTTATCTTTGAAGCTATAATAAATGTCTGGAAAAAACGGTATATTTTATGTCCTTGTATGATCTTAGTATGATCTCGTGTCGTCCTGTTGGCATATACTTCTAGTTTAGCATCAATAAGTAAGAATAGAACCTTTTCCTTTAAAAGATGCCCTTTTGAATTTAAAATTCTTAGAGCTGTCAAGGGAATATCACCCAACTGGTGTTCTTGTTGCTGAAAGGAAAATAATGTTGGCAACAATAGTACAAAATAGAAATAAATTACCTCCTGTAACTGGTCTAGACTCAGTGACTGAGGCACTAAGGGCCCACCAAGGGATTGCAGTGTTCAGGGCCCATACTTAATGAGTGTGGCCAATTATGACAGGAGGTGTGGTTAGCACCCACAGAGGCTTGGCCAGCCAATGGAGACCAAGTAACTAACCTTTTAATAGAGTAACAGTGGAAAATGTGAGTGCACAGTCTGGAACCTGGTATTAGAGGAAGGGGTGGGGCCAAATGAGGAATTACCATGTACCCGTGTGGGCTTGCCAAACCCTGTCTAGATCTATGCAATCTGGATCTCCAGGTGTGTGGCCATCTTCGGAAAATAATTGGTAAGGTAGGTAAATTATTAGTGGTTCATAGATCTTTTATTTGTTCTCATGTCATTTGCCATGTAATAACCAAAATCTCAGTAAAAATATCATAACAAATATATTACTATGGAGTCACTGAATAACTTAGGATAACTTATTGTTGTATGTTATATGTAGTTAACCTTCTCTGATTTGGGAATTTTCTAGAACAAAAAACTTTTAACAGACAAAAACTCTGGCAACACAGTTATGCTGGCCACATACATGAGGGTCTGATGATTTGGTCTTATTGTCAAATAACTAGATTTTTACCATATTGGCCACATACAGTACTATACGTGAACAATTGCATACATCATAACCCCATCATCCACTAGCACCCTGCCAAAAGCCCAGTGGTCACTGAGCTGCCCAGATTGCCCTAACCTGTTATGTTGTTTTTGTTTGACAAACCAAGATGGGAAAGGAGCCCAAACAGCCTAGTGACCTAATGACCCATGGGGTCTTTATCTGGCTCCCATATGCATGATGGGGGTCACCAGTTCATTCCTGTAATAAGGGAAACATGGTTTACATCTGGTCTCAATTGCTCGGTCACAAAGTAATTCATATGTGCCTTTTATGAACCCCTTAGCTGCTGAGCCTGCATGTATTTTGCCACATCAATATCAGTAATTATTTATGAAGTGCCCACACAGATTACGCCTTATTTTTTCCCCAGAAGATCTTGAATTTTAGAAAATAGCATTAGTATACTTTTTCTACAATGCAAAGACAATTCACCCAAAGTGGCCCAAAACTGTTTTTTTTTGTTATTAAAATGGCAAGAATGTGAACTAAAACATATGTGTGTATTTTATTTTTTATCTGTCACATACTTTTTGATTCTTAATTAATCTTTCCAAACAGCAAAAAGGCGGATTCCACAGAATAAAAACTACACTGATGATATTGCATCTTTATTTTATTTTATGTGTTTGAACGAAATGCATAAAATGTGTAGGAATAATATTGTGCCTCAACAAGACACAGCATTTTGAAAAATAGACAACCTTATGCCACGTATCCACTAGGCAATTAAAATGAGCGATTGAACGATAACAACATTGTTATCGTTCAATCGCTCATTAATCGTTCACAAATCGGGCAATAAAATGTTGAAAACGACCAGCGATGCGCGTTCCCGCTGGTCGTTTTTGACATCAATCATCGCATGAACATGCCGGTCAATCTGATGATAACGACAGATTGGGCATGTTCGGTGATAAGTGAGGGTGCCTACACTGAACGACAAATCGTTCAGTGTAGGCACTACAGGGGAAGAGGGACGACTGTACGATTACAATGTTGTAATTGTACTGTCGTTCCACTATCTGCTAGTGGATATGCACCTTAACACATCAAATGTTTATTTATGGCGGAATGTAGGAGATCTAATCATTGGAACTCCCCATATCTGGATTTATAACGCTGTTTGTATAGCATAGGATGTAATTGTCTGGTAATTACAAAAAAAAAAAATAATAGGGTACAGTTTGAAAGAAGGTTACTGAGTGTGTAGGTGCCAAGCTAGAAGAAATCATACACCAGAAGTCCCCTCCACTATACCCCAGGTCTAATTGTATTTCTGCAAGGCAGGGGCGTTTTCAGGTGACATATAATCACTTGAAAATAACTTCTCAATGGTCACTCCCTGCACCCTGAGTCTTTGGATGCTAAGATAGGGGATATAGTTTACATTTAACACTCTCTACTTTATTTCCTGACTTTAATGTTCTGTAATGTTTATCCTGGCATGGGGACTTATACTGGGCATACACTGCCAGATAAACTGCCTGTCAGACCGACAAACATTTTATCTGGCAGCCTGTAACCCTGCAGATATTGCAGGCATACACTGTGAGATAACTCACAGAGTACTGGCCCCGAAATCTGCGCTCAGCCCCACGGAGGAGGAGACATTTCCCCATTCCTTCCCTGTTAAGGAACAGGGGAAATGTCTGTCAGTCGGCCGCGGCTGGGCATACACTGCCCGATGCGGCCGACATTTAACTAACAATATATTGCATTGGACAGGCATGCTGGACAATCCGATATTTTACCCTTGGTCGCCCGCACACACACTACAATTATCATGGGGGATCCACTGATATTGGGCGGATCGCCCTGATAATTGTATAGTGTATGCCCGGCATTAATGACATCATCATGGCTACAATATGATGACCTCATCAAGCCCCACTCCCTCTGGAGTCCGAGCTACAAAAAGTATAAGGGGAGGACTCAGGTAATTTTCCCACCCTCATTTGAACACTGGGCAATTTTTAGGAAAAGTCCTACTTGTCCTCAGCAATGAAGGGTTTAAAGGGATGAGTTGGTCATTGGCCAATCAGAATATCAACCTTATCATAATAAGGTACTGTGGGCCTGATTCAGACCTGCTCGCAAGCGCATTGAGAAATCACTCGCTCCGGGGCTCGCAACAAAACGGGGCGGCTGTCGATATTGATCGACAACTCGCCCCATTTTGTGGGTGGGGAGGGGGGGTGGCTGAACAAACGGAGGCGTCGTTTGTGGGCGGCCCTACTGACATCACTCGTGATATCAGTAGTGGACTTCCTGCTCTATTAGAGCAGGAAGTCCACTCGGGCTTGCGGCAGCTAGACACTATCGCAGGGTCTCGTCACAATCCCGATGGTCGCGATAATCGTCGCGACAATCTCCTGCCCGCTCGCACTAGCTGTGGGTGGGCACCCACAGCTTTGCGAGTGGACAGGAAAAAAAAAAATTCCTCCCCGCCCTGATTCAGAACGAGCGCTCGCAATCAGGCCCTGTGTTTTATATTCAAATCTATCTATTTTACACTTATGTTACCAGGTCAACCTTACACTGGGTGTTTCCCTTAGACATTACCAAATACACTCTACTCTTTGGGCCTTAGGGCCTGATTCAGACCCACTCGCGAGCGCACAGCGCTCCATTGCAACGGGTCATCGCTGCAAGACGGGGCGGCTGTCGATGTTGATTGACAGCTTGCCCCATTTTGTGGGCGGGGAGGGGTGGTGGCGGCACAAACGCAGGCCTTCCCAAAGGAACGCCTGGCGTTTGTGGGCGGCCCTACTGACAGCAATCGTATTTATTTTGAAATGTTCAGATGCCTGTAGAAATGCCTTTTTTTACTAAGTAAATCTCTATTTATAGTCTAATATTTATAAAGAGGAAAGGAAAGGGGGGCACATTGTGAAATAATTTGGGTTTTACTGCAATAACACACTACAAGAGATTTGATGCAAAAAAAGTAATTTTTATTTTTTCAAAGCTTAAAAAAATCATTAACATTAACATAAAAAAAATGTAACAGCAATCTAAAACTATTCTCATAGTAAAAGTATAGCCTGTAGGCAACATTTTATTAATGCTTGTATGACTTCCATAGGATTATATGGTAATGAAACAGTTTCACGATTTTCTTTCCTTTTTTTATTTTAAATGCTATTATCTAGAGTATTTTTGTAATATTTATTATTTTTAACCTATGCGAAAATTACATTGTAAAATACTGTATGTGTAATAAATGGCATATTTACCGCCATACTTTTATCTATATTTAGGCCTCTAAATCTTTGTTAGCTGATGTAAACCTTAAATCAACCCATATGATTTACAGTGCGAGCTTAAAATTCTATATGCCAAAATATACAGACGTATGTTTTATTACCCAGATAAAATGCAGAAAATATATTTGGGATTTTCCTGCACTCTATTAGTAAATAAACTTGTTAATTAGAATGTGTAGTTTATAACAGATTGTTGTTTATAACTTCTTATGCATGTAGGGCCTGACTCAGATTTGCATGCAAGTCCATTTTGCGGACAGATCTCATGATTATTACAACTGCACATGTGTTGGAGCCGGGTGCATGCATCTATGAGTTGTATGCATCTCAGTCGCATCTCACATGCGGCTAAATGGGCGTAACTGGGTGACAACAAGACATTTACACGTGGGTACAGCTAGTACACACTTAATTATGGACCTGATCAGCACCCACCCCACTCTGTGACACAGGTTATGGGTTATGCAGAGATGTGCGTACGCAGAGGATTCAGATGTAACTCTTATACCAAGTATGCCCTGTAGGTCTGGTGAAAGTGTGCACTGATACTAATGACAGCATCTTCCACAAACGGATGGATAGAGGTGATGCGGTAGCATAGATACATACAACTCTGAATACTGGCAAATATACACAATGCAGCTGCTTCTGCAGCCAACTTGCATGCAACTCTGAAGCACGTACATACTTTTTACTAAAAACAGAAGAAGCTGCTGGCAGATCTGACAAGTATCATAATGATTGTTAAATCAAATAAAAATACCAGTTGCAGCAAAGCCCATTCTACTATGCCTGTCCAAGGCCATTTTACATACAGCTTGCCCATTTTCTCCCAAGCACCACCATCTGACTCTTAGCTTTAGTAATATTGAAGTAGGACAAATTGACAGCCCTATTTTAATTGAAATAAGGAAATATCATACTGTTCTTTTTTCCAAAGATCACAAGGTGGCTACTTTCAGACTCCCTGTTGGCCTAAACAGAATGGCAGACTTAGGCCTTGTACAAATTAAGCAAAACAATCTTATTTTTTCCGTCTGCAGTTAGCTATATTCACCACACACTGGATGCTGCTAGAATATCTGATCATTTGCCTCTATGGTAGATAAGATACAGGGCTAAGGGCCTGATTCAGAGCCGCTCGTAAGCGGCCGCTCGTTCGTTCCGAGCGATGTTTGCCCAACTGCGCATGCGTACGGATCGTAATACGCATGCGTGAACCAGTCAGTGCGGCCGAAAATCGTTTGTTCGCTAAATAGCGAATGCCTGCTATTTTGAGTGACAGGAGGAGGCGTATGTGGTTGGTAAAGGGAAGGTGCTTGAAAACGGGGAGTGGAGATCCGAACGCAGGCATGCTTAAAGGGCAAAACGGGCGTTTTATGGGTGTGCATAATTAATACAGCAGCGTCACTGACCACGTCACTGGGTTATTTTATAGTCAGAACTGCTCGCAAAATTGCGGTAGGAAAAACCAACCACAAGAATAGCGAGCAGTTCATATGCTGGTCGATGTACTCGATTAATCTAATAAATAGCGGACATGACGTAGGATGCGAGCGGCCAGGGGGCGTAGTTTCCAAAAAAACGACCGCAAGTTTTGTTCGCTCGTTCAGACATAGAGGCGTGAACAGACCGCAAAGAGCGAACGGTTCATTTGAATAGCCACCCCTTTTTTCAGAACGAACGACCGCAAATAGCGTCCGGCTCTGAATCAGGCCCTAAATGTAATAGCCTGCGACTTGCAGGCATCAGCAAGGTTCTGGCGAGTCTGCCTGATATTTTAAAGGGGCAGTCATTTAAAAGGCAAAACCAGGTTGATTGCCCCTTTGACAAAACAGACAGGCCCTCTAGAAACTTGCTGGTGTCTGCATCACGCAGGCTATTACATTTATCCTGAAATGCAGTAACAGTGGGATACACCTGGAATGTAGCATATTCTATTTATGACTTTACTGAGTGCACAAGATACCATAGGTGTGACAGGCATTATAGCAGCATAGATGCCTACATTTGAAAATCATATCCAGGGATACATTGCTGCAGTGTTAATGTTATCTAAGCATTACACGTGCAATACTGTCTTAACTTTTGAGCATTACAGTTCAAATCTTATATTTAGAGAACTTGATTATAATGTACCTAAAGAATAAAAACAGATGGAACGAATGGCATCTAACATGCAGAAAAAAATATTTATTTTATTGTGTATTTGGTCCAGACTGAAAAATAGATATTTTCAGGGACACAAATTTACAAAGAGAAATCTTAAACACCTGACATTTTCTATAGAATCTGGGGATAGTATGAAGCTGCATCTATCCAGTGGTGAACACAGACATAGCAGTCCATACATCTAGCCAGTAAATCCCTCATTCCCCAACGCCGATCCCATCTGCTGATTGGCGGACTCCGATCATTGTCAGCTTCTTGGCGGAAGTGGGAAGGAGGGCAGGGGTGTCATCAAAATCCAACATGTTAAAAATCCCTGACTTACCAATTCCTATCATTTTTGGCTCAGAATCAGCTAATCGAAATTGTTGGATTTTGCTGATCACCCAAACTAGGCATCGCCAGAACAGGGAATTGCCCGACAGATGCTAGATGTATGGCCAGCATAATGCTGGCCATACACCTGCACGATTTCGACAAGTCATAAGATGGATCTTGTAAAAATCGTGTATTTTTTTAGCAAGATACGATCCGATGCATGCTCCCGCAGCTCCTATAATCGGATCTTATGATCGTATGCGCAGCACATCTTGTCCATCGTATCATGTGCAGATCGTGCCGTTTATTTTGTTCATGCGATCCATCATGTGGAAATTCAAGTCATTTCAATGACTGTTTCCCTTATGAGCCTGTGAGACACAGGATCGATCTTACGACAGATCCTCTGCTAAGAAAAGCAACAAACATGCTGCCGGGACTGCCAGGGAGCGTCGGGAATCGTATGATGATTCGGATCTTATGCTGGTCGTGTAGGTGTATGGCCAGCTTAACACATACTTGCCTTCTCTCCTGGAATGTCTGAGAGAGTAGACCAGCTTTCTTGCCCAGTGCAATAGGTGGTTTGGGGGCTTGACCAAGCATTTTCCTGTAAATAGCTTCGTAGCCTCACTGATGCTTCTCAATAGCACAATCACATCATTTAGCAGCCGGGGACAACAATGACATGATTTATGACACCACGACCTTTGCACATCCTGCCTTTCTCATCTTCCACAAGGTCAGCAAAAAGTAGGTAAACACAATTGTGTTATATAAGCTGGGTACACACTTAACAGATATATCTGCAGATGGTGGTTGTCCATACACACTGAACAACCATCATCTGTGTTCAGTGTGTAGGAGGAGGCGGGTCCTGCTGACCGGGAGGCGGGTCTGGGGAATGTCCACCCCCCTCCCCGCGGTTGCCGTTGTATCTTTACGGGCGGTCTGCAGAGCCCGTACACCCTTGCCGATGGATAGATACAGTATGATCGGCCAATATATCTGTCAGTGTGTACCCAGTTTTAGTGTGTATAAGGCCTTATGCAGAAAGGAACAATTCTTTCTTCACGTGTTAAGCTGAAATATTAGTCATCTGCTCATTGCTATGGTATTGCAGTCGGGATGCCGATGGTCTAAATGCCGACCGTCAGCATCCCGACTGTCTAACCCAGCAACTGTTTAGTGACAGGCGTCGAAATCCCGATGCCTGTCATTAGGCCTACGCCGGGAGTCCGACAACCGGCTTACCGAACGAAGGTAACCCCCCCAGGAGGTTGAGGTTAGGGTTAGGCTAGGGGAAGGGGGATTAGGGTTAGGCACCCCCCCGGGAGACTTAATGTTAGGCTGTGGGGAAGGAGTTAGGGTTCGGGGGGGTTAGGTTAGTAAATAGAAAATATACTTACCTGTCGGGATCTTCACTGCTGGGCTTCTGCTGTCGGGATTTGAACCGCCGGCCATGGTAAATCATACTGATCCCCATTACTATAATATAATGCCAACTGCTATCTTCTCAGGACAGTACAGTATGCTGCGCACAACAACTTAAATGCAATACCAAATAAACACTGTATATGTTTACACTGAATCACTGTTGCACTGTTAAATAGTAAATTCATTTGAGATCATACATGGATATATTTTTTTACCAAATGTCAACTTCTTTTTGCACATTAAGCAGATATGTCAATGTTATTTAGCCACCAGTGTAATACAATCTTTTAATACTGTCAAATTCAACTGTATTGTATAAACTTCTGTTGTATTTGCTCCACAGTTGCCATTGTCACTTCTTTGTGTGTTTTGAATAAAAGGCATTGTGAAAAAAAATAGGTGAAATATTAAAGATTTATGGGGGATGAGGCTGTTTCGAACCATTGTAGTTGATTTAAAATCTTCCATTAAAATTAGCTTATTTAATTATTTTTCTGAATTGTATTTTTCATTCAGTTTCACTCTTCCATTGCATTAAACATATTTTTTTTCTTTTAATTATTTTCACATACTTTGTGGATCAATCTATTTGAATATTTAATGGCATTAGTTTTAGTACTAGAAAATCATGATCATTTGTGAGAAAACATTACTATAACATACCACACTAATATATTAGAAAAATAACTTTTAGTTAAAAAATCAACAAACAAAATATCAAATTGATGTAGTTATGAGAGATGCAATAGAAACTTTATAACATGTAAAGTACTTTGCACAGCACTGTGTGTTGTTATAGGGGAACTCCGCCTTCAGATAATTATATGGTCTAGATAAATTTGTTTATTTTTAAGTGATCAGTAGTTATAATTATATTCAATGAACATATCTGAGCAAAAATAAACAAATCTTCCTGGACAGTAGGATGACCTGAAGTTGGAGTTCCCCTTTGAAACGACAGATAAATCCTTAGGGTTCTATTTACTAAGCAGTGTTAGGAAACAGAGTGAAAAGTGATAAGAAAGTGATAAGGTGCCAGCCAATCAGTTCCCTACTGTCATCTCACAGGCTGTTTGAAAAATGACAGTAGGGAGCTGATTGGCTGGCACCCTATCACTTTCTTATCACTTTAGGGGTCTATTTACTAAGCAGTGTTAGGAGACAGAGTGAAAAGTGGTAAGGTACCAGCCAATCAGCTCCCAACTGTCATTTTTCAAACACAGCCTGTGAGATGGCAGTTAGGAGCAGATTGGCGAATTTATGTACGCCCAAGCAACGGCGGTCAAAAGGACAGGCACGCCTGTGTTTCTCCGACCACTCCCCAGTCACCACCCCCAAACACTGACGTCCCGTTCCTCTGTCTGCAATGGCTTTGTATCTGCTTAGGAAGAATGCAGAGTGATTGCAGTGCTAACTCGTGCGATGCATACGCATGCACAGTACGCACCATCGACCGATCTGCGTACGTGGTTGCAATTGCAGTCCATGATCAATCAGGTCCTTAGTCCACAACCAGTTATGTGACGCACATGTGACACTCCCATAACACGCCCATAAGGAGGTGCATCTCTGTGCGTCTGAATAGCCACATCCCCATTACTGCCCAAGAAAGTCCAAAACCTTTAGCAGGGTAAGGTTGGGAAGTCACTTTGGGGCCTATTCATCACCACTTAATTGTCACAAAAGCAGGTGAAAAAGCACATTTTCACAGGCAATTGTGACAATTAATTATTCGGGCCATTCATTAAGAATGTGAAGTAGGAGATATCACAGATATCTCCTACTTACCTTCTGTTTGCGGAATGGCCCACTGTCCCCATACACTAGTATGGGGACAGAATTCATCAAGCTCCGAATATATTATATTTTCGGAGCTTGACTGCGGGGCATGCGCCATCTTTAGATGGCGAATACCCCCGCTTGGGACCCCAATAATTAACATAATGAATATGCCCCTTTCTCATAGCAAAGCAGCAGGGAACAGATCCTGTGTGTATCTAAACAGTAGCGAGAGAGGAAAGACTCTGGGGAAAGTCCAGCAACTTGGGAAGCTATAGCAACACCCCAAGGGGAATATTTCGACAGTCAATAGGTCCACATGCTATAGGTTGATAGGTACAAAAGGTTGACAGTGTAAAAGGTCAACAGGGTTAAAAGGTTGATAGGTAGAAATGGTCGACACAAATAGTAAACATTTGTTTATTATGGTTTTATTCAAGATCTTTGTTTAGGGTTTAGGCACTTGGGGGAGGGTTATGGTTAGGCTGCTGGAGGGGACAGTTTGGGTTAGGCACTAGGAGCCGAATTAGGCTAGGGTTAGGTTTAGACACCATATGGAGGCCAGGGCCGAAATTAGGATTTTTTTCACCCGGGGCATGGCCATAATTTAGTGCCCACCCCCCCCAAAAAAAAGAACACAACAAAAAGGACAAATAGGTTGTGTGGTTTTCATGACACAGTAAATCCCCTTACAACACATTATGCCACACAGTAATGTCCCTTAGAACACATTATGCCACAAAGTAATGATCATTACAACACATTATGCCACACTGCAATGTCCCTTACAACACATTATGCTGTCAGAAACCGCGTTCGGATCAAGCGAGGTCTCCGCTACTCACCACTCAGTGCACTTCGCCTATGTCTCTTTAACAGGCCTGCGGCTCTCGCAGGTCAGCGCCTCATCCTGGGGTCCAGTGTTCAGCATTACCTCAGGAAACAGGGCCTTCCCTGAAACGTTGGTGGCCGGCGTTCTCCATGTGTACAAGAGACAGGGCGCCGCCATCTTCCCCAGGATCAGCTTATCAGAACACTGCCAATCCAGAGCTGACATGGTGTCAGCTGACTGCTGCATCCAATCCCACTGGTCAGGGGCGATAAAAGGAGCATCTCAGAAAGTTTCAAGTTGCCAGTGCCACTGTACTCACAGCCCTTTGTGCATCAGGAGAGAGTGCTCCTGTGTTATTCCTCAGAATGATTCCTGTGCTTTCTTCACCTAGCACCTCTGGCTCCATCGTCGCTTCCGACACAGTATATCAGTTCCAGCTGGTACTCACAGTCCATTGGTCCCAGCCGATACTCATAGCACATCGGTTCTTACCAGTAACCACAGCTCATCAATTCTTTACAGTAATCACAGCTCATCGATTCTTACCAGTAACCACAGCTCATCAATTCTTACCAATAACCACAGCTCATCGGTTCTTATCAAACAACCACAAGTCATAGGTCCTTGTCAGCAACCATTGCTCATTGATCCATATCTATAGTCACCACACACCGATTCTCATCGATAACTACAACTCATCGGCTCTTACTGGTAATCATAACTCATTGGTTCTTTCTGATAACTACACCTCATCGGTCCTTACCGATAATCATAAATCATCGGTTCTTTTTAAAAACTACAACTCATCAATAACCACAGACCATAGGTGTATACCGATAACCATAGATCATCGGACCCTACCAATAGCCACAGACCATTGGTTCCTACCAATAACCACAGATTCACAGCACCTGTCCATTTCCCTAATTCCAGTGCTAATACTGAGTGACCCAGCCGGGGGGGTGTGGCCTGCCCGTTGGATGCCGCGAAGTCCATATCTCGTTGCGGGGTCCCTGGTGAACACCGCCGGCGGGTTAGACTCTGCACTTCTGGTCTGGGTCTCTGCCAATACTCAAAACTAGTTTCAGTACACAGTCCCACACATGAACAGGAGTTACATCCACCCAGCAACCTTTATTACAGAATCTACAGAGCACCTGTCATGTCCGGATTCACAAAAAACCCTATCCGTGACATATGCCACACAGTAATGTCCCTTACAACACATTATGCCACAGTAATAACACATACACATTATGCCATAGCAATGCCCCTTACACATTATGCCACAGTAATGCCCCTTTACACTTTATACCACAGTAAGACCCCTTACACATTATGCCACAATAAGGCCCCTTACACATTATGCCACAGTAAGGTCCCTTACACATTATGCCACAGTAAGGACCCTTACACATTATGCCACAGTGAGGCCCCTTACACATTATGCCACAGTTAGGCCCCTTACACATTATGCCACAGTTAGGCCTCTTACACATTATGCCACAGTAATGCTCCTTATACAGTAATGCCCCCAGTTGACAGCAGCCCCCCCAGAACTGACAGATGTAACACACAAGATTGAGGGGTGCAATATGAACTATTAAAAATGGACTTTCATATTAAAATGCCATCTCCCAATAAGCCAGCTCCCTTCTCTTACCTGCAAGGGCCGCGCGGTGGGTGAGCTCGGGGCGGCGCGGGACAGGATGGGCCTGCCACATGACGCAGAACTGTCAGTGCTGCCCTCATTCTAATGTGGTGCCAGTTGCGAATAAATTGCAGCTCGTGGACCAGCAGCTGCTGCTGATTGGCTAGCGACCGGAACAACATTAGACTGACAGTGGTGCTGTGTCTCTCAAGGTCCAGCTGCGGGCGGCTGCCTGCAGGTCTCAGCATGTGGCTCCAAACACAAAAAAGCAGCAACCTGGCCCCTCCCAATCCCCCCTCGGCAGCTTCTCCCCAGCGCCCCCTGGGCATCTGGGGAACCCCCTTAGCCCCTATTGATACCCTTCAATCGCTATACCTAAATGTCACTATTTAGCGCTACAAGTTGCTTAAGATATAATTGCTTTCCAATCTAATTGTGGTTGCAAAGCACAAAAAGCGATATTATTCAATGAAAAGTATAATGTGCTGTGATCTAGACAATTAGCGCAAAAAGCAAGTAAATACAAAGGTACAAGCCGACACATAAGCGTGCGCACTGGTCCAGTATGCAGTATTTCAATCCTGAATCTGTGGTCACCATCACCCAAGGATATGGAGAAATGACTGACTGACCCAGCTCACAAGCCTATATTCGGTACAGGTTTCAGAGACAACAAATGCACAGAAAAACAGATGCTCATTGGTTCTTCCTTCAGGTCACTCCGTTCATTGGTTAGTTCATATGGTGTCATCAGAGGTATGGATCAGCTTTCCAACAGCTTCTTTGTGTAGGTTTCCCTCCGAAGAACTGGTTTAAACTAGCCAAAATACACTACATACAGAAATATACATTCTAATCCCTAATTCCCTATAATCCATAATTTGTGGATGCATGATGTGATCTCCTTGCCAAAAGAACTGGAGATCTGCAAATAAACAGGGATTTAGAATGGTACCAAACATGACATGTCTACTAGTTTCTGTACCTTAAATATCATATTTCACAACATAATTATTACACAACATAATTTCACAACATAATAAATTTCACAACATAATTATTAGCTAACAAAACCTCTAATATTAAGCTTAATGTGAGGGAACGTTTTTAGAAGTGCATGTATGTGTGAGTGTGAGATAGTTGTGTAAATTCGTTGGTATGCATTGTGCATATTTTTATTTATGTATGTCTTGTGTATAATTCAAATGTGCCTAGTGCGTGTGTATGCATGTGAATACACATATGAGCATCTGTGTGAGCATATAAGTCTATGTATGTGCATTATGTGAATCAGTGTATGTGTAATATATATATATTTTTAATATTTGGTTTACCTAAACCAAATTCCACGGTGTAAGGGTGTTCTTCTTAGAGGTGACCAGCAGTCCTTTGTTGGGTCTTGAAGTCTGCTAGCTCATCAAAGGCTTTTCTCTACTTGTTTGAAGTGCAAATATCAGTTCCTCTATGCAGGTTTCTGATAATGGCTTTTAACTCTGCATTCAGAACACTTCCTCTGAGCATATCAGTCTCTGTGTTACACTTCAATTGCCACAGACATATTGTATCTGTATGCCGAGCTTCTCAATATATATGTATATGCAAACACACACAGATATACGCATGGAACCTGTTTCTCACACACTTGACTAAACCTTGAATGATATATATATATATATATATATATATATATGCGCATCTGTGCACATCGGATTGCGCCGACGCAAAGCATGCATCCGATTTACTCTTTACCAGGCAACAGATGACTAGATCATCAGATAATAATTGCAAATGATCACATCCAATTATTTGACTTCAACAGTCCACTCTTTGATAGCAAACAAGATGCTATCACCTTCTGGCCCTGATTCAGAGCCGGACGCTCTGAAAGAGCGCTCACTCTGAATCAGGGCATTTTTTTTTTGTTTGGCCACCCACAGCTGTTGCCAGCAGCCAGGATGATGGTTGCGATGGTCAAGACCATCGCGGCCATCAGGGCTTGCAACGAGACCCTTATGGTAGGGTCTCGTGGCCGCAAGCCCCAGAGAGCTTCTGGCTCTAATACAGCCGGAAGCTCTCCCACTGACTTCACTGGTGATGTCAGTGGGGCCGCCCACAAATGGCAGGCGTTCGCATGGAAACGCCTCCGTTTGTGAAGCCACCCGCCCGCCATGCCTACAAAACAGGGCGAGTTGTCAATCAACATTGACAGCCGCCCCTTTTGTAGTGAGCCACGGAGTGAGAGAGAATGCGCAGTGTCGCCGCTGCGCGTGCGCAGAGCACACCATCAACCCGCTCACGAGCGCTCAAGCGCTTGCGAGCGGGTCTGAATCAGGCCCTCTATTCTTAACCTATTCAGTCATGCATAATAATGTATTATTCAATGTTCTAACCGGTGTGACACAAGTCGGTCATTGAACCATTAAGAAGCGTTTCAAGAGGGTAGAACAACCCTTTTATGCACTCAGCGTCTATACGGGACCATGGGTAGGATGTGGGATCTCATCGAACCAATAAAGGAAGTCTGGAGAAATGAGACTACATTATCTAGGATGTTTAAAGGAACATTTCCAATAATTATTATTATACATGACTTTGCCTTTTCACATATTATTATCTGTAGGCACATTCAATGTCGGGGTTGTAATGCAATCCTTCACTATATTAGCGTACATGTTATGTATGTTGATCATACAGGTGGTAAAAGAGAGAAATTCAATTTGGAGAGAATCATAACAATATCATTTTCATAGTTCTAAAATCAAAAGCTTATGGTTATTCTTATTATGTTATCTTCGACAAATAAGGTAAGGGCACACTTCTGGAGTGTTGTCATCTGTTCTGGATGATCTGGATCCCGATTCTTCCAATCTGTGTCTCGTCCGGTCATCTTCAGATTCATGTCGTCATCTACCAGGAATATCTTTTGTCCGCAGCTGGGCCTTGTTGGCATCTAAAATAGGAAATTTGAGATATCAGTACTCTTGAATGTCTCCATTTTTCCTACCAATCTGACGTCTTGTCTTCCACCCTATCCGTCTGCAGTCTTCAGATATCCTTTCAGATAATCTGCAGTTGGCTTGATTTGCCTACATGGACGAAAAACAGATCCTTCGAGTGCTAGTGGTTCCCTCCCCCCCCCACTGTGATAATTTTTAATTTTGGCGGCTCCATATTGGAGTTTCCAAAATAACACAACTTATTGACATTGACGAGTGTTACAGACTCAACTTTACATCTTTTTCTCCACTAGGTGGCAGTCAAGGTCCTACAATGCCTTTTCCTTTCTCACTTTTGATGAAAATCTCCAAATGATTATCCCTAATCTGGGAAATTCTAAATTTCCAACCGTCAAAATACACTTTGACCTGTATTCTGATGATCCGGGTAACTAGAAAGAAATGTTATTTTACATAATACATGCATGTCAATATGCAACTAATTATTATCTATTCTAACTGTTAATAGATATAGCCAGTTCATTTAGCAATAACAGAAAATTATCATGTGAAACCTGTTTAAATATAAGACCAATTTTGAAACAGCCTTTAATGTATTTTCTTATTGAAAACCCCTAGTAATTGCAGGCCTTACCACCTCTGCTGGGAAATGGATGTACATTTCTCCTTCTACTACTCCTTCTCCTAGGACCTGTGAGCGTCCCTCTTGGTCACAAGAGGTAAAACATCAAAATTACAACAGGTGTTTTTGAGAAAAAACAAAATTACATTCCCCTGCATATCCATATCTTTATGATCTATGGCAACCCCCCTGTTCTGGTGAATGAAACCTCCAACCTTTGGTTATCCATAATACCTACATCACAATTTAACTAGGTTTTACAGGGATATATATATAAATATTTATATACACAAAGATATCACATTTGTGCCTGCTACCGACAATCTCCTGGGATTTCTAAAAACCATTCCTTATGAACTGTTACCACTTATAACAGCTTCAATGTCATTTAACACATATATTACTTCATGAGATATACACCTTATGTTTAGTTATTAATCTTTCCAATATCCTACAAACCAAACCTTGTACATCCATCTTCCAATTCCTATGAATTTGGGGCCTGATTCAGAGCCGAACGCAATTAGCGCTCGCTCGTCCAGAAAATAGGGGTGGCTATTCAAATGAACCGTTCGCTCTTTGCGGTCTGTTCACGCCTCTAGGTCTGAACGAGCGAACAAAACTTGCGGTCGTTTTTTGGGAAACTACGCCCCCTGGCCGCTCGCATCCTACGTCATGTCCGCTATTTATTAGATTCATCGAGTACATCGACCAGGGTATGAGCTGCTCACTATTCTTGTGGTTGGTTTTTGCTACCACAATTTTGCGAGCAGTTCTGCCTATAAAATAACCCAGTGACGTGGTCAATGACGCTGCTGTTTTAATTATGCACACCCATAAAACGCCCGTTTTGACCTTTAAGCACGCCTGCGATCGGATCTCCACTCCCCGTTTTCAAGCACCTTCCCCTGTTACCACCCACATACGCCTCTTTCTGTCACTCAAATTATCAGGCATTCGCTATTTTGCGAGCACATGAATTTCGACCGCACTGACTGGTTCGCGCATGCGTATAACGATCCCTACGCATGCGCAGTTGGGCAAACATCGCTCGGAGCGAACGAGCGGCCGCTTACGAGCGGCACTGAATCAGGCCCTTGGTCAGAGGTTGAAATACTTACTTATTACCACTAGGGGATTTTAGAATCCTTTTCTCCGATACCCATTATTATACTTTACCTGTACACAGTCTTGAGAACAATTGCATATACCATAAACATTGTTATAAGCATAAAAGTTAAATCCATTATCACCTGTAATCAGAAAACATAAAGACGTCTCCTTGTCCACTGCAGTAATGACAAACCTCGATTTCCTTATCTCTGCTTTTCATATGATATCTCTACTTCTAAGACATATCTCATGTCCAACGTTCTGGGTATTACACATATCACATTGTTTCCCAATATCTACAATATTACATATAGTGCTATCTTAAAATCATATTTCTTGCAGTCATCTATACTTACCACATGACCTGTTTACCTACAGGGAAACAATTATTTTGACATCCTAACATCTGTGGCATCTTAAATGAAATGATCCATTTTTACCTTTACCTTTATTACAGAACCCGCCAACCTGAGATTCAGTCTTTTCCAATTCCATTCTGCTTATCAGTATATATAGAACAATTATTACAGGACTCATTGCAAACCTGCTATATGATCCAATTAATCACAGCCTGCTTAGCAATACATCACCTGATTCTAAGCTTCACGTCGATGTTACCTATATACCTGTTACAGGATTGAATAAATGGGTTAAACACAAATACCTCCCTTGGCGAGTTCCTTATTCTATTTACAGAAATCCATATCAATCTGAGTAATGACTAGTGTACAGGGTCAGACTGGGCCATAGGGGTACAGAAAACCTCCGGTGGTCCCCAATGCACCATTCTTACCACGTTGCTAAATGCATTACCTGTGCAGACAATTATTATAGACATGCCACTGTAGGAAACAAGGGTTAGAATTAAAACAACAGAATATCTTACATAACAACAATAAGTGGTTTTACCGCTACATCTCAGATATTCTTAAGCATCTTATATCTCTTAACATTGCTAACTTTTCTCTACAGCTTTCTTTTATCCTGTACTACTTACAGACCCCCGACACCAGGTCGTCCTCGCTGTACTCTATGTATAGCAATCAAAGCTTCCTGTGAGAAAAACATGTCAGCCTCCACAGAGCCCACAACTGTCCCCATTACCTTGACAAAAAACATCCAGTAACCTAATTGTCTTTATGCATATTCAGCAAATCTTCAAATCATATGCAGTAACAACTACAAGGTAACGTGTGGTCCACATGCGATCCAATACACAGACAATACAATATAACACACCGTATGTCAAAACTCACTCCGAACTGAATATCCCAACCCAAAACAAATCCACAAACTGCTGTGTTTACAAGGAAATTTTTAGAAAACATACAAACTCCACACAGGATCTTATCATGGCACATACACAGATAAGTACATATAAACTATACACATAAAACTTTCATATGCAGAACGTACAAACTCCACACAGAAACCCAAGATCATGTGAGTACAAATAAATCATAAACCACTGTATTGCATGTGTGTGTTCAGTAATGCCACTATATTACACAGATCCCTATTTTCCAAGATTGTGTGTAAACCCACCCCCTTTTTTTAACAATCAGACATTGAGAACAGCAGGTCATAAATACAAATCACAATTCACAGTAGTGTTGCATTCTAGCTCCTGTATAAACCATGATTATTCATAACAAACATCTTAAAATTAGCCAATTATAATGTTTGTGACATTCTCAGAACACCCCACATTGGAACAATCCATTAATATATATATATATATATATATATATATATATATATATATATATATACTGTATATCACATTCTAATTTGTAAAAATAATTTTATCATCACAAAAAAAATGAATTTCCAACTACATTCATTTGCTTCAAATATATAAAAATTAGTCATATCTGCATTGGCTGCCATCACTTATGAATTCCCCAGTACTTTAAAACAAGAATTGTACATGTGTGACTTTAATGCCCAATTTTCACTGCAGATATGTTGCCGGGTGGCCTATATGATATAGGCAGCACAGACAGGGTTAATACAAGATACCTTTGATTACCATTTCTCCAAAAATAGAGAAAAATGAACATAAGTAAGTTTATAATTAGTACTATGAGAGTTCAACGCTGGAGTGATATTCTTATTGAGATGGCCACCTTATAACTTAAGTTAACATTCTATCTATTGTAATTTAGAATCCCAATTTTGGTTAATACTAGATCAAAGTCAACCTCTTAGAAACAACAAAATAATCTACTGTCTAGACTTCTAAGTAGCTTCAAGGGAAAAACCTGTTCTTATTAGCATATAGTAACTATTCTGAATTGAATTCCCAATCCCAATATTTACTGTATACAAAGACATCTTTCCTGCACCATGATTAAAAACTGCATAGACTTAAAATACAGTACATTCCAAAATCATGAATAACCACCTAAATATCTAAAATGTTAACAATTGCTCTTTTATAGCCATGATAAATTATTTTGCTTAACAACACACATTTTTCCTTTAACCACTATTTTTTACATTAATCTCACCAATTTCAGTCATGGCTGAAGTTACAGTGGGTTAATGTTTCTTCTTCAGAAACCTTACCTTAAAGTGCCTTAACACAGGAGAAAAAAAAAATATTACTTGTTACATTTTTATTATTTTCATCAGCTGTACCTTCACTAACCACAACATAGGGCGATAGAAGTGTGCCTGCGCTATCTTGCATCACGTGCACGCTACCTTAAACACGTGTTCCCTTTGTGCTGCCACAACTTTAAACAGTCATTGTATTTTACTCGTTTTTTTTTTTTATTTAGAGATTTCACCACACAGATGCTATCTCTAACATTATTCAACACCTCCACATCAAAACTGCCAATTTTAGGAAAAGGTTTCACACATCTCTTGTTCATCTTAACCAATACATCACAGTATGCAGTTGCATATGCACCATACTTTGTATACATTATATGCCTTGCCAAACCTGTCAGTCCTCCCACAAGCAGCGCATCGTCAGCCATTCCCAGTGTCTGCTTAGCACCCATGTGGGAAAACGCTAAGCAGCTTATCACTAGAGAATGTGGACTGGTGAACGATTCCAATAGAGCTATGTTCATGCACTCCTATCCCATTGTGCACAACCGGCCCGCTAACCGTTGTGGACAGCGTGCACAACGAGGAACAGAATAACATCTTATACTGTCTTTAAATACGATTATACTGTCTTTCCGGACACCTTTAAGCCCTTGTAGCTTACCTTTTTTAAGTACTCTCCCCTGTTAAAATTGAAGTGTTCCAATAACACTTACCCTTTCCAGTGATTTACTCCACTACTCGCAGTCTACCCAACTGTGCTGTTCAGTCGTAGTGTCCAGAGAACCTTACTGATCAATGGGCTCTGCGACTACTATTGGGGGCCGAATTTCGAAAACCCCTTGTTTTCTTCGAGGTACAAAATCCCTGTCCTTGCTACAATACACCTGCTATGTGTACACACTCAGTAGCCTTCTGCCTCGTCAAACACCTACCAAGTCTTTAGGTCCGACACATGGTACCTAGCATAGGCCCCACACACAGTAGTAGCCTATTCACATTACAAGCACACATTTGCTTTCATACACCTTTAGTTTTCTGCGCAGAAACTAGACTTTTCGGTAGTATGGCAGTATGATTCAGAGGTATTAAACAATATAATCATGTTATCAATACAACAATACTATCAGAACGATTGTTTGAACACGTGGCAGCAATACAGGAAACACACGTATGCTATTGTGCGACTCGCATTCTAGCGCCAAGACAGCCAATGAAAGAAACAAACTTTTCTCTCCTGCCCCAGGTCCTAGTCAGCACTCCTTGAAATCATGTAACAATGGATATCGGTTTCACAACACTCGATGGTACAGGTTTTGAACACAGTGCGTTCTTTCCTATATATGGCGCCTTATTCCACCCTTTGTTGAAAAATCGAGATCTGTACGCTATCGTGCGAATCTTGGTAGTGTGACCTCCAAAACTACGAGCCCCCAACTATTGATACCCTTTAATCGCTATACCTAAATGTCGCTATTTAGTGCTACAAGTCACATAAGAAATAATTGCTTTCCAATCTAATTGTGGCTCGAAAGCACAAAAAGCTATATTATTCAATGAAAAGTATAATGCGCTGTGATCTAGACAATTAGTGCAAAAAGCAAGTAAATACAAAGGTACAAGCCGATACATATGCGTGTGCACTGGTCCAGTATGCAGTATTTCAATCCTGCATCTGCGGTCCCCGTCACCCAAGGATATGGAGAAATGACTGACTGCCAAAGCTCACAAGCCTATATTCAGTACAGGTTTCAGAGACAACAAAGGCACAAAATAACAGATGCTCATTGGTTCTTGCTTCAGGTCACTCCGTTCATTGGTTAGTTCATATGGTGTCATCAGAGGCATGGATCAGCTTTCCAACAGCTTCTTTGTGTAGGTTTCCCTCCGAAGAACTGGTTTAAACTAGCCAAAAGACACTACAT
The DNA here is from genome assembly GCA_031769625.1 of Taudactylus pleione. NCBI lineage: Eukaryota > Metazoa > Chordata > Amphibia > Anura > Myobatrachidae > Taudactylus > Taudactylus pleione. Next base: position 11,554,182 of record JAUIMM010000161.1, read on the forward strand.
ACAGAGGTATACATTCTAATCCCTAATTCCCTATAATCGTTAACTTGCGGATAACGATAGAACCGGATATCTGCAAATAAACAGGGATTTAGAATGGTGCCAAACATGACATGTCTACTAGTTTCTGTACCTTAAATATCATATCCATACATTTTACAACATAATTATTAGCTAACAAACCTCTAATATTAAGCTTAATGTGAGGGAACCTTTATAGAAGTGCATGCATGTGTGAGTGTGAGATAGTTGTGTAAATTCGCTGGTATGCGTTGTGCATATTTTTATTTATGTATGTCTTGTGTATAAAGCAAATGTGCATAGTGTGTGTGTGTATGCATGTGAATACACATACGAGTGTCTATGTGTGAGCATATAAGTCTATGTATGTGCATTATGTGAATCAGTGTATGTGTAATATATATATTTAATATTTGGTTTGCCTAAACCAAACTCCACATTGTAAGGGTGTTCTTCTTAGAGGTGACCAGCAGTCCTTTGTTGGGTCTTGAAGTCTGCTAGCTCATCAAAGGCTTTTCTCTACTTGTTTGAAGTGAAAATATCAGTTCCTCTATGCAGGTTTCTGATAATGGCTTTTAACTCTGCATTCAGAACACTTCCTCTGAGCATATCAGTCTCTGTGTTACACTTCAATTGCCACAGACATATTGTATCTGTATGCGGAGCTTCTTAATATATATATATGCAAACATTCACAGACATACGCATGGAACCTGTTTCTCACACACTTGACTAAACCTTGAATGTTATATATATATATATATATATATGCGCATCTGTGCGCACTGGATTGCGCCGACGCAAAGCATGTTTCCGATTTACTCTTTACCAGGCAACAGATGACTAGATCGTCAGATAATAATTGCAAACGATCACATCCAATTATTTGACTTCGACACCCCCCTCCTAGTTGCTGCCCTGGGAGGAGGTTTAGGGTTAGGCACCAAGGGGAGGGTTAGGGTTAGGCACTAGGGGGTTGGTTAAAATTAGGGTTAAGTTACAAAAAAATGTGTTTACCATGTTTGTGTTGACCATTTGTGTGTCAACCTTTTACCTCTGTCAACCTTTTGCACTTTCGCCCTTTTGTCAGTTGAACTTTTCTACCTGTCAACCTTTTGCTTGTCGACCCATTGACTATCAACCTTTATATTTTTGATCCTTTATACCACACCCCACCCCAAGCATAATGAAAAACAAGAGCTTGACATGCTGGCACACGTCCAATGTGAAGTGCAACGGGGTGTGTTGTGGGGCCATGTTCTCATAGAGTCATGCCCCTTTTTTCATGCACATGCCTTCCCGATTCACCCTTTCTAATGTTGGCTAACAGTCATGGTGGTCTGAACTGTGGCCTGCATCAAGTTAGAGAGCTCTAAGAAATTAGCATTCAAACGAAAAAAAATAGAACTTAGGAATTCTCATTACCTTACATTCCCTGTTCAAAATGTCATTAGTTATTTATGTTCCCACTTGATCCACCAGTGGGCTTTAAGTATTTTTTGCTAAAATATTGAGTAAGCTACTGCACTGCCTCCATGAATGCTCCATAATTGAAGCATTCGACTGTACCAAGATGCTGAGTACAACTGTACCAGTAACTACTACTACACTTCAAAAAAACTTGTGAGCTGGTTAAGCAACAGGACTGTTTGGTGTATCTGCACTTCCGCTAGTGTTGCTATTAACTTTGCATACCGCCACCAAATAGCACACACATATCAACATTTTTATGTGAGCCCCATGAGTATGTCAGACATAACAGAAAAACTTATGTATGTTCAACTTACTGTATGCTTCTAAGTCATTCATTGTCTATTTAATTAGGTTAAATCTTAAAGAACTCTCTACCTCAGAGTGACAGTTTTCAGTAAGAATACACATAATGAAGTTGATTACAACAACATATACAGAAAACTGGCATTTACATTTCTGCCTACAGTCATTTAGTAAGTGTTGATTTTTTTTTTCTTTTTAAATGACACAGAATATTTTTCATTGGTACTGCAATGATACCAAAAACATGTGCTGCTGCCTAGACATTTAGATGTTGTGCAGATGTAATAGCATCTTACGGTTTACCTGTGAGATCATTATGTCTCTCATGAATAATGCATTATTAGTATTCATTCCGCAGCAGCTGTGGGGAAGGCTGACAGTGTTCCTCATGTCATGAGCTGGAACAATGGATCTTTCTGTATTGCCAAATAATAATCATCCAGACAAATTTCTGAGTTTAGATGTAAAGAGTTTATTTGTAAATTCTGCTGCTTTACAAGCAAGACAATGGCACAACAAGGTCTATCTACAGGTGAGTACTACACTAAACATATGCTGGCTGTTGTATCCATCTGTTAGTTATTGTTACATTGGACAAGAAACGTACTAATATTCTGAATTCAGGAATTGCGTGTAACATGGTTCAATTGTAAAAGGGCTAAATATGTAAATTTTAATTGTAATTACAAATAGATTGTTACAGATGTGTCCACATACACCTATCCTCAAATTGCGCCAAGTAACCCCATTAGGCAGGCCATGGACTTTGCGACTTAGCCGTGCGTAGCATCCCGCCAGAGACTATTTCTCTAAATATGAGTCTTGTTGCGCATCACTAATGTGAAAAAACTACAATGCGCGAGTACCCTGAATACTGCTGCTGGTATTTCCTGTACATCTGTTTGCAACTCATGGTCTGACTCATTATGGATCACAACTGCGATTATGCACGCAATCAACCGATTGTTGCGTTCTGCTCATGCATATGCATCACAGTGTGCATGCGCGAACTAGCCACTGCGATTGGGACTGTGATCGCAGAGACAACGCAGACCCATCGCAGAGTGATTGACAGGAAGTGCCATTTGTGGGTGGTCATGGGGGGGTGGTCAGTGAAACACAGACGTGCCATTGCATTCAAACGCCATTGTAGGGATATGCATAAATTATCCACTGCGATGCCATATGCAGCTTGAGTACTCACAACGTGCAATGAGGTTAGGAATTTCTGATTAAGGTCAGAGCTTCCGTGCGTGAGGCTGTGATGGTACTCGATGTTACTGATGTTTTCGCAGTCTTGCTAAGTATTATGGATGTGTGTAAGGTAAGGTGGACGTCCCTATGTAGTGCTGCGATGGCATAGTGATCGCAATGGATTAGCATATCATCGCAGTCAGACTGCGTCCATAATCGCAGTTGCAATCCATAGTTAATCAGGCCCTCGGTCACTAATCTGGGTAAAAAGGCAAAAGATGGGTCGGATACCAGCAACCTGTGCCATGCCTTGCACCACCTATCGTTATGTTTAATATGTGACTTTATATTAGTTCCTTTGAGACAAAAGTACTAATCTGATGTGTCTGGTACACTAGGAGCGGCCGTGTATGTGGATATGATGTGTACAAGACTCAAAATTTGGAAATAATGTACAAAACGCTGCACATGATGGAGCATCTAAGTTGCACTAAGTGTCTCCCACCATATGGTGCAAGAACGTCCAGTGAATGACGACACATCTGTACATTATTTTTAGATTATTTTTATTTTGTAATGTCAATTACATACTTTAAATAAATGTAATTTCTTCTATCATATGTGTAGCTCATGTAAAGTATGTTAATAACGTAGCACAATCAATAAGCCATTGCCTAACTGATGTTTATTATAATGACATTTTGGTAAACGTGTGAGGTATGGAGTTATGGATGAATGTGGATAAGTACAAATAGACAGGGGAGAGATGCAGAGACATAGAAAAATGAAGGGAGAGAGATTAAAAAGTCCCATTACCAGAACCTAACTTGCAGCATGTATTGTATACAAACAATATGGGCAACTAAAGCCCATACTGTACCATCCACAAGCCACACCCACTGCACAGACTATTCTGCAGCGTCACCATTATTGTAACAGTGTATAGTGTTAGTGCACAGTATATCCATACCTTTCAACCGTCCTGATATCGGCATTTGCCAGAATTCCCATGGCCTGCCTGGCCACGGTGCACACTGAGATGCCCTAGTGCAAGAGGTATTTGGAGAAGGATCCGTAAGATCCTTCCACAACAATCTCCACTTGTACATGTGTGGTCAACAGACCGCACATGTAGGGCCGCCGTGATTACTAATTACCCAGGACTAGCTTGTTGGAGTGGCCAGGCATGGGGCTGTGTCCGATGCTGCCCCCTTGCCCCCCTCTTACCTGTCAGCAGGTTCTCTCCCCAGCCCAGCACATGCTGCTGTGTGCTGGTCTACAGTGATGTCAGGGAGGCCACTGCCGCTGAGCAGCAGGGTCCTCTGCCTATGATTGTTCCCCCCCAGATTTTCCCCTGGTTGAGGGGCTCACATCGCCCACTTGTTCAGCAGAGAGCGCTGCATTAGCGATCCCTTCACTTCTTACACACTGCAGGGACAAGCTCCTTTTGTAGCTCCTGATACTGCGGGTGTTTCTTCATAAATCCTGCTGATCTATCATTTCTTAATAATAGTGGTGATAAGAAATTATAATTAGCAGGTTTAGGACCAGATATTTAATAAATATGCCCCATAGACACACAATGCTCATTCACAAAAATACAAAAATGCAGTGCAAATGGTATTATGCCTTTATGGATAAGGACCTGGATTGTCCACTATGGGCACATTTGCACCTGATTAGGAAAGGGGAGGGGGGGGACAGGTGGATCAGGGGACCATTATTTGCTGACTACCAGTTTTGACTAATTCGGCCCCCACTTTTAAAAATGAAATCTTGCTTTGCAGGACAAAGTTATTTTATTGCTCTCCTGGCAAAAGAATGTGTTGTGGAAAAGTACATTTCTAGGAGCACCTAGAATGTTACAAAAAACATCCAAACACAAATACAGTAATCCCTCTTTTACTCCTATATCGCGGGTCTGGTTTGATATTTGGAGCACGGTTCCAGTGTCAGAGGCTGTGATGCTGTAACGTAGCGTTTTGCATGCAGATATGCCTGCAGTTGTAGTAGCAGTCGCACGGTTACAATGTCAGAGGCTGTGACACTGTAACATAGTATTTCACATGCAGATACAGCCGCAGTTGCACAGAGAACATAGACATGATGCATATCATTATAATCAGCAGAAGCTGCTTGTGTTTCCTATTCACATCACTGTGCGGATAAGACCCATTTGGAGGTAAAAAGTCACACAAAAAGACGCTCAGCGGTAATGGGTCACACAGCTCTCATGCATTATGTGTAACGTGACTTGTGGCCACATCTGTATCCTCACTATTATGATTTTTTTTTAAACTGCATTTTAGGATAAAAATTTAAAATTTTAAATTAATATAGATTGATCTTCTCTGCTTCTTCTCTGATTCTCTAGAACACAGGTTCTCAAACTCGGTCCTCAGGACCCCAAACAGTGCATGTTTTCCAGGTCTCGCAAAATCACAAGTGAAATAATTGGCTCCACATGTGGATATTTGAACATGTTTTAGTGAGTAATGAGTACACCTGCTGGGTGACCTGGAAAACATGAACTGTGTGGGGTCCAAGGACCGAGTTTGAGAACCACTGCTCTAGAACAGAGGTTCTCAAACACGGTCCTCAGGACTCCACACAAGTTTTCCAGGTCACCTAGCAGGTGCACAGGTGCAGTAATTACTCACTGACACATATTAAAAGTTCCACTGGTGAAGCTAATTTTTCACTTGTGATTCTGTCAGGAGACCTGGAAAACATGCACTCTTTGGGGTCCTGAGGACCGAGTTTGAGTACCTGTGCTATAGAATAACAAATAAACATAGTTGCTCAAATAAAGATGCAGTGCAGGTTTGTGAATGAATAAATCACACACAAATGTACATACCTTCAGTCACACAATGGTCAGCGTCTTGTTTTCCACAAATATCCATTTTTAATAACCTGAGGTAAGTCAAATAATTGTTATAAAAGGTTGGTACAAAATTAAAATAAACTGATAAACATGTAGCAGACTTGTTGAATTATGAGAACACATGAAAACAAATAAATAATTTGATTAGAAAAAAAACATTGATGTCCTATCAGAATGCAGTCAATAGGGAGGCATGCTGGAAAATATCCTCAGTCTAAAGGCCCCCATAAATCAGCAATCTGAAAACCACAATTGAACAATTTGAAGATTTATTGCCCGATGTTAGGATTTCCCAATCTAGCAATCTGCGCCCATACATTACACATCTTTTTCAGTGATTTGCAGATCATTTTCAGCAAACACAGATCTGCCAGTCTTCAAAAGGCCCATCATTTTACTAGCAACTGTCTGCAAATCTGCAGATCATGTCCATACACTAGCAATCTACAGCCCCAATTCATCTGTGAAATCCAACATGTTGGACAATCTGATTTAACAATTCCAATCACTCTTTGGTTGCAATGTGCGATCTGTGAACCCCATACATTGCAGATTTTTTTTATACAATTATCTAGAAATTGCAGAATTGTCACAATCAAATGCTGATGCATGTGGGCCTTTATATGATGATTAAATTAATATGATTATTCCATTATCCATAGCTCACCTGTAATAGCCAACAGTGTAATTGTCTAATTAACAAACTGGTGAACTGATCATTGACTGATTACTAAAGGACAGCAAGTTCTGTATTTGTGAGTTTCCTACAAAATTATTTGTATGTTTCAACTTATTGAAAAACAGAAACATGTAAAAAAATGAGTTGGCTGCAAGGTCATATTCTAAACATTCCAAATCCAAAGCTAAACAACTGTTTCAATTAGCTAAAGGGCTTCTCTGATGTGTATTTTCAGTAGGGATGTGCAGGCTCGGGTTAGTTCGGATTTTCCTGGCAAATTCAGATTTTTTTCCGCCGAAAATTGGATCTCAGAAAGAGGCAATATGTAATCTTTCATGGACAAACATCATCATTCCTGGTCAAAAGTCCATGAAAAATTATGCTTGTCCATGAAAGATGACGTTTTGCCACTTTCTGAAACCCAATTTTTGGTGTGAAAAATCCAAATTTGGCAGGAAAATTAGAACTAATCTGAGCCTGCACATCCCTAATTTTCAGTAAATTGCAGAATCTGGTGTTCTTGGTTTGATCCTGATCCCAACTAAAGGCCCCCATACATCAGCAATCTGAAAACCACAATTGAACAATTTGGAGATTTATTGCCCGATTTTAGGATTTCCAAATCTAGCAATCTGTGCCCATACATTACAGATCTTTTTCAGTGATTTGCAGATCATTTGCAGCAAACACAGATCTGCCAATCTTGAAAGGCCCATCATTTTACTGGTAACGGTCTGCAAATCTGCTGATCATGTACATCATACACTAGCAATCTACAGCCCCAATCGATCTGTAAAATCCAACATGTTGGACAATCTGATTTAACAATTCCAATCACGTTTTGATTGCAATCTGCGATCTGTGAACCCCATACATTGCAGATTTTTATACACAATCGATTGCAAATTGCAGAATTGCCACAATCGATTGCTGATGTATGGGGGTCTTTATTCAGTAGAATTTGCCATAGTCGATCCTCAAAGCATCCTAAAGGCACACATCCACTGGATGATTAAATTGAGCGATTGAACGATAATGATATCGTTATCGTTAGATCGTTTGATAATCGTTTGAAAATCGTTGGTTGTTTAGACATCTATCATCGTACAAATATGTTGTACAACCTTATGATATTGTCAGGTTCAACATGTTTGCAGATGATTGATGTGCCTTCACTGAATGACTGCTCGTTTAGTGAAGGCACATCACAGACAGACAAGTGACTGCACGATTACAATGTTGTAATCGTGCAGTCTTTTGCCTTGCATCTAGTGGATGTAGCCTTAACAGTCCAGGTTTTAAGAGTATCCATACTTGAGCACAGAATGTTAAAACTAAAGGCTCCCATACATCAGAGATGGATCGCTGCGATCCTGCAATCGAAAACGCCCTTCCGACTGGCGGAGATCGATGTTCCGCTATCCGTCGCAGGAACGGTGAAATTCTACTAGTTAAGTTTCACCGATCAGCCAATCACAATAATTTTTGATCGTGAGCAGCAAATCTGTGAAATCCAACATGTTGGATTTCACCGATCCGCCGACCCTCCATTTCTGGATCGCAGCATCGTGGAGATCTGTCTCTGGTGTATGGGAGCCTTTACTCACTGAGATACTATTTAAAACACCTATACTTAAGCAGAAATATCCTTGTTAGGGTGCCTTGAGGACCTAGTTTGGAAACACTATATTATTGTAAGAAATTCAGTGACGTCATACAATCACAATGCAGTCATTTAGTGAATTTTCTGTACCTATTTTCCCCCATAAAATATAACTGTAGGTGTAGCCCACCCATTCCACGTTATGGGTCTCTCCTGCTCACACACATCACAACCTGGAGGCTATCCAGTCAGCATGTGGGCATCCTGCTACCATATGTGAATTATTAATAATTTTCTGGATCAAAAGTATAAGTAAAGGCATACTAAGAAGAGAATAAAATAAAGGAGTCTATGTTAGTCCTTGGAGAAAAATAAGGTGGATGAAGATAAACTACTAACCAATCAGTTCCTAACTGTCATGTTACAGGCTGTGTTCGAAAAATGACAGGAGCTGATTGGTTGGTAATTTATCTCCATCCACTTTATCTCTCTCCAGAGCTTAGTACATAGACCCCCAAAAACTTCACTAATACAGCTTTTATTAATAAATGTAATAGATTTTTATAGTGCGTTGTTATAAAAACTGTCCCATTTTGAAACAGGATCTTGTGCTCACAACAGACCTCCCCAGTGACCCTATTGTCATTAAAAAGAAATAAATAAAAAGAGTTTCCTAATGCTCATGAGTGATATAAATGCTTGAAATCAATTTGCATCACTTGCAAACCATGTTATTAATGGGGCTCAAAGAAATGTATGTCCCCCAGTAATGGAAATAAAAATGAGAACATTTAATTCAGAATTTTTTTTTAATTGTACCACAAACTATGTAATTTATTTTATAATAAATAATTTTACATTTTGTAATTGCTATTTTATCTGTTTTGTTTTCAACATGTTGCTTTTAATATTGATTTTGGTTTATTTCTTATTCGCAGTGATACATACATTATATTTTGTTACAGTATAACTAGTGCCATTTGGTTTATATTGGCCTATTGTGCTGTGTACATTTTTTTTTATTAAAGTATACAGAAGATGAAAGATTATTTCACATCCATTCCAAACTGACTCTTGTCACACTGATTGCAACCCCAACATTCAGCATTAAGTGATGCTATCTGACATATTTATCTAAGCACAATAAGAGCTTATTTACAGAGCCTGTAAAAATGAATCTTCTTCATGATACAATAGGAAATTGGACCATGCTATAATGAATAAGATACTGAGGTTTTAGCAATATTGCTTTGGCATACTTTTAGCTTGCTCTAGCTTGGTGGAGACAAGACTAGATCATGTTAAGTGCTGTAGTTTATTGTAGGGAGCTTAAGAAACTCATAACAGTGCTGAACTCAAGAACTTTACTCTGGTGGAAGTTTTTCTACTTGGGTGTAGAAAATCATTCTTCGTTTAGGTGTTGGGTTTCATTGGACCATGCTATCATGAATGTACAATCTAAGATGCTGATGTTTTAGCAATATTACTTTGGCATACTTTTAGCTTACTCAAGCTTGGTGGAGGAAACAAGACTAGATCAAGCTCAGTGCTGTAGTTTGATGTAGGAAGGTTAAGAAACTCATAACACTGCTGGACTGAAAGACTTTGCTCTTATGGAAGTTTTTCTACATGGGTGCAGAAAATCATTCTTCGTTTAGGTATTGGGTGTGAAATGTTTTAATAAGCAGTGGTGGGTTAAATAAGAAATGGATGGGGTGATGGTCAATGGCTCAAGGCAGGTGGTAGGAGTAATATAATGTAAGGGCTATTTATGTAATGTAGTATCTGGTGGGGTATTTAATATGATATTTCTACTTATTGTGTGGAGATTAATAATATGATGTTGGGTTGGTAGAAACTATTAATATATTGGAGGGGCTGATAATGCAATGCAGTGTCTCCATATTAAGTGTGGTTGAGGGTATGGAGGCCTGAGACGATCTTAGTATAATGTTGGGTCTAGTTTAGGGAAGAAGGCTTATTTACTAAAAGAAGGCGCATAAACTAATAGTGCGTACACATGGTCAGATATTACAGGACGATAAGAACAATAACAATATCGATCATATCATTATCGTTCATATCGTCCTGTTTTTGGGCCTTTCCAACCCACAAACGATGGTCGATGCATGGGCACAGATGGTCGATATCGATATCGACCATCGCCCGTGCATGCAGGCCAACCTGGTCGATATCGACCAGGTTAGCCTGGTTACTATAGGTACCCACGATCGTCGATCGCGGGTCATTATAGTTGTTTGGGGGTTGGTGCATGTGCTGGATGTTCGATATTGAACATCCAGCACATGCAGGTTGATCATACAATGATCATTATCTGATCGTTGTCTGATTGCTCCATGTGTACAGAGCTTAAGAGTTAGGGCAAGCTAGGGGAAGCAAGGGCTATTGTGTTCATTCACTGATTGGCTTTCCAGGGGGTGAACAATACCTATCCCGTCTTCAACCTTTATAAATCCGTTAAAATCACAACTTTTTTTTTTATTCATTCCATCTCAAGTCTCTAATCTACGAAGCAGTGATTTGTGGCCCATTCCATTTAATGTGGTTAATAGTGCAGCTATGGGAACCTCACTGAAATGTAATGTGAAACAAAATTAGTCAGGCATTTTAAACAAAGACTGGATGATCAGGGATATAACCTCTTCACAAACAGAATCCCCAGTAGCAGACAATAATGTATTGCGCATGGTCTATGTCCCATTGTCTGTAAGACAGACTTTACAGATCTCAGGAAATAAAAATATGGAGAACTACCACTCACTGTAATGCTTACATTCATACAAAGGGTTTCACTGTTTTTATCTCATTGGGCTCTAATCTTGGGAACATTTAGTTCAGACACTATTAATTATCTATGCTGTTCTAAGGTTAGATGACGAGGAGACTAAAACCACTATTAAAGTGGTGCTGTGAGACAAAAATAGTCAAATAGACCCTTACTAGATACTGCATTTAAATACAGGTTTGCATAACATAAATCAATTACATAAAAGGCAGCACATATATAAGTAATAGAGGTGCACATAAAACTATTAATATCAATATATATATATATATATATATATATATATATGTATACACTGAGGTACAGGAGTATCAGTCTCTGTGCTCAATGCTTGTTGGTAATATTAGTTAATTTGAACGGCAGAAATAATTGCAGTATATTAGAAAGTTATATTCTCCCAAGGGTGGGTGGGGGGGGGGGCACTGCCTAATGATGTCAGCCTTATGAACTCCGTATCCCTGAAGATATATAGCCTTGTTTATCAATGAGTTTTAAAACTTGTTGTGTATGATAATGGTGCTCCAGCCAATCTGTTCCTAACTGTTGTCTGTTTGAAAAATGACAGTTGGGAGCTGATTGGCTGGAGCACCATTTATCATACACAACAAAATTTAAAACTCATTGATAAATAAGCACCACAGGGGTCTATTTACTAAGCCTTAGATGGAGATAAAGTAAATCGAGATAATGTTCCAACCAATTAGCTCCTGCCATGTCAGGGGGTGCTTGGTTGGGACTTCATCTCTGTTCATTTTATCTCCATCCAATGCTTAGTAAATAGATTCCATAGTCATTAACACTGCAGGAATCAAATGAAAATATACAGTAGATCTGGAATTTATAACTGGTAACATTTGTAACAAAATTTTTTAGTGTGTTTAGTTAAAAGATACTCTGTATCATTTTTTTATAGTTCTAGACAGATTTAAAGAATATTCTTCAAACATAGGCCCTGTTTAGAAATCAATATTGATATATATTCCTTAAATAGAGGGAAAATAAAACTTTTTTAGGTAGTTTAGCAAGAGAAAATACAGAAATATATAATACACACATATTTAGTGCACAGTAAAGATAGCCAAACTGATTGTAGCATTACTATATAAATTCAAATCTATGTTTTATTTTAATGCCTGCAGTTTTAATGACTGTATCTTTAGGGATCTGGAGTTCATATGACTCACATCATTTGGTGGTGTAGCATCCTTCTGGTCCCCCTCCCCCCCCTTTGGGAGAATATAAGTTTTTAATATTATTTCTGCCAGTCATATGAACTGACAATACTGACAAGCATGCGGAGACTGATATTCCTGTACGCAGGTGGCACCTTTTTTCCTTTCCCATAGTCTTATGGCCAGGGGATATTCTTTCATATTCCCAGCTGAAAGACTGGGGCATATTTATTTTACCACTTTTTTGGCACATCACCACACCGGTTTATGTGTTTGTGTTTTTTTGGGGGGTGTAGAACCTTATTGGCCACCCTCTCCCAAAGTCATCTGAGGCACTCTCTTTCTGGGAAGAGCTGAAGAATCTGTTCCCCAGGGAGAAGCGTTTGCCAACCATGGGGAGAAAGCGGTGACCCCGAGCCTTTCAGCAGAGGGAACCTGAATACCCTTGCCCCCTAAAGGGAGTTTTGGCTGAAGGAGTCTGGGATTTCAAGGGGGTCTAGAATATTCCTCTTTCCTCTCAATGGGGCCTTTTGGCTCTGAGGTGATGTGGAAAAATGGGGCCCTTATGCTTTTTGGAGAGGGCCTGAAGACCCAAGCCTCCAGCACAGTTTTTTCATTGGGTGAATGGAGCACGAACCTCGATCTTCAAAAAAAAAATCAGACCTGTTGTAATAGTGCATGAGGCTCCGATGGTACTCGATGTTACCGATGGTTCGCAGACTTGCAATGTATTACGGATGTGAGTAAGGAGAATTGGACGTCTTATGTTAGGCTGTGACGGCACTGCGATTGCAAACATTAGCATATTTTCGCAGTGGGTCTGCGTGTGTCACTGCAGCTGCGATCGCAATAGCAATCCATAATGAATCAGACCCATAGTGCATTGTATTTTGAGAAATGGAGCATAGAGCAACACCACAAAACTATCACATTGTAATAGTTTGTTTAAATTTCACATCACAAAACCAAAGGACATGTACCTATATATTCCATACATAAGCATCATCTCTGTCCAATCACACCACTTTCCACTAATCACATGTCAGTTGTTGGTCTACAATTAAAAAGCACCTTTTTTTATTGGTCATTACTGTTACTCAAAGAGGAATTAGCAAAAGTGTTTAATCTTCCCACATCAAAGGGGCCAGATAACCCCAGAGCTGCCATAAGAGGTTTTTTTCTCACCAGACTAACCTTGTATTGTAAATAAGCACCTACTGTACATTTAATTTTGTATTAGACCACAACTATTAGAAAGTTGAAAATAAAATTCAGGTTTTGTTATTGTAATAATATATCTATAAATATATATTCATATATATCTTTTCCCCAAGTTAGCTTCCATTCCCCAGACTGTGCACATCTCTGCTATTTTGTACAATGTTGGTGCCTGCCGTTATAGGACAGGCTAGCAGATGTATGAGCTTTGGGTGAATGACTGACAGAAATAACTCAGACCTCAAAGGTTAGTTCTCCCCTCCTACAATGAAAACACCAAAGAAAATAGAAGTGAGACAGGAGAGCAGAGGTACAGTACTGTAAGTATAGAGTGAAGGATGAAAGCTAAGTTTATTAGAATGGGGATAACTTGCAAATGTATAAAAATGCTCGTCTGCAGTATAATTTCCCTGCCCTACTGTAGTTCCAAAAGATATGTCTCCAAATAGTGTATTTTCCTTTACATCCAACTCTGCATAGCAGCCACTTGCATGGATGCGCCCTCACTGCCTATGTGTGGACTCCCCATTACTATCCAGTTCCACCTCTTCAGATGTAAGTATAAATGCATTCAAAATGCACAACAATTGTGTATCACCCGTACATCCCTGCATTCAGTTCTTCAGCATCACCCTATTGGTATACAACATATATATGATGTGTATATATATATATATATATATATATATACAGTCAGGTACATAAATATTGGGACATTGACAGAATTTTCAGATTTTGGCCTCTATTCACCACCACAATGGTTTTGAAATGAAACAAACAAGATGTGCTTTACCTGCAGACTTTCAGATTTAATTTGAGGGTAATTACATCCAAATCGCGTGAACGGTGTAGGAATTACAACAGTTTCAATATGTGCCTCCCACTTTTTAAGGGGCCAAAAGTAATGGGACTATCAATTAAGCAGGTAAAAGGTCTGGAGTTGATTCTAGGTGTAACATTTGCATTTGGAATCAGTTGCTGTCAACTCTCAATATGAGATCCAAAGAGCTGTCACTATCAGTGAAGCAAGCCATCATTAGGCTGAAAAATCAAAACAAACCCATCAGAGAGATAATAAAAACACTAGATGTGGCCAAATCAACTGTTTGGAACATTCTTAAAAAGAAAGAACGCACCGGAGAGCTCAGCAACACCAAAAGACCCGGAAGACCACGCAAAACACCTGTGGTGGATGACAAAAGAATTATTTCCCTGGTGAAGAAAAACCCCTTCACAACAGTTGGCCAAATCAAGAACACTCTCCAGGAGGTAGGTGTATATGTGTCAAAGTCAACAATCAAGAGAAGACTTCAAAAGAGTGAATATAGAGGGTTCACCATAAGATGCAAACCATTGGTGAGCCACAAAAACAGGAAGACCAGATTAGAGTTTGCCAAACAACATCTAAAAAAGCCATTACAGTTCTGGAACAACATGATATTGACACATGAGACAAAGAGCAACTTGTACCAGAGTGATGGGAAGAGAAGAGAAGGAAAGGAACTGCTCATGATCCAAAACATACCACCTCATCAGTGAAGCATGGTGGTGGTAGTGTCAAGGCGTGGGCATGTATGGCTGCCAATGGAGCTGGTTCCCTTGTATTTATTGATGATGTGACTGCTGACAAAAGCAGCAGAATGAATTCCGAAGTGTTTCGGGCAATATTATATGCTCATATTCAGTCAAACGCTTCAGAACTCATTGGACAGCGCTTCACAGTGCAGATGGACAATGACCCGAAGCATACTGCAAAGGCAACCAAAGAGTTTTTTAAGGCTAAAAAGTGGAATGTTATGCAATGGCCAAGTCAATCCCCTGACCTGAATCCGATTGAGCATGCATTTCACTTGATGAAGATAAAACTGAAGGGAAAATGCCCCAAGAACAAGCAGGAACTGAAGACATTTGCAGTAGAGGCCTGGCAGAGCATCACCAGGGATGAAACCCAGCGTCTGGTGAAGTCTATGCATTCCAGACTTCAGGCTGTAATTGCCTGCAAAGGATTTGTAACAAAGTATTAAAAAGTGAAAGTTAGATTTAGGATTGTTTAGTTTGTCCCATTACTTTTGGCCCCTTAAAAAGTGGGAAGCACATATAGAAACCGTTGTAATTCCTACACCGTTCACCTGATTTGGATGTAATTACCCTCAAATTAAATCTGAAAGTCTGCAGTTAAATCACATCTTGTTTGTTTCATTTCAAAGCCATTGTGGTGGTGAATAGAGGCCAAAATATGAAAATTCTGTCAATGTCCCAATATTTATGCACCTGACTGTATATATACCCACTAAATGTACCTTTATTCTGTGCCTACAGGTACAAGTCAGCTGCTCTTCTTTGTGAGACCCCTATTAGTGAGGGCCTACCATAATGACACTCACAAATAAACCACTACAGGGCACATATGAATATAACTGGTATCTCTGTTTCCTAGCTGATTATCTGAAGATTTTCTGGTGACTGACAAAGATTAAATTGTTCTAGGGGGCATCTAGTGTTTAAAAATTACAGACCTGTCCCAACAAACAAGATACCAATGGTGCTATACCCAAAATACAGTAGATAATACCATAGGGCTATAAACCCAAACTACAATTTGAGATATCTTTTTTTTATGTATTTGTATAAAACACATATAATAGCTTAATAGTGCTGTAGATAGTAATCATCATCATTGCATATTGTTACAGGTGTCCTTCAGCACTCCCAAGAGACACACCTTATAAAATGTATATCTGTGTATACATCCACATCTAATTGTGTGCCAATTATGTGACCACATCCTTAATTAATTAATATAATCCTTTATTTATATGGCGCCACAAAGGGTACATCGCGCCTTACAATGTACAGAAACAGTGCAAGCATGACAAGAGAGAAGTGTAAAAGACTTACTGTACAACGCATTGCAGAACACGGGATACAATCTATATAGCCATTGTTAATACACCTGCAGTCATGATGCACCAGCAGAACCCATAGGAACGGTGTCATGGTTAGCAATAGAGGGAGGAAATGATAAGTGATAGAAGAAAAAGCACATCATAGGGAAGATGTCTCTTACCGTGAAAGCTTACAATCTAAAAACTATATGTGCCCGACTTTCTTTCACCCCTCCAGGTGTAGAGAGATGCAAGTTAACAATGTGCAGAAATGTACCAATTATTTTATGTACATGCACAATACATATCATATGCAAATACAGAAAAACCCAGCACATTTATGGCTAAATGAGCCCCAGTATATACTGTATATGTATGTAAAGCAGTAAATGTTGTTTTTTATTCTATAACAGAGATGCAGGAACAATGATATAGAAGCTCCCCAACCTGCAAAAGTGAACAGCCCAGTGCTAGTCGACAAAACACTTTATGACCACTTCACTCCAGAAATACTGAATGCAACAATTAAAACTAACCCTCTGTATATGGACATAGGAAGGGAGGAAAAGACAAAGACAAATAAAAAGCAGCCATCATGGACCATTCAGGATTATGACCAGCAGTCACCAAGTCCCAGGATCTATCAGTACATGAAGGTATGGTATTGCTTACTCAACATATATTCTTAAGAGTCCAAATCTATACAATGCTAGAAATGTATAATCAATAAGTGTTTACCAAGGATAGATACTGAGCAGATGCAAAGGATTTATAGTTAAAAATTAATTGATCCCTACATTAGTGATGGTGATATTTCTAGCTTACCAGCCATCTAAGACTGTGTGTAGAGTCACAGGCTATCTGTGCATTCCATTTGCTGTAGTGTCTGGAATGTTCCTGGTCAACAATAGATTGCATGGAGGCATCAAACTAACTAACAGGAAGCCGCAGACCACTAACCGTCTCTGTCTGAAGTACTGTAGCTTTAGAGTAATTATTACACCGCCCCACAGAGATCCCCCTGTGTCCTAGATTTCACTTATAATTTCCCTTTTATGACACTGATATCTAGTCTTGACCATTTTTATAGCAGGAACAAAATCATAAATGGCCTTTACTATGACACCTAACCTTTCAGATGTGTGTATTTAATTTGGTTTCCATGTGATATAGTTTATGGAGATGGGGTATGATTTGCTACCTCTTCAGCCAACACTACTTTGCAGTTAGATGCTGCATACATCAAAGTTCAATTCAATTGCCAAGTTCAGGAAACTGGATCCAGTTCTGGTATGTCGCTGTACAATCAGGGGTCATGAAGCTGTGATATAGAGACTGGTGGAACAGATTCAGGAGTGATAAACATGTCAGAGCCTGAGGAGCAAGTAAAGTTTGGTCAATAGCTAGTAGGAGAGTAACCAGGAACATTGCCGGTCACAATGATATACAGTATAATGTAGATCAGATTTGCAGGTAGGATTTTTCATTAGTGTTGCCTATTGATTTGGATAGAAAAGTAAAATATGCTGGGGTGGATGTAACTGCATGAATATCAGGATTTACTGAGGCACACTGGTCAGCTTGTGGTCTTGCCCAACATGAGTGTGTTTTGGTTGGATCTAGACATTGTTTTTAACACAATCACATGAGTGTACAGTACTGAAAAATATAATACTGCTTTAAATATAATAGTATTAGTAGTAATAATTTACCAGTAACGTATAACATCCTAAATCAATAATTTTTCCTGAATTATCACTAACTAAAACCTTTGTTAACTCTCAGTCCTCCTATTTAATAGTAATACCTATATCAAAGATTCCCAAACTCGGTCCTCAAAGCACCCTAACAGTTCAGGTTTTAAGGATATCTATGCTTGACCACAGGTGATTTAACTAGTACCGCTGTCAATTTGATTTAACCACCTGTGCTCAACCATGAATATCTCTAAAACCTGAACTGTTGGGAAGCCTTGAGGACCGCATTTGGGAACCTATGACCTATTGTATTATTTTCTCAATCATTAGATAAACATTTTCCCAAACTCTTAGGGGTCATTTTCAATTAGATACGATTTGCATCATAAAACTAACATACATTGCAATGCGCGCACCTGCGAAGATTCCATTAGAAATGGTGATTCGTGGGACTCACGGCGAGGCTGTGCAACTTTTCCACAATACTAGCAGGACCATATAGAAGGCTGCTAATAATTATAAGGAAAGTACTAAAAGTTCTTAACAGATGTCAATTGGCTGATTTTTGCACTGTTAATAATAGTTTACAAATAATAGGCAAAAGTAATTTTGCTGTGTTTTTATACAAGTTTTAAAAAGTTTGGAGAAAGAAAAACTTTTAGTTCCTATCTACAGTACTAGTTCTAAAACCCCTTCCCCATCAATAAAACACCTCTACATACATGTCCTACATAATTTACCCCATTATTGAACTTTTTGGAGAAATTCACCTGAAAGCTGACATGTCTTTCTCAGGCAAATTATATAGTACTAGTTAACAGACCAGTAAAATGACGGGACAGTGTCGCGCCAAGTCCTGTTTGAGAGCTTAAATGGGTCACTTGTCGTTCATTTCTGCTTGCCAACTCGGGAAGCTGCGATTAGAAAGGTTTGCGCCATATAGTGGCCGCCGGCACACACAACATTTGAATTCACCCCTAGAGGTGAGGAGCAGCATTAGCCTTTTACATACAGTATATACTGTAGATATACAACATATATCTCTGTATAAAGCCTTACACACTATTGGTCTCTGCCCGATACACAGGGAGGCCACATAACATAATACAATACAGTATAATATCATACACCATGGCCTCATGCGCAGTATGGGGTGAGGATAGATCACAGATACATTGTATCAAGGACACGCCCGTTACTGTCACCCTGCTCGCTGCAGCTGGGGAATACTCTATGTCAGGGCTACCATCAGAAATCGTGGGGCCCGGTACTGACAAAGAAAGCCGGGCCCCCCGGGTGATGGCGGAGAGGTGGGTGGAGCTATGTGTAATATGGGAGGAGCTACACGGGGGGGTTGGACGTCAATTGTGCATAACCCAGTTTAAAAATGCTCAAAGTTTGGGGTGGGGAAGGCAGGATGGGCATGGGGGCACAGGGCTGGGAAGGCTAGATTAGGGGTGCACAAGGCAGGGAAGGTTGGGCCTTAATTGGGGTGCACAGGGCAGGGAAAGCTGGCTGGACTAGGGAGGGGAGGAGGGAAGGCTAGGTACACTAGGGGAGAGGCACAGGGCAGGGAAGGCTGGACTGGGGAGGGGGACAGGGCAGGGAAGGCTTGCTGCACTAGGTGGAGGGGCACAGGGCAGGGACTCCTACCTTGTTTCTTCAGCGGGCCCGGGTGACAGCAGCAGTGCAGAATATATGAATCGACAGCCGGGGAGACACAGCACCGCTGGGGTATTTGAAATATGACGCCGCCCGCGAGCCAATCACAGCTCGAAGACCAACAGCCAATCAGGAGTGGCCGCCATGGCTGCTCCTGATTGGCTGCCGGTCCGCGAGCTGTAATGTCTTGCGGCCAGCACCATATTTCAAATACCGCTGGCGGCGCTGTGTCTCCCCGGCTGTCGATTCATATATTCTGCACTGCTGCTGTCACCCGGGCCCCCGCTCTCTCCGGGTCCGGGACTACGTGCCCGGCAGTACCCCCCTGACGGCGGCCCTGCTCTCTGCATATACATAATACTTACCAAATGTTGTAACATTGTCGCACCCGCGAAGAGTCCCATTTGAGCACTGAAATGGGTCACTTTTCAGTCATTTCTGCTCACAGCTCGGAGGCTATGAGTAGAAATGTCACATACCCTCCAACATTTCACAGTAAAAAAACGGTACAGGGGACATGGCCACAGATAAAGTGGGTGTGGTCATGGGAGACTGTACACTGGGTGCTGGAGGCAGCTGCCGCTGGCTGGTTACTGTTGTACTGTCAGTGTGCACTTTTAAGTTCATCTCTATATATCTCTGGGGGTTTGGGGTCAGCTATCACAGGATGGTTACTGTAGTGTTACATAGCAACAGTAATCAGCCAGTGCCGGCTGCTACCCTGCCCCCAGTGATATATAGAGATGAACTTCAAAGTGCACACTAACAGTAAATAGCCAGCGCCAGCTGCCTCAGGGTCTGATTCTGACCCGCTCGCGAGCGCAGGACGCTCGCAAGCGGGTCGATGGTGGCCAAGTGCGCATGCGCACGACGGAGGGAGCTCCATCGTGCGCATGCGCGAGACCCGACGAGTGACGGGGTAGCCGTCGCTCGGGGTCTCGCACCAAAGAGGGCGTGCTGTCGATGGTGAGTGACAGCACGCCCCCTTTGGTGGGCGTGCCGGGGGCGTGGCTGCCAGACGGAGACGTTCCCATGGGAACGCCTACTGTCTGGGTCCGGCCCCACTAGACCCAGAGCCAAAATCACTCCAGGGCTTGCGGCTACGAGACCCTACCGCAGGGTCTCGTCGCAAGCCCGATGGTCGTGATGGTCTTGACCATCGCGACCATCATCATGGACGCTCGTATAAGCTGTGGGTGGTAGCCCACAGCTATGTGAGCGTCCAAGATGCCGCTCCAATTTTAGGTAGCCCGGCCCTGATTCAGAGCGAGCGCTCTGGTCAGAGCGTCCGGCTCTGAATCAGGCCCTCAGTACACACAGAGCCTGCAGACAACCATGGAGGGATGGAGGGGAAGAGAGCCGTCTGTCAGTGTCACTGAGCTGCGTTGTGGGAGTCCGTGTCCCTGCAGTACTGCTAAGAAATCCGGAATCCGGTACAAATCATTACAGTGCTGTTTGCCAGTATAGACCGTAAGAAAACTGTACTGTACTGGCTAAAACGGTACAGACGGAGACTATGAAGTCAGCGGCGGCAGCTGTGTGCGCCCGAACGGAGCAACACTTGAATTGCTACATCTGGGTACCATCTAGTGGCTGCCGGTGCACAACACACTTGAATTCCCCCATAGAGGTAAGGAGCAGCGTTAGATATATATACATTATACGTACAGTAAATTAAACCTCTGCAAGTACATGATCATTCATAGGGAGGTTTGTACCAGAGATTCTGCACCGTGTCCTGCCATTTTTACGTTAAAATAAAATAAAGATCTATCTTTGCACCTGCTCAGGGGGGTGCGCACAAAAAAACCTGAATTTGCTGGAAAACTGCAGTGTGAGATTGGAGATAAAATTCCAAATGCAATTCGCTATGAAAAAAAAACAGCACGCTGGACCCATCTCGCTCCTATTTGAATTGCCCCTTACTGTAATTACCCAAAACATGACTTTTTTCTTATGATTAAAAACTTTTCTATTTCCACAATTTGCGTAATTTCCACGAATTGCCTACATTTCTATTAGCTTTATTGAGTACCTGTTAAACTTTTTGCAGGAGAATCCAAATGACTTACACTACTGGCTTGAAGATATTTATACACCTGGGTATGACTCTCTACTGAAGAAGAAGGAGAAGGAACAGAAGAATTCCAAATTCTGCAAACTATTTACATTTTTGGCACTTATAGTTTGCATTCTAATTGCCATAGTGACGGCTGCTGTTTTGTGTACTTAAAATTCCTTAATATTTTAACATACTTTTATAGAGCTGTAAAAATATCACAAAATGTATTTAACATACAGCAGGTACTGTTTTTATAGAAATAAAATAGAATGTCAGCATCTACTTGTGGGGGCTTTGTACATTATGTGGAATATCATGCTTTAAGCCAAAATGTCAACTATTCATTCCTGTAAGCCAGTGTTTCCCATCCACGGTCCTCAAGGCACACTAACAGTCCAGGATTTAGTGATATCCATGCATGAGCACAGATGGTTAAATCAGAACAACTATGTTATTAATTACCACAACTGTGCTCAAGTATGGCTATCCTTAAAACCTGGACTGGTAATGTGCCTTGAGGACCGTGATTTGGAACCCCTGCTGTACAATATATAAAATTGTGAATAAAATGGGGTAAATGAGGTTGACATTCACTATGTTGACATTCAGAATGTTGACACAAGAATTTGGACATGGTCTGAATGTCATCTTTGTGAATGTTGACAGGCTCTCAATGTCGACATTTATTTCCAAATCCGCAATGTCGATACTGACATACTGTTGACACGTTCAAAATGTCCACATTATGCATGGCGACGGGAGAATGTGGACAATATTATCTAACTCTAACCACAGCCTATCTGTAGCCTAACCTTACCACCAGCCTAACCCGAACCAGGATATGTTCATTCACATTTTGTCAATGTTGACATGTTGAATGTAAACATTATGAACATTTTGACATTGTGATTGAGTTTGCCGACACGTTCATTATTACAGTGTCAACAGGGTGAATGTAGACCATATGACTGCATACCAATAAAATCCTAATTATGTAACTTTTCTCCACTTGTGATTCATGTGCACGCATTTTATATTAAGAGTTGTCCTGAGGCCACTGACACAATTCAGCATACCTCAAGTAACAAAATGGGTAAAACCCCAACCTAAAAGTGTCCATTTCTAGTAACTGCTGCCAGTATCAGAAGGGAATTACCAGACAATATCATTCTGCACCACAGAAACACCAGTGGAGCTAGGAGAAGATAAATGTGCCAGATATCCATTATCCTGTCACCTACACACACACAGTGACACCCTCATCTAAGAGTCCTCTCCCTCATGGGCCTATTCATCATCGGGGGCTGTATGGCCTCCGATGATGAAGTATTGAACTCGCTGCGAAGGGATACTTAAGTATCCAACTCGCAGAAGGGGAAATGTAGAACCGGAGCAATTCATCATTGCTCCGGTTCGGGTACAACTGCTCCGAAAAGCAGCTGTCCCCTCAGTTAGTATCGCAGCTACAGAAGTAGCTGCATTACTTACCTCCTCCCCATCATCCCGGCTACGCATGCGTGACCTCAGGTAACGCATGCGCACAGCCCCCGGGGAGGTAGTGAGGAGGCGGCGGAGGGGGGATCCGAGAACAAGCACCATCTTAAGAGTTTGCTGAATATCAGGGGGTCCATTTTGGACCCCTGATGATGAATCGCCCGGTAACCTAAATATGCGGAAACTAGCGTTTCCACATGGTTACTGGGCCATTTATCTGTTAATGAATGAAGTGTGCCCCTTTAGTAGTTATTCTCTGGTGATCACCGGACAATAATACACAGAAAGCATTAACAAGTACAGGGATGGGGGTGTTCTAATGCCCAGAGTCAGGACCAATTGTAGACCAAGTGGAGCGCAGGGCGAGAATTTCCTTTGGTGCCTCCCCTTGCCCTCATACACAGAATGCCCCCATAGCCTCACACACAGACTGTCCCCCAAAGGCTCACACAGACTGCCACCATAGCTTCACCTACAGACTGCCCCCAAAGCCTCACCCACAGACTGCCCCCATAGCCTCACCCACAGACTGTCCCCATGGCCTCACCCACAGACTGCCCCCCCATAGCCTCACATACAGCCAGCCCCCATGGCCTCACACACAGCCTGCCCCCATGACCTCACCCACAGACTGCCCCCCCATAGCCTCACATACAGCCTGCCCCCATGGCCTCACACACAGCCTGCCCCCATGACCTCACCCACAGACTGCCCCCATGGCCTCACATACGGACACATAGCAAAATATATTTGTAATGAGTCATTACACATGGTACAGTACATACATGTTATAATGGTATCTTCTCACATTATATTTGCACTGACTGGCAGTCTGAACCTGCTGCATACAGAATGTTGGAAGGTTCTGCAGGACAGTTTTGAGTAGAATTAACAATTGCTATTGTTTCTTAGTAAAACTTGCATGGAGAAATATCCATTGTGTCTTTAATACCTCTATAAAATGCTGTATAGATTTGTTGTTAGGCAATAGTTACTTAATATACAGCAATAGTCCAAAGGAAGATATGATTACTATAGAAAATAATACTTTGTTACATAGTCAGGGGTGCCAAGAGGGGGGGGTGGATACTAATTACCCAGTCTCGGGCTTGCTGGAGGGGCCCGGCGGGGACCCAAGTCCGGCACCACTCCCCCCCCTCTTACATCACAGCAGCCCAGCACACAGCACTGCTGTGTGCTGGGCTGCACTGGGAGACTACTCACGGCTGCTAAGAAGCAGCCACAGCAATCTCCTATGCCTATGGGGGGAACGATCAGGCTGATAATGCCCCCCACTGGTTATGCACCGGGCTTGGGGGGCTCAGAGTGCTCCCTTCCCCAGCGCGCAGTGCTGCAAAACTTTTTCTTTCTCAAAGGTGACATGGCCACGCCTCCTGCGATTAGCTCACACACCCCCTTTACCCAGGCCTGCCGCCACTCTTGGCGGGCCTGTACATAGTTGCTATTTAACTTGACATCTAATTATCAGCGACAGCTTTAGGGGCCTATTTATCATTAAATGTTTGCAGCATGCTCCCTGAAAACAACTGGCGGTGGAGAGGGTGGTTCCAGGCCGTAACATGAGCACAGTGCGGCCCAGGCCAGAGGTTCAGCCGTGCCTTGTGCCTCCTTTGCCCATAGTCTACCATCATGTTATCAGTAAGCTCAGGGGTAACCTCATTTAATGCAGAAGGTTGTCTAGTTTATAAATTGTTATACCATAATGGGCTCCCATATTTATACACATTTTATATATTTCATTTAAACAAGCAAATAAACAAAATGTATCATTTTTAAGTGCAAATTTTATTATGAAAACTTCTGTGAATAATTTTAGCTGTTTTGGAAAGTTAGGTTAATGCAGATACATTTGCTTTTAGTTCACTATGTCGACATTCAGACCCATTCATTAACACAATTTTAATTATTAAAAATGGGGGCCATTTTGGGTAGATTTTCTCTGCTATATGAGGATGTATAGACAATCTATGGGGGTCATTCAGACCCACTCACGAGCGGCAGTACGTCGAGGGAGCTCCGTCGTGCGCATGCGCGAGACCCGGCGAGCGAAGGACTTTCCATCGCTCCGGGTCTCGCACCAAAGGGGGCGTGCTGTTGATGTTGATTGACAGCACGCCCCCTTTGGTGGGCGTTCCGGGGGCGTGCCTGCCAGACGGAGGCGTTCCTATGGGAACGCTTACCGTCTGAAGCCGGCCCCACTGACATCACTAGTGAGCCAAAATCACTCCAGGGCTTGCGGTTGAGAAACCCGACCACAGGGTTTCACTCGCAAGTCCGATGGTTGCGATGGTAAAGACCATCGCGACCATCTTGTTGGACGCTCGTATATGCTGTGGGTGGTGACCCACAGCTATACTAGCGTCCAGGAGGACGCTCCATTTTAATGGAGGTGGGCCCTGATTCAGAGCGAGCGCTCTGGTCAGAGCGTCCGGCTCTGAATCAGGGCCTATGTGTAATGTTATTTTTTTGAGAAATTGAAGTTTGTTCTTTTTTTAAAAGGGATGAGTTCTGTAATTGATGCATAAACAAAAATTACTGATAGTGATATTGGAATATAACCAGCAAAATAAGCTGAATGGGTGAAAAAACTTGCAGGGGTTAAAATGGTGGAAGGGACTGGAATAGGAATTACATAGTGTGAAAAGTGGGTGGGTGATTAATAAAATTATCTTGGAACAGTATAAAGCTGTACTGTACAAACCTTGAGACGGATATACAGGTGTCCTCATACATGGTGGCTTCAGTCGTGCCAAATAGTCTCCCTTGGCATGCCAGGCCCCGGATCACGCCGCAGCAATGAGCGTCTTTCTTGCTCAAAATGTGCATCTTATTTGCATTAACAAAAACAAGCTGCAAAACTACTTTGCTAGATTACAATGCTCGACATTTGTACATCTGTGTGCGAATGAGCCTGATTCTGTATATGAACTGTTACAATGTAGTGGTCGCAGATTATTCTCACGCCAAGTTCCGTTTTGCTCCATCAACTTTCAAAGTGTTTAGAATTAATTCCTGTGTAGTTAAAGTCGAAGCCCTGTGTTTCAAGTACACTGTGAGTGGTGTTTTGATACATCTGTGATGCAAATAAGATGCGAAATGTAAAGATTTAAAGGAAACGAAGATATGCTTCACCTCTCAGAGCGGCTCATTTGCGCTGCATGTCTCACACCGTATGGTGTATAGATGCTAGATGTATGAGAACACATCTGTCCCTCAGCTAAGGGCAGATTAGGGGTTAGGATGCCCCTAAGCAACATTAATGGACAACATTAATCTCCCTCCTTCCCTCACCAATTTTTTCAAAATGATTTAAATTTTTAAGTTATAGTTTAGCGGTTGCCAGCATAATATGATATATAGGGGTGGGGCGGCACATGGACGCTTATGTCACTGACCGTAGAGCAAGCTGATACAAAGTAACAGTCTGAGGGGGTCTATGTACTAAGCCTTGTAGAGAGATAAAGTGGATGGAGATAAAGTACCAATCAGCTCCTGTCATTTTTCAAACACAGCCTGTAAAGTGATTGGTTGGTACTTTATCTCCATCCACTTTATCTCTCTGCAAAGGCTTAGGACCTGATGCAGACCTGGTCGCTAAGTTGCGCTCACTCGCTCTGAGTGCTTTTCGCCCGTCTGCGCATGCGTATAATTCGCAGTGCGCGTGCGCAAGCCAGTTTTTGCAATCTGTTTTTGGTTGTTCATAAGCCACTATCAGGTCACTAGTTTGAGTGACATATAGCACCGTTTGTGGGTGGTAACAGGGGAAGGTGCTTGTAAACTGGGGAGTGGTGTTGCGGACGCAGGCGTGTCAGGCCGCCAAAACGCAGTTTAAAGAGCGTACATAATTAGCAAAGTAGCATCATTGTACATGTCACCTGCATGTATTTCTGCCTGCACTGATTGCTGTGCTTGCGGCGGGATAAGGCAACCTCAAGGGCTGAGACCAGCTCCGATGGCTCTCGATGTTCCCGATTAATCCTACATTTCCCGGAGATGACGTGTGTTGCGAGTGGCAAGGGGGCGTCTTTATGCACTTGCGAGCACACTTTGCCATAGCTCACTAAAACATAGAGGGCATCCTTACGCGACACAGTGAGAGCACTTCATTTAAATATCCGGCCCCTTTTTGCCAGTGTGCGCCCGCAACTTGCGATCAGGTCGGAATGAGCTCCTTAGTGCATAGACCCCTGAGTCTGAAATTTACCAGTAACTACAAAATATTTCCACTGTACCATACAATGAGCCTGATTCAGAGATGTACACAAACCCAATGACCTGCGTACATCTCCGAAGGTTACTAATCTGCGCATGTGCAGGATCTGTACGGCGCATGTGTAGATCTTGTACTGCGATACTGCTCGCAATGCTCCCTAAGCTGCTGCATGATAACATCCTGCAGGTGTTTGGGGATGAGGATTGGGCGGCGATGCAGACACCCATGTTTTGTAGGTGTGCCAAAGTCAGTGTCTGTGTCTTCAAACGAGCATTCCTGCCCCCCCGGGTGGAGGAGTTCCACTGACCATTCTGAGTAAGATTAGGCTTACTCATACAGTATGTCCGATGGCTTCCCGATGGTAAATAATGCTGCGCCTTTGGACGCAGCACTCTGATCTGCAATGCCAGCAGTGGGCGTCTTTTGCCTTCAGACACCTCCTACGGCATTGCTGCTGCACCCTAAAACACAGCAGAGATGTAAACACTGTACAACTATGGGTCACATATCCCACTGCATCTGCAATCCAGTGAGGGAAATGCCTCAATAACTGGCCATGCACCTGTCAGGCCCACATGTTGGTTGGGCCTCCTCAGGCCTACTCCATAATTCACTCAAAATGGCGTACGGTACAGTGGAAAGATTTTGTAGTTACTGGGAAGTTTCAGGCTGACAACAATGAAACATTTGTCCGAGTGCCGCACCCAGCAAGTGGCTCCCCTAGGCATGTGCCTAATGGGAAAGTACCCTCTGACTTCCAAATCTGCAGCATAGGGCCTGATTCAGAGGCGCACTCTGTTTGTGTTCGCTCGCTCTGAATCAGAGCGTTCCTTATTTTTTCTCGCACAGCTGTGGGTGACCACCTACATCTTGTGCGAGCGGCCTGGCGATGGTCGTGATTATCGCTACAATTGGGCTTGCGGCGAGACCCTACAGGAGGGTCTCGGCACCCACAAGCCCGAGTGGACTTCCTGCTCTAATAGCAGGTATTCCTAAGGGAACACCTGCGTTTGTGCAGCCACCCCCCCTCCCCGCCTAAAAAATGGGGCACGCTGTCAATCAGCATCGACAGCCGCCCCATCTTGTAGTGAGCCCCAGAGTGACGGAGCTGCCGTCACTCCCTGGGCCTCGCACATATGTACGTCAGAGGCGGCGCATGTGCAAGGGCCAAACATCGACCCGCTTGTGAGCACTATGCACTCGTGAGTGGGTCTGAATCTGGCCCCTGGTTTGTTATCATCAGCAGAGTGTACTCGCACCAGCCCAGTAGCACATGCAAAAGATTCCCCATATCACTGGCTAATACACACATAATTTCTGCTCTACATGAGCCACATTGGAATGAGCAAATTTTTTACCATAAACCATTTAAATTTTACATTATCAAATAACCACACAATACAATCTTGCTGAGAGTATATGTGGTGTACAGTTTGTCTTATAGAGTACATTAATATCACCCTATGAGTAGCAATAAATCTGCAAATATGACTTTTGAACTCTTGCCCTGGATCATTTTGGATCATTTGATACAGAGTATCAGGTGACAAGTAGGACTGTAGCTTCTCTTATGCTGAAGACACAGAGTAATCACCCACAGCACAAGCCCATCACCTGCAACCGGAAAGAAGCCTTACTGATGACAGATGGGGGAGTCATGGTGTCGTATGTACTTTATGCCTTCTAGGATCGAGACAGACAACACATAGAAAGGAAGGAAATGAAATTGAAGTTGACTCTCAAAAAGATTAATAACTTTGGAGCATGTATTGTTGTATACTAATATCTGTGAACTTAAAGTGACCTTTATATGTTTAAAAATTATATAAACTATATTTCAAAAGAAAATCCAAATGTATTGCCACTAAGACAAAATACAAAGCTCCTAGCTCATGTATACACTGAGGCAATGGCAACATTCTCCCAGTCACATCCTTCATTAGGCAGGATGACTTCACATAATAAAACGTAATAACTTGAAGATTTAAACCCGGGCTTCGCCAGGTACTTCAGGCAGCATATATATATATATATATATATACAGGATCACATACAGTAAGGGCTCTTAGCTCAGATCACAGACTAGCAAGTAGTATGATAATACAAAAGTAGTTTACTTTCAAGTTACTTATGGCACATACCCTGATACAGGAAACTGAATACTGGAGACAGAGATGAAGTGCTGCTTCATATTGCCTTATTTATGGAGAACTCTAATCCTTTACATTAAGCATACAGCATCATTTAGGTGTGTGAAGCTTTTTGCTTACTTTGCTCAGAGTTAACCTTGTAATGTGCTGCTACACTGGGTCTAACTGACAATGAAGGATAAAACTAAAAGTGTAACCCCTCTGAGCTGTTTTGCACCCCTGCACACCCCACTTCCCCTTTCTTACCCTCCATCTCATTTAAATAATCCTGTTGTTCAAAAGGAAATCTCACTTTGCCTGCTGTGCAAACCAAGGTGCCCTGTACACTCAGGGGTCTAGCAATGCTGGAGCATGTGCTTCGGGCACCGAGAGGGGACAGGGGGCAATGCCAGACCAGGGGCAGTCTGCCCATGATTTTATATTTCAAAAATCTGGTTATTGACCACCAGGAGTGCCCACCTGATTCCCGGAGGCTGGACAGTGCTAAAATGATGACCAACAAAGTGGCCAGTGTGCAGCCGCATGTTACCTATTGCCAGAAGCAGCATGCAGTTAATGTATTCCCATGGGGGGGCAGCACACCATCTTCACAAGGGTGTGGTACAGCATGCCAGCGGTCATGATGCCACTGGTCAAAAGACTGACAACGGCATCCCAATCGAGCATGCCGATGGGGGCTCCGTAAGTACACTAACCCTCCCCCCTTCACCCCTTAACCCTATCCCTCCCTTCCTGCACCTTAACCCTCCCCCCTGCACCCATATCCCTAACCCTCCCCATTAGTGCCTAGACCTAACCCTCCCCCCTTAGTGCCTAAACTTATCCCTCCTCCCTTAGCAGCCTCCGTCATGCGCATGTGTATTTGGGTACCATCGACCCGCTTACGAGCGTCCTGCGGTCGCGAGCGGGTCTGAATGAGACCCATAGTTCTCCCAAGCCTCTCCCTGATGGACAGGCAGAAGCATTTGGGAGGTGGTGCTAAGGCGGTGATGGCCTGTGTTCCCGAAAATGGGGGCATGTTTCTGGGAGCGCTGAGGCCAGGTTCTGCTTCCATGGACACAGACTTCCTGGCCTCACACTCACAAGCCGTCAGGACCGCAGCTGGGCCAAAAGGACAACAATCGTAACCGTTGGTGATCACAGACTGTGACCTCAGTCGCAGCGCTGGGATCACGCAGATGCATCAAGGAGGTCTCTGTTTCCAAAAGACAACTCCTGCTGCAATTGTATTTGAGATGGACAGAATTGCACAGCTGTTTTTGTGCGGCTCTGCTGAATCAGGCCCAAGGTGCACAAGGTAATAAACTTAATTTGCTCATGCAGCTTCCCTCTTTCAAATGAATTAAGATAGAAGATTGCAATACAACTCACTGTGTTACTAGGTGCTATGTGACCTCATACATACAGAATGTGGAGAACATCAGGAACACATCTATAAGTCTTGTACCACAATAGGATGCAGACACTCGGTCTGTCAGTATTATACTGGGGATCAAAATAATATTAAATCCACAAAATAATGTCTCTCTTATGATCGGCCAAAAATAATTAAGGGAAAAATAGGGTCAGTTACAGCAAATTCTATCACAATATATATAGATGTGCTCAGGGCCACCATCAGGGGGGAGCCTGTTGGGACTGGACTCCCGGGCACAGACAGAAAGGGGGGCCGGGCCATGGCTCTTATGGCCCAGGGGCACAGGGAGCTCGGGTAAGTTCCCGGAGCTCCCCTCAGTGGCTTGCAAGACCCACAGCCACTGGCTCCCCCGTGTTTGGCTGATTCTACACACCCAGTGACAGGGTCATGTACAGGCCAATAAAGTTTTTGTTTTAATGCGGTGCACATGACGTCATGCCGTGCCGTTGAGAGGAGCCACAAGATGAAAAGAATCAGCTGCCAGATGGAAGGCAAAATAAGGTGAGTGATGCTGGGGTGGGCTGAAGACACAGAAGGGGGGTGGCTGGGGAGACAAAGAAGGGGGGTTGGCTGGGGGGAGACAGAAGGGGGGCTGCCTGTGGGGGGCAGAAGGGGAGCCAGAAGGGGGGCTGACTGGGGAGATAGAATAGGGTTGACTGGAGCTGGAGAGACACTGCAGGACTGGAGTTGCAGAAAGTGGGGTGGGGAATTAAGGGGCCCTGCCTATTTTGTCAGCCCTGGGTGCCACAATTTCTGATGGCAGCCCTAGATGTGCTGTATTACAGTAAATGACCAGCATGTCATGCCATGATATTAACAATTCTCTTCTATGGTTTTGTGCAACACATAATGTAGATTTCGGTTTAGGTGGTATCACTAATATTTATATAAAGTAATATTCTCTAACAATGTGACTGATACCCCACAGCTCAGTTCCTGAGAGTTCATAAAGGATGTTTCATATTTGTATAGTTCTTATCATATTCCAATGCACTACATTGCTGAGATTACGTAACCTGCAACGTGTCTGATACAATGTCACCCTATGCAATAAGTTTGTATCTCTTGCAGTACCATGGATCAATTGCAGAGTTTGATGCAAAGTATCAGGTGGCAAGCAGAGCTGTATTGTACAGTAGCTCCACTTATGTTCACTCACAGCAGAAGCCCATCCCCCGCAGCACGGAGGAAGCCTTACTGATAAAAGATGCCCTGGGGAGTCTTGGTGTCAGATGTACTTTATGCTCAAAGAAAGGAAAATTAAATGAAAGTTGATGCTTAATAATATTAATTACTCTGAGGTATGTATTCTAATACCTGTGAACTTAAAGAATCCTTTATATGATCCACATGTGCAGGTCTCAGAGATTCTCACTTTTACAGTATTGGTATTGTTCTTATTTATCCATGGGGATAAAACATAACTTTTAATTTTTAATACATACAATAAAATCAATGAAACATAGTACTAAATAGTAAAATACCATATCACACATGAACTGTGAATATGACAGATACTTACTTAGGTGGCTTTAAATATACTGTATGTACAGTAAAGAACAAATACAACAGTAATGTTGGCAAATATATCACTCCGCATATCTTTACAAGGGGTACTTCTTATAGTTTCTGGAATATTGGTGTTATTAGTGGTGGCTAGTAGCAGGACATGAGTCTAGAACTGCTGCATTAGGAAAGTAACCCTCCAAACATACCCAGAATACAAGTCCCTATGTAATCTAGATCTAGAAGTACTTGCTTGTATCAGTCCTTAAACTGGCAGCCTGAATTGCTAGCACATTCTACAGAGAGCTCCGCTCCACCTAGAAACCAAGAATGGCAAATAATGGTTTTGCTTTCTGTGCAGTATATAAAGTTAGTCCCAACCTCAGAAATGCTCAGAGCCTCTGTCATGTTTCCTTTGGGCACAACCTTAGTTTTTAATTAAGCTTGAAATAGTTTAGCTGAACCCAAAAGAAACAGGTTGGGAGCACTGAGTATATCTGAGTATGGAGCAAACCTTTTTATACCAAAAGAAAAGAGGAACCTCATCTGTTTCTAGTATAACCCCATTTATGGTCTAGAAATGTTGTAATAATGTTGACATTTACAATGTTGACAGTTATGTCGATATTGTTGAAATGTTGATATTAAACATATCAGAAACTGTAGAAAGTTGATATGTTAACAATGGCGACATGTGAAATGTTGACTTGTTATTGTTTTAACTAGATCGTGAATTTATTTTAGGACATTTCTATCAGGGTGCCCCTCTGATCACACAGGGGTCTATTTACTAAGCAGTGTTAGGAGAAGAGAGAGTGAAAAGTGATAAGAAAGGGATAAGGTGCTAGCCAATCAGCTCCCAACTGTCATCTCACAGGCTATGTATGAAAAATGACAGTTGGGAGCTGATTGGCTGACACCTTATCCCTTTCTTATCACTTTTCACTCTGTCTCCTAACACTGCTTAGTAAATAGACCCACAGTCTCAAACTCAAATGTGTAGTATTCATGGAAAAATAGCGCGGCCCATAGTTAGCCATGCTCTTAATTGGGGATCACTATAATATCGGCTCTGCTAGAGGCCCCATCGAATAGCTTCTCCAATTCATCAATGTCTCCAGTACTCAATCCATTGTATCAAGTTGTGTCTTCATAACATTGCTATTATTCCTTATTAAATTGTACTAAAAATCTCTGCTAATATTTTCTTTATGTCCTATTGTCTTCAAGTAATCCTACTTTGCATTATTGTTTAGAAAATCTTACTCCTTCTTTATTGTATCTTGTTGTTATTCATTAATCATCATGTTATTACATTACTCTGCACTTTTTCCATCATATCAGAGATTAAGCTTGTTGTACACCGCATACTACTTACAAGGTTTCAGACCCAGAGACAACAATCCCTTAAAACATGCCTGGCCAACCCTTGGCTCTCCAGATGTTGAGAAACTACAAGTCTCAGCATGCCCTGCCACAGTTTTAGCATTCCCTAATAGCAAAACTGTGTCAGGGAATGCTGGGACTTGTAGTTAGCCTGCCCTGCCTCAAAAGGTCTGTTAGAGTCTCTACAAAGCTTCCTTTTAGGGAGTTATTTTTAGTCAGTCAATTGTACCTCAATTGGCCCACGATTTTCACATTGAACGGGTTTCACCCAGAATGATTTTTTATTAATTTTATATAATTTTTCAAAACAGGTACAGTATGTACTGTAGTTAAAACTTTGACAAAAATACCTAATATGTGTATATTATGGTAAGTTTGCGATACTTATGTAGACTGTAGAAAACTGTATTATTATATTATTTACTTGAGGGGTTTTTTTTCCATTTATGTATATTTAGTTTCACTGTTACCATGTGTATAATTATATAACAATATAGACATCAATATAACTGATATCTCTACCTATTAGAGAGCAGGTAAACACATGACCTCACTTGGGGCGGAATTCAATTGTATTCGCGGCCCGCATCTCCCGTCTAAAGTGATAGGAGATCGCGGGCCTCTATACAATTGTCCAAGATGTTCGCGCTGATCGCGCCCATAGAGGTCAGGTTTAGCCGCGTAAAGCAGCTAAACCCGGTCAAAGTGCTGGGCGCGATCGCGAAAAGTGATGTTTGGGCGCCCAAACAGGTCATTTTTCGCACATTTCAGCTCTCATCCCCCAGGGGCTGCGAGCTGAAATGTAGCGCTGGCAGCTGATCGTGCCCGACAGGAGCAAGAATTGAATAGCTCCGTCGGGCGCGATAGCGGCTAGAAAGAATTGAATTCCGCCCCTGGGAGCTCCATATCAAACTGATGCTTACTGCCGGAGGCATATTTCATTTCGTATCATAGTGATATTAACGAATATGCCACTGGCATTTAACAAGACTCTCCTCTACACCACTGTCTCGGAGGAGCTTCCTCTCTATTACTGGCAGCTTATTGTGGCCAGCGATGGGCTGCTGAGTACTGAGCAATGTTCATTTGCACATGCACAACGTCCGTCTGTGCATACGCATTGCGCTTCCACTGGGCTGGGACTTAACAAAGCCTTGCAGGCTCAGCTGAAGCTGGAAAGGCTTTTTGCTGGGTCCCCATTATGTCGCAGTGAGCTAGGCTCACTACTGTTTGATAAATACAGAATGAAGGCATAAGCCCTTTAGTGAGTGCTAAAGGGTTAGGCCTCATTCTTA
Source organism: Taudactylus pleione (assembly GCA_031769625.1). Taxonomy (NCBI): domain Eukaryota; kingdom Metazoa; phylum Chordata; class Amphibia; order Anura; family Myobatrachidae; genus Taudactylus; species Taudactylus pleione. The sequence continues at coordinate 11,589,323 of JAUIMM010000161.1, forward strand.
AATGGAGCCCTTGGGCTGCTGCAGGATAAATGATGAGCATCTTACTAGACCAAGAGGCTTTCTCACCCACAGTAAACACAGTAATCACAGAACTTGGGTCTTCTGATGATCAGAGTGTGATCTTCAGGTTCCAAGAATTAGGTGTCTCCTGACCACTAACATTCTTATGTTTGACCCAACTTAAATAGTTCATGGCTACTATAGAAAAACATTTTACCCAACAGACAATCTTGGGAATAACTGAACCACTTAACTTCACGAGTACTTCAAAACACCAAGCGCCTCTCACCACTTAAAAATTACACTTATATAACAAACTGAGGGCCTGATTCACAACCGATCGTAACTGTGAATGCAATAGCGATTACGTACACAATTCCACTGCGATAGTATGCTATGGCGGCAATGCCGGCGCAGCACAATATAAGGACTACGATTTTATCTTACACACAACCTTAATGTGTAGCAAGACTGCAAAACCATCAGTACAATCGAGTACCGCAGCCTCATGCACACTTTACTCAGGAGCTGCTAACTTCAGCGCATGCTATGAGTCCTCAGGCTGCGTAGAGCATCGCAGTGGATAATTTATGCATGCCCATGCAACGGCATTCAAACGCACTGGCATGCCTGCGTTTCCCCAACTACCCTTCTGTCAACACCCCAAACGGTGCTTCCTGTCAATCACTCTGAAATGGGTCTGCATAGTCACTGCAATCGCGGTCGCGATCGCAGTGGCCGGTTTGTGCAGAATGCAACAATCGGCCAATTGCCTGCATAATCGCAGTTGCGATCGGCAGTGAATCAGGCCCCGAATACTGTATATGCAATGTCAGTTTATTAGGTACACCTGTTCATTAGAGCAAATATCTAATTAGCCAATCTTGTGACAGTAACTCAATGTATAAAAACATGCAAATACAGTCAAAAAGTTCAGTTTTTCCGATCAAATACCAGAATGGTAAAGAAATGTGATCTAAGAGGCCTTGACAGTGGAATGATTGTTGGTGCCAGACGGGGTAGTTTGAATATTTCAGAAAATGCTGAACTCCTGGAATTTTCATGCACAACAGTCTCTAGAGATGATATAGAATAGTAAATAGATATCCAGTGATTGCAGTTCTATGGATGAAAATATCTTGCTAATGAGAGAGATCAGAGGAAGCTGGTCAGACTGGTTCAAGTTGGCACGACGGTGATAGTAACTCATATAACCATGGGTCACAGCAGTGGTATGCATCTCTAAACTCACAGCATGTCGGACAGTGGCGTAATAAGGGTGGTACGACAAGTTCTGGGGGATGGTGTCTTGCTCTGGGGGGTTAGTCAGGATTTATGTTTTGTATAGAGCTGCTGCCACTTGTTAAAGCTGATACTGTATTTGCAATCATTAATTGTTACTGGGAGGATGGGGGTGGGTTGTCCTCAGGTGGTGGGCACAAACAGTCAGCAGCTGCCTGATTTGGAAGTGAGGCACCTTATTGCTTATTCCTTCCCAGGGCTGTGTTCTGTAGCTATAGGCAGCATTAACCCTGCCTCCCTGGTGACCCATCCTCCCTACAGCTACACCTCCATCAGCAAATCTAAAATACAAATCACTTATACTGTATAATATAGGGCCTGATTCAGCATCGGTTGTGCAGGGCTGTAGGAGTGCAGGAGGCGTGGCCATACCCCTTACAAAAAAAGTCTGAAAAAATAATAAATGTGGTGCCAAAAGCCCGGACCTGGGTAATTAGTACCTGCCATCAGGACCGAAAGTAGCATATTTGTCACCCAGAGCAAGACAGTAATTTGGTGCCCCCCTGGTAATTCCCCCATAGTAATGCTTCCTGCAGCAGTGCCCCTATAGTATTGCCCCCTTCAGGAGTGCACCTATGGTAATGCCTCCTGAGGTAATGCTCCTATAGTAGTGACCATATAGTAATGCCCCAGTAGTAGTGCCCATATAGTAATGCCCCTGTAGTAGTGCCATATGGTAATGTCCCCATAGTAATGCCCCTGTAGTAGTGCCCATAAATCAATGCCCTTGTAGTAGTGCCCATATGGTAATGCCCCTGTAGTAATGCCCATATGGTAATGCCCCCAGAGTAAAGCCCTTGTAGTAGTGCCCATATGGTAATGTCCCCATAGTAATGCCACTGTAGTAGTGCCCATAAAGTAATGCCCCCATTGTAATGCCCCTGTAGTTGTGCCCATATAGTAATACCCATGTAGTAGTGCCCATATTGTAATGCCCCTGTAGTAGTGCCCATATGGTAATGCCCACATAGTAATGCCCCTGTAGTAGTCCCCATTTGGTAATGTCCCCATAGTAATGCTCCTGTAGTAATGCCCTTATGGTAATGCCACCATAGTAATATCCCTGTAGTAGTGCCCATAGGTAATACCCCTGTAGTAGTGCTCATATTGTAATGCCTCCATAGTAATGCCCCTGTATTGCCGCTTACAGAAAAAAAAAACATTACTTACCTCTGACGTCCGCCGACGTCCGGTCCGCTCAGCTGCTCCTCGGAACTATGGGAGAGATGTCATGATGTCTCTCCCATAGTGCCCGTGGGAGACCCGGAACCTGGAGTTCAGGAGAGAGCTCCAGCCTCTGGCTACTGAGGCGCTGCAGGGAAGGAGCCGAGCACCCGCTGGTAATAAAATCTCAGCGGGCATCCGGTTTGGAGCCTCCCTGCGGCGCCGGGCTGGAGGACACTGGCGGCGGGAGCAGCGGCGCACCTGGTGCACGTGCACCTCCAGCCACCCATTAGTTGCGTCCCTGCTGCCATCCCATATCTCGGTGCCCCTGCGGCTGTGTGTAAATATGTTAATATTGCTGGAGGCATCTTGTGTAAGTGGACGCCTCCTGCCCACTTCTCTGATCTGCTTCTATTTCCAAAGATGCAGCATTGAATCATCTGCGTGAACATCGGCCATCTGAGTAACCCCCAGATTACATGCTGCCAGGGCCAGCGATGCTGCTTCGGGACATGCAGACACTGGCCGCGGCACGCTTTGAAAACTGGACTAACACGCCCCTGTTTTCGAGTACGGTGGCCGTCGACACCCCGTCAATGCCCCCAAATGGCTGCAGCATGTCAATCATCCTGCAGTTTAGGGGCACCGCGGTGTGCGTGCGCGCAGATCTCACACCTTCGGAAACGTACATAAACCAATGATTTTGTGCACATCTCAGAATTACTAACTACTTTCACAGATATATCTGTAATTGTGCACATACCTTGGCAGAAATGTCACATTGTATTTGTATTTGCTGTGCAGCTGTGTGTAAGCTATTGACCTCAGTTATTAGTCATTTACTGTAAAAGTTGGCAACATTGTCATTACTGACAGAAAGTTTGCAGCATGCAGGAAAAACATCCAACAGCCATAGCATTAACACCACTGACAGATAAAGTCAATAACATTGATTATCTTGTTACAATGGTACAAGGGGTGGGATTTATTAGGCAGCAAGGGAACACTCAGTTCATCCTGGCGGTCGGGATGCTGGCACTCAGAATACTGGCACCAGAATCCCAATCACCGGCATCCCGGCGGTAATATTAAGGTTAAGGTTAGACACTAGGGGGAGGGTTAGGGTTAGGCACTAGGGGGAGGGTTAGGGTAAGGCACTAGGGGGAGGGTTAGGGTAAGGTACCAGGGGGAGGGTTAGGGTTAGGCACCTAGGGGAGGTTTAGGTTAGCAGTGGAGGGGAGGGTTAGGGTTAGGCACTAGGGGGAGGGTTAGGGTAAGGCATTAGGGGGAGGGTTAGGGTTAGGTACTAGGGGGAGGGTTAGGGTTAGGCACTAAGGAGAGGTTTAGGTTAGCAGCGGAGGGGAGGGTTAGGGTTAGGCTGCAGGAAGGAAGGGTTATGGTTATGGAGAGAAGGGGGAGGGTCAGGGATTAGGGTTAGGACACTTAGCTAATTGGGTCAGTATTCTGACTGTCGGGATGCCAAGGTCGGTATTCTGAAAACTGGCATCTCAACCGCAGGGATCCCGTACCCAACCCTCTGTTGGAAGCAGAAAAAATGGGCAAGCGTAAGAATTTGACAAGGGCTAACTTGTGATAGCTAGATGACTGGGTAATAGCATCTCCAAAATGACAGGTTTTATGGGGATTTCCCGGTATGCAGGCTGTTTTGTGGGAGGTAACAGGGAGTGGTGGCAAAAATGCGATCCAGTACGCAGAAAATATGGTGCCATCATCTCAGTTCCCTCAGCCATTCTGTGTGACCATAGAGTTACTCAGATGGTCGATTATCGAAGGATCTGCAGCCACCACTGCATATTTGTACTCAGTTGCTTGGGTCTGCGGCGCCACCAGTGGGCATCTCTATACATTTCCAGGCGGCTGTAGCATTAGCTTATTTTCATACGACAGCTGCATACAAAATCACAGCTGCTAATGCATTTGCATACATATAGGAAAAGGTCCTAGACTGCACACCCTGAATATATATAATGGGAGGTGCTACATGTTGAGACTATTAATGTAGGCACAGAAAAAGACAAATCACAGGTGCTCAACTCCAAATTACTAATTTGGAGTTGAGCACCTGTGATTTGTCTTTTTCTGTGCCTGCATTTGCATACATCTCTGAATCAGGCCCAATACTAGGCAGATGATTTTACTGTAATGGCTGACTGATGTATGTCTCCTATGGGGTTGGGTATGAAGTACCGGCAGTTGGGATGCCAGCTGTCAAAATACCAACAGCGGCGTGCTCGATGCTCGGTATCCCGACAGGGGTTAGGTAAGTATCCTAACTCTCTCCCTTTAATCCTCTAACCCAGTGTTGGCTAACCTTGACACTCCAACTGTTATGGAACTACATAACCCAGCATGCACTGCTACAGTTTTGCTATTAGGGCATGCTAAAACTGTGGCAGGGCATGCTGGGATATATAGTTCCACAACAGCTGGAGTGTCAAGGTTAGCCAACACTGCTCTAACCCTAACCTTCCTTTTCTGCACCATAACACTCCCTACCACACCCCCTACCCTAATTCTCACCATTAGTGCTTAAACCTAACCCTTCACCCTTGGTGCCTGAACCTAATTCTCCCCCCTTAGTGCTTAACTCTAACTCCCCCCAGTGGTGCATAAACCTAAACCCCCCCTGTCTATAGCCTAACCCTAAGCCACCCCCGTAGCCTAAACTTAAGCCCCCCCGTAGCGCCTAAACCTAACCCTTTCCCCGGTGGCTAACACCTAACCGGCCCGATCGGGATGCTGCCACCGGCATCTCCGCTACTGTCAGGATTCCGGCAGCGGTCTCGGCTCTAGGTATCCTAACTACATCTCCCCTATGATCTCAACTTTATCTCATATATTATGGAGACAGATAGGATCTTGCAAAAAGTTGCTTTGTGACATCATGTGCCTAATTTTGTACAAATGCATCTGGTTTACAGGGAATTGCTAGACGACGTGCCAAGGTGGTAGCATCGGCTGGGGTTCAAATGTTTCCTTGCTGTGTATGGATCATTCACATGAGTGTAACTACTATCTTCTTGATAATATTCATGAACATTCCTGCTGTCAGAAATAATGAAGCTTCACTCTGACAATATGATTTGGCTCAGAAGTATTGAGGAGATCTCTAGATGTTTTCTTAATGGTCTAATTCAGGGATGGGGAGACTTGGGATTATTTGGTCTGGTACTCAGAGCTTTTTTCTGCTAGCCTCATCTGGCTAGCAGGGTGCCTAGAATGGCACCCTGCAGCCAGAATCCTCAGGATGCTCCAGGCATTGCTGTAATCACCGGTGATTGTGGCCCCAGCCCGTGTGATATCTCACGGAGGGGGCACGGCCTGCACCAGGCCCGCAAATAATGTTCTATATATCAAAATGGCCTTCGGCAAAAAAAGGTTCCCCACCCCTGGTCTAATTGAATATAAAATATTTAGAAATAATTGTTTCAACTTCTGTTTCTTCCGTTACTTTATGGGTGTAATGCAGCATTGGTGCTGTGAAAACAGGGGATCTCCTTCCTTTAGCTTGGTTACTTATTCTGTAAGTTTTTTTTCTGTTCATATATATATTAATTCCATAACACTCCACTTCATTTTATGGATTAAGGTTTGATAATTATGTTATATGCATTAAAGGTGTCTTAGTGATACTGGGCCGGATGTATAAAGCTCTGAAAAGTGATAAAGTGGAGAGTGATAAATGACCAGCCACTCAGCTCCTAACTGACCTGTTACAGGCTGTGTTTGAAAAATGAGAGTTAGGAGCTGATTGGTTGGTCATTTATCACTCTCCACTTTATCACGTACCAGAGCTTAATACATCTGCTCCTATGAAACATAACAAATTAGCATAGTATTTGTCACATAAAGAAGTTTGTAAATATTTCATCATTGCTTTGCTGCCATCTACTGTCTACTAGTAGTAATTGTATATACAATCATTTACATTCTTGGTTAAAAGTTTCATCAATGTTTCCTTAAACACCATGAATAACATCACTGTCTTTTATAAAACTAGACTTACATCAGAATCTCTGTTCTAGCCCATTTCCAACTGCATCACTACCATGTGGGGTAGATTATAATAATATTTGGGATCGTAATTTAATGGTCAGGACTCTAATAAGCTCACTTGCACTCTTTAAATTAATAAACTTGGGATGAGGATTCTGTTGAAAGTTTTTTCAATTATCAATGTTTTAAAGCGTGTTCAGGCTGTCACTATTCTGCACTCATATAAAGAAGAACTACTGCAAACCTTCAGTTTTCTGGAATTTCAAGATTCCCACTGCTGTTGGGATTCTGACTGGCATCCCGACCGCCAGGAATGCCAACTACATCCCTTCATTTTTTTGTCAGGATTCAGAAACCAGTTAACCTAGCAGTGTGTTTTTGGAGTGTGGGAAGAAAGTAGAGCACCCAGAGGTAACCCGTGGATAACTAAGCATATCAGTTGTGGGGGATTTAGTCAGTTTTCCTACAATCGGGATACCGGCAGGCGAAATCCCAGTGCCGGAATTCTGACCTGTGGCCACAACACCGGCGCCGGAATCCCGACAACAGATGAGATGCCGACATCAGAATCCCGACAGCCAGCTCCCCGATCGTAAGTATAGCGGCCCAGGTTAGCTGTTAGCCGTGGGAGGGGGGAAGGGGATGGTTAGGTTTAGGCACAATGGGGGGTTAGGGTTAGGCTGCAGGGTTGGGAGGTTAGGGTTAGGCAGCCCCGGGGGTGTGTTAGGCTTAGGCACCACCAGGGGGGGTTAGGGTTTGGCACAACCAAGGGTTGAAGGCTAGGTTTAGGCACTAACTGGTAGGGCTAGGGTATGGGGGGGGGGGTTATGGTTAGGATGCATGAAGGAAGGGTTAAGATACTTATCTAGCCCCATGTCTTTATTCTGGTCATCAGGATGCCGCTCTCGGTCTTTTGACAGCTGGCATCCCGACTACCAGTCTCCCATACCCAACCCCTGTTGTGGTGCTAGAGTACTGGTGCAATGAGACACAATTTACTGGTTAATTCATCATTAATGTGGCTGCTAAATTATTTAAAGTGACAGACATCTATTCACATTATATCATTGATATTTCCATTTGAACCGTGGGGAAAATAAGATCTCTGTTTTGAATGTAATTTCACTTAATTGAATAGAATTTAATTTGTATTTTGTATTTGTGTTTTATTTTTATTATATTTTACATGGCAAACAGATATTTAGCATTTATTAATAACACTGTCCAGACACTATTCTCTTTTGTGTGTAGGACACTTCATTATACAGTATTATCATACTGTGGACAAATAGGGTTAATGCAAATTGCGTATTTACTACTAATACTAACATTGGCAAACTACATCGCTACAAGTCCTTTCGCTACACTTGTTGCTCCTGATGTATAAATGGCACACACTGTATGCTAGTATTGTAGTGCTGTATGCATTGAGAGATGTATCTGACTGAATGTCACAGGAGCAAAGGAGTCCAACCCAGGAGAACTCCTGTTTCCTAAAATTATTATTATTATTATTATTATTATTATTATTATTATTATTATTATAATAATTATTATTATTATTATTATTATTATTATTATTATTATTATCCTTTATTTGTAAGATGCCACAAGGGGTCCACAGTGCCTTACAGAGTACATAAATAGTATTAACAAAACAAGAAAACAGTGACATATTGTACAATGGAGAACATTGCATAACATACAGTCAGGTGCATAAATATTGGGACATTGACAGAATTTTCATATTTTGGCCTCTTTTCACCACCATAATGGCTTTGAAATTAAACAAAGATGTGCTTTAACTGCAGACTTTCAGACTTAATTTGAGGGTAATTACATCCAAATCAGGTGAACGGTGTAGGAATTACAACGGTTTCTATATGTGCCTCCCACTTTTTAAGGGGCCAAAAGTAATGGGACTATCAACTGAAAAGCTATTTCATGGACAGGTGTGGGCTATTCCCTCGTTATTTCATTATCAATTAAGCAGGTAAAAGGTCTGGAGTTGATTCTAGGTGTGACATTTGCATTTGGAATCAGTTGCTGTCGACTCTCAATATGAGATCCAAAGAGCTGTCACTATCAGTGAAGCAAGCCATCATTAGGCTGAAAAATCAAAACAAACCCATCAGAGAGATAACAAAAACATTAGGCGTGCCCAAATCAACTGTTTGGAACATTCTTAAAAAGAAAGAACGCACCGGAGAGCTCAGCAACACCAAAATAACCGGAAGACCACGGAAAACAACTGTGGTGGATGACAGGAGAATTATTTCCCTGGTGAAGAAAAACCCCTTCACAACAGTTGGCCAAATCAAGAACACTCTCCAGGAGGTAGGTGTATATGTGTCAAAGTCAACAATCAAGAGAACACTTCACAAGAGTGAATATAGTGGGTTCACCACAAGATGTAAACCATTGGTGAGCCTAAAAAACAGGAAGACCAGATTAGAGTTTGCCAAACAACATCTAAAAAAACCATTACAGTTCTGGAACAACATCCTATGGACAGATGAGATAAAGATCAACTTGTACCAGAGTGATGGGAAGAGAAGAGTATGGAGAAGGAAAGGAACTGGTCATGATCCAAAACATACCACCTCATCAGTGAAGCATGGTGGTGGTAGTGTCATGGTGTGGGCATGTATGGCTGCCAATGGAGCTGGTTCCCTTGTATTTATTGATGATGTGACTGCTGACAAAAGCAGCAGAATGAATTCTGAAGTGTTTCGGGCAATATTATATGCTAATATTCTGTCAAATGCTTCAGAACTCATTGGACAGCGCTTCACAGTGCAGATGGACAATGACCCGAAGCATACTGCAAAGGCAACCAAAGAGTTTTTTAAGGCTAAAAAGTGGAATGTTATGCAATGGCCAAGTCAATCCCCTGACCTGAATCCGATTGAGCATGCATTTCACTTGACGAAGACAAAACTGAAGGGAAAATGCCCCAAGAACAAGCAGGAACTGAAGATATTTGCAGTAGAGGTCTGGCAGAGCATCACCAGGGATGAAACCCATCATCTGGTGATGTCTATGCGTTCCAGACTTCAGGCTGTAATTGCCTGCAAAGGATTTGCAACAAAGTATTAAAAAGTGAAAGTTAGATTTAGGATTGTTTAGTTTGTACCATTACTTTTGGCCCCTTAAAAAGTTGGAGGCACATACAGAAATTGTTGTAATTCCTACACAGTTCACCTGATTTGGATGTAATTACCCTCAAATTAAAGGTGAAAGTCTGCAGTTAAAGCACATCTTGTTTGTTTCATTTCAAAGCCATTGTGGTGGTGAATAGAGGCCAAAGTATGACAATTCTGTCAATGTCCCAATATTTATGCACCTGACTGTATAAAAGGTTAGTAAATACTTCTGCAGCATCAGTCATGAAACCCACATAAGCAGCGGGACAGCCAAAACAAGGTTTGGTGCTGTTATTTACAGGGGGAAGGTGATGATGGTATAAGTGAGGGAAGGAAAAGCACATTAAGGAAGAGGACCCTGCTCATAGGAGCTTGCAATCTAAAGAGGAGGGGTAGACACACAGGGGTGACACAGAGGGGAGGTCTCTTTCATTATGGTTATTAGAATTATCTAAAATAATTTCTTCTTATTTCAAATAATAGGATAAAAGGACCAAACTTTTCGGTGTATAAAGTGGATCGCAATACTGTGTCTAACTTCTTCATAAAGTATACTGTTTCATAAAAACCTCCCATATGGATGATGTACTGTATGAAGGGGTAACATGTGTCTCTCACCGTTGTGTTTGCATTTGTCTGTTGATCCGGACCTGAGGGCTCATTCGATGTTTGTCCAGTGCACATGCGCACGAGGGAGCCGGCTCCTTCGTGCGCATGCGTGAGACCCGCTACGACCGTCAGCGCTGGTCGTAGCGGGTCTCTTTCCAAAGGGGGTGAGCTGTCGATGTTGATTGACAGCTCACCCCGTTTGGAAGGCGGGCCGGGGGGTGGCAGCCCAAATGGAGGCGTTCCCATGGGAACACCTGCCATTTGGGGGAGGCCCCACTGACATCACTAGTGATGTCAGTGGAGAGCTTCCGGCTCTGACAGAGCCAGAAGCTCTCCAGGGGCTTACGACAAGTGAGACCCTACCCTAGGGTCTCATCATAAGCCCCAATGGTTGCGATGGTCTATGACCATCGCGACCATCACCCTAGCGGTCGTTACAGCTGAAGGTGTAAACCCACAGCCTAATGACCAAAACAGAGGCGGCCAGTCAGGATGCAAGCGGCCGCCCAGTTTCTGAGCGACTGCTTGCATCCTCCGACCAGCTCTGAATGAGGGCCTGAGTCTCTGGCAGGAGTGGGTTCTGATGTGGAAATCTGGAAACTGGCTGGTCTAATATAGTTACGGCTCATGAGAAGTAGTCTGAGGCTGAGGAATGCTGGACAATACTGAGGAATTGTCTGAGACCCTGAACAGAGGTGCGATGTCTAACATGTTGGTGATTTTCACCAGGGACCCCCGCAAGAGAGTTTGTGCTTAGCTGCACCTGACATGCTGGTCGCGATCCTCTGCTTGGGTTTCCCTGTACTGGCAGCTGACGACTGAATCTCCGGGAAGGAACCAGACTGGCCGATATCAGACTGGAATCGATGGTATAGAATATCGGACTGGAACTGATGGTATAGGATATTGGACTGGAACCGATAGTACAGGATAAAATATCCACATGAGCTTTTTCTAATGCTTCTACAGCTGGGTTAAAGACAAGATTGCATTGGCAAAAGCTGTGTGCAGGGAGAATACTTATATACCCATGGCACAGTAGGGATTGGCTACAGGTGTCATGTGACAACATACTGGTCTCCTGTTGGTGGAGATCCAGTCACCTGATCCAGACTGTCATGGCTGCGTCCAGCAGTCAGCACTGGAGGGAATGTTGAATGTAGAAGCTGGCGAGATTGCAGGAGATGAGAAGAAACTGCAGCTGGAGCAAGTCTGTCTCAAAGCCAGATCATGGAGGGGGGAACCAGGTAAGTGACCCAGCGGCTGTAGCAGATAGTGCAGTTTGTGACAGTAACCCCCCTTTTAGAAGTGGCCTTGGGACGCTACTTGCCTTGTGAAGATATTTAGAGTGGAAGCTCTTGACCAACCAAGGAGTATGAACATCTTTGAAGAAGAGCGGCGGCAGTAGCAGTGCGGTTTGTGACAGTGTCTATTATATAACAGGAGGCTGTGACATAAAATATTTGGCATGCTATAAGCTATATTTATTTGGAAATCTACCACAGGCTGCATTATGAACTTTTCTTAAACTGTGGTCTCTTTAGCTAAAGTGATATCTATAATTAAATAGGTGAAGTTACCAAAATGAGTCAAAAAAATCTAAACCATTTTACTAAGGGCCATATTCAATTGCTGGCGAAAAGTCCCGGACTTTTCACATGCCATAGTTTTCGCCGTCATCCCTAGTTTTGCCTCCGGAAAAGTATCACGTTCGTCACCGCTATTCGCCCTATTCAATTGAAAAGGAAGCGAGAACGCATCCCAGCAAAACTGAATTCGTCGAAAAGTCCTGTCACATTTGGAGAAATCACCCTGGCACCACTCAAAAGATGCACTGACATGGGGGATCACTATGGATACCCCCAAATAGCCATGCTGGAGGTATTTGGGGTGCTTAAATGCTCTCAATTGGTGCTATTTAGCGTCTTTGCACAAGTGGTGAAGAATAGCATTTAGCAGTGTTTTTGTGTCAAAATAAGTAGTGGTACATGAAAATGGTTTAAATCTAAAGTGTGTTTTTAAAATCTCTAACGTGCATAAAAAACGCACCTTCAGCATGCACCTGCAATCAAAAAAAAATCATGAACATACTTGGGGGACCCCCTGGAGTCGAATTCACTAGTTTTTAAGTTTGTGCCCCAACTTAGTTTTTTTTCACCCCCAAAATGAAAGTACTTTTTTGGGGTGTTTGAAAGTATTTTTTAAACTTTTTTGGACGCAGTTTACCTTTGGGGGACTGTCCCAAGGCAGCAGGGGTGTTCCCGCAACTTTTCACCCCAAACCTCCAATTCTGCACTGTTTTCCACCTCCATTCACAGGCGAATCTTTTTCGCTGGTTACAAGGCGCAGACTTTTCGCACTGGCTAAAAGACTTTGCAATTGAACACGGGGAAAAGTTCTCGCTTGGCGAAATGACGTCACTGGCGAGAACTTTTCGCCGATCTCGGCTATTCGTCGGCAATTGAATATGGCCCAAAATGTTAGGCTGTATGAGGAAGGTTAGGGAGGACTAGGGTTAAGGATTAGGGTTAGACCACGCACCACGCAAGGTGGGATATAGACAGAGGAGACAGCATGGTGCAGGAAGCCTGACACCTACACTAGTGAATTTAAAGTGAAGCAGAATCTATATTAGAACAGGCTCGCCAATGGCATGATCCGGTTACATCACTTCCTGTCAGAAAGTATAAATAGAATCAGCCCATTGTCTCAATACACCTTGATAAAGATCCTGTGCAGATCGAAACGGCGTTGGTGCTGAGACCAGTGTGCAGTAAGAGGACAATCACAGAGACCTGGACGTTTGTTTTGGAGGTATGCAGTGGGTCTAATGCATGTTTAAATCCAGACTTTTTACTTGCAAATGGACATATTGCCTCTTTCCATTTAACGAATAACTGTGGACTCTGATTTGGACATTGAGATCCTGTTGATTGTACCTATTTGGTTCTTAAACTGTGTTTACTATTTTTTAATAAAGTGACCTCTTTGATTTCTACAATCGAGTATGTGGAATACATTGGATTAAGAGATTTGCGAATTATATCAGATTAAGAAATTTAAAGATACCGCTATATGTGGATCCCAACCTTTTTATCATGTGAGTTGGGGTAAGCCTGTTTTATTACGCCTTCCCTAAATTATAAGTTGGAATACTTGGAAAGAAACCTTTATATATATTGTGATAGGATCACTGGTAAAGTGGTCTGTGGCTGGGACATTTATCCCAGATTCCTGTCCTATGTGTTTAAAATCCCCAGGAGAAAGTCTGCAGTGTAGCAGGCTTGAGTTTCGGCTTTTTGAAAAGCCGGTTTGGGACCTGGGGGTTGTGGGTGAGAGGAGAGGGAGGGCTCCACCCACGGCCACTCCAGGTTTTGGTTCTCGCAGCCTGGTATCAGGCTTGTTAGTTTTCCACCTGAGAGTGGCCAATATAAGCCTAGTGTGTTGAGGGCTGATTGTCTCACCTGGGAGAGCAGACAGGGAGTTTGCTCAGAGACACTTGGAAAACCTATCTGTGAGTACTGTGCTGTGCTTTGTTGCTGGCGAGGGCATTAGGCCCTGCCAGGTTCTGGTAGTGAGGGAACTACCTGTGAAGTTAGTGCCCCGACAGGGCTAGGATTTACGTTTATGTTTTCTTTGTGTTATTTCTGACATTGTACAATAAAGACTGGCGCCGACCAGCTTTTACTTGCATCCAGACTGGTGTGCTGCTTCCCTGCTGCTGTGTGTGTGTGTAAGGAAGGAGTCCTCTACCCAGGAGAGGGACCCACTAACCTAACTGTGTCACAATATGGTGGAGAATGCGGGCAACCACACACACTGAAGTTGCAGCAAGAGGAAAACTTTCCATTTAAAAATTAATGGGACAGACACCCAATTTGTGAGTGTGGAAATAACACTGTGTCCTTGGAGTCCCATAGAGGAGGCGTCAGCCAATGCTCAGAGAGGCAAGGTTCAGCTTCCAACCTACACCCCAGGACAAAATGGAGGACATTATTAAGGCCTTGCTCCAAGCTACAGTAGCTCAGCAGGAGACAAACAAACTTCAGCAGGAATCTACCAGAGCTCAGCAGGAGACGAACAAACTTCAGCAGGAAGCTACCTGGGCTCAGCAGGAATCTACCAGGGCTCAGCAGGAATCCACCAGGGTGCAACTGTTGGCCTTGGAGACAGCCCAGAGGCAACAACAGGTCGCCATCGAGGAAACCCGCCAGGCCTTAGCGGAAAACAGCCAGGCCATAAGAGAGGTGGTACAGCACCTGGTCGCCCGGCCCAGAGATGTTAATACTGGTCCTCCCACCACCACTCACTCCGTACGAGCCAGTCACTTCCTCCAAAAGATGACTTCGGGCGATGATGTGGAGGCCTATCTCGCCGCATTTGAAAGAATGGCCGAAAGGGAGAGTTGGCCCAATGAGCAGTGGGCAAGTCTGGTGGCACCTTTTTTGTCTGGGGAGCCACAAAAGGCATATTTCGACTTATGCCTGGCTGATGCCAAGGACTATAAAAAACTAAAACAGGAGATCCTAACTCGCTTGGGAGTCACCACCTTTGTTCGTGCCCAACAGGTCCACCGCTGGGAGTTCCATATGGACAAGCCTCCACGTTCACAGATGCATGACCTCGTCCATCTGTCCTCAAAATGGCTACAGCCCGAGACGCTGACGGGACCACAGATCGTGGAAAGGGTCGTGATGGACCGGTACCTGCGATCATTACCTGTGACTCTGCGCAAGTGGGTGAGCCATGCAGACCCTAAGTCCGCAGACCAGTTGGTCAAGCTGGTGGAGAGGTACGTGGCGGCTGAGGAGCTGATGAGTATGCCCCACCGAGCCCCGATGGCGCACCGGCGAACTCCCACAGACACTGGTAAGACTGTTCCAGGGGAGAAGGGTGCTGGGCGGTGGGATGTACCTAAGACTGAGGGTGTAGAACCTGGAGACAGGCCTGCCAGGCCAGGAAGGTTCTTGCCCCGTAAACGACCAGACATTAATATGACTCAGTGTTTCCGGTGTGGTGACTTCGGCCATATTTCCGCTAATTGTTCACTTACAACTGAACCTATGCAATGTGATACTGCTCATGTCTACCGCAGGGGGTCTTTCGTTGCACAGACAGCCTGTACGGTTGACCGGCAGGCTGAGACTGATAAGCACATGTGTGTACTCACTGAAGATGGCAACCGAGTAGAGGCACTGTTAGACTCTGGTAGCTTGGTGACACTTATAAAAGCTGAGCTGGTGAACCCCTTGAGGCATACAGGGAAAACTGTTGGTGTGACCTGCATACATGGGGATACTCGATATTATGTTACTGCCGAGGTGAACATCGAGACACCATGTGGTTCGGCTATAGTTTCTGTGGGTTTGGTGCATGGTCTGATGTGCGATGCAATATTGGGGAGAGACTTTGCTCACTTCTGGAAGTTGTGGGAAAGCCGTTTTGTTCCAGAAGTGAACAACCCCGATCCATTTGAGAAGGTTGTCGATGTAGTGGAGGAGGGAGTTTCTTCTGAGTCAGAGGTACTCCCTTTTTCTACTATGATTGGCGAACTAGAGAATGCGGAGCGTGACAGTGGCCCGCCAACTGATGTGCCTCCCATTGAGGTGGGACATGTTGTTGGGCCAGTTGATCGTCTGCCTGATTTAGAGGTCAGAAGAGAGGTCTTTACCGTGGAGCAATTGAATGACCCTACTTTGGTAAAAGCCAGGGAGAATGTAAAAGTAGTTGATGGTAAACCCGTAGACCCTGATAGTCCTTTGTCCTATCCCCACATGGTAATGTGTCAGGATTTGTTATATCAGGTGACTAAGAAGGGGGAAGATATTGTGGAACAACTAATAGTTCCCAAAGCCTACAGAAGAACAGTGTTGGATCTGGCCCATGGTCATATAACGGCAGGCCATCTAGGGGTAGAGAAAACCACTGAGCGAATAGTGCAGAGGTTTTTCTGGCCCGGGCTCCATAAAGAGGTATCTAACTTTTGCGCATCCTGCCCTGAGTGTCAGTATTATGCTCCCAGACCACATTTTAAGGGTCCACTAGTTCCATTGCCTATTATAGAGGTGCCGATAGTGAGAAAGCACCTGGAACAGGCTCAACAGGCACAGCAGAGGGTATACAACCGCAATGCTCGGTTACGCAGCTTTGCTCCTGGGGACAGAGTGTTAGTGTTGGTTCCCAATGTGGAAAATAAACTTTTGGCTAAATGGCAAGGCCCCTTTGAAATCTTAGAAAGAGTGGGACAGGTCAATTACAAAGTTTACCAGCCGGGGAAAAGAAAGCCGGAACAGATATACCATATAAATCTGTTAAAGCCCTGGAAAGATAGAACGGTACTGTCGGCAATTCAACAACAGGAGGTCAAGGAGTTTCTGGTTAGAAATAGGGTGCTGTTCTCTGACGTACCTGGGAAAACCTCGGTCGTTAAACATGACATCATCACTGACCCAGGGGTTAAAGTTAATCTAAAGCCCTATAGGTTACCAGAAGCACCAAGAGCATCGGTGTCGAATGAAATTAAAAATATGCTAGAGTTAGGGGTTATTGAAGTATCACATAATGAATGGTCAAGTCCCATTGTGTTGATTCCAAAGCCCGATTGGAGTGTGCGTTTCTGCAATGACTTCTGAAAGTTGAACAGTGTTTCAAAATTCGATGCCTACCCGGTGCCACAGTGGAGAGATGAGGCGTTGGCCATAAAGTGGGCGTTACAAACTTTTAAATTTTCGGTGGAACACAGGCCAGGGGGCCTGTTGTTTAAAGCAGACGCGTTGTCACGCGTTCATTGTTTGGGGGCTTCAGTTGTTTCGTCTCATAGGTTGAAACAAAGGGGGGGGGATATGTGATAGGATCACTGGTAAAGTGGTCTGTGGCTGGGACATTTATCCCAGATTCCTGTCCTATGTGTTTAAAATCCCCAGGAGAAAGTCTGCAGTGTAGCAGGCTTGAGTTTCGGCTTTTTGAAAAGCCGGCTTGGGACCTGGGGGTTGTGGATGAGAGGAGAGGGAGGGCTCCCCCCACGGCCACTCTAGGTTTTGGTTCTCGCAGCCTGGTATCAGGCTTGTTAGTTTTCCACCTGAGAGTGGCCAATATAAGCCTAGTGTGTTGAGGGCTGATTGTCTCACCTGGGAGAGCAGACAGGGAGTTTGCTCAGAGACACTTGGAAAACCTATCTGTGAGTACTGTGCTGTGCTTTGTTGCTGGCGAGGGCATTAGGCCCTGCCAGGTTCTGGTAGTGAGGGAACTACCTGTGAAGTTAGTGCCCCGACAGGGCTAGGATTTACGTTTATGTTTTCTTTGTGTTATTTCTGACATTGTACAATAAAGACTGGCGCTGACCAGCTTGTACTTGCATCCAGACTGGTGTGCTGCTTCCCTGCTGCTGTGTGTGTGTGTAAGGAAGGAGTCCTCTACCCAGGAGAGGGACCCCCTAACCTAACTGTGTCACAATATTTTCTACACATTTTCTATGTGAGTTTATGGTGCGCCCAGCCTCTTAATTAGTGTTGATTAGTGTTTCTTTGGATCATCTTCACCATATATATTTTTCCATTCTACACGGGGAAAACAATCCTTCAATTCGAAGCATTTATATACAGATTTGTTGCTGTACTTCACATTTGTTTGCTTCCTGTTTCGTGTTTATTTTCATATCCTGCAAATTCGGAGTCAATCCAATACTGCGTCCTCGGACGCAGCAGCAGATCAGAGAAGCCAGCAGGAGCCGCCTAGTTATTTACATCAATTAATAGTTCATATGAACATTCCTTACAATTACCGGAATCTTATACTTAGTCTGGACAATATTTTTTGGTCCCTATATGAAGCAAAATGCCACCAAGATTTTCAAGCTGCTGTCATGATCATAAAGGTTCCAAGATGCCTGCAAGTATTTCAGTACAAGTTTTATTATAGGTTTATTTACTACTCTCACCTACAAATACCTACTACAGTATTGGGTTGTGCAGTTGTGTATGTTCACTATTTTCTAATTGTATTCAGAACAAGAGAAGACATAGTGATTAATTGGTCTTTTTTTTGCTGCCAAGGGCAAAAACTTCTAGGAACAAATCATTAAAACTTCAGACTCTCCCTGGAAATTATGGAGCGTTGACAACAGTGATATATAGTGAAACGTTCAGCTTACAGTATCTACTGCTGCAAAAATGACTATACATTAAACAGTCCCCTTATTAAATCCATACATTCTATAGTTTTTGGGGGGTTATGAAGATGCAGAAGCAAATTTGTATTCACACATATTTTTGTTGATAGTCTTGACTCGAAAACTTCCGCATTTAATAAAAAACACCTAAAACCACAGTACAGAATGTGGCAAGGTTCTATACTACTGACTTATACTGGTATGTGTATTTGTCCATCACACATCTGAAGTCACTGCACATTAACAATTTTAAGATATCATCAACATTTGCTTGGTCATTTCTCAGGAGAGTCATTTCTCACATATTTGTATACAGTATTTGCATCTTACAGAACGTAAAGTCTATGCATAGAGCTGGGACAATCATGATGAGTTTACGCTGCTCTGTGGTGTGATTAGGGTTGTACTGGGAGCAATTATGGGCAAATTCCACTGTGATTCATGCACAATTTAGAGGCCAAATGCAGGAAAATGCAAATATTACAAGGAGCAGTTTATAAAATGTTGCTTATTTCTGTTGAGAAGAAAAATAAAACATAAAAATCATGTTGGAACATGAGGGTGGAGGTGGTTGGTTCATTAAAGTGATTAATGGTGATGTTAAAGGTATTTTTTTTTTGTCTTTTTCTTCCCTCCTCAGCTCTCCCCGCAGGTACTGTGGGAAGTGGAGACTTGCCTCTTATGAAAGCCTATGGTAAATGGCCAAAAAGGTAAACACAGAGGGGGATTGCAGGGACCCAAATACCCCCATACCATTCTTTTAGCTCTACTAACGCACTTGAAAAAATTTTATTTGATAAATATCAAAACATCACAAAACATCATATAATTACAATACAGTTGCAGTATATTTTGACCCTATATATTGCATTTGTTAATAAGTGTTTTGTCAACAGGAATCTGAGGCCGTTACTGAAAGAGGTTTCACATTCACGATGGCTGCTAATAATTATAACAGCCATAATAAACTTTTGATAGAGATAACACACATTTGATATACAAGGCAAAAGTATTAGAATTAGATATAAATGCAAAAATAACAAAAAGATAATGTGCACATCTGGAAAAGTTTTCAATAAATTCACAAAGTAACTCATTACATTATTGGCACATAACATTCAGCGATATTAGCTAATGAGCTATGGAAAAAGTGCACTTTGAGGAAAATGTATTGAAATCAGTAAATAAATGGACATTGTACAATGTAAGCTTAGGAAATATTATTTACACTGCAGTAAAGTAAATAAAATTTAATGTTTGTAGAAATTTCAAACTGTAATAATATGTAATAATCACTAGAGGGCAAAAAAGCGCAAGGAAAGAAATCGTTTTTTAGTTTATCTGATATTAACCAAGGTTAAAGACAATTTATTATCCACTAAACCAAACATACATGGGAAGGAAAATTTGCCCATGGGATAAAATGGACAATTCTTTCTGAATGCTTAAGCTTAAGATGGTATTATATGAAAAATATGCCCTGAGTCATGCAACTCAGGTCTTGTATAGGAAAATAAAAATTTTAGTATTTCACTTGTGATAGTGGCCATTAGTTTACCTTTTTATTTTGCATTTGTTTGATTCTTGTTGATAATGATACTTACATTTTTTTATACAGACAGCTTTAATCTAATTTTACTGGTGGAAGATGCAAGCCTCCCAGGGAACTGTCAGCATTTGTTCCCATGGATATTCCTGCAAGGTGGCATTTCCAAATGGTCAGACGCGAGCACCTAAGGAGCTGGTGCCTGATCACTTCAAATTTCTCGTCATCCATACAATAGAGATCACAATGCAACTATTTCACTATGTTTGTATGGGTTGGGTACAGCATACCGGCACTCAGGATCCCGCCGCCGGCATCCCGACTTAGTTACAATGCGGACACCTACCGGTAAGTAGGCTAACCCTACCCCTGCCCCTAAACCTAGCCCTCCCCCCGCAGCCTAAAACTAAACCCTCATGCAGTCTAATCCTAACCCTTCCTCCGCAGCCTACACCTAACCCTCCCCCCGCAGCCTAACCCCCTCCCCCCAGTGCCTAACCCTTAACCGCAAAACTTACTGTCGGGATGTCAGCAGTCGGGATGCCTGGATTCTGACTTGTGTCTGGATTTCGGCGCCAGCATTCTGACCGGCAGCATCCCTACCGCTGGGATCATAACTACATCCCGTTTGTATCTGTCTAGTTATTTAAAAACAATAATTAATATTAGTTTGCAAGAATTGATGACCTGCAAACTGTATTTGTTCTATGGAACAGGATTGGCACCTAGCAACAGCTAGTGGGCTTGGGCAGCAAACATCCTGATTCTCTGGTGAAAGGCAGAGAAGTGACATTTTTCCATAACTAACCTGCCGACACTAAGGCCAGGTACACATTAGAACAATATTTGAGGTACCGGAACAACAAATCCTCATATCGTCTATTGTGTATGCACAATTGCGCACTACCGCAGATGAAATATGAGACTGATTGACCGTGCTGTACCGTCAATCAAATGGCATTGTGTGCGCGGCTGTGCATTTTAATGAAGGATGGAATAAGGTATCTTTCAGTAGTTCATTAAATTGTGTAGTGTGTATCAATATTTTGTGTGACCACCCTTTGCCTTGAAAACAGCATCAATTCTTCAATCCTTCTAGGTACACTTGCACACAGTTTTTAAAGAAACTCGGCAGGGAGGTTGTTCCAAACATCTGGGAGAACTAACTACAGATCTTCTGTGGATGTAGGCTTGCTCAAATCCTTCTGTCTCTTGATGTAATCCCAGACATACTCGATGATGTTTAGATCAGGGCTCTGTGGGGGCCATATCATCACTTCCAGGACTCCTTGTTCTTCTTTACGCTGAAAATATTTCTAAATGACATAGGCTGTATGTTTGGGGTCGTAGTCCTGCTGTAGAATAAAGTTGGAGCCAATCAGATGCATCCCTGATGTTATTGCATGATGGATAATTGTCACGATCCGGTGCAAGTGTCCCTCTGTGGAGGACAGTGAGCCAGGGGGTTCGGGTGACTAGGGAACAACTAGGTGAGTGACAGCTAGGTCTCCCTATTGCGGCCAAACCCATGTTTGGCTTGACCTGTCCAGAGGTGCGGAGTCTAACCCACTAAGTGGTCTTCACCAGTGACCCCTCCAGTCAGGATTTGGGTTTCGCTGCACCAAGTGGGCAGGTCGCAGCCCTCTGGACAGCTAACTGGGTTTGGCAGAAAGACCAGAACTATATTAAATGAATTTGTATATAAACTAATACTTGACCACTGGAGATGAACTGAAAACTTGAATATTGGAGATTAACTAAATATTTAAACAATGGAGATGGACTTGAGAATGTAGAAATCCTGGTTGTAGACTTGCTTGGAAACACAGGGAAATGTAATGGGAACTGCAATATATTCAGGTGCTGATTAGCACAGAGAGACACAGAGAGAAGTGGACACAGGCATGTACTGGGGTATGCTATAGATCCAGCTGACAGCTAAATAGAAATTAGCAGGAAACCTGACACATCAGTAACACAGGGAAGCTGCAGGAGGGCTAGCAGCACACTACAAGACACACAGGAAAAATTACATAAAACACTGGACTTCTGAGAGAGAACTAAAGTCTCAGACTGAGAATTAGCATGGAAGCTAATACAGGAATTCTTGAGAACTGTAAGTGGGCTGAAGCAACACAGAGTAACACTGGTGAGAATCACAAGAAACTGGAACAGCGAAGTTGAACAGCAGTTACTTGTTCCTGGAGTCAGACTTAAATACCCCTGGGTAGCTGATCATTGGATCAGAGGATTAGCTGACTGACCACAGGACCACCATTGGGAGAGACTAGTCAGGTGATATGAACCAACATGGCTGCGCCCATGCCCGGGGCCCCAGAAACCAGGATGCATGCACGGAAGCCCTAGCGGACCCCAGGGAGAATATTCAGTCACCACTCACCTCCACTCCCAGCGTCTGGACACGTAAGCCTAAGGACACCAGCGCAGAGGTGAGTAGTGGCCGATCCCAGGCCACATCCTGACAATAAGTACCTGCCTGTATTTCTTAGCATCAAGGACACCATTAATCCTGACCAAGTCCCCAACTCTATTTGCTGAAATGCAGCCCCAACTTCCAGGGAACCTCCACCATGCTTCACTGATGCCTGCAGACTTATTATTGTAGAACATTGCTGTTAGATTGTTCAGGCATAGTTGAATTGGTTGAAAAGGGGGAGGGGGCTTGAACTGCACACCCTAACTTTAAACATAATAAGAGGTGCTACCATGCTGAGAATTGTAGTACAATGCACGGGACAAAAAACACAGGTGCACACTCTGAGTGCTAAGAACAATGATAGTCGAAATAATCCTGATAAACTCTACAATTAAAATGGAGTATAGGTGAGGTTCTTAGTATAAGTTTGGCCAAAACTGTTTGCCCATCCACCACATGAAGGTGGACCCCATAAGATGGGTTCCTAACATCCCTAATACTAACACATTTATGTCAATGTATCCAGGACTTACCTCTCATAGTGCCCATTCTAATATGTAGATAGCAATTTAGGAACCTGTGCAGGTGATTTAAAAGCACCTAAGGGCAGATGGATGGGGTGCAAATACCAAAGGTATTGCATGATGGATAAGTACCTGCCTGTATTTCTCATTCTCGCATTGAGGACACCATTAATCCTAACCAAATCCCCAACGCCATTTACTGAAATGCAGCCCCAACCTCCAAAGTAACTCAACCATGCTTCACTGTTTCCTGCAGACACTCATTATTGTAGGACATTGCTGTCAGGCATAGTTAAATTAGTGCACAGTGAAATTATGCTGGGCTCAATTACAGAAGAGCTAGTGTCACTGCTCTTAGTTCTATAATTTTATGTGAAATTGCAATTCATCTTTTTGCCAAACTCCCCTTACTAAGTTGATTTGAATGTATTCACTCCAGCCCTCTTGGGAAGCTTCTGACATTGTTATCTGAGAAATGGGTTCTATTAGAGTTCATGGAGATGGTAATGACATCTTGTACCAGTAAGATATCTCTTGGGCTACATTCGGAGAAACAGTAATTATATCTGTCCATGTATGTTGGCTGCGAAGGTATTGCTTGAGTAATGCCTGTGACTGCACAAAAGAGGGAGGCTTCTGGAATACTGGAGATAATGCAATAGTTTTCCCCTATATAATTGCTAAATCCCTGAGGTTAAATCTGTGTTTCTTTAACAACTTGGAGACTGATAATTGGATGGCTGATCATTTGGTATGCTGAGTGATAAGGAAGGGTCATTTGGGGGAAAACTTAGGAAGGATATGCGTTGAACTGGAATTAATATAAATTTTTAATGATTGATAGTGAAGCGTGGGGGGCATATTTACTAAAGGTCGATTTTGTAGTCGATTTCTAAATTGATTTTAATCGATTGAAACCAACTAAAATTGACTTTCTATTTCGCTGTACAAATCGCTCATTTACTAACATTCGATTTTTAAGTCGAATTCAAAATTTACTTCGATGTTAGTCGGATTTGGAAGGTATCAATGCATTTGGTTTTGAACTTTCAGTTCAAAACCATACGCAAACTGAACCTAAAACACGAATACATAAAAAAAGAAGCATTGCACAGATCACTATGAGCTGTGCAGGTTTCTTAGTGTTAAAAGCATAACCAGCCCTGGACCTCTAAGCCCGTTCTGGTGCAGGAAAATCAGGGAAAAAATCATCATAATCTTCCCCTTATTTTCCTATAACCAGCACTGGGCTGAACCAGCCAGAGGGCTTACACTATAGCAGGGAGATACACAGCGTGGGGTCCTCCTGCCATAAGGTAAACCAGCCCCAAACTGGTCAGCCCAGGGCTGGCAATCCTCGGAAAGTAAAATGAGGTACCCCTCCTGAGGTTCAACCAGAGCTCTTTCCTGCACCCATGGAGGCAAAGGGTTAATTATTGAAACATTGTTCTTCACAGTGGGACTACAGGCCCCAGCAAGTCTGCCCTGCTGTACTTGTAGCGCTGGCACCTGTAACTTTTATCTATTCATTTATTTTTTATCTATTTTTGTATTTATAATTTTCCATATTTTTTTAGTTCTTCAACAAACCATTTATATAAGGTATAATACCTATTTACTTCTGTTGCTGAATTTTAGGTCTAATTTATGTTTCTCTTCTATACATTCTTGCTATATATGATCTAATTTCACATAGGGTTCATTTTTGTGCCCTATGCTATGTACTAATGTGCTACAGATCTACAAGAGGTGGATTTCCATTGGATAAGATTCTGCATATCTAGAGCACCAAGGAGGAGTGTGATTATTCTTTCTGATGAAATGGCCATCAGCTAGTGGCCAAGAAATGCATCAGTTGTTAGTGAATTACTCATTGGAGTGTAGAAAGACGTATTGTATCTATTTACAGGAAGCTTTCAATAGTCTCTGTTACCTTCACTAGCATCGTCTACCACACTGTAGCACAGACCACATGGTCAGTTATACATCAGTGTCTATACCTTCACAGCACTGCCAGTTTTGTAGACAGTACAAGTTCCTGCTCATTACACCTGCATGGGCTCTATATGGATGTTGACATCTCTGCTACCAGCAAGAGTTCGACAAGACATGCTACCTGGTCTGCTACTCTCCGTATAGCTGTCGGCTTTCACTACAAGTCCCTGTTCATTATAACAGCACCAGCTCCTTACAGATGCCAACAGCTTTGATATCACTGGCAAGAACAAGGCAAGACACACCACCCGGGTAGCTACTTACTGGCAAAGTGCACTTTTCGTTTTGTAGTCTTACAGCATTGTTATCGGCTTTATGATTACTGTAAATTTTTGTGGTCAATACATGGAGTAGCCATTTACAGTCACTGTCATCCCTGCCAGCTTTAGTTAGCACTGTGTAATACAGACTGCAAGGTATGTTAATTATTAATTTAGCATTTATAACATTGTTACAGGTTTGATGAGTATTTAAGTCTCCATATACAATAAAAGGAGCCTATTTGTTTCAATTCTGATCATTCTTCATTGGGATTCTAAGCATTTTTAATCTTTGGGATTATTACACCAGCAATAAGAGTCAGCATTTTTTTTATCAGTGCAATAAACAGCGGCATTGCCTCCAGTGGCGTAACTATAAATTTTGCTCCCCTTTGCCAAAAACGTATCTGATGCCACCCCCCCATGGTATTTTGGTGAAACAAACAGGGCCGTTTCTAGGCAATTTGGCTCCCAGTGCTATTCGATAAAAATGTGCCCCCACCCCAATAGTAATTTTAAAAAGAAAGTGGCTGTGGCCTCACTGCAAGGGGTGTGGTATTGCAGGAAAAGGCTACCTATACCCCAGTTTTGCAACCTGCACGCCCAGACATTGGCCACCACAGGAGAAAAAAAATCTTGATTCATGCCCCTTACATTATTTGTCATTTTTCCTCCTTATAGTAATGCCCCTTACCAGGGCCGAAACTAGGATTTCTGTCGCCCGGGGCAAGACAGTAATTTGGCGCCCCCTTGGTAATTCCCCCATAATAATGCCCTTTAGCAGTGCACCTATAGTAATGCCTCCTGAGGTAATGTCCTTGTAATAGTGCCCATATAGTAATGCCCCCATAGTAATGCCCCTGTAGTAGTGCCCATAAAGTAATGCCCCTTTAGTAGTGCCCATATTGTAGCCCCTGCAGTAGTGCCCATATGTTAATGCCCCTGTAGTGCCCATATGGTAATGCCCATGTAGTGCCGTTTACAATAAAAACCTTGCTCTGCCATCCGTCCGGTCCACCCGGCTGCTCTTCGAAACTATGGGAGAGACGTCATGACATCTCTCCCATAGTGCCTGTGGGGAGAGCCAGAAGCTGGAGTTCAGGAGAGAACTCCAGCCTCCGGCTACTGCGGCGCTGCAGGAAAGGAGCCGGGCAATCACAGTGGGCATCCGGCTTGGAGCCTCCCTACGGTGCCAGGCTGGAGGACACTGGCGGTTGGTGCAGCGGCGCAAGCATTGCACGTGCACCTCCAGCCCCCCCTATTTGCAGGCCCTGCCCTTACCCATTATGCCACACACCGTAATGCAAGTTACAGATTATGCCACACACCATAATGCCTTTTACACATTATGCCACACACCATAATGCCCATTACAAATTATGCCACAAACATTAATTGCCCCTTACACATTAAGCCACACACCATAATGCCCCTTACATATTATGCCACACACCATAATTCTCATTACACAATATGCCACACACCGTAATGCCCATTACAAATTATTCCACACATCATAATGCCCATTACACATTATTCCACACATCATAATACCCATTACACATTATGCCACACACCATAATGCCTATTACTCATTACTCCACACATCATAATGGCCATTACACATGCCACACACCATAATGCCCATTATACAATATGCCACACACCATAATGCCCATTACTCATTATTCCACACACCATAATGCCCCTTACACATTATGCCACAGACCATAATTCCCATTACACAATATGCCACACACCGTAATGCCCATTACACATTATTCCAAACATCACAATGCCCATTACACATTATTCCGCACATCATAATACCCATTACACATTATGCCACACACCATAATGCCCATTACTCATTATTCCACACATCATAATGGCCATTACACATGCCACACACCATAATGCCCATTATACAATATGCCACACACCATAATGCACATTATGACAGACGCTAGAGGTCAAGTAGGACCTCTAGCTTCTGTCTCCTCCTAGGCGGTGGCCATTTTTGGAGGGATATTTTCAGCAGATTCCATGTGAACGGCTAGAACTCATTGGGGTGTGCATAAACACTGGCTGCAGGCGGGCGCACCCAAGCCACCGCAGGGTCTGTGGGGGCTAATGCTACGTCACTGATTTCTGTATTATGTATAACATTACTGCAATAAGATATAAAACCTGCTGGGATATATTGTGAGACATATTGGTATTACTGAACAAAACATTGCCTGACTACTAGCACTTCAATTAACTATTCATCAAATCTACTGGAAGTTTTCACTAATACAAACTTTCCTTTCTTAGTCGATGTTAGAAGTTACCTTTTGATCTTGCTTGATATTTTGGCCTTCTTCTGCAGGAATCGTCACCAGACCCGGTGACGCCTCTGAGCATATCCGCATATATTCTTCTACATTGAGATTTAATTGTATTTTAGTTATTATCGATTTTATTTATTGTGTTTATTAATATATAAATTATTATAGTAAAATAGATTTTCTCTTCTATTTCATTATTGTTCATGCAAAAACACCCACCGGCTGTGACTCAAATCAGCCGCTTTGCATAATAAGTCATTCCATCGGATGCACATCGGTCACACCATCCAATGCACATCGGTCACACCATCGTGCATTACAGCTGTCCTATGGTTGCTCAGAATGTCCGTAGGAACATGGTCACCGGTTCCAGTGCTACTGTGAAAAAAAGCCACCCCCTGTTAGGGACACCCACTGAAAAAAAGCCAACCCCCTGTCAGGGACGCCCACTGAAATTGTCTCTCTCTACGTCCAAATTCGTTCTGCAACCGGTAACCATCGGGACGCATGCGCAGTGCAACTGAGATGCATGCACAGACTGAAAACATTGGCTGTTGGAGACTGAAATGTACACTGCCTTCACCTTTGAATCAGGCCCTGAGCCCCTTGCTTCAGACACAATATGGAGGAGGCTGCTAACGTTACTCGTCCCGGTTCAAAAAATCCAAAAAATCAGTACAGTTGTGTAGCAGGGGATTGTTTCTTTCCCATAAGGAAGAATCTCAGGCCAGAGCCTGCCCCGGACAAAAGGAAAATAATATAAGCAACATTCGACTTTCCGATTGGGAAGTTACTGTAGCAGCTTGCAATTCAAATTGTTTGGAACACTGATCAAGCAAACCCCAATAGCTTTTGGGATCATCCATCCAATTCAGAGGATTAGGGGCCTGATTCAGACCCGCTCGCGAGCGCTCGCAAGTGGGTCGATGTTGGCCGAGTGTGCATGCGCATGATGGAGGCAGCTTCGTCATGCGCATGCCGTCAAGCCGGGCAAGCCGTCGCTCTGGGTCTCACTACAAAGGGGGCGTGCTGTCGATGTTGAGTGACAGCACGCCCCCTTTGGTGGGCGGGCCGGGGGCATGGCTGCCCAGATGGAGGCGTTCCCATGGGTAAGCCTACCATCTAGGGCCGGCCCCACTGACATCACAAGTGATGTCAGTGGGAGTGCTTTTGGCTCTGTCAGAGTCAAAAGCACTCCAGGGCTTGTGGCAACGAGACCCTACCACAAGGGTCTCATTGCAAGCCCGATGGTCGCGATGGTCTTGACCACCGCGACCATCTTTTTGGCCGCTCGCTATAGCTGTGAGTGGTCATGGCTACAGGAGAAAGAAAAGGAGAAACCGGAATGTTTACGTGGCGTCAATATGCTACACTAGGGTCTGCAGACATTGCATAATATGTGCCTGTTCAATCTCCTCCTTTTAAACCCTGTAAAGTAGGCGTGCAGGCAACTCTTTAGGAAAGGGATGTTTTGATCAGAGTATACTGTCACGATAGTCACCGGAAATTAGGGATGTTTTCACTAAACAAAGGATGGCACAGACCGAGAATTGAGGCGCAGAGTCAAATATATTAGTTACCGTTTTCAGGGACCCTCAACAGGAAATTTAGATTTCCTGTTGCCCGACACACAGGTTATGGCCCTCTCATTGGGTTCCCTGTGTACAAACTGGTGACAGTCGTAGTATGTAGCATCGGACTGAGAGGCTGAGCAGGACGCTGTAAAATGGATTGGATTGTGGTCGTCAGGCATGGGTTGGGAAGACAGGTAATGTGGTATCAAGGGACAGACAGACCTATTTTGAAAAAGTTGTGCGAGAATTATAAAAATAATACAAAGAATTGAACAACGAAGCTGCTACATACTGTATATGCTAACATTACAGACAAAACAAGCATTGATATTTTGGTTTAGCTACACCTTTACTGTAGTGATGCAGATGCACATTCATTTCTGATCTAGGTGTTAATCTGAAAATTAATTCAGTGCTGTAGAGGTTTTGAGACTCAACAACACTATGTACAGAACATTCAATTTACAATCTGTTTGGGATACAAGATGATAAAATCTTGCTTATTAAATGAGATATTGATCTAGTGTCTGCAGGAAAAGAAACAAAAAAATAAAACTCTAGAGTCCAAAATATTCATCTACAAATAATGTTTTGCTACTTATCTAAAATAAAAGTAATGGGGAATGTATAATTTCACATTTCCAGTTGCCAAGTTTCAGTCTGTTGGGTTAATTTGCAGTAACTACACATTTAAAAAAGCAGCATACTACATTTGAAAAAAGTGTACAATTTCCACAGACCGTTTTCAATAACAATAGTCCTTTTCCATAACCATTTTCAGTGAAGCATAGTCCATTTCATTAGCCCCCTTTCTAGAAACATAGCCCCTTTCCATGGACCTTTGTCTTGAAACATTGTTGCTTCCCATAATCCTATTCCCAGAAACATTGTCACTTTCCATAATACCATTCATAGAAGCATTGTCACTTTCCATAATCCCATTCCTAGAAGCATTGTCACTTTCCATAATACCATTCCTAGAAACATTGTCACTTTCCATAATACCATTCCTAGAAACATTGTCACTTTTCCTAGAAACATAACCCCTTTCCATAATCCCATTCCTAGAAGCATATCCCCTTTCCATAATCCCATTCCTAGAAGCATTGTTAATTTCCATAATACCTTTCCTAGAACCATTGTTCCTTTCCATAATCCCATTCCTAGAAACATAGACCTTTTCCATAATCCCATTCCTAGAACCATTGTTCCTTTCCATAATCCCATTCCTAGAACCATTGTTCCTTTCCATAATCCCATTCTTAGAAACATAGACCCTTTCCATAATCCCATTGCTAGAACCATTGTTCTTTACCATAATCCAATTCCTAGAAGCATTGTTCATTTCCATAATCCCATTCCTAGAAGCATTGTTCATTTCCATAATCCCATTCCTAGAAGCATTGGTCCTTTCCATAATCCCATTCCTGGAACTATTATTGCTTACCATAATACCATTCCTAGAAGCATTGTTCATTGTCACTTTTCCTAGAAACATAACCCCTTTCCATAATCCCATTCCTAGAAGCATTGTTCATTTCCATAATCCCATTCCTAGAAGCATTGTTCATTTCCATAATACCTTTCCTAGAACCATTGTTCCTTTCCATAATCTCATTCCTAGAAACATAGACCTTTTCCATAATCCCATTCCTAGAACCATTGTTCCTTTCCATAATCCCATTCCTAGAACCATTGTTCCTTACCATAATACCATTCCTAGAAGCATTGTTCATTTCCATAATCCCATTCTTAGACCATTGTTCCTTTCCATAATCCCATTCTTAGAAACATAGACCCTTTCCATAATCCCATTCCTAGAACCATTGTTCTTTACCATAATCCTATTCCTAGAAGCATTGTTCATTTCCATAATCCCATTCCTAGAAGCATTGGTCCTTTCCATAATCCCATTCCTGGAACTATTATTGCTTACCATAATACCATTCCTAGAAGCATTGTTCATTTCCATAATTTAATTCCTAGTAGCATTATTCCTTTCCATAATACCATTCCTAGAACCATTGTTCCTTACCATAATACCATTCCTAGAAGCAATGTTGATTTCCATAATCCCATTCATTTCCATAATCCCATTCAATAGCTCTTTTTTTTTTTTAGAAGAAATTCCCCTTTTCATAATCCTGTTACTAGAAGCAAAGTCAATAACTCTGCTACGGAAAGTTCTGACCCTTTCCAGTGCTCCTTTCCTTAAAGTATACTTCCTATCCAGTACCCCTTTCACAGAAGTGAAGTTGCTTTCCATAATTCTATTCCTAGAATCATAATTTCTACAATGATGCATTTGCTTTTCTTTAATTGTATTAGAATTTGCAAGGGGGGAGATTACAAATAAAAGAAAGGATAGATAAAAAGGGGAAGTAGTCCTAGTATAACTTTCTTCTGTATAAGAGTATAGTTCTGAGATTAGGGGGTTTATGTATCAAGCAGTGAAAAGCGTGGAGAAGTGGACTAGTGGAGAAATTGCCCATAGCAACAAATCAGCTTTGAAGTAGCATTTATCAAGTACAGTCTATAAAATAATTGGTTGCTATGGGCAACTTCTCTACTGGTCCACTTCTCCACAGTTTTCACTGCTTGATACATTTACCCCTAGGTCACAGTTTAAAGTATTTTCTGCATAATCAGGTCTATGATTGTCGGTTTACAGCATACTGTAGATTTATACGTTTAGGTGTGAATACCTTTTCAGGGACCAAATTCTGCATTCTACAGAACTGATTGTCCTCTAGAGCCTGTTGGGCATGTGCGTGATATAATGTAGTGGAGTGGTTGTATTAATTTTTGAGAGTTTTGTTTTTCAGGCCCAAGTTTTATTTTGTTTAGATAAATTTTCTTTTGGAAATCAAGAAGACCACCATGAATATAGCCACGCTGTGTGGGTAGCTATGTCAGACCATATGAAGTAGGTAGAAAGTAGGAGACCTTAGTTGACTTTTAAGGGCCTATTTGTAGATGATATTAGTATAGGATTATCCACTTACACCAAGTTCAGGATAGTTAGATAGAATGAGCGTATATGTTATTTGTGGCACTCTTATATTCTGCTTATGGATATGGGGTTAGAACAGCACTGGAGCAGGTCGCACTACCACCTTGTGCTGGCCCCAACCCCTAAATACTTGACATCACATAAATGGGCAGGTCCTCCAGCAAGAGAAAGTAAAGAGCTGCCTGGATGCTCAGGGTGGTCATACCACTACAGGGGACCTGCCTAGACCACTACTGGCAGAAGGGAGCAGTTTTAGATACCTTACTAACCAGATGTAGGGACTGCAGATCAGCGAAGGCCCTGTGCTAGAGCCATTTTCGAACTACTACATATATATATAGTCATGGTTACAGGTTAGATACAGTAGCTCTAGTTTACCACCTCTTCAGGCCTTGAAGATTGGAATCCTCCCCTATAGGATTAGACAGGTTGGACATCCCACCTATCTACAGCTTGGAGAGATCAGTTAGCAGCTGTATCCTTAAAGAGACAAGAGAGATGAGAAGACCAGTTGGAGATGGACAAGTGGTCTGTCTCAAAAAACTGGAGTCCACAGGAGAAATGCACTGAAAGGGCTAGAAGACCCAGTGTGAGAGAATTGTATGTCCTGCAAGACAGAGGGTGGTCTCAAACAGGTTGAGAGCATTCTGTCCCTCAAGAAAGTGAGAGTGAGTGACTGCACTGACTGGCTAAGGAGGGAGCTGAATAGGACATAAAGAAAAAGGCTGTAGTTAGTAATGAAGCAAGCAGTGAGCAAAGGCATAACTGTGGTTGATGGCACCCAGAGCAAATAAAATAATGTTGCCCCTTGAAAACTTCTTTAAAATTGTTATATTGGTACTCAATGCTCACTGGAAGAAAGAGAGCAATGAAGAAAATGTTCGCACACTGTTGCCATGCAGCAAATGGCTTGGGACCTGGGGGGTTTGGGGATTTTGATAGTCTAAAATAACTTTCAGATGCTTTCTAACACTCTTCCACCAGCTGAGACACAAATGTTAGGGCACTTTTTAAAAAAAAAAAACTAGTTATCTGCATTTATTAGTCTGTCAACTTTTTCAAAGGGCAAAGTGAGCTATTCTTACTTTGGTTAGCCACTTTCCAGCCCCATTACCTATATAACATTAGTGCAGTCATTTTAATCCTGAATGTGCTGGGGATCATTCCTGTTTGTGGCCAACACAACAGGGCAAATAATTCTCCTTCCTGATGAGCAGATCAGAAAATCTTATTAAACCCACAAGGGCCATTTCACTTATCTGAGGACAAATATATACAGTTTACATTATAGAATACACATAAGTTGTTAACGAAAGGATATCACTGCCATAATATATATATATATATATATATATATATATATATAATGTAGTAATTATGTATATGCAACCATGTGTACAAGTAAAAGCGACATTCTTGAAGGACACTAACACTCTCTTACAGGCATTAGCTAAATTACCTGATTTACCATCGAATTGCTTTCTTTGTTGAGTTGATGTCTGCAATTTATATACATGTATCCCGCATAATATGGGTATCATGGCTATAAAAATACTTTTGACCAACGATATATACTATCAGGGTCCAGATTTAAAGTTATTTTTGGCATTGCTAGAATTAGTACTTACTCGCAATTATTTCTATTATGATGGGCATTATTACCTTCAACTATCTGGCTATGGGGTCTAATGTGGCCCCATCGTACGCCAATACCCGATACCTTCATGTTCACAGTTAAACAAGAAGTGTTTTTCAATCATCCATTGTTGCGAGTTAAATATTAAAATTTTATCGCTATATTGATGATCTATTTATTATATGGGGAGTGTCCAAACAGTCCTTTAGAACCCTTATTAACACCCATAATTCTACTGATAGCCCTGTCAAGTTTACATTTTCCATTAGTTACAAGTTAGATAGTAAGTAAGATAGTTAGTAAGATAGCTACAAGGTGAATTTTCCAGATGTAACCATTACTAGGGTTGACAAGTGTCTTCAAACCACTTTGTATACTAAATCCACTGACTAGAGCAATCTTCTTTTAGCCAGCAGTGCGCACCCCAAACTTCGCAAGGAAGCTCTTCCAAATTCACAATTCTTACGTGCTCTACGCATTTCAAGCAATAGGAATGATGCTATGGGGCAAATTGATATAATGTACACTAAGTTTTTATATTGACAGCAGCTAAAACTAAAGTTTTGCCTATTCCTGAGGATAACATTTTGACATACAAAGTTAGTAAAAAGAAGACCAATAGACACATTTGGTCAAACACCTTTAATCATATGAGTCAACAAATTAACAAACAGGCTAAAAAGTTGTGGCCCATACTAAAAACCGATCCGGGTCTTAAGCCACTTAGTAATACTAGCCTCATGTCCTATTACAAGAGAGGTAGAAACCTGAAGAATTACTTAGTGCACACTGACATAACAAACTTTGATAAAGATCAAACTGTTTTTTTTTGGGTAAACCCAAAAATGGGTGTTTTAAGTGCTCTAATTGCACCATGTGCCGTTATTTACAAACTGGCAATATGTTCTTCCATCCATACGCGGCAGGCAAATATTTTATCTGTCATTGCTTTACATGCAGTAGTAGGTATGTGCAATACACAATGACCTGCCCTTGCTCTAAACTATATGTCGGTAAAACTGAACGGCAATTCAAAGAAAGAATGACTCAACACTGATCAGCGATTAGGGCCACCCTCCATAAGGGGACTAGCGATCAACCAGTAGCTAGACACTTTGCCATAGAGAAACATAATTTAATTGACTGGGTTCCCCCACTAACTCAAGGTGGGGATAGATCTAAAAAAAACTATTACATTGGAACTATCTGGATTGAAAGACTTGATTCCATAGTCCCTTAAAGGTCTCAATGAGACACTTGGAGCCATATTCAATTTGAGTGGACCCGCAATACTTTTCCGCCTCCCAGACTTTTTGCCTACATCGCGTGTTTTGTAGGCGGAAAAGTATCACCGTATTCAATTTGAAAGTACGCGAAAACGGGACCCGGCGACACGTGAAAAGACGGAAAGTGCTGTCAGATTTGGGGAAATCAGCATGACACCCCCCAAATGATGCTCTGACATGGGGGTTAGCAATGGTTACCCCCGATTTGGCTTGCTGAAGGTATTTGGTGTTTTTAAATGGGCTCAATAGCTGCTAAATAGTGGTTTTGTATAAGTGGTGCAGAATAGTATTCAGGAGTATTTTTTGCAGAAAATAACTTATCCCAGCAAATTTGGGGTACTTAAAAAGGGGGTCAGCATATTTTAAAGTTGCTAAAGTGAAGTTGAAAAAAATCATGAAAAATCCACCTGCCGCAAGCCCCTGCAATGAAAAAAACACATGGGGAATACTTGGGGACCCCTCCAAAGTCAAGTTCACTAGTTTTTATCTTTGTCCCCTAACATTTTTTACTCACCTCCAAATTTAAAGTTATTTTTTGGGGTGTCCTTAAGTGTTTCTTTAAATTTTGTTGATTCAGTTTACCTTTGGAGGACTGTCTGAAGGCTGCACGGGGTTCCTGCAACTTTGCATCCCAAAACTCCAATTCTGCACTTTTTTCCGCCTGCTATTTATAGGCGAAACTTTTCCACCTATTACATTGCATTGACTTTCCGCCTAGGCGGAAAGTCTTTCTAATTGAATACGGCAATACTTTTCCGCCTGGCGAAATGACGTCATCAGCTAAACTTTTCCGCGGATTCTGGCTTTTTGCCTCAAATTGAATATGGGCCATGGTCTTCAATGTTTCCTTTGATATAACTATGATTGGTTAACATCCATACATTTTTACCATATATTTTGGGTTTCAATGTAACTTCCCTTTATAGCCCACTTAACTGTATTCTTATATAGTATGTAATATTACTTTATTAATATAACCCGCAATTTGATACTTTCTGACAGCATTATTACAATTATTGGTAATACATTTGTTAGTTACCTTAGTGTTTATTTCAGGGACCATTATTATAGTTATCTTTGATACAATTTAGTATTTTTTATAACCATATCCGATTTCATGTTTTTAATATTTATTTAGTGGTGATTTATTTTGTAGTTACAAAGGTTCTCACATCGGGGTTATCGTATTGTTTTTTTGTGTTACTTAGATACACACTTTGCTGACGTCACTTCCAGAGTGACCAGCTGAGCCAGTGGACCACAAGGAAGCAGCGTCCAGCAACACGGAAGGATGGGGCTATATATGTTGGTGAGTAACAGTTGTTCACTTTTATTGTATTGCTTGACAAAAGCGCATTAAAGAACTGAAATGTTGCAAATGTTAGTTTCATGAATCTTTATTCCAGTGGTTCCCAAACTGTGCCGTGGCACCCTGGGGTGCCTCGAGACACTTGCAGGGGTGCCTCAGGTTGGTGGTTCAGCACCAAATCAAATTATTTATGGTCAATGTAATGTAAATAAGTGGACAAATAGAAGTGCAAACCTGTACACCACTATATAACCAAACCTAAGGATGACAGGTAAGCACAATTTACATCACTTTACTACTTTACTTCATTGTTTTCCTGAATTTCTCAATAACAAACTTAAACTTAGGTGTGCCGTGAAAACAATGCTGAGACCGGAGTGCCGCCGTCTCCTATCACTGTTTGTCTATATATATATAGAGAATGACACACTTATAAAACATGAGCACAGGTCTCCAGTCCAGATTCCTTTCATCCCCAAAAAAAATATTTTGCTTAATAAACTAAACAAGTTGTATTGGAGAAAAAAGCAAACAAATAATAATAAATTATTTGTGGTACGGGTAATCTTACAAACATTGCCATATCACTAAGAGAAAGAGAACTGCACAAACGTATAAAAACCAGAGCACATGGTGTTAAGGTCCCAACCTAGTATAGACAAATGCACTTCAGATTAAATAAGCCAAAAAAGACCACACCACCGATAAATAGTTCCAGTGCTGCCACACAAGGATCAATAGAGTATGCACATTTCTGCCACCGCCGCATACAGCTACAAGTCCCCAGACATAGGGCTTAGCGGTGAGTTACATCTACCTTATATGGATATTCCAAGCTGGGGATTCAAGTATTAAGTCACAATTTTCAATCTAATGGAAGTTTGTGATGCTTATTGTATGCTAAAATTTCTACATTGGGACTGCCTACATTCTGCAGATCTAGTACTTTTTAAAATCTAAGACTTTTAAGCAAAAAGTACACAGGCATACTTATCTTTCATGTTTTTACTGTGGTCCAAACAAATGAGATGATGAGAACAGCAGTTTTATAATACAGAAGATGTCTTTGTTTTATGTACAGTATGTGCATCATATTGTGCCAATGGTATATTAAATGTGTTTTATACTTAAGAGAAGCCATTTGTGTGTTTTTGACAACAGGTATATTTATTAGCAATTTATTGGATTTCAATTACACCAGCACAGTCATTCTAGTTCCATATATATATATATATATATATATATATATATATATATATATATATATATGTTTCTTTTTTTAGACTAAATGACATTTATAGTCTGTATTGACTTGCAGCAAGATATACTAAGTGAATCAAATTTAAATCTACCTCTCTTCACTCTAGCACTGGGATTGGGGATATTATTATCGCCTTGTGTTTGTTATCTTCATAGTCTGCCATGTACAAGTTATCATAAGCTGGGGCTAAGTTAGTTCCCATAGCAGTTCCAGATCACTCCAGGTGGTATGCTTTCTTGTATTTGAAGTGATTGTTGCATAGAACTAATTCCACAAGATTGATTATAGATAGATAGATAGATAGATAGATAGATAGATAGATAGATATTGCCAGACAACCACCTAATATACAATGTAGTGTCGGCCATCTGCCATATAGTAGGAAACATTGTAGTGATTGCAATACAATGCAAATAGAATTTTGTTGTGTGCTCCTTTGAAGGGACAACATAGTAACAACTATGTGGTTTGTACCAAGTTTTATGTGAACTTTGTATAGCTTGTAGAGCAAGCAGCATTCATTTGCTCAGCAAAGAGCAAGGCGGATACTAACAAAGGTGCACCTCTATCTGTACATATGTCTCAGTTTCCATCAGATTAAAATTGCAGTTTTTGGAAAAGGAGAGACAAATGCACCAGTCAGTGACCTTCTCTTCAATACTCAATTTACATTTCAATTTACTAGTTACTCACTGAAGAGGTGCTTCCCACTGTAAAAAGAGAGAAAGTATAAAAAAAACAGGGATAGTGATGCGGTACACTGGTCACACAAATAAAATATAACCTTTATTAACTTCCATATACCTGTACAATAATAACATAAACATATAACCCATAAATAGGTGAAATATTAAAATAAAAGCAAAAATAATTTTAAAATAAGTGACAGGGACTGTCTGAATAGACTAAAAGGGAGGATATTATTCACTAGTGGGTAAATTTACTAAGATTCGAGTTTGGTCGAGTCAGCAATCTCTGGAGAGTTTGGGCATTTTTTCCCACTTGCAAATTTGCTAATGACAAACTCGGGAGAGAAATCTCCTTTGCTATGGGAAAATACTGGAGAGTTATCAAACTCTCTTCACTTCACCAATGGCTAAACGCGAGTAACTTTTCACTAGTGAAGATAGGATTCGGAAATTTACCAAGAGGAGAGTTTATAATCTCTCCTGAGAAAGGACAACACTCCTGTAAAAATTTGTGATATCAATTCACCTGCCTGTGAGCTGCGAGTTTGACAGAAACATACACAGATC
Organism: Taudactylus pleione; assembly: GCA_031769625.1. Lineage (NCBI taxonomy): Eukaryota > Metazoa > Chordata > Amphibia > Anura > Myobatrachidae > Taudactylus > Taudactylus pleione. The sequence continues at coordinate 11,628,155 of JAUIMM010000161.1, forward strand.
AGTGTGATCCATGTATCTTTCTGCCTGTGTATAGCAAAAAAGGGTTCATTTATTTTTTTTAAATGACGTTTGGTCCCCCCCCAAAAGCATACCAGCCCTGGACTGCTCAGCCAGTCCTAGTTCCTAAAATTACGGGGAACAAACCGAGTAGGGTTCCACTGTAATTTAGGAACCAGCACCTGACTGCAGGGCCAGTGCTGGCTTTAAATATAGGGGGAAAAAAATGCGTAGGGACCCCCTATATTTAAAACTAGCACCAGACCCAAACCGACCGGGGTGTATCTATCACCAGGGCTCCATGGCCGAACAATTCACACCCCAAGTCAGCCCAAGTCGGAGAATAACGGGTCCCTCTCCTGAAACCCCAGGCTTGGTCTGAAGCCTGGGGCTCTTCCCTGAACCCCTGGGCTGTGGGCACAGGGGCAATAATGTGTTAAATAGTTATAAACTATTGTATTTTACAGTGGAACTACAGGTGCCAGCATGCCTGCCCTTTGGCACTTGTGGAACTACAAGTACCAGCAGGCCGCCGGCACCCGTACCTCCACTGTAAAATAAATAGTGAAATAAACACAGTACACACACACACCGCATACAGTAAAACTTTATTACACACCTACCTACCTCACTCACACTGTGCGGCTGATCTGTGTCTCTGGACGTCCCCCCCACCCGCTCCTCCTGGAGCTGCAGCAGCCCAGCCACCCATCTCCTCCGGGCGGCTGATCTGTGTCCCTGGCCATCCCTCCTACCCGCTCCTCCCGGCGCTGCGACAGCACAACCATCCCTCTCATCCAGACGGCTGATCTGTGTCCCCGGCCATACCCCCAGTGCGGCTGCTGTTGTGTGACTGTCAACTGTCTATAGCCGGCGCCGGCGGCGCCCATACCCCCTCCTTCCAATTCAAGCTCCACCTCTGTCCTCGGCCAGTGTTTTGTGTGTGTGTATACTGTATATAGGAGGTCTGGGTTGTGAAGAGGCATCCGTTTGGAGCTCTCTGACCCTGCACATTTGTGAACTTGGTCCACATGTGCACAGTAACACTGTCCAGTGGTACACGCAGGGGGATTTCTAAGAACCCGGAAACCCCCCTGATGTGCTAAATTCTACCGCGATTGCAGCTGCCGCTACAGAGAGCTCTGATCAGCAGAGCTCTCTGCATACATAATGTCTGGGGGATTTGCTGCGCATGATTAGCCACAATGTTCCCTCTCTGTCCTCACATTCTGCAGTGCTGTGGCCGCCAGTGTCCTCTTCTCAGCCCCAGGTTTGTATGTTTGTTTGTTTGTATGCACAGTCTGTGTGTGTCTGTGTGTATGGTGTGCTATGTGTGAGTGTGCAATGTGTATGTGTGCGGTGAGCTATGTATATGTGTGCTACTGTATGTATGTGTGTGCAATGTGCATGTGTGATGTGCTGTATATGTATATATAAACACACACATATGGGAGAAATGGCACACAGCTGCCTGAAACGTCGCTGTACATTGTATGGATTTTTAATAAACACTCTGGTGTTTGAATCCTTTCAGGAGTGTCGTTTTATCTGCATTTGTATTTGTGTATCCTGGCACCCCAATCAAAATGATGGTTATATATATATATTCCAAAATTGTCCCGCACTCTCAACTCAGGAGTAGATAACGATGGGGTGCTTCCAAGGATCAATGGATCCCGCATGCATACTTAAATTTCCAACCGGTGGAAGGAGGCACTCGCAATATTCATAGTCAATTTTCACACTTGTATGGATGCATCTGTATTCTGATCAACGTTTCGGTCCCCTACAGAACCTTTGTCAAGACCTCATCCAAAAGATCATACATACATATGGTCATAAAAAAACTCTCATAAGTCAATCACATTATAGTGAAGGCGTTGTATGAAGCAGGGCATATTGAAGATATAATGCCTCATACATCAAAATTGTTCAATGAGAGATGGAGTGCATCCGTGTAGTGTGTGGAGAATGAGCGGCTGATTGATTCATTCTCCACACACTTTTCGAGCGCGTCCCCGCGATTCCCCGTATTCAATATGAAAGTATGTGATACTTGAACAGGCGGAAAGTCCTCTCCAAAATGGGGTAATCAGCCTGGCACCCCCAAAAAGATGCACTGACATGGTCGATCACTATGGATACCCCCGAATTGGCCTGCTGAAGGTATTTGGTGTTTTTAAATGGTCTCAATAGGTGCTGTTTTGCGTATTTGCATAAGTGGAGAAGAATAGCTGATCGCTGATCTCGGCTTTTCACTCCAAATTGTACACGCGCCTATGTGTGTCCACTGTAGCTGACGAACTGGCAGTTCTGACCACCCTGGCTTTACTTTGTACCATTGTTTTTTCCGTCATGCTTCTTGATACATAGTGGTTTACACTCTCCATGTATGCACTTTAATGATGCTGCTGATTTTTCTATAAAATTACTTATTATTGCATTTAGAAGTGGATGTGCTTGCTATTTGTTTGAATCCTTACTATACATATATGTCCCAGGCACTCCCGGATGTTATTTATCAATGTGTGCAGCTGGGACGTGTATTATATATATATGGAACACCCTCCCCCTCCCCAGTAATAAATGCATGTGCCCCTGTCGGGTCAAACCAGGCGATGTCCGCTGCTAACAGCAGTGGAATCAGCTGTAATAGAGCTTTTGGGGATAGCTGCTTTTCAGAGCATTTATCCCCACACCGGCACAATATTCTGGTAGTTCTTCTGGATCTGCCGCCACAACTCGGGTGAGTCCGATCCTTAAATTGCGTGGTGAAATTGCAATTTTTTATAACTAGATCTAAGATACATATGCTGCAAGCTAATCAATTTGAACAGCAAACAGTGTATCAAAAAGTGCTAAACAAAGAAAACATATGCAGCTCTCCCTGATTGTTCTGTTGGGATGCAGTCACCATGTCAATTTTAGAGAGATGAAAATAATTGATCCATAATCATATTAGAGAGCCTTTCTTTGCTGGTGAGGATGGGGAGTACCTTTAAGAGAAAGAGAGAAGAGAAGAAAGAAAGGAAAAAATATATAAAAAAGATATAAGCAGAAATATAAATCATACAGAAGTTGTGGCTTAGCAGCAGTGTCTCTTATTGCGGGAAGATTGCTTAAGAGAAGCATCAAATTTTCAGCCAACTTGTTCCTGTAAAATGAACGCCCTAATTTCTGGAGTTATGGGTAAAGGTTTACAGCAAGTCTCCTCTTATAAAGGGAGCCACTCTATGACAACCATGGATAATTTGTTTATTGTCTCCACAGATTCAGGGGATGAGCTAAGAACTGAATCTGATGTTTTCTCTCTCTCAGAGGATGAAATGGAAGAGCCTGCTGTTGAAGTATTTGATCCAGAGCTGATAGATCAGCTTATAAGAGCCATCAAAATGTCTTTAAATCTGGAGCTAGTTGCTTGAACAGCCAAGCATGTCTGATGTAATACCCTCTCTCTCTAAGGATAAGGGCCTTTTTTCCTTTACACAAATAAGATTTAATTGCGACTGTCAGAAAGCAGCTGAAGACATTTCTATTTCATCAATTAATTCCAGACTTTGTAAACATCATCTGTTTAATCACGTTTGGACAGGGCTGACAACAGAAATCTTGGGGCCCGGTACACTTATATGTTTGCGACCCTCATCATGCACTGTGCCGCCAAATCAAATTATATGCTGCAAAGTGCCCCCAAATCACAGTATATGCCGCACTGTGCCCTAAAATCACAGTATATGCTGCACTGTGCCCCATAATCACATTGTTGCCACACTGTTCCCATAATCACAGTATATGCCACCTGGTACCCCTAAATCTCATGATATGCCAAATGGTGCATCCAACTGTAGTTGTACATGAGACCTCCAGATCTCAATAACAGAAAGAAAACAAAGGTGCAGATGAGCTTGATATATTATTTTAAATATGGTTATAGGAGACAACTTCCAGCTACTCATTTTCTAGTTGATTCCCCAAAGAAACAATTGAGCAAAGGCTATATGTTGATGAGGAGCAGAGCTGTAGTTGAACACCTCTGTTTCATAATCTAAAAAGTCACAAACCTGTCTCTGGCGAACTGTGTGGTGACCTGCAGGAGGTCATGTCACTGGCTGGTCTGTAGTGCCTGTCTGTGCCTGTGGCATAATACTCTTTTTCCCCAATCACTATCACTGATGGCACCTGTGGGGGAGTTTGAGGAGTGGGCTGGCCCTGGCTACACAAGATATTCGGGCGGGGAAAAGAGAGGAAAATCGATGAATCAGCCATTAGCTGATCTGGTGTCGGGCTGCTAACATTGTAAGTTGGCTGGTCCCTGAGGAGGGGGCAGCCACCAGGAAGGTTAGTACTATATCTATGTTAGGGCTGGCCATTAATACACCAGAGCCTGTTGTAATAAGCCCAGCAACCCGTCTCTGCCTGGATGGGAGGAGCCACCTCAGCTGTTACAACAGTATCACAGCGGCACTGCTGCACACTTGTATAAAGTGAAGCGTCCGCGTTGTAGGCAAGGTAGCTCAGCTGGCAATTTCTTTTCCTGAGGAGCCGGGGAGGATTGTTCCGGGGTCCCTCGTAAGCTCAGGGCCCGTATATGTTTCCCTCTAATCCCCCCCTGTCGCCAGGCCAGTGTGTGGATGTTGTTGTTTGTTTTTAATCTGCCCAAAGATTTTTTTGAGATTTGGCACCACAAAGGTTCCTACATGAAATGATAAATTCATATTAGTGTATCAGAAAGCAATTCCTTCAATACAGCCTCCATTTTAGAGAAGAAGCATTTATTTAATACAGTTTTGTGTCTGAGAACATAGTGGTCGGTCTTGGATCTAAGAAGAGTAAATGATTTAAAAAGAAAATTCAAATTGGAATGAAATTCATGGAAGAAAAAATCCACATATAGGGGGTATTCAATTAGCCATGAAAATGCAATAATGAACTTTCTCCCTATCGGTGTGATCATTTTGCTTATCACGTCTATGCACGAACCCGCTTTTTGTGCAAACCAAATTCAAAAATCGCAATGCGGCATTCGTGCAAAAATTCTTCCTGGTTTTACCCACAATAAGAATAGGTGAAAAAGGGGAAATCTGTCTGTACCACCCAAAAAAGGCAAAGTGATATAGGATAACAATACAGAAGTGTATTAGTGCCCCTAATAAAAGTATTTTATTAGGGGCACTAATACACTTCAGCCATTTGACACAATATAAGTTTCTTAAATTGTGTCAAATGGCTGTTATATGCATATTTCTAAAACAGTCAAATTGCTGTCTAATTTTATAGTTTTTTTTAAGGATGTGCGCCAACCCCCGTGTTTTGGTTTTGGATCAGTGGGCCTGATTCAGAGCCGGACACTCTATGATGGCGCTCGCTCTGAATCAGGGCGTCCCTTTTTTTTTAAAAGACGGCCTCCTGGCTGCTTGCATTGCTGTGGGTGACCACCCACAGCTTATGCAAGCGGCCAGGTGATGGTCACAATGGTCAAGACCATCTCGACCATAGGGCTTGCGATGATACCCTTGTGGTAGGATCTCGTGGCCGCAAGCCCCAGTGGACTTCCTTCTCTAATAGAGCCGGAAGTCCACCAACTGACTTCATGAGTGATGTAAGTAGGGCCGCCCACAAACGGCAGGCATTCCTTCGGGAACGCCTGTTTGTGTAGCCACCCCCCGCCCCGCCTACAAAACGGGGCGAGCTGTCAATCAACATCGATAGCCGCCCCTTTTGTAGTGAGGCCTGGAGCGATAGAATTTCTCTCTCGCTCTGGGGCTTGCACATGCGCACTCCGGAACCTGCTCCGGCGTGCGCATGCGCAGTGAGGGACCATCGACCCTCTTGTGCGCGCTGTGTGCTCGTGAGCGGGTCTGAATCAGGCCCTGTATCTCCTTCAAGGTTTTGGATCTGGGTTTGTTTTTGCAAACCCACCCTTAAGTGTTTTGGATTTAAAAAAAAAAAATAGATAAAAAGTTTTAAAAATAGCTAAAATTATGTAATTTATACAATCCAAAACCCGAAATTCGGATTTAAAATCCGAATTCTGAACAGCAAACAGATCAGAACCGCGACCCGGATTTACTCGGATCTCCTCAGGAGTTCAGAACCGCGACTCGGATTTACCCGGATTCACGAAATTTGGATGGATTCAGATTTCTGAAGAACCAAACTGCACATCTCTACTTTTTTGCAAAATATTTGATAGTGATTTAAAACCCAATAGTAAAAAAACTATCAGTAATGGATAATTCAGCATCCCCTGGCAAATTGTACCATCACTATCAACAATGACTATACTACAGGATGAAGCCAACACTGAGTGGGAACACAAACCAAAAATGTATATAAACACTACGGCACACGTGTGACTAATACATGTAATAACCAATAGAAATAATGTGGCTATTATATAATAGTATGCTACTAGCATGAAGATAGAGTCGTGTGGAAACCTTCATAAATTGCACAATTTAATAAACATCATAAACATAATGACATAAATAGTGTGAGTAAATACATAAATACATAAATTGTATATATAGATAAAAAGTGTAGTGCTTAATCAGAGGTGTTTCTCTCGCATGGATACTCAATCGCGTGCTGATAAATAGTCTCGTATATAGTTACCAGTACCACTCTCAAGTGCAGTGTGCAGGTAATATCCCAGATGGATTTAATCTCTACAACTTGTGTAGTCCTTTTGAGCTTATGTGAAGAAGGGATTTCATATGGCACGGTATCACTCCAAATGTAGACAGTGTGGATGGTGTCCAAGTGGGTTAGTAATATCCTGCAGCTGGTGCAGTCCCTTATATCTTGGTCTCCAGTGTCCCAATCAGGAACAAGTGTGTCCAGATGACACTGTCTATGGTCCGTGATGCTCTTTATCCCGTTGCTATAGATGGCACAACAATGAGAGTGTGGTAATCCTTTTTCCGATATGAATGTGAATATTCAGCAAGCAAGAAAATCCAATAAATCCAATATATGGAAACCTCTGTTCTCAGCCTGACGCGTTTCTCGGTACCTGACAGCTTTATCAAAGGCAATGAATGATCTACACCCAGCTTCTGCTTATAAGTACCCTTTTCAATTAGGTGAAAATATTTCACCTGAGAGTCTTAATTAGATACAATAAAAACAAAATAAAATAAGAAAAAAGAAGGTTCACACGACTCTATTATATCCTACCTTATTCGGAGACAAAAAATAGGTCAGAATTAATCCATCATTATATTACTTCATTTATTATTAAATATTAACATTTTCTGATCAGAGATCACGTGAGCAGAGATCCCAAGCGTCATCCCCTCACGTGATGTTACCCCAATACATCCGGACGTCACCAAATCACGTGACGTTGCATACTCCCATAAGTGTCATGTGAGCGGTAATCCCAGACGTCACTCCCCCACGTGGCACCGTCTCAACGTGCAACCACGTAAGCAAACTTCAAGATAACCATTACGTTGTCTCACAGATAGTCACGTGGGCAGGAATCTCAAGCATCTCTCCCCCCCACGTGACTATGCCTCAACATGGGACCACACTAGTGGAATCCCAAATTCTATATGCATCATACCCTCACATGACACTATCTCATAGAGCAACCACATAAGCGGAGGTCCTAGTACTTCTAAATGTCACAAATACATATTATAGACCTAGACAATAAATCACATTGGTGAAAAATGCAGTCCATCGCATCATTAAATGGTAATTGGATCTGAATAATCCTCCAAGTGGGAATAATACTTTAGTACATACAGTAAATAGATGAAAAATAAAAAGTAATAATAATAGATAATAATAATAAATAATAAAAAATAATAATAATACTGAGTGGGAACAAATGGCAGAAAGTACAGCTATAAGGAATGTGTGGCCACTCATAAAGAAGTCCCAGAAATCCAGTGCTATAGCTTATGTTTCCAATGTAAGCTCTTCCAAGTACACGGGAGTAAAAAGCTATTTCCATTCAAAAGGCCCAACAAAAGTCTTTAAAATATTTTAGTGCAAAGTATTTTTATTCGATTTTTACATAGAAAAATAAAAACAACACATTTCAGAATTAATTAATTAATTTCATTTCAGACATGGGACTAGACAAGCTGCAAATTATTATCAACCCTGCTGGACATTGCCTTTCTCTCCCCCACTGACCAAGTGGTACTGGTAGATATGTGTACTATATGGAACTCCAATACAGACATAATTTACAGTGATTAAATTTGTCCTTGAGACTTCATTATTCTCTAGTGGAATAGATTTACCCTACACATGATTTACAAGCACTGTTAGTATTTATATTGACCATTTTTAGTGTATATATCCTAATTTTTAATGACTATAGCCTTACAGCCTTTACACCAGGTTCAAATTACTATCCCCCCACACTATTAAATAAGGAACAGATCAGACTTCCAGCTTATTTTAGTGATTGTTAAACATGATGAAGAAATTCAAAATCCCTTAACCACTCACGTACTGCAAAGAAACATTTGGAAAATCACAGAAACTATGTAAGGGAAAGCTGGCAATCGGGCTGCAAAGAATCCAATAAGAATGGGGGGCCTATTCATCATAGCTAAAGTTTCCCAGGAGGTAATTAGGTTTAGAACTCACATGGAGTTCTACCTAATTACCAGAGGAATTCATCATTCCTCCTCCCTATAACTATCTATTCCGAAAAGCTGTCATTTTTGCGATGACAGCTTTTCAGGAAATAGATAGTTATCCCTCTCTGCTCTAACTTACCGCAGCTGGAAACAGTGCTGCGCATGCGCTGTTACATCTGTAAAACCAGTGCATGCGCAGCACTGCCTACAGATGCAGTAAGTTTGTGCCCCCCCTGCTCACCTCCTTCCCCGTTCAGCACTTACCTGCCCACGCAGCAGCCTCCTTTCTCCGTCTGCTATACTGTCATGTGGTCTCCCAGCAGCACACAGTACTGTTTAGAGAAAATAAAAAAAACTTTTTTTTTTTTCTAAACTTTATTGTGTTCTGCTGGGGAGAACACATGGCAGCATAGCAGACGGAGCCAGAGGAGAGACCAGAGCACCGGAGGGAGACGCCGGGGGACCAGCACACGGTGACACAGGTAAGTGTTACCTGCTATTCGCCACCTCATAGTGGCGAATAGTAACTCCATCAAATTCCAAAAATACATAATTTTCGGAATTTGATGAATACTATAATTTCCATATACATTAGTATGGGGAGTGTGGAAATTAACGCAGGTGGATTATCTCCTATGCTAAGTATCTTCATGAATACTAAAATAACATTATTTAAGGAAAATGTCCTTAAAAACATTATTTTAGTGTTGATGAATAGGTCCCTAAATACTATAACCACAGAGAAGACGATTCCAGCAAATCATAATCAGATGGGAAGTACTATAAGTCTAGTACTGCATGGTATTTAATTTATCATCACTTCCATTACAACAGATATTTTAGATTATTATTAATAGACAGTTTGCTGAATTCCATCTCTACATTCAGACAATGACATGGGATTGTTGTAAACACACTGACACATTTTTTTACCGGACATATATTGTTTTTTCCTCTATGAATGACTGAAGCAATGGTGTTTTCTCTGAAATGTAGATGCATTAAATATCTTTCAGCAACAATTTTGCAAATATTCCACCTGCAGGTTTTTTACAAATGTATAACCTAAGATCAAAATTAATTGCCCGCATGTCCTTACATCCAGATAGATAATGTCACTAGTGACAAGTACAGAATAAATAGTGTTTTGGGCTAGTCAAGGTATTGAACAAATATACTGGTGAAGAACAAATTTAATTGGCTGTGCATCAACTACTATACAGAAATTTGTTGTGTTTTGCATTGGTCGGAGTGTTGTAGTGAGGGTGTAATATGGGGTTGGGTACGGGATACTGATGGTCAGAATACCGACAGCGGAAACCCAATAGTCAGAATCCTGATACATTTCTGTAAATATTATAACCCTGTATTCTAACCCTCCCCCTAACCCTAACCCACCCGTCCCACAGCTTAACCCTTTCGTCCCACAGCCTAACTCTAACCTTCCCCTCACACAGCCTAACCCTAACTCTCCCGTCCCGCTGCCTAACCCTAACCCTTCCTGTAGTGCATAACCCTAACCCACCCCGCCCACAGCCTAACCCTCCCCTCCTGCAGCCTAACTCTAACCTTCCCCTCCCACAGCCTAACCCTCCCGTCCCGCTTACTAACCCTAACCCTTCCTGTAGTGCATAACCCTAACCCACCCCTCCCACAGCCTAACCCCTCCTGTCCCGCAACCTAACTCTAACCTTCCCCTCCTACAGCCTAACCCTAACTCTTCCGTCCCTCAGCCTAACCCGATCCCTTCCTGTAGTGCATAACCCTAACCCACCCCTCCCACAGCCTAACCCTCCCCTTAACCCTTACCCTCAGCCTCCCCCAAGCCCTAATACTTACCTCTGTAATCTGTCAGTATATTGGCTGTCCGGATGCCACTGTTGGTATTGTGAACATCAGTATCTTGACTGTCGGGACGCCGACTACATCCCGTAATAGGTATAGAGGATAACTTCAATCGGTCTGGCAATGCAGTAGTGTGAGCGGGGTCATCAGTACAGGGCCTGATCTGGGCCGAAATCCAGTGTCCACTGGACCGGCAGGCGTCGGCGGTTCGGGCATCACGGTGCAGCGGCGGGAGACGGGACTGGACGAGCTTGCATCTGAAAAGATTCAAGCCCGTCCAACCACAGACGTGGATATTGAATTTGGCGCCGTTTGCGAGCCAGTAATGGCTCACGGGCAGACAGCCAATCCGGCTCTGGCACGGCGAGCCAATCATGGCTCACCGCATCATGGCTCCACCCCCTCACGGCTCCATATATTAGGCGCTGCTGAGCAGGGCGAGTCAGTCCGTCGGCAGAGATCAAGCCAGGAAGACTGTCCGTGGAGAGGAAGAGTTCCAGAGGCGCCGGAAAACGCCGGAAGATGCCGCGCTCAACCCCAGAAGATGGAGGCGCTGCTGCTGGAGCAGGAAGATGGCGGCGGGTGGCGGGCAGCGGAGCCGAAGCTGAGGACCTGGAGAGTTCTGCAGTGGAGGGAAGTTAAAGAACTTGTCGAAGTTCCCCACTGCAGGCTCTCCCAACGGAAAGGGTAGGCGGCCGTGGGTCACCTTTACTTATATTTAAATTCATCTGAGGTCACCTGTTGTCGGGCTTAAGGCCCATGGGCATAATCAGGCACTAGGCCTGTGGCCATATAGAAGGGGCACAAGGCCCCGGGGATATCAGTGGGCATTAGGTCCTATAGGGAACCTTTGCCCTCAGGTGTCAGCGACCTGGGTACTAGGCCCAGGTCGTTAGGGCTTAAGTTGGCGGGCACTAGGCCCGTGCCACCAGCCAGGCCTAAGGCCTGTAAATAACAGGAGGCCCTGCGTATAAAGTGGTCTGGGCATTAGGCCCAGATCACTAAGTGACCACCAGAGGTGGCCTTGTATATAAACTGGTCTGGGCATTAGGCCCAGATCACTAAACGACCCCCAGAGGCGGCCCTGCGTATAAAGTGGTTTGGGCATTAGGCCCAGATCACTAGACTCACCACAGGCGGCCCAGCATCAAAGCGGTCTGGGCGTTAGGCCCAGATCCCTAGGGATTGGCCACAAGAAGGTGGGCCTGAACTGAAAGGTGTTCTGGCAACCGGCCAGAACACAAGAGATCGTCCACAAGTCGGTGGGCCTGCGCAATAGAGTGACCTGCGCTTGAGGCCTGGATCACTGGGTACCGAGTGCTGGTAGGTGGCTTGTGGAATAAAGTAAACTGAATATTAGACTCGGATCACCTGCGTTGGCCCCAGACAGGCGCAGGGTACTGAGTAAGTTCCCCTCGGGAGTCAGTACAAGGGGTTGCCCGGCCCCGGTGCTGAACCCCAGTAGTGGGAACTCTGAGATCCAGCCTAGAGGGTCAAGGCAGCTGTGTTTTCTCAGAAGGGCACAGACAGGGCCAGCCAGCCGGGAAGAGAAGGAGAGGGACAGCCGTAGCGAGAGTGTTTCCGCTAGATGTGTATTGTTCCCAAGCCTAGTTCATATAGTGTGTAAGAAAATGTTTATTTGTTGGTTGCATTGAATCTTCTCGTTACTACAGCGGAGAGTTTGTGGAGAAACGTATCTTACCTGCACACCTAGTTTCCGGAAGTGAAGTTCATGCTTTCGGGCATACAATCAGGTAACCCAGTTGGTACAGCATTGTATGTGTGATTTGTCTGTGAAGGAAGGGGAATTGTTTTGTTTTGATTCTTAGGGGCTGGCGGATGACTCGTCAAGGTGACAAGAGGTCTAGTGTGAGTATTTCTCAGTGTCTGTCTGTCTGTCTTTCACCTGAGTGTCAGATAGGGGATCTCCTACAACGGTGAGAGATCCAAACATTCTATCTTTTCTCTTTCTCTGTCTGTTCTCTCCTTGAGCACCGGTTAGGGGATCTCGCACAACGGTGGGAGTTCCAAAGTACACCTGAGTGTGTGAGCACTGTATAGGTGAAAACTGGGTAGCTGAGGCCTCGTGGCGATGATGACCATTCACCCAACCGATGAAGGTCGCAATCATCCCTAGCGTTTATAGTGTCATCAGGCATAGGAGGATTATTATTGATTACCCCATTCTCTTATAGCTTCAGGCTGGTTCGAACCCGATACTTAATCGGTGAAGAGGATCCGGATTATAGGTCAGCTGGTAATTCGGGAACGAAGGCTCTAGGACTCTGCTGTGGGAAAGTGGTGAGTGTTGGCTAACGAGCTTTCGCTAACCTTTCACAGTAGTACTGTTTACACAGCTATGTTGCAATGCAGCATACACACAAGTGTACAGAAGTCTGGGCTTCTAATAGTCATAATCTCACAAAAAAAATTGTTTAAATCAGTCGCACATGGTTTTTATTTTTCATTTTTAATATATTATATAAGATAACTGGTCCCCAAAATAATCATTAAGGAATTATTTTTCTCAGAAAATGGGGTTGTTAACACAGACATGTAATACTAGCTAGCCACTAGACAATAGGGAGAGAAAAAGAGACTTGTCCAATGTGATGCAATAATATAAAGTATAATAAAATAAAAGTTATATTTATTATACTTTCTAGTGGTGCACCACATTGGACAAGTCTTTTCTTCTCTCCCTATTGTCTAGTTATGATCTCAGACAGTTATCACAAGGTGCAACATAGATTCTTTTATTAATCTACAGACATGTGTGTTGATGGTTCCATGTGTGTTCATGTTCCATGCACTATAGTTGGACTTTTTCTCCAGTGGATGTTATTCATTAGTCAGGTGCTTTAGGTAATCACTATTGCAGATTCACTTTCTGATGATAAATGGTGATCAGTTCACTTAGCTCTACCCTGGTTTTCCAGTTTAAATGAACCCCCAATTTTGTTTTACATATACCATAGTAATGTGTCTGTGCCCAAACCAGTGCAAAAGCAACAACATTTTCCTCCTGCATTTCATAAATAAAGATATTTAACTGTATTCAGACATTAACCCTGATCCTTCACTATTGGCACCGACAGTGAGATTTCCATAACTATTGACAGGGTCACACTGATTGGGACCCACAGCCTGAGGATCCTAACCACTACCATAGGAAGCAGGGCCTAGACCATGTACTGTAGTTTGCTAAATCAAAGGATGACAACAGTCAGCCTGCGAGTATGGCAAGCCTTTTGTTCGGCCTTTTTCCTTTGTTTTAAAGTAGAGAATAAGATGTAAATTTACTAAGATTCACGTTGGTCCGAGATTGCAATCTCAGATGAAAATATAACTTTTTTGCTTATCGGGAATTTACTATACTAAACTCGAGTGATTTTTTTTCATCTTTTGGGTGTGTTAATGCCGCAAACTTGGCCATTTTTTTCACTAGAAATGAGTACACCATTGGCTCAAATCGGAAGTACTTGTCATTCACTTCAGGCTTAATCCGGAATTTAACATTATTTGTTTTACACTATTCGGCCGTTTTGCAGCCAAATCAGGGACTAAATAGAAGTTGCAAATGCACCACCTCCTGAGCTGTGAGATTCTATCAAACATACACAAATCAGTGTGATTTGTGTATGTTTAATAATGATAACTTTGTTTTAAGGGTTAATTATTAAGAAAAAATTACCAGACCCGCACTGGTTAGCCAGTCCTGGTTCCTAAATTCTGGGGGGGAGGGGGGAACGTGTAGGGTTCCCTCGTAGTTTAGGAACCAGCACCTGACTGCAGGATCAGTCCTGTTTTTAAATATAGGGGGGGGGAATTCATAGGGGTCCCCCTATATTTAAAGCCATCACTGGACCCAAACCAACCAAGATGTAATGCCACAGCCAGGAAACCCTATCACCGGGCCTCCATGGCCAAAGCACTTACAGGCCAAGCTGGGGATCTCAGGGGAGGTGAGGACCCCCCAAGAAGAGGCCCCCCTTTCCTGAAACCCCAGGCTTAGTCTGAAGTCTGAGGCTCTTCCCCACACCCCTAGATCGGTGGGTACAAGGATAATAATGTGTTAAATAGTTCCAAACTATTGTATTTTATAGTGGAACTACAGGTGCCAACATGCCTGCCCTTTGGCACTTGTGGAACTACAAGTTCCAGCAGGCATCTGGCACCTGTATCCCCACTGTAAAATAAATAGTTAAAAAAAGACAGTACACACACACCATATATAGTACAGCTTTATTACATACCTACCTATCACATTCACACATACTTACCCACTGCCAGGTGGTCGGTCCCCATCTCTCATGTACAATCCAATGGCTGTACCTGGAAGAAAGATGTGATACTCACCTCCATACTCGCGCTGCTCTCCGTAGTATCCCAGTACTTGGCAATATAACAAACCGAGAACCGACAACTATTGTCACAGCTGCAGGCCAAAGTTCCTGTGCAAGCAAATCTTTTACTTGTGTACTAACCTATGTTTTCTGAAATCCTTGCTACTTGCATGTATTATTATCTGTGTAGCTAGGTTAGAACCATTGCCAAAATATCCAGCTACTCGAACTATATTATTTCAATAACAATTTAGAAGTATTATAGAATATTCAGCTGCTTCAGTCTTGTTACCTCTATAGTTTATTTACAACCAATATCAGAATAAACAGCTAGTGTGACATTACCACCATTGTGTAATCTTCAGCTACTATGATTTTGCTACTAATGTGCAATACTCAAACACTGTGACTTTGTTGCCAGTGTGCAATCATCAGCTACTGCTACTCAAGTGCAATATTCAGTTCCTGTGACTCTACTAACAGTGTATAATGCTCAGATCTTAGAGAGAAATGCATCATTTTGAGCTGAGTATGCAGTAGTTATATATCTACCTGTACAGTACTGTTTATAGTGATATGAGGTTTTTGGAGTCTATGTAGATGTGTATAGTTCGGTGACTGATTCAGTTGCAGCTGTCCAGGTTTGAAATACAGATTCTGAACAAGTGAGTAATGAGGATGAGCTGCTCACGTTTCCTGCTCAACTTATTCAGCTATTGCTTTTGCAGCTAACATAGTCTGACCATCTGGCTGTTTACTGTGTCCTCTTGCTGCTGTGATACTATTTACAATGTTTTTACACTTGAGCTAATAAATTTATGTTTGAAAAATGTCTGACTCTGGAATCCTGAGTCAATTTTTTTCCTCCACAGCTACATACACATTGGTGTTAAAATAATTTTTTTTAATTAATGCTAATACAAGTTAAGCACAGCTAAACAGCTATGAAAATCACCATAAATGTACAAAATGAGACCATACATATTTATGTTTTTACAGTCATTTAACTCATGTTGCACTGCAGTGCATGTTTTAAAACTTGTTGTTACATTTCAGTGCATCTAAAATATAGGTCAACAAATTAAAACTCTTTCATTAATTTCAATATAATTGCAGAGCAAATGCAATAAGATGCAGTTAGAAGCATTTAAATACAAATTTCCCTAAGAATTTTGACTTCCCATGTTTAAGGCATCGGAAATGCATATAAAAAGCACTACAAACACCAGTGTGTGTCTGTGGTGTGTCTGTGTATACTAATATCCCCCATGCAGGTGGCCTGTCAGCATGCTGTACACTATTAGGGAACAACAACCTGTACACTGGTCCATACCTGTGTTTTTTTCTTAAAAGAACTTGATCTAACACTTAAAAATATTTTTTTTCTGGGTTGGGTATGAAATACCGATGGCTTAAAAGCCGCCGGTTCAAATCTTGACACTGGAAGTCCGACAGCAGAAAATCCCAATGCTAGCTGGTAAGTATAGTTTTATATGACTAAATAAGAAGAGGCGGATCCCAGTACCATTCTCCATTAATTGGCACAGCCTTGACCCCTTCCTAAGCAGGCCAGGTCCCCCCCTAAGGTAGATGACCAACTTGCTGCTATCAAAAGGAAAATGCCACCCAGGCACTCTTACGCTATAATAGGCCAGCTAGGAGCACTACTTCCTGCCGAAGATCGGCTCAAAGAGCCAAGCCCTGCCACCCATCAAGAACAAGTCGCACTTCAAAGAAAACTGCAATGGTGTCTAATAAACCACTCCAGACCTGCACCCATGAGGTGTACCCCATTGGGTCTATAAAAACTTCCTCCTCGTAGCGTAATTGAGGGTGCCTTATAACACGCCCTCCCATATTAGTGACCAGTCTGGAGATTGCAGCGTTGGCCTTCTTACGAACTCGGTCTAAAGCAGCGCCACCTTATGACCCTGTCCAAACTTCTGTAGCACTATTAGTGACCAGACTAACCCTACTGTACATCTGGCCATTTCTTGGAGACTATTTGCAAGTCCAACCTAATAGCAATTATAAGTTCAACGCTTTTGCAAGTGCCCAGATCATTGCCCCCCAAATGTATGACTAACCAGTCAGGAGTCCCAAATCTTGCTTCTGCCGCCCACAAAGCATCTAGAAGGCCACCCCAGCGCATGCCCCTAAACCCGAACCACCGAATCTTGTTAGTACCTAACAATTGTGGGGCCTGAAACGCTAAAGGTGCTTATTAATCCAATAAATAAATGAGTGGCCCACGAACCACACCCAACATTCCTGGAAGCACCTGCAAAAAGGGTTAATCACGTCAGAATTGGTCAAATGTATTTGAACAGCCTAGCCAAGGGAAGGGAAACAATACTTGGGTGACCCAGATGAAGGTGAAAAACATAAAACCTCTTTGACGGGAAAGCTAAAAAGCCCTTCAACCTCCAAAGCGGCAGTAGGTATAAGGTCCCTGGGTTTCCCAACAAACTCGCAAGAAGCGCTGCTAACTATGTAACTTATCCCACCGCAAATAAGTCTTATAGGCTGATGACTTCCATCAACCTAATTATTTTAAGGCGGTGTCGAAAGCACCTGCAGCTTCTGCGCAGGTTGCTGCCCCAATCCTGAATGAATGGGTGCCAAACTGATCTACAGGCAAGTCTAAAGCAATCAAACAGTTCTGAAAGACCCTTGTAAATTGAAAATTGGATAGTGGTGTCTGATTGGCGTGTATGAGCCATTGTGCACTGCCAGGGGCCTGTACACTATTAAAACACACAGCCAAACCCACCGGATTGATGAAACGGTCTGCGTGAGCTGGGATAGAGATCCATCGCCCCCTAGCTAGATGATCAGTGATCTATGTATACGACACAAAATCAGGTTTGACTTAACAACTACATTCTTAAACAACAAACCAGACAATGTTGAACTCTTTTTAATTGCCACAAACTCGCTGATTCTAAATGCCCCAAAATAAGCTAACGAAAATGCTAAACTAAAGAGTGTCACCTTGTAAGCATCGGATGAGACCCCCAATACTGCAACTATCATCTCCCTTAAAAGCGACGTATCAATAGGTCTTTGCGAATCCCCTGGAATGAGGCATGCCTTCACCCAACCTCTCAGTGTTTTAGCTAATAAAAACTATTTGGTCGGGTCTGACATACCATGAAACTTTGAGAAATAAGAAATGCCTGACAGAGCTGCCGACATAGCCGCTCTGGAACGACCTAGCTCGTGCCATTTCCAATCAAATTCTAACATATAGACATGGATTGACTTACCTCCCTGACTCTTGGAAGCTAGGAAACCTTGCCAATCATTCCAAGCCGCCGAATAAGTTCTCAGCGTACTTGGCGCCAATTACATCAATGCAAGTCGTTCAACGTCGGCGCGACAATTTGCCAGACATGAACAGGACGGGATGCAATCAGGAAGCCGGCTGACATTATACCGACAGCCGGCTTCCCGACTGCCATATCTCGGCGAGGGTGAAATGCCCGGCGTCTAGATGTAGACGCCGCTCATTTCACCGATGCCGGGAGACCTTCGATCGGGATGCCGGGCGCCGCGAGTGGACAGCCGCGGGGGGGAGGATTAGGTTTAGCGCACCCGGGGGGGATTTAGGGTTAGGCATCCCCCTGGGAGAGTTAGGGTTAGGCTAGGGGGAGGGAGGGTTAGGGTTAGGCACCCCCGGGGGGGACTTAGGGTTAGGCACCCCCCCGGGGGACTTAGATTTAGGCAGCGGAGAAGGGGGGGTTAGGGTTAGGCACTTACAGGGGGGGATTAGGGTTAGGAACTTGGGGGGGAGGTTAGGGTTAGGCACCCCTAAGGAGGGTTAGGGGGGTAAGGTTAGGTTAGTCATTACTTATCTTACGATGACGTGCACAAGTGGGCGACTTAAGACAGGCTAGTGAGCGTGTGCATATACTGTGCACACCAAGACATAGTGAGCGTGCTAATGCCTTGCCGTGCGAATGTCTGGCTTCCCAAATTTGCATACGCTGGGTGCGAGCGTATGCACATAGCGAGCGGGTCTGCATGAGTTTCTCAGCCCTTTGATTATTGATAGCATGTACTACACAAAAATTATCGCACCAGGAAACAATCTCGATTGTAAAGAGCTCCAAAAGCTGTATGCTGGCAGTTAGATCTTGCCGTCTCCATGAATCCGGCCAAGCTTCCGTGCACCATTCACCCTCCAAGAATGCCCCGAAACCTACGGAACTAGATGCAACCATAAACAAGTGAAGTTCATAATTGTCCACCGGAGCTGGTAGCCAATATCAAACCCATTTAAGCTCCCGTACAAAGGGCCTGATTCAGAGCCACTCGTAAGCGGCCGTACGCTCGTAGTGATCCGATGTTGTACAACCACGCATGCGTCGGTGTAACAGTGCGCATGTGCGTACGGCTGATTGCGATAATTTTTTCAGTCGGTCGTCGAACAGCGAACAGGAAGTGACATGTCAAATGTGATTGACAGAACTGTCCGTTTTGGGGCGGTGACGGGGGTGGAGATGGAAAAACGCAGGCGTGTCGAGGCGTTTTTTGGGCGTACATAAATTATCTGATGCGAGCGGCCAATGTGAATGGAAAAAGTCATACGTCACTGTCTGATCCAATTTTCAGTAAGACTGCTCGCTCAGCTTGTGGTCTGGTATAGTCTACCGCAATGACGATGGTCTCTTCGTCCTTCCCTGGGCTCATCGATGAGGTGTCGATTTATCAATTGAGGCCACAGAAACAATCATCTTTTAATTGTTAAACTGCTTGTAAGGTGTTTCGCTAATAGACTTTTTTTAGAAGCTAAAAACCGAACGCAGGTGAACTACTCAGCTGCTAATTTCGGCCTAATACAATCAATTAGCAGACTTTTTTTTTTTTGGTGTATTTTGAAATATTTGTAAATGTTTTTTTTGTAGTTAAACAATATTGTACGCATGTTTTATTTTTTTGCGAATATTTTATGGCCAAAGAAACCATTTATTTTTTTTCAGTGTTTTGTAATAATCATATTTTTTTTTAACCCTTGATTTGTTGAAAATTCAAAAATGTTTCTCTTTCCGTTGTATTGTTTGTAATTTTGTTGGATGGATTACCTTTTAACCAGTTTTGGAAGAAATAAACAATAGAATTGAGCAGTTTTTAAACTGTTTTTTATTATAATTTTTTTTTTTTGCAGACAAAAAATGAAAAACACGTAAAAAAACATAAATTGGTTGTTTGGCCACACAAATAAAATAAGTGGCATTTCAGACACAAACCAATTAAAATTTTAAAAACAATTCACAAGAAAGGAGAGGGAGGTTTTGGCCATTAAGGAATATGGGGCAAACACAGAAATGGATTGTGGGGAAATTAGCCAGTGCTGAGTCGGAACGGGTCCGGGAGGTCCTTCGCCTGGCCTGTCCAGAGGCAGATGTTGGGGCCTCTGGACTAGGCATAGGGCTAGGCACATTTGGAGGGATGGCTGTTGTTGTGCCAGAGGTGGAGGGTCCTGATGTTCCAGCAGGAAGGGAGGCCGGCTCCAACATGTGGTGGCAAACGAGCTGCTCCAGGGCATTAGCAATTCGCAAGTTGGCCACAGAATTTGCCTCCAGGGCATCCGCCACCCATAGCAGATTGGCGTCCAGCCTCAGCAGAATCTCGGTCTGTTGATCCGTTTTAATATTGAGTTCACTAAGGAGAACTACTGCCTGCGAGGGGGAAGGCCTTGAACTGTCTTCCACAGGGTCCCCAGTCGGATCTACTGCTTCCTCCCCTGCAGATCCAGAAGAAATTCTGCGGCCAACGCTCACCTCTGGAGCAGACTCATCCGCCTGTGTCTCTGTGAGAAAAATAGAGAAAAGAGTCAAATTAGAATCTAGGTCCTGCAGCCTTTTCCATGTGATCCTCAACACCTTTTTTAAAAAGAAAAAAAAAAAATGTAAAATGTTTTATAAAATATTGTTAATCAATCATTTTCCACCCAAAAAACAAAAACTTACCTGGCGCCTCTTGGCCAGTACCTTGCTGCTCTGTAGTCATATTTGACTCAACTACAGCAGACCGTTTTGGGATTTATGTGACGTTTTTATACCTGCGTCAGCATTATTCGGCCGCATCATTGATTGTGCACTCCTATTCTCCGTCCTTAATTTTAGCGGGAAAATAAAGACTATTTATGGCTTGGTGTGACTCGAGTCGAGGTGGCATGTTATGATTGTTGGAGGTTTTGTGTTGGAGTGTATTGTTGGCTGATTGTGGAGTAGAAGGAGGAATTTTTGGGTGTGATCTTTTTGTTTATTTTCTTCTTTCTTTTCCGTTCGCTTTTTTTTATTGTTTTGCTTTTTTTTTTAGGATTTTTTCAGTAAGTATTTTCCAAAACCACCATATAAAATAATAGTAAATAGTTGTCCAATTGTTATTTTTTTTTTTTTACAGTTATTTTGGCATTGCCCCAGTGACGTTTTTGAACTTTGGGATATTTGTCTGTTTTTGGTAAGTGTTTTTGGTTTCATGAATTTACAAATTCGATGTGTTGGTCTTAGCATATGTTTCGCAAAGTACTGCTGTTTATTTTCTTGGAACAATCATGTCTTCCCACTAAATGTCGCGTAATTTTTTGCAAACTAATGTTGGAGTAGTTTTAACTGTAAAAGTAGCGTACTATTTAGCCAACTAATGTGTTCTTATTTACCGGTAAAAGTAGCGTACTATTTAGCGAACTAATGTGTCTTGATTTAACTGTAAAAGTAGCGTACTTTTTAGCGAACTAATGTGTCTTGATTTAACTGTAAAAGTAGCATACTATTTAGCGAACTAATGTGTCTTGATTTAACTGTAAAAGTAGCATACTATTTAGCGAACTAATGTGTCTTGATTTAACTGTAAAAGTAGCGTACTATTTAGCGAACTAATGTGTCTTGATTTAACTGTAAAAGTAGCGTACTATTTAGCGAACTAATGTGTCTTGATTTAACTGTAAAAGTAGCGTACTATTTAGTGAACTAATGTGTCTTGATTTAACTGTAAAAGTAGCATACTATTTAGCGAACTAATGTGTCTTGATTTAACTGTAAAAGTAGTGTACTATTTAGCGAACTAATGTGTCTTGATTTAACTGTAAAAGTAGCGTACTATTTTGCGAACTAATGTGTCTTGATTCTTTCTGTGTAAAATCATGTCTTCCCACTAAATGTTGCTTAATACTTTCCGAAGTAATGTGTCCTCCCTTCTCTATTTTTCCCCAAAAAAATTTGTTTACAATCATAGTTTATTAAATTAATCTTAAATATATTTTCTACTTTTGAAATGTAGGTAGTTCAGAACATGACACGTCCCAGGCCTGTAAGCATCTTTTGATTTCTTAGAAAAGATAAGTATATTTTTCTTTACACATTTGTCTAAAACAATAACTACCTGGCTTACCATTTCAGGTTGATGTTGGTCGTATTATATTGGCCATGGTTCCAGAACCCGACCAACCTCAACTTCGTCCCAGGCGTAGGCCTCGTAGGCGTGCAAGGCCCCAGATATATAGAACACGTGTCACCCTTTTTGGAATGCCAGATGATGAGGTGTTAAGGCGATACCGTCTGCCGCCACAAATCATCATAGACACTCTCTCATTAATAGAGAGTGATCTTGAACGGCAAATTGACAGTCCTACAGCAATACCACCACTTACTCAATTAATGTCGGTGTTACATTTTTGTGCCTCAGGATCCTTTCAAACCACTGTGGGAATAGTTGCCGGAATATCCCAATCCTCCTTTTCAAGGATCCTGAGGGCAGTGATGGAGGCCCTTTTTAAACACCTCCATCATTTTATTAAAATGCCATTGGATATGGGTACCCTTAATGTGGTGAAGGCGAATTTTTACCAAATAGCTGGCTTCCCACACATCATAGGGGTTGTGGATGGTACTCACATACCACTTCAGCCTCCAGCAAGGCTGGAGGCTATTTTTAGGAACCGAAAGCACTTTCAATCACTGAATGTAATGGTGGTATGTGATGCCTCCCTCCAGATCCTGTCCCTGAATGCCAAATTCCCCGGCAGTGTACATGATTCCTTCGTCATCCGACAATAAGGGATTTGGCACAAATTAAACAACCTACAAGCTGGTGATGCGTGGCTTCTGGGTAAGTTGAAACCTTCTGTTGAAACCAATGCCAAGCTTGTTACACAATGGTTCTGATGTTTGTTTTTGTATTTTCACAGGAGACAGTGGTTACCCTTGTACGCCCTGGCTGCTCTCTCCTTATTTGGTTCCCACACCAGGGCCACAAAGTGAGTATAATTCCACACTTACAGCCACCAGGCAGGTGGTGGAGTGCTGTATCAGCCTTTTAAAAGGTTGATTCAGATGCCTACACGCTCTGGTGGCGAGCTCATATATTTGCCGGATATGGTTTCGAAAATTGTGGTCCTGTGTGGGATATTTCACAACATCGCCATAAGGAGTGGTGTCCCAATGCAGCCAGAGGATGCCTTGCCTGAGGATGGCCCCCCCAAGGTTGGTCGGAGGTCAGTATGTGGGGGGGCCATACGCGATGATGTGGTGGCCAGATTTTTTAGGTAATTATTTTCAAAAATTAAGTTAATTGACACAATGTAGACATGTAAGATTTTAATGGCCAATTTTAATTTGTGTTTTATTTTTTTTGTCTTTTATTCCATAAAATTAACCTAAAAAACGATGCCTACTACCTTATCCAAAAAATTTACTTCATGTGGCCACATTGGATCTTACTTCTGGAACAATGATTTCTTCACCTCATTTGTGGATTCATGTTGGCATGCTACTTCTTCAAACATTTCTTGATTGTTGTTGTTATTTTGTTCGTTTTGGTGTTGGTTGTATTTTTGAGTGTGTTTTCACTGTTGTTTGTATTTTTGAGTGTGTTTTCACTGTGTGAATTGATTGTGACAATTCACTTTGTGTTTATTATTTGTGTGCATTAAATTTATTTTTAACGTTAAACAAACATTTCCTTGGGAAATTACAAGCAAGTGTAACCTGGTCCAAAAAAGGCAAAGTTGCTTAATGGCTAATCCTGTAATGTGTTAAATTGTAAAGTATTTTACCCTGCTTTGTGGCTAAAAACAAACACCAAAGGTATTATGGTGAATCAGTATGTTTTCTAATCTAGTCCTAAGCAGGTTTGATTTAATTTTAACATTACCCACAAAAAATTAAAAAAAAATTTGCAGTTAATTCTACAAACCTATTGGTATTGTTAGGTGTTTGATGTGCCAGCTTACATACTTACTTGAGCTTTCTACAATCTAATTTACATTACTTAAAAACTCATGCTACAATAGTCGACTTATGTAATGTTCAACAATCTAATATTTACAGACAAGGAATGAGACTTTAATAAATCAAATTTTTGTTTATTTTTTTTAACAATTTTTTGTAGAAAACAAAAAACAATTAGTGGCGCTGGTGCGCCATAAGATGATCCAGGACCAGCATGCCTACTACATGGCCCCTCAAGCTCTGCAAGCCTGCAACCATTTGTTGGTTCCGCCTCTGGTCCTCTGTGGGTTTAAAAAATGTGTGGATTACTAAAATGACACCTTAATTTATATGTTACCAAACAACTTAAAAATCAGACTATCCAAAAAAAAACGATAAAAAAAACAACAACACAAAAGTAATGCCAAACGCAAAGATTGTATAAAAAAAGCAAAAAAATGAACATAAAAAAAATACAAAAAATAGGGACAACTATGCCAAAATACTAAATTTATTGATACCGTAACAAGAAAGACACAAGTATGAGTGTTTGGACATGTGTGATATGTGTAAGGGGAAAACATCCTAGACATTGTTTCACAAAGATATATATCCAAAACATTAGAAATACTTTACAAATTTGAAATGCACAGGCAAAAGGACAACATCAACAAAAAACAAATTAATGCAAAAGCAACTATAGTTTAAAAGGGAAACATACCGGTCATAATGATGACTGGGCCTGGAGCCCCGAATTCATTCTCCTCAGAGGTGGGCCAGTGCTGCTCGGATGGAGGAGGGGTGATTTGGCTGGAAGTTGAGGGTGAGGAAAAGAGAGGGGTGGGTGGAGGGGAGGGTGATGAAAAGAGAGGGGGGGTGGAGGTGAGTGTGAATTTTGAGGGATGGGAATGTGATGAGAGGGAGGGGCATCACGGTCTGCCAGGTCTGGGGTTGAGGGGGAATTTGGTGAAGGTTGGGGAGAGGATGTTTGGGTGGGAGTGGGGGATAGGGGACGAGCCCGACGTCATTGACGTTGTAGACATCGTAGTCTGCGCTCAGCCCCTAAATGATGTATAAAAATTTATATTATTAAATATTTAATATTTTTATAAAAAAATTTACACACACACAAAAAAAAAAAAACAGGGCTATACGGGAAACATGCACACGCAGGTATGTCCAAAATAAAGAAACAGGGCTAGACGGAAAACATGCAGACGCAGGTATGTCCTAAATAAAGAAACAGGGCTAGACGGGAAACATGCACACGCAGGTATGTCCTAAATAAAGAAACAGGGCTAGATGGAAAACATGCACACGCAGGTATGCTTACATTTAAAATTGTAAAAAAATACACTTACTTTCCTGAATTTGCTGACGCAAATTGGCCAAAAGGCGTGGGGATCTGCGGCGTAGATCTGACCAGCGTCTTTCGAGCTGGCCGATATTTCAGCAGTAGCCCAACGTACACAGGCGGCGCCGCACCTCCGCATAGGCTTTCCACTTGCGGAGGTTAGTGATGGGGGCTGGATGCTCAGTTATTCTCCGGTCCATCACATCTGTAAGGACCAGGAGTTCGCGGCGACAAAATGCTGCGGCTCTCATGATGGCAATGATTTTTTCAACACAAAACAGTTTTAATAAAGATCCCCCAAAAAATTTGATTGACTAATGTACTTTGAAAATTAACAGAAAGCATTCTATTGGTTATTGTATGAGTCATGTGACCTACACCCTCAAAAATATAATGTGAGTTATGATAGGCTTGATGCAGTGACATGCATAAGCTAATTTAAATATTATTAAAAAAGATGAAAAATCTGCATATAAACAAACGCAAAACAATAGTAGCATTCAAACAAACTTTTAAAATTGAAAAACCATCCCCTTGGTACAAACGTACGTATTCTGCGGAAGGAATGACACACACGAACAATAATAAAGTTTATTGACATTGTTAAAAAAAACGGATTGCAAAGATGTGAATACCAATTAAGCTAATGAATATACTGATTGCTATTAATCGATTGAAGTATGTTTGCTGAATGAAAGCAGGCAATCGAAAACTGACAGGCCCACTTCCGGAATTGACTTGTGCGAGCATTCCCTGCAACCAAAGAGGAGATGGACGGTCGCTATTTTGAACGTTCGCTAGCTAGAGGAGGGGTTGTGAGACTATGGGGCGGAAGATTAGCTGCGAGCGAACATACGAGCAAGCGCTTGAATTTACAATTTTTCGCTCGTACGCCGAACGAACGGCCACTTGCATCCGGGTCTGAATCAGGCCCAAAATACCAACCAGACGCGCAGATGCTCCCTCAAGTCTTGAGATATGGAAACAAGATGGTTCGATTTTTTAATCCCAGCTGTGGCGCGTTCTAACCGACAACAGAAACTCCTACCCATGGGTATATTTCTACAAGCAAAAATATAGAGGCCTAGCAGTGATTGCAATTGCTTTAGCGACATGTTTTTTGCCAAAACGAAGGACTCCAATAATTCACCTAACTTACAAACTGTGGGCCTGATTCATACGCGCTTGCTAGGCTGCGCTCGCACGCAGCCTGCCGATGTTTGCAATCTGCGCATGCATACACATTGCAGTGCGCATGCACGAACTAGTCCATGTGATCGGGAAGCGTTCGCTCTCTGCGCATAGACAGCTCGCTAGAATTAGTGACAGGACAAGCCATTTATGGGTGGTGACGGGATCGTCAATGGAAACGGGGAAGTGGTGGTGCGAATGCAGGCATGCCTGAGCATCTTAACACAACTTAGCCAGCAGCGCTCGCCTGCCAAAACTTTGCACTATCTCCAGGGCTTGCTCAAAGGATTAGTAAACCAATCAACAATCCACTGGATCTAACGCATTGTTGACAGTTCTGCCTTCCGGGTAGGAAAGATGCTGGATCAATCTAAACTTGCCCGGCTCCTTTTTAGGTACAACCCCCAAAAGCGAGATGCATAACCCACTCAGAGGGGGAGACGAGAAAGGGCCACACATGTGCCCCAATCTAACCTCCATCTCCAATTTACTCTTAACGACTTCAGGGTGATAGCGTACAGGGGCAATGTAACTAACTGGAGATGAGGGGGAGGCTGGGTATTGATGCCCAGGCGGTGAGCTAAGCACCCTAGGAGCAATAAAGTCTGTAGGGGAAACAGCAGTACCTGACACCGTGGGGCTGAATAATAATGGGGAGATGAAGCCACTGGGGAGCTGCCCCCGTGCGCTTGACATGGTGGGGGCAGGTGGGTAAAGAGCAGGGGCCATCATCCTGCTGCCTTGAAGCTGGCTGGTTGCCTCAATTAAGTGTCGTGGTGGGGGGGCAAATGGCGGGGACGGGCATGGTGAAGCAGAGAACGCCAGGGTTGGAAGCAGGGGAGGAGGGGGGGTGTGGAAAGGCCATGCATTACTAAAGGCACGGGGTAGAAGGACACAGGGAGACTAGGATGGATATTGAACTGGGAGCAGTAAAGCGACAACTAATGAAAACACAGTGGGAGCAGAACACAGCAAAATGTACTATAAAAGGTGATTGTCAGCCCAGCCTGGTTCCAAAACTGGAAAGAGGAAGATGGCTCCTCTTCCAGGCTATTTATAAGAGTGGTAGTGGCCTTGCCCCTTACTATCTGCCATACTGTTATTTTGGATGCACACAATCCTCCTCTCCTTAACCCTTAATGTAAAATAGCAATACTCCATCACTAAACAGGGTGCTTATCTTTCCTCAAACTTATGCTAGTATTCGGATATCTTTACAGCTGTTTTTTTTTTAAATAATTTTCCTCAAAGTTTTCAGTAGATTTATAAACACACAGCTCTTTACCAAATCGCAGTACTAAATGCAAGTTAGCTAAGAAATAAAAATAAATTCACTCTTGCCCTTGTCAGTCATTTTCTTTTTGTTATTCCGTTTATGTTTCATCATTATAAGGAAACAGGTATTACATTTCTTAGCCACTTCATTACTAGAGGTGGTTTAGCACACCAATGACTAGACCAATTTTCATTTTTATATACTTAACTTTTTGATCTAATAATCTACCCAAAAACCTCTTTGTTGTTTCTTTTTTATTTGACATTTATAAACATCATATTGCTGAGTGGCACTGCAAAGCATGTCTCATAAATGTCAATTTGCAGGAAATGAAAACGTTTTCTACCGAATTATGTTTAGAAATTTAGTTTCAAATCTACTTCAATAAATTATGTTACAATGCTATTTTCAATATTCTAGGATGGCTGCTTTGCTGTCACTACAACATACAACCTACCATTCATGATTCATTTAAAGTACAATATTTTGTTTATCTTTCCAGTGCACCCATTGATTAAACTGAATTGTACACTAATCTGAAAATCACTTTATTAGCAGCTGGATATCCTCCAAAAAAATTCAATTTGTAAAAAAAAGTTTGCTGGAAATGTTATTTAAAAGACAGAACTCTTATCTCCAAATTCAGTCACAACCTACCTTTAATTCAAGGGAAAATAAATGTCATATGTCATCCACATAGTAAACACTGGTGGCTTGAATAAAACAAATAAGAAATAGCTCAATGTTTATAATATATAAAATATATTACTCTGTATATATTGTTTATGTTTATATATATATTTATATATGTATACATATTATATACAGTCAGGTCCATAAATATTGGGACATTGACAGAATTTTCAGATTTTGGCCTCTATTCACCACCACAATGGTTTTGAAATGAAACAAACAAGATGTGCTTTAACTGCAGACTTTCAGATTTAATTTGAGGGTAAATACATTCAAATAGGGTGAACGGTGTAGGAATTACAACAGTTTCAATATGTGCCTCCCACTTTTTAAGGGGCCAAAAGTAATGGGACTATCAACGCAAAAGCTATTTCATGGACAGGTGTGGGCTATTCCCTCGTTATTTCATTATCAATAAAGCAGGTAAAAGGTCTGGAGTTGATTCTAGGTGTGACATTTGCATTTGGAATCAGTTACTGTCAACTCTTAATATGAGATCGAAAGAGCTGTCACTATCAGTGAAGCAAGCCACCATTAGGCTGAAAAATCAAAACAAACCCATCAGAGAGATAGCAAAAACATTAGGTGTCGCCAAATCAACTGTTTGGAACATTCTTAAAAAGAAAGAACGCACCGGAGAGCTCAGCAACACCAAAAGACCCGGAAGACCACGGAAAACAACTGTGGTGGATGACAAAAGAATTATTTCCCTGGTGAAGAAAAACCCCTTCACAACAGTTGGCCAAATCAAGAACACTCTCCAGGAGGTAGATGTATATGTGTCAAAGTCAACAATCAAGAGAAGACTTCACAAGAGTGAATATAGAGGGTTCACCACAAGATGCAAACCATTGGTGAGCCACAAAAACAGGAAGACCAGATTAGAGTTTGCCAAACAACATCTAAAAAAGCCATTACAGTTCTGGAACAACATCCTATTGACAGATGAGATAAAGATCAACTTGTACCAGAGTGATGGGAAGATAAGAGTATGGAGAAGGAAAGGAACTGCTCATGATCCAAAACATACCACCTCATCAGTGAAGCATGGTGGTGGTAGTGTCATGGCGTGGGCATGTATGGCTCCCAATGGAACTGGTTCCCTTGTATTTATTGATGATGTGACTGCTGACAAAAGCAGCAGAATGAATTCTGAAGTGTTTCGGGCAATATTATATGCTCATATTCAGTTAAATGCTTCAGAACTCATTGGACGGCACTTCACAGTGCAGATGAACAATGATCCGAAGCATACTGCAAAAGCAACCAAAGAGTTTTTTAAGGCTAAAAAGTGGAAAGTTATGCAATGGCCAAGTCAATCCCCTGACCTGAATCCGATTGAGCATGCATTTCACTTGATGAAGACAAAACCTGAAGGGAAAATGCCCCAAGAACAAGCAGGAACTGAAGGCATTTGCAGTAGAGGCCTGGCAGAGCATCACCAGGGATGAAACCAAGCGTCTGGTGATGTCTATGCGTTCCAGACTTCAGGCTGTAATTGCCTGCAAAGGATTTGCAACAAAGTATTAAAAAGTAAAAGTTAGATTTAGGATTGTTTAGTTTGTCCCATTACTTTTGGCCCCTTAAAAAGTGGGAGGCACATATAGAAGCCGTTTTAATTCCTACACCGTTCACCTGATTTGGATGTAATTACCCTCAAATTAAATCTGAAAGTCTGCAGTTAAATCACATCTTGTTTGTTTCATTTCAAAACCATTGTCGTGGTGAATAGAGGAGAAAATATGAAAATTCTGTCAATGTCCCAATATTTATGGACCTGACTGTATATATATATATATATATATATATATATATATAATCCAGTGAAAGTAAGGGCACTCAGAGACGACAATGGGTACAAAAATCTGTGTATAAACGTTCAAACGTTTTCAGGGACACAGCCCCGTCATCAGGAACATACACATACAATGCGAAGTACGTTTACAACCCAATTCTTTACTAAAAACAATTAAGAACCACTCACATATAAAATTGTGATATATGAAAATATCACAAACAGCGCATAAAGAAAAAAGGACCTCTGGTCATCCCACATCAGCCGGTACCCCTAGTGTCCTCTCCAATCCACCAGCGCTTCCTGGACTGATGACGTCACAGAGTCTCTGTCATAAGCCAAGCCCAAACATGTTTCATCCCCACACCCACTGAGGAAGTCCTTCAGGATGAAACATGTTTGGGATTGACTAATGATGGAGACTCTGTGACGTTATCAGTCCAGGAAGCGCTGGTGGATTGGAAAGGACACCAGGGGCTCAGGCTGATGTGGGATGACTGGAGGTCCTATTTTCTTGATGCGCTGTTTGTGAAATTTCCACATATCACAATTTTATATGTGAGTGAGTCTGAATTGCTTTTAGTAAAAAATTGGGTTTTTAACGTACTTCAACATTGTGTGCCTCCTATTCTTTTTATCTATATATACATATATATATATATTTATATATAAGCTCCAACTCAGCAGCATTCAGGTCAAGAAAGTGATCACAGCACAGGTATATAAATCACCGACATTTCCGAACCATTTACTGACCTTGATGTTGGAGCCATAAATGGCTCCGAAACGTCGGTGATTTATATACCTGTGCTGTGATCACTTTATTGACCTGAGTGCCGCCGAGTTGGAGTTTCTATATTGGGAACCACCGGAGTTGGTCCTTTGCGGAGGGCACCAGGGACACTGTTTCAACATTTGATGGGAGTGCCGCTCCATTGGAGTATATATATATATATATATAAATATATTTATTGTGATAGAAGCACTGGAAAAGTTTGGAATGGCTTCTATGTGTGTCCCAGAGTCCTGTCCTATATGTTTTGAAACCCCCAGGAGAAGTCTGTTTGCCAAAACAGACTAGAAATGTTGGCTGTGGTGAAAACCCAGAATGGGTCCTGGGGGTGTGGATTTGAGGAGAGGGAGGGCTCCATCCATAGGCCACTCCAGGTGTTGGGCATTTCAGCCTGGTAGCAGGCTCATTAGGGCTTGAACCTGGAAATGGCTGATATAAGCTGGGTTTAGTTGTGGCTGAGTGTCTCACACCTGGGAGAGCAGGCCCACAGGCTAGCTTGCTCTGAGACACTGTTTGATACAAACCTGTAAGTACTGTGGACGTGAACTTGTTTAGTATTCTGATAGTGAGGGAACCTGCTGTCTAGTTAGAGCCCAGACGGGCTAGGATTTTGTTTATGTTTTATTTTTGTTTATGTGCCTGGTACAATAAAGACTGGCTCCGTCCAGCTTGCACAAGAACCCCAGAACTGTGTCCCGTTTTTCTGGCTGCTGGGTGTGTGTAAAGAGGGAGTCCATCTACCCCAGGAGAGGGGCCCCTATCCTGACTGTGCCACAATATATACAGTATATATATATATATATATATATATATACACCAGTACGGGTGGCACTCCCATGTAATATGGCAAACGTAAGGGTGCCTTCCGGAGAAGCTCCACTCCAGTAGGCTTCAATATACAAACAGACCGGCGGCACTCGTCCAAAAAAACACACAAACGGCAGGTCAAATGCGTATCAACGTTTCGATGTTAATACATCATCATCAGGATCATCAGTGATCCTGATGACGATGTATTAACATCGAAACGTTGATACGCATTTGACCTGCCGTTTGTGTGTTTTTTTGGACGAGTGCCGCCGGTCTGTTTGTATATATATATATATATATATATATATATATAAATAGTTTTAATTTTTCTTTTCATTCTACTTTTGCAGTGATCATCTTTCTGTTTCATTTAATAGATATACTGTACTCCTATCATATTTATATAATTGCCACTTGTAGTTGGTGGAAAAAGAAGAGAAAAATTGCCAAAAAACAAGTATTCGTATATAACTAGTATTATACTTGCCTACCATCCCGGAAAAGTGGGCAAGTCTCGGAAGTTGGAGCCACTGACTTACTTACCAAGTGAAATGGGCAGTACAGGCTGCAGATGACGCAAATGCATTGAATCATGTCATAGTGGCCCCGCCCACCGCCTCACAATGCCAGTAGTTGTGGCACTGTATAGCAGGGCTGGGCTACGATGATGCGATTGAGTCATCACGCCCCCTACACCCGGCCATCTTCGCCAGGCCCCCCGAAGTGCCGACCTAGCGCCCCCTCCTGTAGGGAGCATCTGAAATGTTTGCAAGTATGCTAGTATTGTTGACTGACAGTTTTTGATGTTCTTATGAATGATGGGAAATTAGTTTATGATGGCAGGTACATGCTACTTATTACATCATGGTTTCTACAGAGGAACTGTTTTGCAAAGCAATCACTATTTGATGTTTCTCTTTTGAAGCGTCAATGCAGCCATTTTGTATACACTTTTTTTTGCCAAGTTGAGCTACACCTATGTAGCATGAATATCAATTTTCCTCATTTCTTAAGTTATGTCCAAATAAATTACAAGTGATTTACTGTGGACTCTTTGTATTAACAATAAAATATTTAGGTGTTTTTTGCACTTAATATTAGTGCCGCTTTAAATTTTGAGGTCAAACCCACTGAAAAGAGATGGATCCACCCAACCTGAGACAAGCACATCGTTTAAAGGCGTATGCTACAGTAATATACCATTTTAGAACTAGCATTTGTGTCAGTTTGCCTCTTTACACCTAAGGGTATATTTACTAAACTGTGAGTTTTTAGAAGTGGAGACGTTGCCCATAGCAACCAGTCAGATTATACCTGTTTTCTTATAGAATTTGTTAGTTAAATGTTAAGTAGAATCTGGTTGGTTGCTATGGGCAACATCTCTAATTCTAAAAACTCTCACTTTAGTAAATATACTTAGAATCAATGGCCCTCATTCAGAGCCGCACGTTAACAACAGTACGCTCGTTGCGTTCCGATGTTGACTAACCGCGCATGCGTCGGTGTTACACTGCGCATGTGCGTACGGCAGATTGCGTTTTTTTTTTCTCTCGTTCCTAAAATAGCGTACAGGAAGTGACATGTCAAATGTGATTGACAGAACAGGGCGTTTTTGGGTGTTGACGGGGGTGGAGATGAAAAAACGCAGGCGTGGCGAGGCGTTTTGGGGGCGTACATACATTAGCAGATGCGAACGTCAAATGTGTTCGGACCGTCTCATACGTCACTGAAACATCCGCTTTCCCTTCAAAATGCTCGCACAGCTTAGGGTCAGGATTACTCGACCACATTGGCGATGGCCTTCTCCTCCGTCCCGGGACTCCACGATGGTGCTGCGATTAATCGCGGCTGGTCAGTAAAGTAATTAGTGTTGGATTGAAATCCGGCTTGGTATGTGTTTGGAAAGCAGTTTATTGGGATAGCACAAAAGCGTACGCAGGTGGAAATCAGAGCTGCTAATGTCATGATTACACAATCAATTAGCGTACATTTTTGGGGTTTTATTTTGGCCACAATTTGTTGGTTATGGCCTATTGTAACAATAATGTCATCATCTTTTAATTAGCTCCCCTTTTTTTTGGTTTACTGTGGAATTTGCATCGCTATGTGATTTTTGAAACGTTCCTTAAAGAGGCCTTTTTTTTGTTTGAAGAGGGTCAGTTTTTGCCTTTAGGGCCAGGATTAAATGTAACCCATTTGTACAATAATGTCACAATACAATGTCAGTTTTTTGTTTTTAATTTATTGTTTAAACACAAACAAATTGGCCTAATATTTTGTTGCCTTTTTTTGTGGCAAAGATATTTGATCAAAAAAAAAAAAAACCATAGCTGCTAACATAAGCGTAAATACAAAATTTAAAAACATTTCACAAGAAAGGAGAGGGAAGTTTTGACCAGAAAGGAATATGAGCCAAGCACAGAAGGAGTGTGGGAAAAGTCGCCATTGCTGTCACCGTTTTCTCGCCCGTTTGGCTGGGTGAGGGTGGGCGCCAGACCGGGTCCGGGATGCCATCGGGCTGGCCTGTCCAGAGGCAGATGTTGTGGCCTCTGGACTAGGCACAGGGCTAGGCACATTTGGAGGATTGGCTGATGTTGTGCCAGAGGTGGAGGATCCGGATGTTCCGGCAGGAAGGGAGGTCGGCTCCACCATGTGCTGGCGAACGAGCTGCTCCAGGGCATCGGCGATGCGGATGTTGGCCCTGGTATTTTCCGCCAGGGCCTGAGCAATGGTCACGTTGGCCGCAGCATTTTGCTCCAGGGCCTCAGCCACCCGTATCAGACTGGCGTCCATCCTCTGCAGAATCTCCGTATGGAAATCCGATTTTAAATTGAGTTCTGTGAGGAGGCCCACTGCCTGCGAGGGGGCACGCCCTGGACTGGCTTCTGCAGGGTCCTCAGCCGGATGTACTGGTTCCTCCCCTGCAGAGCCAGCAGAAATTCTGCGGCCAAGGCTCCCCTCTGGAGCAGACTCATCCGCCTCTGTCTCTGTTAGGAAAAATGCGAAAAGACTCACATTAGAATCTACATATTGGCACAATAGCATTTCAGAGTTGGTGACATCACAAGACTTACCTTGGCCAACATGAGGAGCCGCAAAGTCTGGCATGTCCGTATCCATGTTGGACACGCCAAACACCTCCACAGCCTGCACACACCCCTGTGCCAGCTCTTCTAAGTCTGTCAACTCCAATGACACAGGGGTGGGACCCCCACCTGTCCCCCTTGCATGCCTAGCCCTGTCGGCAAGTTTTTGCTTGAGACGATATTTGAAGTCTGCCCATCTGTGGAATGAAATTGGAACCATTATCCTTTTTTTTACAATGGGGTTTGTTTATAGGATGGGAAAGTGTTTACTTACCGCCGTTTGACATCCCGGGCTAGACGGACATAATCACCCACCCTATTGACAGCAACGGCGACCTCCTCCCACATTCTCCACTTCTGGCTTTGGCTCATATTCCTGGCTGCCTGGGGCAGGATGTCAACGCACTTCTGGATCAAAACCTCCATCTCCTTGCTTGTGAAATGTGGCTGCCTTTTTTTTTTGGCAGCTTTGGCGGGTTGACTGGGGCCAGCAGTCTCTTCCATGTCATCCTCCTCACCTATTTGGGTAAATATGCAGATTTAGCCACTTCACAACTTGACCAATATATTTGTTTTAAAATAATCATGGAGACAAAATGCATGAAGGCCTTACCGCCGGATTTTTGGCCATTGTTTCCCTGGTCTGAAGCCATGTTTCTGCTTCCAGAATGAAATCAACCAGAAATTCAATGTGATTTCGTGACGTATTTATACATGCGTCCTTTGTTTGCGGCCGCATCATTGATTGTGCGCCCTATGATTCATCCTTAATTTGTGCGGGAAAATAAACACTATTTATGGCTTGGTGTGTGTGGAGTCGAGGTGGGGTTGTTGGATTGTTGGCGGTTAAGTTGTTTGGATTTTGTTGTTTGCGGTTGGAGGATTTGGCAGAGTTGGTTTTTTGTTTGTTTTTGCTACAGTTCTTTTGTTTTTCCGTTCGCATTTTTTTCCTTTTTTCCACATCCTTTCCTGATTTGGTAAGTTTTGTGCAGTCAAATTTGTGGCCAATTGGTGTCTTCTTCTGTTTTTTGGTTAGTTAATTTTTTTAACACTAATTTCATCTTTTTAGTTTTTTTTGGCTTTCGGACCCAAAGACCTTTTTTTTGGAAATCTTATATATTCGAGTTGGGTAAGTCCATTTTTTGTCTTGCATTTGCGAACTAATTACCGCATTTTTGACTGTTGGTGTAGTGACTTGCATTTGCGAATTAATTAACGCATTTTTGACTGTTGGTGTAGTGACTTGCATTTGCGAACTAATTACCGCATTTTTGACTGTTGGTGTAGTGACTTGCATTTGCGAATTAATTACCGCATTTTTGACTGTTGGTGTAGTGACTTGCATTTGCGAATTAATTACCGCATTTTTGACTGTTGGTGTAGTGACTTGCATTTGCAAATTAATTACCGCATTTTTGACTGTTGGTGTAGTGACTTGCATTTGCGAATTAATTACCGCATTTTTGACTGTTGGTGTAGTGACTTGCATTTGCGAATTAATTACCGCATTTTTGACTGTTGGTGTAGTGACTTGCATTTGCGAATTAATTACCGCATTTTTGACTGTTGGTGTAGTGACTTGCATTTGCGAATTAATTACCGCATTTTTGACTGTTGGTGTAGTGACTTGCATTTGCGAATTAATTAACGCATTTTTGACTGTTGGTGTAGTGACTTGCATTTGCGAATTAATTACCGCATTTTTGACTGTTGGTGTAGTGACTTGCATTTGCGAATTAATTAACGCATTTTTGGCGGCTTATTCATCATGTAATCCAGTTTTGCTTTTCCCTTTTCCATTTTTGGGGTCTATTTGAACCCTATTTGACGTACGGTGTGCAATGTCGTTTTCATCGATGGCCAAATGTGTGTTTCGGCTATTTTCTGTGTTGGCTTGCAACAATTTAAAAAAAAAAAAATCACCCTCTAAATTTTTGAAGTCTCATTTTTGGCTTTTTTACAGTTTATACGTATCATGACAATACCCCGGCATGTAAGCAGCTATGGATGGTATCAGAAAGCTAAGTTGATTTTTCTTACTTTTGGGGTGGCTCAAAAGCCTTACATTGGAAACTTTGAATTTCAGGTAGATCTGGGGCGAATTGTTCTGGCCCTGCTCCCGGAAGACGACCAACCTCAAACTCGTCCCAGGCGTAGGCATCGTAGGCATGCAAGGCCCCAGATATTTCGAACACGTGTCACCCTTTTTGGAATGCCCGATGATGAGGTTTTAAGACGCTACCGTCTACCTCCCAAAATCATCATAGACACTCTCTCATTAATAGAAAGTGATCTTGAGCGGCAAATTGACAGTCCAACAGCAATACCACCACTGACGCAATTTATGGCGGTGTTACATTTCTGTGCCTCAGGATCGTTTCAAACAACGGTGGGAATAGTGGCGGGCATCTCCCAATCCTCCTTTTCCAGGATCCTGAGGGCAGTGATGGAGGCACTTTTCAAGCACCTCCATCATTTTATTAAAATGCCTTTGGATATGGGTGCCCTTAGTGTGGCCAAGGCCAATTTTTACCAAATAGCTGGCTTCCCACACATCATAGGGGTTGTGGATGGTACTCACATACCACTTCAGCCTCCAGCACGGCTGGAGGCAATATTTAGAAACAGGAAACACTATCACTCCCTGAATGTAATGGTGGTATGTGATGCCTCCCTCCAGATCCTGTCCCTGAATGCTAAATTACCCGGAAGTGCTCATGACTCCTTCGTCATCCGGCAATCAGGGATATGGCAGAAATTAACCAACCTACAAGCTGGTGATGCGTGGCTTCTGGGTAAGTGGAGACCTTTAGTACATAACAATGTTAAGCTTGATACACAGTGTTCCTGATGTGGTCTATTTTTGTTCACAGGAGACAGTGGATACCCTTGCATGTCCTGGCTGCTCACTCCTTATTTGGCTCCCACACCAGGGCCACAAAGTGCGTATAATTCCGCACTTACAGCCACCAGGCAAGTGGTGGAGCGCTGTATCGGCCTTTTAAAAGGCCGATTCAGATGCCTCCACCGCTCTGGTGGCGAGCTCATGTATGTGCCGGATATGGTGTCTAAAATTGTGGTCCTGTGTGGGATATTTCACAACATTGCCATAAGGAGTGGTGTCCCAATGCAGCCAGAGGATGCCTTACCTGAGGATGGCCCCCCCGAGGTTGGTCGAAGGTCAGTGTGTGGGGGGGCCATACGCGATGATGTGGTGGCCAGATTTTTTAGGTAAGTTTGAACAAAACTCCAGTGTTTATACCTAATGTGTTTGTGTTTGTTTGCGAACATCTAATTTATTTTTATTTTTCTCACCATCTTCTGTTTGTTCACATAATCTTTGGCACTCCAACGCTCACTACTTCCTGCTACCCTTACCAAACCTGGATCTGGTCCTTTTGGGCATATATTCTGGAACCCATATCGCAACGCCATGTTTGTGGAATCATGTTGGCATGGTCCTTCGTCAACCAGTTCTTGATTTTGTGTTTTTATTTAATTATTTCTTGGTATGTGTTGTATTTGAATTTATCACTGTGTTTTTTTTTTGGGAGTGACCACTTTGTTTTCTCTGTTATGTTGTGAATAAATGTTTGGAGAGTGAAATGGTCTTCATTTTTTGGGACGTTAACAGCAAGTGGAACCAGGTTAACACAAGTTACATTTGACTAAGGGGTAAACCAGTACTGACGCCAGTTGAGCTAAACTGAAATATGTTTTCAGCTTCCCAATCCACACCAAAAGGAAGCCTGGCCCAACCTTGGGATTTGTAAGATTGGCCTAAGCAGCTTGCGCACCAAGTAGGAACCTGGAAAATGTAGAAATATGTAATTGACACTACACCCAAAAAGGGAAATGACATTGTTACTGTTATGTGTTTCTTGTGTCTGTTTGACATACAAAGACAAAACACAATCTAACTTTTAAAAAAGGGAAATCCTTGCAGGAACAGTCTACTTATGTCATGCTAAACTATCTTGGTTTGGGTTTTTAAAAATGAGCCACAACGTATATTTGTCTTAATAAATTTAATTGGAAAATATAACAAAAATAAAAACACTAATGCCGAAGGAGGCCAGACAGCCGGTCGAGGGCCACCAGAATGCCGATGACATGTTGGCGCATCTGCCCCACAACATCCGCCACCTCTTGCCGACGCCTCTGTTCCTCTGTGGGTGAGAAAAGTGTGTGGGTTAATACAACAATAGGGAATCCACATAAAAAAAAAAAAACACAACCAAATCACTCCTAAACCCAAAACCCAAAAAAAAAAGGGGGGGCTGGCAAAAATACAAGGCCTAGGTACAAATTCCCACAGGTATGATATGTGTATGTTTAAATCACCAGGAAGAGGTAAAGGCAAACCTTCACAATCACCAAAAGTCAAGCCACAAAAACACGAAGAAAGGCACGACACATGATTACATACAAACAGTTTGTGCTTTAAAAAAAAAAAAAAAAAAAACATACCGGGAGACAAAACGGGAGCTCCGGGCAAACCTCCATGATCCTCCTCGGAGGATCCGTCATTACCCAAAGAATGGGGCGGAGTTATGATGGACTCCGGGGAGGGGGTAATTGGAAGAGGGGTGGGTGGAGGAGAGGGGGAAGTGGGACGGAGGGGAAGGAGGCCCGACATTTCCGGGAGAGGGTCTGGGAAGGATGGGGAGGAGTGGGGAATAGGGGAAAGATTTGGGGTGGAGTGTTGGCTGGGGGTTGGGGATAGTGGCCGGGAACGCCGTCTGGACGGACGGTGACGGCGGAGTCTTGGCTGTCCCCCTAAAATATGTCAAAGAAATTGCGTTTAGTTTATGGACAAATCCGGGCAACCAAACTAAAAAAAAAAAAAAAAAAAAAAAAAAAGCCAAATAGCAGTAGAATTAATAAATCAGAAATAGAGGGGAAACATGCACACGCAGATATGAGTACAAATAATAAAAAGAACAGACAGGAAAACATGCACACGCAGATATGAGTACAAATAATAAATAGAACAGACAGGAAAACATGCACACGCAGATATGAGTACAAATAATAAATAGAACAGACAGGAAAACATGCACACGCAGTTTGCCACACAAACACAAACATTAAAACCACAATACATAACACTTACTTGCCAGGATCTGCATGCGAAAGCATGCCAGCAAGCGGGGCGTTCGCCGTTGCAGGTCGGACCACCTGCGCTCCAGCTGCCCGATGTTGCGGCGTGAGCCGAAGGACCGCAGGCGGGACCGTGCCTCCGCATACGCGGAGCGCTTCTGCCGGTTGGTCATGGGTTGAGGCTGGCTGGTGATCCGGCGATCCATGACCTCCGTAAGCACCAGCAGCTCGCGCCTGGTGAATGCGGAGGCTCTCATGATGGCAATGGTGTTTTTCTTAAAAATCATTTTTGATAAAGTGTGTAAAAATTTTCTGATTGGCTAATGTATTTTGGAAATTAACAGGAGCAATTTTATTGGTTAGTGTATGAGTCATGTGTTCGACAGGGCCAGAAATCTCTGGAGAGTTAGGATAGGCTTGATGCAGTGACATGCGTAAGCAAATTTAAATAAAGAAATTAACCCAGGGAAATATGCGGGGATCCACAGCAATAGTACAATTGTTTAATTGTGGTTCACATGTTTTTTGAACAATAAAAGCGAATGTTTCATCCGTACGTATTCTGCGGGTAAACACAAACACGGACAAGAGTAAAGTTTCTTGCATTGTGTTGAAAAAAACAAACAATTAAGCTAATTGATACATTGATTGGCATGATACGATTGATGGAGGTAGGCAGAATAAAGGAGCAGGTAATCGACATCTGACAAGGCCACTTCCTGTTTATACTTGTGCGTGCGTTCCTTTCAAGGCATTTCGGGGATGTACGCTCGCTATTTCGTACGCTCGTTAGTTAGAGGAGGGGTCGTCAGAGTTTTGGGAGGAATTTTAGATGCGAACGAAAATACGAGCGAGCCATTGAATTTAAATATTTTTGTACGTACGCCTAACGTACGTGCGCCCGCTTGCGAGTGGGTCTGAATGAGGGCCAATGTATTTTACCCCAGCTCTTTTGCCTAGCCTCACATCATCTATCTACTAACACAGTCTACTTTCATATTAAATTTTTGCACCAATTAAATCACAACTTTTATTCCACTCAATAATTAAAACTTTTGTTATTGTGCATACACCTTTTACAAAACTGTACTTTCACTTGGATTTCTGCAAATCTGCACTTTTTCTCACATTCATACAGTACTTCATTCCTTCGTCCAGTTTTCCTCATCCACACCATAACCATGTTTTCTTCAACTCTCCCCTTCACTCAGTCTCTACCTAATCCTCTGTTCTGCCCCCTGCTTCCATCTTTATCCTTTCCTACTTGTCTCCTCCACTTCCTCCTCCCTTTACTTCCTATCCTCTCTCTGCCTTCCTCCCCCTCCTCTCCCATTACTCCACTTTCGTTCTATTTTACCGCACCATGGTCCAAAGGTATACAATCGGGAAGCCAGCTGCCGGCTTCCCGACAACCAGCTTCCCGACTGCTTTATTCAGGCGTGGGATAAATGACCGGCGTCTATATCTAGACGCCTGTCATTTCCCCGATGCCGAGAGACAGGCGCCCGGCATCCCGATTGAAGAGATGCCGGGCGCCGCGAGCAGACAGCCGCTGGGGGGGAGGGTTAGGTTTAGGGCATCCGGGAGGACATAGGGTTAGGCACCTCCCGGGAGGGTTAGGGTTAGGCTAGGGGGAGGAAGGGTTAGGGTTAGGCACCCCCTGGGGGACTTAGGGTTAGACAGTGGGGAAGGGGGGGTTAGGGTTAGGCACTTAGAGGGGGGATTAGGGTTAGGCACAGGGGGGGAGGTTAGGGTTAGGCACCCCTAAGGAGGGTTAGGGTTAGGGGGGTTAGGTTAGATTAGTAGATACTTACCTTACCACGATTTCCAGCGCTATCGGGCTTCCGCTGCCGGGCTCTGCTGTTTTGTTGGGCTGCCGGGATTCGAGGTCCCGGCCATGCGGCAGCCGGGATATCATACCGATTCCAGTCCAAATACCCCACCACTAATCCCTCCTCTCCCTGTCACTTCACCCCACCTCTATCCACATCTCATTAAACTTCTTCCCTGCCCTCCTCCTACAGGTTCCCTTCCTAGCACTGGAGCTCACACAATCGCTACACTATATTCATTTCGCACCCCCCAAATTAATCTCACCTTCTCGCCACAGCAATTCTGAAAATCTCATTCACATCTCTCCCACAAATTCTTTCCCTCTATCCTGTGCCTTCTGGAATGCCAGATCAGTCTGTGATAAACTGGTACCGACCTATGACTTTCATCTCCAACTCCCTGCATCTCCTAGCCTTTACTGAAACTTGGACTTTACCCTCTGACACCACTTCTCCTACAGCTCTCTCCTCTGGGGGCCTTTCCTTCTCCCCCCCCCCAATCCGGAGGTCGCCATGGTGGTAGTGTTGAGGTCCTTCTATCCTCCAGTTACTCCTAGCAACTCATACCCTCAGAACCATCCCTTACATTTTCTAAATTTGAGGTTCATGATATATGCCTCATCCAATGAG
Organism: Taudactylus pleione; assembly: GCA_031769625.1. Lineage (NCBI taxonomy): Eukaryota > Metazoa > Chordata > Amphibia > Anura > Myobatrachidae > Taudactylus > Taudactylus pleione. Next base: position 11,670,727 of record JAUIMM010000161.1, read on the forward strand.
TACACCTTTGAGTAGCTGTCATTTACTGTCCCTCTTGCCCTCCCTCCAGATTCTTTGACAACTTTGCCTTCTGGCTCCCTCACTTTGGACCTCATTCAGAGTCGGTCGAAGCGGCCGCACGGTCGTATGGAAAAAGGGGCCGGATATGCAAATGATTCCCTCACAAGTTGCGTCTCTAAGTTCAGATCGGTAGTTGGCCGACCAAGGGGAGGAAGCGGTCGGGAGACAATAAAAATACGCCCCCTTCTCGTACGCATTGCACGTCATCTCCGGGCATATAAGGATTAATTGAGACCATCGGGAACCATCGAAACTGGTCGTAGAGCTTAAGGTTGACCATACCCTCTCTTAAGCTCTACGATCATGTCATTGTAAAAACCTCCCAGGTCAGATGTGCCATGACGCTACTTTGTTAATTAAAAAGCCGTTCGCATAATGAGGCACGCCTGCGTTCGGATCTCCACTCCCCCGTTTTCAAGCACCTTCCCCTGTTACCACCCACAAACGCCTCCATCTGTCACTCAAACTACCAACCTGGCTGTGTTCAAGGAGAGAGAAATTTCTGATCGTAGCGGCTAGTTTGCGCACGCGCATTGCGAACTTTACACATGCGCAGTATAGCGAACATCAGTGGCGTACGACCGTGAGGCCGCAATGACCGACTCTGATTGAGGTCCTTTATCTCCACAGACCTTCCCTCCATTATCTTTGGTGACTTCAATATTCCAATTGATATCCCCACAGAATCCTCTGCCTCTAAACTCCTTACCCTCACATCTTCATTTAATCTCTCCCAATTGACCTCCTCACCCTCCCATGTCAGTGGGCAATCACTTGATCTGGTCTTCACTCACCATGGTGATATTTTTGATTACTCCAATTCCCCATTCCCTCTCTCTGACCATCACCTTCTCTCTTTTAACTTATCCCTCTCTCCTTCACCTCCTCTACCTCCTAAGGCCACTGTCACTAAGCGTAACATTGAGACACAGTTTCTTTTCGTCCTTGCTTGACTCACTTCTCTCCCCTATCCTCCCTGCTCTGAACAAGCCACTTCCCTATACAGTGCCTCCCTTACTTCTGCTCTTGACTCTGTTGTTTCAGTGATTACTACTCACCCTTGCAGAGTCACACCTCAACCCTGGCATTCCAACATTCCAAATGCACCAGATACCTGCAAAAGTGTTCATGAACCATGAACAACAGTGAAAAAGTCACGCTCTAAGGCAGACTTCCTCCATTTCAAATGTATACTCTCATCCTACCATAGGCGAAACTAGACATTTGGTAATGAGTGGTCCCAGTTCCAACCCATTACCAGAACTTATGCTACCTTGGAAATTTGGCACTGTGTCTGGGGGCGTGTCTGACTGAGATGGGGTGTGTCCTCATGAGGGGGATTACAAAGAGGGTGAAGGCAGAGCAGTGAGGATAGGGATACTAAGGGAGAGTTACAGGCAGGGTGAGGATAGGAACACCGAGGGGGAGTTACAGTAGTGTTCACTATAGCTCTGGCAGCTGGCAGGGCGACGGAGCTAGTGAGGGCACTTCTGCGTGTCTATAAGACGTGTCCCCGTTTCGTCACTCTTGGCGGCGTGCCCGGCACTTATGGACACGCCGGACAGCCCCCAAACGCTGCTAACAGGTAGAATCGATGCCGGGCGCATGCGCCCAGCATCTATTCACCGCACATTTCCTGCCCCCCCATGGAACACTGTGACCCACGAGTGGAGATGGCACCCGCAGGCTATCTTAGCGGGGCACTGCGCAGTGAGGGCAGGGCGTTTTTTGCCCTCCAGATGGAGGGCAGGGTGCTCCAGAACAGCACCCCGCTAAAACAGCCTAGCGGGAACACTATTACAGGGAGGGTGAGGGTAGGGACACTGTGGGAGAGTTACAGGGAGGATGAGGGTAGGGATACTGTGGGGGAGTTACAGGGAGGGTGAGGATAGGGACACTGAGGGGGAGTTACAGGGAGGTGAGGGTAGGAACACTGAGGAGGAGTTACAGGGAGGGTGAGGATGGGGACACTGAGGAGTTGTTACGGGGAGGGTGAGGATGGGGACACTGAGGGGGAGTTACAGGGAGGGTAAGGGCAGAGGCACTGAGTACCCCCAATTCAAATTACGTCACACAGTAGTGCCCCTTCATCACATTACACTGCACAGTAGTGTCATGTCACTTATTCACGTTATGTCACACAGTAGTAATCCTTATACACATTATACCACGCAATTATTTTGGCTGGACAAAACACTAATATTGCGTAGTCATTTCCCAACAGCCCAGCTAAACCCAGTGCTATCGGGCCCACACAGGCATCTGAACAATACAATTGAATTGCTCAATCGTGCGAAAATTAGTTAAGGTGACCAATAAATTAATTTAAACACCCCCAGATAGCCAGTCCCACTTGCCATAAGGACTGATAACCTTCCCAGACACTGCTCCAGTTGCTGGCTTAGCAAAAGGCCCTGTAATAAACAACACTCTGGCTGGACACAGATGGAAGCGCTGCCCAAATACTGCACCACTAGCTGAGTAAACTGAAGTACCCCCATTAACAAACACATTATAAAGGCAGCCCATTGTCATCACTGTTTTCCACCAGCAGCTCTTACTGCCGGCAACTACGCCATCCCTTTTATACTGAATGAGTGATCGGCTCTGCCCTCCAGTCTGACGCCACCCATCACTTTGATGTGGCCAATAACTTGCAAAAACATTTAGATATTAAAGATAGTGCACCATCATTTTTGGCAGCATCAAACTTACACTTGATAAACAAAGCATAGAGGAGAACACCGTGTATGTATGTGTGTGTGTATATGTGTATATATATATATATATATATCATATGTATATTTTCCATTGAAGGCGGCACTCAGGAGAAATCCTTTAATAAACTTTTTACAGCACCTTAAAACAGTCTTCTGAGTTCCGCCTTCAATGGAAATATATATATATGGGCTATATAACACCCTAGGAAAGCACCGGAGCATTCGTTTGAACAATTACTGAGGAGTGCTGGGAACTGGATATCTTTTATCTATATGTAGATATATATATATATATCTGGAAGGTAGTTGAAATCCCAGTTGTTGGGATGCCGACACTCAGAATGCTGGCGCCTGATGGCTGTGGGGGGGGGTTAGGGGTAGGGAGAGGGAGGTTAGGGGGAGGGTGCAGGGAGGGGGAGGTTTTTAGGCATCAGGGAGGGTTACAGTTAGGAGTAAGGAGAGGGGAAGGCAGGTCAGTTGCTGCCTATAGCGCCGGCCCCTGGAGGGCGCCCCAGAGTCCCGCTGTCCAGGCTACGCTAACCCTACTGCCAGCAGCGATAGTGCATGCAAAAGGGCTCTGTCAGGGCCGCATCTGAGGGAGGCAAGTGAGGGGTCGTAGTTTCTAACTTTATTGAGAGATGGAGCCTGGCGTCAGCATCTCCTGCATCCCCACTGACAGCCCCCGGATTCCTCAGCCTCCGCTCTAGCTCATGCAGTACATAGAAACCCCCAACTGACGGAACGTTTCCCTCTGACATCAGCAGAAGGGGCGGAGCCGATATGGCAAGCCCCACCCCCCATATCACCAGCTAATCTCGGCATCACTTCGTGAGAGGGCCTAATGATGAAGGTGCCCCATTAGCAAGCTACAGCATCTGCTGCATCAGTAAAGTACAGTTTGTTTGTGTACAGTGTAAATATATGTGTAAGTATGTATGTGTTACTGTGTGTATACAGTGCATGAGTTGGTGTGTATGTGTTACTGTGTGTATAAAGTGTATGAATTAGTGTACTATGCGTATCTATGTGTTAGTGTGTTGCTACATATATATATATATATGGGCGTTTTAAAGGAGGAAGGGGCCCGTGTGCACTCCCCGTGCAGGGCCCCCTCCTCTCTCTCCAGTGGCCGGCAGCCGACTGACGCGGCTAGCCAGCCACTGGAGCCTTAGTAGACTCCGGGCACAAGAGTGTGCCCAGAGTCTACTGCGAATGTGCAGAACACTGGAAAATGGCCGCGGCGGCAATTTTTCTGCCGTTCTATGCATGCGAACTAGACTCCAGGCACACTCTAGTGCCCGGAGTCTACTGCGCATGCGCAGAACACTGGAAAATGGCCCTAGGCGGCCATTTTTCAGTGTTCTGGGCAGTGCAGGCAACTGCTGCTGGACCACGGACAGGTAAGTCTAAAATAATATGGGTGCAGTGTGTTCGGTGCGGGGCCCCCCTGCCCCGCACACACTGCACCCATTATAGATACGCCACTGTATATATCCATGTGTCAGCAACACAGTCCTCTCACAGTCCATTTCTACTACTACCTGCATGCACCTTGTCTCCACACTCGCTCATTTCTGTCCCAACCCACCTTGCTCCCCAGCAGCACTGTGCCTCAACCTATCTCCATGGAAGACCCTGGACATCCCCACCTCCAAGTAAGATTATGGGCGGGATGTACTAAAGGTGAAAATGTGGTAAACCATCGAAAATGCAGTTTTCGGGGGGTTTACCGCATTCCCCAAATGTAAGATGCATTCCAGTGCTTCATTCCGATGGATAACGTCTATGGGCTTTGTGATAGAAGCACTGGTAAAGTGGTCAATGGCAGGTACATTTGTCCTAGGTTTTGGCCTATGTGTTCTAAAAAAAAACCAGGAGAAGTCTGTTTTGTAAGCAGACCAGAGTGTCGGCTTTTGGAAAAGCCAGTTTGGGTCCTGGGGGTGTGGATGTGAGGAGAGGGAGGGCTCCATCCACAGGCCACTCCTGGTTTTGGGCCTTTTCAGCCTGTTAGCAGGCTCATCAGGGCTTCCACCTGGAGCTGGCTAATATTAGCTGGTTTGTTTGTGATTGAGTGTTTGACACCCGGGCGAGCAGCAGACTGGCCTGTTCAGAGACACTTGGTGATATACTCCAGTGAGTACTATGCATGTTTTTGTTGATGGTGAGGGCAGTAGGTCCTACCACTATGGTAGAGAGGGAATCTACTGTGTAGTGAGTGCCTAGACAGGCTAGGGTTTGTTTTATGTTTTGTTTATTTGATTGTTGATGTTGCACAATAAAGACTGGCCCTGACCAGCTTGCACGAGAATCCTTGACTGGTGTATTGTTTCCCGGCTGCTGTGTTTGTGAAAAAGGGAGTCCATCTACCCCAGGAGAGGAACCCCTATCCCGGCATATTACAGCTTCTTAACGGGACACTTCCGCTTGGGAAGGATCCCTCCAATCACAGCCTGCATCCTTCTGCGCATGCGCAGAAGGACGCCAGAGGGACTTCTGGGTGTTAAACCCCGAAAGTCCCTCTGTCCGGAGCCATCGCAAAAGATGGGTCTTATCGGGTAGCACAGATGGTGTAATGGTTAGCGTTACGGCCTCACAGCACTGAGGTCGTGGCTTCGATTCCCACCACGGCCCTACCTGTGTGGAGTTTGTATATTCTCCCTGTGCTTGCGTGGGTTTCCTCTGGGTACTCCGGTTTCCTCCCACACTCCAAAAATATACTGGTAGGTTAATTGGCTCCCAACAAAATTAACCCTAGTGTGTATGTGTATACACAATAGCAGTAATAGGGAACATGATTGTAAGCTCCACTGGGGCAGGGACTGATGTGAATAGCCAAAATATTCTCTGTAAAGCGCTGCGGAATATGTGTGTGCTATATAAATAACTGGTAATAAATAAATAAATTATCGGGAGAGCTGTCCTTTGCAATATTCTTGATACATACTGCGTAATGAATCGCAGTATGTACCTAAGACAGGCGGGATGTACCACATCACTAATGTGATGCTTAGTGCATCACGCACTTTGTCTGTGTCCCTCTTTCACAAGTGCCATATGCATGGGACACACGTAACCTGCTTATGTGTTTAACCTCTTTTGGGGGGAACAGGGGAGGTAGGGTGAAGTTTTGCCTAGGGCCCCTAGAAACCTTGCACCGGCCCTGGGGGAAGGGTTAGGATAGCTACCAACAGGTGTCGATATCCTAACCCTGACAGGACGCCAAGTTCTAGACCTTGTTGAGCTCAGGGTGAAAGTTTCCATTGGTGCCCCCCCCTAAAAGCCGCAGAATTAATAAAGGAGGGTGTACTTTTGCATGCACCTATGCTGTGCGCGCTCCAGAAAAGGTTGTGTGGCTTTGTAACATGCCCCTTGTTCATCTCTCAAAGGGGCATATCCAGCAGAAAGTAGATGCACTGCTGCAGTGCTCCGCTGCTCCATCCTCTCCCGCAGCCACACTCAGAATGCCATGCACAACGATGTCATGCCCGACACCACTGGCATTCTGGGAGACTGGAAGGATTTGGTAACAGCAGCACAATTTGTGAACATGGCGCTGCCAGAGTATGTACGTTATGCCACAGAGTCCATTCATATAGTGCTCATTATACACATTATGTCACACTGTAGTAGTGCCCCTTATAACACATTATGCCATGCAGTAATTCTCCTTATACATTATGCTAGTTAGTAATTCTCTTTACACATTATGCACCACACTGTACTGCCCCTTGCACATTATGTGCCACACTGTAATGCCTGTTACACATAATACCACACTGTAATGCCCGTTACACATAACACACTAATGCCCTTTACACATAATGCCACATCTTGTAATGCCCCCCCGCCCCCAGTGTCTCACCTAACCCCCCTCCAGTAAATGTACTCCTCCCTCTCCCCCCTCCAGTGAATCATCTCCTCCCTCTTCCCCCCCCCCCTCTGGTGAATCTTCTCCCTCTCCCCCCCCTCCAGTGACTCACCTGCTGCTGTAACTCCATGTCCCGGGGTTTTCTTCCCCCCTTCTGCACTATCAGTTCCCGGAATACCTTGCGTGATCGCGACGAATGTCACAGAGTGTGCCGCACTGGCATTCTGAGACTCGGGAGGCAGTGTGTGGGAGCTTGAATGGCCATCATGATGCCAGCCCCGTCGCAGTGGTCTCAGATGGCGGGCAAGCATGGGCGGCTCCATGCGCCGTCTATTTAGACGGCTCACTGGCGGGGAAACTGCTCCGCTCCTCACTGTACAAGATCATGCGCGGCCGCCGACATCATGACGTCACTGCCGCACTCTGATCCTATTGGTACCATAGCAGGGGAGGCAGAGCTGGGGAACAAGAAGCAGGTCATCCCAGTCAGGCGCTGGTAATGTAGTACAGATAACGCCTTCCTGACCGGGACCATTGCTTACATTAAAATACATGGCGGATCAGCGGTGGAAGCTAATGGGTGGTCCGGTGCACCCCCGGACCACCCCTTAGTTTCGCCTATGCATCCTACAGTGATGCCCTTTCCCTCTCTAAACAGTCATATTTAAAGAACCTCATCTCCTCCCAGTCTCTTCGCCACTTTCAACTCACTCCTTTGCCCTCCCACTTCTTCCCTCCCCTCCTTGCTTTCTGCCACTTTTCCACCTACTTTACATCTAAAGTTTACTCTATATGTCAGGACATTATATCCCACCAGACCCTCAGCACTGCACTCCCTCCTTTCTTGGACCACCTCTTCATGCCAAATTCAACATCCTTCTCCCCTATATCTGGAGAGAAAGTCATTGCCCTCATCTGGTTCCCCCCCCTCCATCTCCCCCTTGAAACTATCCCTTCTCGTCTCCTCCACTACCTCTCTCCTTCTGCCTCCCACCTCCACAATCTCTTCCTCTCATCTGGCACAGTCACTTCTGCATTCAAACATGCCCTTGTCTCCCCCATTCTTAAAAAACCTACCCAAGATCCAAACACTTTCTTCAACTACCGACCCATCTCTCGCCTCCCCTTTGTCTCCAAACTCCTTCAGCATATTGTTTACAACTATCTTACCACCTTTCTTTCCTCCCACTCCCTCCTTGACACATTTCAGCCTGACTTCCATTCTCTCCACTCCATTGAAAATGCCCTGAAAGTCACAATGACCTCCTTGTTGTCAAATCCAAGGGCCATTACTCTCTGCTCATTCCTCTTGATCTCTCTGCTGCTTTTGACACTGTGGACCACCCTCTCCTCCTGCAAATCCTTCACTCCATTGGTCTATGTGACACTGCTCTCTCCTGGTTGTCCTCCTACCTCTCTGACTGTTCCTTCTCTGTCTCCTCTCATGACTCCTCTTCCCCCCCACTTCCACTTACAGTAGGTGTTCCTGAAGGTTCTGTTCTTGGACCCCTCCTATTCTCCCTCTATACATCCTCCCTAGGTAAACTCATCAACCCTTTTGACCTCCAATCCAATATCATCTCTATGTTGATGATACTCATATATACCTTGCCTCCCCGACCTCTCCCCTTCTCTCCTCACTCATATCTCCAACTGTCTCTCTGCTATCTCTTCCTGGATGTCCCAGCACTTTCTTAAACTTAATATCTCTAAGACTGAGCGTATCATCTTCCCACTCTCCTGAATAACCTCACTTCCCATAATTTATTTATAATTTTATGGCATCCTCTAGCCCCAAAGTGCTTATCCTATCTTGCTGCTACATGCTCCTTTCTCTCTCTCTACCCCATCTCTCTCACGCCTGTTTGTCTGCCCCTCCCCATTAGAATGTAAGCTCTCACAAGCAGGGCCCTCTGCCTTCTTGTGCTTCTCCTTACTTATACTTTCATCTACCCTTACTCCCCATTCGGGAACTTAACACTTACGCCCTGTTGCTTATTTGAGTGCTATGATTGCTAATGCAGTAATGTATATAAACTCTGGTTTCTTGTTCACTTATTTGTTTATGTACTATGTAAGGTGCTGCAGAACACTTCGCAAAATAAATAAAGGATAATAATAATCAGCAGAATCATGATGAAATTTAAAAGGTGTACATCACTTGAAATGCTACACGTTTCACAGAACTAAGGCCCTGATTCAGACCCACTCGCAAGTGGGCGTACGTACGTTCGGCGTACGTAAAAAAATATTTAAATTCAAGCACTCGCTCGTTTTTTCGTACGCAGCTAAAAATCCGCCCCAAACTCAGGCGACCCCTCCTCTAACTAACGAGCGTGCCAAATAGCGAGCGTACATCCCCGAAATGGCTTGAAGGGAACGCACGCACAAGTCCAAACCGGAAGTGGGCCTGTCAAATTCCGATTACCTGCTCGTTTTTTCTGCCTACCTCCCTCAATCGTATCATGCCAATCAATGTATCAATTAGCTTAATTGTTTTTTTTTTTCAACACAATGCAATAAACTTTAATCTTGTCCGTGTTTGTGTTTACTCGCAGAATACGTACGGCTGAAACCTTCGCTTTTATTGTCCAAAAGACATGTTAGCCACAATTAAACAATTGTTCTATTTGTTTGTATCCCCCAAAAATTTCTGTGGTTTATTTCTTTATTTAAATTTGCTTACGCATGTCACTGCATCAAGCCTATCATAACTCTCAATAGATTTGTGGCCCTGTCGGACACATGACTCATACACTAACCAATAGAATTTGTCCTGTTAATTTCCCAAATAAATTAGCCAATCAAATTTTTTTTGGGTGCTTTATTAAAAATAATTTTCTAAAAATACACCATTGCCATCATGAGATCCGCCGCATTCACCAGGCGCGAACTGCTGGTGCTCACGGAGGTGATGGACAGGCGGATCACCAGTCAGCCTCCACCCATCTCAAATAGCCGAAAGCGTTCCGCATATGCGGAGGTACGTCGCCGCCTGCGCTCCTTCGGCTCACGCCGACATATTGGCCAGCTGGAGCACAGGTGGTCGGACCTGCACCGGCGTACGCCCCGCTTGCTGGCATGCTTTCGCATGCAGATCGAGGAAAGTAAGTTTTATGGACTGTGGTTTTCAAGTTTATCTTGTGGGCCCTAACTGCGTGTGCATGTTTTCATGTCTGTCCTATTTAGTCATTGTAGTCATATCTGCATGTGCATGTTTTCATGTCTGTCCTATTTAGTCATTGTAGTCATATCTGCATGTGCATGTTTTCATGTCTGTCCTATTTAGTCATTGTAGTCATATCTGCATGTGCATGTTTTCATGTCTGTCCTATTTAGTCAATGTAATCATATCTGCATGTGCCTGTTTTCATGTCTGTCCTATTTAGTCAATGTAATCATATCTGCATGTGCCTGTTTTCATGTCTGTCCTATTTAGTCAATGTAGTCATATCTGCATGTGCCTGTTTTCATGTCTGTCCTATTTAGTCATTGTAGTCATATCTGCATGTGCCTGTTTTCATGTCTGTCCTATTTAGTCAATGTAGTCATATCTGCATGTGCCTGTTTTCATGTCTGTCCTATTTAGTCATTGTAGTCATATCTGCATGTGCATGTTTTCATGGCTGTCCTATTTAGTCATTGTAGTCATATCTGCATGTGCATGTTTTCATGTCTGTCCTATTTAGTCATTGTAGTCATATCTGCATGTGCATGTTTTCATGTCTGTCCTATTTAGTCATTGTACTTGTTTTTTTGTTTTTTTTTTTATTTGGATTCCTGTTGAAACTAACCACAATATTTTTAACATCTTTTAGGGGCACAGCAAATACTACGGTGTCATCGCCAGACAAGACGCCGGTCCCGGCTCCTCTCTCCAACCCCCAATTCCTCAATTACCCCCTCCTCCCCAGACCCTGTGGCAGAGATTTCTGGTCTACTTCCCCTCCAGCCCAATTCCCCCTCTCCTCCATCCGCCCCTCCTCCAAATACCCCCTCCCAGGATTCTTCAAACTCCCTGCCCCTTGGTTTGGGGAATGTAGCCACCTCCGAGGTGGTCGAGGGAGTGGCTTCTCGCTCTGGCGTTTTGCCGAACGGTATGTTTTTTTTTTTTTTTTTGGGCACCACAAACTGTTTGTATGTAATCATGTGTCGTCCCCATTTTTGTTGGCTTTCTGTCGCCTTAGGGTATTTTTTGGGGTTGTCTTTACCTGTTCCTGCTGATTTCACCATACACATATCACACCTGTGTGCATTTTTTAGGGCCCTTGTATTTTTGGCCTAGGACATTTTGGGGTGCTGGGTTTTATCCGTGTAATGGTTTTTTTTCCCACAAGCTTTTAAGTTTTGGTTTGCTTGTTTTGTGTTTTTTTTGAATGTTGCTTCATTATTGATGTATTAATCCCCAAACTTTTGTCACCCACAGAGGAACAGAGGCGTCGGGCAGAAATCTGCCAATGTGTGGCACGTATGCGGGAGCAAGTCACCGGGCTTCTGCAGGGCCTTGACCATCTGGCGGTCCTCCTTAGGAATTAGTTTTTTTTTAGTTTTTTTTTTCTAATTGTTTACAAATAAATCAGTTTTAATTCACGCTCTGTCTCATGCGTTTTTAGTAAATCCAAGATTATTTACACTGACATAAGTAGACTCTTCAAGCAAGGATTGCCAAAGAATCTCACTACAGATTGTGTGTTGTATTTTGAAGGCAAACAGGCACAAGAAACACCTCCCAGTACCAATGTCATTTTCCTTTTTTGGGGTGGACAACATGATAGTTTACAACATTTTACAGGTTCCTATTTGGTGGTCAATCTGCTTAGGACAATCTGACGAAGGCAACTGATTGTACAGGATTCCTTGGTGTGTTGGTTAGTACCCCGAAAACATATTACATTTTAGCTCCACTTGGTTCATTACTGGGTTACCCCTTAGGTAAAATTAACGTTTGGGAGTTTGTTTACACTTGCTTCTAACGTGCCCAAAAAGGAAACAAATTACACTCTCCAAATATTTATTCACAACAGAAATCAAAAAACAAAGTGGTCACTCACAAACAAAACACACAGTGATAATCAGAAATACACCACATACCAAAAACAGGAAACAAACACACAACAAATCAAGAACTGGTTGACGAAGGTCCATGCCCACATGATTTCAAAAATATGGCGTTGCAATATGGGTGTCATAATATATTCCAGAAGTTTCCACATAAAGGTTTTTGAAGGGTAGCAGGAAGTAGTCATCGTGGGAGTGGCAAAGATTATGCAAACAAACAGAAGATGGTGCAAGAATTAATATCAAAAAAGATGAACGCCAAAAAACCATAACACATTGGGTATACACACTGTTGTTTGGTCAATAATTACCTAAAATATCGGGCCACCACATCATCGCGTATGGCCCCCCCACATACTGACCTCCGACCAACCTCGGGGGGGCCATCCGCAGGTAAGGCATTCTCTGGCTGCATTGGAACACCACTCCTTATGGCGATGTTGTGAAAGATCCCACACAGGACCACAATTTTCAAAACCATATCCGGCAAATACATGAGCTCGCCACCAGAGAGGTGGAGGCATCTGAATCGGCCTTTTAAAAGGCCGATACAGTGCTCCACCACTTGCCTGGTGGCTGTAAGTGCGGTATTAAACTCACTTTGTGGGCCTGGTGTGGGAGCCAAATAAGGAGTGAGCAGCCAGGGCATGCAAGGGTATCCACTGTCTCCTGTGAAAAAGAATAGACAACATCAGGATCACTGTGTATCAAGCTTAACATTGTTATGTACTAAAGGTCTCCACTTACCCAGAAGCCACGCATCACCAGCTTGTAGGTTGTTTAATTTGTGCCATATTCCTGATTGCCGGATGACGAAGGAGTCATGTGCACTTCCTGGTAATTTTGCATTCAGGGACAGGATCTGGAGGGAGGCATCACATACCACCATTACATTCAGGGAGTGATAGTGTTTACGGTTGCGAAATATTGCCTCCAGCCGTGCTGGAGGCTGAAGTGGTATGTGAGTACCATCCACAACCCCTATGATGTGTGGGGAGCCAGCTATTTGGTAAAAATTGGCCTTGGCCACACTAAGGGCACCCATATCCAAAGGCATTTTAATAAAATGATGGAGGTGCTTGAAAAGTGCCTCCATCACTGCCCTCAGGATCCTGGAAAAGGAGGATTGTGAGATGCCCGCCACTATTCCCACCGTTGTTTGAAACGATCCTGAGGCACAGATATGTAACACCGCCATAAATTGCGTCAGTGGTGGTATTGCTGTTGGACTGTCAATTTGCCGCTCAAGATCACTCTCTATTAATGAGAGAATGTCTATGATGATTTTGGGAGGAAGACGGTAGCGTCTTAAAACCTCATCATCGGGCATTCCAAAAAGGGTGACACGTGTTTGAAATATCTGGGGCCTTGCACACCTACGATGCCTACGCCTGGGACGAGATTGAGGTTGGTCGGCTTCCGGGAGCATGGCCAGAACAATCCGCCCAAGATCAACCTGAAATGGCAAGATTTGAATGTAAGGCTTTGGACCCACCCCAAAAGAAAATTAAAACAACTTAGCTTGATGATACCATCCATTGCTGCTTACATGCCGGGGTATTGTCATGATACGTCCAAACTGAAAATAATCCCAATATTAATTTGTAAAAGTTTAGTCTGTGCATTTATGTTTCTAAATTTGGTGCTAGACAAAACATAAAATAGGCGAAACACACATTTGGGGAAAGAGCAAAACGACATTGCACACAGTACATCAAAATGGGGTGAAATGTAAGCCAAAAATGCTAAAGGGCAACCACAAACAATTTTACAGGATGAATAAGCATTTAAAAATGCGCTAATTAGTTCGCCAATACAAGTTGATAAACAAACATAGAAAAATGCGCTAATTAGTTCGCCAATACAAGTCACTATACAAACTGTGAAAAATGCGCTAATTAGTTCGCCAATACAAGTTAATAAACAAACATAGAAAAATGCGCTAATTAGTTTGCCAATACAAGTCACTATACAAACTGTGAAAAATGCGCTAATTAGTTCGCCAATGCAAGTTAATAAACAAACATAGAAAAATGCGCTAATTAGTTCGCCAATACAAGTCACTATACAAACTGTGAAAAATGCGCTAATTAGTTCGCCAATACAAGTTAATAAACAAACATAGAAAAATGCGCTAATTAGTTCGCCAATACAAGTCACTATACAAACTGTGAAAAATGCGCTAATTAGTTCGCCAATACAAGTTAATAAACAAACATAGAAAAATGCGCTAATTAGTTCGCCAATACAAGTCACTATACAAACTGTGAAAAATGCGCTAATTAGTTCGCCAATACAAGTTAATAAATAAACATAGAAAAATGCGCTAATTAGTTCGCCAATACAAGTCACTATACAAACTGTGAAAAATGCGCTAATTAGTTCGCCAATACAAGTTAATAAACAAACATAGAAAAATGCGCTAATTAGTTCGTCAATACAAGTCACTATACAAACTGTGAAAAATGCGCTAATTAGTTCGCCAATACAAGTTAATAAACAAACATAGAAAAATGCGCTAATTAGTTCGCAAATACAAGTTAAAAAATGGACTTACCAAGAGCAAATATATAAGATTCCCAATCAAAAGGTCTTTGGGGCCGAAATAAAACAAAACCTAAAAGAGATGAAATTATGGATCAAAAAATTAAGAACAAGAAGAAACAAAATGAGACACCAATTGAACCAATGTTAGACTTCACAAAACTTACCAAATCAAGAAACGAGGCCAAAAAAAAATTCCAAAAAAAAGCGAACGGAAAATAAAAACACAAATCTAGCAAACCAAATAAACTACAAACGCCAACTCCTTAATCCGCAAACAAGAAACTCCAACCAAGGTAACCTCCAACAATCCAAAAACGCCACCTCGACTCGAGACACACCAAGCCATAAATAGTGTTTCGTTTCCCGCACAAATTAAGGAGGGATCATAGGAATGCACAATCAATGATGCGGCCGCAAAATAAGGACGCATGTATAAATACGTCACAAAAACACATTTAAATTCTGGTGTATTTCTTGTTTGGACCTCAGACATGGCTACAGACCAGGGAAACAATGGACAAGAGTCAGGCGGTAAGTCTTTCATGCATTTTGTCTCAATGATTAATTTGAAACATAAGATTGGGCAAGTTGTGAATTTGAGAAATCTGCATATTTACACAAATAGGTGAGGAGGATGACATGGAAGAGGCTGCTGGGCCCAGTATTCCGGCCAAAGCTGCCAAAAAGAAAAGGCAGCCACATTTCACAAGAAAGGAGATGGAGGTTTTGATTCAGAAGTGTGTGGACATCCTGCCACAGGCAGACAGGAATATGAGTACAAGCCAGAAGTGGAGAATGTGGGAAGAGGTAGCCGTTGCTGTCAATAGGGTGGGTGATTATGTCCGTCTAGCCCGGGATGTCAAATGGCGGTAAGTAAACACTTGCCCCCCCTATAAACAAACCCCATTTTAAACAAAAGGATAATGGTTCCCTTTTTATCCCACAGATGGGGCGACTTCAAATATCGCCTAAAGCAAAAACTCGCGGACAGGACTAGGCATGCAAGGGTGACAGGTGGGGGTCCCACCCCTGTGTCATTGGAGTTGACGGATTTAGAAGAGCTGGCACAGGGGTGTGTGCAGCCTGTGGAGGTGTTTATCGTGTCCAACATGGATATGGACATGCCAGACTTTGCGGCTCCTCATGTTGTCCCAGGTAAATCTTGTGATGTCACCAACTCTGAAATGTTAGTGGGCCAATATGTAGATTCTAATGTGAGTCTTTTCTCATTTTTCCTAACAGAGACACAGGCGGATGAGTCTGCTCCAGAGGGGAGCCTTGGCCGCCGAATTTCTGCTGGCTCTGCAGGGGAGGAACCAGTACATCCGGCTGAGGACCCTGCAGAAGCCAGTCCACGGCAATCCCCCTCGCAGGCAGTGGCCCTCCTCACAGAACTCAATTTCAAATCGGATTTCCATACGGAGATTCTGCAGAGGATGGACGCCAGTCTGCTACGGGTGGCTGAGGCCCTGGAGCAAAATGCTGCGGCCAATGTGACCATTGGTCAGGCCCTGGCGGAAAATACCAGGGCCAACATCCGCATCGCCAATGCCCTGGAGAAGGTCGTTCGCCAGCACATGGTGGAGCCGACCTCCCTTCCTACCGGAACATCAGGATCCTCCACCTCTGGCACAACATCAGCCAATCCTCCAAATGTGCCTAGCCCTGTGCCTAGTCCAGAGGCCACAACATCTGCCTCTGGACAGGCAAGCCCGATGACATCCCGGACCCGGTCTGGCGCCCTCCCTCCCCCAGCCAAACGGGTGAAAAAACGGTGACAGCAATGGCGACTTTTTCCACACTCCTTCTGTGCTTGGCTCATATTCCTTTCTGGTCAAAACTTCCCTCTCCTTTCTTGTGAATTGTTTTTAATTTTGTGTTCTACATTTCATAAATCTTTTATGTTGGCCCAATTATTGTAACTTTGGGAATGAACCCTGCAAAAAAACTTTGCCACAAATTGTTTTTTTTTTTTGAGTTTTTGTTTGAGCAATAAAAAAAAAGTAAAAAACTGACATTGTATTCTCACATTATTGTCAAAATGGATTACATTTAATCCTGGGCCAAAAGGCACAAACTGGCAAAAACCACATTTTACATGCCCAAAAAAAAAAGGGCTCTTTAAGGAACGTTTCAAATTTAACATAACGATGCAAATTCAACAGGCCAAAAGAAAAAGGTAAAAACCAAAAAAACATGATGACATTATTGTTACAATAGGCCCTAACCAACAAATTGAGCCCAAAAGAAACTACCACAAATGTACGTAAATTGATTGTGTAATCATCACATTAGCAGCTATGATTTCCACCTGCGTACGCTTTTGTGCTAACACAAAAAACTGCTTTCAAAACACATACCAAGCCGGTTTTCAATCCAACACTAATTGCTGTACAGACCACCCGCGATTAATCGCAGCAACATCGTGGAGTGCCGGAATGGAGGAGAAGGCCATCGCCAATGTGGTCGAGTAATCCAGACCCTAAGCTGTGCGAGCATTTTGAAGGGAAAGAGGATCATCCAGTGACGTATGAGTCGGTCTGTACACATTTTACGCTCGCATCTGCTAATGTATGTACGCCCCAAAAATGCCTCGCCACGCCTGCGTTTTTCCATCTCCACCCCGTCAACACCCGAAAACGCCCTGTTCTGTCAATCACATTTGACATGTCACTTCCTGTACGCTATTTGACGAACGAGACCAAAAAAGCTCGCAATCTGCCGTACGCACATGCGCAGTGTTACACCGACGCAGGCGCGGTTAGTCAACATCGGAACGCAGCGAGCGTACTGCTGTTTGCGTACGGCTCTGAATGAGGGCCTAAATCCACTTAGGTAGTTCTTGAAACACGTAGCATTTGAAGTGAGATACTCCTTTTATCTTTTAACTTAATTTATGCTTATTTTTTTATCTTTTTATAGTTGTTTTCTTACTGGTATTTTTGTTTTCTATATGTTTTTTGGATCACTATAGTTTATTTCACTCAAATTTTCTTCCCCAGGCACTGGCCAAGCCATCCTACTGCATATTTATTTAGCAAGGAACACTATTGCTCTATAGAAGTCCTGCCTTTCGACTGGTGTCAAAGTCGATGCTTCTATAAACGCTTGCATCTGGCTCATTGAGGAGATCATATTGATCATTGTGCAAAGTGATTTTGATAAGTCCGTTATGAGTAATGAGCTTTCTTTCTATGTTCCCCATCAAAAAAAATATGATTTGCAGAATTTATATGATATAATGAAACATGTGCAAAGTCCCACAGATCCTATAATTTCAGTCTAGGCAGATATATCTTAATTAAATCAGAATTGTTGTATGAAGAAAACAATATTAAAAACCATGCATCTTTGATTTATCCCTAAACCCTAACAGTCATGGTCTTCATGATTTATCCATACAATCAAGTAATTCCCAATATTAACTCCTGGGGTTTTCAGTCAGTGCTGTGTACATCACAGTGATAAAAAAAACTTGCTATAGAGTGCCATATTACATTAAGGTAGGATATAATAATGGGACATTACAGCTCTAGCTTGCTGGAATTTCCTGAGGTCACAAAAGATGCAAGTACTTACTGTATGTCTATGATTTCCATGTTGATTTTTATAGAACAAAAGCTCTGTTTCCTACAGATGGCACTTTAACTTTTATGTGTAAAAATAAAAACAGTTATACAAAAAAATGTAATTTAAGACAGACTACTGTAACAAATATGCTGTATAGTTATGTATTTTATAATACTGGATGTATTAATCGAAACAGAATTCACAAATAATCTGATGTCTGCTCACTATGTTATTGGATAGTGTATTAAATTATAAGCAGTACTACCAAAAGAGATGTAAAACAAACCAGCTTCTCAACCAAGGGCCTGATGCAGCAAGGATCGCTATTCTGCTAATAGTTACGCAACACAGGTGCTAATATCAGCGGTAATATGCAAATAATGACATTAGTATTGCGATTGCAGCCTAAGAATAAGGACGTCCACTTCTCCTTACTCACATCAGTATACTTTACCAACATAGTGAAATAATCGGTAGCATCGAGTAACATAAAAACCCTACGCAGTTAAGGCAGGTCAGACATCACTCAGGAACTGCTAACTTCAGTGCACACTACGAGGCCTCAGGCTGAGCATGGTACCGCAGTTGAAACGCACTGGCGCGCCTGCGTTCGTCCCACAACCCGCCCGTTACCACCCAGAAATGGCACTTCCTGTCAATCACACTGCGATGAGTCTGCAGTTCCAATCACAGCTGCTGGTTCACGCATGCGCACTGCGATGCATATGCATGCGCAGTGCAAAACAATCGGCCAATTGCGTGCGTATTAGCAACTGTGATCCAAGCTGAATCAGGCCCCAAGTTCCTAGGAGAGAATCTATCCCCCTCTCCACTCATATCCAGCAGGGCTGATCAGGTTTAGTCTTTTAATGATTGCCACTTTTAAATGCTGGGCAGACTCACCATAAACATACTGATACCTGCAAATCGCAGGTTATTACATTTATCCTCTAATGTGCGCAGGTGTTTGGTCATCAACACAACTACCATCACAAAACACTGTACTACGCGTGATGACATATGTAATGACATAACAAAAAATGTAGAAAACTGTTTAAATAGTGAAATAGAGTGCCCAAAACAAAATATAGAGGTGAAAATTCAGGCTTATCGGCACTGCCATGGACCGGAAGTGGCGTCAATACTGTGTACTTCCAATTTCCAGACTTCTCTTGTCAGAGGAACTAGTTTGAATATCAAAAACTTCATTGTAGCTGCTACTGCTTACTGTGATACTCTGAATCAGGCCCTAACTCCACTCTATAACAGAGGTTTATATAACGGACAGCCCACCAGCTGCTGTGGAACTCTACATCCCAGCATGCCCTGCCACAGTTTTAGAATGTCCTAATAGCAAAACCGTGTAAAGCCTGCTGGGATGTGTAATTCCATACAAGCTGCATATTGAATACCCTATAATATCTGTTAGTAAAAATTATATCAATTTGCATACTAGCAGTCAAAGGGTTAACTCTGTAGGCTAACATTCACATGGCCAAAACAATCTTCTGAAGCTAATCAATTAGTTTAGAGCTTAAGGACACAACTTAATACATTTACAATTTAATACAAAAAAATAAATAGTACAGTGTTTGTTTGCATACAGTAGCTGTCTGCATATCAGGGAAATTCAACATGTAAAGAGTCCCAACCATCTGACCAATTTCGAGCCGGGATTAGGGAATTGAGATGGTTACACATGTTGAATATCCCTGATTCGCTGACCCTGACTTTGGCAGAATGGGGAATTGTGGAAATCTGACGCAGATGTATGAGACCCTTAATTGATTGCATGTTTGTGGCATCTTTCTGAAGTGTTAAGGTGTGTATCCACTAGCAGACTGTGAAACAATTGCGACATTATAATCGTGCAGTCATTTCACAGTCTGTGCTGTGCTTACACTGAACGATCAGTCATTCGGTGTAGGCACCCTCCCTCATCCCCGAACATGGCCAATCTGTCGTTATCGGCAGATTGACCAGAATGTTCGGGCTATGATAGATGTCAAAAATGACCAGCGGGAGCACGCATTGTTTGTCGTTTTCAACATTAAATTGGCCGATTTGTGCCCGATTAACAAACATTTGAACAATAACGATGTTGTTATCATTCAATCGCTCTGTTTAATCAGGTAGTGGATATCTGCCTTTAGGAGCATTTGGCACACTGACGTGCAGTCAGGGTAGGCAGGAGAGGCAGATCCTCCCCTGTCATACTCCTGAGATTTGATATAAAAATTATTAAAATAATACAAAGAAGATATTTGTAACTTATAAACATCTTCTTTGTTTATTGTAATAATTTTTATTGTTAACACTCACCAGCTTTGTGGAGCTCCCTGGGACTGCAGGGAGACGAGAGATGAGGCAGCAACAGCTCTGTATATTCATACACTGCTTGCAGAGCTGGGGTGGGGGCACACCACGAGCAGTAAGCTGCACAGAAAGAGAGCTAATAGAGGCATGCCTCTGAATATGGGGGAGTATGGCGGATGGACACCTTGGATGTGTCCTGTGACCAGGAAGTGCACGGCAGTGTTTAGAGATCGGAGCTTGGCAGCAAGAGAAGATACAGTGTTGTAGGTAGGAGAATCAATGGACACTAAAGCTTAGTGTAGTGAGTGGAGAGTTACAGTGAGTAGAGGGTTAGACAGGCTCCCAGCACTCAGACCAATCTCCACGTGTGCCTCCCCAGCCATTGACCTCACCGTATGTCACTGATTTGGTCTTTCATTGGCATCCCGACCACTGGCATCCCAAAGGTAAGTATGCAGCTATGCAATTTAGGCTTAGCGATGATAAGTGGGTTAGGGTTAGGCACCCCCCGGTGGAGATTAGGGTTAGGCACCCCCAGAGTGAGGTTAGGGTTAGGCTAAGGGGAGGGGGGTTAGGGTTAGGCACCACCTGGTGGGGTTATGGTTAGGCACCATCCGGGAGGTTTAGGCTTAGGGTGCAGAAAGGGGGGTTAGGGTTATGCAGCCCAGGAGGAGATTAGGGTTAGACACCAACAAGGGGAGCTTAGGGTTAGGCACCACTGAGGTTAGGGGTGAACAGGGGGAGGGTAAGTATACCGTCATCCCGTCCGCCGGCCACCCATACCCATTCCATTTGGAGCAACAACCCATGTACTGTATTATTTTTTATAATTTACTGTTGAACATCAGATTATTGTGCCCAAATTATATTGTATTTTTGTTTCATTACAGTACGCAGTGTTGAAGCTGGATAATTGGCTGAGACAAGATCAGTGTAAAATTGAAGCATGCGCGACGCCATCTTGCGAATGGCAGCTAGACTCCATTTTAGAAACAAGAATCTGCAAGAAACCATTTTGCGACCAGCGTCACTTTAAGTTACAACTCACGAGCTAAGAACAGATGGCAATGTTTTTGATAATCTACCAAGGGCAACTATTAGAACAGCCTCATGAGAAAAAGTAAATAGAATAGACAATGCACCAGAAATTGTGAGTGTTTTACATACAAATTGGGAATCCCTGTATGTAGACAAGTATAGTTGTGGCAATTGTAATATAACCCAGGCATTGATCTACACAATTGAATGTGTTTGAATCCTAAACAGGTTTTAGCCCCACACCCAGACAGAATGGCCCCAGCTTCACAGCTGGAGGTAACACATTTGCATTGCAGTCTGAAACTGTGAGGGAGGAATGATATGTGTGTGTGTATGTATGTATGTACATGTATATATATATATATATATATATATATGTTAAGTCCATCATAGATGGAATCTCATGCATAAACACCGCACATTACGCACAATTGAGCTGCTAACATGACGCCCAGTAGCGAATGCACAATATCCTGCATGCGAATGCTGTTTATTGCATCATGCGATTGCATCTTTCACCATTTCACATACACACATTAATACGCACAATTGCGCTGTTAACTAATTGCATATTAGCGAATGCTTAAGATCCTGTATGAAAACGCTGGTTGTTAGCTTCATGCGCACGCATCTGCCTCAAGTTAACTAGAGTCTTTACATCACACCCCGCATACTCACACATTACATATCCACATAAAAGGTTTAATGAGCTTTAAAGTATAAGATTTAAGTTGGTATATTTAGTTTAAATGCTGTGAAATAAAGATATTTGATAACTAAGGTTTTATACATGCTAAGAGAGCCGTGTTTGGTTTCGTACTGATGCGTACTCTTTCAACAGAATTCTGGTACTATCGGTGTGGAGATCGCAACATGCATTCTCAAGTTATGGACCGCAGAGACTACAAGCAACAAAATGTATATTTTATGAACAACTGTTAGGATGACTGTTAGGGGGCGGGAGGGCAGAGACCCCCAGTTGTTGGAGGCTGGGTTGAGTCTATTTGAACGCTCTGTAACAGATGGTTCCCCCATGGAAACCAATGGCTTAAGCAAGAAACTTCTCTATTGTCCTGTCTATTCTGGGGGGGTATAAACATGTGTGCTCAAACACTGGGTCTTTAGTCTTCTTGCTAAATGCTGATTGACGGAGGTTTTCTTTCTGAATGCCGGGATCTGGTCCAGAGTGCATGCGTATGTATACTGTACTTGGGGTCTGTATAATTCCTTTGCGTCTAATTGTGTATGGATCAATAGCGTGTAACTGACTGTACTTTTTACTTGAATAATAGTTTGTGCTTCGGAACCACACGTTCCAAGTCTGGAGTCTTTTATTTACTGTATGACTGCAAACGCAAATTGGCATCATCCTTAGAGGTTTATAGGTAGGATTTTAGAAGGTACAGGCAAGGGTATATAGAGGTTCATTTCAATATCCTCAGATGGGGGCTCATCCGGGATGAAGTCACTTACCTACTCACACGGCACATACGGCTATCGCTATCTCAGCAAAGGGTGGAGTGGCCACATGCAGGGTTTTCCTGCAACCGCTTTGTGCTGAAAAATCGCTATCCGTTTTCGTGTGAGCAAAGGAAGCTGACTAGAATCCAGGGACAAGAGAGGAAAAAGTTTGTTTTCCTTTGTTGATAGAACCTAATGTTTAAAAGGGTGCCGCAGTATTGAGTACGCGACTGAGTCACAGTTTTGCGCACAGTAAAGATGCACTTTTGCGTACGCAGCTAAAAAGTTGTCATACGGTTGTGTGGTAGTTGCATTATTTTGTATGTGTCTGGTCACACAATAGCGTATACGTACTTCCGGTTGTGCTGCCACGATGTTTAAACAAAGCCGTCGAGGTTTACATTTTTCAATTGTTATCAATATCTGGGTTAACGTGTATTTTTCTGCACAGAAAAAAGTGTGTAACAGTGAGTATTTGTTGGACAATTAAGGGTATCGTATGATCCTTAAGGGCTAGGTGCATGGGTTAGTCTAGCCGCTCGGTAAGTAGCTTTGCCATTCTATACACAGTAGCAGGTGTACATGTTGTCTTTGTTGTAGAGAGGTGCGTGGAAGTGGCCGACATATAAACTTCCATAGGTGTGGAAGTTGCCTTACTAAATCTTATCCGGGTGTGGAAGTTGCCTTTTCCAAATCTTATCCAGGTGTGTGGGCGCTGCCGACTTAAATCGTCCACAGGTAAGTGAAAGTATCTTGATTGTCTTTCACCAGTTTAAATCTTTATTGAAAAGCGTAGGATTTTGTCTCAGAATGGGAGCCATGCAAACATTAGAGATGTTAGACAATAATGTGCTGCTAACGAAAGCTCCGATTGGATCGGCTGTTGTATTATGCATACTAAGTACGGTACTTATGCAATAAGGTATTGTGATGTATGGTTTAAAATGACGATGAAGAGTGTTAGACTGTTTCCCATAATTGGTAGTTTTGATAAGGATGTATTAGATAATGTCCGGGATCACATCAGTTTGATGGGGTCCCGAGAGAAAAAGGTCAAATATTGTGAATGTTTAAAATTGTGGCAGCATGAAGGGGATGCGTGGCTTAAAAATCATGCAAGCGATGCAAACTAGCGTCGCGAGTGCATTGCCAGAAAATACATCCGCGATGCTAAATTCCAAATACGGGCGAGCCGCAAAATGGCGCGCACGTGCGGCAAGGTAGCGTTGTGGAGAGTATTTCCAACAGTTCACGCTCACCTCCCCCACCTTATGTGGATGGAGGTGCAAGTACAGTTACCAAAAATACCTAGAAAAATGTAACAAGCAATTTGTACCCTCTCTTAAGCAACCATAAAGAAAATGTTTATGATGTGGATGATGAGCCTATTGTAATGTCTGCCATTTCCCATGCTGTGCAAATGATAGATGCTGCATCACCACAATCACGGGTGGTGCCGCCATCTCCATCGGTAACTGCAAGGGAAGTGTTAACACACTCTGCACCCGTAGAGGAAGTTGTTAATACCATACGTAGCAGCAGCAGATTAAACCCCCAGCTAGGTAACCAGGTCAGAGGTAGCAACACTTCCGGTCTGCATCCCATTCGGATGATAACTGTTCCGAATGGAAATGCAGATGCGAACGGTGTAGTGCCCATGAGGGAAGTAGTAATGCATTGTCCCTGGACAAGAGCAGAACTAACTTCCATCATAAATGATTTCCCCGATCCCAAAAAAGAACTAGCCAAATGTCAAAGATTTTTGAGGAATTTGGGTATTTCTCATGAGCCAACTAATAAAGATTGGCGTGTGGTGTTAAGGGCCTGTCTGCCACGCAATACAGATGTGACAAAATTTATCACGGATTGTGTATTGGATGGTGACGTTCCCTTAACAGACCAAGTAAACCAAGGTAACATTTCCCGCATTGTGACTCAATTGGGTATATATTTTCCAGTAGTAGTTAACTGGAACAAAATTTTCACAATCAAGCAAAAGGAGAGTGAAACTGTAGAAGATTATTGCGACCGGGCTCTGCAGGCTATCACCCAGTACACTGGGTTAGAAGATATTAAAGACAGCACTCACCACAGGGGAATGATAGTCACGGTACTCATGGACGGTCTGAAAAATGACTTAAAGACACGGGTTCAGACCTCACAACCTGGCTGGAGGGGAGTCACAATAGATAACCTCATAGAGTCTGCCATAGAACATGATAAAAATATCACAAAGAAGAGAGAGACCCAGAGCAAAAAACTAATGGCTGTCAGTATCCAAGCTCTGGAAGGAATGACAATAACATCACAGCCAACCGACACACCTGCACCTACACACACACCTGCACCTGAACAATTACACGTCCTCACCAATCCCGCACCACAGCAAACACATCCTTACCCCACATATCATACACAACCACAGGCCTCATACTACCCACAAACTTCATACCTCCACAATACCCTTAGCCTTCACATCCTTACCATACCCACCATATTTTCCTTTTGCTCAACTCCAACAACAATCCTTTCATCCAACCCGTTCAAAAATATGTTTTAACTGTCACCAAGTGGGACACGTAAGAAAGAACTGCAAAGTGAAGAACACCACACAGGAACACGAGTTTCCCATGGGTTCTTAGGTAACCCCAGTATCTTCTCCCAGGCCTTATGACTGTTTACAATCTTTTCAACCTATCAATGGATCTGTTCTAATGTAAAATGTGGACGATTTATTGTTGTATCTTAGGTCATGTTTAAATGATATTAAACTGTTGTGCTTTATCTCCCACTCATAGGACACAAGGTTGCTAAGGATAAACGGCAGCCATGCCAGGCTGAGGTCGACTACTCGGAATACTATCCAACCCAGTGGCCCAGACATTATTTAGAGCAGTAGCTATTAATAACAAGATTTAATTGCAGGAACCTGTATGCAGATACTATGGCCTTCATTCAGAGGCAGCCGTACGGTCTACGACCGCATGGCTGCCTCGATGTTTGTCAAGTGCGCATGCGCACGAGGGAGCCGGCTCCTTTGTGTGCATGCGTGAGACCCGCTACGACTGACAGCGCCGGTCGTAGCGGGTCTCTTTCCAAAGGGGGCGAGCTGTCGATGTTGATTGACAGCTCGCCCCATTTGGAAGGCGGGCCGGGGGGGTGGCAGCCCAAATGGAGGCGTTCCCATGGGAAAGCCTACCATTTGGGGGAGGCCCCACTGACATCACTAGTGATGTCAGTGGAGAGCTTCTGGCTCTGACAGAGCCAGAAGCTCTCCAGGGCTTACGACAAGTGAGACACCACTCTAGGGTCTCGTCGTAAGCCCCGATGGT
Source organism: Taudactylus pleione (assembly GCA_031769625.1). Classification (NCBI taxonomy): domain Eukaryota; kingdom Metazoa; phylum Chordata; class Amphibia; order Anura; family Myobatrachidae; genus Taudactylus; species Taudactylus pleione. Next base: position 11,696,697 of record JAUIMM010000161.1, read on the forward strand.
CGCGATGGTCTCTGACCATCGTGACCATCACCCTAGCAGTCATTAGAGCTGTGGGTGTAAACCCACAGCCTAACGACCGAAACAGAGGCGGGCGGTCAGGATGCAAGCGGCCGCCCAGTTTCTGAGCGACCGCTTGCATCATCTGACCGCCTCTGAATGAGGCCCTATATCCCTAGAATTATTAAAAATGATAGGGGGACTTATTTTACAGCTGATGTTTCCAAGAACACGTGTAAGGTGATGTGTAACAACACTAAGATTATTCCAGACTGTCTTTTCCTTTATTTGCCCCCCTTTGAGATACTGCTCAAACAGGCAGCCTCATGTGAAAATATGATAATGAGGTTACTGTGCAGGGTCTCACGAAGATGACTGAGAATAACCGAAATTGAAAGTGTTATTCACTAACATGTCTAATGCAAACTGTCATGATATCAAATCTGGAGAATTTGTTATGATCCAATTTTTTTTTAGCTCAGGATGTTTGACTGATCGGTGGAAAGGTCCGTATCTGACGATACAACATCCTCAAAGGGTGGCCGAGGAAGATACGTGGGTCCATTCCACTCACTATAGGGAGGTTAACCAACCGGTGGAGATACAAGGCGGAGACAAGGCCGATAACGTGGACCTGTCGATTGCGAGCTTGTGCCGGAAGGATTAAAAAGGTGACGGTGAGATATCTGAGCTAAAGAAATGTGTAGATCAGTGCTTCCAGCAATGGAGTGGTCTGCTGTGGTCATCCTAGTTCTTTTTTTTTTCCAGAGTTTTTGCAGTGATGATCTGTTTGGGGATACTCAGTGTCTGTGATGGAGGACCGATTGAGGAAATGGGAGCTGATGGCAGTGCTGATGGAGTGGAGTCAGGAGAAGTGCAATGCCAATCAGGGGAGTGTCTGACCAAATTTAGTATTATAATTGTTATATTATTTGGGAAGAATACTTCCAGAAGTTATGGCCCTCACACATGTTGAAATGCTTGGTATACATAAAAACACACCATCACCATAACTTCACACGCAATATGAACACAGAGGCAAAAGAAACATGATACCTGGTGATGTGCATAAAGCCACTCAGTTAATTAGTGAGACAACTGGTTTTCAAGTTTTAGTGGCACTGGATCCCACCAGGATCGCTCGGGGAACACTAAATTTTAGATATATTCAGGAACTTGCTAAATTGATAGATAATATCACCGAGATGTACGATGACACATTCAGGTATACAGGGAGAGAATTGCAAGCATATAAGAAAGAACTGATGCAACACAGGCTAGTGTTGAATTCTTTAACTGCTGTTACTGGAGGGTATTGCGTAACGTTAGCCACCCAATTTGGAGTAAAATGTTGCACCTATGTCACCAATGATACCAGCGAAACCAAGGAGGTGATAGACCGGAGGATGGATGAAATTCTGCAGCTAAAATGGGAGTTTCGTAAGAACCATAATGCTTCAGTGGCTGAAGTAGGGGAAAAGATAGAAGGATGGGTGTCATGGCTGAACCCAGTGAAATGGTTCTCAGGTCTAGGGGAGTAGGTCCAGGAAGTGATCGCCAGCATAGGCAAATTCTTGATCCTTATACTAATTGTCATCATAATAATTGGCATATGCGTCCGGTGTGTTCCTATTGTGTTGAAGTGTGGAAAATGTAAAAATAGAGTAAAACGAAAGAATGAAATTGTGGTGGTGGCCAGTATGAATACCAAGGTAAATACAGAACTGCATTACAACCCTAAGCTAGGAAACACCATCATTTAATGTATTATATTTAGCCATGCATAGAATGTATTATTGAAATGTTATTTTTAAAACACCTCAGATAATGTAAAGTCTAAATTCCCCTTCAAGACTGCTTTTATAAGACTGGTGCATCCCCACACCTTTCACATGATCTTCCAAGATCCGCAGTGTGCGTATAATAGTAGTTTTATGTCCCCACTCAGAGACACATTATTGATGGATTAAGAACCACCTTGTGCCATCCCATAATAACACTAAATAATATGTAAATGTAAGCCTAAATTAAATTCTAATAGCAGATTGTGATAGCATGTTATTCGCTATCAAAGGGTGGAATGTCGAAGCTGGATAATTGGCTGAGACAAGATCAGTTTAAAATTGAAGCATGCGCGATGCCATCTTGCGAATGGCAGCTAGACTCCATTTTAGAAACAAGAATCTGCAAGACGCCATTTTGCGACCAGCGTCACTTTAAGTTACAACTCATGAGCTTTGATAATCTACCAAGGGCAACTAGAAGAACAGCATCATTAGAAAAAGTAAATAGAATAGACAATGCACCAGAAAATGTGAGTGTTTTACATACAAATTGGGAATCCCTGTATGTAGACAAGTATAGTTGTGGCAATTGTAATATAACCCAGGCATTGATCTACACAATTGAATGTGTTTGAATCCTAAACAGGTTTTAGCCCCACACCCAGAGAGAATGGCCCCAGCTTCACAGCTGGAGGTAACACATTTGCATTGCAGTCTGAAACTGTGAGTGAGGAATGATATGTGTGTGTGTGTGTGTGTGTATGTACATGTATATATATATATATATATATATATAAAAATATGTTAAGTCCATCATAGATGGAATCTCATGCATAAACACCGCACATTACGCACAATTGAGCTGCTAACATGATGCCCAATAGCGAATGCACAATATCCTGCATGCGAATGCTGTTTATTAGCATCATGCGATTGCATCTTTCACCATTTCACATACACACATTAATACGCACAATTGCGCTGTTAACTAATTGCATATTAGCGAATGCTTAAGATCCTGTATGAAAACGCTGGTTATTAGCTTCATGCGCACACATCTGCCTCAAATTAACTAGAGTCTTTACATCACACCCCACATACTCACACATTACATATCCACATAAAAGGTTTAATGAGCTTTAAAGTATAAGATTTAAATTGGTATATTTAGTTTAAATGCTGTGAAATAAAGATATTTGATAACTACGTTTTTATACATGCTAAGAGAGCTGTGTTTGGTTTCATACTGATGCGTACTCTTTCAACAGAATTCTGGTACTATCGGTGTGGAGATCGCATCATGCATTCTCAAGTTATGGACCTGCAGAGACTACAAGCAACAAAATGTATATTTTATGAACAACTGTTAGGATGACTGTTAGGGGGCGGGAGGGCAGAGACCCCCAGTTGTTGGAGGCCGGGTTGAGTCTATTTGAACGCTCTGTAACAGATGGTTCCCCCATGGGAACCAATGGCATAAGCAAGAAACTTCTCTATTGTCCTGTCTATTCTGGGGGGGTATAAACATGTGTGCTCAAACACAGGGTCTTTAGTCATCTTGCTGAATGCTGATTGACGGAGGTTTTCTTTCTGAATGCCGGGATCTGGTCCAGAGCGCATGCGTATGTATACTGTACTTGGGGTCTGTATTTGCGTCTAATTGTGTATGGATCAATAGCGTGTAACTGACTGTACTTTTTACTTGAATAATACTTTGTGCTTCGGAACCACATGTTCCAAGTCTGGAGTCTTGTATTTACTGTATGACTGCATACGCAAATTGGCATCATCCTTAGAGGTTTATAGGTAGGATTTTAGAAGGTACAGGCAAGGGTATATAGAGATTAATTTCAATATCCTCAGCAGCTTCCCTTATAGTGCCTATACAGTAAACATCTTTCTCTTTAGTACCCATAAAGTACACATCTTCCCATCATCCAAACAAATGAAATTTCAGCAGTAAACACTCACAGCACATAGCACAAGTGAGCTAAGCAGTGCACGTTCTATATCCCTTACCAGAGCCGTAACTGGAATTTTTGGTGCCCTGTGCCAGAGAGAGCAGTGGCACCTACCCCCCTACCAATTTCTAACTAGGGACATAAGATAGTGCCCTTGAAAAAGGGCCATGGCTTCATGGGGAAGGGCCAGGGAATAGATAGGTGAGGCCAGGAGATGCTGGGGATAGAATAAGAGGAAGCTACAAGTGTGAATGATAATAAACTGGAAAATTGCCAGGCCCAAACAGTGCCCCTCTGCCCTGCAGAGTCCTGTGCCATGGCACTGGTCGCACTACCCTAGTTACGGCCCAGTCCCTTACTAGTGCAGTCATGACTGTGGCAAGAAAGGTCAAAGGAGACAGGCCATGGAGCAGGCAGGAGGTGATCCAAAGGGCGCGTAGCAGAGTGGAGAAACTGGGAGGGTAGACTATGCAAAAAACTGTCTGTAGGCAGTGGGTGGAGACACCCAGTGGGATTCCGAGATACCACAGGACGGCACCACCCGCTGGACAGATCTCCTGATTTTTGAACTGTCCAGAGTTATCACGGATGGGTGGCAACCCTAAGCTGTGCATCCATGCCAAATCCTGCACTTCCCTCCATTCCCTTCCTCCTCTGCGCTGCTCACTCCACATAGTACTGGGTTTATGCCAGAATGCATTCAGTGTAAGTAGTAATCCCTCTACTCCCCTGCGCACCTCTAACTCCATCCTCTGTGTGTATCTCTACTCCCCCTCTGCATGTGCCACCATATTTGTATTTGTCTTGGTTTCTCCATCCTGTATGTATGTATGCCTGTTTCTCTGTATGTGTACCTATCTCTCTGTCTCCCCATATATGCCACTCTACCCCCCAACTTTGTGTGAATGTTTCCCATTGTCACACCCTCCTTTTTCTCCCATATACTCCCACAATCCACTGTCCAATTGCCTCACCCATTTTGCTCCCTCATCTTACATTTGTCCCATTTTCACATCTTTATTTCCTCCTTTATTGCTTGATGTGATAGACAAACCAATATGTACTGTTTGTTGTCAATCAGTAACGTTGTACAAACAGGAGGGTAACTACGTCCACCACCATCTTTTTTTGCTGTGAAAAAATTGCAGAGACATTAGGGCACCACGATAGTTTAGGAACCTTTACCATATAGAAATTAGCCCTGTGAATAACAGGTTAGGGTTGTGTGAAATTATGCAATGCATGGTCACGCCCCTATGACTTGCGCCCAAGTCCTCTTTTCCTACGTGCCTTCGGGCGGTGCTTAAAGTCCAGACTGCAACCTAGTAAATGTTGGGAGGTATGATATAATAAGTACAATAAAGTGTAAAGTACACACTGTATCTAAGAATAACATACAACAATAAAATTACACTATTTTAGGTAGGACAAGGCAAAGCAGAACTGGTTTAACAACAGGGCAGCTGGGGCGGTCACTTTGGAGACCCCACGCACTGGGGGGGGTCCCTCACGTAGCTACATCAACAGTCTGGTAACATCACCAGTATATCACATAGACAATTTTATTGGTAGAGACCCCACAAATTAGTTTTCCTGGAGCCTCCATAAATCTTAATCCAGCCCTGAGGCACGGGGTGGGGGTAGGGCAATTCATTATCTTGTAGGCAAGTGCTGGCAAATCACAGGGAGGAAAGGCAGTTTGGCATTCAATGAGCCTGTACACAAGTTAAAGGTAAGCATACAGTATCAGAGTCTTTGAACAGATATAGAGGTAGATATACTAAGCCTTGCAGAGAGATAAAGTGGAGATAGATAAAGTACCAACCAATCAGCTTCTGTCATTTTTCAAACACAGGCTGTAAAGTGATAGCTAGGAGCTGATTGGTTGGTACTTTGTGGTCTATTTACTAAGCCTTTGATGGAGATAAAGTGAATGGAGATAAAGGGCCTGATTCATTATGGATAGCAATTGCAACAGCATACACATAGTGAATGACGGGACATCAGCATTTGGGGGGGGTGACAGGGGAGTGGATAGAGAAGCGCAGGCGTGCCTGTCCATTTGAACGTCTTTTTCATTTTTCAAACACAGCTTGTCACATGGCAGTTAGGAGCTGATTGGTTGGGACTTTATCTCTCTCCACTTTATCTCTCTCCAAAGCTAAGTACATCTCCCCCATAAAGACAAAAGACAATGAGCACAGGTGGCATGAGCAGTGCTAAAGAAGGAATAAGGTGTAAAAGGGTCCTGTCCAGAAAAGTGCATGTATTGTAATAGGGGGAAAGGTGAGCAGTTGATAAGTGTGCTGTGTATAAGAGCAGCTCAAGGGTGGAGATATTAGGGGCTGTTAGGTTTTAAAGAAAAGGTTCATTCTAGATGCATGTTTGAAGCTAGTAAGAATAGTAGAAAGTCTGACTTGGCTAGGGAGTGTGTTCCCAAGAAGGCGGACAGAGTGGGAGAAGTCTTGGCGGTGGGCATGAGTGGATGTAACCATGGTGGAGTAAAGACTGAATAAATCGAAGAAAGAAGGTGGAAGGGTGGGGATGTGGACATAAAAGAATTTGCAGATGCAGAGGTTGAGGAGTTTTTAAAGCTTTTCTAAGAGATTGTGAGTACTTTGAACTGGACTCTATAGAGGATAAGGAGCTAGTAAAACAAGCTGCAGAGGGGGGAGGCCAATGCCAAGTACAGAGAGAGGAAAATGAGACTAGCAGCAGCATATAGGATAGACTGAAGAGGGTAAAGGAGAGAATAGGGAAGGCCAGAGAGGCAGACGTTACAGTAGACATGGCGGGAGATGAATAGTGCGTGAATGAATCTTGGTGGCATCATGGGTGAGAAAGGGTCTGATCCAAGAGATTTTGGAAATGGCACAAATGAGATATTTTTTGATTGAGAGATAAAGGAGAGGTAAGAGTCAAGCAGAAAACTCAGCAAGCAAACTTGATGGACAGCATGGGGGTGGAAGTGGGGAGAATTAGTTTGGTTTTGGTTATGTTTTATTTGAGAAAATATTGGCACATCCAGGATGAGATGTCAGACAGACAAGAAGAAAAACAAGAGAGGTCAAGGGATGAAAGTTAAATTTCCGTGTCATCAGTGTCAAATGCAGTAGACAGATCTAAGAGGATTTGAAGTGACCATTGGCTTTTGCATTGAGAAACATCATTAGTGACCTTGGTGAAGGTAGTTTCTGTGGGGTGGAGATGACAGAAACTAGATTGAAGAGGGTCAAGGAGGGAATGGAAGGAGAGACATGTAGTGAGTCCTGTTAACAGAGGTGTCAGTTACTAGATCTCATATTGTACACTGTCAGTAGGCACACACTGGGAAAATCTCTTCGTGGTAAAACCAATATATATATTAAGCTGGTTTTGTTTAACAGCATACAGACATGACTGGTTAATATTAACAACAGACATTAATTCATCACATTTTCTTCTAGAAGATTCCTGTAACAACAGAGTACATAACATGAATACAGAGTGACAACGCTCCAACAAGTACTGCAACAGCACCACCTGCTGTCCCTCTGGTGTATTCAGAAACTACATTAAGGGGTATATTTGCTATAGAGCAGGATTTTAGAAGTGGAGATGTTGCCCATAGATCAGATTCTACTTAACATTTATCTGGAAGATTATAGCTAGAATCTGATTGGTTGCTATGGGCAACATCACTTCTAAAAATCCGCATTTTAGTAAATATACCCTAAGCCTTAGTCTGGTGCAATATGTCAACACCTGTTTCGCTCGCAAGCGGGTACATTTTTGCCCCCTGCGTATGCGCCACCTCCGCCGTGCGCATGCGCGAGACCCGGCCAGCGATGGCCACGCCGTCGCTACGGTTCTCACACCAAAACGGGGCGGCTGTCGATTGTGATTGACAGCTCGTCACGTTTTGGAGGCGGGCAGGGGGGGTGGCTACACAGACGGAAGTGTTCCTGAAGGAAGACCTGCCGTTTGTGGGAGGCACCACTGACATCACCAGTGATGTCAGTGGTGAGCTTCCTGCTCTATTTAGAGCAGGAAGCTCACTGGGGCTTGCGGGAACGAGACCCTACCTCAAGTGTCTCATCGCAAGCCCCGATGGTCACGACCATCGCAACCATCACCTGGCCACTCGCAAAAGCTGTTGGTGGTCACCCACAGCTTAGCAAGCGGCCAGGAGGCCGGCTCCATAAAAAAAAAAAAAAAACCGCCCAGATTCAGAGCAAACGCTCTGAAAGAGCGTCCGGCTCTGGATCAGGGCCTTAGTCCACTAAACCCATTTTTCCAGATAGTCTGCAATGTCAATCTCCAGCCAATGGCCTGACGAGAATATCCTTGGTCATATCCACTGGCAGCTCAAGGCTTCTCTTCCTGCTGTCAGCACAGCCAGTGTCCATGTCTGGTTGTCATGCATGTATTTAATTTCTTCCCTTGCTGCCTCTGTCTATCAACCTCACTTCTGGTAAGTCAGATACTTCCTCAAAAAGACATGGGTTCACATATCTTGACTGTGTTAGCTTTATATGAGAGGTGCATAGATCGGTTACCTTTGTTTCCTGTGGTTAAACGCCTTACTGCATCTCCCGTGCACTCCTGTGTATCTTTGCTATTTGGTTTACAGCTGATTTAAATCTCTGTTTTAATGGCTGTCTTACTACTGTCTTTGGAGTTAGTGTTTTCTTCTATAGCCAGATCTGCTCGGATCATCACTTAATTTCTCAGTTCCTCAACAAATGTCACACTATTGCTCATAGTTACTTTTTCTGATTTTGGATTTAAGTTTCTATGGGCCTGATTCATTACCGATCGCAACCACGATTATGCATGCATCGGCCGATTGTTGCGTTCTGCACATGTGTATGCATTGCAGTGTGAGTGCGCAAACTGGCCACTGAGATCGGGACTGCAATCACAGTGACAACACAGGCCCATAGCAGGGTGATTGACAGGAAGTGCCGTTAGTTGGTGGTGAATTCATCTCCATTGTCCCTACGAAATGCAAGTGAATTTCTTTGAAATGTATTTCTAGTCATTGTTACATAATCCTGTAATTTGTCTACTACATTATCTTTGCTTTGAATCAGGTAAGTGACTGTGTATCTGGAGTAGTCAACAGTGAAAGTCATTATATCTCTTACTGTACCTTCTGGTGTGCACACTTGTCGCTGTGTATGAGAACAAGTGGTCTCAATGCTCTGCTCTTACTTGTTTTGAAATTGTTATTCTTGTGGCTATTGCTTTTATACAGCATTCACACCTCATAGTTGTTGAACAGTCTGATTCTGTGAGATCCTTTGTTAAGTTGTCTATAGCCTGATAACCTCTAATAATCTTTAACCTACTTCACTAATATCTATATAACTAGAAATGACAAGACAGACACAGAAATTGCTATTTAAATAAGGTCACAACTTTTACAAATTTTTTAATCTAATCAAATTTTTATTAGAAACGAAGGTGGCCAAAGAAAGCATTGCTAATCTCAGCTCTAGCCCAAATATTCCTCACTATCAAATGGGGGGCGGCTGTACACCCCCCGACACAAACTGAGCTGCGGAGGCCTAAACTCCCCCCTCTATTGGCTTAGCACTGCTGGGGCCCAACCTTAATGAAGAAGCCCAGATCCCCCCATTGGGCAGAGACAGCTCACCCTGCGAAAGGGAAGGTGCCCCCAACAGCTACCATTTGCGTTCACTATTGGCCGCTGAGAAGCAATGCTTTCCCGCCAAAGCAGCGATCACTAAAATCACAGCCCGCCACCAAGTGACCCTATAACTATATTTGCAATATCGAAAAAATAGCATTAAGAAACACTCTCATCCCATCTACACTAAGATGAACCCCATCGTCGCGGAAGGCTAATGGGTCATCGTACCGGATACCCGGATGCCTTGCGACGAGGCCTCCTATGTTTATGATGTGTTTGCCAACAGCAGCATTAACTTTCCTACGTATGCAGTCAATCACAGGTCCTTTGTGAGGGCACCTCCAGACCTGACACTGCACTATGTCTGACCAAACAATTTGCATTGAGCTATAAACTGAATGCCATTTATCTACATCCACCCTGATGCTAATTATCAGTTTTATCCCTGTCCAATTACCCAAGTCATTACCCCCTGCATGTATCACTAGGCATCCTGGGGGTCCCCATTATTTTATGGATTCTTCAACTAAACGACCCATACCATCCCACTTTAGACCTCTGATACCTATCCACCTAACCCGCCAACCACTGAGCAACGTAGTAGCCTCCATGGCCGATGGCGAATGGGCCGCCCAATAAATTAACGAGTGACCCACGAACCAGACTTCTGAAGAGGTCTGGAGAACATCTGTAACAGATATAATCCGACATATAATTAATAATAAAACTAACCAATCATCACCATGCTCACACAAACCACATGAAACATAAAAGGTTGGGATGGGGGGAGGGAAAGGGGAGTGGAGCGCAAATAGGATGGGCAACCCAGATGAAGATAAAACCTGTATGTACAAAAAAAACCTTATTTAAAGGGAAATTTTTTTAGGGCAAATCCCTTTGTACCCCCACAATAGTGGTGAGTTAAATGACTAAGCCTGGGTTTAACGCTGTGCATTACTGCGAATGTACTTCTTGTATGCTGCTGACTTCCACCCACCAAGTTCCTTAATGGCCGGTTCAGAGCAACGTGCTTCAGCTGCGCAAGTGGCCGCCCCTATACGGAATGAATGTATGGCATACATTGCCACTTCCAACCCTAAAAATACTAAGCATCGCTTAAACACTGCAGAAAACTGAAATCTGGTAAGTGGTGAACCATCTGCATGCGCCAACCAATGCCCGCTATCCCTGGGACGTACTCTTGAGTAATTTTCTGCTAAGGTTACTGGGCACGCCTCTCTTACCACATGATCTGGAACCATCACCCATTTCCCCTTACCTAACTGATCTGTTTTAGACCTGTGAATTTTGCACAGGAGGGTCTTAGGTTTTTGCACCACATATTTCCCGAGTAGACCAGACTGCACAGACTGTTTAGAGGCAGCTACCAGCTCACAAACCCTAAATGCCCCAAAGAAGGCCATAGAAAATGCGATTTGAAACAACAATGTTTCAAACTCATTGGAAGCTACATTGGGCAAGCAATTGATTAAATCCTTAAGCAAGTCCAGGTCAATGGGGCGTCTCTTATCCTCCTTCACCCCTTCAGATTTGGCCCAACCCTTCATAGCTTTTGCAATTAAAAATGATTTTGTGGGATCATTTTTTCCATACATCTTTGAAAAATATGAAATCCCTGCTAATGCAGTAGCGGTAGACGCTCTAAATCGACCTTGTTTGTAACACCCCCATTCAAATGCACTTAAGCTCTGCTCGCAGGTCTTACCTTCGCATAAGCTAGAAACCCGAAACTGCTCCCAATCTTTCCATGCTTTGGAATAGGCCCGTCTCGTGAACGACTCCAACGACATGGCAGCTAATCCTTCTAACCCGTCTCGATAATCTGCCAGACAGAGGAAGGGCATTTTAAACCTTGGAGATTCGCCTTGGGAGCTAGCGCTCTGAAAACATGAAAGCGCCTCAGCGATGCAACTGTCTACTCCCGGGACATGCTTTGCCCGAAAAAGACTTTTGCCTCCAAACACTTAAGCACCAAATGCCGTAAAAGACGTAATGCCAAAGGTGATTGAGCTCTCTGATTATTGATAGCTTGCACCACTCCTAAGTTATCGCACCAGAACACAATGTTCCGGTTGCGAAGTTGCTGCGCCCATAATTCAACCGCAACTACTATTGGAAAAAGCTCCAATAGCAGTAGGTTTGCGGTCAAACCTGAAGAATGCCAAACTTGAGGCCACTGCTCCGTGCATCACTCCCCGTCTAGGTACGCGCCGAAACCCACCGAACCTGAAGCATCTGTAAACAGCTGCAAGCAGGGGCTGTCTGTGGGCCCACTCAACCAAATCTTAACCCCATTGAAATCCCTTAAGAATGACAACCACATGGTCAGATCATCCTTTATTTCCCTAGATAATCTAAGTTTGTGATGCGGAGCAGTGAGCCTGGTTGTAGCCCTTGCTAGCTTTCTACAGAAAACCTTTCCAACCGGTATCACCCTGCATGCAAAATGCATTAAACCTAAAAGGGATTGAACTTCCCTAAGTTCAATCTTGTTACCTGATAAAGAACCGCTTATCTGTTCCGTTAATCGCTATACCTTATCCAATGATAAACGGCAGCAGCCCACCACTGTATCAATTTTGATACCCAAGTAAGACAAACAGGGTGTGGGACCCAACGTCTTATCCTGAGCAATTGGTACTCCTAAAACTTTGAACAGCGCCTGTATTGAAAACAATGTTTTCTTACATGCCTCTAATGATACTGCCTTTGAACCTCTATATACCCTTGCCTATACCTTCTGATATCCTGCCTATAAACCTCTAAGGATGACGCTATTTTGCGTACGCAGTTATACAGTAAATAAAGACTCCAGACCTAGATCCTGTGGTTCCAAAGCACAAAGTATTATTCAAGTAAAAGTACAGTCAGTTACACGCAAGTTATAAGTACAATTTAGCGCAAAGGAATTATACAGACCCAAGTACAGTTATACATACGCAGCGTTCTGGACCAGATGTAGGCATCAGCAAGAAACCCCTCGTCAGTCAGCATTCAGCATGAAGACTAGGAACCCAGGGTCAGAGCACACATATTTATACCCCCCAGAAATAAACAACACAATAGAGAAGTTTGTTGCTAATACCATTGGTCCTAAAGGAGAGGGCATATGTTACAAGGCATTCAACAGGTTGGTTCAAATAGACATAGTCCACCCTCTAACAACTGGTGGTCTCTGGTTTCCCGCCTCATGCAAATCCTAACAGTTGGTCATATAATGTACATTTTGTTGCTTGAAGTCTCTGCGGTCCATAAGTGGAGAATGCATGTTGCGATCTCTCCATCGATATTACCGGAATACTGTTGAGAGAGTACGCATCAGTACAATACCAAACATGGCTTACTTATCATGTATAAAACCTTAGATACGAAATAATCTTTATTTCATAGCAATTATAATAAATGCGCATACTTGAATCTTATACCTTAAAGCTTATGGAACCTTGTATGTGAATATGTAATGTGTGAGTATGTGGGGTTTGATGTAAGATGTTAGTTAACTGGGGGCAGATGCGTGTGCATGACCTAGGCATTCGCTAATATGCGATTAGTTAACAGCGCAATTGTGCGTATTAATGTGTGTATGAGAAATGGTGAAAGATGCAATCGCATGATGCTAATAGTAATATTGCCACATGTACTAAAGTGTGAGTTTATCTAAAATGGCGCTTGGGTGGCCATTCGCAAAATGGCGTCTTGCGATCTCATTTTCAAGATGGCATCTTGTGGCCAGTCGCAAGATGGCATCGCTGTGATCCAACTTTAAACTGATCTTGTCTCAGCCATTTAGCCACCTTCGACAGTCCACCCTTTGATAGCGAACAACATGCTATCACAATCTGATTTTAAAATATAAATTAGGCTTACATTTATATACTATTTAGTGTTATTATGGGATGGCACAAGGTGGTTCTTAATCCATCAATAATGTGTCTCTGAGTGGGGACATAAAACTACTATTATACGCACACTGCAGATCTTGGAAGATCATGTGAAAGGTGTGGGGATACACCAGTCCTAAAAAGGCAGTCTTGAAGGGGAATTTGAGACTTTACATTATCTGAGGTGTTTTAAAAATAACATTTCAATAATACATTCTATGCAGGTCTAAATATAATACATTAAATGATGGTATTTCCTAGTTCAGGGTTGTAATGCAGTTCTGTATTTACCTCGGTATTCATACTGACCACCATCATAATTTCGTTCTTTCGTTTTACTCTATTTTTGCATTTTCCACACTTCAATGCAATAGGAACACACCGGACACATATGCCAAATTATTATGATGAAAATCAGTATAAGGATTAAGAATTTGCCTATGCTGGCTATCACTTGCTGGACCCATTCCCCTAGACCTGAGAACCATTTCACTGGGTTCAGCCATGAAACCCATCCTTCTATCTTCTCCCCTACTTCAGCCACTGAAGCATTATGGTTCTTACGAAATTCCCATTTTAGCTGCAGAATTTCACCCATCTTCCGTTCTATCACCTCCTTGGGGTCGCTGGTATCATTGGTGACATAAGTGCAACATTTTACTCCAAATTGGGTGGCCAACATTACGCAATACCCTCCAGTAACAGCAGTTAAATAATTTAACACTAGCCTGTGTTGCACCAGTTCTTTCTTGTACACTTGCAATTCTCTCCCTGTATACCTGAATGTGTCATCGTACATCTCGGTGATATTAATTTAGCAAGTTCCTGAATATATCTAAAATTTAATGTACCCCGAGCGATCCTGGTGGGATCCAATGCAACTAAAACTTGAAAGCCAGTTGTCTCACTAATTAACTGAGTGGCTTTATGCACGTCACCAGGTATCATATTTCGTTTGCCTCTGTGTTCATATTGCATGTGAAGATATGGTGATGTGTAATTTTATGTATACCAAGCATTTCAACATGTGTGAGGGTCATAACTTCTGGGACTACTCTTCCCAGGTAACACAAACCTTCGGATCTCGGGGAGAGCCACTTATACACTTTTCTTCCACATATAAAATATACATTATCAGGGAGAACATAAGGAATGGTATGCATCATTATCATTAAGCACATTTCCCTTGCAAACAATCCTATTTCTGGGTCTTCCATCTGGTACATGCAGGTCTCTGGCTGTATTATTTTAGCACAATAACCATCTGGCACCTTACCAATAATTTCTTTGGTGGAACTCAATGCATACCGGTACCTAAAATGTCTCCCACTAGATTAAATTGAGCGTAACAAATCATGGTTTGTGGACTCATTATCAGCTCTTTGTGAGAAGGTCATCATCTGATTATTCCCTGTCACTTCCCAACTCCCAGGTTTATTGGGGTTGGTTATGTTTAAACACAAAAGTGATCTATCTACTTGGAATTGATAGAGTTTGAAATGATGTGGTTTGAATGAGAGCTTTATGTTGCTTTAGGCTTATGCAGCCTTCAGATACCTTAGTTGCAGTATGGGTATCTGTGTCTTGGTCATCTATGCCACACATAAATACAGTCAGTATGTCTGTGTGTGCTTAATCTCACGTGTTGAGTTGGCTGTGTCTAATACTTATCTACTATTCTGTATAATACACATTTCTTGGAATTTGACAGTAAGTCCTTTAGCCGTCAAGTTCCTTACAGACAATAGTTCGCCTTCCGATCTGGGAACATATAATACATCTTTTACTGGTATTGGTAAATTAACGCCATTTGCATTGGAGCATATGAGTAGATCGTGTCCTATACCTTCTGCAGTGATTTTGGTACCGTCTGCGAGATAGATTGCTTCTTTATGATTCATGGAGAAGGTATGGGATTTGAATCCGCACATGACTAAGTTGAAATAGGTGTTGTGTAAAGACACAATATAACTATCCACAATGAGTTTGCCAACCATTGTAGAATGTATCAGTTTTAAGAATAAGTTAACGAATAATTACTAGCGTTGGCGGTGCAACAAGGGTGTAGGAAATTAGAATATGTACAGACACTGGTCCAGGATGTGTACCAGAGAAAGCTAGACTCCATGTTTGGTGCACTCTCACGTTGAAAAAACAGTTAAAATATAACTTTTAATATAATTTTTTAAGAAAAATTAACGATGACACAGATACATACAAAACACATAACATACTATACAATAATCTTATCAATATATATGAAAATTCCAATTATTGATTATATCAAAAAAATCCCTGAGGAAAGTATATCATCCCTATATAATAGGCATGTCCATTAGCAGGGATTTGGTAGGTGAAATTATAAGTAAGTAATCCCTCCACTTTAAGATAAAAATATCTAGATTTGTATCCTTATCATATAAAATTAGGACCTAGGCAATGCACAGGAGGCTGTATGTTGGCAGTATGTACAAAATTTGCATCTGAAGTGTTGCTAATGTGTACAAAAT
This sequence comes from Taudactylus pleione, assembly GCA_031769625.1. Lineage (NCBI taxonomy): Eukaryota > Metazoa > Chordata > Amphibia > Anura > Myobatrachidae > Taudactylus > Taudactylus pleione. The sequence continues at coordinate 11,712,489 of JAUIMM010000161.1, forward strand.
TTGCATCTAAAAGGTACAGCGATTATTTACCTAGACCAGAAAACCTGGTACTGCCAAAAACTGCAGATTTATCAAACCTGAGATACAGTGTGCTATCATAGACAAAATTTGCATCTAAAGTGTTGTTAATATGTACAAAATTTGCATTTAAAGGTACAGCGATTACTTATCTAGACCAGACAACCCGGTACTGCCAAAAACTGCAGACTTATTAAACCTGTGATATAGTGTGCTATCTTAGACAAATGTTTAGATGACCATCAAGAATGTTGCTAATGTGTTTGGAATCTGCATTTAAAGGTATTGCGACCATTGAAATTGCTGAAACCAGAAACTCTGTTATTACAACTATATATGTTTAAAGCACATATCTGGCAAATATCTGGAGCACCCCTGAGGAAGTCTAAATAGACTAAACGCGTTGGGACCTTGCTCCAGTGTCTCTCCACTCTGCTGAATACATTGCAGATAAGCATTTTTACTATCTCTAACTTTTATGTTATGTTTTGTTAACCCCTATATCCTCTGTATCCCTGTAAATGTGATTAAAACCCCCTTTTGTGAAAAAGCATACCTGTGACAAGGGTCATTTTCTGCTTGTTTGAGGCTAACCATATCCATCTGTATGCGGACTATGGGGGCCTCCATGGGATCCTAGAGGAGTTATCAGAGTACACAATACTATATGCAGTTTTTCAAGTATCTTTCTGGTACGCACTATACATTGAATTATATGCGCTGATTGTAAACAAAATACTACACTATATTTGTGTTCTATCTGGCTCTGTTGGAGCCTCTTCTATTAAGGTTTTCCTGACCTTTTGGAGGACCATACCTATCCCACCATATGGAATCTCAGTGAAAGAATCACAGATAAGCCTTAAAGATTTATTATTTGGTACGCACATTATATTTTGAGCACGTACATTGTTGTATTAAATACTACACTATTAGGCGCATGCCTTTTCCCAATTCCACTTCCAGATCCTATTTATCCTGATTGCCGTTCAGGAACCTGGGAAGACTGCTGCCACCAGAGGGATCAAAGTGTCACACGTATTAGAACTATATGGATTTCACTTTGTATTGAAACACATTTATTGCACAAACAGTGCAATACATTTCTAAGGACTTTAACCCCTGCACCGGTCTATACACCTTCTACAAAATATATATATATATATATATATATATATATCCTTTTAGAATGTAAGCTCTTTAGAGCAGGGCTCTCTACCCTCTTGTGCTTCTCCTTACTTTAGTTTCATCCACTTCTTACTCCCCACTAGGGCACCTAACACTTGATTGCTTATGCCCTGTTGCTTATTTGGGTGTTATGGTCACCAATGTAGCAATGTATATTATACCTGTCCTTTTTCTCCATTGTATTTGTATTGTACTGTTAGCCACTTTTTTGGTTATGCACTTCGTAAGACGCTGCTGAACACTTGTGGTGCTATATACATAAACAATAATAATAATTATATATATATATATAACTATACAGCCTGGCACCGCGGGGTTGATATATATATATATATATATAAAACCAGACACCATCCATATATTCCAAACATAGGTAGCAGATCTATTTGAGACGCACAAAATACAATGTAATCACTTCAAGATCTCTAAATTATAGGGGTGCCAGTTTACCAGAGATATGTATATATCATTCCATCAACATCTAATAGGTCAGTTCAGTAGATCTGTAATCACCACTGGTAACAACGGTGTAATATTCATACCCTTGGACTGTCCTACATCCGTTGATGTATAATTCTGTTAAGAAAGAGACCTCCTCATACTATCTATTGGTGTTTTTCAAAGGTTAGTATACATTGTAATTTTTTGCATAAAGTGTATCAATCTTTGTTATGCAAGAGTTAATCTGTGTAATACCGAATCAAATAACAGCACAAGAATTTCACATGTACATAGTTATTCACAATATAATGTTCCCTTATGTGCATAACTAATCATAATTTTAGCATACATGCAAATATTTTTTAGACATAAGAGAGAGTGTGCAATAGGTGTTCAAGCCTGATTGGCAAATCCCTTCTGATTTTAGCCCGTGTGCCAAGCGATATGCTTGGCAGGGAATGGGTTAATAAGAGAGTTTAATGCCTACAAGTCACGAAGAGAAAGAAGTTAGTAACATGTGCTTCTGCTGTCCAGCCTCTTGAGACCATCCTTACACTGATACTTGATGCATTGCAGTGCATATGGATAGTCCCGGGCGGATGAGAGCGCACCCTGAAAAAAGTGTACCTGTTTCAGAAAAAGTGATCTCTGATGTCCGGTGTGGGAAGTGTGGGAAGTGCGGCTGCACTTGTGGTAAATTTCCCTGGAGCGTCGTCTCCACTGAGACCTGGTCCTGTGAGAGCTCACACAGAGACCCAGAAGTGCTTGTAATCGATGACGTACGTTTCACTCAAGGCTTGATCACATCTAAGCTGGGTGTGATTACTCAGGGCATCCCTTTTATGGGATGATAAATGGGCAGGCTATTTTCCCATTGGTCAATATTATATTGAGCCTTGACATAGGTTAAGAGTTTGTTAGTCTGGAGGATGGATATATGACAGTGGGGTGCAGTCAGAATTAACCACATATCTTCTAGTTCTAATGTCAGTCTTGCTGGTAATTAAGCCCATACTTGTTGACATACAGTACTAACATCTAGATATACATTCATATAATTATTAAGCCAAGTTATGATTCATGTCAAGCTCAGTGAAGAAATGAAGAAATCTCTGTCACTTTTCATGTGACTTGTTGCTCCTGAATCTACATACAGTACCAGCTATTTGTTGATTGAGTTACTTTTGCTTTAAAAGTTCCACTCCACTTGCTTGTGTATATGTTTGTGAGTGTAGTTTTAACTGTCTGCTTGGACCCTTTCAAAGATATTTTCTGCTGTTCTGCTCTCCATATTAAGCAGTTTATCTTTTTATTTCCAATTGTCTTACATCTAAAATATGCTTATTTCCTTATTATGCAACTGGGTATCGGTAACTGTAAGGGCTTGTTCTTTGTCACTGTCCATTATCCTGTATAACTTCTTTTCTGAGGTGATATTCATCTTTGAGTCTGTTTATCACAAAATCCAGTGTGAGTTCTGCTTCAGGCCTTGTTTCCAGCTGCACAGGAACATGGCTACAACGCAGGGTTTACCTACCCTCCCAATTCGGCCGGGAGTCTCCTGATAATCGGGTGCAGCTCCCGGCCCCCCGGAAAGGCAGGCAAGCCTCCCAGCTCCTGACCTCCCCCCGCAATTAACTGTTAAACCCCCGCAGTTGCTGATCCCCCCGCACGTCATTTTGGCCCCGCCCCCTGCTTCACAATGCCTGTATTATCGGCATTGTGTAGAAGGGGTGAGGTCAAAAAGACGCGATCCCTGCACCCGTCACACCTATAAAACATCAGTCACCCACCTGGCCATGCCCGGTTTTGCCGGCCACGCTCCCCCTGCCCTGCCGAACTGGCTGGTCCTTCCCAGAAAGAGCAGCCAGAAAGTCGGCAACTATGCTATAACGTGGTTGCATTTTATATCTTCAGCTGTGTTACAAATTCCAGCAGCCCATATATATGCTCTTGCATAGTCTTTCCTTTGCTAAGTCTCACCTGGTACAGTTTTTAGAAATAATATGCTGCTTAAACTAGTTAGCTCATGTAGTCCCTGCAATGTGTCCCACATACCCTTAGCAGTATTCTCATGTCTTGTATGAATTAGCCGATCATATTCAGCTAATAAGCTTATGGTTGCACATGCCTGTCTGTTCTTCTTATCTCATTCCTGATTATCAATCTCTGGTCTATCTGTAATTATAACTTCCCACAAATCATCTTTAGACAACAGAATTTGCAGTTTACATTTCCAGAGTTGATAGTTATCATTAGACAACTTGGTCACTGCTAGCCTAAGATCTGTGCTGCGCGCCTGTTATGATTCCTAGAGGGAATCGACGGTATTAATGTAAAGCCAACTGATTACAGCCTTGAGGGTTGGAATGTATTCTACTAGTCGTGGCCAAGGGTTAAATATTTGGTTGCAGCCGTTGGGCTATCGATGCTGCCTTGAGGCTAGTTTGCCTTGGCTAGGTGTGCCGAGGGCAAGAGGTGTGACGCAACCTGTTCCCTTGCAGGCAGAATCTATGCAGCAGTGCCACCTGGAGCATCCTTAAGATGCTTCAGATGGTCACACCGCAGCCCTTACAGCTCCCCGGTGCATCCTTAGGCATTGCTGTAATCACCGGCGATTATGGCACCGCCCCCCATGTGACATCTGTAACATCTTTGTTTGTGTCTGTATATCTGGTCTTTGTTTTTTCTCATTCCTTTACCTGTGTCTTCCATTACTCCTTTTAATTCTGTCCCCCCTCCTAATTCTATTATTTATCCCACATCACCCATCTTTTCCTGTACCTCCACGACACACCTTTCCATTCTGCCCCTACCACTGTTCCTCTTACCCTGATCTCATTCCGCCACCCCCTTTCTTCTTCCAATTGTCCCTCCTTCACCCCTTACCTTCCTCCTCCTTTTCTACTGAAGGCGATGGAGCCCTGATGATCGACGATCAGAAGTGGTGTGGCGAAACCTCAGGATGCCAGGTAAGCACATTCTTCTGTTTTTAAATTATGTTTCCTCTTTATAATGCTGCTGCCACTGGTGAAAACCCTGATGGCAGTAAATTCTGCCAATTTTCACCAGTAAAACTTCCCCATATGAACAGCACAGGAATTTTGGCTGAACTTTTATCGCCACAATACCTGTTCTTTCAGCAGATTAAAAAATGCTTTATTCTTTGCAAAATATTTTTATTTATGTAGAATTTTTATTTATTTCTTTTATCTTGTAGGGATGGGTGGGGGGCCCCAGACCAGTAACTTACCTAGGGCCCCATGCAGTGTAAATCTGCCTCTGCACTGTTCTGTGTATGTTTCTGCTGAACTCGCAGCTCATAGGCAGGTGAATTGATTTCATGACTTTTGACAGGAGTTTTGTCCATTCTCATGAGAGTTTTGAAACTCTCATCTTGGTAAATTCCCGAATCCTATCTTCACTAGTGAAAAGTTACTCGAGTTTGGCCGAAGTGAAGAGAGTTTGCTAACTCTACAGAATTTTCCTGTAGCAAAGGAGATTTATCTCCCGAGTTTATTATTAGTAAATTTGCGACTGGAAAAAAAATGCCCAAACTCTCCAGAGAATGCTAACTCTACCAAACTGGAATCTTAGTAAATTTACCCCTAAATGTGGACAATCAATATGTAGACATCCAAAATGTTGACAGAGATATGTGAATATGGACATAATTTAAAAAAATTAATAAAAAGACAGTTAACATATAGAGTAGACAAGTACAAAATGTCATACAAAAAAAGAGAAGAGAAAAAGTGGTTCTACCAAATAGGCGCACAGATAGAAAAATGATCAAATATAACTTTTATTAATTAATATCTTAAAAGGACCTATTCCATATTGTTTGGTTTGAGTACATTCACAGTGAAATATATTGGTTAAAAAATAGGAATAGAAAACATAAATTGTGCTCGAATGTAATAGAGTGTTTAATAGAACAATATGTCTGTTTTATTGTGTCTAATTATTGTCACATCATTACTATTACCTGGAAACAGATTGATTGCACAAGTTAGCTAGAGTATAATAGGGAATTCTCCCAACACAAAGGTTATAAGGTAATAAATATTAGACCAATCGATATCAATAGCAGAGCCCGCTTGGCGTCCCAGGTATATAAATACTAATAGTTACCCATTACTGGTCTACCACCATAAAGCCTCTAAATAGGCTGTGATATGATGGACACAAATATACCCTATATTGTAGGACCTCTATTGCATTCTTATTGTGGGTTACCATAAATGTATCTCACACGTGATCAATTACACTTTTGTGACCAAAGTCATATAGTTATAAGTCATAAGTTATCTCCCAGGGTACTATTGTGCATATTACAGTACCTGGTAATTGCCTATATCATATATGATGGATATACACAGGAACAGGAGTAACCTATATCCAGAGATTTTTTACAAATACATGTGTGATAATTCATTAAATGAAAAAAAGGGAAAGCGTCTGGTCTATCAAAGAGAATTTTTAAATAACCTTTGGGAGTAATTGGAGAAAATTATCTCAAATATGATTATGATATTTGCTATTAGATAACAGATTTCCTGTGGAGCTCCTTTCTGTGAATAAATATGATCATAAGTCCGTCTGCTTATAATGTTAAGTGACTACTGAACAATAGAAATTGCAGACAAAACATTGTATCTTGCTTTATCAGTTCTGTTTACAGTTGTGCATTTTTAAACAGAAATGCATCAGCTTATTTACAAACCAATAAATGAGAAAATACACACTAATATATCAATAATTACTTTTGTCTCATTTTGTTGGTAACATAAGCACCTGCTTTTGGTAACATATGTATAACAAATTCTGCCAATATTAAATGTTCACTCAATAGAGCAAGTGACATATAGTGACAGATAGTGAGCAGGTCTGAATCAGGCCCATAGTACATATTTCACAATTACATTAAGTAACAGACATGCCAACGCGTATGTTTCACTGTTATGCTTTTTCAAGGCTAAAATAAAAGTACAAAATGTCAACAGTCAAAATATAGACATGGTAAATATGTCGGCAAGATCAAAATGCCGACATAATTAACATGTTGATATGGTCAAAATGTGGACAGTTAAAATAAAGGCAGGCACCAGTCTATATTTAAAATGTTGTCATTTTGACCATGCTGACACTTTGAACACATGTCAACAGATAAAATAACTAGGTACACATTTTGGTGTCTACATTATGATTGTCTATATTCTCATTGTCAACCTAATATACCACACCTGTTAATCTATGGGTAGTTACCTAGATTTTAAATGTTAACATGGTTCAAAATGTCCATAGCTGTATTAGATGAGAGTCTAATTATGATACTACTGTATGTTACATTGGTTTAAAATGTAATGAGAAAAATAAGTGTTTTTGTTTATGTATTTTTGTGTCACATCTTCTAACATCAATGCTAACTAGATATTAACTTACTAACATCTGTTAACTTTAATAATAACTTGCTATTAACATACTGTATGTCTATCAATTGCATTCTCTTTGTTTTCACATACTTCTGATAATAATTAGAATCACTATATGTTCTGATGTTTTTTATAAAGAAAAAAATACATTATTATTTTGAGACTAAAATGTAACAATCGGTAAAAAGTATAGAACTTATGCCATATTTAAATGCTATTGTCAATTTGTTATGTTCTCCTTATCAAATAAAGTGAACATGTATTTAATGTTCCTGCAACCTTCTAACATCATAAAAGCCATTCGTATTATAGTTAATCTGCTGATATAATAGCATAGAGTAATTTTTTGAAAGACTATCTATTATTAATAGTAATAAGTATCACTATTAGTACATGTCATCAATATGTCAGACCTCATGCTGAGATGTATATATTACTGACAGACACATTTTAAAAGTTGATAATGTGATGTCATTTTTTAACTCTGATAGACAGGAGGAAATCTGGAAAACATGCACTTTTATGCATCTTGTTTGTATTTAGTGTTTTTAATTTTTTTATTTACAAGATGGGTTTAATTATGAAGGATTAAATTAGATTGGTTATTTTCGCTTAGTAAATGTAATGTTTGCTTACTAAAATTTATAAACAATATGATCACAGGATATTTGCTACTATCATCTTAGGATCTTACGCTGAGGGGAGCTGTACCCCTTTGCCACTATGCAAGTAAAGGCTTGATTGCTTGAAAAAGGTCCGCTTGGGGACCGAAACATCGCTACCTGTATGTAAGCCTACAATGATTTTTTGGAATAAATAAGCTGCATTATATCGGTGAGTGCCATCTTCATTTAATATATATTTATACACACATATATATATATATATATATATATAATTATATATATATATATATATATATATATATATAATGTGTGAATATCTAAATATAGCAGAGTTTGTCTGCTGGTGTTTGAAATTAAGGAGTTGAGAATAACAGAAACAGCAGCAAGCCCATTAAGTAAACTTTATATATAATGATTACTTATTGCGGGTACTATAGAAAGTGTAAGCAGCATATTTACTAAAGGCCGATTTTAATCGATTAAAAATCAGTCCAAAATTAATTTGGGGCTGACAGACATTTACTAACAGACAATTTTTGATTTGTGTTTTTAAATATTAGTAAATGTGTGATTTAGCCCCAGAAACAAAACATCGATGTTGATCAATTCTGATTGATTATGATCAATTTTAAATTGATCAAAACCGATTTAGTATATATACCCCTAAGAGTTACACAGTATAACGGAATGTGTGGTATAAAATGTGTATTCCAACGTTTTCGCAGAGAAGACAAATATTTACAGTGTGCATGCTGGTCGGGAAGGAGATCTTCTGTAAGCACATGGGTTACTCCCCTCCAATCTCTGGGCTGTCAGACAGTGTCACACAGAAGGCCAGAAGCTGCTGCACTTTAGTGCAGCATCTGCCAGCATCAGGCAGCCTCCTGCCCACTGATCCTACGGAGATAGAAACGCTCAGGGGAGGGGTGACAAGGGGCTCACTGCAGAAAGAGTTAGTGTATAGAAGGCACGAAGAAGGCATCTGATCTTTGGACAGCATCTGATCTCTGGACAGATAATTATTTTAAGTGACATCTTACAGAAACTCCCTTTGAGTGTTCACAGTTCTGGGTATGCTTAATGCAGAAAGGAGAGTGGCAGAGGCGGTTTGATGCCAATGAGATATGCAGTAGCTGCTGGCTGGGTTGGTAGGAGCATAAGAAAGTGGAGCAGGAGGCGGAGGATAAGCAGCTGCAGCACAATGCACAGAGCTAGGAGGAGAAGTAAGCAGCAGTGACAAGTTGGCAGCAACTTTTACCCCTCTTAACAAAGCCAGAGATGTTGGCAGGGTGCAGAACACTGTACTGCCACAGCAGCGGACTAATCAGGAGACTGGGAGAGAGCATCTGTATGTTATACGGTTGTGTTATTGTTCTCTTCTCTCCTGCTTAGTTGAGATCACTGTAATATTAATAAGACCCTGCCGCTACTGGAGGAAGTGATGGAACAGCTGTGAGGTCCAGGAGATTGTGGATGATGCTGGTAGTCAGATTAATCCTTGGATTTACAGCGGCCTTTTAGTTGATCACCTCCAAAGTAGCTAACATGAGAAAGAAGAAATGACTGCTTGTACTAGTACCAAAGTGTATACTAGAAGCAAAGTGTACAGAGGATTTAGACTGGGCACAGAAGGGGCATTGTGCCCAACAGAAGTCTGAACACTTGAAGGAGAGATAAGAACATGGAGTGCAGAGTGCTTTTCTGTCCTGTGAATTTTATTATAGTATACTGCCTGTTCTCTGATCTATATGGCATTAATCTCCCCAATAATCTGGTAGATTTATATCACCCTTGCAATTAAATAATTGTCAGATAAGCTTACAAGCTGGAATCACCTTACTCTCTTGGTACTTGATCAAAATAGTAACTTTCCCAGGCTGCTGTGCTGTGTTTGTTGCAATTATTACCCATTCTACTTGCCCAAAAAGATACCAAGTTAATTAATGGCCACTTTTATCATTTTATTTGGCATGCAGTTAACTTTTGTTAACTCAGATCAAATGGGGTAACTAATATTTTTCTGGCATTACCAAATATAATCATGCACCCCAGCTGTGTTATTTAATGGGTTGGCTCCATGGGCAATAATTATGCATCAATACTTCACTAGGGTTTCAATCTCGAGACTAAGTTAGTATTAGAGATGTGTGCCGAACCCCATGTTTTGGTTTTGTATCTGGATCTCCCCTGGTTTTGGATCTGAATCTGGTTTTGGATTTTTTTTCCTTTGTGTTTTGTTTTTCAGTTTTGGTTTTGGATCTGTATTTTTTCCAAAAAATTATATAAACAGCTAAAACCACATAATTTGGGCCTGTTTTTGTTCCTACAGTAATATTAACCTTAATAACAATCATTTTCAGGCATTTCTAACCACCTCACAGCTCACAATATTGATTTTACTGTTTATCACCAATATAGGCCATAGGCTACAGCAAGCTGGCTGGCTAAAGTAAGCAACAGAGCAGCAGCACAAACGCACGGCAGTTAAAAAAAAATATAGAACATCTATGAAACATTGCCACACAGCAGTGGCAGATAGGATGGCAGTTTAATAAACTATAATAATGTCAGTCGGCAATGCCCCAAATTGTGCCAAATGTAAAGAGGTGCAAGATAGAATTGTCCCTCCTACCCACTCTTATGTGGGATATTAAAAAGGACATGCACAGTTTAACAAACCAAGCACTTTAGCCACTAGGACTGACACTTTTGTGGCTGAACTCCTTGGTTTGTTTGGTGGGCCCCCACAAAACATTTTTTGGAAGGACTACCTTCAATTATTAAGAAGGAGGTTGATGATGAGGGTGTTGGTGGTGAAAATTGCATGTGCTGGTCCAAGCTGCTGGTAGCTGATACTGGACTGCTTGTTATTAATTTACAAATTATAATTTTGTTAAACAAATTGCATGAACTCGCTGCAAAGCTGCAAATGACGTAACAGGGAGTAGGTGCCTAGATGGTTAACATCCCTTCCTCTGCTAACCTTGGCTTTACAAATGGAACAGATGCCTTCACAACTGTTAATTTAGATTAAAATAATTCCACACCCAAGACGTGGCTTTTCTGGCTTTCTTTTTATAATTAGCAAGAATTGCTGCCACTGGTGGCTGATTTACGCATACCACATCCTCATCATCAACATCCTTATTAGCGTCAGATGGGACACAAATTTCCCCCTCATCCTCCTTTTGCACTTCCTCCACACTATCATCCTCATTTTTTATTATTTCACCATCTAATAGTAGCACAGCCATCATGGCGTCAGTGATCCGCTGTGAAACTGGGTGACAGCTGTTATATTTAATTCTTCTATCAAAGGACTGTTTAATAGTCAATTGTTTTTTTAAATTACTACTAGTAGTAGTCTTCTTGGTCCCTTTCTGGGATGAAGATCCAACCCCAGCAGCAGCAACAGGCGTAGCACTCAAGGATCCTTCTGAGGAATCACGTATAGGAGAGGAGTCAGTCATGCTTATGAAATTGGATGCAGGACTACTTCCAATCACGAATGAGGATGTTGATGATGATGCTGGTGTTGGAGGTTGCAGGTGCTTGTATCCAGATAGAAGGGAACAGCTAGGTGACACTGGACTGATTGTTGTTCGTTTTTTTGACCCCAAAGTTTTTGAATTTGAAATACCCTTTCCAATTTGATGAATGCGCTGCAAGTGATGTAACAGGGAGGAGGTTCCAAGATGGTTAAGGTCCTTACCTCTACTCACTATTACTTGACAATAGTTACAAAAGGCTTGGCAATGGTTGTCTGGATTTGGGTGGAGATAATTGCACAAATGAGAAGTGGATTTTTTGGTCCTTTACCCAGGCATGCCAACAATGGGATTTTTCCCACCATGGGCAACAACTGTTGCCTGATTTACAGTTTTTACACAAACATCCTTGCCATCAATCCTCATCATCCTTGTTTTTATCGCCAACTAGATAAATATCCTCCTCATCCACCTCGTGCAATTTAACAGAGGCATCCTCGATTTCTATGCCAGAAGGCACACAGATGGTGGAAGGAGGATCCTCTTCAAGTACAGTATTAGAAAGGTCAGGCTCACACATGACAACAGTGGACACACTTGGACTCTCCTTGGGGATTTGTGATTTTTCAGAGCACACAGTTGGTTCCGGTGTCTTACTCGTCTTAACAATTTTTATTTTTTTTGTACCTCTCCTACAAGCAGAGGGGCTTAAATCATCACTAGAATCACCAGTCATAAATAATAAAGGCCAAGGCCTTATCCTTTCCTTGCCACTAGTAAGTGTAGTGAATGGCATATTGCCAATTTTTTGTTTCTCTAAAGCTGACTTAGCTTTACATTTTTTTTGCTTTAACAGGGTAAAAGTTGGTTTTTTAGCCTGACTTTCTGGCCTGAATTAAGCCCTGGTACATCGGCCTTCATAGATGACGTTGACGGCCTTACATCGTCATCATGACTGCTGCTGGCAGCTACAAGACTGGTATGTGGATCCTGCTCTCCGGCCATGTGACTGTCCTTCATACTCACTACACACAAAAGAAATAGTTGTTTTTATTTTTTTGGCAGCAGCCCTTTACAGACAGCAGCACAGCACCCCTGTGCAGCTACGCCGATGACAGCAACAGCCAGGTGTTGCTGGCACGCACACAAAAAAAAAAATATTTAATTTTTAACACTGGGGTGAACCCCTGAAAAGAGGCAGCAGCCCCTTAACAGACAGCAGCATAGCACCCCTGCACTGATGACAAGTGTGGCTAACACTATTTTTTGTTTTCACATTGGGGGTGGGTGAAAAGCACCCTTGAAGGACAGAGCACCCCCTGGACAACACAGCACTACAGCCAGCCAGCCCCTATGGACAGGACAACAGCCAGCTCCTATGGACAGGACGACAGCCAACCAGCCCCTATGGACAGCACACCAACAGCCAGCCAGCCCCTATGGACAGGACAACGACAGCCAGCCAGTCCTTATGGACAGGACAATGACAGCCAGCCAGCCCCTATGGACACGACAACAGCCAGCCAGCCCCTCTATAGACAACAGCCAGCCAGCCCCTCTATAGACAACAGCCAGCCAGCCCTTATGGACAACAGTGTCAGCGTGCAATTAACAATAACAAGTAACAACAGCACAGCTCCCAGCTCCCTCCCTCTTCACTCTCCACAGCCAGAATGAAAAATCGTGGGACTTTTCTAGAATCCAAAACCCACGAGAATCTGACAGCGGGATGCCTTGTTTTCAGATCTGAGTCAGGCAGGAAAACCCGAGCCGACTCGGATCTGCCTTGGATCCTCGTAGTTCGGGTGGGTTCGTTTCTCAGAACCGAACCCGCTCATCTCTAGTTAGTATTAAAGACTTTTTATATTTACATGGCCAAGAGTTATCACAAAATGTATGGGACAATCCTTTCCTTTAGTCTACAAGGAAATTATGGCATATTCTCTTTTATACACAATTTAGAGGTCCATGACAATTTGGCTTCTTACCCTTTTGCCAGTGCTGTAACAGGGCTTCTACGGCCATGTGCTGGCCCTGCCCCCTAAACCCATGACTTCATGACATCACACTTCGGGGGCAGGGCTGTTGGTAGAGCACTGCCCAGAGCTTCCTAAGGAAGTTCATGCCAGCTCCATAGGCTGCAGGGTGCCTGTCCGCAGCATCCCTTGGACAATCCAGCTCGGCTCTGCAGTAGCAATAGTGGCTGCAGGATGCTATTCCAGGTTCTCTGCAAGCCACAGTCAGGTGTCGAGAGGCAATGACAGTGCCACTTACAGTGCTTCCTTTTACATTTGGTTTGTTTATTACACCAACTAATTAACAGGCATTGGAGAAATTTGAGATGCTCCCAGCCTTTCTGGTTGCTCAGGTGCCTTCCTGGCTTTGTAAGTGACTACTGGGGGAATCATCAGGGAGATTCGATGGAGCACAAATGTAAGACATGGAGGGGGAAAGGGAACACAGGGCCTGATTCAGACCCACTCACTAAGATGCATACTCTCACTGTTGCCGATGGTATGCATTGTGTATGCAGTGTGCGCATGCGCATACCTTAGCAAAAGTTCACAATGCATTCGCTCGCTGTGCATAGACATCCCAGCAGAGTGAGTGACAGGGGAAGCTGTTTGTAGGTGGTAACAGGGCTGGCCATTAAAAACAGGGGAGTGGAGGTACAAGCACAGGCATGCATGAGCATCTCAACGGCGATTTAGATGTGTGCATAATTATAAGCCAGCATCATAGTACACATCACCAGGCTTGTTATTACACTGAAGTGCTCGCAGTGCTTATGGCAGGGTCTGGTCAACCTCAAGCGCTGTGATAGCATCTGATGTACCGATGGTTGCATACACTTCCTGGTCATGATGTGCACAAGTGGGCGTCTTAAAACAGACTGGTGGGTGTTTGCATACACTATGTGATCACGCTGTAATAAATACTGGGCGTGCTAATGCATTGGTGTGCGGTAGCACTGCCTACGCAATTTGCATACACATCGTGCGAGCGATCGCATCTAACGAGTGGCTCTGAATCAGACCCACAGGCCTGTGGCATGTGGAGGGGGAAGGGGAACACAGACAGTGTGGGATGTGTAGGGACAAAAGGGAGCACACATAGGCCCTCATTCAGACCCGGTCGCAAGCGCTGATCGCTCGCAACTGGGTCAATGTTTAGGCTCTGCGCATGCACAGTGGCCACACTGCGCATGCGAAAGCCCCGGAGCGAGAGAGAAATTCTCTTGCTCCGGAGCTCACTACAAAAGGGGCGGCTGTCGATGTTGATCGACAGCTCGCCCCGTTTTGTAGGTGTAGTGGGGAGGTGGTTTCACAAACGGAGGCGTTCCTTAAGGAACGCCTGCCATTTTGTGGGCGGCTGCACTGACATCAGCAGTGATGCCAGTGGGGAGCTTCCTGCTCGATCAGAGCAGGAAGCTCCCTGGGGCTTGTGGTTGCCGAGACCCAACCTTAGGGTCTCGTCGCAAGCCCCGATGTTCGCGATGGTCTTGACCATCGTGACCATCAACCTGGTCGGTCGCTAAAGCTGTGGGTGGTAACCCACAGCTTAGCTAGCGACCAGGAGGCCGCACTAGAAAATTCAAGCGGCTGCCCTCATTAAGAACGAGCGCTCGATTCTTGCGAACGCCTCTGAATGAGGGACATAGTGTGGCCAGTGGCGGATCTAGACTCCTCATTGGGGGGGGGGCGGTTTAATGATAATAACCCTGACTCCTCCTCTTTTCTATCCTGGCACCACACCTTTCCAGTCCCAACTCCTCCCTTTTAAAGCTGTTTTTTTTTCCTGGAGATAGACACACACACATTATATGTGTATATATATATATATATATATATATATATATACACATACATACAAATTTTATTGAATGGCACTCACAGTTACCACATGATCAGCTTCTGCCGGTGCCCTCACAAATCAGTAGATACAAATCAGAGAAGGTGCGGCACTCAAGGCATATACAGAGAGAGTCCAAGCCCAGGCTTAATATATCAACGTTTCAGTTTATGTCAACTGATGACAGTTGACATAAACTGAAACGTTGATATATTAAGCCTGGACTTGGAGTCTTTCTGTATATGCCTTGAGTGCCGCACCATCTCCGCTTTGTATATATATCTATATATATCTATATATATATATATATTACATAGGACACGTGCACATAAACACATTGTATATATTATAGCAGACGCATATATTGCATAGGGACATACGTACACACCCACACTTACATGGGGACATACGTACACACCCACACTTACATGGGGACATACGTACACACCCACACTTACATGGGGACATACGTACACACCCACACTTACATGGGAACATACGTACGCACCCACACTTACATAGGGACATACACATACCTCCCAACATGACCCTCTCCAGGAGGGACACAATGCTCTGGTCCTGAACTTCCCTGGTAAGAGGTGGGGCTGCAGCGCAGTTCAAAATTCAAATATGGGAGCCACACCAACTGTCATTTCACACACTGCCACACATCACTGGCTGGGACTCAGGGAAGTCCAGGACCAGAGCATTGTGTCCCTCCTGGAGAGGGTCATGTTGGGAGGTATGTATACATACACACCCACACTTACATAGGGACATACCTACACACCCACACTTACATAGGGACATACCTACAAACCCACACTTACATAGGGACATACCTACATACTCACACTTTCATAGGGACATACATACACACCCACACTTACATAGGGACATACATACACACCCACACTTACATAGGGACATACCTACACAGCCACACTTACATAGGGACATACCTACAAACCCACACTTACATAGGGACATACCTACACACCCACACTTACATAGGGACATACCTACACACCCACACTTTCATAGGGACATACATACACACCCACACTTACATAGGGACATACATACACACCCACACTTACATAGGGACATACCTACACAGCCACACTTACATAGGGACATACATACACACCCACACTTACATAGGGACATACATACACACCCACACTTACATAAATTTAATTAAAAGACACACTTACTTTTAGATCCTATTTTGACATGCTGCAGCAGGTTGTTGATGGGGGCTGGGCCGAGCAGTTTCCATTATTAGGCTCCGCCCCCCAAGCATAATCCCACGATTCACGGGTCTGTGGAAGTGGATGATACCTAAAGTGGAGTGCATTCTTCCCGGACACAGGCAGCAGGAGGGTGAGGAGTAGAGCGGGAGGTGGGCACATCAGCCAGGAGCAGCACTCAGTCCCACGGAAACAGGAGCATGAGGGGGAGGAGCAGAGCCGAAGGCGGGCCCATCAGCCAGCAGCAGCACTAGTCCCCGGAGCAGGAGGTGGGAGGAGCGGAGCGGGAGGTGGGCCCATCTGCAATCAGAAGCACTCACTTAGATGGAGACGCTGTGCAGTGTTACTGACTCCCTTCTCACTCCCAGAGCCAGAGCAGAGAGGCAAGGACGCTAGGGGGGGCCATCGCTCCTAATCGCCCCCCCTGGATCCACCACTGAGGAGCGGCTGCTCCTAATTGGCTGCTGTTTTGCGAGCTGTGATTGGCTCGCAGCCGGCTCCTTGGATCAAATGCTGCTGCACCAATGCTCTTTCTCCCTACATGCCACCAGGTGCATTCCTTGCCGCTGCCACCTGGGCCCTCTCTCTCAGGAAAACTATGAAGACAGCAGGTATGCTGACCCTGCCCTGTGTCCCCCCCCCAGTCCAACCAGCCTTCCTTGCACTGTCCTCCCCCTAGTCCAGTCAGCCTTCCCTGCACTGTCCCCCCTCAGTCCAGCCAGCCTTCCCTGCACTGCCCCCCCCCCAGTCCAGCCAGCCTTCCCTGCACTGCCCCCCCGGTCCAGCCAGCCTTCCCTGCACTGTCCTCCCCCAGTCCAGCCAGCCTTCCCTGCACTGCCCCCCCGGTCCAGCCAGCCTTCCCTGCACTGTCCTCCCCCAGTCCAGCCAGCCTTCCCTCCCCTATGCCCCCATCCAGCCAGCCTTCCCTGCCCTGCCCCTCCCCCAGTCCAGCCAATCTTCCCTGCACCCTCCCTCCTAGTCCAGCCAGCCTGTCTTCCCTACCCCCTGATGTCCAGCCAGCTAGCCTGCCTTCCCTGCCCCTCCCCTAATGCAGCCAGCCTTCCCTGCCCTTTGGTCCCCCTAGTCCAACTAACCTTTCCTGCCCTTTGCCACCCCAGTCCACCCTTCCCAGCCCAGTTCCTCCTCCTTGTCCAGTCTTCCCTGCCCTGTGGCCCCCAATTCATGTCCAGTCTTTCTTCCCTGCCCTGTATCACCCCCTCTCTCCACTTCCACCATGTCTAGCCATCCCTGGTTTACAAACCAATTGATGCACCACCCCAAGAATAGCTCCGCCCAAATTGATGGCAGTCCGGGGCGCTTGGCATGCTGAGGAGCGGCACAGACACTTGGGTGGAAGGGTTGGCGCAGAGGGTACCCCTCTGTGCCCGTCAAAGTGGCTAACCAGAGTGGGTAAAGTCCAAATAGGATACCCTTGCCCCATTACCATTCTAGACCACCAGGGTGTTGGGCATTGGGCCCATGGAACACAGTAATATGGTAGGCCAAGGGCATGGTAAGCAGACACTAGGCCCCTGACCCGCAGTGCAAGTACAACTCTGACGCATGAGCAGACTGAAAATATCAGCTGTTTGCATGTGGCATCGACATTATGTGCACCACTAAATCAGGCCTCAGTCTGATAGCTTACTGCACACACAGTGTGTTACATTTAGTGACATTTATATATAAATATTCCAGTCATCAGCTTACATAAATATTATTACATAGTATATACAGTGCATACGGAAAGTATTCACAACACTTCACTCTTTCCACATTTAGTTATGTTACAGCCTAATTCCAAAATGAAATAAATTATTTTTTGTCCTCAAAATTCTACACACAATACCCCATAATAACATGTAAAAAAATGTTTTGAGATTTTTGCAAATTTAATTAAAAAAAACACTAAGAAATCACATGTACATAAGTATTCACAGCTTTTTCCATGAAGCTCAAAATTGAGCTCAGGTCCATTCTATTTCCACTAATCATCCTTGAGATGTTCCTACAGCTTAATTGGAGTCCACCTCTGGTGAATTCAGTTGTTTGGATTTTGAAAGACATACACCTGTCTATATAAGGTCCCACACTTAACAGTGCATGTCAGAGCACAAACCAAGCACGAAGTCCAAGGAATTGTCTGTAGACCTCCGAGACAGAATTGTCTCGAGGCACAAATCTGGGGAAGGGTACAGAAAAATAGCTGGTGCTCTGAAGGTCCCAATGACCACAGTGGCCTCCATCATCCGTAAATGGAAGAAGTTCGGAACCACCAGGACTCTTACTAGAGTTGGCCGGCTATCTAAACTGAGCGATAGTCATGGAGGTTACCAAGAACCCGATGGTCACTCTGTCAGAACAAGAGCATTCCTCTGTGAAGAGAGGAGAACCTTCCAGAAGGACAACCATCTCTGCAGCAATCCACCAATCAGGCCTGTATATTAGAGTGGCCAGACGGAAGCCACACCTTAGAAAAAGCACATGGCAGCCCACCTGGAGTTTGCCAAAATGCACCTGAAGGACTCTCTCGTCTGATGAGGCAAAGATTGAACTCTTTGGCGTGAATGCCAGGCGTTATGTTTGGAGCAAACCAGGCACCGCTCATCACCAGGCCAATACCATCCCTACAGTGAAGCATGGTGGCGGCAGCATTATGCTGTGGGGATGTTTTTCAGTGGCAGGAAATGGGAGACTAGTCAGGATAGAGGGAAAGATGAATGCAGTAATGTACAGAGAAATCCTGGATGAAAACCTGCTCTAGAGCGCTCTTGACCTCAGACTGGGGCGACGGTTCATCTTTCAGCAGGATAAAGACCCTAAGCACACAGCCAAGATATCAAAGAAGTGGCTTCAGGACAACTCTGTGAATGTCCTTGAGTGGCCCAGCCAGAGCCCAGACTTGAATCCGATTGAACATCTCTGGAGAGATCTGAAAATGGCTGTGCACCGACGCTTCCCATCCAACCTGATGGAGCTTGAGAGGTTCTGCAAAGAGGGATGGGCGAAACTGCCCAAAGATAGGTGTGCCAAGCATATTCAAAAAGACTTGAGGCTGTAATTGCTGCCAAAGGTGCATCAACAAAGTATTGAGCAAAGGCTGTGAATACTTATGTACATGTGATTTTATTAGTTTTTTTTTTATTAAATTTGCAAAAAGCTCAAAATAAACTTTACTCGTTGTCATTATAGGGTAGTGTGTAGAATTTTGAGGACAAAAATTTATTTATTCCATTTTGGAGCAGCACTGCACATCGATTGATTTGCATTTACGCTCGCACAGCGGAATCACTCGCAAAGTGAGTGACAGGTAGCCAGCGTTTGGGGGAGGTAACGGGAGGGGGGGGTTAGAAAAACTCAGATGTGTCAGGACCCTTTAAACACCGTTTCATGGGCGTGCATAAATTAGCCTTTGTGATCTCCTTCACAGCATCAGAGCTCTCCGCGAAATTGCAGCTGCGATTAAATTACTGTACATCTCTGAATCAGGACCAGACTTCACACCTTCCCAGCCACAATTGCTGACCCATGAGAATATTTTTTGATGTAGTTTAAAAAAAATTATGAATTGTGACTGCTATGACAGTTTGCTAATATATCGCTATGCTGCAGCAGAATGTGTCCAGAACTAAAGGCAGAAGCAGAATCTACAAGAATATATTGTCACAAGAATCATTCATGTGGCACTTCTGTGTTTGTGCTGTTAACATTCTGCGTTTATAATACTGACAGGTCAAAATGAGACATGTTTTACTGACACTAAATTTACACACAGTTGGCAACCTTGTATTCTGCTGATACACAGGGTTATATCAACCATATGGAGCATTGTCCTAAATCCAGTGAAAACACAGGGCCTGATTCAGACCCGGTCGCTATGAGCCTACACTCGCTCCATGCGTATGCAAATATTTGAAAGTGACACGGCGGGGAGCGATCGCTCGCCAAGGCATAAGCACGCCCATCTTACCTGTACGAGCGTTCACTTTGTGTATGCAGAAACTCCCACTGCCCCACATCATCTACTGGAAGTTTGTGAAAACATTGGTACATCGACCACTATCGGATGTGAACGCAGTGCTTGTGGTAGCTTTTTTCTACTGTAAGCATTGCGAGGAAAACATAGTAAGAAAATTGCTGGTGACGTGTACTATGACGCTGCCTGTTAATTATGTATGCCTCTAAAACGGCGTTGAACACTCAGCCACGCCTGCGTTCGCACCTCCACTATCCCGTTTTTACTGGACTGCCCCTGTTACCACCCACAAATGGCTTCTCCTGTCACTCACTCTGCTGAGCTGGCTTTGCTGTGAGAGCGAGGGATCATGTGAACGCACTGTGTAGTTTGCGCACGCGCACTGCGATGCATACGCACGCGCAAATTAGCAACCAGTGGCAATAGCGAGCGCACTGCAGATAGCGTCCGGGTCTGAATCAGGCCCACAGTTTTCATAGAAGATTGGGCTCCTATATATTTAAAGCTCCAGGTTGGCAATAGCCATGTATTATTATTATTATTATTATTATTATTATATTTATGTATGTAGCCATCACCAGTTGTCACCAGCAATAACCTTCATTGGCTGCCTCCAGCAATAGCATGGGTAATTCTATCCGGCGTTATATGTACCACCATCTGTCCTTTTATCACCACCTCTGGGGACTATGGGCTCGATTCAAAGCCGCTTGCTTAATGCGTACGCTCGCACCCAGCGTATGCAAATTCGGCAAAGTGACAGCATGGCTGGCGATCGCACGGCAAGGCATAAGCACGCTAACTAGGTCCTGGTGTGCGATCGTTTTGTGTATGTAGATGCCCACTAGCCTGTCTTAAGACGCCCACTTGCGCACATCATCTCCAGGAAGTGTATGCAACCATTGGGTACCATCGGAAGCGAACGCAGCGCTTAGGTTGACTATACCCTACCGCAAGCACTGCGAGCACTTCAGTGTGAAATACAACCAGGTGACGTTTACTATGTCGCTGCCTCTTAATTATGCACGCCTCTGAAATGGCGATAAGATGCTCAGGCACGCCTGCGTTCGCACCTCCACTCCCCGTTTCTAGTGGCCAGCCCCTGTTACCACCCACAAACAGGTTCTCCTCTCACTCACTCTGCTGGGCTGTCTATGCGCAGCGAGTGAACGCTTCCTGAACTTTCGCACTGGTTCACCCATGCGCACTGCCATGCATACGCATACACAGAATGTACAGAAATTAAGTTTTTTATATATATTATATTTGAAGAAGCTGCTACTAGGTGCCCAAGTTCAGGTTTCCAGTGAGGTGCATACGTGTGATCCACATTTGCAGAGAGAAACAGAGCTGGTCGGAGAAGCAGTACTGTGTTGAATCCAGCATTCTGACATTTTGCTGCCTTCTATCATGCATTCCTGATCCAAAGAAAGTGGTCAGGAGGAATCAGCCACAGTCACAGCAATGAAGGTGTTGCAGCAGCACACCAGGGGCACCGAGAGGCGGGGGGAGCAGGTACTAATTACCCGAGCCCGGGCTTGCTGGAGGGGCCCGGATCCGGCACTGTCCCCCCCCCCTCTTACATCACAGCAGGCCAGGACGCGCTGCTGTGTGCTGGGCTGCACTGGGAGACTGCTCGCGGCTGCTAAGAAGCAGCCACAGCAGTCTCCTATGCCTGTGGGGGGATCAGCCAAGCTGATCGCGCACCCACTGGTTATGCGCCGGGCTGAGGGGTTCACTGTGCCCCCCCCTGCCAGAGAAGCAGCGCTGCAAAATGTTACTTGTTTTTTACCTAAGGGGGCATGGCCACGCCTCCCACAAATAGGCCACGCCCCCTTTTAGCTGGGCCCGGTGCGGCTCTTGGCAGGCATGAGCACACCTAAAAGTCAATAGTTCCATTTGTCTTGAGGGAGCCGGCAGCGGCACCTTCTCACTGTATGTTTTGTAAAAAATACATTGAGAAGTGTAGAAAGGGGGTTTGCAGGGACAGAGCTTTATCACAATCTCTGTCCCTGCAAGTGATTTTTGATATATTCCTGTGTTATTTCTTAGTTCACAATGCAAATTTAGGTGAAAATATCACACTACAACTGCATCTGAAACAGTGGCACGTGGTCTTTACAGCATACTGGTATGGGGTTGTACAGTATACTGATGTGGTGTTATTCTGTACATTTGTGTAAGGCAATATGTTATCGAATTGAGGGGCATACAGTAGTGCCACTAGGATTGGTTTCACCCAGTGCAGCACTTAGGACTCCTTGCACGCACACGCCAAAGGGGTACATAAAAGGCAGTATGGCCTCGTGTCCGTGATGCAAAGCCCCCTGATGTATGACATTTTGGATGACACGTGCATCACCTTTGCTCGGTGACACCATCCCAGTGGGTGATGACGGCATCTGAGGGCGTGACACCAAAATAGCAGAGCAGCTCTGCTATTTTGGTGTCACAGAGTCTAATGGTGTTATCCGGTGAAGCCCACACCACCTTAGTGATGCCACTGGGGGCATACTGTATATTTATTTATGATTTATTATTAGTTATTTATATTGTATTGAAAGTGTTGGACACATATCCATTTGCAAAGCAAAACCTTGCAGCTTTTGAATTTGCACATGCTCTGGTACCAAGTATATGCAACTACATGTGATGCAGATCTACACACACTGAATGCATCTCTACCTGTGACTGAAGGGCTGTAAGTGTGTGTAACATGGTGCTCAAAAGTAATCCAGAGTGGGTGTTTCATATGGAATTATGCAGAGTTGTACATATGTGTTAAAATTTGCTTTTGAAGCTAGTATAGGGCTGGTGTTAGTGCAAATGGATAGGGGTGGTCTGTGATCAGGCTGCAGAAAGGCATACAACTCTACATACAAGTGAACAAACACATTTAGTACTGTGCACACAATGCAGAGCAATTCCGGTTGATTTGTGTTCTCTCTGTATTAGCCCCATGTGTAATCCATGCTTACTTACTCTCCCAGAACATCTGGAAGACTCACAAATTTTTGGGCGTCCCCACGGCAACCCTACTGCATCCTGCCCACTTCCTAATGAAACATGAGGCATAGTGATGCAATGACACATTTGTTGGGAGTCATAGATGGTGGTTGTTGGGTTGTAGACAAGTCCAGGACTTGGGGAAAAATCTTGTGCATCTAAACAGAGCTGTGGGGAAAAGAGGGAGCCAGACAGTCAGGGAGAGGTGTGAGGATGGGGAGAAGGGGAAGGGGGTATCCAGCTCTCACTGCACAGCTGCTAGACAGACATGTAGTAGGAAGAAATAATAAACTGAGGGAGTGATTTGGAGAGATATGTACTAAGCCTTGGAGAGAGATAAAGTACCAACCAATCAGCTTCTAACTGTCAATTTACAGGCTATGATTGAATAATGACAGTAAGAAGCTGATTGGTTAGTGCATTAGCTCTCTCCAAAGTTTGATACATCTCCACCAAAGATTTGATAGTTCTCCCCCTCAACCCCTGTACCAGTGGAGTAAAACTACAGTCTATATTCTCTTCAAATACACACACAGACACTAAGGTTCATTTTCTCAGACTAATGAAGGAAACTGGAGCACCTGGAGGAATCCCGTGCAAGCACTGGAAGAACATATAAACTACACAGAAAATGGGCCCTGGTAGCAATATAAAGTAACCTGTGATCTCCATGCGGTGAGACTGCAAAGTTATCCACTGTGCCACCTTGCTGCCCCAAAATCAGTATTCATGGCCACAATTTTGGATCACAGTACCTGCTATTCACTGACTTTCCATTGTAAGCATCAATTATTGTATGGGATGTAGTTGTCAGAATGCCAGCGCCAGCATCCTGCCGGTAAGTACTGGGGTTAGGGGGAGGGTTAAAGGTTAGTGTTTAAACACTAGGGGGGAGGGTTAGGGTCAGGCACCGGGGAGGGAGGGTTAGGGTAGGGAAGAGGGGGAGGGTTAGGATACTGACCGACAAGTGTCGGTATCCTAACCCTGCCGGGATTCCGCGGTCGGGATTCTGACCATTGGGATCCCAAGCGCCAGCATCCCATGCCCATCCCATACTATGTGTTACAATGACTGGGTAGGCTGCACATGTAAGTAAAAAAAATACATCTTTTAATTAACCTGTATGATATTGAATTCATGCATATTAGTATTTTTTTCTTTAGGATTATTTATTGATTTTTATCAGCATTCATTAATTCATCTCAGAGCCATCTTGTCCAGAGATCCCAGTAATGTTAATCATTATTAATAGAATAGATTTTTAAACTGTGTATGTAAATAAACAGTATATTTTGAATGAGTGCAAATAAAAAAGTAGCAGTCTATTAAAGTTTATACTCTAAGGTGGTTGGGACTAATACAAACTGCAGCAGCAGGTCCTTTAAATAAACCTCCTCAAGTAGAATGATTCATGTGTTTAGAGTTACCATGTGTATATATGATCACTCTCACTAGAGACAATTGGTTACATTGTACATGAAGAAACCTCCAGTAAGCACATGGACTACACCCCCCCCCCCCTCTTCCCAATCTTAGAGTGACATAAGAGCCCAGTAGCTGCTGCATCTCGGTGCAGCCCACTCCCCACTGTTCCTATAGCGATACAAACGCTGAGGCTGAGGGGAGGTGACTGCAGGAAGAGAAAGTATGGAAGCAGGGAGGAGGTGGTGGTCGCCTTGTGATGGGGTCTGAAATCTGCAGCTCAGACTCTCAGTGTATCCTAGTAACTCCCAACAGCAGGTCCTTGAGTGATGGCACTGGCAGGTCTGGGTGGGCTTGGGGCAGCAGAGGTGGAATGATGATGCCCAGAGGGTGTGGAGGAGCTGCTGGCTGGGTTGGTGGGAGCAGGAGAAGGTGGAGCAGGAGGAGGAGGATGAGCAGCTGCAGCACGCTGTACAGGGCTAGGAGGAGGTGCGAGCAGCAGTGACAGGCTGGCAGCTCAGACACTACTGCTGCTGCTGCTGCTGCTGCACGGGCTGCTCCAGGCTTCCTCTGCCCGGCAACTTTTACTCCTCCTAACAAAGCCAGAGACGCCGGCGGTGTGCGGAGCGCTGTACAGCCACAGCAGCGCCGGCAGGAGGCAGGGGAGAGAGTGCAGTCACTGTGAGGCTAGTAAGATCCTGCCGCTGAGGATGGCTGTGAGGTCCCGGAGACCATGGATGAGTGTGGTAGTGGGACTAATCCTGGGATTTACAGCAGCCTCTTGGCTGATTGCCCCCAAAGTAGCTGAGATGAGCGAGAAGAAACGAAGGTCCAATGTCTGCTCTTACTACAGCCGAGGGGGGGAGAGGATGCAGCCTGGGCAGCATGGGGACACGAGGATCCCCGCCAGGGATGAGCCTGTGCACAGACAGGGCACGGTGCCCATGGGCAGCCCGACCACTGGACTTGGAGCAGAGGAGATGGGAAATAGGAAGGAGAGCAGCAATAATAATGGCACCGGCAAGCACGGGGGGACGTACAATGGAAGTGGCAACTGGGGTCCCCCAGAGGAGAGCCCTAGAAATTTCCTCTATGTTGGGGTGATGACGGCTAAGAAGTACCTGGATACCCGGGCGGTTGCAGCATACCGGACCTGGGCACCGTATATCCCGGGGAAAGTGGAGTTTTTCTCCAGCCAGGGCTCAGAAGAGATCCAGCTCCCAGAACCGGTACCGGTTATTTCCCTGCCTGGGGTGGACGACTCATACCCTCCCCAGAAAAAATCTTTCATGATGATCAAGCACATGCATGACAATTACTTGGATAAGTATGAGTGGTTTATGAGAGCTGATGACGATGTGTACATCAAAGGCAAGTACAGATGCTATGACATGGGCCAGCAGACATCAATGCCAATATTATATATCTGTATACTGACACAATCACATGTACAGTCTCTGGAAAGCAGTTGTTTTGCTGAGTTTGTAGAGTTTGATACCTGGGGATCAATTCAGCCAATAAAGAAGTCAAGTACTAGCTTGAGTCTGATAGATGCCAGTCAGTGCTCACACCAACACGATGATACTACAGTCCAGTCACCTTTATCATTTGGTACCTGTTATCATTCACTGAAATAAACCCATTCTATGTAACCCCTTACCTTCCAGGTACAACAAAGAATCATCAGACTAATGTGCATAGGTGCTTGCAAGAAACCACAATTATCCCCATATGTCATAGGGTATTACCTATTACAACATACATACCACCAGGCTGTTACCTTTTGGTGGAAAATATTAGAACACGTCTGTATCAAAAAAGAAAAAAATCCAGGCATCATATTACATAAATATGCATTATTACATAGCAAATAAATGCCTTTGCAGACCATCATATTTTTAAAAAAATGTATGACTGCACAATTTTCCAGTATAACAAGTAATATTATAAGCCGAGTGGTTAGTATAGCAATGGCAGGAACAAGTAATGCCTGAGGTCAGACCACAAAGAGACTATATGGTGAGTGGCTGAGTCACAGAAAATAAAGTCCTGATTCATTGTTCCTGCAATCACTCACAGCACCTCAGTGTGAGGATCAGTGCACAGACTTCACACCTTCCCAGCCACAATTGCTTACCCAGGAGAATTTATTTTGATGACAAAGGTTAAAGAAAACTAGTAACAGCTATATCACTGTTTACTAACTCATTGCTTTGCTGCAGCAGAATATGTCCAGAACTAATAGCAGTAGCAGAATCTTCAAAAATATATGGCTTTAGGAGTTAGTAAACATTCCCAAAATCATTCAAGTGACACCTTTGTGTGTGTCAGTAGGGGTCTGACTTCTACTTTCATAATACTGACAGATCAAAATGTGACATGTTTTACTGACTGTCACAAACTGGCTGGATGGCTGGCAATGATGTACATTTTGTCCACGTCCAGGCTCTTCTGCATACCTTTGTTAGCTAATTGAACCACTCTTGTGCACACTTTTATTGGCAATAAACCTATTGTAGCTTTCAATTACTGTTGCAGTGTCTTAAAAAGAGCTAGATCTCATTATCACCATGCTGGCCGTGCATTGGCAGGACTACACAGAATGGGTCTTATGTAAACCCTCTTGTTTACATATAGAAGGGAATGTCAAATATTTAAAATCCTTGAAATACAGTACTGTCCTTAATCAGCACAAGAATACCTTACTTGTTATTAGATGACTATTCCTCAGGGTGTTTTTAGGCAACCGGTACATCAGAGGTACTGTAGGTAACATGCGCTTCTGCAGCTGTAACAAATTCCAGCATGGCCGTGCGTACTGTGTTTTGTAGTTCCACACCGGCTGGAAAGAGCCACAGGTTGACTAACCATACCATACAGTATCGTTCTGTCCTAGTATACTGGTTGAAGATTCATGGTGTAAATGATTTAATAGCTTCATCTTAACTGTTCTGCTGCACTTCAGAATTTGTTGGTGGTTTACTAATAGCAATAACATCATATTAACTTAACATTTGTAATTAAATTACTTTGAAAGGGTGTACTGTAGATTTAATTATATATTGCTGTACTGAAGATACAGTTTTTTTTTAAGAGTAATCTGACTTACACAGTATTATTTGGTGGTAACTGTCATAAATCTGACTTACACAGTATTATTTGGTGGTTACTGTCATAATACAGAGGCATTTTCCAAGTTGTATGAATGACTGCAGTCATTGAGCTGTAGAATACTGTAGCCAATATGTATTGGTCTGCATGGTGGCACAGTGGTAAGCTTTACTGCCTTAGAGCACTGCTAAGTTAACTCTGTCCTGATGCCATTACTTTGCAGAATAATACAAAGTGCCAGTAAATAAACTAACGCCATAGAACTCTCTAGCACTCCTTTTCATAAATTACAAGACCAATGTGATAGTTGTTTTCTGGTGAAAAGTGTCATTTTCTCAGGAGTTTTGACTGTTCTCATCATAATAAATAGACCCCAGTGGTGTAACTATAAATTTTGCTCCCCCCTGTCAAAAGAGTTTCTGGAGCTCCCCCCACCCCATGGCATTTTGGTAAAACTAATACAGTGCCATTTCTATGCAATTCTGCTCCTTATGCAAACAGTAAAAAATGCGCTCCCACCCCCCACAGACAGTTTACATAATTTGTCATTTTTCCTCCTTATAGTAATGCTTCTTACACATTATGCCACACTCCATAGTGCCCATTACAAATTATTCCACACACCGTAATGTCCATTACACATTATGCCACACACCCTAATGCCCATTACACACCTATAATGCCCATTACACATTATTCCACACGCCATAATGTCCGTTACACATTATTCCGCACACCATAATGCCCATTACACATTATGCCACACACCGTAATGCTCATTTCACATTATGCCACACACCGTAATGCCCATTGCACATTATGCCACACACCGTAATGCCTGTTACACATTATGCCACACACCATAATGCCTATTACACAATAAGCCACACTCCACAATACACAATATGTCACACACTGTAATGGCCATTACACAATATGCCACACACTGTAATGGCCATTACACAATATGCCACACACCATAAAACCCATTACACATTATTCCACACACCGTAATTCCCATTGAACATAATGCTACACACCATAATGCCCATTGTACATTATGCCACACACCGTAATGCCCATTGCACATTATGCCACACACCATAATGCCCATTACACATTCCACACACCATAAATATCATTACACATGCTCACACCATAATGCCCATTACACATTATCGAACACACTGTAATGCTCATTACATATTATTCCACATACATCTTTGGCCCTGACACCATTTTATGCTCCACAGTAAGGCTTCTAATTACTTTTAAATTACCTGCTCGTTGCCAGTGGTTCCATGCTAATTGCCCGGGGTTTCATGCTCGTTGTCAGTGGTCTCATGCTCGTTGTCAGGGGTTTTATGCTTTGGGTTTCATGCCTGTTGACAGAGGTTCCATGTTCGTTGACAGGGGTTCCATGCTCGTTGTCAGGGGTTCCATGCTCGTTGTCAGGGGTTTTATGCTCTGGGGTTCTCATTCAGACGCGCTCGCGAGCTCTGTACGCTCGCAAGCGGGTCGATGTTACCCAAATGCGCATGCGCACGACGGAGGCGCCTCCGCCGTGGGCATGCGCAAGACCCGGCGAGCGACAGGGAACGCCTACCGTCTGGGTCCGGCCCCACTAACATCACTAGTGATGTCAGTGGGAGTGTTTTTGGCTCTGATAAAGCCGAAAGCACTCCTGGGCTTGCGGCAGCGTGACCCTACCGCAGGGTCTCGTCGCAAGCCCGATGGTCGCGATGGTCTTGACCATCGGGACCATCTTTTTGGCCGCTCGCATAAGCTGTGGGTGGTCACCCACAGCTATGCGAGCGGCCACGAGGCCGCTCCATTTTAAGCTAGGCCGGCCCTGATTCAGAGCGAGCGCTCTAGTCAGAGCGTCCGGCTCTGAATCAGGCCCTGGGTTCCATGTTCGTTGACAGGGGTTCCATGTTCGTTGACAGGGGTTCCATGCTCGTTGTCAGGGGTTCCATGCTCGTTGTCAGGGGTTTCACGGGAGAAGATGCAACTTTCTGCATCTTCTCCCGGTGGTGCCAGCATTCTCGGCACTTTTGGGTAATGCTATATGCTATGTGCTGCCCTACAGATGCTAGAGGACCAGGTGGACATCTAGCATCTGTCTCCTCCACGGGGACAGGGACTACTATGACTGTTTAAAATATGTTCTGTAAAGCTCTGCAGAATATGTGAATACTCTATAAACAACTGTTAATAATATTATTGTTGGCAGACAAGTATATTATGAATAAGATTGGGCTCAGCAATCTATATTTTCTACTTCAGGGTCCATAGGGTATCCACAGGATACCTTGGGGTATAGGTGTGACGTCAGTCGCAGGGCACCAAAGAGTTAAGCTTTCAGCCTCCCAGGATGCACTAGGTCCCCCTCCTATACCCCGCCCCCGAGCCAAGGCATCTCAGTTTAGTTTGGTGCCCGGCCGGAGTCGGGTGCACCTGTTGGAGTGGGGGCTAGAAGAGCCCCTGAAGCTTTTTCTTCATGCAGCTGTGGCTGCACATCTGGATGAACAGCATGGACAGTCAGTCCTGATGTCCATGCTGTCTTCCCTACACCCCGCCAGTACCAGAATGCCGGTACTGATCCGGGGATGCTGGTGGGCATCTGGGGTCACAGCTAGCGGTGACCCCAGATGTTCCGGACCATGGCCGGATTCAAGGGGGACAGAGGTAAGCAGCGGGGTCCCGCGGTGGGTCCCCGCTGATCACATGGTCCTAAGTCCCCAGGCAGGGGGCTCCCTGGGGACTGGCTGCAGCGTGGAGCCAGGTGACCAACCTGCGCTTCCACTACCCCCTGGGACAGCGGACCGCAGCAGAGCGGTAGCGCTGCGGCGTCCCAGGGGTTAAATGCATGCCAGGGGAGCGCGCCTTCCCTGTCTCACAGCCGGCGCCTCCCCCGCTGCACACAGCCCTCTCTGCACTGTGCTGACTGGCCCTGTGTCAGCGCTCCTCCCCCAGGCCAGCCTTCGCTCTGCTCCTCGGCGGCCATCTTTTCTGAAGTATGGTGAACGCTGCTGGAAGCCTGCATTGGAAGCATCGTGGTCTGGGTCCCCCCGCATACCTCTCCTCCGCTGTGGTCAGGTCTGTGTATGCAGCGCTGTGTCCTACCAGGCCCTGTGTCTGTGTAGTTGAGTGATCAGCGCTGTTAGTGCAGGAATTGATTTTCTTTGCATTGTATGTGACTGTGCTAGCGCTGCTGCCTGTAATTTTTCTTCTCAAGACTGTCAGCTTTATTACTGTCCCTTGCTTGGTGGTTACAGACGACCCACCTCAGCGAGGGACGTCCGTTCTGGGTTCCAAATTGGGTCCTGTTGACAACGGACGCCAGTCTTCGGGGCTGGGGAGCAGTTTCGGGTCCACATCTGTTCCAGGGCAGGTGGACGCCGACAGAAGCGGAGCTTCCAATCAATATCTTGGAACTCTGTGCGGTCTTCAATGCTCTCCAGCAGGCACATCGGTTTCTCCAGGGTCACCCGGTACAGGTCCAGTCGGACAACGCTACCACCGTGGCCTACATAAACAGGCAAGGAGGAACCCGAAGCCGGGCGGCTCTCGTAGAGGTGTCTCGGATCCTGGTTTGGGCGGAGCGCAATCTTCCGGCCATATCAGCGGTCTTCATCCCGGGAGTGCTCAATTGGGAGGCGGACTTTCTAAGTCGCCAGGACGTTCATCCGGGGGAATGGTCCCTGCACCCGGACGTTTTTCAACTACTGGTGGACAGATGGGGTCTTCCAGAGATCGACCTCATGGCGTCCCGGCACAACAACAAGTTGCCGGTGTACGGGTCTCGCACAAGAGACGAAGGGGCGTCTCTGGTGGATGCTCTGTCTGTCCGGTGGACATTCCGGTTCGCATACCTGTTCCCTCCGGTCTCCCTTCTTCCACGGGTAATCCGGAAATTCAAACAGGAAGGAGGGACGCTCCTGTTGATAGCTCCCGCGTGGCCCAGACGGCACTGGTTCTCAGACCTTCAGGGTCTGTCCGTGGACAGTCCTCTGCGGTTGCCGCTTCGACCGGACCTTCTGT
Source organism: Taudactylus pleione (assembly GCA_031769625.1). Lineage (NCBI taxonomy): Eukaryota > Metazoa > Chordata > Amphibia > Anura > Myobatrachidae > Taudactylus > Taudactylus pleione. The sequence goes on from JAUIMM010000161.1 coordinate 11,744,349, forward strand.
CTCAGGGTCCTTGTCATCACCCGGACCTGACTCGGCTGTCTTTGACGGCGTGGCTGTTGAGATGGCCATGCTGAGGTCTCGGGGGTTTTCCAGCTCTGTGGTGCGTACCATGTTGTGAGCTCGGAAACCGTCTTCCGCGAGGATATACCATCGCGTGTGGCATACGTTCTTCCAGTGGTGTCGACCGAGAGGTTATGCACCGCGGGAGTTTCGTCTGTCTCGGATTCTCGCCTTCCTGCAAGCGGGACTAGATCATGGGCTTCGCCTTGCTTCTTTGAAGGTACAGGTTTCGGCCCTGTCTGTCTGGTTTCACCATAGGATTGCTACAATCCCGGATGTGCGCACCTTTATGCAAGGTGTTGTCCGCATTCAGCCGCCCTTTGTTCCACCTGTGGTGCCTTGGGATTTGGCTGTGGTCCTGAGGGCTCTCCAAGGACCGCCGTTTGAACCACTGGGCTCAGTGGATCTTAAATGGCTAAACAGCTAAGACTGTTTTCCTTCTGGCTATTGCTTCGGCCAGATGTGTTTCTGAGTTAGGGGCTCTTTCTTGTAGACCCCCTTTCTTGGTTTTTCATGGGAACAGGGCAGTACTCCGCACTCGGCCCGAGTTTCTTCCCAAAGTTGTTTCCCAGTTTCATGTTAACGAGGAAATCGTTGTTCCGGCCTTTAACTCACCGGGTCTTTCCGTGGGTGAGGCCTCTTTGGATGTTGTGCGGGCCTTAAGGACTTATGTTGACCGCACTTCTTCGTTTAGGAAGTCGGACGCTTTGTTTGTCCTCTATGGCTTCCGTAAAAAGGGTTGGCCTGCTTCAAAGCAAACTTTGGCAGCCTGGATCCGTATGGCTATTTCTGAAGCTTATCTTCATGAAGGCCTAGCGGTTCCTCCTTCTCTGAAGGCTCATTCCACTAGGTCTGTGGGTCCTTCGTGGGCAGCTCGACGTGGTGCCTCTGCAGTCCAGATCTGCAAGGCTGCTACGTGGTCCTCTGTCCATACCTTCGTGAGGTATTACAGGTTTGACACCTTCGCCTCTCAGGATGCTTCCTTCGGGCGGTGGATTCTCCTTTCTGCACAGGAGCGTCCCCACCCTTAAAGGATACTGCTTTGGGACATCCCCAAGGTATCCTGTGGATACCCTATGGACCCTGAAGTAGAAAATATGAGATATGGTAAGAACTTACCCTTGTTATCTCTATTTCTACGAAGTCCATAGGGTTCCACAGGACTCCCGCCCTGTCGCACCTGTGCTGCAGATGGGCTTTGCTCTGGTCACCGGTTTTTCCGTCTCCCTCTGGTGAGAATCTGATTCTTGTATGTGTCCAGATCTTTGTTCTCTCTCTTCCTTCTCCTCCTCCGGCCTATGGCTTGGTAACTAACTGAGATGCCTTGGCTCGGGGGCGGGGTATAGGAGGGGGACCTAGTGCATCCTGGGAGGCTGAAAGCTTAACTCTTTGGTGCCCTGCGACTGACGTCACACCTATACCCCAAGGTATCCTGTGGAACCCTATGGACTTCGTAGAAATAGAGATAACAAGGGTAAGTTCTTACCATATCTCATATTTTTATTAGAAATTACCTGTGATTTGGAATATTTACTATATTTATAGTAAATTTGTCTTGGTACAAACTACTCCAAACATAGTTCTTGTTGCAGTACCTTCTTCAAGCTTACGTATGATAAAACTACTGGCCTTTAGATTGGGTGATGCCAGTGGATTCAGTCATATAAAATATGCAGCTGTGTTAAAAGCAGTGGACTTCCAGTCTGACCAGTTTATATAGAGTTTCAGGGCTTGATGCTGAATCGAATGCAAATCGTCCGTAGTGACTCCTGTATTGCGTGTACAAAATGCGTATATTCGCCCATATGCAGAGTTGCCATCTCTGTAGTGCATCCGCCCTATATCTGTACATTTGGTTTTATACTTGTCACGACCATCATCATCATCATCATGGTGCACTTGCGGAAGCCTATACTTTTTTTACATCATACACCTGGTTACACGTTCAGGTCAGCATAGGCCGCTTTTACATTAACACGCCCTCACTTAACTTTGCCTATGCGACAACGCCCCTGTTACAGCCCAGTTACTGTACATCTCAGTCACAAGTGGAGGTGCTATGGAAAGACGTATAACTCAGCATCCCTCATACTAGTGTATTCCCAGTACCAGAGCATGCACAGTGCAATTCACAGTGCAAAAGAATACAAAATAATCAGGCGTGCGTTCATCTCAGCCATTAAGATTTCAGTTTGACCTTCATTTTCCCAATGGAATACCTTCTTCACTGCTTACTATGGGCCTGATTCAGAGATGCACGCAGTGCCAATTTTTACACAGTTGAATGATTATCAGTAAACGTATCTGTAAGTTACTGTAGTCACTCGCAGCGACTTTTTATTGGCAGTGTGATTGACAGGGAGCATTTGTGGGAGGCAATGAGGAGTGGCAACAAAAATCGCAGGTCTGTTGTGATTGTTTTTGGAGTGTGTCACAGCCTGCATCTGCGATCCAGTAGGCAATAACAATGTCTCTGGCATCTCAGTTCCCGCAGCCATCCTCAGTAGCTATAGCATTACTCAGAACTGCTATAATCGAATGATCTGCGAACGGTGCTGCGTCTTTGTACGCAGATGCTTGGATTTGCAAAGCCGCAGGTGGGCGTCCCCATACATCTCCCACCGTCTGGATATTTCTTAACAGAAGCTTCAGCTTTCCTTGGTTAGATCCAGAAACACAGTTAAATAAGGACAGGCACACTCCCGTTTCTAAGTCTAGATTAAATATCTCAAGAAGAAGATAGGCAGTCATAGCCTATACATAAATGGTAAATCATGCTTTCAATTAACTTTATACAGTGATGCTGTTATGAGAGACAGAGCTGCTAGTCTTAAAAGACATTTTCTTTCTTTGTGTTCTCAGTTTGCAAAAGTAATTATTATAGCATCATTAACCAGACATCATTTGCAGTTATGAATTAAATATAACCGGGGAAGAAATCGGCCTTGTTACTTACATAGATTTACAAATGATCCTACTACTTCCAGTGGATTGGGCTCAAAATCATTTGAGTGTTATCTGCGTCTTTATCATTGGCTCTGTTTAGTAGCAAGTCAGATTATTTGACTGTCATTGTTTCCCTGTCTGTATGTCTCTTTCAACAAGAGCATTTTGAGGCAGATTATGTTTAAAATAATACATCTACAGCATGCTTGCCTACCCTCCCGATTTGGCCGGGAGCCTCGCGAATATCTGGTGCTGCTCCCGCCCCCCCGGAAAGGCAGCCAAGCCTCCTGGCGGCCGCAACTCGTCCGCCCCCCCCCGCAGTATTGATAGAAACACCCACAGCGGTAGGGGCGCTGAATCGCGTCATCTTGGCCCCTGCCCTCTACTTCATAATGCCGTTAATTTCCGCATTGTGAAGAGGGGGCGAGGCCATGATCACACCCCTGCCCCCAATATTTTATCATAGCCCGGTCACGCCCCCCGTTGTTTGCTGAACATTCAGCTCCCTCCCGGAAGGAGGGAGCTGAATGTCAGCAAGTATGGTTTACAGAGACAACAAAGCCCCAAGTTCATAATCATTTAAACTAGTGGTTCCTAAAGTTTTTAAAATTACGGCACCCTAGAGTATCAGCATTTTTTCCATGGCACCCCTGGGCCAAAAGTTTCTTATTGAGAAATTCAGCAAATATTAAATGAAGTAAATTGTGTTTATATGTCACCCTTAAGGGGCCTATCCATTAGCAGATAAAATGAATGATTGAACGATATATCGTTCAATCGTCCATTATATCTGCTAATGGATAGGCCCTGAACGATGACAGAAGCGCACTCCCGTGGCCGATAAATCGAATCTATCATCTCTCTAACATGTTGGTCAATTATCGCATATAGCTGTACGATATTAGCAATATATATGCGGTTTATATGCGGTGAATGATGAAAGATATTAGCAGCAGCTACAGAGCGCTGCAGAGAAAAAAATCCACTCCCTGAATGATGTCATGCGATATCGTTCATCGTTTGCCAAAATCTGTCATGTACATGACAGATATCGTTCAGCACAGCCACCGGAATTTTCATGGGATATCTTTTTTCTTTCATCGCTCAGAAATACATCTGCTAATGGATAGGCCCCTTTAGTTTCAGTTTAGTGGTGGTTGACAGGACTGCGCTTCTTTTTGTCCACATATTTTGTGATTGACAGTCATTCGCACTGGTTTAGCCTATTACACTGACTAAAAATCATTTTATTTGGACCACCAACCTGAGACACCCCTGCAAGTGCCCTTAGGCACCCAGGTTTGGAAACACTGATTTAAACCATGATTCAAAATCTAAAACAAGGTTGACATTCTAGGAAGGGTGTGATCAGATGGCCTTACTCTGCTGGCTGGTACAGATTGTGAGGAAGTTACTCTATTCCTCTTACCATCAGTAGCTTTCTGTTACTGATTTCCATCACTGCGTCATGGGTGGGTAACTCATTGCCACCACCAGGCTCCTACTTTGGCACCTGGAATCGCTAAGTTCTGGATATGTTTGGTCACTCTGCTGCAACACCTCCTGATTGGTGTCTATTAAATCCTCAAATCCCATTTAATACGGTCCAGTGCTGCGATTGGTAGTGGGCAGAGGACTTCAGCTTGGAAAAATGGGCTCAATGCAGGACAGCCGGAGAACGAAATAGTTGTTTGCGTTATTCTGGTGGTCACAGAATACAAACAGATGCAGGCATCTTGGAAGCAGAGAATATGATTTTTTGCTTCAATAAATTAGTTTAAAACAACATCATACCTAGATGAAGGTGCTAGGAATATCACAGCAGTGGTAGTTACAGCTGACAGGCTGGCTCTAGCACATCATGGCAGGGAGAGAGCAGGGATTGCTGCTACTCAGCAGTAGGGTATGCAGTCGGGAAGCTGGCGGACCTAATCCCGACAGCCGAATTCCCGACTGCTTAATCCCGACGAGGGTTAAATGACCGGCTTCTACATCTAGACGCTTGTCATTTTACCGACGCCGGGAGACCGGCGCCTGGCATCCCGATCGAAGTGATGCCGGGCGCCGTTGCGGACAGCCGCGGGGGGGAGGGTTAGGTTTAGGGCTCCCAGGGGGACTTAGGGTTAGACATTATATACCAATATACATACCCAAAAATACATATTTTTTATATACATATATACACACATATACGCATATATAGCTATACATACATACATGTATGCATATATATATATATATTTCACATATACATACATAATCCGCCAGCCTACTTATCTCTGAGTAATGTACCACAGAATGCATGGAGAGCCCGCCGGTGGAGAGGACATCAGGCTGAAACCTCTGTGCACTGTGGCTCAGGGACCCTGCACAGGACGGGAGGAGGGGCGCAAGTGCCGGTAGCCATAAAGCATAGGCAGAATGTCACTGCAGACGAAGCAGCAGATTGGGCCGGACGGTGACACAGTGACGGCGCCGGTCTCAGGTGCTGCAGTTTATCTCCCGCGGCTCTAGCTGTATGGAGGTTTTCTTTTAGCTTTCTTTGCAGGACGGGTGTAGATGGGCAGCTGGGGTAAGCAGCCTTCACCAGATATCTTCGCGTGGCTTACGGCAGGGGCAAGACCATGCCCCCTCTCCAAGGCATCCTCAGCGTGCCGCTCCTTTAGGTCCAGCGCCCTTAGGCAGCTGCCGAAAGCTGCCTAATGGAAGTGCCAGCCCTACATTCACACTTTCACTTATTACCTTTCCATACATTTGCATTACCTTCACACTTTCACTTATTACCTTTCCATACATTTACACTACCTTCACACTGTCACTTATTACCTTTCCATACATTTACACTACCTTCACACTTTCACTTATTACCTTTCCATACATTTACACTACCTTCACACTGTCACTTATTACCTTTCCATACATTTACACTACCTTCACACTGTCACTTATTACCTACCCATACATTTACACTACCTTCACACTGTCACTTATTACCTTTCTATACATTTACACTACCTTCACACTGTCACTTATTACCTTTCCATACATTTACACTACCTTCACACTGTTACTTATTCCCTTTCCATACATTTACACTACCTTCACACTGTTACTTATTCCCTTTCCATACATTTACACTACCTTCACACTGTTACTTATTCCCTTTCCATACATTTACACTACCTTCACACTGTTACTTATTCCCTTTCCATACATTTACACTACCTTCACACTTTAGCTTATTCCCTTTCCATACATTTACACTACCTTCACACTGTCACTTATTCCCTTTCCATACATTTACACTACCTTCACACTGTCACTTATTCCCTTTCCATACATTTACACTACCTTCACACTGTTACTTATTCCCTTTCCATACATTTACACTACCTTCACACTGTCACTTATTCCCTTTCCATACTTTTACACTACCTTCACACTTTAGCTTATCCCCTTTCCATACATTTACACTACCTTCACATTGTCACTTATTACCTACCCATACATTTACATTACCTTCACATTGTCACTTATTACCTACCCATACATTTACACTACCTTCACACTTTCACTTATTACCTTTCCATACATTTACACTACCTTCACACTGTCACTTATTCCCATTCCATACATTTACACTACCTTCACACTGTCACTTATTCCCTTTCCATACATATACACTACCTTCACACTGTTACTTACTACCTTTCCATACATATACACTACCTTCACACTGTCACTTATTCCCTTTCCATACATTTACACTACCTCCATCCTGTCACTTATTACCTTTCCATACATTTACACTACCTCCATCCTGTCACTTATTACCTTTCCATACATTTACACTACCTTCACACTGTCACTTATTCCCTTTCCATACATTTACACTACCTTCACACTGTTACTTATTCCCTTTCCATACATTTACACTACCTTCACACTGTCACTTATTCCCTTTCCATACTTTTACACTACCTTCACACTTTAGCTTATCTCCTTTCCATACATTTACACTACCTTCACATTGTCACTTATTACCTACCCATACATTTACATTACCTTCACATTGTCACTTATTACCTACCCATACATTTACACTACCTTCACACTGTCACTTATTCCCTTTCCATACATTTACACTACCTTCACACTTTCACTTATTACCTACTGTGATAGAAGTGCTGGAGAAGTGTAGAATGCTTCTATATCTGTCCCAGATTCCTATCTTGCGTGTTTTAAAACCCCAGGAGAAGTCTGTTGGACAAAGCAGACTAGATATGTCGGCTTTTGTGAAAAGCCGGAATGGGTCCTGGGGGTGTGGATGTGAGGAGAGGGAGGGCTCCTTCAGCAGGCCACACCGGGTGTTGAGCCTTTCAGGCTGTTAGCAGGCTCGTTAGGGCTTGCACCTGAAAGTGGCTCAGATAAGCTGAGTGTCTCATACCTGGGAGAGCAGGCTGCAGGTTAGCTTGCTCTGAGACACTGTTTGCTACAAACCAGAAGGTACTGTGGATGTAAACTTTTGTTAGTGTTCGGTTAGTGAGGGAATTTCCTGTCTAGTTAGAGCCCAGACGGGTTAGGATTTATTTTATGTTTGTTTATTATTGATTATTGATGTTGCTCAATAAAAACTGATGCTGACCAGCTTGCACGAAAATCCACGACTGGAGTGCTGTTTCCTGGCTGCTGTTTGTAAGGAGGTGTCCATCTACCCCAGGAGAGGGACCCCCTACCCCGATCATATCACACTACCCATACATTTATACTACCTTCACAGTTTCACTTATTCCCTTTCCATACATTTACATTACCTTCACACTGTCACTTATTCCCTTTCCATACATTTACACTACTTCCATCCTGTCACTTATTACCTTTCCATACATATACACTACCTTCACACTTTCACTTATTCCCTTTCCAAACATTTACATTACCTTCACACTGTCACTTATTACCTTTCCATACATATACACTATCTTCACACTGTCACTTATTACCTTTCCATACATATACACTACCTTCACACTGTCACTTATTCCCTTTCCATACATTTACGCTACCTCCATCCTGTCACTTATTACCTTTCCATACATTTACACTTCCTTCACACTTTCACTTATTCCCTTTCCAAACATTTACACTACCTTCACACTGTCACTTATTACCTTTCCATACATATACACTACCTTCACACTGTCACTTATTCCCTTTCCATACATATACACTACCTTCACACTGTCACTTACTACCTTTCCATACATATACACTACCTTCACACTGTCACTTATTCCCTTTCCATACATTTACACTACCTCCATCCTGTCACTTATTACCTTTCCATACATATACACTACCTCCATCCTGTCACTTATTACCTTTCCATACATTTACGCTACCTCCATCCTGTCACTTATTCCCTTTCCATACATTTACACTACCTTCACACTGTCACTTATTCCCTTTCCATACATATACACTACCTTCACACTGTCACTTATTCCCTTTCCATACACCTCCATCCTGTCACTTATTACCTTTCCATACATATACACTACCTTCACACTGTCACTTATTACCTTTCCATACATATACACTACCTTCACACTGTTACTTATTCCCTTTCCAAACATTTACACTACCTTCACACTGTCACTTATTACCTTTCCATACATATACACTACCTTCACACTGTCACTTATTCCCTTTCCATACATTTACACTACCTTCACACTGTCACTTATTCCCTTTCCATACATATACACTACCTTCACACTGTCACTTACTACCTTTCCATGCATATACACTACCTTCACTCTGTCACTTATTCCCTTTCCATACATTTACACTACCTCCATCCTGTCACTTATTACCTTTCCATACATATACACTACCTTCACACTGTCACTTATTACCTTTCCATACATATACACTACCTTCACACTGTCACTTATTCCTTTTCCATACATTTACACTACCTCCATCCTGTCACTTATTACCTTTCCATACATTTACACTACCTCCATCCTGTCACTTATTACCTTTCCATACATTTACACTACCTTCACACTGTCACTTATTCCCTTTCCATACATATACACTACCTTCACACTGTCACTTACTACCTTTCCATACATATACACTACCTTCACACTGTCACTTATTCCCTTTCCATACATTTACACTACCTCCATCCTGTCACTTATTACCTTTCCATACATATACACTACCTCCATCCTGTCACTTATTATCTTTCCATACATTTACGCTACCTCCATCCTGTCACTTATTCCCTTTCCATACATTTACACTACCTTCACACTGTCACTTATTCCCTTTCCATACATATACACTACCTTCACACTGTCACTTACTACCTTTCCATACATATACACTACCTTCACACTGTCACTTATTCCCTTTCCATACATTTACACTACCTCCATCCTGTCACTTATTACCTTTCCATACATATACACTACCTTCACACTGTCACTTATTACCTTTCCATACATATACACTACCTTCACACTGTCACTTATTCCCTTTCCATACATTTACACTACCTCCATCCTGTCACTTATTACCTTTCCATAAATTTACACTTCCTTCACACTGTCACTTATTTCCTTTCCATACATTTACACTACCTCCATCCTGTCACTTATTACCTTTCCATACATTTACATTACCTTCACACTGTCACTTATTCCCTTTCCATACATTTACACTACCTTCACACTGTCACTTATTACCTTTCCATACATTTACACTACCTTCACACTGTCACTTATTACCTTTCCATACATATATACTACCTCCATCCTGTCACTTATTACCTTTCCATACGCATAGGCAAACGCAGGGGGGGTTTCCGTCTGCCTGGAAACCCCATTCCCCAGCCCACACCATGACCCTAATAGAAATAGGAATATAATAGAATTTTACTAGTGCTGTATGTTCTTCTCAGTATCACAAATGAAATAATTAGCACCACCTGTGGATCTTTTAACATGTATCAGCTAGTAATAAATAACCTGTGCACCAACTAGAAGATCTGGAAAACATTCACTGTTAAGGATGTGCTGCTATAGAGCCCAATATGTACATATATGTCCAGTGCTAGGTTCCTCTGCTGCTCCCCCAGACTCCCGGACTTGCTCTAATACTCTGGAATGGTGCCCACATCTAAAATAAAACCATTCAGCTCAGACAGGATGACCTTACTGCTGCATTTAATGGTTACTGTGATTGCTGGTCCTCTATATGCTGGAATTATGACACACAATATACTTTGTATGACACATATTAAAGCTGGTTAAGTCCTAATTCTACCCTCTTCATGGACTGGCCACACTCACTCTAAAATCAGGCATTTGGAAACCCCCTTCTAGAAATCCTGCGTTTGCCACTGCATATACACTTCCTTCACACTCTCACTTATTACCTTTCCATACATATACACTTCCTTCACACTCTCACTTATTACCTTTCCATGCATTTACACTACCTTCACACTGTCACTTATTACCTTTCCATACATTTACACTACCTTTACACTGTCACTTATTACCTTTCCATACATTTACACTACCTTCACACTGTCACTTATTCCCTTTCCATACATTTACACTACCTTCACACTGTCACTTATTACCTTTCCATACATTTACACTACCTTCACACTGTCACTTATTACCTTTCCATACATTTACACTACCTTCACACTGTCACTTATTCCCTTTCCATACATTTACACTACCTTCACACTGTCACTTATTACCTTTCCATACATTTACACTACCTTCACACTGTCACTTATTACCTTTCCATACATTTACACTACCTTCACACTTTCACTTATATCTTTCCCATTGACATTTTTTTATGATCTTCCTATTCAAACTTGGAAGTCTTGGTTATGCTTGTCCAACCACTGTTGGACCTTTCTAGCTGTTTGACATGTCGCATTGTCTTGCTGGAAGATCCCAGCCGCCTCAGGGAAGACAATAAGCATGTATGGGTGTACCTGCTCTGCAAGGATGGTTTCATAAACCAAAACGGTTGAGGGTGCCTTCCACATGGATTAGTGGGCCCAGAGAATGCCATGAAAACATTCCCCAGACCATAGCGCTGCCACCACCAGCTTCTGTTCTTCCAGCAATGTTTGCAAGGTGTTTGTTCTCTGATGTTTCTCGCCTCACACGCCATCGTCCATCCGTTCGATGAAGCAAAAAACGTGACTCATCGGAGAAGGCAACCCTTTGCCATTCAGCGAAGGTCCAAGTCCGATACAGGCGTGAAAATGTAAGCCTTTTCTGCCGATGCACCTTCGTTAGCATAGGTGCAGTTGTGGTATCCCACAAATTCAAGGTATCAATTTGTTGGTTTGCCAATGCTGCTCAGGCCACTGCAGTCATATTGAACTACCAGGCTCAACTAGGACACATGCACAGCCTGAAGTGACAGTTACAGAAAGGACAGTTGGTGAGTGTTACAGTGGAGGCAGAGCTGGACAAGGAGGTGCTGGGTGATCTGCACATTAAGGTGGGAGGGAGAAAGACTTGGCAGTGGATTACACACAACCGCTGAGATTAAGAAAAAAGGAGAGATCAGTGAACTGAGAAAGGAATTTGAGGAAATAGCATAAAGCTAAATCAAAGCGGACTGCAAGCAACCCTGCATCCAGAGTCACACTTACTGCATGGAGCCAGGAGTTGTTATCATACCTGACATTAGCCAAGTACAGAGAGCTGGTTCACTAGTGATACTCAGTACTAGCTGAGAACGTTCCTATTATTACACCAGATTTTGGAATAAATATTGTTGTTAGATTACATATAAACTGTGCTGCATCTCTCTGTGTCTTTGGAAATCTTGCCCCTCTGCTGGGTTGTGGCATTAGGGAAGAGCCGTTACAGAAAGAAGACCCCCACACAGTGACCATCCGTTTGTTTTGGAGCCTCATACGCAGCAGGATTCGCTCAACTGTCATTTTAGACACATGTCTGGTGGCCCCCAGGTTCATTTTGATGGTGAGCTGCTCCACTGTAGCATGTCGGTCGGCCCTCATGCACCTTCGTAGCCAACGTTCACCTCTCACATCAATGGCACGTGGTGCTCCACAGTTTCCACGTCAGTTATTCGCAATGGTGCCATTTGTTCCGTCATTATACACCTTCACCACAGCGGCATGCGAACAGTTCACAAACTGCGCTGTTTTGGAAATACTGCCACCCCTGGCCCGAAGGCCAATAATCATCCCTTTTTGCAACACGGATAAATCGCCACTTTTACCCATGACAGCAATGAGTGATATGAGTTATATGTGTGCACCAAGCCAGCGCACGGCACGTGATGTACTTCATGGGCTACACGCTACCCACGTCAAAAGTTGGAGGTGGTCATAATAATGTGACTCAACTGTGTAGTTAGCGGTACTATGATAATCACTGTAAAGCTCCTCTTCATTCTCTTACTATAGTTTACAGGGCCACATTCCCGCCCATTTTACCATAGTTTCTGACACTATGGTAACCATTCTCCTGCCAACCAAGGCTGGCACTAATATTATACTACCCTCCCACTATCCCCATGGCAACCAACTCCACTCCTGCTGATATTGGACGATAGATCGTGTGTACCCAGCTTTACATATTTACTGCTGCACATACCTGTGGCAAGGACGTGCAGAACCCATGCATTACTGCTTTTTCTATGCAGAGTGATGGTGAATGGGAGAAATTGGGGCAGTATGTACAGTAGGTATGGTTTTAGTGTTTAATGTCAAAGTATACCTAAAAAAATTATTTATTGTAAAGGGGCATCTGGAAGGTGTACAATAATTCTCCAGTCCTGGGGGAGGTATGATTTGTCCTGTGAAACAATGAAAGTAGCCAAGATTCTCCCTGCACATATCTTGTACAATCTCTTATTCACAGTTCCTGTTAATGTTAAAATCATGTAGGCATGCTACAGGCATAGATGGAAATATACAGTAGTTCTAAAAAAAATTAAGTATTTGGAGAGGCGGTGTGCACATTGTGCAGTGTATATAACCTTACCTTTCCAAGAGATCAGTTATTAGATCCAAGATAAGAAACTCTGCTTGTTTAGTGATCAGCACTTAAGCTTCCTGTCACGGTTTGGGTTTTATGTAGATCTGGTTCAGGACCCTTAGGTATGACGGATGTGCAGAAGAAAACAAGATGGCTTGATAATACTTTGGCTCATGATAATACTTTTGGCTCCAGTGATGATGCTGTTTGGTCCATGTCAGACGCTGTTTCTTTTGGATGGTTGTTAACCTGGGACGCACCTGGGGTGTACGACTGAAAATTCGTTACCCATGCAGTTCGTGCTGAAGTGTCTGTTCTGATACTGTTTGGCTGGGTCCGGCATTGTACTGTTGGAGCAGTTCTTGACGCGTTTGAAACAGATTGGTGGTTTCGGCCACTAGTTCCTCCTGAGATTCTTGGTGTCCATGCTTCCACTGTAGACGGATACTGCTCACTGTCTTCGAGGGCACACCAACAAACGCCGTCACCTCCTCCAGGCTATAGCCATTCTCTCGGCCGAAAACAATGGCTCCCTTTTGCCACTCAGTCATGTCACGTGTACGACCCATGGTTCCACCTGAAAAAGAAACAATATCTCAACAAATTCGCATTGTATCAATACCTCAGACATTCACAATGATCATCCAGTAGTTTTAGTGTTATCATCTACATGCATTTTCACGTCAAGCTTGGTTGAACTTATACCACCTTGTCTTTCCGCTTTCCATATTATATTGTCTGGTGTGTTTATAACCTAATAACCTGGACACCACTAAGCTCAGAGTTACACAGCATAAGCCCAAGCGGTATGATGGAATGAAGACTGCGGCTGTACTCGCCAACTCTGCACTGAGAAGTAAAGTGGGTATGCAGCATTGAAGCTGCCACGCTATTAGGTTACAATACACAGCGGCAGATGAAAGGCAGTATATTTGTTGACTGAGGCGAAGTGGTTGGAGCAGGTCTGTATGCAGCATTGGAGCTGCGGTGCTGGAAGGTAACCAACTACAGTGGCAGGGTGGAAGGCAGATCTGTAAGAAGTGTGGAATCTGCGGTGCTGACAGGTAATGCTACACAGCAGTAGTTGGAGAGCTGGTAGTTGGAGGTCTGCTTGCTGACCAGAGTGGAAGAAACAGGTCTGCGTACAGCGTGGAAGCTGCGCCGCCGGCAGATGGTGATGCTGAGTGACAGATGAGAAATAGTGAGAGTCCACGAAGTAGCAGATAGAGTCACAGAGGACACGATCACAGGATACAGGAGTAAGCCTGGAGCCTAAAACTATCCTGGGAAGGAACACGTTGGCCAGGCAATGGGTTGCTCCCAGGAACTGTTTTAAATAGGAGGCAGTCAATAGCCATTGGTCAGACTGACAAGGTGAGCACACAGGTGTATTAGTTAGTCATAGGGAGGCGTCCCTGGGATGCATTGGAAATAGAAATGAATGAATGTTTGATTCTGAAAGGAATGCTAAGACCCCGATTCGTGACACTTCCATAGAATTTGGCGTAGATGCCATATGAAACACCCGACTTAAATAAATGCGATTTACAGCTAATTGGCTACTCCTTTCCAGATGTGTTTCCTGAAGCCACAATACACCTGAAGTCAGTTTGTTAATGTAGTTTAATATAAATGTATGGTTAATCTTGGCTTCAAGATCATTTATGCTCCTTGTCACTAACTAGGACACATACTTTTTATACAAATTTTAACACTAACCCCCAAACGCCCCCATGCACTACACATAGGGTCTGATTCAGAGCCGCTCGTAAGTGGCCGCTCGTTCGCTCCGAGCGATGTTCGCACATCTGCGCATGCGTATGGGTTGTAATGCACATGCGCCAACCAGTCAGTGCGGTCCGAAATCATGTGTTAGCAAAATAGCGAGTGCCTGCTAATTTGAATGACAGAATGAGGCGTTTGTGGGTGGTAACAGGGGAAGGTGCTTCAAAACGGGAAGTGGAGATCCGAACGCAGGTGTGCCAAACGGTCAAAACGGGCGTTTTAAGGGTGTGCATAATTAACAAAGCAGCGTCATCGGCCACGTCACTTGGTTGTCTCTTAGCCTGAACTGTTCGCATGATTGCGGTAGGAAAATCCAACCACAAGCACTGCGAGCAGTTCAGACGCCTTTCGATGTACTCGATTAATCTAATAAATAGCGGAGATGACGTAGGATGCGAGCGGCCAGGGGGCGTCTTTACAAAATAGCGAGCGCATGTTTCGTTCGCTTGCTCAGACATAGAGGCGTCAACAGACCGCAAAGAGCGAGCGCTCAATTTAAATAGCCGGCCCCTTTTTCTGAACGAGCGAGCGCAAATAGTGTCCGGCTCTGAATCAGGCCCTCAACCCCAACTAGTGTGAGCTTACATTCCAAAATCTTTAGTTCAGTGATAGCTTCTCTGCAAAGGCAGGATACACAGACCTTCCAAGGTGAGGGGTAATTGTGTTTTCTTTCCTCTGGAGTCTTTGCCTCTGAACTATGGTTCTTGGCAGCCCTACAGGAAGGAGCTATTTTTATAAATTTAATTTTACTTTTATTTGTAAACACAGATGAAAAGTTTTTGTTTCCAAATGTAGAGGCCATACACTTCTCCATAAATGCTTCTAGGAATTAGGACTTTTGGGTGATGCCATCCATCTTCCATTAACATCCATTAATGTTAAAACATGTTCCTGAGAAAATACTGTTTGAGGCAGTTAAGGGTATTTCCATCACTAATGCCACTGCCCTGGAGGAGTGGCCCTGTCACAGTTAAACACACAGATAAATATTTATAGATCTGAGGAAATGGTTGGAGTTACCAGACACTGGTCTGACCCTTATATTGTACTGCAATAGACAAGTACGTTGTACTAATAGAATGTACATTTAGTGAATTTCATAAATAAAACATTTTCCTTCCATGCAGTGCATAGCGGATAACTCCATACAATGCACCTTCCCAAGTACTTGACCTATTTTAATTCCTGCATAGCATAATGTTGTATGTTGTTGAATTACTCAGTCTTGTGCATAACCAACACCATATGTGTCTCCCCTAATTTCCTGATTGTCCGAGATCTCTCTTGGACTCCCAGGTGAGGAGACCATCCTGCCGCATACAGACCACTTTATTAGGGAACAGAGGAGAGCAGGGCCATGATGGCAGAGATTGCACATTCGTATATGATCGGTTCATCAATTTGGTGGTCTTCCCTTGGCCCCCTGCTGCACTGAGCTCCTAGTATGGTGAGCAAAGGTTCGTGATCCATAGTCATCCCGGGGATTAATGCTGTTAGCATGAGAGGTGTGTACTGAAGTGAAAACTTGAATTGGATGACCAAGTGCATAGCCACAGCAACTGTCCAATCAGGAGCAACATTTGCTTTATCGTTCTTGTCCTAGATAATTGGAACTTTCTCCCCCACACTTTGCGCCAGCTTTACCACCTCTCTGCTCATTACTGTGGAATTCAGATTCAGTAGTTAAAAAATTGCATTTCATTTTGCAGAGGGAGATTATTAGAATGTGATAAAGGGGATTAACGGTGCATTTCCTACTGCGCAGATGGGCGCATGGTTTTTTTCATTCTGACTCTATTATCAGCCTAGAGCTACAGTACTGGTTTTTTTTTCATCGTAGAATATTGATGGAATGTATTTTATGTTTTCATTTTGAACTTTGCTGGAGAAGCTAATTTGAAAAGAAGCTCCGCTTTTTCCTGCAGCAATTTTGGTTCCGTATATGAAACCACTGATTGCTGTGGCAATTATAGTTGTGAGCCATAGGTGTCAGCTTGGAAAGCATTTGTGGCATGTAGGACACCGTTTGTCAGTCTTATGATAAATCATTTTTATTTCTATATCATCTTGATCTTAGTGCAACATACGTGTAATTCATTTTTGACATTGTATATTTGTTAACTATCAAACGTGAGATTTTCATATCCCCACCCATAAAGATATTTTCCAGCCCCAAACTACAGGTTTTGCCTTAAACATTTTTTGCAACTTTAAATACTGTGCCAAAAAGCATTGAAAATTATTCATTACATTTAACACTAAGGGGTATATTTACTAAAGTTAGTTTTTAGAAGTGGAGATGTTGCCCATAGCAACCAATCAGATTCTACTTAACATTTAACTAGCACCTTCTAGAAAATAATAGCTAGATTCTGATTGGTTACTGTGGGCAACATCTCCACTTCTAAATACTCTCACTTTAGTAAATAAACCCCTATGGGTACATTAGAAACACACTATCTGGGAATTAAGGTTTAGGGTCAACTCAATTAGCCATGAGTTGGTTCATAGAGCGAGTGTAAGCATATGCCACACTTATTTACCATAAGTGTGGCATATGGTTACATTCCTCCGACCACGCAGATATCTTCTCGGTGCCCTGTAGGGCTGTGTACTATAATTTGGGGGTCTGGAGCAAGATGGGGATGAGCTGAGGTGCCATTGTCAGCATTTCAGCGACATTGCAACACTAATTCATCCCACAGTCTCCTAATTGAATTGGCCCTTAGTGTTACAGTACTATGAGTTGGTGACATCAGCATACAGCAGTAGATGAATCACAAATGTTTCTCTAGAGAGGCACATTATCATACCTCCCAACATCTGAAGCTGGGAAGGAGGGACACCTGCGTGCACTCGAAAATTGGGGGCGTCATCCAGTCACTGCTGCTCAGATCTGCAGAGCAGCGGTGTAACAGTGATCTCCCCAACTTACCCCCGCCCACGGGAGACTGCAGCCCGCGGGTGGGACATTGGGATAGTGCCTCTAAAATGGGACTGTCCCACTGGAATTGGGACCGTTTTGAGGTATGCATTACACAGAATGGGGCTCATACAAAGAAAGTGAGTCTGTTTTACGGACATATTAGGCGATTCTTCACAGTGTGCATGTTTCCTATATGAGCGTACGCTCTATGGGCAATTCCACGTGGTACGCATCCCAGTATAATGTAGGCTAATTTAGTCAGGAAGTGTAGACAGAATTGCAGACAGTGCTGAGTTGTGCATACAGTATAATGGGATCTGTCTGATTTCAGACATAAGCTGGGTACACACCTTTTACAATCACACTTTCAATGCAATGTTTCGATTGACTTCACGTCCTGAATACAATGCCGATACACGCGTACACACTTATACAATCATACAGTACTTGCGACCTTCAATCTGCCCAAATTATTGGAAAAAAGGATTGTACCACCATATACAAATGTGTCCACTTACATCTTACTTCTTTACGCATTAAACAGCCCTTCTTTTTTTTTTTCTTCAAATTCTTTTTATTGGATTTTCAGATGAAAAGTTTATCAATACAGAATACAAAAAACAAAGGAGTAGACATTTCAGTATTACAATATATATCAACGATCAGGTATCTATTTGTACAGTTATATGTATCTTATCCGGCAACAGGGTATTGAAATTTTTCTCGTGGCAATTATAAACTTGGGATGATGTAAGTACATCTTGTCTATTAGACATAAATCTAAAGAGACTTAGCAACGAGAGTAGACGGAAATGTCTAGCAACCGTAGATATAAATGATAACCACAGAAAGATATGCAAGAGAGAGCTAAAACATAAATGAAGACAGGGGGGGGGGGTAGAAACACAGAGGGTAAGAGGGGCATAGGGATAATCTGTAAACACTACAGTCACAACCATAGTAGAAAGACAGTTTCTATATCATTAGAAGAAGGAACAATGGTCGTGCCATATCTTAGCGTTACTTGGTAGCGCTGAGCTTAGTTTTGTGCAACATTTTTTGCCTTTAAATGCGTCTTATTCGCAAAGTGAATGTAACATTGCATTTTGCATGCAGATACACCCACAGTCGCACACAGAATATAACCATAACGCAAATAATTTTATTCAGCAGAAGCTGCTTGTGCATCATATTTGCATTGCTTTCCGACTAAGATGCATTTGAAGGTACAAAATCGCACAAAAAGACGCTCAGCACTACAGATAGTGTTCACTGTAGGCATTTTTTAGGGAAGGGGTGCTGAACACAGAGGACGACACACCTGTGCACACCAGAGCCATTACTTCACATTTTGGTGCCCTTGTACTTAAAGAGCATTGGTGCCACCTTCTACAGCCAAAGAAGGGAGGGCACGCATTGAAGGCGCACACCGAAAAACAGTTGTGGTCTTGCTGGGACGGGGCGTAACCATACAATTGTATCCCCAATTCAAATTATGCCACACAATAATGCCCCTTAGTCAAATTACACCACACAGTAGTGCCCCTTCGTCACATTACAGCGCACAATAGTGTCCCTTCGTCACATTACACCGCACAGTAGTGCTCCTTCGTCACATTACACCGCACAGTAGTGTCCCTAATTCACATTACGCCACAAAGAGCCTATTCACGTTACGCCACACACAGCCTATTCACGTTACGCCACACAAAACCCATTCACGTTATGCCACACAGAGGCCATTCATGTTATGCCACACAGTAGTAGTGCCCCTTATACATTATGCCATACACAGTACAAGGGAACAGGTACACAAATAATGGACAGTCTAGCAATGTGGTAACCCTCTAGGCCCCTTTTCCCCCAGCCAGTCCTAAAGTTAACTCTATAAGGCCCCAATTTAATAATTAGGTATCCCTATATTGAAATGAGCCCCAACATTAAATGGAATAGATCTCACTTGTATTAGAACTATTTTCCCCAGCAAGCCCTGCCATTTACATATTTGGGAATTGTGGGGTTCATTGCAGTTCTGCTGCTTGCAAGTACAGGGGTTGATCAGTACAAAAAAAGTAAATCTTTTAACTTTACCCTTCAGGCAATGGATTATGTTTAAGGCAAGCCCGTACTGTACATAGGTGACACACAGCTGCAGTGGCCATTTAGCACTGTGAGACATGAGCAGGTGCCAGACCCTAAGGGGCAAGGTAGAGTGCCCGCTGTACCAGAGCATCAGCAGAGAGGGATACCCACAACCACGGGGAGCTATTAGTGGCAGTGGAGAGCACCATGGGTAGGGGCAGCTCCAGGTCAAGCAGCACCCTGTGTGAGAATTTTTGGAGTGCCCCCCATCCTGCCAGTTAGCACCTTGTGTGTGATATACAGGGCCGGATTAACCATGGGGCGGATGGAGCTACAGCTCCAGGCCCTACATTAAAATAGGCCCACAGACAGCTACTGCTGTAGACAGGACTTTTCTTTTCCCTGCTACAGCATTACAGCACCAGCCCGAGGCTCTGCCCACTCAAACATTGCAGGCCTTCAACCCCCCTCCCTGGCACCCCGCCATTGAAAAACTGGGCACACATGATTAGCTTCTCTGGCCCACACTGTGCTGCTGCATACTTACTGACTCCAGCGCAGCGCGTCCTCCTCACCATGTGACATGATGTCGTATAGATGCCGCTCCATCACCGTCAGAGTCCGGGCTCCGCGCCGTGAATAGGTGTCTATGCTCTGCTCCGTGCTCTGCTCAGTGAAGGCAGCCCAGCCAGGAGACCTGCTGTTGTTGAATGTTTTGGGCCGGCTGCCACCACCAACAAACAGCGATACAGCAGTGGCGGATCCAGGGTGGCACATGCCCTCCTAATGTGACGTCACCAGATACAGCGGAGCTAAGCGGTGCCTTAGCGCCGCTGTATCTGGTGATGTCACATTGATGCTGCCGGGCGCATCCGCATGGATGGTCCTAAGTGAGCTGACACTGAGGCTGACTGAGGAGTCGGTGGTGCATCCTCCTGACTACCAGAGCGCTGTGGCTGTACTGCCGCTAGCAACTTACATGATCTTCCTGGCAGCGGAAAAAAGACCCGCGGGAATTGTAAGATTGGAGGAGGAGTTGAGACAGTGAAAGAGAGGAGAGAAGCAGGTAAGTGAACTTGGAGTGGAGAAAGCAAAACATACAAGAGGAGGACACAGATGAGGAGGAGGAGAAGGGGGGACAGAGTATTGTACACAAAGGAGGAGGAGGTGGGACAGAATAAAGGATGCAAAGGAGGAGGAGGTGGGACAGAATAAAGGATGCAAAGGAGGAGGAGGTTGGACAAAGTAATGGACACAGAAGAGGAGGGGGGACAGAGTAATGGGCACAGAGGAGGAGGGACAGAGTAATGGGCACGGAGGAGGGGGACAGAGTAATAGACACAAAGGAGGAAGGGGACAGAGTAATGGACACAGAAGAAGAAGGGATGTGGGGGGTCAGAGTAATGGACACAGTGGAGGAGGGGACAATGAATGGACATGGAGGAGGGGAGGACAGAGTAATGGGCACAGAGGAGGAGGAGTGGGGACAATAATGACCGAGTAATGGGCACAGATGAGGAGGGAAGAAGAGAACTTCATAATGGACACAGATGATGAGGAGACCATGAAAGCGTAATGGACACAGAGGTGTAGAAGGTGGGTGACAGAGTAATGGAGACAAGAGGAGGGGTCTACGACAGAGTAATGGACACAGAAAAAGAGGTGGGGGTAGATTAATGGACACGGAGGGGGTAGACAGTAAATTGGGCACAGATGAGCAGGGGATAATGACAAAGTAATGGACACGGGGGGGGAGTAATGGACACAGAGGAAGAGGAGGGGACGAGACAGAGTAATGGATACAGAGAGGAGGAGGAAGGACGAGAACTCAATAATGGACACAGATGATGATCTGGGCAGCGTAATGGACAGATGAGGGGAGAGCATTAGAACTCCATAGTGGACACAGATGAGGAGGAGGAGATGACAAATATTGTAATGGACACAGGTGAGAAGGGGGAAACACAATAATGTGAACAGAGTAGGAGGAGGGGAATAATAATGGACATACAGATGAGAGAGGGAAGAGCACAGTGCACAATATACAGATGAGGGGGTAGCATAATATGGAACATATAAACGGAATGGGGCAAGCTTGCTGTATACATACAGGTATGGGGGCTGAGAACAATACATAACATATAGACAAAGTCAGGGCATGATGGCGAGTAACAGATATTTCTGTGTCCATTATGTGGTCCGGGCATAATGTGAGTGAGGGGTATTTCTGTGTTCATTATGTGGCCAGGGCATAATGTGAGTGAGGGGTATTTGTGTGTCCATTATGTGGTGAGGGCATAATGTGAGTGAGGGGTATTTGTGTGTCAGATATTGGATCAGAGTGTGGTGGTGAGAAGAAACACAGAGGGTGATGGTGTGGATCCAGGAGTGGTAGTGGCTGTTGTATGGGGTCGTCAAGTGATGGCAGTAAGGGGTATTTCAGTGTTTGATAGATGGTATCTGTGAGTTTCAGTGGGTAAGATGTTTTGTATATAGCATTGTGGATGGGTGAGGTATTTCGGAGGGTGATGTAATGACTTACAGACAGCAATACTTACACATGTGCCTGCACAAAGTGTGTGCAATATGTGCCCCACAACCATAATGTGTGTAAGGGTCAGGGACAAATAAAGTATATAAAGAGATGAGCTAGATTGAGGTGTTTGATGGTATACAGTAACTGCACCTGCCATGATACTAGCCGTTTACAGACAAGGCCTTCATAAATTTCAGCTCCAGGCCCATGCGGACCTTAATCTGGCACTGGTGATATATATATATATACTGTTGTAGAGTCGGCACTCCTGCGCTAGTTGAATTTGTAGTGCGTCTGGTGCCCTCCAAATTAACTCTTCAGCCAAGAGGGAATTAAACATACAAGGAACAGGCGGCACTCATGACAACTTGTCAAACAGAGCACAGCACACCCGCTCTTTGCATCTAGAGGGTGTGCTGTGTTTTATTTGACAAGTCGTCACGAGTGCCGCCTGTTCATTATATTATACATATATAATTATGAGAGACAGAATGGAAAAAGATATGCCGGTACTCGGAGTCTTAAGCAAAGTCACACAGGACAGGTCCTAAAAAATTGGTATGCTGGACTAATAATGTACTGACTTTGCTTAAGACTCCTAGTGGCGCCATATCTTTCTCCATTATCTGTATTATATGAGAGGAGGCACCGCAGCAGTGCAGACTGCATAAAAGGTCTGAGTCGTGGGTTCAATTCCCACCACAGCCCTACCTGTGTGGAGTTTGTATATTCTCCCTGTGCTTGCGTCAGTTTCCACTGGGTACTCCGGTTTCCTCCCACACTCCAAAAATATACTGGCAGGTTAATTGGCCCCCAACCAAAAAATGAACCCTACTGTGTATGTGTGTGCAGGTGGTAGGAACATAGATTGTAAGCTCTACTGGGGCAGGGTCTGATGTGTATGGCCAAATATTCTATAAGCACTGGGGAATGTGTGTGCACTATATAAATAACTGGTAATAAATAATATATACAGAGAGAGAGGTAACATAATTTGCGAGTTTGACTTACCCATGTGCCCAGGGCCGGCCCTAGCCAAAACTTTTTTTAAACGAGTATATTTTTTGGCGCCCCCCTATGCAGTGCCCTTTTACAGTGCCCCCTGTAATGGTCCCCCCTGTGCAGTGCCCCTTGTGCCCCCAGTAGTATTCCCCCCCTAGTAATCCCCCTAGTAGTAATCTCCCCTTGTAGTGCCCCCAGTAGTATTCCCCCCCTGTAGTGCCCCCAGTAGTATTCCCCCCTGTAGTGCCCCAAGTAGTAATCTCCCCTTGTAGTGCCCCCAGTAGTATTCCCCCCCGTAACGGGAGAACCGGCCCTGCATGTGCCCATGACTGGGGTGTAGCGGTTTCACCATTGTCCTCACTATTTCTATTTCTTTATAGAGCAGGCAGCAGGGAGGAGGGGGGAGGGGGCTGCAGTGGGCAAGAGGGATTTCAGACTGCATGGGGGAGTTGGGTCTGCTGGGGAAGGTGAGGTTCTGTCTCCAGGGGAAAGGGGGGATTTGGGTTGCACTGGGGGGTGCAATGTGCGCTGTATTGTAGAGGGAAAGGAAGCTTCTAGCTGGAGGGGGAAGGATGGTACAAGCTGCACTACAGGGGGGAGGGGTACATCCGGCTGCAGGTGGAAAGTGGGTGTCGGTCTGCAGGGGGGATTATTTTGTGCTGCACTGCAGGGGGAAGATGATTTCTAGCTGCAGGGGGAAGGTGGGGTTCAGTGAGCAGACTCATCAGAGAGAAGGAGAGAGAGGGATTCAGGCTGCAGGGAGAAGCATAGGCAAACGCAGGGGGGGTTCCGTCTGCCTGGAAACCCCCCTCCCCAGCCCACACCATGACGACAATAGAAATAGTGATATAATAGACTGTTACTAGTGCTGCATGTTCTTCTCAGTATCACCAAATAATTAATTATCACCACCTGTGGATCTTTAACATGTAACAGCCAGTAATAAATAACCTGTGCACCAACTAGGAGATCTGGAAAACATTCTCTGTAAAGCTGGCCATACACGCTACAATTATCGGGGCGATCCGCCCGATATCTGCGGATCGCCCCGATAATTGTAGCGTATGGGGGGGCGATCGAGGGTTAAATATTGCTCGATCGTCATGCCGGGTTGCCCAGCATGCCTATCCGATTCGATATTTACTGGTAAACTGTCGGCTGCATCGGGCAGTGTATGCACGGCCGACAGACAGATATTTACTGTGTTCCTTCCCATGGAAGGAACAGGGAAATGTCTCCTCCCCCGGGGGCGGAGCGCGGATATCGGCTAATACACTGTGAGAGAAATCTCACAGTGTATGCCGCGGACATCTGCGACTGGCAGGCTGCCAGATAAAATGTCTGTTGGTCTGACAGACAAATCTTGCCGTGTATGCCCAGCTTTAGGAATGTGCTGTTATAGAGCCCAATTTGTACATATATGTCCAGGGCAGTGCTAGGTTATTCTGCTGCTCCCCCAGACTTGTTCTAATACTCTGGAATGGTTCCCACATGTAAAATGAAAAACATTCACCTCAGGTAGGATGGCCCTACTGCCACATCTAATGGATTACTTGGCTTATGTGATTCCTGGTCCTCTATATGCTGGAATTATGACACACAGTATACTTTGTATGACGCAGATTAAAGCTGGTTAAGTGCTAATTCTACCCTGTTTATGGACTGGTCACACACACTCTAAAATCGAGCATTTGGAAACCCCCCTTTAGAAATCCTGCATTTGCCACTGAGAGGGGATTCGGGGCGGGGCGAGATGAAGTGCAGAGTCCTGGAAGGGAGTCTTGTGGGATGCTGCATCAACATCTCCCTATACTATAGCTCCACGGCGGCCGAACCGTCAATTGAGCCGGTGAGAGGACAGACCAGAGAGGCAGGGAAATACTGCCAGTTTGTGGTACTGTGTGCCCTCTTTCAGCCACTCCACTTGAACAGCCCTCAAGCAGGCTCTGACCGGGGGTGGTCATGGCAATGGTCTGCATTGGCGGATGCAGATTCCCGGCCTCTTGCGTGATCAGGCATTAGCCAGGCTGCGGGAGCTTCAGCTCCTTTAACTTGACCAAAGGAGTGATGGTGATCCCATCCTACGTCGTCTGTCGCAGTGCTGTGATCGCGAATGCAGCAAGGAGGTGTCTGACACCTCCTTCTGCATTTGCATTTGAGATGGACGGATTTGCACAGCTGCTTGTGTCCGGCTCTGCAAATCCGTCCATTTCTGAATTAGACCCTTAGTTTGTTGCATGCAATGCAAGTATAATTGTAGCTGACTTGCATGCAGCTCTTAATGGGCCCAAATTCTGTTCAAGATTCATGTTGAATTACCAGTTAACACAGATGCATGCAACCTTTCAGCATATTAGTGTATTCTGTATGGAATCAGTATGAATGACCGGCGGTTCAAATCCTGACGCCGGCAGATCGTCAGTAGTGAAAATCCTGACAGGGGATTTAGGTAAGTATAACTAACCCTACCCCTCCTAAACCTAACCCTCCCTTAGGGGTGCCTAACCCTAACCTCCCACCCTAGTGCCTAACCCTAACCCCCCCCTAAGTGCCTAAACGTAACCTCCCCATCCCCACAGCCTAAACCTAAGTCTCCCGGGGGGATGCCTAACCCTAAACTCCCCCCTTCCCCTAGCCTAACCCTAACCCTCCCGGGGGGTGCCTAACCCTAAGTCCCCCCAGGATCCCCTAACCTAACCCTCCCCCCTGTGGGGCGGGTTAGGTTCGGTATGCCGGGCGTCGGGCTCCCGGCGTAGGTATAATGACAGGCGTTGGGATTTTGACGCCTGTCATTAGTACCCTGCCGGGATTAGACAGTCGGGAAGCCGGCGGTCGGCATTTCGACCATCGGCTTCCTGACCGCATCCCTTCTGTATACATACCACACAGTGTATAACTTGTCTTGCAAACTTCAGATTCCTACATGGGTGAGAAAAATATACCATATTGTGATATATACACTTTTGAGACTGAGATAGTATGACATACATCATGTCAGTCTAGGTCCAATTCAATATCTCTTTATAGGATTTGGTCTTGCTAAATGGTGTAAGAGTGAGAATCTAAATTGATCTGTCTTTTACTGAGGAGGACATGACATGCTTTCATCCAACTTTGCCAAACTTTAATGATAACATGATTGAAATTGATAAAACTGTCCAGTTTCTAATAATGGCTCATTGTTCGAGACAAAGCTAAAGAGAAAATACAAAATGTGGGTAATGGAGGGGAACAGAACATTACTACAGGACAGCAAATTGAAAGCAAAAACACAATTGATTCAGTATGAAAATGTATGTTGTAAGGAGATATGAGCAAATGATGAAAAGTACTCTGCACATCTCTACCACTGAATTTAACCTTAAGGAGCTTATTTACTAAAGTGCAGGTTTATAGAAGTGGAGTTGTAGCACCTTCTAAAAAAAAATAGCTAGAATCTGATTGGTTGCTATGAGCAACACCTCCACTTCTAAAATCTCCCACTTTAGTAATTATACCCCTGTTAAGCACTTTTCCTTATTATACTCCAAGCACACCACAGAGGACAATTAATTGACACTGTTGTCATACCAGCTAAAAGAAAACTATAAAATTCAAAAATGTACATTTATAAATACAGATCTATCGATCTATCTATCTATCTATCTATCTATCTATCTATCTATCTATCTATCTATCTATCTATCTATCTATCTATCTAATCATTTATCTATAATAATGGATATGATTAAAGCATAACTTTCTGGAGCTTGTGCTTGATAGCTAGCGCCATAAATACATGGCATTGACTATAGATTTCTTTGGGCTTCTTTACGCAAAAATCCCTAGAGAAGAATCTGAGGCACATTTCTGCTAAGCAGCAGGGTATGATCATGGCATTGAGCAGGGGTGGGAGCGCTAATGCAATCAATTTACTTTTACACATCGCAGGGACGGGCTTCTATCAGAGCCCCTGTCCCTGCATGTGGACAATGATAAATGCTTGCGATACCTAAGTTTTTATTGTCACGAACTACAGTAATAAGAAATTATTATCTCATCAATAACCCGATAATTACTAAATGGACCATATTAAGTGATGTCACCAATGTCAATGTATTCAATATTAAACATGCATGTACAAGCATATAAATACAAAGTGTGATTACACAGCAATAGTATAATAATACTGTACTGTATGTTACACAGCATACACAGGGGTGTGAGGCGATAAAACATCCCAAAGTGCTGGAAATAAACCATTTCCTGTGCACGCAGAAGAAAAGATGTTAAGATTCTTACATAACATTACATCACTGAAACTTGTGGCAGATGTATGTTTATAGGTAGAAAACTGAGTGAAGGATGCAAAGTACAATGTGACACAGCCGACCCACGATGCGACGGACAACATACCGTGCGGTTGATTGACATCGCACGATGTGGTAAATGACCGCACGATATGTCGTTCACCACCCGCTTTTAGTAGCATGGGGTCGTTCATCAAATTGACAGATTAAGCATGCATGGAGCTAAATCTGTCTATGCGATGAACGACCTTGCGGGAGCGCGCAGGGTCCGACATAGTGGGTACACATTTGCCGATGTAGAAGATATGTCGGCCGGATTGGGCGACATATCGTTTAATGTGTACCCTCCTTTAGAGATGCAGATTGGTTTAAGTATTGGTCTAGGATTTTTTGAGGGACAAACCACACTGCTCGAACTAGTATTGGTGAACGGTGTCCTGGGTAGGGTTCATATTCTTCTGCTTTAAATATCATGCTTGCAAAATGTATTCTTTTGTTGTGTGTCAGGTGCAGAAAATGTCTATTCTTCATCATTTCAGCAATATCTATATTCAAAAACCATCTAACAGCATAATACAAATTGGCCATTTGGGCATCACCCAGCCACCTAGAAGACTTCTTACAAAATGCAGGGTTTTAGTTTAAAAGAAATTCTAGATGAATCACTGTTATCCATTGGGATCAGGTGCATTAATAAACATGCAGTCATCAAAAAAACATTCAGAAACTGAAGCCATCTGTATCATAACAGATAAGAATTGATACATGTGAATTTAAATCATTGTGTCCTTACATAAAGTTGTAACAAAACTAGAAGATTTCAGTGTGCGCACAATAACACAAGAAAATCCTCGAACAAATAACCATTTTTTTTCACGTAACTCGGTAACTTCACATTAACAAGGAATGTCTGCATATAAATATTCTAATATACTGATGTATTAAGCACAAAATCTAGTTGTGATTATTGCTCTAATGTGGAATATTTATCTACTGGCATCAAATCATAAAAGCACATTTTGATACCATTTTGAATAACATCCGGCTGCATCTGCAAAATAAGAAACCGAATACTGAAACCTGAGAAGATATTAATAGATACTATCACATCCTCACACATTTCCCTGTAACGCTTGCATAAGAATGGTGTTTTTTGTTGTTGTTTTTAAGGGTAGAATAATTGATTGGTATGACCCTCCTAAGTCACAAGCTGAGCTAGTCAGGAAGGGGGCTGCTGCCTAGCCAGACCAAGGCCACGGGCAACCACTCCTTCCATGCCAGTCACAATGAAAATTGATAAACAAAAAATCAGTTAAAAAGAAAAGAGCAAAAATAGCGAAACAGACCTTGCTTGGTGTAATAGATGGTATGTAGTCAAACTATATACAATGAAAATATAGACAGCCATAAAGTCAATGCCAAAATGACGACTGTCATAATGTCGACTTGGCCAAAATGTCGACAACCAAAAGTACGACTGGGTAATTAGGTCAACAGTTAAAATGTTAAAATATTGTCAGAATGTTGACAATAAAAATAAATGTCCATAATCAAATTGTAGAAACAATCAAAATGTCAACATTCAAAATGTAGACAGATAAAATGTTGACATAGATTATAGTGTTCACTCTAGGATTTTTTTAGGGCAGGGTGCTGATTACCGAGGACACTTTATCATTTTACAGGGCACATTTTACCTGCGCATACACCCGCAAAGGGGCGTGATCTCATGTGGACAGAGCGTATTCTCGTGGCACTCATATTCTTATATATGTATGTGTGTGTAATAGATACAACTCTTGTGTTTGTTTGCGCTGTGATATAAGCACGCCTTTTTGCTTCAGATTAGTAAAATTTGTGATTATGCACCTTATGGAAGGTCGTTAAAGTGGTATGATCTAATTGGAGTCCGTCAATTACATTTTTGGAACCCTCTTTGCTAAATTACTTGTGTATGTGTTGTTTAGATCCTGACACAGGATCTGTGGAGAGGAGCAACAAATTGGAAATTTGATTTCTAAATAAGGTAATTTTAAGCATTTGTGTTGTACATTTTTGAGCGCAGGATAAGGTTGTTTCTCTGGGGGAACACAATACTGTACAAAAGTTTTAGACAGGTGTGAAAAAAATTCTGCAAAGTAAGAATGCTTTCAAAAATAGAAAGGTTAATATTTTATTTTTATCAATTAACAAAATGCAAAGTGAATGAACAGAAGAGAAATATAAATTAAATCAATATTTGGTGTGACCACCCTTTGCCATCAAAACAGCATCATTTCTTCTAGGTACACTTGCTCAAAGTCAGGGATTTTGTAGGATTATAGTCAGGTGTATAATTAACCAATCATACCAAACTGGTGATGATGATCATCATTTTCATATGTAGTTTGAAACACAGTCATTAACTGAAACAGAAACTGCTGTGTAGGAGGCTTAACACTAGGTGAGGAACAGACAAACTCTGCTATAAAGGTGAGGTTGTGGAAGAGAGTTTCATGTCACAGGTCATATACCATGGCAAGACTGAGCACAGCAACAAGACATAAGGTAGTTATACTGCATCAGCAAGGTCTCTACCAGGCAAAGATTTCAAAGCAGACTGGGGTTTCAAGATGTTCTGTTCAAACTCAAAGAAATGGGCAATGTTGAGGACCGTAGACGCAGTGGTTGGCGAAGGAAACTTAGTACATCAGATGAAAGACACATCATGCTTACTTCCCTTCGAATTCGGAAGATGTCCAGCAGTGCCATCAGCTCAGAACTGGCAGAAACCAATGGGACCCAGGTACACCCATCTACTGTTCAGAGAAGCCTGTCCAGAAGTGGCCTTCATGGAAGAATTGCGACCAAAAATCCATACCTTCGATGTGGAGACCAGGCCAAGCGATTCAACTATGCACAAAAACATAGGAACTGGGGTGCAGAAAAATGGCAGCAGGTGCTCTGGATTGATGAGTCAAAATGTGAAATATTTGGCTGCAAAAGAAGGCAGATTGTTCACCAAAGGGCTGGAGAGTGGTACAATAATGAGTGTCTGCAGGCAACAGTGAAGCATGGTGGAGGTTCCTTGCAAGTTTGGGGCTGCATTTCTGCAAATGGAGTTGGGGATTTGGTCAGGATTAATGGTGTCCTCAATGCTGAGAAATACAGGCAGGTACTTAGCCATCATGCAGTAGCATCAGGGAGGCGTCTGATTGGCCCCAAGTTTATTATGTAGCAGGACAACGGCCCCAAATATACAGCCAATGTCATTAAGAAATATCTTCAGCGTAAAGAAGAACAAGGAGTCCTGGAAGTGATGAAATGGCCCCCACAGAGCCCTGATCTTAACATCATCGAGTCTGTCTGGGATTACATGTAGAGACAGAAGGAGTTGAGC
Source organism: Taudactylus pleione (assembly GCA_031769625.1). Classification (NCBI taxonomy): domain Eukaryota; kingdom Metazoa; phylum Chordata; class Amphibia; order Anura; family Myobatrachidae; genus Taudactylus; species Taudactylus pleione. The sequence goes on from JAUIMM010000161.1 coordinate 11,775,415, forward strand.
AAGCCTAAATCCACAGAGGACTTGTGGTTAGTTCTTCAAGATGTTTGGAACAACCTCCCTGCCAAGGTACTTCAAAAACTGTGCCTTCAAAATAGCATAAATTCTTCTAGGCACACTTACACAAAGGGTGGTCAAACCAAATAATGATTTGATTTAGATTTATCTTCTGTTCATTCACTGTGCATTTTGTTAATTAATAAAAATAAACTATATACAGTATATTACACTGACCTAGTGCCATGCTAGACTCTTATGAATAGCCAGCAACCATTCGTTGTAACCAGAAGTAAACTATGTTCGTACACCCAGTTTACTAAGGTCTGGTGATCTCCCAGCACACTGCTGCCTGCTTGTGGTGCCTTACCTGGTGCTGTCCGTTTCTTGTACTAAGATCTCATCGGTGATGACCTGGGAGTGGATAGGCCTCCTCTGCCTGCAGGGCCGGTTCTATGGTTATGCATGGTACGCGGCCGCGTAAGGCGCCACGTAGTGAAGGGCGCCGCGGCCGCGACCATGCAGAATTACCGCGGTGCAGACTGTGTCTCTGTGACACAGCTGCACCGCGCGTGTAGCGCTGACCGGACGGAGTTCGGTCAGCGCTACACAGTGCCAAACACACAGTTGCCGGAGCCGGCAACTGTGTGTTTGTTTCAGCAGCTGATGAGAGTCTGTCAGACTCTCATCGGCTGCTGTAGCTCCCACTGCGGGAGCCATCTTCCGGCTCCCGCAGTGGGTAATGGGAGAGACGTCGTCATGACGACGTCTCTCCCATAATGCAAAGCGGCCCTGGAGAATGGTCGGGAGTAGCGGATATCGGCGGCGGGAGCAGGAGCGGGGGGTTCAGGTAAGTGTTTTTTTTTTGTTTTGTTTTTTAGAATGTGTGTCTCTACTGGGGGGGCTACAAGGGGGGATTACTACTGGGGGCACTTGAAGGGGGGATTACTACTGGGGGCACTTGAAGGGGGTGATTACTACTGGGGGCACTTGAAGGGAGGATTACTACTGTGGGCACTTGAAGGGGGGATTACTACTGGGGGCACTTGAAGGGGGGATTACTACTGGGGGCACATGAAGGGGGGATTACTACTGGGGGCACTTGAAGGGGGGATTACTACTGGGGGCACTTGAAGGGGGGGATTACTACTGGGGGCACAGGAAGGGGGGATTACTACTGGGGCACTTGAAGGGGGATTACTACTGGGGGCACATGAAGGGGGGGATTACTACTGGGGGCACATGAAGGGGGGATTACTACTGGGGGCACATGAAGGGGGGATTACTACTGGGGGCACAGGAAGGGGGGATTACTACTGGGGCACTTGAAGGGGGGATTACTACTGGGGGTACTTGAAGGGGGGACTACTGGGGGCACTTGAAGGGGGGATTACTATTGGGGCACTACTACTGGGGGCACTTGAAGGGGGGCTACTACTGGGGGCACTTGAAGGGAGGATTACTACTGGGGGGGACTACTACTGGGGGCACTACATGGGGGGGAACCTCCACTGGGGGCACAACAATGGGGGGACTACTACAAGGGGGGACTACTAGGGGCACTACAAGAGGGGGGACTACTACTGGGGGCCCTGTATAAGATTACTAATGGGGGCACAAGGGGCACTGCACAGGGGGGACCACTACCGCGGGCACTACATAGGGGGGGCGCCAAAAAACCTACTCGCTTACCAAAAAATTTGGGCTAGGGCCGACCCTGTCTGCCTGTCTCTCTCTTCCATGGTCATTCACAGCCAGGGCCGGTTCTATGGTTACGCATGGTACGCGGCCGCGTAAGGCGCCACGTAGTGAAGGGCGCCGCGGCCGCGACCATGCAGAATTACCCCGGTGCAGACTGTGTCTCTGTGACACAGCTGCACCGCGCGTGTAGCGCTGACCGGACGGAGTTCGGTCAGCGCTACACAGTGCCAAACACACAGTTGCCGGAGCCGGCAACTGTGTGTTTGTTTCAGCAGCTGATGAGAGTCTGTCAGACTCTCATCGGCTGCTGTAGCTCCCACTGCGGGAGCCATCTTCCGGCTCCCGCAGTGGGTATTGGGAGAGACGTCGTCATGACGACGTCTCTCCCATAATGCAAAGCGGCCCTGGAGAATGGTCGGGAGTAGCGGATATCGGCGGCGGGAGCAGGAGCGGGGGGTTCAGGTAAGTGTTTTTTTTTTGTTTTGTTTTTTATAACGTGTGTCTACTGGGGGGGGCTACAAGGGGGGATTACTACTGGGGGCACTTGAAGGGGGGATTACTACTGGGGGCACTTGAAGGGGGGGGATTACTACTGGGGGCACTTGAAGGGGGGATTACTACTGTGGGCACTTGAAGGGGGGATTACTACTGGGGGCACTTGAAGGGGGGATTACTACTGGGGGCACATGAAGGGGGGGATTACTACTGGGGGCACTTGAAGGGGGGATTACTACTGGGGGCACTTGAAGGGGGGGATTACTACTGGGGGCACAGGAAGGGGGGATTACTACTGGGGCACTTGAAGGGGGATTACTACTGAAGGGGGGGATTACTACTGGGGGCAGATGAAGGGGGGATTACTACTGGGGCACTTGAAGGGGGGGGGATTACTACTGGGGGCACTTGAAGGGGGGGATTACTACTGGGGGCACTTGAAGGGGGGATTACTACTGGGGGCACTTGAAGGGGGGGATTACTACTGGGGGCACTTGAAGGGGGGATTACTACTGGGGGCACATGAAGGGGGCACATGAAGGGGGGGATTACTACTGGGGGCACTTGAAGGGGGGATTACTACTGGGGGCACTTGAAGGGGGGGATTACTACTGGGGGCACAGGAAGGGGGGATTACTACTGGGGCACTTGAAGGGGGATTACTACATGAAGGGGGGGATTACTACTGGGGGCAGATGAAGGGGGGATTACTACTGGGGGCACTTGAAGGGGGGATTACTACTGGGGGCACAGGAAGGGGGAATTACTACTGGGGCACTTGAAGGGGGGATTACTACTGGGGGTACTTGAAGGGGGGACTACTGGGGGCACTTGAAGGGGGGATTACTATTGGGGGCACTACTACTGGGGGCACTTGAAGGGGGGCTACTACTAGGGGCACTTGAAGGGAGGATTACTACTGGGGGGGACTACTACTGGGGGCACTACATGGGGGGGAACCTCCACTGGGGGCACAACAATGGGGGGACTACTACAAGGGGGGACTACTAGGGGCACTACAAGAGGGGGAACTACTACTGGGGGCACTGTATAAGCTTACTAATGGGGGCACAAGGGGCACTGCACAGGGGGGACCACTACCGCGGGCACTACATAGGGGGGCGCCAAATAACCTACTCGCTTACCAAAAAATTTGGGCTAGGGCCGGCCCTGTTCACAGCAGCACGCACTCACCGCACCACACTCACACTCACACCATCAGCAACAGCAGCATCCTGTCATGTCAACCATACAGTCATATTTCCCTAAATGTCATATAATAAAAATCTTTGCCACCCCCCTGCTAGAGAACTATGCACAGACTTACTGCCCGCCCATTATGTGCAGCACCATAAATTAAGTGCCACGACCATTGCGCTAAACCCAGTCAAGGTAGCGCTAAGCTCCATTGCCTTAGCGCTGCTGTTAGGGCATGCTAAAACTGAGGCAGGGAATGCTGGCATGTGTAGTTCCACAGCAGCTTGACTGCCATAGTTTGCCTACTAAGGGAAGAGCCTGCACATGCCCAAACACTCATCCAATTATGCCAACCATACAGATGATCTTTTAATGTTTTATATTCTGCACTTTAAGGTCAGTAGGTGTTTAACACCTGCTTTGCTGTAGTATAGAAGAACCTGACAGAACCAATGTGGCTGATTTGCAACACTAATAATAAATACCAGGCAAAAAAATTGCTATAGGTATTGTAAAATCATTTAATCTTTGGTCAAAAATGGCTATTAATGCATAATAAATCAAATGTATGTTTTTTTCTGATATGGGGAAAGGCTACGTAATATTCACATAAATAACAACATATTTATAGATACTGTCGCAGAACAAGCATTTACTCTAATTCATCATTTGTATCACACATACCACACTTGTTTTTTGCTAAGAAGTGGTTGGCGGCTTTGACCGAAATGTTTAAGACAGCAATATATATAAATGCTAAACATGCTAAACATGCCAGGCTTAGCTTCTATTTCTATTGCCATTTTAAAACTATTGGTCAATGTCACCATTGATTGATGCCTTTGACAGTCTTCTCCTTAGTAAAGCTACCCCTTAAAATTAACCAGTATTAAAGCCATCAGTTAAACACTGTCCTTTAGTGCTTGCAACAATAAAATGGATGACAATTTTACTCAATCCATAGTTCTCAAATGTCCTGATTAATGGGTCCCAAATATCGGGAGTGGGATGTTGGAATGGGGTGTAGTTTGGGCAGATCCAGACAGAGCTTATTTTGTACACACTTTGTCACTGTTGGGAGGTATGTCTGCAGCACTGTTTCCCAATCTCGACCCTCAAAGCCCCTAATAGTCCTGGTTTTAAGAATATCCACTCTTGAGCACAGATGAATTAATAGGTACTTGAATCATTTTCATTTAGCCACCTTGGAGTGTAAAGAGACGTTAAGAGCCAAGTCTGGGAAACACTTCCACACTTTTTCTGCATATAATATTACTAACTGAAGTACCCGGCATTGCCAGGGTTTAAATCTTCAAGTTATTAAGTTTTATTATGTGATGTCGTCCAAATCCATCCTAGGTAAAAGTTCTGCCTGGTGCACTCAGCGTAGACCGATTGCAACACCTCTATGAAGTTTTCATCCAAATATATCCAGTGGAAGGCCCAGAATAGGCTCCCTCGGTCAAAGTTCTGCCCAGCATCCCCAGGTAAAAGTTCTGCCCCACCACCTTTACCAACGGGATGTCCGACCAGGACCTCAACCCCCTAGTACGTCTTCTGAGATCAAATATTATTACTTTGTGAAGTTTTTGTCCAAATCCATTGAGCTGAAGACTCAGAACAGGCTCCCTGGGTCAAAGTTCTGCCCAGCATACACCAATGGCAGATCCAACCCCCCTAAAACCTGCCAGGGTCCAACTGGATCACCTCACGTTGGTTTCATCCCACTTGGTAAAGGGGTGTCCGAATGCCTAACCGGACAGTCAGATAAACAAACAAACAGACTAATTAATTTTATGTATAAGATTGTATATAATTTAGTGAAAACATATTTTGTTTTACAGATTTCCATAGAATAAAATAGAATAGCTTGTTTAAGTTAATTAAGAAAAATATATTTAAAATAAAATATCTGAAAATCAAATACGTAGCAAACGTTAGAATTATTGAATAAACTCATTTTGATATCCTAGTGTTTTTATTTTTTCTCCTTGAAAAGTGAATTTCTATAAATACAAATACAGTAAGTACTTAACCTCCTACATGAGCTTACATTCTATCAGATGTTTCCCTCTAGTCCAACAATTATTGGAAATGATGAAATTGTTGTCCAGAGATAGTACACCATAAGTGTAGATTTAATTTAAACACCACCAACGGATTCTTGGCTCATTTTTTCTACATGATTATAATAACCCAAACTTTCTATCTCATAAAGTAAATGACTGCTGAGTTTAGCACTTCTCCACAATATCAATAGACACTAGAGCAAAGCTGGTATATTAGTTTTGTAATAAATAGTTCTTGAAATGTCTATATACAGTTAGAAAATTAAGATGTTGACAAGTGTTTAGCAGATATGCCAGCAAGGTCAGTGTTTAATGTTACGTACAGATAATAAATAGCATTTATAAAACTCTTAATATTCTGTCAGATTTATTGATGCTTTAACGTATTCATTTTTGTAATACAGCTGTAATCTTTTTTTTTTTTTCTTTCCTTTAATATTACATCAACATCATAAAAATAGCTGTTCACAGTGAGGTCCAGTCTTTTCGGCTGTTGGGGATTAAAAAAAATCTACAGTTCTCATATACACAAATAATTTCCATGATCAGTATGCGACTAAATAGTCCTGTTAATTCTATGTATTGCTGAAGTAGGAACTCAAGTTAAATGAGTACATTTCTAGTTAAAACAAGTAAAGATCAAAGCTTGCTTTAATCTTTGAGCATAATCATTAAATACCCTTTCATCTAAGAACATTTATTTTATAGTCAATCCAAACCTTCTGTATTTTGTCAACATGTATAGAAAACCTTAAACCACGACATAATAAATAATCAGTTCATTTTTGTAGATCCTTCAGCCTCACTTTTATCAATTTTTCTACACAATATATGTCAAATGTACGGTACTTTGCATTTATGAGAGTTTTAAGTTCAGAAAATGTAAATATTGCCATACACCATGCAATATTCAGTAATTGAAGATATTACCACATGTGTGGTCCCATAATAAGCACTGTGATAATGATTGTTCGCTGATCATATAAATGATTATATAGGATGCGTCTGTAAGTCAGACTTTAATTAACTTCTCTCCGGGAGAAGCCCGGAGGAGATGTGGCTGACAGCTTCAGGGGGTGGCTCTCCACATCATTAGGCCCCGTTACAGCAAAAAGCTGTGATTTGCAGGTCCGCGAGGAGGGGCGGGGCTAAACAACGCTTTTCTCATCATTTTAGCCCCTCCCCTCAGTATGGATCCGCAAATTCCCAGTATAATCTCCTCATCCTGCCCACGTCTCTAGGAAGTGGGCGGGATGTGAGAGATCCACGTACTCTTCTGGGAGTGTGGGGGACCATCCGAAAAATCTGGAGCTTCCCGCAACTTCTGAAAGAGTAAGCAAATATGATGTAGGTCTTTTTGAGCTAGGGATTCAAGAGAACCTTTTGAAAGTTCTCAGAATTTCAGAATGATCAAACAAAATACATTTGAGAGGTTTCAAAAGCTGAAATTCTAGCAGTGAGGAAAATAGCAAAGAAGCCTACAGTAGTTATTTGTTCTAAGGTAACTGTTATTTGCTGCACTTTTATTATGGGTACAGAAGTTACTGAAGCATTTTAACAGCATAGTCTATATGTAATAGTATGTGGTTGGGTCATCAATTTTTAGGTATCATTGCAGATTTTAGGGACACATTTGGCAAGAATACTTGTAAAAGAATATAATGGATCATCAACTCCTACAGAATAAAGGAGAAAGTAACATTCACAGCAGCAATAAAAGTAACAGAATTTCCAAATAGCTGGATTTAGGCATAAAACTAAAATCTGGACTTTTCCCTGGGGTCGATTATTAGCAAAACATCATTTTATTCACATTCTGTTTAATAGGAATTAACATGGACAGTTTCCTAGTATTGCTCCAGCAGGCAACCTGAGATTGAGAAGGGGATTTTCCACAAATTGATGTATTTTTACCAAATATAGATCAGTAGTACCATGACACAGCTGTTCCTCAGAATGCTCTTGTATTGCTAATGCCACAGGAAAGTTGCTGTGAAACATTCAAGTGTGATGCAGTGGTTGAAATAGGAATTGGCTCATGGTTGAATAGCAGTTCCAACAGCAGCCTTCATTCAAGCATACAAGTAGCCATTGTGGGGCAGGTATACTATGCAGACAATGGGGATATTGGGCAGGAGGGGGCGGCAGGTACATTATGCAAACTATGGGGATCTTTGGGAGGCAGGTATGTGCAAACTGTGGGGATCTTTGGGGTACAGGTATATTATGCAAACTGTGGGGATCTTTGGGGTACAGGTTTATTATGCAAACTGTGGGGATCTTTGGGGTACATGTATATTATGCAAACTGTGGGGATCTTTGGGGTACATGTATATTATGCAAACTGTGGGGATCTTTGGGGTACAGGTATATTATGCAAACTGTGGAGATCTTTGGGGAACAGGTATATTATGCAAACTGTGGGGATCTTTGGGGAACATGTATATAATGCAAACTGTGGGGATCTTTGGGGAACATGTATATAATGCAAACTGTGGGGATCTTTGGGGAACAGGTGTATTATGCAAACTGTGGGGATCTTTGGGGTACATGTATATTATGCAAACTGTGGGGATCTTTGGGGTACAGGTATATTATGCAAACTGTGGAGATCTTTGGGGAACAGGTATATTATGCAAACTGTGGGGATCTTTGGGGAACATGTGTATTATGCAAACTGTGGGGATCTTTGGGGAACAGGTATATTATGCAAACTGTGGGGATCTTTGGGGAACAGGTATATTATGCAAACTGTGGAGATCTTTGGGGAACATGTATATAATGTAAACTGTGGGGATCTTTGGGGAACAGGTATATTATGCAAACTGTGGGGATCTTTGGGGAACAGGTAAATTATGCAAACTGTGGGGATCTTTGGGGAACAGGTATATTATGCAAACTGTGGGGATCTTTGGGGAACAGGTGTATTATGCAAACTGTGGGGATCTTTGGGGTACATGTATATTATGCAAACTGTGGGGATCTTTGGGGTACAGGTATATTATTCAAACTGTGGAGATCTTTGGGGAACATGTATATAATGTAAACTGTGGGGATCTTTGGGGAACAGGTGTATTATGCAAACTGTGGGGATCTTTGGGGAACAGGTATATTATGCAAACTGTGGGGATCTTTGGGGTACAGGTATATTATGCAAACTGTGGGGATCTTTGGGGAACAGGTATATTATGCAAACTGTGGGGATCTTTGGGGAACAGGTATATTATGCAAACTGTGGGGATCTTTGGGGAACAGGTAAATTATGCAAACTGTGGGGATCTTTGGGGAACAGGTATATTATGCAAACTGTGGGGATCTTTGGGGAACAGGTGTATTATGCAAACTGTGGGGATCTTTGGGGAACAGGTATATTATGCAAACTGTGGGGATCTTTGGGGAACAGGTATATTATGCAAACTGTGGGGATCTTTGGGAGGATGGTATATTATGCAAACAGTCTGGAGAAAATGGGACTGTATAGAGCAAAGGTGGAAAACCTCTTTATTTAGCTAATAAAACCCCCATCACTTTGCATCCTCGCATTGTATGAATGGATTGGGGAGGGAGGATAATAGAAATGTTTGCAATAACAAGGAGTACAACAAAAAATGCTGTAAATCTAAAATATCACATTTACAGTCATCTCCACAATAAATTATACATATTTTTCAATTCTGGGTACTTTTTTTGCGTACAGATGTGCCCTTTCATACAGTGTCTCAGGGGCGTTTTAAGAGAGGAGGAGGCCTCTGTTTGGGCTCCCTCCTCTCGGTCAGCGAACTGAGCGTGGTAGATTCTGGCTTCATGCCCGGGTCTCCGGGAAAATGGCGCCCAAGCCTATTTTCCAGGGGACATCTTTTCTGCGCATGCGCAGATCACCGGGAAAATGTCCGCTGTAATTTTCCCAGTGATTTTTTGCTGCTCTGAAGCACCAGTCCGGCTCTGCGGAGCAGCACATTGGAATCTGCAGAGAGGTAAGTATTTATTAACTGTGGGTGTAGAGTGTTCGTGTGGGCCCCCCTGGACCCAGGGTCCCGTGTGCACCACATACCTTGCAGCCATTATAAAGACGGCTTATGCTGTCGCTCCAATAGCCCCTTTGGGCATGCGAGGTCCAGTGCATCTCAGCCGTCTCTTTCACTCAAAAAGTGTGACTTACAGTATTTGCACAAATAAAACTATTGAAGTGACAAAGCTGTATTGCTAGTGTACACAGATCACTGTGATTGTGTGTTACTGAAGGTTTCTGCTCCCCCCAACTCCCCCCACCCCACCGTGGGACACTGTGACCCACGGGTGGGACAGCTGGACAGTCCCAGAAAAACAGACAGTTGGGAGCTATGTTCAGGTAACATTTATCAAGTACACTCTATAAAATGATAGGCTGATTGTTTGCTATGGACAGCTTCTCCACTCTTTTCAATGCTTGATACATATCCCCCTAACTATGAATCTGTGTAAAAAAGGGCTCTGATGTGGGCAGCGTGACTTGTCCTCAAGACAGGTTCTGTTGTGCTTCATCTGTGACTTTGGGGCCTATTCATCATCACTTAATTTTTACAAAAGCAGGTGACAACGAACATTTTCACCTGCAATTGTAAAAAGTTATCGGGCTATTCATTATAAAAGCAAAGTAGGAGATATCACAATTATCTCCTGCTTACCTTCCTATGGCGGAATGGCCCGCTGTCCCTATACACTAGTATCACAGATATCTCCCGCTTACCTTCCTCTGGCGGAATGGCCCGCTGTCCCCACACACTAGTATCACAGATATCTCCTGCTTACCTTCCTCTGGCGGAATGTCCCGCTGTCCCCATACACTAGTATCACAGATGTCTCCTGCTTACCTTCCTCTGGCGGAATGGCCCGCTGTCCCCATACACTAGTATCACAGATGTCTCCTGCTTACCTTCCTCTGGCGGAATGGCCCGCTGTCCCCATACACTAGTATCACAGATGTCTCCTGCTTACCTTCCTCTGGCGGAATGGCCCGCTGTCCCCATACACTAGTATCACAGATGTCTCCTGCTTACCTTCCTCTGGCGGAATGTCCCGCTGTCCCCATACACTAGTATCACAGATGTCTCCTGCTTACCTTCCTCTGGCGGAATGGCCCGCTGTCCCCATACACTAGCATCACAGATGTCTCCTGCTTACCTTCCTCTGGCGGAATGTCCCGCTGTCCCCATACACTAGTATCACAGATGTCTCCTGCTTACCTTCCTCTGGCGGAATGGCCCGCTGTCCCCATACACTAGTATCACAGATGTCTCCTGCTTACCTTCCTCTGGCGGAATGTCCCGCTGTCCCCATACACTAGTATCACAGATGTCTCCTGCTTACCTTCCTCTGGCGGAATGGCCCGCTGTCCCCATACACTAGCATCACAGATGTCTCCTGCTTACCTTCCTCTGGCGGAATGGCCCGCTGTCCCCATACACTAGTATCACAGATGTCTCCTGCTTACCTTCCTCTGGCGGAATGTCCCGCTGTCCCCATACACTAGTATCACAGATGTCTCCTGCTTACCTTCCTCTGGCGGAATGGCCCGCTGTCCCCATACACTAGTATCACAGATATCTCCTTCTTTTATCTTCCTCTGGCGGAATGGCCCACTGTCCCCATACACTAGTATGGGGACAGAATTCATCAAGCTCCGAAAATATAATATTTTTGGAGCTTGAGTGTGGGAGCTTTCGCCATCTTCAGATGGCAAATGCTCCCGATACCCGTCCCTGTCTGGCTCCTTCCACCGGACATCGGGGCTCTTGTGCACATGCGTGACCTGTAGGCGAGTTAGAATGTTACTTATCGGGCCCCCGATAGTTAACATCATGACTAGGCCCCTTTGTACCATACCTAACTCTCCCAGAAGTTGTGGGAGGCTCCAGATATTTTCTTGTACTCACCCGCACCCCTGGAAGAGTGGATGAATTTCCCACATCCTGTCCACTTCCTATCGAATCGCATCATTTAGTCCCTTATCCAAGGACCTGTGATTCATTTCTGAACATTTGCAATATGAATGTGTTTGTTTGGCACACACAATGTTCAGTATATCCTCTGACTTTACAATTTTTATTTAAATTATATGTAGTTTCATGATCAAAACAGAATGGATATTTATTCTTGTCTAGTACTCTCTTTTCTTTATACTTCGAGTGGTGGCTGTACCCCCTTTGCATTTCAAACACTTGTTTGCCCAAAAGCAGTAAAGGGGGTTAAGCCAAGATATACATTTATATATTTTTCCTTTTCCATCTGTAAGTGCTGAATGACACAACTTCCCAATCAGAAGTGTGAGCTAGCCTTAGGCTGCAAAACCTGTAAAATATAACTCAAAGAGAAATATGCATTAGGCGATCAGACATAATGTGCTCAACATATCACAGAAACAATGTTGTTAATCCTCTTGTGAATGTTGTTCATGTTGCTGAGGATGATAAGATCTACATCTTGCAAGATGCTTTGTCGTCACTCATTGTCAGTTAATGCTCTATTTACTTTTTTGTCTACTATATGCATAAGTACCAATTTCTATAATAATATGCAGGGGCTGGCTGGCAACTTAGCCTGGAAGCCGATGCATTCAAGTGGCCCCGGATTTTCTACCTGACCTGCTTGCATATCTCCCTATTTGCTCCCTCCATAGCTGCTTCTTAGAGCGGGATTTAATAGGGTCCGCGTTTTTTTGTGCGAGACAAACTCTGACCTTCTCGCACATTTAAAGGTCCGAGTTTGTCTCAGAACTCGCCAAATGTAATTCAGCCATGACCAAAAGTTTTGAGAATGACACAAGTATTGGTTTTCACAAAGTTTGCTGCTTCATTGTTTTTAGACCTTTTTGTCAGATGTTATTATGGTATACTGAAGTAAAATTACAAGCATTTCATAAGTGTCAAAGGCTTTTATTGACAATTACATTAAGTTTATGCAAAGAGTCAATATTTGCAGTTTTGACCCTTCTGCAATTCGCCCTGACATGCTGTCAATCAACTTTTGGGCCACATACCGACTGATGGCCGCCCATTCATGCCTAATCAATGCTTGGAGTTTGTCAGAATTGTGAGTGAGCCCACTCCCTTGGCTGAGAAGCAACCCCACACATGAATGTTCTCAGGATGCTTCACTGTTGGCATGACACAGGACGAAGACTTTTGGAGGATGGCCTGGTGTCAAGAAGGGCAGCAAAGAAGCCACTTCTCTCCAGGAGAAACATCAGGGACAGACTGATATTCTGCAAAAGGTACAGGGATTGGACTGCTGAGAACTGGGGTAAAGTTATTTTCTCTGATGAATCCCATTTCAGATTGTTTGGGGCATCTGGAAAAATGCTTGTCCAGAGAAGGAAAGGTGAGCGCTACCATCAGTCTGTGTCATGCCAACAGTAAAGCATCCTGAGACCATTAAGGTGTGGGGTTGCTTCTCAGCCAAGGGAGTGGGTGCACTCACAATTTTTCCTAAGAACACAGCCATGAATAAAGAATGGTACCAAAACATCCTCCAAGAGAACTTCTCACAACCATCCAAAAACAGTTTAGTGACGAACAATGCCTTTTCCAGCATGATGGAGCACCTTGCCATAAGGCAAAAGTGATAACTTAGTGTCTCGGGGAACAAAACATCAAAATTTCAGGTCCATGGCTAGGAAACTCCAGCACGGCCAACCAGATGATGTTGCAAGCGGCCGCAGGAGTGCGCATATTGGCCATACACACTGAGGCATGTTGCCGATATGTCATTCAGATTCGGCCAGAAACAACATATCATGCTGACATCGTCTCAGTGTTTACCCAGCATTAGAGCTCTACCTTGATAGTACCCCTGCATAGCTGTCTCTCATTGCCCACTCCATAGCTCTCTCACTGCCAGTTCCTTCCATATAACACTGAGGCACTTGCATCACACTCTTACTTCACGGCTCACTCACTCACTGTCCACCTAAGAGCACTTACTGCCCCCTCACAGCACTCACTGCTAGTTTCATTGTTCACCTCACAGCACTCACCTCCCCTTCACTGTCTACTCTCATTGTGGCGGCGGTGGCTCCTTCTCTGTTCTTCTGTCATAGCATGTTGCGCCCAAAACAAAACTTTATAGCGCCACTGGGTGATGTCTTGGTGACCTGGCCTCTTTATGGCTGTGCCTTCTGATTACTCCAGCAGCGCAGTCGTGGACCACAAACATTGGACAGGCCTGGGAGGGTGCGGGGAGGAACGAGTGGCCTGTGAGCCTCCCGCAGCTGCTAGGAACATGCATATGTGGCTGTGGGCTGCCCTGCACCCGACCCACTGCACCTGTGATAATGTGCATGGGCACTTTGCTGCTGGTCAGGCACATCCGATTCCTAACATGTCACGTGCAGCACTAGTTTTTGTATGGATATGTTTATTGAACCTAATTATAATGTCATTAAGTTATAATTACTATTTTTTTCTAATAAATGTGCAAGAGTTTGTAAAACAAAGAAGATAAGTGCATGGAACAGAATGAAAACTTGTAGGAAATCTGAAATAAATTATGAGGGGTGGTGACAGTTTATTTCATTAATTATTTTTCTTTAATTTGTGTTGTTCAGTAATTTAGTCTCTTGCGCAGCCCAGTGTGTAACTGGGAGTCATGGAAGTAGTTAGAAGGAACCGTGGTAGCTGAAATTGTGCCACTACTGATAGCTCTTTACTTAAGAATCTTAATAAGGCCCCTTCTAATGAAAGAAACGATGCATATGAACACTGAAATAAGTCAACAGCTGCTGTTTCATTCCATCTGGAGCTATGAAAGGCAAAAATAGGCACTGAGTGAAAGATATCATATATATTGATTGGGTCACTTGTGCATGTTCAAGATTATAGAGAGCAGTGTTCTGCCAGCACCAGTATGCTCTGACAGCTATAAATGCAGAAAAGGCTTTTGATCAAATAGTTTGGCAATCCATGTTAGGAGCACTTAAAGCAGTTCCCGGTCCCATACATTTATCAACAAACTTTGGGGCCAATTAAACCCTTTGCTGCAGAGGATGAGTTAGGATGGTCCTCCGGCTATATAGCCAGACTGTGAAAGAAGAGTGGAGTTAAATAAAAAGAAAAAAAGCTATTGCCTTTCCCCCACCGATACGAATGACCGGTGAGCACTCCTGGCAGCCATCAGGCCAGATTGGGAAGCGCCATCGATGTTTGCATGAGCGTCAACATCACTTTTCTAAAAGAAAAAAATGCTGGAGGGAGGGACCCCAACCCCAGCACTTAGAAAGGTGACGGCACCCTTGTCTAAAAAGTGTAGTCATTCTCTTATATTATGTGCCCCCATAGAGATTATCCCCTTCACTATGGAAAAATCATGGAATACAGCGTTGCGGGAAGATATCCAATTTTAGAACTTGGAGGGGCACCTCTTTCAAATGATGTATTTATTATCTGATGATCACTATGATGATCAATGTTACCCTGTGCTACTGAACCAGCAACCGTGGGGGTCCCTATACTTGAAAGAGGGAAGCCCCTTTCAATTAATATGTTCCCCTAGTAGCTATTGTTTGGTGATCACCAGACAATATTACCCTGTGCTACAAGCAGGATGGCACTACATTCACTATTACACCCACAATTACATCTGCAAAGATGGGGGCACCCACATATTGAAGAGGGGTTGGGTATGAAATACCGGCAGTCGGGATGCATACTGTCAAAATGCCGACAGCGGCATCCCGACGCCCGGAATCCCGACAGGGGTCAAGTAAGTATACTAACCCTCCCCCCTTCTCCCTCTAACACTCCTTCCTTGCACCCTAACCCTCCCCACCCCGAACCCTAACCCTCCCCGTTAGTTCATAAACCTAAGTGTCCCCCCTTGTTGCCTAAACCTAAACGTTCCCCCTTAGTGCCTAACCCCCCTGTGGTCCCTACCCCCCCAGTGGTGTCTAATCCTAACCTCTGCCCCCCCCCCAAAGCCTATCCCTAATCCAGCTGTGGTGCCTAAATCTAACCCCCCCCGGCTAACAGCTAAGACGCCCCGGTGTACCTGCGATCAGGATGGCGTCTGTCGAGATTCCGGCATCAGAGTTTAGATAAGTGTCAGGATTTTGACGCCTACCTTTAGTCCCAGGTCGAGCTTCCAACGGCCAGTATCCCGTCCGTCGGCGAACTGACTACATCCCATTGAAGTGCAATTGTCAAAGTACTATGAAAAAAAAAAAGGTTTCCGTAGATGGGGAAGGGCACAAACACAATGGGGTACAGTTGATAGAAAGAGGGGAGTCTCTTGAAACGATGATCCCCCTTAGTAGTTATAGTCTGGTGATCACCAAACAATCATTGAGAAAGTACTAAAAAAAAAATATATATTTCTCATTTGGGGAAGATCTAAAGCCCAGATCTCTCTTAACTTAAAATGCATGTTTATAGAAGTGGAGTTGTTGCCCATAGCAACCAATCATATGCTACATATAATTTATCTTGCACCTTCTAGAAGATAATAGCTAGGTGCTATGGGCAACAACTCCACTTCTATAAACTCACACTTTAGTAAATATACCCCTACAGGAGGGCCATCTTTCTAGAAAAAAGACAGAAACTTCTTTAACTACTGGTGTCAGAGGATGCCACATACACCAACACAGATCTCTGACAGCTCCTTTATAGGTTTTTTATGGAGACGTACTAAAGAGGTGAACAGAGACTTGTGAACGGGATCTTTTTTTTACAACAAACTGCTATCACAATGAGCTTTATACATCTCCCACAATTGAGATGTTTAACCTGTGACATGTGAGTTTTTTAATTGAATTTGCACAAGTGGTTCCAAGCATTCACTTAAAAATATCACACGACCCTTGCAGAACATTAACACGTCAGGTCAAAGTGCAAAACATTCTCCTAAGTGAATCTCCTCCCTAGATTGGTGAATATACATATATTCAGTAAGAAATGAATTAAATGAATGATGGCATGCTCACAGTTTTGCTTAAGATGGCAAAATGTTGTTAAAGTTGTTGAAGACAGAATTTTACTTCAATAAAAGTAATTCCACAAATAAAATACTTTCCAGTCTAATAAGTATTGGCAGATAGACCTACAAATGCTGCTGAATAAGTGTCCCATTGTTTGCACAGGTTACTACATTCCTTCTCTGCTGCTCCTCCTCTTGCTGTAGTTTAGTCTCTATATTGTAAAGGACCACTAAATCTATCATATACTTTGCCACTACTAATAATTCTCACAAATACAGTATAGAAACATTCCGCATTTTATCATAACTGAATATATTTGAGGGGATATACAGTAGTCAGGGGTTAGGCACTAGGGGGAGGGATAGGGTTAGGCACTAGGGGGAGGTTAGGTTTAGGGTGTAGGGAGGGAGGGTTAGGGGTAGGGTTAGAGTTAGGGTACTTGCTTGGAGGTCGGGATTGTAACCCAGTCAGGTTCCCGGCATCAGAATTCTGACCGCCAGGATCCAGAGCGCCGGTGTCACGCATGGGCACTAGGAAGACCTCTGTTGAGGTCGAGAACCTGGGATTAGGATAAACTGTGAGGCAAATGATGGAAGACAATGACAAAGTCTTCTAATTGCAGACAAACCCAGGTTTGGCTAGACCTGTCCAGAGGCATGAAGTCTAACTCACTTGGTGGTTTTCTCCAGTGACCCCTCCAATCGGTATTTGGGTTTCACTGGACCAAGTGAGAAGGTCGCGGCCCTCTGGACAGGTACCTGGGAGTGACAGAAGACCAGATCTATATTAAATGAATATGGGAACACTGGTGATGAATGGAATACTGGAACACTGGTGATTAAGAGAATACTTGAACACTGGTGATGAACTAAATACTTGAACACTGGTGATGAACGGAATAATTGAACACTAGAGATGAACTTGAAAATGCTTGAACACTGGTGATGAACGGAATACTTAAAAACTGGAGATGAACTTTGAGAATGCTTGAACACTAGTGATGAATGGAATACTTGAACTCTGCAAAATGTTCTGGGAATTGTGAAAGGTCCCGATGCTGATTTGCACAGAAAAACACAGAGGAAATGGACACAGGTATGTACTGGGAATAGCTAGAGCTCCCGCTGGAAGCTAACTAGCAATTAGCACGAAAGCTGACACCACACGAACACAGGGAGGTGATTAGAGAGCTCAGCAGCACACTCAAAGACAACACAGGGATTACAAGAAACACTGGAGTTCTGTGAAAGCTGAAGTAACATGCAGGGAATTAGAATAGAAGCTAATGTAAGTAGCCCTGGTGGTCAGCGTGAGGGCAGCAACAACAAATTGTAGATTCTTCTTGGGAAACACCAGAGAGCATAGTAATCACTGGAACAGCGAAGTTGATCAGGCAACTTCCTGTTGCAGGAGTCAGACCTAAATACCCCTCAGCAGTTGGTCATTGGATCATGAGATCAGCTGACAGACCGCAGGACTGCCATTGGAGGAGACTGATCAGGCAAGATGAACTAACATGGCTGCGCCCATGCCTGCTAGCACAGGAAATAGGATGCACGCATGGAAGCCCTAGCAGGCCCCGGGGAGAATACTCAGCCATAACTCATGACTACAACTGGTGCTTGAACGCCTCGGAGCCTAGAGACACCAGTTCAGCGGTGAGTAAAGGCCGATCCCAGGCTGCATCTTGACAGCCGGTATACAGTACCCAACCCCGATTTAATATATAGTTGATACATTGGGGGAAATTACTCCTCACACATAAGGGCTGGTTCTGAGTTGCCCACAAAGTTGCTATAGTTGCTGGCAGCAGCAGAATCCTGTTTTACTACTTCATGCTAATTTGTGTATCCGTTCAACTAATGTTTCCGCCTGCAAGCGGAAATCAGCGCCACCCTTTGATGTTACGCCTGTCACCACAACTGTCATGATTAGTATCAGCAGCAGCCCCGTACTAGGAGATCCATCAGAAGCAGGCTTCCCCATACACAAGATTCAGAATAAGGTCCATGACACTCCCACAAATCAGGGTGGTTTCACTCAATCGCTTTGCCACCTCCTAGTTCCTGCCCCAAAATACTCTATTCTTTGGAAAGACAGATCAAAATTGCATCTGACTCACAATAGGACAGGCATACGCTATACTGCAATAACTCAGCAATTATATCCGTGAAGAGAGATGGATGCGCCTCAGAATCAGTCACATAGTAGCTATCCTGCCAGTAATATGATCTCATATGCAGTGTAAAACTAAATTACATTAGAAACAAAGACAAGATTTTGGACTCCATCTTTGCCTTTCACCAACATTTTTTCTTTCTCTCTACATATTATTTTTCCATTTAAAATAATTAATGCTAACAAGGTGTGCATCCCCCAAATCTTTGATTGTCCTAGACTGGTTCAAGAGAATTGATTTACAGAGCGATACCAAGGGAGAATGAGTGGTGCCTCTGCCCAGGGCACATGGGCGATCATTATCATCATCAGGGCTCGAGCACAAATCTCCAAACAGGTGCTTATGGGTCTTTTTTGTGATCAGCGTGGGCTGCACTTTGGCTGAACATGTTCTTACTGTATGCTGGCTGTGCTTACATGCCCACTCCAACCTGGTCTCCTTGGCACAAGCAGCCTCAAGCACAAAATGCATCTCAGTTGGCATGACTAAAGATACATAAGAATTTATGATTTTATGGTGTGGATGTGCAGTTGATAAAAGTGTAAATTGCAGGGGAAAAAAAAATAGCAAATTGCATTTGTTCCCAATTCTATATGACCCCTACAGGTTTTTTTGGCAATCTGTTTCTCTTGTTTAGACTATGAAGACTCAAGAGACCATTTATCATTGGTCCCATGCTCAATGCGATCTAGGTGCAATATTAGCGCCCATGGTGGCATTGCAGTATGCAATCATACCGTCTAAATGTATTAGAGCACCCGCAGGGACAGGGGGCCTGAGAGGAGCCCCTCCCTGCAATGTGTTTTGAGTGAAGTGACCGCGTCATCGGTCTCTTCACTCCAGTGCCAGGAATTCTGTGCATGCTCTCCCGGTTAGTTTTGCCACGTGTAGCCCATAGGCTACAGCAGAACAACACCATCTTTAGATGGCATTAGCTGCGGGGGCCAAACTCCAATAATCCAACAGCATTGCATCCCCCATAGAAACTTATGGGGGTTGCGACTGCTGTTGGAAATGGAGAGACCACAGCAGATATACTATATAGCCGTTTTGAACACTCAGGGCCTCATTCAGAGGCGGTCGGAGGATGCAAGCGGTCGCTCAGAAACTGGGCGGCCGCTTGCATCCTGACCGCCCGCCTCTGTTTCGGTCGTTAGGCTGTGGGTTTACACCCACAGCTCTAACGACCGCTAGGGTGATGGTCGTGATGGTCATTGACCATCGTGACCATCGGGGCTTACGACGAGACCCTAGGGTAGGGTCTCAGTTGTCGTAAGCCCCGGAGAGCTTCTGGCTCTGTCAGAGCCTGAAGCTCTCCACTGACATCACTAGTGATGTCAGTGGGGCCTCCCCCAAATGGTAGGCGTTCCCATGGGAACGCCTCCGTTTGGGCTGCCACCCCGCGGCCCGCCTTCCTTTGGAAAGAGACCTGCTATGACCGGCGCTGTCGGTCGTAGCGGGTCTCACGCATGCGCACGAAGGAGCCGGCTCCCTCATGCGCATGCGCACTGGACAAACATCGAGGCGGCCGTGCGGTCGTAGACCGTACGGCCGCCTCTGAATGAAGGGCTCATTCTCAATCCGCCACTGATGCTCAGCAGTTTATAAATGGGCAAATCGCTGTGGGCAGAAGACATATCGGACTCCCGATATGTCTGTCTTTGCGCTGTTCCCGGGATTGCGGAGGGGCTGTTTACCAGAGGACGTCACCAGATGGGTAAATTTACATGAATGACTACAAAACATTACTATATATCGTATCGATGTGTTGTGATATTTTTCAGTAGCCAGTTCATGTTTTACATGAATAGAGCCCAAAGTACCACCAATCAGCTTCAAATTTTTACAGAGTGTGGGCCCCATTTATTAACGAAGCTTAATACCAGCAGCAATTTTTGTTTAGTATCACAGCGAGGTCCAGAGATGTCTTCCTCGTCGGCGAGGTCCTACGCTCAGCTGCTGGCAGCCTAACACTGCCAGCGACTGGCTCCTTTGTAATGCTCATGGGTGGCGGTCCGTCTGCAGTGCTGGGTCCCCATTCCCATAAAGATGGCGAGAGCGATTGAGTGACAAACAGCGCTAATCTAAAGAAAGGATGACATAACCCCTTTAACGAGTGCTAAAGGGGTTATGCATCCTTGAGAAATGGGGCCCTGTTTGAAAAAATACAGTTAAAAGCTGATTGGTTGATTGGTACTTTAACTCTCTCCAAAGTTTGATACATCTCCCCTTTCATGTAACCTCTGGTGTATTCGACTCTATCCCTTGAATCCTCGCTCGTTCCTATCCATTCCTTGGCTCACATATTCTCTCCCTTCCCTTTGTTAAATGATTCTTAATCTTAATGATGAGTTAGATTTTTCTTTCTCTTCCTCTTCTTAGTGATGCAGGTATGGCTAGAATCGTATGTATTTTATACCTTGTACTTGCTAAAACAAGCTTCTATTAAAAATAAAGATTATATAAAAAATTACAGATGTGCACAAAGTCTACAGAATATGGGGAGCTAATGTAGGGATTTGCAGAGTGGTGAGGCAGATGTAGAGTTGGCCTTAGCATTTAGGATGAATGGCAGTTGGGATAGATGCGTGAGGTGAATGCCGAATAGGAGGAAGTTTCCATATCTGAGACAAGATCCTGATAGCTGGAAAGGAAGGCAAACTGAGATTAATTAGACCAAGGAATGGTCAGGGCTTGGTATAGGGGAAAAATTAGGAGCCTTTTATAAAAACATGAAAAAATTCTATCTCATGCAAAAATAGCTGTTGTGCCAGAGTAAAGAATTTTAGGTCTTTAGCAGAGATTACTAAATGGTGATTATTAAAATCTAGCACTTTTTTCATCTTTAATATATAAAACTAGCTTGGATACCAGGTGTTGCCAGGGTTAAAGAATGAACCTTGAAGTACATCTGTAGCCTTCATTTTTTAACATTGCAGATCAACATGTGAGACCTTGGCATATGAAAATGTGCTTGGAGGAAATGAGTAGCTGTCAGTGCAGGTGCAGTGTGACAGTTGATCTTAAAACTCACTTCTCTTCCGTTAGAGCTCTGCCTGCCCCCCACTGGTACATATCAGCCTGTGCCTTCATATCAGTGCAGTTTTAGGCACTGGAGACATCCTGAGCGACCTTACTTAAACCAAAATTTCAAATCAGAGACTCCATGGCCTACTTCGTGGGCACTATGTAGACCTTCATGGCCCTGATGAACTTCAAACAGCAAAAAACCTAATCCTTGTCAAACTACTGTACACCATCATGCCAAATTTGGTGCAGCTAGGTACAAAACTCTGGCCACAAACAGACAGATAGACAGACACACACTTTCTCATTTATTATATACTGTAGATGTTATTTGTTATTTTTTATAATCTGCAACGGTTTATACAGGGGATGGAAGAGAACATGCTGGGACATCAGGGTGACAGTAAAGAGACGGGAGCTATTCAATTGTTTGCATGACAAGCCCCGCGCTGGTCCAGGCGATCACAAAATTCAGGGGAAAGTGCCAGTTAAAGCACCCAAAAGTCAGGTGCGCTGCAGTTAAGGCACCCAAAATCCCTACTTTTGGCAGAGTTCTACTCACACCTCAGGAGGGTACGTGGAGAAATCTGCGATAAGTGTGGGGCACCCAAAACAAGTGAATAGATCCCATCACTTTAGATGGGAGCTATGGGTGCTCAAAACAATTGAATTGCCCCCTAAAACTAAACTAGATGCAAGGCACACGCAAGCCACTACCCAACAGCTAGAATAGCACAGTCAGAAGAATTTGAATTCTGGCGTGTTAATACATCACCATGGCCTGACTGCCTGTACCCTACATGCAGCATCTATGCCCACCCAAGCTCTTGGTGGTCCTGCAGGCACCTATGTTTGTACTATACAAGAAAAACTACCATTCACTGGATCATGTGTCACACAGCAATAACAAAGGAGAGAGCACATTGTTCTTCTAGGCACCTTTTAAGATGACATGCAATTAATCATTAACAGCTCAATGTGGCAGTTTAGTGATAATCGGCTGCTTTGGTACATATGTGGAGTGGTAAGGATTAACTTGTGAGCAGGACTCTCTCTCTCCTTTTGTTTTGTCTATGTAATTATGTAATTTGTGCCGTGTAATTATGTATATATGTAAATTTGTGAACTTGTCTGTAGCTGTCTGATTTGGTCACCTTGTACTTATGTACTCATTTTATGTGTTCTATCCCCTATGTACAATTATATGGATCACTTGCGCACATTTAAAAATATCTGCTTAATGTCTTTATTTAGAAGTAAGGTTTACAACATTTCACTTTGTTTTATAACCTTTGCTGGCAGAATTTTTTTTTTGCCAATGCAGCAACCCTGATTCCAGATGTGCATTTGTCATTAGTATTGCATTTACAATTCTACTTATTACTACATGCTAACTCCCTTACAGTGTCCTTACACTACTCTCTTGTATGGTTTGTAAAGGGTTGTGTACATTGATGAAACTATAAATAAACTACATGAGAAGTTTGAAAAAAGATAGACAATAAAACAAGATTTAATTATTCATGTTTCTCCGCAGTACACTCAATTTTGTTATCCACTGTGAAAGTGACACGTGTAAAAAAAAAGTAAGGGAAATTATTATATTGTTTTACAAAGTTTCATCATTGTCATCCAACAGGTGAAAAACTAGAGGGATTCCTAAGGTCTCTGAACAGCAGCAAGCCACTTTATTTGGGGCAGACAGGACTGGGGAATATAGAAGAACTTGGAAAACTGGGACTTGAGCCTGGAGAAAATTTCTGCATGGGAGGCCCAGGAATGATCTTCAGCCGAGAGGTACTGAGAAGAATGGTGCCACACATTGGTGAATGCCTACGTGAAATGTATACTACACATGAGGATGTGGAAGTAGGTAGATGTGTGCGGCGGTTTGGTGGAACTCAGTGCGTCTGGTCCTATGAGGTAAGAAACTTTGATAAAGAGCTCTCTTTACATCTATGACATATATATCTTGAATGAATATCATGTAGTTTATGTAGATACTAAGGGGTACATTTACTAAAGTGAAATTTTTTAGAAGTGGAGATGTCGCCCATAGCAACCAATCAGATTTTAGCTATTATCTTGCTAGTTAAATGTTAAGTAGAATCTGATTGGTTGCTATGGGCAACATCTCCACTTCTAAAAACTCTCACTTTAGTAAATATACCCCTTAGTAATACTATAATTTCACATTCTACAAATATAATTTACAAAAATGTATCATATTCATGATGCACCTGCTATCTGCTCCCATACATGCGCTAAGATGGCAAATGATTTCATCTTCTGATGGGAAGAACTGGTGTATCAGGCATGTTTTTTGCTGAGCACTGCATAGATGAATTAATGCTTAATTTTGGTCTTTGCACATCACTCACTTTTATCCTCTTGACATTGCTACTGGTATGCAGCATGTAATTTGAATGAGATCTTGGAAATAGTCCAATTCATCTTAGTTATAGAATTGGCATATTTTATTTGGGAGCTATAAACACTTATTGAGAATTAGAGATGAGCAATACGGTTGTGGCTCGGATCTTCCAGCCAAGTTCAGATCTCGGAACAAAGCGAAACGTCATACTTCATGGACACAGATGACATTTTGTCCTAGAAAGATGACATTTTGCCTCGTTCTAAGATCTGAACTTGGCAGGACCAAGCCATAATCGGACCGCTCATTCTTTTTATATCTGTATTAAGGTTTTTTCTTATGGTCAAATATATGTTCAGAAGTGTTAAACTTAGAAAAATTATTTGCATATGATAGAGAATTCTTGAGACATACAGTACACGGTTGCCTTTGGATAGAATTGGTTAATCTGATAATTATTTAGTGGTCTGATTTCAAATCAAATTGTAACATCATTAGGGATATATTTTTTTTCACATAGGTAGTTCTCAATAAAAATACGCATGGCAACATATTGGATTGTGTTGCATTATTAAAAATATGTAATATTGCATATTGTAGTACTAATTAGAGTAGTTTATTAATTAAAAGCAGTGACTGATTCACTCACATTGTACTCACTGCAACTATCTTGAGGCTCTAATCACAATCACCTTATTTTATATTTGTAAATGTTACATTTTTATCTGTGGACCTCTTCAACCAGTCATTCCCAGCTGTGTTCTAGATCAGTACTTTGGTTCATTCATGCCTTGTTCCAATGTTCCACCAATAAAGAAGACAGCCATAGGTCATAGAAAATATGTGGCTGTGATTAGAGGAATGTGATGATTGAAAAAACAGCCCCATGAATCAATATATTCTGGTTTAGCTTATCTATAGCAACTCTGGAAGAGAAAACCATTACATAAGCTTTATGTTATGAAGAAGAATATAATGAGCATGTTGTGTAATAATTCTGTATATTATGTGTAAAGATCAATTTACACTTAAAACATACACCCATCAGCCATAACAATCAAACCAATGCCTAATATTGTGTAGGTCCCCCTCAGGCCGTCAAAACAGCTCTGACCCACCGAGACATGGACTCCACAAGACCTCTGAAGGTAACCTGTGGTATCTGGCATTTTGTTTCTTATCAAATTATGTAAATAAAAGCAATTTAAATTCAATATAATTTTATTTTTTTACAAAAATGTAAAATCAAGTTAAATTGCTATTATTTACATGATACAATTTTTGGGACATTTTTGAAAAAATTTGTGGACGGGACAGAACGAGGGGGCAGGTCTGTGTGTGTATATGTGCCTGGATTGCAACAAAATGGTTGATGGGCCACTACTCTGCAGGATGACTGGTTATACGCTTTTTGATTAGATTTCCAGGACAATTACCTATGGATAAGTGTACCTTTTTTTCATGATGTATACATCATGTCGCACCTGCCTGTTTGATATTTTTTTATATGTGATACCAGTGATGTTTTATAATTGACTGGGTGATATAAAGACATTTTGCATTAAACTCAGTGATGTGCTGGATTTTTTTATAAACTTGCCAACTTTGCATGTGCCATGCGATTGTTTGTTTTTTTGTTTCTTTGTTCCGATTATGCATTCGAATTTCCCTGCACCGATTGGGATGAAACCAATGCAAGGTGGTTCAGTTGGATCCTGGCCGGGTTTTAGAGAGGCCTAGGGTCCCGTTCAGACCTCCCGTTGGTGTACGCTGGGCAGAACTTTGACCCGGGGAGCCTGTTCTGGGCCTTCTAGTAGATGGATTTGGATGAAAACTTCACAGAGGGAAGGCAATTGGACTGTGATGCCTGGCAAATGGCCTGGGATGCCTAACTTAATAACTTGAAGATTAGGGCCCTCATTCAGAGCCGGACGCTATTTGCGGTCGTTCGTTTAAAAACAAGGGGTGGCTATTTAAATGATCCGTACGCACATTGCAGTGTGTTCACACCTCTAAGTCTGAACGAACGAGCAAAACATACGCTCGTTTATTTGTTAAAAACGCCCCCTGGCCGCACGCATCCTACGTCATGTCCGCTATTTATTAGATTAATCGAGTACATCGACCAGCGTATGAACTGCTCGCTATTCTTGTGGTTGGTGTTTGCTACCACAAATTTGCGTGCAGTTCTGGCTCTAAAATAACCCAGTGACGTGGTCAATGACGCTGCTGTTTTAAATATACACACCCATAAAACGCCCGTTTTGACCTTTAAGCACGCCTGCGTTCGGATCTCCACTCCCCATTTTCAAGCACCTTCCCCTGTTACCACCCACATACGCCTCATTCTGTCACTCAAAATAGCAGGCACTCGCTATATAGCGTACAAAGGATTTTCGGCCGCACTGACTGGTTCGCGCATGCGTACTAAAAAGCGTACGCATGCGCAGATGTGCAAACATCGCTCGGAACGAGCGTACTGCCGCTAACGAGCGGCTCTGAATGAGGGCCTAGGTCTCGGTCGGACCTCCCGTTGGTGTACGCTGGGATGAACTTTCACCCGGGGAGCCTGTTCTGGGCCTTCCACTGGATGGATTTGGATGAAAATTTCACAGAGGAGTGGCAATTGGTCAGGGATGCCTAACTTGATAACTTGAAGATACATCTAGCCTCCTTGCATGTTAAACATCCCCTTGGCGTGACTCTGTAGCGCCATGTGACATTCTGTGGGACTTTTTACCTTCAGATGCATCTTATTTGCACAGCGATGCAGTTTCTGCTGCTTGTGCGTCCTATTTGCATTGCTGTGCAACAATGTTTAGGTAGGTGTCAAAGTAACACCCACATAAATGCCAGTACCCAAAGTTTCCCAGCAGAACATTTCCTAGAACTGCCTCACTGTCTCCGCCGGCTTGCCTTTTTCCCATAGTGCATCCTGATACCATCCCTTTCTCAGGTAAATAATGCACACTCACCCATTCAACATTCTATTGCTCTGTGGTCCAGTTTGGACACTCACATACCCATTGTAGGTGCTTTTAGAGGTGGACAGGGGTCAGCATAGGCAGTCTGACTGGTCTGCGGCTACGCAGCAAGCTGCTGTGCACTGTGTATTCTGACACATTTCTATCATACCCATTAGCTTTTTCATCAATTTGTGCTACAGTAACTCTTCTGTGGGATTGGACCAGATGGGCTAGGCTTTGCTCCCCATCTGCATCAATGATCCTTGGGCATCCATGACCCTGCCTCCGGTTCACCGATTGTCCTTTCTTGGACCACATTTGGTAAGCTTACCGTTTTAGAAATGCTTTGACTGAGTCATCTCACCGTTACAATTTGGCCCTTGCCAAGGTCCCTCAGATCCTTACATTTGCCCATTTTTTCTGCTTCCAACACATTAACTTTAAGAACTGAGTGTTCATTTGCTGCCTAATATATCCCACCCCCTGATAGGTGCCATTGTAACAGGATAATCAGTGTTATTCACTGCACCTGTCAGTGGTTTTGATGTTATGGCTGATCTGTGTATAAACTGTTAAACATCTATTACATTTAGATACAAGGTAACCTTTTATTAACCAAGTATTGTGAAAATATACTAACCATTACTTTCTGTACAAGGGTATCATAACTAGAAGGAAATAAATAGATAAATGAGAAAATACCACAGAGGCCAAGCAGTAGAAGTTAGAATTCAATCTAAATGGGCCAAAAGCGCTGACCGAGAGCAGCTGGTATAGAGGGTGTCAACCTCTTAAATGGGTACAGATGTATAAAAAACAATTACCAGCGCTGCATGCTAATAAATATTAGTAATTAAATAAATAAATTAAAAAATAAATTAATAACAAATTAAGTGGATGGTTTTAAATAAAATAATATGACATTTATTAACACAATAAATCACCAATATAGATACACATGTATTAAGTAAATACTAAAAACAATGTTATGGGTATAATAGCCCTAGGACCTAAAGCTCATAGTTCATTTGGGCAGAATAATTTGCACGGAATGTAACCCCATTCATATGCATCTAGAACGCTGCTAAGGGACTGTATCATCCGTGGAAAAGGTGGAAACACATTAACCCATTCCATGCAAATTACGCTGCCCAAGGGACTGTGTGATATCCTTGACATCTGGATCCGGTAATCTATATTGTTGCCACTAGGGGAATTTAGTACACATGCAAACATACAGAGTTCAAACTAGATAGAGGACTTAAATGAACTATGAGCTTTAGGTCCAAGAGCTATACCACCCATATCATTGTTTTTAGTATTTACTTGATACATGTGTATCTATATTGGTGATTTATTGTGTTAATAAATGTTATATTATTTTATTTAAAACCATCCACTTCATTTTTTATTAATTTATTTTTTCATTTATTTATTTATTTAATTACTGAAGTTAGAATTCACCATGGTAAAAATAAATAAATGAGCTGATTACATGTCAGCAAGTTTCTGCTGGAAATATTATGTGCTGAGAAGCCAGCCTGCATGTAACACACCCGTTATCTGGCTAATCATCTGCTGATTTATTTCCAAGGTTAATGTTGACTTCTGTATTTTTGCTTACTATAGGATTAGCTGGTTTTTTATTGAAGAACATACTGTTAAAATCTACAAATCTAAGCAATTGGTGTTTCTAAAGTGATTTACTTTCTAAATAAGTTATTGTTGTTTCCTGCTCAAGTTTGTTTCTAAACTGATTAGAATTGATCAATAAGCAACACATACACTAATATACATATACAAGTACAAGGCGTAAGAACTGGAAATAATTATTTATCTAAATATGTTTTTTTTCCCAGTCATGGCATTTGTATTTTGCCTAAAGGTTTATTTTTAATGTATGTATAGAAGCAGAACTACAGTATATCTATGATATGCTACTGTACATTGTAGTACCTATACATTTATTTTTTTTTTTGGTTGTTTTCGCTACTGTGAAAATTAGAACTTAGAAAGAGATATCTTAGATACACCCTGCTAGAGTGTATCTAACTAATGATTGAAGGTAAAATATATATCTATAATATAGATATATCTATAATATACATCACTTGGATCTAATAAGCTCATCTTTTGTAGACAATTTGGGTTCATAGCCATTTCCTGTGGAATCCTGTTCTGTTCTCTTGACAGATTACATTTTTAACATTATTTATTTATTTTTATTTATTATCAGTTGTTTATATAGCGCACACATATTCCGCAGTGCTTTACATAGAAGATCTGGCCATTCACTGCAGTCCCTGCCCCAGTGGAGCTTACAATCTATATTCCCTACCACATATACACACACACACATACACACTAGGGATAATATTTGGTGGTAGCCAGTTAACCTACCAGTATATTTTTGGAGTGTGGGAGGAAACCGGAGTACCCGGAGGAAACCCACGCAAACACAGGGAGAATATACAAACTCCGCACAGTTAGGGCCGTGGTGGGAATTATAATATACAGATCATTTAGATTACAGAGAATAGTGTCTGTACATCCATATTGAGTAGGGAAAGTGGGTTTATATAACCCCTCAAGTTAAAAGAGCATTAGATTATTATTATTATTATTATTATTAATAATATTATGCAGAAAATTTTGCATTTTAATATAATTTTATTAATGTGTTTTGTTTTTTTTTATATTAAAAATTTGCTTTTTTCCACTTTAAAGAATATGTCCAGATGTCCGACAAACGATATTTCCATTAAAATTAACTTATGGACATATAATGAAAAGGTGCTTGCTCTTAAATACCCCATAAATGCTTCATTCAGCTTTAGTAGAATGTGGTTCATACAGTACAAATATTCAATAGACTGAACACAACACAGTGCTGGTAAATCACATGCCGCTTCCTTGCTATAACTTAGTACAGGAGATAATGGTCTGACTAGGCAGTGACAGACTGAGACGTTCCCGAAGGAAAAATACAGTTACCATGCCCTAAAGATTATCAGTAAGATAGATTTATTGTTTCATAGAAAAACCAAACAAAACAATTACAGTATCTTAAACCTGGGGGGTAATATTACTAATGCTAAGAGCATTACCAGAATATTTTCATACCAGTTTTAAATGTCTACTTACAGTGTTATCATTAAAATCATGTTTGCTATGTGTGAAAGTTAGTGTGATAATCTCTTATGTTTAGTAGGCAGTCAAGAGAAAGTTACTGGGGCAGATGGTAAGTTAGACTTATGCTAGTTTGCATACTATATAAAACAGGTAAATTGGTTCCGCACATGCCCAGAAAACAGGCAGCATACTATATGAGCATTTGCATTTGATACTTGTGCCGCTTGCAACTGGAGAGTGTGCGGTTGGGGGGAGGGAAGGGGCAGTGTAATGTAGCAAAGTACACTAAGCATGTATTCTTGAAATTGCGCACAAATGCATATTCACATAGAGTTTCATAAACGGCTGTCAGCGCTGCATCAATTGCAAATGAGTCCCAATGTCCTTTGTTCTGACAATACTTTACATTTTCTTCCTGTGAATGTATTTTGCTGTGAATAATTACATATACTTCCATTGCACATTTTTACTTGGACACATACTTGATTTTTCAACCTTTTTAACACGTTCAGTCAGGTCCATAAATATTGGGACATTGACAGAATTTTCAGATTTTGGCCTCTATTCACCAACACAATGGTTTTGAAATGAAACAAACAAGATGTGCTTTAACTGCAGACTTTCAGATTTAATTTGAGGCTAATTATATCCAAATCGGGTGACCGGTGTAGGAATTACAACAGTTTCAATATGTGCCTCTCACTTTTTAAGGGGCCAAAAGTAATGGGACTATCAACTCAAAAGCCATTTCATGGACAGGTGTGGGCTATTCCCTCGTAATTTCATTATCAATTAAGCAGGTAAAAGGTCTGGAGTTGATTCTAGGTGTGACATTTGCATTTGGAATCAGTTTCTGTCAACTCTCAATATGAGATCCAAAGAGCTGTCACTATCAGTGAAGCAAGCCATCATTAGGATGAAAAATGAAAACAAACCCATCAGAGAGATTGCAAAAACATTAGGTGTGGCCAAATCAACTGTTTGGAACATTCTTAAAAAGAAAGAATGCACCGGAGAGCTCAGCAACACCAAACGACCCGGAAGACCACGGAAAACAACTGTGGTGGATGACAAAAGAATTATTTCCCTGGTGAAGAAAAACCCCTTCACAACAGTTGGCCAAATCAAGAACACTCTCCAGGAGGTAGATGTATATGTGTCAAAGTCAACAATCAAGAGAAGACTTCACAAGAGTGCATATAGAGGGTTCACCACAAGATGCAAACCATTGGTGAGCCACAAAAACAGGAAGACCAGATTAGAGTTTGCCAAACAACATCTAAAAAAGCCATTACAGTTCTGGAACAACATCCTATTGACAGATGAGACAAAGATCAACTTGTACCAGAGTGATGGGAAGAGAAGAGAAGGAAAGGAACTGCTCATGATCCAAAACATACCACCTCATCAGTGAAGCATGGTGGTGGTAGTGTCATGGCGTGGGCATGTATGGCTGCCAATGGAACTGGTACCCTTGTATTTATTGATGATGTGATTGCTGACAAAAGCAGCAGAATGAATTCTGAAGTATTTCGGGCAATATTATATGCTCATATTCAGTCAAATGCTTCAGAACCCATTGGACGGTGCTTCACAGTGCAGATGGACAATGACCCGAAGCATACTGCAAAAGCAACCAAGGTGTTTTTTAAGGCTAAAAAGTGGAATGTTATGCAATGGCCAAGTCAATCCCCTGACCTGAATCCGATTGAGCATGCATTTCACTTGATGAAGACAAAACTGAAGGGAAAATGCCCCAAGAACAAGCAGGAACTGAAGACATTTGCAGTAGAGGCCTGGCAGAGCATCACCAGGGATGAAACCCAGCGTCTGGCGATGTCTATGCGTTCCAGACTTCAGGCTGTAATTGCCTGCAAAGGATTTGCAACAAAGTATTAAAAAGTGAAAGTTAGATTTAGGATTATTTAGTTTGTCCCATTACTTTTGGCCCCTTAAAAAGTGGGAGGCACATATAGAAACCGTTGTAATTCCTACACCGTTCACCCGATTTGGATGTAATTACCCTCAAATTAAATCTGAAAGTCTGCAGTTAAAGCTCATTTTGTTTGTTTCATTTCAAAACCATTGTGGTGGTGAATAGAAGCCAAAATCTGAAAATTCTGTCAATGTCCCAATATTTATGGACCTGACTGTATGTGTGTGAGGTACCCCTAAGTGTGTTCATTTACACTAAGTACTCCCTAATATGTGCAAATGTATTAAAAGAACCTCCAATTCTCAGTACATTTAAGCCAAGTTGTCTGTATATTTTTTTTTTCTTTACTAGTAAACTGAATGTTATTTTTTGTTACAGTATATTTAATAGTTTGAAGTACCCCTTGAACCTATCTGAGGTATTCCTTAGTGTACATTTACCATGGAATGAGAAATTATACTGTATATGACAAACAAAACGTATTACTCTTTACAAAGAGGAGCAATCCTTTTATATGTATAGAACATTTAGCGGATCTACTAAACTTTCCTCCAGTGATGTGGTCATGACTGCACTTTCCTTGGAAATACGAGTATACAATTTATACCTCTCATTGAATAACAAACATAAAATGATCTGCACACAAACTTTAATTACACTCACATTAAGAATATAGTGTAAGCGATGACTTCCCCTAACTGCAATTCCTAGCATACTATGGGGCATATACATGGGTGTTGGAAAGGATGGGGGCAAGGGGGTGGCTCGCCGTGAAAGGAGCGGTGTCTGCAGACGGTCAGGGGCTGTGCTTTATAGCAATAAGCAGCACGGATCCCCAGAACTGCACTGAGGAGGAGGTGTAATGTGCGGTCTTTAAGTTCAAACACCTCACATTACACTTCCTCCTCCGTGCGGTGCAGGGGCTGTGCAGTTTATTGCTACAAAGCACAGCCCCTGACCGTCCGCGGCCGCTGCTCAGGCAAGAGAGTGGGAGGGGACGTCCCTGGGCATACTGTATATATCAAAAGAAATTTATCGGATTTCCCCCGAAAACAACCGCTTTTGGGGATATCTGCAAGTTTCAAGCATCCCCAGACTATATCTAGGGGCACTGCAGCAGATATTTTCGATTGCAATAGCAGCATTTATAAGTTTCTATCGCGGCTACTATATTGTTAGCATTCCTTTGTATTCTGGAGCTTGGCCCCGGTAACTAACACCATCTTTAGATGGTGTTAGCCCATAGTAGACAATAGGTAACTGTAGCACATTTGTATTTGCAGAGGGATCCCCCACATCCCTGTGTTAAATGCAAATATTAATTTTCGTTTTGCGAGTTTAGTTGTTATTATGACAGAACCATATAGAAAATGCAGGATGTGATGATAATATGCCTCTATATGTTTAAAAATAACATCCCTTTACCCTTGTTGGTAAACAATTTTTTTTCTACTGTCTTCTTCTCAGTCAGCAAACACTTCTCAGCTGACATTATCCCATCCTGGTAGAGACCTCTCCCATCAGGAAAGATATGCTACACCAAGAGATAAAGATGATCACTTAGTACCATAAAATAGTGATTAGCATTGATCTTACTTTCTAAGGGGAATGACTGCACCAACACCATGCCAGGCAATTGTGCTCCACAACATAATGGATACATGAAACCCTTCACTGTTGGTAACTTAGAGCCGTTGAGTCCATTATGTTCGCATTACATACACTCATTTGTTTTCAAGGACTTGATGAGAGATAACTAATTTACCTGCCACGATTCGTCTCTGGGGATCCTCAGCCGGAGGATATGGAGGTCGAGGTATCGGGGTGAAGAGAGCAGCAAATGAGGAGGATGAATGTAAGTCTAACTCATCAGCTAGGACCGAGTGTTGATGAGACCAGTCCAATGGTGCAGAGTTTAACTTACTGGGTGGTCTTCGCCAGTGACCCCTCCAATTGGGATTTGGGCTTCACTGCACACAGCAGGCAGGTCGCGGCCCTTTGGGTCAGGTACCCATTGACCAGCAAGGAGACTGGGTGACTAAAAACAGTAGGAGACGCTGGAGTTACGAATGCAGTAGCAGGAAAGGAGTCACTTAGAAAATGATATGTAATCAGTACTGCGGGGATTCTAGAAATACGTATGCAGTTATACTGAAGGTATACTAGAGATCAGTACACAGGTTTGTACTAGGAAAATCACTGATGAACAGTACTCAGGTTTGTACTGAAAGTATCTCTGGTGATCAGTATACAGGTTGTTTACTGAAAGTATCTCTGGTGATCAGTATGCAGGTTTGTGCTGAGAATATCTCTGGTGATCAGTACGCAGGTTTGTGCTGAATGTGTAACACTGGAGATTCAGATGCAGGAAAGCACTGGAGTTTAACACTGGAGATCCAGAAGCAGGAAAGCACTGGAGTGTAACACTGGAGATCCAGAGGCAGGAAAGCACTGGAGTATAACACTGGTGATCCAGACACAGGAAAGCACTGGAGTGTAGCACTGGTGATCCAGATGCAGGAAAGCACACGAGTAAAACACTGGTAGTCCAGATGCAGGAAAGCACTGGAGAATAACACTGGTGATTCAGATGTAGGAAAGCAGTGGAGTATAACACTGGTGATCCAGACACAGGAAAGCACTGGAGTATAACACTGGTGATCCAGATGAAGGAAAGCACTGGAGTATAACACTGGTGATCCAGACGCAGGAAAGCACTGAAGTATAACACTTGTGATCCAGACGCAGGAAAACACTGGAGTGTAACACTGGTGATCCAGACGCAGGAAAGCACACGAGTATATCTCTGGTAGTCCAGACGCAGGAAAGCACTGGAGAATAACACTGGTGATCCAATCGTAGGAAAGCACTGGAGAATAATACTGGTGATCCAGACACAGGAAAGCACTGGAGTATAACACTTGTGATCCAAACGCCTGACTGCCCGGGAGATCAGGGGAAGCCGGCGCCGCAGCGAGTAATGGGCAATCCCAGGCCACATTCTAACATTACCATGTCACCTTCCTCTGCTGCTCTGTAGTAAATTGTCTGTGCTCTTTGCACCATGAATTTTGAAAATCTGCTGTTCCAGGGGCGGGATGCATGCGATGCATCCAACCACTCATCGCATGTATGCGGGCATTGATTACGCAGATATGCATGAAGAAAAATGCAAAGGACAGCTCTCCTGGTAAGAGCTGTTCTTTTGAGTGAGGGACTTCCGGGTCTATGACCCAGAAGTCCCTCTGGTGTCCTTCTGCACATGCGCAGAAGGATGCGCGCACCGCGGGGGGAGATGGGAGGGATCCGATTAGATCTCTCCCAGGGGGGAGGGTGTCATGAATAGAAGCCCATAGGCTTTTATTGGGCAATGTCCTCTTAAGGTGGCATTACCCACCACTTCCAAGCGGTTTGGTGCATATGAGAAATGCAGTCGAACTCCCAAAAATTTAATTTTCAGGGGTTTAATCGCATTTCTGACATTGCTGCATCTCGCCCCAGGTGTGATAAGTGGTTGGACACTGCAGCCAAGCTGAGATATCCTGCTCTGTAGAGTTGTACA
Source organism: Taudactylus pleione (assembly GCA_031769625.1). Classification (NCBI taxonomy): domain Eukaryota; kingdom Metazoa; phylum Chordata; class Amphibia; order Anura; family Myobatrachidae; genus Taudactylus; species Taudactylus pleione. Next base: position 11,810,995 of record JAUIMM010000161.1, read on the forward strand.
CAGGGCCGGCCCGACCTACACGCCGCGTACGCAGCTAGGTAGAGAGTCAGAATGAAGAGGGCGCTGCGGCGGTCACGAACAGTGAGTTACTCACTTGGTCCCGATGGGCGCCCTCAACGGACACTGACAGACTCCTCCAAAATGATAGGAGGTGAGGCGCTCGCTGTCATTGATGTTAGCGCGACGTCAGCTTGTGGTGTTTCCCGGGGGCCGCCGGGTGCGGGGTGCTTCGGGCCAGCAGCGGGCAGCAGGCACCAGGCGGTGAGGGGATTTTGCAGCCAGTCAATAACAACAGCGTCTCCAGTCCTCGCATCTCCAGTCAATCACTGAGGCCGACAGCATCTCCTTAACCAATGGCCGCCTGAGACCTCTGCTTCCTGGTCATGTGACCGCTGTGATGTAAACGGGCTATCTTGCCTGTCTCCTCACAGATCTCTGGTCGGCCACCACTGCCATGAGGGAGGCGGGGCTGCCATTTATCCCAGAGCCTGCAGACTTCCCCTGCATTCTCTCTCCCACGCTTCCACCGCTCCTCTGGGCTCCGTAGGGGAGGGCAACACTATGCTATTATGAGGGGGTCACATCTGCTGTAATCGGGATGCCGCACACTACTCTGGTGCTGAGGCAGAGGTAAGTAGAAGACCTGGCTGTGAGCATGACAGGGGGAGGGGAGGAGTGTTTGTGTGTGTTTCTGTGTGGGGTGGGTTGCACTGTGCAGCCCCTGGGTGTAGGAGCATTGTGAATGTCAGTTACAGGGACCCTTTCAGGGGATGCTGGGTGGAAAGTGCCCTATTAGGCCACAGGTCCACTGCAGACATACATACTGCACACACATCCATTGTACACATATATACTGCACACACAACCACTGCACACATACTGCCATCTACACTTGCCCTCTCTCTACACCCAGGACTGAGTACTGCTGTCTGGACTTACCCCCTCCCTACCGCCAGCTCTGCCTGCCCTTACTCCCCTCTAACCAAGCTCTACTCCAACTTATTCCTGCCTTTACCCCTAGCTTTACCCCAACTGCTGCTTGACCTTAACCCCCATTACCCCAGCTGCTACCTGCCCCCAGCACTGTCTCAACTGATGCCAGTCCTCCCCCTATATGTGACGGGACCCAGAAAAAGTGTAGTGGGACCCCGATTTGTTAAAGTGAGGGGCCCTGGGACCCACAATTATTTTACTCAGAGCAATCACTGGGGGGTGACATAGTGCCTTGTGGAAGAGTGAATTTTCGACAGGGTATACTGACACCCATGCTAGCTTCTACAAGCCTGTAGAGCTGTAAGATATACTGGAAGCTGGCACAGCAGTAGAGTGCAGGCTGACAGTTCATATCAAAAGCCGAGTTGTGCTGTCAAACTGGAGTACTCTGTCCCAATTGAATGTGGTTACGTGTGAACCCTGTCCCTAATGCCTTCACTGCACTCCTGTGCTCTTGTAATCTATACTTGTCCCCCTCGTTCCCATAAGAAACCTATAACAGACTATTAGATTAGTGTCTGTGTGTGTATTGTATACATATTAGACAGAGTAATTATTTATACATTTGTGTAGATATGAAGTTGCATAGTTATATACTGTACATATGTGAACATGGTTTAGGTATGTGTATGGCTTTTTCACACTAGACCACGCCCCCCTTAATCTTTTTAGTTTTGCGTGCCTTTGGCATGCACAACAAGACCCCCTAGGGTTCGCTCCAAAAAATATTCGCTTACCAAAAAAATTGGGCTCGGCCCAGCCCTGGTTGTACATGAAACAATTTGTAAATGTACAGACAAATAACCTGCCATTGTTCACCTTCTTTGCCTTCCATGGGCGGTCAATGTGTTTTGCCCGCTTTTTCCCTTTCCTGATGGGTTCTATGGTGATGTCACCTTATATAATGTTGCTTATAAAACGTTATAAAATTTAATGGATTACTGAAGCTTCAGCCCAACAAACCCCAACAATCACTTCTCTTTAAGTTCCTTCTTACTGTCATGCCTTCTATAATTATATGCAACCAGGGCAGTCCAGCAATTTTACACATGACCTTGATGATTTGCTTAATTAACACATAAGCTATACATGTGCTTATGCCCATGCCATGCCCATGCTTTCAATATGTTTGGTGTCCCCGGTTTGCTCTTTTTTTTGTCCAATTAGTTTAGGGTGAGGAATTTATTGTATATTTGAATGAGTTTTAATTAGAGATGTGCGCCAATCCCAGTGTTTTGGTTTGGATCTGGATCTCCCCTGGTTTGGGATTTGGATTGGTTTTGCCAAAACCTCACCTCTGTGTTTTGTTTTCGTGTTTTGGTTTTGGATCTGGATTTTTTATTAAAAAATAAAAAACAGCTAAAATCACATAATATAGGCCTTTTTTTGTTCCTACAGTATTAATAACCTCAATAACATTTATTTCCACTCGTTTCCAGTCAATTTTGACCACCTCACAGCTCACAATATTGATTTGTTCATCTTGTTTAGGCCCAATATTTGCACCAAGATAGCTGTCTGACTAAGCTAAGCTGCAGCAGTGGGCGGCACAAACACATGGCAGTTCAACTTCAAACATGGCACATCAGGAAACACTTTTATTATTCAAGAGAGGTCTGAGAGAGTTGGAGTATGTATGTAGTTGAAGGTAAGGCAGGAACAGGAAGGGTTGATTGGTAGTAAATTTAATTTAGTTTTTTGATTCAAAAGAAAATTTATGAGGGAGAAGGGGAGGGGAGGAGGCATTTACAAAAAAAATGTGATACAGTACATTTACATCAGTCCTTGCCTCAGAAGAATCCTTGAGCATGGCTGCTGCTGCTGGGAGTTGATTTTCTCATCCCAGAAGGGGACCAGGAATAGTGCTTTCCGAAAAAAAAATAAACAATTGACTTAAATAATGTTTTGCAAACCTTCTATAAAGGCATTTCCCAAACTGTACAGGGACTTAAAAAAACATAGTTAGTGGCCTCAAAGTGCAGCTTAACCAGCACAGATATGTGGACAAGTGTAAGATCTATGATTTAATGGCAGGGTAGCCAACCCTGGTCCTCGAGAGCTACCAACAGTGCATGTTTTCCAGGTCTCCTCACAGAATCTAAACTATAATAATCAACTCCAACTGTGGATCTTTCTAAATGTTTTGGTGAGTAATGAATACACCTGTGCACCAGCTAGGTCATCTGGAAAACTTGAGCTCTCGAGGACCGAGGTTGGCTACCCCTGATTTAAGGCCTTACCTTGTGTCTTTCTTGAGAATCCTGTGCTTGATTCTGCGGCTAGCAGAGGATTTTCTTCCCAGAAGGGGACCATGAAGAGTGCATCCAAAAAACAATTGACTTAAATAGTCCATTACAAACCTTCTGTTCTGTAAAGGCATTTTCCAACCTGTACAGGGACATTAAAAAAAAACAGATTTAGTTAGTGGCCTTCAAACTGCCATTGTTCCCACTGTCCACTTAAACATATGAGATATGTGAACAAGCGGAACAGAGCATTAAATGCAACATTTTCAGGTTTAAGGTTTAAGTCTTACGTTGTGTCTTTCTTGGGAATTCTTTCTTGAGCGCCATGCCTGCTTGCTGGGTATGGATTTTTTTCATCCCAGAATGGGACCAGGAAGTGTGCTTTCCAAAACAAAATAAACAATTGATTTAAATAATCCTTTGCAAATCTTCTGTTCTGTAAATGCATTTTCCAACCTGTACAGGGACATTAACAAAACAGATTTAGTTAGTGGCCTTTAAATTGCCATTGTTCCCACTGATTGATCAACCATGGCGACTGGATTAGCGTCATAAGGAAGAGGAGGCTGCAAACTGGGTGTCATGTTATGAGTTGGCCATATATGGTATGTTGCTGTTAAGGGATCTGGCTGGTTATCATTATAATTTATCAGTGGACACATTTTTATTATTATAGTTGTTGTTATTTTGGGTTGCCATATCCTGAAGGGTGTTTACCAACAGACAGAGACTACCTACCTACCAGCTCAGGCATAGACACTTCATGAGGAACAGAGGGCCTGATTCAGAGCCGGGCGCTTTGAACGAGCGCCCGCTCTGAACCAGGGCGTTTTTGTTTTTTTTTGGTGCGTCCTCCTGGACGCTCACATAGCTGTGGGTTACCACCCACAGCTTATGCGAGCGTCCATGATGATGGTCGCGATGGTCAAGGCCATCGCGATTATCGGGCTTGCGACGAGACCCTGCGGTAGGGTCTCACTGCCGCAAGCCCTGGAGTGATTTTGGCTCTATCAGAGCCAAAATCACTCCCACTGAGAACACTAGTGATGTCAGTGGGGCCGGACCCAGACGGTAGGCGTTCCCATGGGAACGCCTCCGTCTGGGCAGCCACGCCCCGGCACGCCCACCAAGGGGGCGTGCTGTCACTCACCATCGACAGCACGCCCCCTTTGGTGCGAGACCACGAGCAACGGCTTCCCCGTCGCTCGCCAGGTCTTGCGCATGCGCACGACGTATAAGCCTCCGTCGTGCGAATGCACATTTGGGTACCATCGACCCGCTTGCGAGCGTCCTGCGCTCGCGAGCGGGTCTGAATGAGACCCAGAGCTCTGTTCTCTGGAGGGAAGCCAAATAGGTGGGAGCCCCTGTTCCAACATCTGAAGCTCTTATCTCTCCACATCATCTATTATAGATGAAAAAAAATGTAATCGGGAACATCTAGCTCCTCTTTCTGCTCACCCTTTTTGGGCAGGAAGTCCAGGATGGATGGTTTGAAAGAAGAAGGCCTAGCAACAGATGGGGATGGTCATTATCAAGACCTGGTCCCCCCAGTGGGTGTAGTCTGGGAGGTATTGGTTGGCATGCAGGCAGTGGCATAAAAAAGGCATCCATGTTGTCTATGCTTACTATTCCTTATTTCAGTTTGAGATTCAGATAGGAATAAAGTTGGCTGACAGAATCACTGGATGTCTTAGTGCATTCAGGCCAAATACGATCCATGAATTCCCAGACAGATTCCGGACAGATGAATCCTTTGCTTGTAATAATCTTTGGTAATTCCTGGCAAAGGTGGGTGTTATAGCCAGACACTTTGAAGGCTGTAGCTTTGAACTGCTTTATAGAAAACATGTGAATGAAACCTTTCCACACTGCAGAACATGATGGAGAAATCCCTTGAAGTTCAGCACCTAGAGCATCTTTTTAAATGTTCTCTGAGGCCTCTCCTGACTGTGAAGAAAGATTCTCCACACTGTAGTCTTCCATTGTGACTTTTTAATGGTGATTTCAATGTTGTCTACTGGCTGAGATCCATCTCATCTGAGGGTTGAGTTTTCCTCATGCAAATGATACAATTCACATCCAGAAGGTGACTCTTATGTTTAGCTATGGTGTCAGTCTCTCTTTTGGCAGAATTTGAACAATCTTGGTCTTGAGGGCACCATGATGAATCAGACAGATCCTCCAGGGTAAACATCTGATCTGGTGTTGTATCTATTTCTATTAAACCTTTGTGTGTGAGTTTAGTCATCTGCCGCTTGTGGTGGAACTTTCGAAATGATCTCCAGACACAACGTAAAACTTACACCTTAAAATGAAATGTTGCATTTAATGCTCTGTTCCGCTTGTTCTAATAACACACTATAACACACTAGACTTATAATCTTTGCTTTTGTTTACATTTTTGAATAGAACAGTTTTAGAAATTAGGATATCTACTCTATATAGGTTTGTAAATAAATATAGGCTTTAGTTTTTTAGAGCATATAACTTCATAAGCTGTTAGGATAACATTTTTGCTATGTTTAAGATAAAAAAACAACTTTTTGTAACCCAATAACTTTAAAAAAAAAGTTTTCATTGCAATATTCATGCAGCCTCTTGACAGACAGCAGCACAGCACCCCTGCGCAGCTACGCCGATGACAGGTGTGGCTAACGTGCACACAATAAAAATTTGTATTTATTATTTTGGGCAGCAGCCCCTCGACAGATCGGAGCACAGCACCCCTGCACACCTACGCCGATGACAGTGACAGCCAAGTGTGTCTGACACGCGCACAAAAAAATTTGACAAAAAAAAGACAATATTTTTTTTTTCAGCTCCTTAACTTGGGCCCAGATCACGATTGGAGTCGGGCAGCACTAGGTTGCAACTTGCGTTGCTGGCTGGATCTTGTGCGGTTAAGCTTAACACGCACACACACAGTAAAAGATCAAAAAAAGACAATTGATTTGAATTTTTTTTATGGTCAAGAACTTGGGCCCAGAGCAGCGATTGATCACAACTGGAGTGGGGGCAGCACTAGGCTGCAAGTTGCATTGCTGGCTGGATACATCCACACACACAGACAGTTAAAGTTAAAGATAAAAAAAGACAATTGATTTGAATTTTTTTAATGCTCCAGAACTTGGGCCCAGAGCACCGATTGATCACGACTGGAGTCGGGCAGCACTAGGTTGCAACTTGCATTGCTGGCTGGATCTTGTGCGGTTAAGCCTAACATGCACACACACACACGCAGAAAAATATTACACTAAACGACACTTTTTTTTTTTTTTTTTACAATATATATATTTTTTGGGGGGGAGTCCAGAACTTGGGCCCAGATGGACGCAGCACCAGCCCAGATGTATTCTGCATCAGCCAAATAGACAGAGCAGACAGCAGTGCACCAGCCCAGAATGGATCAGCACTCAGCAGCACCAGCCCAGAATGGATCAGCAGTTCACCAGCCCAGGACACATGACACAGCAGACAGCACATTACCCACCCTCCCTTTTCAGTCTCCACAGCCTGAGTGAAATGGCGTCTGCCGCGTGGTCCCTATATACTACACTGATCATAGAGACATAAGCTCGTGAACCGCGAGATTTCTGACTCTATGGTTTTGCCTCTGTTTCGAGATCCGAGTCAGGCGGGAATCTCCGAGCCTGCTTGGATCCGACTCGGATCTGCAAAATTCGGGTGGGCTCGGTTCTCTGAGAACCGAACCCGCTTATCCCTAGTTTTAATGGCATTTATTGTTACATATTGCTTGCTGTGTAACGTGATATGAAGAGGTAATTATTTGTTCGGTTTAAAAAAGGAAGCTTACAATTGTGTGGAACGGGGACCAATAGCTTTGATCCAGTTTTAATTCACTACAGTCCCTCCACCCCTGTCTAGCTCCTTCCGGTTGATGCAGGGGCTTTGTGCGCCTGCGTGAAGCCCAACTTTCACTGTTACTTTGGATCAGCTGTCTCCGCATCAGAACAGTGTTGAATTGCTCCAGTGAATTTGTATCCACCGCTGCTACTCGCAGCGAGTTGGATATTTAATTATCAGGGGCCGCCCAGGCCCCGATAATGAACTTAATGAATGGACCCTTAGAGAGGTGGAATGTGGGTGATGGCTGGTGGCTGTATGTAAGTGAATTTTATATGGGAATGCGACTTTTACATTTATTAGTAACACTGTCCAGAACGATTCAATCTTACTGGCATGTTGTATTCTAATTATTGGAGTAATTGCCTCAACTGTATAAAATTTGAAACAAGACTAAATGCTTCTAATCTGCTATGAATAATCCACATTTGAGTATCTGGTTATATATCAGAAGCAAACAACAAGCATGGTTTGTAGAAAGTATTGCTAGTTTGGCATCATATGGGGAACATGATAAGACTAGAAAAATTTATAATTTGCTATATACATTTTTCTAGTCTTATCATGTACATAACTATTACCATGATTTAAACCTTCACATCTGTAACATTGCGATAAGATCAGTGTGTCTTCCGTCTCCGTCTGAGCACGTTCACTGATGTGTGCAATATAATATGGCACACACTATACAGTACATATGACATATTTTAAGACCTAGCGAATTTTAAAAATAAAGTAAAACATGACTGTGTTCTTCTATACATAATTAGGAATTATTCATAGGCAATTAACAAGGTCTGTTAAAAAGTGTAGACAAAAAATATATTGTACCAACAAAGTGTGTTCTCAAAGCTTTACAGCAGCATTGTGTAATATGTGCTTTTTGAGCAATGCCATAGAGCTCCATTATAGTATACTGAGTATTAACGCTTATAAACAGTGCAGTAATTTACAATTGACGCAAAGAAAGTACTCAGAAAGTGGGCGTACAGGGCTTTTTTTGTTTACCTGCTTCGAAGCATATTTATCAGACATAAAATAATTTAATATAGATGTTCACACCAGTAATGATGTTCATCTAATTAGTATCCCTTAGCACAGTGGTTCCCACAGTTTTTTGACTCGCGGCACCCTAAAGTATCAGAATTTTTTTTACAGCACCCCCGAGCCAAAATTCTGAAAAAAATGATGTGAAGTAAATTGTGCTTCTGTGTCACCCTTAGGTTTTGTTATGTGGTGGTTGACAGGGCTGCACTTCTTTTTGTCCACACATTATTTGTTTGGCAGCCATTAGCACTGGTTTTGCCTATCACACTGAAGACAATTCATTTTATTTGGTACTGGACCACCAACCCAAGGCACCCCTGCAAGTGCCCTGAGGCACCCCAGGGTGCTACGGCACACAGTTTGGGAACCACTGCATTAGCATAACCCCCTTTAATCTTTACATTCTCATTTATTAATGTCACACTTTATTTTGCTTGTTTTATTACTTGTATTTTATGCTCAAACATCAAATGGATAATTGCTAAAGGTACAATGTACAGCTCTCACAGAAATACATTGTACTTAGATTAGTTTTAATTATCAGCTTATTACCCCATGTGTCATCACCGTCAGTTATTAGGCAAAAAAAAATTTCTGGTTCTTTCAACAAAAATAAGATCAACCATTCATGCTCCAGATATTCTAGTCTTTTATGTAAATACTTAAATTATGACAATTATTTGTCCATTGTTAATGGAAGAAAGACTATATATATATACAGTCAGTGGCATAAATATTGGGACATTGACAGAATTTTCATATTTTGGCCTCTATTCACCACCACAATGGCTTTGAAATGAAACAAACAAGATGTGCTTTAACTGCAGACTTTCAGATTTAATTTGAGGGTAATTACATCCAAATCAGGTGAACGGTGTAGGAATTACAACGGTTTCTATATGTGCCTCCCACTTTTTAAGGGGCCAAAAGTAATGGGACAAATGAAACAATCCTAAATCTAACTTTCATTTTTTAATACTTTGTTGTAAATCCTTTGCAGGCAATTACAGCCTGAAGTCTGGAACGCATAGACATCACCAGACGCTGGGTTTCATCCCTGGTGATGCTCTGCCAGGCCTCTACTGCAAATGTCTTCAGTTCCTGCTTGTTCTTGGGGCATTTTCCCTTCAGTTTTGTCTTCATCAAGTGAAATGCATGCTCAATCGGATTCAGGTCAGGGGATTGACTTGGCCATTGCATAACATTCCACTTTTTAGCCTTAAAAAACAGAAAATGAAAGTTAGATTTAGGATTGTTTAGTTTGTCCCATTACTTTTGGACCCTTAAAATGTGGGAGGCACATACAGAAACCGTTGTAATCCCTACACCGTTCACCTGATTTGGATGTAATTACCCTCAAATTAAATCTGAAAGTCTGCAGTTAAAGCACATCTTGTTTGTTTCATTCCAAAACCACTGTGGTGGTGAATAGAGGCCAAAATATGAAAATTCTGTCAATGTCCCAATATTTATGCACCTGACTGTGTGTATATATATATATATATATATATATATATATATTCATGCAAAGAATCAGCGGCACTCCTGGACTGGTATCATAAGCAAAAAAAGGGTTTAATACATGCCAAACTGCCGACGTTTCAGAGCCAGACACGGCCCTTTTCTCAAGGCTGGCATAACAATATTAAATATATAAACAGCAGACATAAACACTGCTGAGTCTTACCTTTAAATAGCGGTGTGTTTCCTGTGTGCCGGCGCCGGCCAGGACAGGCAGGGGGAGGGGTTGGCGCGCACGCGGCGGCTCCTGTCCTCCATGGATGACATCACTCCAAAGCTTGTTGGTTGTCATAGAGACAAACCTCAAGCTTGGTATACTGTCTGTCTGGCCCGCGTCAGCTACAAGGAGAGACAAAGAAACATATTATGTTACATACATGCAATAAACTTACATATAAATATCAGTCGCTTAAGCTATTAACTATGAAAAATACATACAAACTAACTACATATAATATATACCATAGACTAGAACAGCTATAATGATAAACTACAGGTAAGTCATCCTAACCACACTTTAAGTGGTTACTCAATACAAAGTAGTGTCTGAGGCGTAACGATTGTCTTTACAAAAATACATTAAGAGACAGTTTCTCATTAAGTCCCGCAGGATGGATCGTATTTAATTTGTGTATCCAGGACGCTTCGAGACGCAGAAGTTTTTCGCCTCTATTTCCTCCCCTTAACGTTGTTGGGACATGATCAATTAAAATATGTTTCAAAGCAGACAAAGGGTGGTCAGCTAGCAAAAAATGTCTAGCCACAGGTTGCTCAGCCACTTTTTTTAGTAGGGCTGATTTAATGGCCGATCGGTGTAAAGCCATCCGTTCTCTCACTGTCCTGATGGTCTTACTGACATAATGATATCCGCACGGGCACATTATCAAATAAACTACGTATGTTGAAGTACAGGTGAGGACATGTTTTAAATGATATATATGGTCACGATGGGGATGTTTAAATGTTGATCCTGTCATCATATATTGACACGTGGTACATTTTGTACATTTGTAGCAACCTGGTGCTTTTGCCCGTATAATTTGACCTTCCTGACTGGGATGCACGAATCCAGTTATATCCGTATGGACCACCATGTCCCTAATATTTCTGCCTCTTTTGAAGCACGCCATCGGTCGTTTGCCTGTGAAGCAAGGTAAGTCTTTATCAGTTGAAACTATGGGCCATAATGCCCGTGTGGCTCGCTGGATCACTGGACTACTGGTTTGGTATTCAAGTTTCCAAGGGATAATGTTACCTTTGTCTTTATTTGTAGATTGTAATAACGTGTCTCTTTGAAGTAGCAGGACCTCATCTCTTTGCTTCCTTAATTGAGTTAAAGAATATCCCCTTGTCACGAACTTGTCTATTATTTTTTCCAACTCTTGTCGAGTATGATCAAGGTCACTTGAAATACGTGCAATTCTCATCATTTGTGATTTTGGAAGCCCTCTCACAAGTGATTTAGGATGATGGCTATTGGCCGCAAGTAGGGTATTACGATCCGTAGGTTTACTATATACCCCTGTTTTAATACTACCATTTTCGATAGTTACTTGAACGTCAAGATAATTCAATGTAGATGTACTACAGTTATAGGTCAATTTAATAGGTGAGTCACGGTTATTAATTTGTTGCATCAGCAACTCAAATGCCGTTAAGCCACCAGTCCATAACATAAATAAATCGTCTATGTACCTCGTGTAGATAAGTATGTGTTTACTAATTTCTACATTGGAGAAAAACATATCATATTCTTCACTAAACATATAGACGTTTGCGTAGCTCGGGGCTACGTTACTGCCCATGGCACAGCCGGACACCTGTTGATAAAACTTCCCATTGTATAGAAAATAATTGCGTGACAGCGTAAGTTCTAATAACTTTAAGAAAAAGGTTTTATCCAGAACAGTCATACGTTGTTGTACAATAAATGTTTTCATGATCTCTATTCCCTTGTTATGGGGGATAGATGTGTATAGACTTGAAACGTCCATCACACAAATTAAGGTATCTGGTGGAACCATCGTTACCGTTTTCAATGCCAATAAAAAGGCTGTGGTGTCCTTAATATATGATGGCTGTGTAGACACCAAAGGCTGGAGAATTGTGTCTAGAAACATAGAGATGGGCTGGTATAAGGAGTTCCTAGCCGATATAATCGGTCTTCCCGGGGGTGATTGTAGATTTTTGTGAATTTTGGGGACCAAATACATTATAGGCACCACTGGGAACTCTTGTATTAAGGACCGTCTCACCTACTTCAAAGAGACACGTTATTACAATCTACAAATAAAGACAAAGGTAACATTATCCCTTGGAAACTTGAATACCAAACCAGTAGTCCAGTGATCCAGCGAGCCACACGGGCATTATGGCCCATAGTTTCAACTGATAAAGACTTACCTTGCTTCACAGGCAAACGACCGATGGCGTGCTTCAAAAGAGGCAGAAATATTAGGGACATGGTGGTCCATACGGATATAACTGGATTCGTGCATCCCAGTCAGGAAGGTCAAATTATACGGGCAAAAGCACCAGGTTGCTACAAATGTACAAAATGTACCACGTGTCAATATATGATGACAGGATCAACATTTAAACATCCCCATCGTGACCATATATATCATTTAAAACATGTCCTCACCTGTACTTCAACATACGTAGTTTATTTGATAATGTGCCCGTGCGGATATCATTATGTCGGTAAGACCATCAGGACAGTGAGAGAACGGATGGCTTTACACCGATCGGCCATTAAATCAGCCCTACTAAAAAAAGTGGCTGAGCAACCTGTGGCTAGACATTTTTTGCTAGCTGACCACCCTTTGTCTGCTTTGAAACATATTTTAATTGATCATGTCCCAACAACGTTAAGGGGAGGAAATAGAGGCGAAAAACTTCTGCGTCTCGAAGCGTCCTGGATACACAAATTAAATACGATCCATCCTGCGGGACTTAATGAGAAACTGTCTCTTAATGTATTTTTGTAAAGACAATCGTTACGCCTCAGACACTACTTTGTATTGAGTAACCACTTAAAGTGTGGTTAGGATGACTTACCTGTAGTTTATCATTATAGCTGTTCTAGTCTATGGTATATATTATATGTAGTTAGTTTGTATGTATTTTTCATAGTTAATAGCTTAAGCGACTGATATTTATATGTAAGTTTATTGCATGTATGTAACATAATATGTTTCTTTGTCTCTCCTTGTAGCTGACGCGGGCCAGACAGACAGTATACCAAGCTTGAGGTTTGTCTCTATGACAACCAACAAGCTTTGGAGTGATGTCATCCATGGAGGACAGGAGCCGCCGCGTGCGCGCCAACCCCTCCCCCTGCCTGTCCTGGCCGGCGCCGGCACACAGGAAACACACCGCTATTTAAAGGTAAGACTCAGCAGTGTTTATGTCTGCTGTTTATATATTTAATATTGTTATGCCAGCCTTGAGAAAAGGGCCGTGTCTGGCTCTGAAACGTCGGCAGTTTGGCATGTATTAAACCCTTTTTTTGCTTATGATACCAGTCCAGGAGTGCCGCTGATTCTTTGCATGAATATTGGACACTTACAGAAGGCACCCTGGCACATATCTCTATTATTTTTTGAGTGCCGGTTCACCCTTGGAATATATATATATATATATATATATATATATATATACTGTATGTTTTACCCATCACAACTTTTTTCTCAGGACAGTTTTGCTGGGCATGACTTGGGGCAGGATTGTGCCGAGATATAGGGGTGGGGGCTTATCATACTGTGCCCACTAATTTATCCACGACAGTTCCACTTAGAGAGCTGTCCCTCCATCTCGATTAAGCCAAAAAATGGTAGGTACTTCCCATTTACTGCAGCAGTGAACTAATGGCATGCACATGACATCAGTCATTCAAAATAGTGCTTTTAGTGGAGGGGAACAGGCTGGGGACAGTCCATCACCCCATCACCCCAGAAATGCTAGGGATGGCCATCAACCATGGTTTTACTATCGATGGCAGAGATCCAATATTTCTCTGCCATCAATGGCTGTCAAGAGTCAATGTTTTTTTTTTCTCTTGGCGGTGGAGTCACAGAATTTAGTCATGGGACCTGGCTGATTGGCCCACTGCCAATCATTCCCCAGGGCCATCAGAGGATGCAAACAAGTGATGGCTCCCCTTAAATGGTTTCATGCCATCGACGCTACTCACCAATAGCACTATGGCAGCCATCCATCGTTAACCCACTGATTGAAACCCCTGGACACACTCCAGGGACCCGTGATCAAACTCTTTTCTTGTACATGAAACAGTGGCATTAACTTTTGTCCAAAATTCCCAAAATGAAAAGTTGAATGGCTGTACCACAAAACCATCTCTGCTGCCTGTTGGGAGTGGACCGTTGGGTCGTTGAGAATAATCCCAGGTCCTAATGCTTCTTCTTCTTGTAGCCCTTCCCCAGGCTGTATCTGCAACCTAGATAACAGCTGATTCTGGTCAAGCAGCCTAGAAAAGGTGTATTTGCACTGACCAATAGTAAGATTTTGACCCATACAGATACTTTGCCCAGTCTTTATTGTGTCTGTGCTGGACTGGTGATGGTTTATGGCGTGGATCACAGGGCTTATAGCGGCACATGCAGAAAGCGCACTAGGGTAAATCGCACCAAACAGTACAATTTACAGCAGAGTACAGCACTGCAGCAAGCAGCATGCAGCGTGTCCACTATACACAGTCACTCTATATACAGCACAGCCACTTGTGAGTCCGGAGTCTCAGCACAGCCAATACAGCAGAGTATAGTGCAGCACACAGAAGCATGCAGTGTGCCCTCTATACACAGTCTCTTCAGAGTACAGCCACTCGTGGACACAGCACAGCCTGACCCAGTACAGCAGAGTATAGTGCAGCACACAGAAGCGTGCAGTTAGACCTCTATATACAGTCACTTTAGAGTACAGCCACTCATGGACACAGCACAGCCTGAACCAATACACCCGAGTACAGCGCACCAAACAGCAGCATGCATCACAGTGAAATGGCACCAAGTCCTGGCCGTGGTGCCTTATATAGAATCCAAGTTCTGCGAGAATCCGACGGTAGGATGACGTTCGACCTCAAAGGGGGATCCGAGTCTGGTGGGAACATCCGAGCTGGACTCAGATCTCCAGTGTTCAGAGCGGTTCAGATTCCTTGGAATCCGGACTGCTCATCTAAAATCAAATGACACATTTAATTCCTAATAATATATTGACAACCTATACAGACACCAAAACACATACTGTATCTCTGTGTTGCAGGAGTGAAGCTTAAATTGGCAAAGTCTTCAAACTTTTTACTCATCTTTGCTATTTTGTCATTATGGGACATATTTGTCACAATCTGAAGATGGCGTTATCCTATCGGGGTCAAGCTTTGGAATGCTTCACATTCAGGAGCTTGATAAATCCGACAGCATATTAGCCCTCATAGAAACATAAGGGCAGGAGTGCAGAAAGGGAGGGAGAGCGGGTACTGATTACCCGGATCGGCCCCCTCTCCATCCTCCTGTCAGTGGCAGCAATGCCCAGCAAACACTGCTGTGTGCTGGGCTGCAGTGAGTACAGGAAGACTGCTGGTGCTGCTGAGTGCAGAAGCAGTCTCCACTGCCTACACCAGATAGGAGAGGGAGAGTGATCATACTGATTGCGCCCTCCCTCCTGGATCTGCTCCTGGCTGAGGGGCAAAACTGTGCCCCCCTGTGGAGCACGCTTAGCAGGGGGCGTGGTCACGCTTCCTTAGATTAGGTCACGCCCCCTTGCCACTACCTGGGCCCAGCCAGGGGCAGATCCAGTGGGGAGGGCAGACGAAAATGGAGGAACTGCGGAAGAAATCAGAAATATCTGCTGCAATCTCTCCATAGTACATCTGGGGGATCCTTAATATTGCTGAGTACCCCCTGAAAACTGGTGTTTTTGGGGAAAAACCACTCACATTTATCATGATCAATAGACCGCTATAATTTTAAACTCACTTTTAAGTATGTCTTTTTAGCGTGCTTGAAGAGATGATATTTGGAGGTATAAGTGATTAATATACACTATAGGAATCTGATCTTAGATTAATAGTGCTTTAACATTTTACATAATTCCTAAATTGTGTAAAAAATGCATTATGAAATGTTGTAATTTATAAGCAAAACTTAATGAGTAATAATGAGAATGGTTATTTTTTGTGAAGGCATATCATTTGTAGCAGATAATTAGGTGTTACAGTGCTACACAGTACAAATCTGAAAGGTTTGGGTGACAATCAAACACTAATACCATAATGCTGAAATATACTATCCTGGGTGCGGTGTTCCCCTAATTTTACAGGTCCCCCAATGATTGTACTGATCACATTCTGTAATCGTCAGTTCTGCTAAAGAGGGATGTACTCAAACTTATAACAATTGGATATTCACCAAGAAGGGTATCCACAACGCTGCTGTAGGCCAAGCAGTAGCAGAAATCAGGGTCCTCTGCGCTAAACTGCTATAGGTAACAGGAGTCCTACCAAATCAGCAATACTAGACGATGTTAGTATCTTTCAGTATTATAGTATAATTGATTCAATTATTCCTCAAGGTCTAAATCTGATTTTCCTCCATATACTCATGAGAATCAACACTGTTGAGACATACTTATGGCAAAGTCATCATCATTAGGGAAAAATAAATTGCTGAATTGACGAGCACAAAATACATGAATACAAGGGAAAAAGTGAGCTACAGTTCCAAGCAAAGAGAGCATCATTTGAAAATAACTGCACTTAAAAAAAAACTCTAACTTTGTTCCAAATGAAACAAAAAAAGTGGGAATGGGGAAAAGGATGTGGTCTGGGTAAAGACAGGTAAATGATGGGACCAGGGCCAGCACTACCACTAGGTGAACTAAGGGGAAGCAGTCGGGTAGCCGATGGATGCAATCCCGACCGGCGGCTTCCCGACTGTCTAATCCCGGCAAGTGTCTAATGACAGGCATCGAAATCCTGGCGCCTGTCATTAGACCTATGCCGGGAGCCCGACACCCGGCTTACCGATCAGAGGTAAGCCGGGGTGCCGAGCGCGAACAGCTGTGGGGGGGGGGTTAGGTTAGGGGCTCTCCGGGGTTACTTAGGGTTAGGCACCCCCCGAGAGGTTAGGGTTAGGCTAGGGGGAGGGAGGGTTAGAGTTAGGCTCCCCCGGGGGGGACCTAGGGTTAGGCACCCCCCGGGGGACTTAGGTTCAGGCAGTGGGGAAGGGGGGGTTAGGTTTAGGCACTTAGAGGGGGGATTAGGGTTAGGCACTTGGGGGGGAAGGTTAGGGTTAGGCACCCCTAATGGAGCGTTAGGGGGGATAATAGGTTAGTCAATACTTACCTGGGGACGATCAGGATTGGGTTAGAGTTAGGCACCCCCGGGGGGAGGTTAGGGTTAGGCACCCCCCCCCCGGGAGACTTAGGGTTAGGCTGTGGGGAAGGGGGGGGTTAGGCTTAGGCACTTGGGTGAGAGGTTAGGGTTAGGCACCCCTAAAGGAGGGTTAGGGGGTAGAATTAGGTTAGTTCATACTTACCTTTGGTCGTTCGGGTTCTTCACCCCTGCCGGGCTTCCGCTGTCGGGATTTGAACTGCCGGCCGCATACTGATTCTGAACTAAGATATCATCTAGAGCGCAATGGGTTAGTAGTCATCTAAAACAAATCATAGGGGGTAAATTTACTAAGATTCGAGTTTGGTCAAGATGACAATCTCGGGTGAGTTTAGGCATGTGTTTCATCTCGCAAAGTTACTAAAGGCAAACTCTGGTGAGTTTGGGAGAGAGTTCTTTACTCTCACTCGTAAGACTCGGGTGAGATCACAAACTCGAATCTTCTCACCATCAGGCAAACTCTGAAGTACTTTTCATGAAAAAGATGCAGTTTGCAAATTTACTAAGATTCAAGATTTCACCCTCCTGAGCTGCGAGTTTGCCAGAAATATACACAGATCATTGTGATTTGTGTATGTTTCTGCATGTGTAGTTAATGTATAGTGTTTATATAAAAAAAATGACGTAGGGTCCACCCCTAAAAGCCATAACCAGCCCCAGACTGGTCAGCCAGTCCTGGTTCCAAAAATTGCGGGGGAAAAAACTAGTAGGGTTCCCCTGTAATTTAGGAACCAGTACCTGGCTGCAGGGCCAGTGCTGGTTTTAAATATAGGGGGCAAAAAATTGTGTAGGGGTCACAGCGTGGGTCGCATACAGTGCGGGATACAGTGTGGGTTGGATACGGTGTGGGTCGCATACAGTGTTGGTCGGATACAGTGTTGGTTACAGGGCAGGTCAAATACAGTGTGGGTTGGATACAGTGCAGGCTGGATACACCAATTGTGTACTTATTGTGACAGAGGGTGCTGGCGTTGTCCTCAGTGCGGGGGTGCCGCTGGTGTCGGCCATGCAGGGGTGCCGGTGGTGGCGGCCATACGGGGGAGGTGGCGGTATCCTCAGTGTGGGAGTGCTGGCGGTGTCAACAGTCCAGGGGTGCTGGGGTACATTTACCTATCAGCTATGGTGGGAAATAGCTACTGTTTCACCAGCTATTATCAAGTTTCCAGTGAATGAAACAAACTGTTGATTTATTAACTGAGGGCCTGATTCATACCCGATCGCAAGCGCTGAGCGTTCGCAACCGGGTCGATGGTGGCCCACAGCGCATGCGCATGACGGAGCCGGCTCCTGCATGCGCGAGACCCGGATAGTGATGGGCAATCCATTGCTCCGGGTCTCGTATCAAAGGGGGCATGCTGTCGATGTTGAGTGACAGCACGCCCCCTTTGGCAGGCTGCCCAGACGGAAGCGTTCCCATGAGAACGCCTACCGTCTGAGGGCGGCCCCACTGACATCACAAGTCTGGTGGTTACACTCACATCGTTATACCTAGCCTTTATCATAGGCTGTTTTTCTTATGTACCTAATAGTGTTTCCCCTTTTATTGAGCCTGATCAGCTCTTATTTATAAGGTATCAAGTGTTTTTTCAGAATATGTTTATGTTGGTCTAGATACATGTGGTTTCCTTTTTGTGTATGGATAGATTTAATTCATTGAATAAATTACTGTATACTATATAGTGTGTTGCTTTCCTTGTCCCGACAAGGGTATCTTCAGTGCAATCACTTATCCTTTAGTGCAGGAGTGCCGGCAGTGTTCTGAGTGTGGAAGTGCCAACAGTGTTGGCAGTGCAGGGGTGCCGGCGGTGTCCTCCGTACAGGTCTGCTTGCAGTGTCGGCAGTTATGGGGTGCTGGAGATGTTGGCAGTGCAGTGGTGGTGGCGGTGTCCTCACTGTGAGAATGCTGATAGTGTCGGCATTGCAGGAGTGCCGGCAGTGCAGGAGTTCCGGCAGTGTTCTGAGTGTGGAAGTGCCAGCGGTGTTGGCAGTGCAGGGGTGTCGGCAGTGCAGGAGTGCCGGCAGTGTTCTGAGTGCAGAAGTGCCGGCGAGGTCGGCAGTGCAGGGGTGCCAGCGGTGTCCTCAGTGAGGGGTTGCTGGTGGCATCAGCAGTGCTGCAGGGCGTTGGTGTCGGCACTATGGGTGGCTGTGTCCTCGGTGTGGTGGGGGCCGCCATCTTGCATCCGTTTGCCCCATTGAAGTCTATGAGGAAGCGCTCATTGGCTGAGAGCCGTGACAGACAGCTCTCTCAGCCAATCAGCGGTCAGCCCATTGATCCTCTCCTGAAAAAACTCTGTGGAGTGTAGCCCATAGGCTACAACGCAGTGACATGCGGTGAGGTCAGTGACTGATAAAGCACACATGGAGATGGGTCTGAGTGCTGGGAGCCTGTCTCACCCCGTAGTCACTGTAACTCTCCCCTCACTACACTAAGCTTCAGTGTCCATTGTACCTCCTACTGTGTCTTCTCTTGCTGCTGCTGACTGATCACCAATCAGTAAACACTACAGTGCACTTCCTGGTCACATGACACATCCAAGGTGTCCATCAGTGCTCATGGTATGCCGCCCCATACTCAAAGGGATGCCTCTGTTAGCTCTCATTCTGTGCAGCTTGCTGCCAGTGGTGTGGCCCCGCCCACAGCTCTGTAAGCAGTGCCTGACTATACAGAAGCGAGGCTGAGCTGTTGCTGCCTCATCTCTCATTTCCCTGAGGTCCCAGGGAGCTCCACAAAGCTGGTGAGTGTTAACTATAAAAATTATTACAATAAACAAAGAAGATGTTTATATGTTATATATGTTCTTTGTATTATTCTAATCATTTTATATCAAATCTCAGGAGTATGACTGGGGAGGCTCTACCCTGATTGCACGTCCCTGCTACAACAGGCAAATGCCATCTAAAGGTGGCATTAGCTGACGGGGCCAAGCCCTGAAATGCTTTGCATTCCAGAACTTGGTAAATCTGACAAATTCACAGCCCTCATAGAAACCTAGGAAGCTGCAGCTGATGTTGGTAATTTGAGGTACCATGGTAGATATATTTAGATATCTGCTGCAGTCCCTAAATGGCACTTTGGGGTGATACTTAATATTTGCAGGTATGCCCTGAAAACTAGTGATTTTGGGGGATATATCACAAATATTATTTGACAAATAGGCCCCTAAACACCCTTACCAGGCCATTAACTGAGAGTAGTTTTTATTCTTTACACTATCTAAACTAGGGATGCAATCAATAATGAAAATATTGGTTGCAACAATTTTCTACATTCGATAGGTGATCATTTCCTAATCAACTGTGAAGTTTCAATATTTCCTATCAATTAATTTCAGTCCATCCAGACTGTAAGGTTTTTATCCAGTTAAAGTTTTCTAGACGGCTCTAAAGAATAAAATAAAATTAAGCTGATGGCAATCGTTAGTGCTTCAACCCTGCTGGTCATTCCTCTACTATTTTGTTTAAGTGTCCACATGTCGACCAGGGAAAGACAGTATGATTATGACATCGTAATCGTACCGTCGTTCCCCTTCCCCTGCAGTGCCTACACTGCAGGGGATTAGTTGTTCAGTGTAGGCACCCTCCCTCATCCTCGAACATGGCCAAGCTGTCGTTATCAGCAGATTGACCGGCATGTTTGGGCGATGATTGATGTTGGAAACCACCAGTGGGAGCGCACATCGCTGGTCATTTCCGACATTATAGTGCACTATTTGTGCGCAATTAGCGATTGCACGATTACGAAGTCATAATCATGCAATCGCCAATTAATATCGCCTAGTGGATGTGCTCCTTAAGAGGTATATTTACAAAAGTGTGGGTTGTTAGAAGTGGAGATGTTACCCATAGCAACCAATCATATTCTAGCTATTATATTTTAGAAGATGCTAGAGAAATGATAAGTAGAATCTGATTGGTTGCTATGGGCAACAACTCCACTTCTAAAAACCCACTGCTTAGTAAATATAACCCTAAAGGTGCATATCCACTACACGACTAATGAACGACTGAACGATAACGACATCGTTATCATTCAATCGTTCATTATACTGTGCAGTGGATAATGTGCCCACGCTGAACGATATGTCATTCAGTGCAGGCACCCTCCCTCATCCCCGAACATGCACATCCAGTCGATATCGTCAGGTTGGGCAGTATGTTCAGGCGATGACAGATGCCGACAACGACTAGCAGGAGCGCGCATCGCTGGTCGTTGGCAGCATATTCACTGCACAATTAATGAATGATTAGACGATAATGATGTTGTTATCATACAATCGTCCATTTATATCGTGTAGTGGATATGCGTAAATTATTCTGCTGATAAATAAAGAGCTATAAGGTCTGGACAGCTGAATTACATCCTGTCTTTTACACATGTGAATTTAAAGTTTAATTTTCTCATCTCTTGCCAATGTATGGCTACATCAATCTGCAAAGCTGGATACTTGGTAACATGGTACAGTACTATAATTATACAGAGTGGACATACAGACATAGCCTGAAGCTTTTATAAATAAAGATGTGTGTCATGATAACCTTCCTTTACCTAATGCTTTAAGCTGAATTTATATCAGAGAATTAAGAAAACCCCAAATGAATTCTCCTAGTGATACCATCTGGTAAATCTGCTCAAAGAGACACAAATGATAATGCTGAATGAGGCACTTTCCTAAGAATGCTACTTATTGTTGTCTAGAGAGCATTATAAAACAGGAAGTATATTTTTTTGTGTCAAACTGACATTAGGAAGAGCTTGTCCCTTGTCTGTCGTCCATCTGTAGGTTTATTTATAGACAACTGAGCCCCCAGCATGACAATATCGGTGACCTTGTTAGAATTTCATTAGTAAATTGGAAACTATAAGTCATTCAGATGTGAAATATTATCAAATCTGCTTGACCGCCAGTGTTCTCTGTTAGCTGTAGATGCAAGATTTAGGCCGCTCTGCATAGTTGCTCCGAAAACTAAATTGTCAATTAAGATATGCTGAGTGTGGTAAGTGCACCATTTGGCTACACACTGTAGAGGCCGTAATTTTTTGGGCTCAACCAATATTCTTGAGAATATGAGAATGCAGACTATCTACAATAACCACATTGAAGCATAAAACATGTCTGTGTAGGAATGGGACATGAACAACTTAACATTGTTGTTGCCATTGATATATGACATCAGTTATCAGGGCTGCTAAGAGAAATTGTGGGGGCTGGGACTGACAAAATAGCAGGACCCCCCCCCCTTGTTCCTGCAACCTCAGCCCCGCAATGTCTCTCCATCCCCCCTGCTGTCTCTCCAGATAGCACCCCTTTTGTCTCTCCAGCTCCCCTTCTGTCTCTCCAGCCAGCCTTTTCTTACATGCCCTTATATATTTTAGGATTTTGTGTTCAAAGCTCCATCCCATCACTTATATATTTATAGCATTTGTGTCTTCCCTCACACACTCCTTACAATATATATGTGATATATACTGTATATAGTTTATGTTTTTTTCCCCAAGACCACCTCCACCTTTTCCCTTATATTGTATGTGTGTATGTGTTTAATGACTTTGTGTTCCCTTCTTTTTTTTACTTACCTGTTCTTCTGTTTCTTCCTCTCCTTCTTCTCTTCTTGTCTTCTGACCGCTACTGGGGCTCTGCTGGCCAGGGAGGACGTGCTTGCTCCTCTTGCAGGCTGTTCTTTTTCTAGCCGGTGTATAAGATGTTAGGACATCACAACCGCTCAAGAATCCATTGCAGCAGGCACCTGGCACCTCACCTAGTGCAGCAGTGGCCAAGCAGCCAGGGAGTAGATCCCTCAGTCTCTGCTGGCCATCAGGCATTTGCATGCTATGCACACCTGCGGCCCTTCCAATAGCAAAATTGTACCAGCCCGGGAGGAAAATTTCACCTTGCCGGCTTCTGTGTAGGAGCAAGGGCCCTCATTCAGAGCCGTACGCTCTGAGCAGAGCGCACGCTCTGAATGAGGGCCGCCCTCCATAATTCTGGAGCGTCCTCCTGGACGCTCGTATAGCTGTGGGTCACCACCCACAGCCTATACGAGCGTGCAGTTTGATGGCCGCGATGGTCGTGACCATCGCGACCATCGAAACTGCGAGCTGGAGCCTGCGGTTGAGGTTTTCAACCGCAAGGCCCGGAGTGATTTTGGCTCTATCAGAGCCAAAATCACTCCCACTGACATCACTAGTGATGTCAGTGGGCCGGCTTCTGACGGGAGGCGTTCCCTTGGGAACGCCCCCGTCAGGGAGGCACGCCCCCGGCACGCCCGCCAAAGGGGGCGTGCTGTCAATCAACATCGACAGCACGCCCCTTTTGATCAGACACAACGAGCGAAGGACTTTCCTTCGCTCGTCGCGTCTGGCGCATGCGCACGACGGAGCTCCCTCCATCGTGCGCATGCTCAGTGCAGAACATTGACCCACTTGCGAGCCCACAGCCGCTTGCAAGTGGGTCTGAATCAGGGCCAAGGTGCGGGCTCCCCTCACTGTCCGGGCCCGAGACCTCAGGCCCAGCAGTCCCGTCCTGATGGCGGCCCTGTCGGTTACTAAACATTGGGTTTTGGTCATAAAACACTGGTTTCAGTTATTTGTTTTTTGTTTTTTTTTGATACAATGTTGAGTCTGTCTGGGGGTTGGGAGGTGGAGGAGAAGGGCATCGATATCAGTGGGAAATTTTGACCTCTCACCATTAATGGCGAAAACAAACACCAAAACTCCCCCTTTTAAACATTGTCATCAAATCATAGATGTTTGCAGACCATTGATGTTCAATGCCCATCCTTTTCACTGTGATGTCATCGTTCCTTGTGCCATATGCCTCAATTATGTCACTATTTGCTACTAAATTGATATTCTATCTTCCAGCATAAAATGAATAATCTCACAAAATGATTACATCCGCTATTTGTAGAAACTTAATATATTAACATATATTGTAGCATTTAGTCAAACTAAACTTCTTCATTATTAACTGTGGCTTTTATTGTCAAGTGTCTTGTATTTCTTTTGGTGCCAATGTTATTAGTAGGGCCTCTTTGACATCAGATAACTTAACATGCTAAAATAAAAAGTATTGCTGTAAAGAAAGTTATTTTGTAATATGTCAGCACAGTATATAATAATTTAATTATAGTTCTCTTTTAAAATGCTCATTTAAAGCCTATATTAAAATCTTTTTTAAAATAAAATTGCTTATCGTTCCTAAATGTAATAATCAAAACTGCTAACTTAGGCCTGCACATCTGGTATTTATAAAAATACAATAAACCAGAGGAGCTTAATAGCTGACCCTCTTTCCAGCTTTATAGTGGATCTGGCAGTATTCAGGAGTGCCATCATTATTGACTGTGACAGGGTTGACACCAATAATTATTATAAATCTTTTCTTGGCACCGTACAAATTCATAAAAACATGTAAATCTGCATCTATTTTTAAAACCTTGTGAATTATTGCTGGTATGTCTCAATCATTGTAAACTTAAATTCTCTTTTGCGTTAAAAATTTGGAAATATTTTTTTAAACTTTATCTTTGTAAAAACTTTGGCATATCATTAGTCTGTCTTTTACTACAGTGGTATATGACATTTATCGCCCATTCCAAAGAGTGAGGAAGATGATAGTATTTCACATTTGTTTGTACACTGTCTTTTAACATAACTAACATATTCTCTCCTTCATTCCTGATTCTCCTTCAATTTTATCTCAATTAAATATTACATTGTATATAATATCCAAAATGCAACTACATGCATCTGTCTCCACATTATGAAGTGATCTGTCACAGATGGAAGCATCATAGGTAGGTTTAACATCTCAGCTTGGTATTTCGGCAGTGTATTATAACTGCCAAACAGAGGTAAGCATTAACATCAAAGTAGTTAACAGCACCCAGTGGGGAGTGGTGGGGTGGCAGGAATTGCTTAATATCTGTCAGGCTAATTCCTACTCCATATCGGATGCTGTTATTCATTCTATGTCAACTGCAGCCTCTGATCGACAAGTATTTTACAGTTCACTGCCAGAATCTCCAGTTAGAATTTCTCAAAAGCACCTCACAAGCTGTAGCTTTGTATCAGGCTGGCAGTGTTACTTTCTAATATAAAAAATGTTTATAATTGATCAAACAAATAATACAGTAATAGTATAGTAAAGCATAGTATAACAAAACTCCAATGCTAAAATATTTAACTTTGCCATAAAACTACTATTCCTATATACTCTCTCTGTCTCTCATATATATATATATATATATATATATATATATATATATATATATATATACACAGTGGTGGCCAAAATTGCGGACACTGTGAAATTTGAATGTTTTTCAACTTCAAATGCTTATAAAAACTGTTACACTTCATGCAGTACAATGATTCATATATCTAATGAAAGGAAAAATAATGCTGAATTCAACACAGTAAACATAGTTCAAATATTTGCATTACAAGGGAAGTTATGCAGTGAAAACAACACTTAGGGTGAAAATCACTGTGTACTTATGATGTTACTGTCCTATAAGTATTTAGTTGGATATCCTTTATTTTTCAAGACAGCAGCACAACGACGTGGCATTAAGCCAACCAATGTTTGGAGCACTTCCTTCTTTATTATGTGGTGCCATGGGACAATTATAACCTCAATTAATTGTCTTTTATTGGATGAACGCCTCAGATGTACCAGTTTTTTCAAACGGAACCACAAATGTTCTATGGGGTTCAGGTCTGGGCTGTTTTCTGGCCATCCCAGCACCTGTATTTCATTCTCCATGAACCACTGTTTCCATATCCGTGCAGTGTGGCAGGGAGCTGAATCCTGATGGGAAAAAATGGGGCATTATCTGGAAGAAGATCCCTGATAGAAGGTAGAGATTTGGTTGTAGGATGGTGTCAATGTACTTTCTGCTGTTCAGTGTGCCATCTATGACATAATGGCGGCCTACAGCATCTACTGTCATACATGCCCAGATTATAACACTTGTAGGATTCTTTGTTGTCATTTGAATGCAGTCTGGATATACCTCTTCCCTGATGCGACGTCTCACATATTTTCTTCCATTACTACCAAATATCGATATCTTAGTTTCATCACTCCATATCACTTGTTTCCACTGACCTTCTGTCCATGCAATGTGTTCTTTTGCCCTCTGTGTTCGTTTCTGCCGCTGCTTTTTATTCAGCAATGGCTATTTTATCAGAATCCTACCTTTTAGGTCAACTTCCGTTAGTCTTCTCCGTACCGTTCTTGCACTGACTATAACACCATTTGCACTCAGTTTACTGCTAATGGCCGCAGATCACATCCATCTGTCCCTGACGCAAATTTGTTTTATTCTCCTATCGTCAACAGCTGTTGTGCACTTTTTCCGGCCTTTTCCTTCTTTGTTTTGTATAGATTGTGTTTCCTGATAGTGTAAACAAAACTTTTGTACTCCTGATTTTGTCACATTCACACCAACTTCTCTCGCAGTTGCTGCATACGAAAGACCATTTTCACATAACACCACTATCCTGGATCTCTTCCTGGGTGACCAGTCACCACTTTGCCTGGTCCTCAGAACGACGATTCCGATTGGCTGGTAGTAGCTGTTACTACAATCCGCTTCTTGAATCTTACGCATCTGTGCTTCTTTGTTGACTGAAAGTAACATAACTTCCCTTGTAATGCAAATATTTGATCTCTGTTTATTGTGTTGAATTCAGCATTAAATTTCCTTTCATTTGATATATGAATCACTGCACTGCGTGAAGTGAAACAGTTTTTATAAGCATTCAAAGTTGAAAAACATTCAAAATTCAAAATGTGTCTGCAATTTTGGACAGCAGTTTATATATATATATATATATATATATATATATATATTTACTGTTTATATAAAATAATGTCCCCAATTTAGGGGTCTGCCTGTTCGTTTGGGCTAATTTTGATGGGGTTTTCACTATTCTATACAGCAATGGTCGAGGAAGGTTTAGGTGTATGAACCATTCATCTGTGACAAAAGGGAACCGAGCAGTGACTATTTTACTGAAGCACAGTCACAGAAAGAAATCTTGCACCAAGTCACTGTATAGGAGCTGATCAGGGTGCTGAAACAGCAAGAGACAGTGAGAGCCAATCATAGATAGCAATGTGCTCTGTTGCTTAGCAGCAGCCTAAGGAGGGGAGGGAGTCAGGGACTGAGCAGTGTCACATCTGAGGCTGACAGAGAGTGAGATAGAGGCTCCGAACGAACCCATGAAGATGCCCTGATGTAGACACAGTAGCCAGGAAGAAGCCAGGGGAGGCATAACTGTCAGGAATGAATAAAAACAAAAACAAACAACCATTGGAACACCATCAAATGATTTCCATTTGATGGTGGTAAACATCGGACTGACACCCTTAAATGGTAAAAAACACTGACATCAGAACAAAAACATTGATGGTTAGTAGCCATCAGATTCCAATGTCCATCCCTACGGTGAACCTGCAGACGGACTCCGATCACCAATCCTACACCGTGACGGGCTCCCTCTCCAACATGATGTTTCCGCTCAGCCACACGCCCTCGGAGAACAGGAGCACCTCTCATCTAAGTCAGCGCTGTTTTCAGACAGGGGCACCATGGCGAGGAAACTCAAGAGGAAGCCCAGGAAATACAGGGTACATTGTGCAAAGAGAACATTGCTAATTGCCATGTTCAGCAGCTGGGGAGGGATGCGCATGGAGACTGCGGAAATAAGCACAAGTGCCCCAACCCCAGGGACATGCTGCTGATAATGCATACGGTAGCTGCAATACCCTAGTAGCTGGGACTTAGCCAGCTGAATGGCAGCAGCAGTGGGGGTTGTGGTGACACTGGGGAGATGCAGGGGGCAGGAGTGAGAAGCAGGGGGCTGTGAGGAGATGCAAGGGACTGTGCTAAAATGGAGTAGGTTGCGGTGAGATGCAGGGGGCTGTGGCGAGATGAAATTGCTACTGTGCTAAGCCGGGTCGCTAGTATTATAATAAATAACAATACACCTCTTACACTGATGTATAAGGAAAACAGGAATCCCCTCCAAGTTCCATGACGTGTATAAAAGCTACTATGGATACTATTGGTAGCCCTTAGAAACTTATTTACTTATGCCCTTATACATCACAGTAGATCATCATTCCATATATTTTTTAAATTATTATCTCTTTAAATTTATTCCAGTTACTAAATTGCATACACAGTGAATTGATAAAACTTTCCAATGAAACAATGTCTTACATTCCTGATTCTATGACCATAGAATGGGCAGTGGCCGGCTTTGTACATAAGCAAACCTGGCATCAAACAAACATAATCTCAATGACTTTATTTTTATTGGACTGAACCAAGATTAAGTAATGAATCAGCTTTATGATGCATTGATCAAATTTAATTACATTATTATTGTTCACAGATGATGTCTACTACTGCTAATGGGTATAATCATGAGATTAATAGTAGGTAGAAAATAGGTTTGAAAAAGACAATTATCTCAAACTTCACTTTGACAAACAGCTCTATATTTCTTATAGCATGACTGTCACCTACACAGCTGCACATTATCTATACAGATAGAACATTACTAACTGTGTGTTAGAATTTACTGCATGCTACAGCTGAACAGATTCTAGTTTTTCCTGTTTACACAATATTGGCCCTAGGCAAGACTAGCTGCAGATTACTTCACCATGGCAGCGGTGGCTTAGGTGCACACGACTCCCATTCATGAGTACCGTGAAGTGTGACATGCTACTCGACTGTTCCTGCAATTGGTACAAAAGTTCCACAAAAAGTCCCACCAGAATGAACATTTTGCAAACTGTGCTGCTTCCTCCTGTCTGTTGTACCTGTTTTTCTGGCTTGCTACTGCTGCAGGAGTCTTAAGTCATACTTTCCAACTCAGAGCAAAGAGTAAAGCCTCCCTTTCCCCAACCAGTCCCGATGTTAAATCAATAGCTACCACATTTAATAATTAGCCCTCCTTCCCTCCACTAGGGGCATATCTATAATTGACAGCTCAAACCTTTTTAATTAGGTCCTGCATCCCTGTGCTTAAAGCTGATTTTTCCTTACAGTCTCTGGGGTTTCACGGGTGGAGAAACTCATAGATTCCAGAATTTTATGCAGAATCTATGGGTTACTGCGCATTACCCCAGGTTTTACTGTGCTGGGAAAATGGTGAATAATTTAATAGCACTGGGCATGAAACCTGGAGCTTTTCATCATGACATAAACCCAGTGCCTAATTGAATATGCCCAAAAGAGCGTCAACATTAAATCAATATTATTTCCATTTGAAAAAAAAACATACAAGCCCTGACATTAAGTTAATAACATTTGCATGTAATCACATTTACTAAATATCCCATATTTCCTCTCCATGCCCTACAAAATATTAATAGCCCCACTAAGCCCACATTTATCACCAATAGCCCATCACATAACTCTGATGGGGATGTAGTTAATAAAACTACAGCCGGGATACCGGCTGCTGAAATCCCAGCACTGGAATCCCAAACTGAGGGCAGAAGACCCGAGTGGAGATACCGAAGCTGGAATCCCAACAGCTGCCATCCCAATCTTAAATATAGGGGGCGGGTTAGCTGTTAACTGAGGGTGGGGTGGGTTAGGTTTAGAGACCAAGGGGGGAAGTTAGGTTGCGGGAGAGGGGAGGTTAGGGTTAGGCTGCGGATAGGGGAGGTTAGGGTTAGGCACTAAAGGGGAGAGATCAGCATCGGGATGCCGCTGACGGTCGATTGACAGGCAGCATCCCAAGTGCCGGTATTTCATACCCAACCCCTCTGATGTACTGCCAGTGCCAGCCTTTTATAAATATTCAACACATAATATGAATACATGTGTTTTTTAGCAATCATTGTTTCTTCTCACATGTATGTCCCATATTTTGTCGGAGCAAACAACAGAGTACATGGCTATGTAGATGGTTTGGGTACGGGATGCTTGTGCTTGGGATCCCAGCGGTCATAATCTCGACAGGGTTAGGATACAGACACTTATCGGTAAGTACCCTAACCCTAGCCATCCCTCCCCGCAACCTAAAACTAAACCTCTCCCCCCTAGTGCCTAAACCACCTTCCCCTGCAGGCTACACCTAACCCTCCCCGCCTACTGCCTAACCCTAACCTTCCCCTTAGTGCCTACCCCTAACCCCAATACTTAATGTTGGGATGCGGCGCCGGGATTCTGACTGGTATCGGGATTCCGGCGCTGACCACCGTCAGCCAGGATTGAAACTACATCTTGTGTAGACTGTAGCCAGTCAAGTACAGAGTTGTTCAGAAGATAGGCTTACTGATCTTGTGGGATGCAGAGACATCGTCATCTTCTGTGATATTGGAAGAAGACTGCTGAAGATAAGCAGTGTGGTGATGTGAGGAGAGGTGCAGAAAACCAGTGACTGCATGCAGGGCTGGCTCCGGGGGCTAATAGCGCCCTGTGCTGGCCGTGTACTGTGCGCTTCTTATCGCGCGTGGCCGAAATGGGGTAATTACCATAGGCCACGCCTACTTACGTGACATTATCTGGGGTGTGCCCGCATGGCATGCCTCCAAATAACGTCAGGCTGGGGGGAGCCACAGTAGGTGGGCTTCACCCAGCCCTCTCACGGCACTGAATGGATGCCACGCGCATGCGCGCAGCATCCATTCAGACTCCGGGGTCCCGGCACCACCGCACAGATGCGGTGGTGGTGATCCCCAACCCCCCGATTTGACCACCCGCAGGCCACTTCGACCCATGGGTGGAACAGTGGAACAGTACTGTCCCGCTGAAATCGGGATGCTGGGGAAGGGTGCGCCCTCTATGGGTGGCGCCCCTGTTCGACTGCTCAGGTTGAACACCCCTAGAGCCGGCCCTGACTGCATGCATCGTATGTTTTTTATATATCTTTCAATATTGTACAATAGAAAAAGCTATAACTGAATTCCACTTTTTTACCCAGTGTTGGACTAGAGTCAGTGGTTGCTATATAATGTGTTCATGTAAAAATACAAACAGACTCACATTTTAGTTTTCCAATTGCCACTGGTGTTAGAAGAACAGTATAATTATGGGAGAGCACCTAAAACACTTGGGGGGGCTATTCATCAATTAATATTTGTGGGATATTCACAAATATTAAGGATCATCTGAATGTACTATGGAGGGATTGCAGCATATATCACCAATATCTGCCGCAGTCCCTCCATTTCCGACAGCAGCTGCAGTCCCCATAGAAGCTTGGCCCCGTTGGTACTAAATTGCTAAACTTTCTCCATCACCCCCAGTAATTCATGTGCCGGCCCTGCATACACAGTGTGCGCCAGCGACCAGAACCAGGAAGCAGTGTGGTAGTGTTACGTCATCACTCTGCTTCCAGCTTATTGCCAGGATGGGCTGTTATCGGAGCCCATCTCCTGCAAGAGGATTTTAGTACATTTGCATTAAGGTATTAATTTTCACTTTGCGAATTTCTGCAAAAAATATTTATCGCATCTGCATTAAAACTGTGGCTAGTGATAAATAAGCCCATTAATACTGTAAGGAAGATTGACATGATCAAATATTGTTTAACCTCAGTGTTGTTGCTAAAGCGATTAACAAGGCCCATATCTTTTCTCACTAATTAGTGTTCTATTACGTAGCAATAAGCTTTAGGGTATAAAGATCTTTAAAATAAGATTTCCCCAGTCAGTAATAATAGTCAGTAATAATAATTTAGAGTTTGCTTTATTGCCTTTTGTTAGATTTTATGGTTTTTGTTGTTTAAATAAAAAATGTGTTGCCCAGTTAGTCTTAAGATAGATGGAGGAGTAAAATGAAAAGTGAATAACAGTTGACTGTAGTTGCCAGAAGAAGAGACCTTAAAGTTTTCATATCTTATATATTTATATATTTTTCTATACATTTAGCTTATACCTTTTTTGTCACTTTTATTTATTTCATTTTGCGTCATCGTGGCCCCGCCCCCTGCTTCACAGTGCTGTAAATCTCACATTGTGAAGAGGGGGCGGGGCCACAATGACGCGATCGCGCTGTCACGACCCATGCTCCATCCCAAATGATGAGTCATTGCTGCGTCCTGCCCCCTTTTGCCGTGATACGTTCCCTCTGCTGTGAAAGCCCTACAGCTCTCTCCTGGAAGGAGGGAGCTAAAAGTCGGTAAGTATGCGTTTTATGCATTTACGTTTCCCTCCATTGCTGTTATGAATAGGCAACAAGGTTTCTGGCCCTTCTAGAGCAATTCATACCTCTGTTCACCTGGCAAAAACTCAACAGCTCTACATGTAATTTAGGTTGGAGAGATAATGTGGTGGAGGTAGAAGGGTGACCAGTCCCAGCAAGCCTTACTACCTTTCTACATTGCCACCTAGATCAAAACTGTGTGGATAGTCTTGTGTAGGGAAAGCAGAGAACCAAGGATCTTACTTACTAGCATTTCCAACTACAAAATTGAGAAAGACCTGACCAATCCACCAATTTACCATGGTGATCTACCCATGTACATCCACATCAGGGGCAAATTTAGGATTTCCTAGAAGGGGGGGGGTTCCAAATGCTTGATTTTAGAGTGAGTGTGGCCTGTCCAAGACGAGGACATAAATAGCACTTAAGCAGCTTTAATATGCTTCATACAAAATGTAGTGTATGTCATATTATACACATATACAGGACCAGCAATCACAGTAATCCATTAGATGCGGCAGTAGGGCCAACCTGCCTGAGCTGAATATTTTAATTTCAGATGTGGGCACCATTCCAGAGCATTGGAGTAAACCAGAGTGTATTGCTGCTGTCAGTCTGCTGCCGGCCACCTGGGAGAGAGGAGGGGGCCCCGGATGGGGAAGGCACTTGGGCCCCCCCATCTCTTAATATACCCCTGTCTATAGATGGTTTATAGCAGTGCAACACTAACAGTGCATGTTTTACAGATATCCTACTTGGTTCACAGGGGTATTCATTACTGGCTGACACATGCTATAGGATTATCAGGTTGTGCTAATTATTTCATTTGTGATAGTGAGGTTAACATGCAGCACTAGTAAAAATGTATTGTATAGTATTTCTATTGTGTTCATGGTGTGGGCTTGGGAGGGGGGTTTCCAGGCAACCAGTACACCCCACTTTCCTGCATTTGCCTATGCATATGCCACCAGGGCCGCCAAGAGCTGCGCCGGGCCCGGGTGACAGGGGGCATGGCCTAATCTCAGGAGGCGTGGCCATGCCCCCTTAGGAAATAAAACACAGATTTTTTTTTAAGCAGGGAGGGGAGTGCTGTGAGCCCCTCAGCCCGGCGCACAGCCAATGGGGGGTGCGATCAGCATGATCACTCCCCCCATAGGCATAGGAGACGTGTGCTGGGCTGCTGTGATGTAGAAGGGAGGGGGGGCGGTGCCGGGCTCCTCCAGCAAGCCCGGGCCCAGGTCATTTGTACCCGCTCTCCCCCTCTCTGTGCCCCTGCATGCCACCTTCCCATGGTTTCTCAACCCCCACTCAACTGCAATGCTGTTTTCATATGCTCATAAATACATCCATATTTGCCTGCATTCCAAAATTAATTGAGACACCTATTGATCTAGCCAAAGCCTGACCAAGTGCCACCCTTTACATGTCCAGAAAATAGGGACTGTTGAAATGTACATATATGTATATAAAATGAAGAAAAACAATTCCTATAGTTTAGCGTCTACCGTCTAAAAGCAGACACTGAGAACAAGATTAATTTTTCAATAATATTTTGCAGCTCTTGCAGGTTGTGTTAATATTTTATATGCTGATATTTTATTAAACACACATCATTAAATCCAATAACACAAAGTGCAGCTTATAGCATGCAGACATTGGGGACTGGCTCCATGGGAGAGTTTTGTTATTTCTACAACCATTAGAATAGGTAATATCTGCATTGTGTACCCCCTAAAACGATGACTTTACTGAGAATAATGCAACAGTTTACATATCTTGGTTTTAGTAAGAATTGTATGAACATATGAACAGAGGGCCTGATTCAGAGCCGCTCGTAAGCGGCCGCTCGTTCGCTCCGAGCGATGTTTGCACAACTGCGCATGCGTACGGATCATAATCCGCATGCGCGAAGCAGTCAGTGCGGACGAAAATCGTTTGTTCGCTAAATAGCGAATGCCTGCTATTTTGAGTGACAGGAGGAGGCATATGTGGGTGGTAACAGGGGAAGGTGCTTGAAAACGTGGAGTGGAGATCCGAACGCAGGCGTGCTTAAAGGTCAAAATGGGCGTTTTATGGGTGTACATAATTAATACAGCAGCGTCATTGACCATGTCACTGGGTTATTTTATAGTCAGAACTGCTCGCAAGATTGCGGTAGGAAAAACCAACCACAAGAATAGCGAGCAGTTCATACGCTGGTCGATGTACTCGATTAATCTAATAAATAGCGGAGATGACGTAGGATGCGAGCGGCCAGGGGTCGTAGTTTTCCAAAAAACGACTGCAAGTTTTGTTCGCTCGTTCAGACCTAGAGGCGGGAACAGACCGCAAAGAGCGAACGGTTCATTTGAATAGCCACCCCTTTTTTCTGAACGAGCGAGCGCAAATAGCGTCCGGCTCTGAATCAGGCCCAGAGCCTGCTTGTGATGCAGGTTCTTACTTGTGCAAACTGGGCCTAATTCAGATGTACAGCCACTGCAGTAAATAATGAACTACAGTGTATTTTCCTCCTCAAGCTGATACCTGTTGAACTTCGCACATTTTTACGCACGTTTTAGGAAAGTAATCAATTAGCATTTGTCCTTTTAAACTTGTGTTGCTTTATATTGCGGGGCAGATTCAATTAGATGGCAGCTCACGCACAAGCCGTTTCATCGACTGCACGCACTAATTGAATCGGCTCATATGACTGCTTTTGTCAAGCAGCATGTAATGTATTTCTGCTATTAATGGTACAAAATGAGATATCATATTAATTGGGGCAGATGAGATGTAGCAATTGCCCGGAGCAGTAAGGGGACTACAGCTGTGGCCCCATCTGTCCCAGGTATGTGGGTGCAGTGTAGTGTATGTGCTTTTTTTCTTTCTATATTTTATTGAAAGTGCTACTTAAAGCCCAAGTCCAGGTTTCCAGTCTACCGTGCATGCGTGATTAGATCTGGCAAGCTTAAGCATGTGCATTTGCTCCCACACTCAAGATGTGATTTCAGCATTGCTTCTGCTAGCTTGTAGCCCCCACAGCATGATGTAGACATGTTCCCTGTTGTCCCTTGCTTCCCCTAACTTCAAAACCTGGCTACACCACCCAGTGCTTTTAGTGTACCAATTTCTGTAATTGGGTTCAGGGGTTACTAAATCACAAGGTGCATTAAAGGAACACAGTGATGTTTCTTATACTAATATCATGTAAATGTAATCTGTCACCTTGCTACCTCACACATATACTTATTAATACCATTTACATGATTTATGGGGCTTCACAATAGTCTGCTGTAATCCACCGCACAGATGTTGGACTGGCCAGTAATAAATACAGGTACACAACACTGCTAGGCAGCAATATTAACCACTGTGCCCCTTAGACTGGAGGATGGGAATACTGCATGAAAACATTATTATATTTACCTAAAGTTTACATTTTGAACTGAAATTTCTAAGAAGTTGACACTTCAAAGAAAAAAAAAAGAAAAACAAACAAAATATCAGTATGTTGTACACTGAAACAGACTAATCTGAGGTTTAGCAGCTGTGGACAGTGAGAATACAAAGCTGAACATGAATTGTGGGGCAATATTAATTATGATGTTTTTGTTCTACCATATAGTGATATACAGCTGATGGCCATTGATTAATGCTTGCCAACTTCTGAGACCTCCCTTCCGGGAGATCCAT
The DNA here is from genome assembly GCA_031769625.1 of Taudactylus pleione. NCBI lineage: Eukaryota > Metazoa > Chordata > Amphibia > Anura > Myobatrachidae > Taudactylus > Taudactylus pleione. The sequence goes on from JAUIMM010000161.1 coordinate 11,846,929, forward strand.
CATTGCCTCACCCCCAAGGCATAGTGCTATGATGACTCGATTCACACTGCACTGGATCGCATGAATAAAAACTTGAATACTAAACTGCAAAATATGCTTGAAAACGGCTAGCAACTCATTGCATTACAGGGCACTTATAATATTTAGTGCTGAGCCCATATTTGCCTACTTTTGGAGCCCTAGCCCATGGAGCTTCCAATGGAGAGGTCCAAATGGCAAATTCAGGAGTCATGGTGACACGATTTCTGTCATCACCCCCCCACCAAATGTGAACGGCATCACACAAAGCTAGTTGAGGCCATTATGATACAATATAATAATGTATTATTAAGCCCCTACCCAGTTTAGTAGGGAAGTGGCTGGAAAGCTTTTGTGCTCTTGAGGGAGGCAGGGAGAACTTCTCAAAATTTGTGATTCTCTACGACATACCAGGAGAGTAAGCGGGTATGCTGTGTCCAGGGGCTGGGTGGCAACTTTCAGCCTGGGTGGCAACACAAGCAAGTGGCCCTGGTGGTGTACATAAAACATAATAGCCCTCTCAGGAATAAAGGCACATGAGTAGAGAGTCCTAACTGGCACAAAAGTGAAAGCAGCCCTAGTTCTAATGACCAGAGTCCTCCACAAAAAAGGAACTCAAACCAAAGGTAAAACACACAAAATGGGTCACTATAAAAAAGAGGTGCTGTCAGAATATGTAATGGATGAAATTACACTTCCCTTAGGTATTCAGTGATGAATACTTGCGTGAGACTCCAGAATTTGTGGCCAGGCCCCTGGACCCCTAGAAGAGGAGTGGCGTACATTTCACATCCCACCCACTTTCTAAGTGGCTTCTATCGGGAGGAAAATGGCGCAAATCACGGGTAATACAGGAAGGGGCGGGGCCAATATGACATATTTCTATGAAAATCATGTCATATTGGCCATGCACCCTTTAAAATGACACTCTATTAGTGGCATGCACCAAGAGGGGCACCATCCCCTACCTTCTGTCAGCTGTAGCTATTGTCTGGGCTTTTCCCAGAGGAGAGAGTGAAATAATAGACAAGTATGTGGTGCTGTGATCTGAAGAAAGCTTTGACATCAAATAACAGGTGAAAATGAAAGAGAAAGAGCTTTCTATAGTGTAAAACCTTACAAAAAACATACACCCATTTTTAAAATAATAGGAGAAAAGGGAAGCAGTCGGCATCCCGGCATTTGGGATGCCGGCGGTCAAAATTCTTGCACCGGAATCCTGACAGCAGTCAGAATCCCGGCACCAGAATCTCAACTGCCGTCATTCCAATGGTAAGTGTTAGGGGGAGGGTTAGGCTGTGGGGGCAAGGTTAGAGTTAGGCTGTGGTAGGGTGGGTTATGGAAGAGTTAGGGTACTTACATTGTTGGTGACTGTCGGGATGCTGCTGTCTCAGTATTCTGGCCGCCGGCATGCCGAATGCTGGGATCCAGTATCCGACCCAGAAAACACAGTGTCATAAATCCTACACACAATTCAGGGAACAGAGAGAAGACGTAGTGTAAAACATCTACAATTGTCAGGTGGAAGGTTCTTAAGTAAAGAATATTTATTTTCTCCAATTAGGTCCATCTCAGACATTCATATAATAAAATGATGATACATCAAACATAGTGGGTTATATTAAAAATTTTTAATTTTTAATCCAAAAACATATAGTACAATTTAAAATGAATAAGGCACTAATAACTGTATGGTTGGGTGCGTACCAAATGGGGGAATAAAACGAGCAAATGTTTTAAAGTTCACATGGCTTCAGATCCACTGTTGCTTCCCTGAGATGTACTGTAGATGTGATGCTGCAAATAATGCTAGAACCGATATAACCCAGTGATTACCAGAACTCACCCTCTCAATTACAAGGTATTTCCGCAATATATATATCTTAATACTTATCATCCCTCTCTCTAATCATAGTCATCTCATGTTCTTCAATTTCTACCTTCAAATGACATTGTCTAAGGAAAAGAAAATATCTTTATTGAAGTCTTTGATCATTTGACATCCAGTCCAAATCCAGCATCAGGCACGCATCAACACAGGAACCAGACCAGAGATCAGCCCACTGCAGCATTACATTTCTGTGCAGGTACACAATCATCTTTCAACGCTCTCTCATCGGGTTGCGCACCTCCCTTACCTCCCTGCAATGTTTTTCAACAACAGGGTGGTGAGTGGTAGCGGGTCCTGACAGTAGAAGTGTCTCTATACTTTATCTCTGTCTGCCCTACCAGCTGCTCTCTCACCTCCCGTTCCCTGGACTAGTATCCACACTGGATAGCAGCAGAAGTAGTTGGGTCATAGGTGCCAGACATTCCTTCTCCATTCAAAATGCTTACCAACACTTATTTTATACCTAATACTCAGGAAACTATTCAGAGGTCTATTATGTGTATAGAATTTGCATTAAAGGCACAGTGATTAATGATACCATCAAGACCTGAAAACCTGGCACTGTTTAAAACTGCAAAAATCTGAGACACAGCTTGTTACCACAGATAGATGCTCAAGAGACCATTAGGAGTGTTGTTAATATGTACAAAATCTGCATTTAAAGGTACAGCGATTATTTACCAAGACCAGAAAACCTGGTACTGCTAAAAACTGCAGACTTATTAAATCTGTGATACAGTGTGCTACCATAGATAAATGCTTAGATGACCATCAAGAGTGTTGTTAATATGTTTGGAATCTGCATTTAAAGGTATAGCGACCATTGAAATTGCTGAAACTAGAAAACCTGGTATTACAAATATATATGTTTAAAGCACACATTTGGCAACAACCTGTCAGATGCATAGGGTTTGTCTCTGATATTCTAGTCACCGTTATATGATATATGCATACAGGCAGGTCTATATTCTTTTTTGAACGTGCATCTTTCATATATCCATAGAATTGCATATGAAATTGTGAAAATCGGTAATTGTTACCTACACAATACACCTAAGGGAGAAGTAACATTTAATAATATCGTACTATCAGACTAAGGTCATCTGTGTCTTACTCAGGTGTCTGGGTATACATCTCTCCTTTCTTTTCTTTTTGGCTACCTGTGAGTACTATAATCATTTTATTATTTGTGCCTAATATCTTATCAACACCTGCATTTGAGCAGTGTGGTTAATAAATATTTTTGCCCAACTATTAAGGATTACTTCTCTGGGATATCTTCCCATTATCACTATATAAGAAGCAATCGTATCCTATTGTCCCTTTAAAAGGACGAGAAACTTTTTCACATAAATAATTTTTTCTGTGTGTTTTTTCTGTTTTTTTTCTATATGCGTCTTTTATACGTTTATGTATACATTTTTAATGCATATCTATTAAATATAATTATTTTAATTCAAATGTTAGAGTGCCCCCAAAAAGAGTTTTTTGTTTTTATTTTGCTCGCTTGTCAAAACCTACCCATACACTCTATAAACATAAGCCCTGGGGAGCACCACCAACAATTAAGATTTATATAAGCTGGTATTGTTCTACCTTAACTTTAGTTATGTTGGTATACTATATCAAAAATAATCAATATTGATCATATGACTAAGTTTGGTGCAGGTATTCTGTTTTCTTTTGAGTTTTCTGATATGGTAATGATCATGCTGGCTGTAAACTCTCTGCTCCTTGCTTGATCAATGCAATTTAGTATTATTATAACCTTGCAATGAGAATTTATCAGCTGAGACTTAATAGGGATTCTTACTGCTGCTATTTGTCTCAATATTTTCAACATTGAGCTAATTACACCACATTTTCTGTATTCATTTATAAACACTACATATCTCATACCATATTTATTAATATGTTACCATAAAGATATTTTGGGACAGTTTGATAATGTATGTCTATGGGGTAAAGTTTAGCAATATTCCTAATGTAGAGAAAGGAAGTGATAAGACGTACCACTTAATGCCAATTTATATGTTAGTGTTCTGTACAATCAATACATGCAATGGTAGCAAAGTACTATATATTTATCAGCATTAAATAATTTACAGGAACTACATTTGCATTACAAATGCAGTATATATTAACATGGTGCATCTTGATAAAAATAAATGTGTAATGGGCCAATTTGTAAAAAAAAAACAAAAAAAAACCTGACGATAAAATAGTAATAGTGCAGATTATGAAATCGTATAAGTTGATGGTTCCTAAAAACTTAGGGCCTGATTCAGAGCCGCTCGTAAGCGGCCGCTCGTTCGTTCCCAGCGATGTTAGCCCAACTGCGCATGCGTACGGATCGTTATACGCATGCGCTAACCAGTCAGTGTGGCCGAAATTCATGTGCTCGCAAAATAGTGAATGCCTGCTATTTTGAGTGACAGAATGAGGCGTATGTGGGTGGTAACAGGGGAAGGTGCTTGAAAAAGGGGAGTGGAGATCAGAACGCAGGCGTGCTTAAAGGTCAAAACGGGCGTTTTATGGGTGTGCATATTTAAAACAGCAGCGTCATTGACCACGTCACTGGGTTATTTTATAGTCAGAACTGCTCGCAAAATTGTGGTAGCAAACACCAACCCCAAGAATAGCGAGCAGTTCATACCCTTGTCGATGTACTCGATTAATCTAATAAATAGCGGACATGACGTAGGATGCGAGCGGCAAGGGGGCGTATTTTTCCAAAAAACGAACGCAAGTTTTGTTCGCTCGTTCAGACATAGAGGCGTGAACAGACCGCAAACAGCGAACGGTTCATTTGAATAGCCACCCCTTGTTTTAGAACGAACGACCGCAAATAGCGAGTGGCTCTGAATGAGGGCCTAAGATCTCCACCTCAGGGATGGATTTCTCAGAATAATGACAGAGTAGAGGACATTCATTAAATCTATTCTACAAGTATTTGTGTAAAAAAAAGTAGGTGTTGCCCTTAGCCATACCTTCTAACATCCCAGATTTTGGTGGGACTGTCCCCATATCTCAAAATGATCTGGGTGCGGTTTGGTCAGGCTAGGGAGGAATCATGAGCAAGGTCTATTTTGTTTCAGCTTTGATCTGTTGCAACTAGTTAGACTCTACCTATCACTTTCTTAGTACAGTTTTGAGCAGTCATCTGATGTGTAGCTATGGGTAGCTGATTGGCTGCTGAGCAATATTACTAACATAGAAACTATTTAAGACTGTCCAGCTCATGTCAATTTATATTTTAGTCCACCGATTCAACATCACCTTTTCTACAGTTACCTACACAACAAACACTTTTCAGAAATGTCCTCCGATATGTTCAAAGGTTAAATAAAGAAATACATTACACATTTAATTAGATCTCAAAAAGGTGAGTTAATGCTTGATAATGTATGTAATAGTCTATATCATTCAACTGTACAGCATTGTAAGTGCCAGCTCACATTGTTAGTTGTTAGTTACTCTGTGTACTAAGCCTTGGATAGAGCTAAAATGGATGGAGATAAAGTACCAACCAATCAGCTCATTTTTCAAACACAGTCTGTGAAGTGACAGGAGCTGATTGGTTAGTACTTTATCTCTATCCACTTGATCTCAAGGATTAGTACATAGACCCCTTAGTACATAGACCCCTTAGTACATAAACCCATTAGTACATAGACCCCTTAGTACATAGACCCTAAGTGCTCTCCAAGGGGAATTGTATCAAATGTTGGAGACAGATAATGTGGAGATAGATAAAGTACCAACCAATCAGTTTCTAACTTCCAGTTTTCATTCACAGCCTGTAAAATGATAGTTAGAAGCTGATTGGTTGGTACTTTATCTCTCTCCATGGTTTGATTCATCTCCCCCCAGGACATTTGTCCTGACTGTTGGAATGCAAAGCAGGGCAGCAGTGGATAGGTAGGAGCACATGGCACTGCATGTGAGTCTTTAGGGGGCAATCGTTAGGGGCACCCTTGCACTTTCAAAGTGCAATGTCATGGCAACCTGGACATTCTCCCTCTCCCAGTTCCCAGTTTTTGTGTACTGGCTTTACATTTCTTATCTTATCTAAACATATCCCCATGGTTATTTTTTTTTATATACAGTATATATTATATTTAATCTTTTGAAGGCTAAAACAGTCTATCAACTTTATTTCAGGATTGTATTGATTAATATGCCCAATTTCCAACTTTTGTACTGTAAAGTGATATTTTATTATTTGTAATCAACCCTGAGTTGGACATTTTCATGTTGTTGCTACAACGATGTCACAATTGTTTTTATAAATATGGTAATTTGCAGTAAACAGAATTATTATTATATAATTTAACAAAGACAATCTCTTTGCTTATAATTTTCTGTACTCAAATATTATTTATATTTATGGAAAAAAAAGTGTATATTCCTACTTGTTTTAATGTTGACTGTCATATTGTATATCTGGAATAAACAAAGCAATATGTTCTAATTAAGATGGCAACATGCTTTCATAAATGTGATATCCAACTGCAGTCAGTCAGCCACACTACTAGAACATTCATGTATCAAACAGAGAACATGCCGGGGAGTGAGAAACGAAGACAGTCCAGATTGTTCATCTATTTCTAAATAGTTACATGGATATGGTAACTGGTTGTAACACTTCGAACTAGCTTAGACACGACACAGATAACAGTAGACAGGCCTAAATATGTTATTTACTATACTGTACATTGTATAACATGTTCTATTTTGCTAATTCCACTCCAGGATCAAGTCCCAATTCACAGAACCTCTACTGCATATTTACCTATTCTCCCAAAATGTCAGGGGTCTCCACTGGGAGGGGGTGGGGCCAAAATAAGTGTCTGACCCCGCCCCAAAGATGAACTTCATTAGCTTTGCATGTATGGTTTATTATTCTTTTTATATATGACAGGGTCTATTTGTTAAAGTGAAAATCATTTGAACATGTCAGTTTCCGCATGATTTAGGAATCCTGCTATTCAAGAAGAGCTTAATGCAGGGGATATCTTCTTTGTTAAGCATACTAGCACTGCAGACCGATTAATGGGGACTGTGGTTGGAACAATTTACAAAGCTATCAAAGGCTTCGCTTTCCTGAGCTTGGCCCCCATAGCTAGCATTATCTTCAAATGGCATTAGCTATTATAACCTATAGGCTACTCTTTCCTTTTGTCAGACGGGGGTCTTTGGATCCCTCCCAGTAGCCTATAGAGTGTGCAGTAGGTGAGCCAGGTTTGAAGCCGGCATTAAAGTGATAGCATTCATTCTTAAGGGGCCTATCCATTAGCGGATCTTTTTCAAAAGATGAAAGACAAAAGATTATCCCTTGAAAATTCCTGGGGCTGCGGTGACAGATATCTGTCATGTACATGACAGATTTTTGCAAATGGCGAACGATATTGCATGACATCATTCAGGGAGTGGATTTTTTTATGTTTCTATTCATTTTCATTAAAAATATCATTCGTTGTTCGTCGTTTACTGCAACAGATATTTCTAATATCTGTCAGCGATGAGCGAAAATTGACCAGCATGTCGGAGAGACAAAAGACAAAATTTGTCGGCCGCAGGAGTGCGCATTTTCATCGTTCAGAGTCTATCCATTAGCAGATAAATTGAATGACTGAATGATAAATCGTTCATCGCTCAAATTTATCTGCTAATGGATAGGCCCCTTTAGACAGACCCCTTAAACCGGAGAGTAGTACTGGAGTATGCAATAAACTTAGTAGAAGGGCCATACTAAAAAAAGAGCTTCAATTTCAACTGGGTCATTAGGGAAGTAACTACTGCGTTTAGGAGCAAATTACTGGTGTCTGGAATTCTCCATCGCCCACCTGTAGCATTAGTGTTATTATGGAAAGACATTTGTGCCTCACATCTTGTGTCCAAGAGCTAAATTCATTGCTGGATATTTAGTAAAAATGAACAAACACAACCTAGAACTGTTCACCCACTGAGAGGAGATTAGCTTATCTCTAGTCACTTGTAGAGTATTATGTTCTCCATTGGGTATTGCTATGTGACACAAGAGAAGCTAGAGATCCGGATTTGCATGTACTACAAATCCTGCGTTTGCCTATCAGTGGAGAACAGTAGCCCCTTACTACCGATCCTTCGTCCTCATGGGGTTTTGGATTTTTAGTGATGCATTAATTGATGGTAAGGACGGTATAATAATTACAGTAAATTTATATGCTTACATATATATATATATATATATACGTATGTTGTATATGTATATATATATATATATATATATATATATATATATACACAGTCAGGTGCATAAATATTGGGACATTGACAGAATTTTCATATTTTGGCCTCTATTCACCACCACAATGGCTTTGAAATGAAACAAACAAGATGTGCTTTAACTGCAGACTTTCAGATTTAAGGTTTCTATATGTGCCTCCCACTTTTTAAGGGGCCAAAAGTAGTGGGACAAACTAAACAATCCTAAATCAAACTTTCACTTTTTAATACTTTGTTGCAAATCCTTTGCAGGCAATTACAGCCTGAAGTCTGGAACGCATAGACATCACCAGACGCTGGGTTTCATCCCTGGTGATGCTCTGCCAGGCCTCTACTGCAAATGTCTTCAGTTCCTGCTTGTTCTTGGGGCATTTTCCCTTCAGTTTTGTCTTCATCGAGTGAAATGCATGCTCAATCGGATTCAGGTCAGGGGATTGACTTGGCTATTGCATAACATTCCACTTTTTAGCCTTAAAAAACTCTTTGGTTGCTTTTGCAGTATGCTTCGGGTCATTGTCCATCTGTACTGTGAAGCGCTGTCCAATGAGTTCTGAAGCATTTGACTGAATATGAGCATATAATATTGCCCGAAACACTTCAGAATTCATTCTGCTGCTTTTGTCAGCAGTCACATCATCAATAAATACAAGGGAACCAGTTCCATTGGCATCCATAAATGCCCACACCACGACACTACCACCACCATGCTTCACTGATGAGGTGGTATGTTTTGGATCATGAGCAGTTCCTTTCCTTCTCCATACTCTTCTATTCCATCACTCTGGTACAAGTTGATCTTTGTCTCATCTGTCAATAGGATGTTGTTCCAGAACTGTAATGGCTTTTTTAGATGTTGTTTGGCAAACTCTAATCTGGTCTTCCTGTTTTTGTGGCTCACCAATGGTTTGCATCTTGTGGTGAACCCTCTATATGCACTCTTGTGAAGTCTTCTCTTGATTGTTGACTTTGACACATATACATCTACCTGCTGGAGAGTGTTTTTGATTTGGCCAACTGTTGTGAAGGGATTTTTCTTCGCCAGGGAAATAATTCTTCTGTCATCCACCACAGTTGTTTTCCGTGGCTTCCGGGTCTTTTGTTGTTGCTGAGCTCTCCGGTGCGTACTTTCTTTTTAAGAATGTTCCAAACAGTTGATTTTGCCACACCTAATGTTTTTGCTATCTCTCTGATGGGTTTGTTTTGATTTTTCAGCCTAATGATGGCTTGCTTCACTGATAGTGACAGCTCTTTGGATCTCATATTGAGAGTCGATAGCAACTGATTCCAAATGCAAATGTCACACCTAGAATCCAGACCTTTTACCTGCTTAATTGATAATGAAATAATGAGGAAATAGCCCACACCTGTACATGAAATAGCTTTTCAGTTGATAGTCCCATTACTTTTGGCCCCTTAAAAAGTGGGAGGCACATATATAAACCATTGTAATTCCTACACCGTTCACCTGATTTGGATGTAATGACCCTCAAATTAAATCTGAAAGTCTGCAGTTAAAGCACATCTTGTTTGTTTCATTTCTAAGCCATTGTGGTGGTGAATAGAGACCAAAATATGAAAATTCTGTCAATGTCCCAATATTTATGCACCTGACTGTATATATATATATATATATATATATATATATATACAGTATATATAATCAAATGTCCTGACTGACTAACTCGTCAACACTCTGCTCAAACCCCTTGACCTACAAACATGAAATTCTGGGAGTATATTCCTTCCATGACATAAGCAGCCACTAAGCAGGGGCAAAATGTGGTAAAAAGTTTCCACTCGACCAAGGTGATTGGGTAACAAAGCAACATGTCCCAAGTATTGTGGGACTGACTGTAAGCTCATTGTCTGGGTTGAGTGGCGGCTTCAGAGGTGGGGCTGCAGCGCAGTCCAATATTCAAATAGGGCAGCCACACCAACTGCCAGTAATGATTGGCAGCATTTGGGGTGGCAGTTGGTGTGACTCCCCCTATTTGAATATTGGACAGCGCTGCAGCCCCACCTCTGGAGCCACCACTGCTAAGGACTTAACACTAGGTTTTTTTCTATTTGGATACTTCTCTTGCTTTGGATAAGAATGAGCATCTGAGGGAGGAGGCAGAAGGGGAGAACAGGACAGATGGAGGAGAGGAGGGAATGGCGAGGAGATGTAGGAGAAGACAGAGGGAGACATTCTATGCCACTGAGGAGGGAGGTATCCTGGATAACAAGCCTTTGTACAAATGTGTTTCTGTTTGTTTGTTTTTTTGCTTTTAATGCCAATAAAAAAAACAAACATGATTTACTAAATATTGATACAAGCATGCTCCTTTATAATAAACTGTGTGCGTATGTGTGTATAAATCCTGCACAACTCATGGCTTCTGATACTATTATGAATTGGGCAGTATATGTTCTAATTACATAAGTATTTTGAATAAGTTAACTTTCAAAAATGTACTGTACCTCCGTTGTATTGATTCAAAGTCCACATTTTCCCAGTGAGAAGCCCGCTGCTTTGTGACACTGCCAGAAGAGCCCAGTCACACACATGCTTCAACTCACTCGGCACTAAAGCAGCCGCATACACACAGTGCTGTTACAGCTGAAACACTCTTCGAAAATGGAAACAAGTTTCCTCCTGAATGCTTTGTGTCACTTGTGTTTGGTGGCTGTAAAAACAATGGGTTCTTAATAGCCTGTCTGACACAGCCTCATTACTAACGATAAAAATGAAAAGAATCACCCTGTATGGCGCTTAATAGCGGATAATAACAAAATTGGCTAATATATGTCTTATTAGACTGGAGCAGCTGGAAAATTACCAGCAAACTATAGATAAAAATAAACATAAACAAAACCAGCACTGCAGTCAGTATTAATAAAATGTTTACTTACTGACAACCTACATTCAGAGCCAGATTATAGGCATGGTTACTGGGGATATAGCTTTAAGGCCCCACACAACAGGGACAAGGGGGTACAGTAAGCAAGCAGAATAATTGATATCTGCAAGCAGATAGCATTTCATTTTCTATTGATCAGTACAGTCACCTCCACACCCTTGAACTAAGTATGCAGGACCAGGGCTGTAACTAGGGTAGTGCGACCAGTGCCATGGCACAGGGCACCACAGGGCAGGGGGCTCTGTTTGGTCCGTCAATTTTCCTGTTTATTATCATTCTCACTTGCAGCTTCCTCTTGTTTATCCCCAGCATCTCCTGGCTGCCCATATCTCTTCCCTGGTCCTTCCCCATGAGGCCATGGTCCTTTTTCAGGTGCACTATCTTATGGATCTATTTAAAAAATGGGTGTAGCAGAGAGGGGGCACCAATGCTCTCTCTGGCACAGGGCACCAAAAAGTCAAGTTACGGCTCTGTGCAGTACTGACACAGAACAACTGGAAAAACTGTACATAAGCGAATCTCACAAGCTACTTGCCCTGTGACACCACAAACCTCTATCAGGCCAAACCTACCATATACCATACTTCTATGATGTCCAGTTCCTGAGCTGCAGAGGTTTCTCTTCTACAAACTGTCTGAGCCCTAGCAGCAGTCAGATAATGACATTTTGCCCAACCCTGATGTACTTAGTGTTATTAAACTGGTATGGCAAATATCAACGTGTTATCTTTATAAGACCCCAATTCAGTTCTGCTTTGTCTCCCTGGACCATATGATTCTAATATGTCATCAGATTAGTTCATCCAATGCTAATACATGTATCATATTTTTATTACTCTTCTTTCTGGCTCTACATTATTCTATGTTCATTTCATGAAATATATCACTCAAAGTTTTAATACTAACGTGACAGTTTATTATGTTGGATCGTATAAATAACTCACTATTGTCTGAGACTGGAAACAACTGTTTTTTTTTCCTGTAACTGTGCAGTATGTAGGGTATAAATTATTGCAAGCTAAATTAGTGCAAGACAAATTCTTTATTATTTTGGATTTACAGTCAGCGCTTCCACTTTTGCACATATGACTGCTTGTGTGCATGAAGGTTGCATTTTTGCATGCAGATATAGAGGCTTTTTGTCTGCATACAGAATTAGGCTGGTCAGAGTGAGCCTTAGGTGCAAGGAAGCTTCCAATGGGAGACAACGGGAACTGCTGTTCCAAGACCCATCACTCAGAAGGGCCGGAGCAGGCCCAATGAGAGTGGTGCTGCTTTCTTTGCAATGTGTGTGCTGGCCATCCAGGACTGAGATATCAAGTTGGGCTCGCGTTTCCTCCAGTGGATAATTCATCAGCTCTTCCCTGTTGCAATGTCTAGTTGAGGTAGGATGAACTACACTACACACTCCTTATGAGCAGAGGACTAGTAACATCTGGGAGTCACTGAATCTCTGTAGAGTTCTCTCCAACGGCATGTAGTTATATTTGCTGGCGGACGGGATGCCAGCCTTCAATATACCAACGCCGGATTTCTGCCACCCGGCATAATGCCGATGCCAAAATCTCGAAGGAGAACAGGATACTGGTGTTGGCATATTGAACTGCCGCAGGCCCGATCGTCCAGACGGTAAGTATTTTCCATTTCCTCGGGGAAGCGAGGGGGGGATAGGTTTAGGCACCCTCCGGGGTAACCTAGGGTTAGGCACCCCCCCGGGAGGGTTAGGGTAAGGCCGCGGAGAGGGGGAGTTAGGGTTAGGTACCACTGGGGGGAGGTTAGGGTTAGGCACCCCCTGGGTAAGGGTTAGTCACCACCAAGGGAGAGTTAGGGTTAGAGGGGGAGAGTGGAGGGATAGGGTACTTACCACCCTCCGTCGGGATCTATATCTGTCGAGCTTCCGGGGTCGAGATTTGAACTGGCGGTATTTCATACCCATTCCCTCTCCAACATAGGACAACAGCAGTGTGAGCTGCTGTAAGAAAGACTAGAGCCCTCTTCCACCAGACACTGCAGCAGGTAGGTATATGTGCATTATGGTGTAAGGGGATATATGGCAGTTTGGTGGCAGTGGTGGATCTAGAGAGGTGACTGGCATACATGACTAGGAGACAGTGGGGAGGGCATGTAAGAAAATAGGAGACAAGTGGGGGGTAATATCTGACAAGGGGCCATTGTTTCGCATAAATGACAAGGAGAGTGTATAGTAAATATATGACATGGTAAAGAGAGTGAGGTTATATGAAACAATGTATGGGAGGGTAGTGGGTATATATTAAAAGGCAGGGGCGTTTTAAGAGAGGTAGTTGCCTGTATGCAGCCTCCGTGTGGGCCCCCTTCTCTCTGGCAGTGCAGTAGATTCTGACTTAATGCCAGAATTTACTGTGCATGCGCAGATCCCCGGGTAAATGGCACCAGCGCCTTATTCCTGGGGTACATCTTTACTGCACATGCGCAAGTCACTAGTAAATTGGCCACCGCCAATTTTCCTGTGATTTTTGCTGCTCTGTAGTGCCGGCCCGGCGTTGCAGAGCAGCACTCTGGAGACTGCGGTGAGGTAGGTTTAACTATATATGGGAGCAGGTTGTGCCGTGTGGGCCCCCCTGGACCCAGGGGCCCGTGTGCATTGCACTCCCTGCACTCATTATAGATAAGCCATTGTGAAAAGTGTATAGGGGTAGATGTACTAAGCCTTGCATGAAGATAAAGTGGAGAGAGTTAAAGTTAAAAGTATATGGGGCATACTGCATGGGCCTTTCTACAGTACCCCTCTGGGCACACCATAGTAAAAAGGGTGTAGCCTTGACTTTCTGAAAGCCACGCCCATTTCATTACTGGGGCCTACCCGATGCCTTGACAGCCCTGTCCATGGTGAGAAAATAAAATCAATGAACACAGGGCCTGATTCAGAGCTGCTCGCAAAATGCGAGCGCTCGCTCTGAATCAGGGCGGCCACTTGTTTTTTTAGTTGCGGCCTCCTGGCCGCTCGCGTAGCTGTGGGTTACCACACACAGCTTATGCGAGTGGCCAGGCGATGGTCAAGACCATCACGACCATCGGGCTTGCGACGAGACCCTTGTGGTAGGGTCTCGTTGCCGCAAGCCCCAGTGGACTTCCTGCTCTAATAGTGCTCTAATAGGCCTTACTGACGAGTGATGTCAGTAGGGCTGCCCACAAACGGCAGGCGTTCCTGCAGGAACGCCTCCGTTTGCCCAGCCACCCCCCCTCCCCGCCTACAAAACGGGGCGAGCTGTCGGTCAGCATCGACAGCCGCCCCGTTTGTTACGAGCACCGGAGCAAGTGCTTTTTGCGCTCGCTCCAGGGCTCGCGCACGCGGCACTGGCCCACAGTCGACCTGCTTGTGAGCGCAATGCGCTTGCGAGCGGGTCTGAAACAGGCCCACAGTGCTCATCATAAGCAGTGACTGAGAAAGCTTGCTGTACATTGCCCAGCATAAATTGCAGCAACAGTTAGAGGAACAGACTGTGTTACAGACAAATTTGAGGATTGTTTATGTGGAGGAAAAAGAGACTGCACACTGCTTAATATAGTGTATGAATCAGGGTTGCATAAAAATTGGATTTTTTTAAACAAATGGTTTCATGGATGCACGAAAGTTGATGATGACCAGCATAATTTGACGATTATTGGCATGAACAAACTCTATAGCAGTCTCAATTTTAGCAGGACTAAGCTTTTTTCCCCTGTACATAGGATCAAGTAGATTAGCCAGCAAGTGGGCATCTGTGATTGCAATTTTAGCTCTTGCCTTTGCCATCTTTACTACATTGCTGTGGTGTCCAATCTCTTCAAGATCATCTAACAGCTTCTTCCACACTTGTACGACCTCACTGATTGTGCAGTTGAGTCTTTGTGCACGATCCAGGGCTACAATTACATCATTTGATTTAAATTATGCAACCCAGATGATTTAAATCATGATTTAATAATTTTATTTAAAGCGTTTGATTTAAATCATGCAACCCTGGTATGTACCACCTTGGCAGACTTTTTAGTCTAATTAACAATTTTGTGATTTTGTAATATAAAATCATGGCTCGTGTAACTTATGTTGCTTTTATTGTTGATTGCACATTCTGTAATTCACTTGTTTGGATAAAATTTGCAGCAGGTTTCTGCCTTGCTAGTGAGGATCACATGTCTATTTATTAAGCAGTGATGTCAGGACGTCACTCCCATAGTGCCGAGGAGCGGACGCCGGGGACGGAGCTCAAGAGTGAGCTCCGTCTTCCGGGTCCCGCAGAGCACTATGGGAGTGACATCATGACGTCACTCCCATAGTGCCGAGGAGCGGACGCCAGAGTATGGACGGCAGCAGCACTGGAGCGGGGATAAAGGTAAGTGGGGTTTTTTTGTGTGTGTTTGTGTGCGCCGGGGGGGAGCAACTACAGGGGGCTAACTACTGGGGGCAACTACAGGGGGCTCACTACTGGGGGCAGCTACAGGGGGCTCACTACTAGGGGCAGCTACAGGGGGCTCACTACTGGGGGCAACTACAGGGGGCTCACTATTGGGATCGACTAGGTGCAACTACATGGGGCTCACTACTGGGGGCAACTACATGGGGCTCACTACTGGGGGCAACTACAGGGAGCTCACTACTGGGGGCAACCACAGGGGGCTCACTACTGGGGCAACTACAGGGGGCAACTACTGGGTGCAACTACTGGGCACAACTACAGGGGGCACTACTAAAATGGGCACAACTACAGGGGGCACTACTTGAAGGGGCACAACAACAAGGGGCTCTGCATATGGGCACAAATACAGGGGGCCCTGCATAATGGGCGCTACTACCAGGGCATTGCATAAGGGGCACTCTTACAGGGGACATTGCATAAGGGGCACTAGCATAGGGGGCATTGCATATGGGGCACAACTACAGGGGGCACTACTTTAATGGGCACAACTACAGGGGGCTTAATACTGAGGGCAACTACAGGGGGCAACTACTGAGCACAACTACTGGGGGCACTACTAAAATGGGCACAACTGCAGGGGGCACTTCTAAAATGGGCACAACTACAGGGGGCACTACTTGAAGGGGCACAACTACAAGGGGCACTGCATATGGGCACAGCTACAGTGGGAACTACTTTAATGGGCACAATTGCAGGGGGCCCTGCATACTGGGCACTACTACAGGGGACATTGCATAAGGGGCACTATTACAGGGGGCATTGCATAAGGGGCACTAGTATAGGGGGCATTGCATATGGGGCACAACTACAGGGGGCACTGTATAAGGGGCACTAACTTGATACACACAGTTTACAGGTTATAAACTATGTTCCCAATAATCTGGTTCTACACGGACATAAAAACTGCGCAACCTGTCTTGAGCTGAGGTGACAGACTGGCAGGAGCAGAGAGGAGGCTTGGTGAAGTAGATCTGTCAGGGTGGGATGTAATGGGCATTACTGTTTGGCATAATGTGTTTTTGGCATTACTATGTGCACAATTTGCTATTAGGGGCATTACTGTGTGGCATAATGTGTAAGGGGCATTACTGTGTGGCATAATGTGTTGTATGTGGCATTACTGTGTGGCATAATGTGTTGTATGTGGCATTACAGTGTGGCATAATGTGAAATAGGGGCATTACAGCATGGCATAAATTTGTTATAAGGGCTTTACAGTATATCATTATGTGTTATACGTGGCATTATTGTGTGGCATGTGTAAGGGGCATTGCTGTGTGGCATAATGTGTTAATGTGTTGTAAGGGGCATTCCGGTGTGGCATAATGTGTTGTAAGGGGCATTCCTTAGTGTGTCCTAATGTGTAAGGCACGTTGCTGTATCATGTAGCCACACACCTTAAACGTCGTCTTTGGGTGTGTTTGATCTTTGGGTGGGTGGGAGGGGGGCCTGAAACTTTTTTGGCATGGGGGAGCAAAATTTATAGTTACACCACTGGATGATATCACTGTGTTTTTGCTTAATTACATAATAAAATAACAATAAAATCAAACAATAATAGAAACAAAACCATAATTATTGAAAAATCGTTAATATATTAGGTTTTTTTTGTCTTCAAACTTAGGCCCTGATTCAGACCCACTCGCAAGCGGCTGTCCACTCGCAAGTGGGTCGATGTTGTGCACTGCGCATGCGCACGACGGCGGGAGCTCCGTCGTGCGCATGCGCCAGACGAGACGAGCGAAGGAAAGTCCTTCGCTCGTTGTGTCTGATCAAAGGGGGCGTGCTGTCGATGTTGATTGACAGCACACCCCCTTTGGTGGGCGTGCCCGGGGTGTGCCTCCCTGACGGGGGCGTTCCCAAGGGAACGCCTACCGTCAGAAGCCGGCCCACTGACATCACTAGTGATGTCAGTGGGAGTGATTTTGGCTCTGATAGAGCCAAAATCACTCCGGGCCTTGCGGTTGAAAACCTCAACCGCAGGCTCTGGCTCGCAGTTTCGATGGTCGCGATGGTCACGACCATCGCGGCCATCAAACTGCACTCTCGTATAGGCTGTGGGTGGTGACCCACAGCTATACGAGCGTCCAGGAGGACGCTCCAGAATTATGGAGGGCGGCCCTCATTCAGAGCGTGCGTTCTGCTCAGAGCATACGGCTCTGAATGAGGGCCTTAGGCCCTCATTCAGAGCCACTCGCTAGCGGCAGTACGCTCGTTCCGAGCGATGTTCGCACATCTGCGCATGCGTACGTTTTTTAGTACGCATGCGCGAACCAGTCAGTGCGGCCGAAAATCGTTGGTACGCAATATAGCGAGGGCCTGCTATTTTGAGTGACAGAATGAGGCGTATGTGGGTGGTAACAGGGGAAGGTGCTTGAAAACGGGGAGTGGAGATCAGAACGCAGGCGTGCTTAAAGGTCAAAACGGGCGTTTTAAGGGAGTGCATAATTAATACAGCAGGGTCATTGACCACGTCACTTGGTTTTTTTTAACTCAGAACTGCTCGCAAAATAGCGGTTGAAAACACCAACCATAAGAATAGCGAGCAGTTCATACGCTGTACGATGTACTCGATTAATCTAATAAATAGCGGACATGACGTATGGTGCGTGCGGCCAGGGGGCGTTTTTATCAAATAAACGAGCGTATGTTTTGCTCGCTCATTCAGACTTAGAGGTGTGAACAGACTGCAATTTGCGAACGGATCATTTGAATAGCCACCCCTTGTTTTTGAACGAACGACCGCAAATAGCGAACGGCTCTGAATCAGGCCCTTAGTTTTTTCGCTTATAAGCTTTTTCTGTGTCGTCTCTGTGTATCATCTAGCAGTAGTCAGCCATCATGCTGACATCCAAACGACTCTGGTATCTTCTTTCTACATCTTTAACGTCTTGGTGGAACCGTTCACCCTGTTCTTCACTGTAGGCTCCAAGATTATTCTGGAAATGCTCAATTTTGGGAATTCAAAAATGTACCTTTAAATTCATATTGCAGCCAAGGTTTCTGTAACTATTAAGCATTTCTCTGACAATTATTTTGTAGTTTGGATCCTTCACATTGCCTAAAAATGTGGAAATCACTTGTACTGTATGAGTGTACTGTATATGTACTGTATATGTACTGTATATGTACTGTGTGTGTATTGTGTTTGTGTGTGTGTGTGTTTGGTGGTAGACAGGGGTTAAAATGAGCCTGCACAGGTCAAAACTGTGTTGCATCTGTTGTTTTTGGTTCCACCTTCGCCAGCTCAGCTTGTAGTAGTTGTGTGTGTGCAATGTTCCTTTAGACAGTACGGGGTTTAGGCCCTTTGTATATTTCAGCTCCATGTGGACCTTAATATTAATCTGGCACTGGGCGGGGGGGAAATTTTATGATGAGAACTGAATTGCAACATTCTATACTACTGACTGAATTGATTTAAGACAATGGGCGGAATTCAATTGTTTCTTGCCCCCATCGCACCCGACGGAGCTATTCAATTGTTGCTCCAGTCGGGCGCGATCAGCTATCATCACTCCATTTCAACTCACAGCCCCAGGGGGGCGAGAGCGGAAATGTGTGAAAAGTGACCTGTTTAGGCGCCCAAACATCACTTTTCGTGGTCGCGCCCGGCACTTTGGTCGGGGGTAGCTGCTTTACGCGGCGAAACCCGACCACTTTGGGCACGATCAGCGTGAAAAATGGCAGCAATTGAATAGCGGCCCGCGATCTCCTATCACTTTAGACGGGAGATCGGGACCGCATAAACAATTGAATTCCGCCCGATGTTTTATAATGTAGGCAAAATACATTTATTACTTTAAAGAATATGAAAAAAATTACTTATTCATAAATACACATTTTGCAGAAAAACATGATGTGATATGCAAAATCGGGAGTCATTTTCGTGTTCAGAAGTCAAAAATCTATGTGTCACATAAATTTGTTAAAAAAGCTTTTTCATTGCAGACCCGTGTAATTAGTACGATTTTGATCACAATGAAGATAGAAAGCAACATCATATGTTTTTGCCAATATCCATACATTTATATTTTGTGCTTTTTGTGCTTGTCTACTAGAAATTAATGTTTCATTTGACCTGTTTGTATCTATGTTCCAAAAGTAGAACATGAGAGAATAGTAGCTATGAATTGACCACATTCTTTTTAATGATCCGAATTTAGTAGCTTAGAAATGGTCTTAAAAAGCTGACAGAGGTCAGTGAGGATGGCCTCAGTTAGCAGAGGACAGGAGGTAACTTAATTATCTTTTTTCTGTTGTACAAATGGCACATAGTAGCTTTAAAGCTATCACTTTTAACCTCACTCATTTTGTGTCAGTCCATCTACCATGAAGTCTGCAATCACTAATAACATTATACCATGGTGTGATATATCATAAATGCTGCAAGGGACAGTTTTGTTTATTTCGTTTTTTGTTTTATAGGAGACAGCTTGGTGATTGCAATACTTTTAGAGGTGACTTTGAGCGATTGTCGCTTCTAGGTTCAGACAGGGTCACCTGGGAGAAAAGTCTGTGATGTGCAGTTACTGCTTTTGCTTGGTAGCACAGTGAGGCTATTCTGTGACTTCAATATTTTTCCAGCTATTCTTGGCTCTTGTAATATAAACTGGCACAATGCCAGTCTGAATGATGCGAGTCTGAGTTAAGCAAGGGATAACTATAAAAACAAGAAAAGGAGGATTTTTGGTCTAATATGCCAGCACAATTCACAGTTGGGTCAAGTTGTCATGAACTTAGACTACTGACTCTTGAATGTTCTGAACACAGGGGGTCATTCAGACCCGCTCGCGAGCGCAGGACGCTCGCAAGCGGGTCGATGGTGCCCTACTGCGCATGCGCACGACGGAGGGAGCTCCGTCGTGCGCATGTGCGAGACCTGGCTAGCGACGGGATAGCCGTCGCTCCGGGTCTCGCACCAAAGGGGGCGTGCTGTCGATGTTGATTGACAGCCCCCCCATTTGGTGGGCGTGCCGGGGGCGTGGCTGCCACAGCTATGCGAGCGTCCAAGAGGCCGCTCCATTTTCATGTAGGAGGGCCCTGATTCAGAGCGAGCGCTCTGGTCAGAGCGTCCGGCTCTGAATCAGGCCCAGAGTGTGTAATTTGTGGTTTATTTTCAACATTTCCAGAACTGAATATTCTCAGGTTCTCAAGTAACTTGTCATAGAGGTAATTTATGCTTTCCTCTATGGTGCAACAGTTTACAGCATTATGAGAGAAAAATGTGTAGGTTATTTCAGATTTTAGAATATAAACAATATAACTTTATTTTTAAAAACATGTGTTATGAATAATGTTATTATCTAATAGGGGCCTATTCATCATCAGGGATCAGATGATGAATAGGATACATAAATAGTGGAACAATTCAGCATTGCTTCGGTGTGGTACAACTGCTCTGAAAAGCAGCTGTCCCCGCAATCCCTAACACAGCTAAGAATGTAGCAGTGTTATTTACCAGTGGCGTACCGGCTAACTGCGCATGCATGATCTGAGGTCACACATGTACACGGCTGCTAGGCATGAGTGGTGAGGCAGTTGGATCCCTATTCGTAACACCGGACCTTCTTCATATAGGAAGAAGCAGGGCCCCGGGAATCACCGGCATCTGAAGATGGCGATGGTTCCCACAAGCATACTCCAAAAGCTTTCAGTTTTCAGATTTTGCTGAATACTAGGCGGCCCCATCGGGCCCCTAATAATGCATGGGCCCATTACAAAAAACATATGGCCCACTAAGGATGATGAACAGGGCCCATAATGTTTTATCTGGTACAGCAAGTTACATGAGATCAGTCAGTTATACTACTGTATCAGGCCTATTTACTATGTCCCGGGAATATGCGAGCACATAGCACTCTCGAGCGGGTCTGAATCAGCCCCACTGTACCTAAGCTCACTCCTGCTCCACCCCAACCCTGCTCCCTGTAATACATATCTGTGCTGGCGCAGGGCTCTCCTCTGCAGGTCTTATTCAAAATATATATATGGAACAGATTTATTTTAGAGTTTATAGTGTGAGTTTTTGATAAGCACTGGATACATAAGTGTTTAAACTGTATAATATTAAATAAGCAATAGTATAATGCATTCATGCTACATCCACTAACCTCTAGGAATATGTAATGTTTAGGCTTTATTAAATGTAATGAGCTGTGGAGAGTGAATCTAGATGTATGCAGAATATTACAATCGGTTACTCCAATGAAACATAAGAGGCCACTGGTAAATGTTTTTAGATAGCATAATGATCCAAGTATTATATATTTTTGCGCTAAGGACTTATAGCTTTACCTATTAAATGCCTCATTGCTTTACATTGCTTTACAATTGAGTAAAATATGGAGTTTTGAACTTTTGTAGTGGCATAAGTGATCTCTATATATTGTATTAGAAATTTAATTTGGAATTGTAACTCAGTAAAGTTTAACCTATGAGGTGGCGTCCCTCCATTGGGTGACACCCAGTGCGGGCTTCCGATGTCCATCCCTAAGTGCAAGCAATGCACCCGAAAAAAGGGGCGTGGCCTCACCGGTAAGGGCATTGCCATGCAGTCTGAACCGCGTTTTAGTCTCTCGGGGGATCTCGGAGGTGCGGACTGCCCCCGGGGACCATTGTATTTGCAGTGCCGACTCCCTCACTGTGTCAGGAGCTGAGTGCTGCACATAATGCTACAGTGCAGCACCTGGCTTCTCTCACTAAGGGGGAGTCTGCACTTTGGTGTCACCCTCGGCAGGTGACACCTGTGTGCGGTCTGCGCCCCCCTTGTGATGCCACTTCTTATATGCTCCATAGTATATGTTGCCTAGAATGGACTCTCTACATTGCTCCCCCTTTTCTGAACTGTGGGGATGCACTCACTAGGATGTCCTGACTTTGCACTTTTCAGGTCTCTAGGAGTATGTGGCAGCAAATCACTATATCAGTCCCACCTTTTGCCTTTGTGATAAAGGAGTTTTAGCCCACCAATGCCCTCATCCAAGTATAGTAATGATAGTGAATGCCAGTTGGCCATATCAACATGAAGACCTGCTTTGGATGGGACCATAACAGCAATCTTCTGCTACCAATTCCAAATCAGGCCCTACATTGCTACTCTATCATTTCTTCAAGGAACCAAGCAACGCGATGACTGGGGTTCACCTAGGATGGATCCCCACAGACCCTGATGTACAGTGCTGACCACTATTACACAACCACCTCTTTAATTATTGTTTCCCTATCTTCTCCTTAAATACTGATTTTTCTTAGTTATGGCTTCATTAAGCTGTGTTATGGGGTATTTGGAGTTTGTAAGCATCACATGACTGCAATGTGGCCTCGACAGCAAAGAGGCCCTATCTCATAATGGATTTTTTTAAAGCAGAGGACACTTCAGCACTACCATATCATTAGCCAGTCATAAGTAGGAGGTGAGTGTAACACCCCCAATTTGGGGGGATGTCAATTAGTGTATCGTTGGACTGCTATCTTACTCACCTCAATTCATGCTCATTGCTCCGGTGAACCACCAGCAGCTCCGCTCACCTTTACACTGATTGTGACCACCGCAACACACACTTGTGTGGCCACCCAGTTTATCAGCATACAGCATAGCCGCTGACTTTGGAGACCGAGTCGGGAGACACTTCAATTCCCGCATCTTCGTTAGACGGGATGTCCAGGTGCAGTAGCCGCTACAACCCTAATTGGAGAATATACCCTCAAGCAAGAAATCGCGATCGCCACAGTGCCTACTTGTGTGGCTGATCGGTGTGCCAGCACACAGCGTGGCTGCTGACTTTGGCGGCTTGGCTGAGTGGGACTTCAGCTCCCGCACCTCTGACAGACGGGACGTCCAGGTGCAGTGGCCGCTGCGGTCCCCATTGGAGATCGTGCTTCATGTGGGAGATTGCCTTGATAAGAGACTGTATACAGTTATACTTTACTGAGTCCCTCATTACTATATTGTCTCCTATACCTGTAAGAGTATGCCTACAGATAAAAGGACCAACCACTACAAGTGAGTTATATGGACGGTTTTATCTTGTGCTGAATGGGAAATAGTCACTGTTCATTTCTATACAGTGCTAGACATACTTAAATGTATTCTCACTGATGCATATTATTGCTACAAAAGACTGTGGATTAATTTATAAACACAGAGATACATATATATGTGGTGGACTTTTGAGATAGGAGCTGCTAGAGAAATATATACGATAACCAAAAGTGGTATCACCGTATAAGGAAATTTGCTACATGTTTTAAATCTCACTTCAACATTGGATACAAATTAATATAACAACATTCTGAACAGTTGGACTTATGAGTTGATTCTTTAGCTGTTATAGCAATGATGCCTTATTGAGGGAAAATCACACTGATACTTTTCATACTATTATTGTTTTATTTTTGTTTTTTATCAGCCGGACGCGGCTGTTCTATATTAAACTGAGTTTTTACTATTTTTTAATAGTTTATGAGTTAATATGCGCTTGAATGAATAATTTCTCCATTGCTAAAAGTGATATTGTGTTGCATTTTTATACAACCATTACGATATATATGATTTATTAAAATATTTCTGTTTTTTTAAACCTATTGTTATTTTTTGTTATTTTGGTACTAATTTTTGATGTTTAGTTGATTGTCATTGGAACTGGGTAGTCCTTAAGCGCAGTAAAAACTTTCATTTTTCAATTAGTGTATCGTACCTGCTGTTCTTCTGGAACCTGCTTTCGAGTGGATTGCCGGAAGGATCAGGGCTGATCCTCTCTCAGGCTTCTCCTACCACGGCAGAGAGGCAGGAGATCCCCCCATTACTCAGCACAGTAATTGCACGCTTTGAAAGTGACGTTAAGTTTTATTGTGCTGGAGCACTTCGTCACAGTGGTACTGAATAACAGAACATGCGAGAATAATACAGCAATCATTAATTATGCAGTAACTAGAATTGTCTTCAAGCACCCATTAATGCATACTATATTTGTCACAGCAAAATATTACAATACTTGCTTCATGTTTACTATCATTAACTGATAAATAAGTACCTTAAGTTCAGCTAACGAATAAACTCTCTATGCATGACAATATTAGATGTCTCATAAACAATTGTTTCAGTATGAAGCATTATTTGCAAATTATCAATATGGAGCACAATGTTCCTATTCTTCCTGTGCAGGCTGTCAACGGTGCACATGCGTTAAATGGAGGCTCAAGGAATTGTTGAATACTGAGATTTAAGGGCACTATAGTCCTCCTTATTTGAGAGAATGTTCAAGTGATACCATGTTTGACCACAAGATAGGGTGCTGTAGCATATATCATCTGCAGGAATCAACTGGGCAACCTGGAAAATGAATTGGTATAGCTCTTTAACTTGTGAGGTGAAATGTCAACTGCACAGACTAATAATGAGCAGCATCTCTGTAGACTAGAAGGGCCATTGATATATCATAACTAAGTACTGGGCTTAGCGGGCCACCGTGGAGGGGGTGGGGGGGGGGGGGCGGGAGCTAAGCCCTGGGACTTTGCCTACAAGAAAAAAAAATGGGCCCCAGTCTGCAATCGATGGCAGAGAACCATTGGCTCCCTGCAATCAATGGCAAAACCATTAGCCATTGTTAGTTAACCATTGATGTTTATTAACTATCGATGGTCAATGGCCAACCTGAGTGTCAGTTCGAGACAGTGTGAATATGTTGTTGGCATGATGGAGTCACGCACATGCCTCACAAAGATCCTGCACAAGACAATAGCAATAGGTATCCAAAATCTGCATAAACCTAAATAGTTAATATGTCCAGTAAAAACAAACAAAAAAAAAATTATATAAAATAACATATAAACTAAACTATTACAGAATCCAATATTCTAGGTTCGGTTTCTGGGATCGCTTTCTAGAATTTCTTTGTAGCCACACTATTTTCT
This sequence comes from Taudactylus pleione, assembly GCA_031769625.1. Classification (NCBI taxonomy): domain Eukaryota; kingdom Metazoa; phylum Chordata; class Amphibia; order Anura; family Myobatrachidae; genus Taudactylus; species Taudactylus pleione. The sequence continues at coordinate 11,872,362 of JAUIMM010000161.1, forward strand.
CTTGTAGCCAGGGTTTTGTTTCATGCTTTTGCATCTGCTTAAGATGCAGCCAGTAGAGTGAGACTGTGCATGACCCGTAGGAAAATGCACCAGGAATCACATTAGTAAATTGCTATGACAAATTCATGTAAAACTTCTAGATATTTATTTGACTTTCATTGCTGGCATTCATTTTGACTAATGGCTTCCTTTGTCTGCAGTAATTCTAATTCCCCAGAAAATGCAAAGGCGGAGCTGCTTGTTTCCTTATTATTTTCATTTGGGAAGGACACCGGCTGCTGCGCAGTTTGAGTTGATTACAAATGATGTAGCATAAAATGCTTTCATGACATCTGACCCTACCTATGTGTATCCAAACAAATTGCCTATGCAGTGAGGAATATTACATCATCTCTATGGCAAATTTCAGAAAGTGTTTAGTAAATAAACTTTCTATAAAACAGTTTCAGAATAACTGTACTGTAAATTGTCTATATTTTCCTTTGGCAACAAAATGTCTGTTTGAATTTACTCCAGTAATAATCAGACACAGCTGCACACAGTTATACAGGAGAGGATCTTGCTGAGCACATGGACCCAAAAGTGATCACCAGTGAGCACATTTAATTACAGCCTGTAGAAGATTTTGTTTCTAATGTCTAATTAAATGCACCATCTCTTTGTGAGTGAGAGCATATGGAAAATGCTGCTGTGTCCATCACAGCTCCTAACCTCCTAATTACAATACACACCGATTAACTTGAATTTAAGACACTAGCATTAGATATCAGTTTTTATTCAGCTTAGTTAATACTTAATTATGTGAAGATGTGGCACAAACAATAGGAGACTTCTGGCATAACTAGGGCTATCAGACTTTTTGAAACAGAAAATTAAGGTCACAGTTGATTCTTCTTATGTGTTTATTTACACATTTTTCTAAATAGTTAGAGAAATGCAATGCATGCTAAAGTGAGTCTGTGTCAGCCATGGGAATCCATGGGTGCCTACTCTCCTGGTTCTGCCAGGAGCCTCCCAAATATCGTGTGGTGCTCCTGCACCCTCCCCCAGGAGTGATGTCCAGGAATGATGATGTTTGTCCATGCAAGATGACGTTTAGCCTCTTTCTGATTTCCTTTTTTTTGGAGGGAAAAATCCGAACTCGGCGTGCAAACTCGAACCTATCCGAGCCTGCACATCCCTAACATATATATATATATATATATATATATATATATATATATATATATATATATTATACTGTATATATATCTCTCTGGTGATTCTGTCACACTTTATGTATATATAACTAAATATATATATATATATAACAGAAAACTCAGCACTCACCATTTTTAAATCACTCACAATAATACATAAATAATGGGGGTTTGGTTCATGGATTGATCATTGCATTTAAGCCTGCAGCCCACATCACGGGACCCCATTTCTCTGCAGGTCCTACACTATTCGTCATACTTATGGAAACCTGGTGGCTGCTATCACAGAGTTTAAACTGAAAACATGTTAACTGGTTTAAAGCTCACCTGCCAACTAACTTATGGCTTTTCATGGCAAGGCAGCCAAAAAGGCAGCTGACACAGGTTAATATAAATGAGCTTGACTTTGTTTTTTTGGTTAATTTTTAATTAACCCTTTTGTGATCACAGCTTTCTCATGCACCCCTGTTTTTGTTTTTTTTTTACCAAAAATTGCGCGGTTGTGAAATCCCCACATTTTTAGACAAAAATAGGGATTTCATATTTTTTTTCGCCTAGTCTGGGATGCAGAAAACTTATCTCCAGTTTTTGGCGAAAATATCGCCGTTTTTTGGCAAAAAACGTCCCGTTTTCACCAATGACGAAAAAAACTGCAGTTTTCACTGCTAATTGAACATGGCCATATGACGGATAGTGTAGGACCTGCAGAGAAATGGGGTCCCGTGATGTGGGCTGCAGGGTTAAATGCATTGAGCAATCCATGAACCAAACCCCCATTATTTATATATTATTGTGAGTGATTTAACAATGGTGAGTGCTGAGTTTTCTGTTTTTATTTATTTAAGCAATGTGGTCACAGGCCACTTGCACCCCAGGGCTGGAGATGACGAGTGCAGGTTTGCACCCCAAATCTGGGAGTGGCGAGTGCAGTGTATTTTTTACTATATATATATATATACTGTGTATAGATCTATGTATGTGTATATGTAGATCTATTTGGACGTGTATATATAATATACACACACCCAAACAGATCTACATACAGTATATATATACATAAAACAGCTTACCCCAAGCTTCCACACTTAAAAACACACAACCTCGGAAAGTGCGATCTGCAGCTTGAACTTACATGCTGTGCCCGGCAGCTGTCTTATTCTTCCTCCTCCCTGCTCCTCTTAGGTGGACGTGACGCACCCCACAGCGTTGTATGCAATGGCGCCATTCAGTTATACGCCACACATTAGTACTTACCCGTTGACGGGGTCTGGGTTGCCTGTTTTTTTTTGCTGTATACCCGTGGCAGACAGGCTGCCTTTCAGTGCGGGCAGTTCATTATTTTCTATTAGCTGCGGTCCGACAACGACAGATGCCTTTTGTGCCCCCAGAACCTGGAGGCCCGGAACAGGTGTACCCCTTGTCGCCCTCTGACATTGGGCCTGGATGGGAGAACAATGCCCAAAGTGAATGGGCGTACCAACTAGTGTGCCACCAGGACTTACAATGGTCCTGGCAGCATACGCATGCGAACATAGGGTCTAGGGCAGTGGTTCCCAATCTGTGCGCCATGGCACCCTGGGGTGCCTCGGGACACTTGCAGGGGTGCCTCAGGTTGGTGGTCCAGCATCAAATGTAAATATGTGGACAAACAGAAGCATAAACCTGTCCACCATCACATAACTGAACCTAAGGAGGACAGGTAAGCTCAATTTACTTCACTTTACTACTTTACTACATTTTTTTCTGAATTTCTCAATAACAAACGTTTGGCTTAAGGGTGCCGTGAAAACAATACTGATACTATAGGGCATCGTGATTCAAAAATGTTTGGGAACCACTGGTCTAGGGTATGTAAAACACATCAGGGTATGTCCAACACTGTCTCCTTGCTTTTCACTCAATAACTCACAAGACATAACAATGAGGTGGCGCCACCCCCTTCACTTTGATTAGGACAGAGCAGTGCCCTGGTATATTTACTATATAATATATACCGTCAAATTCTTAAACATTTTGGCCTTGAATGCGTGATATAATTTGGTCATAGGTAAATCAGATGATGGAGTTGAGGGATATGATGATATTGTGAGAGATTACCTGGGACAGGATATAGGGGGAGAATGGTGGGGGATTGCTGACTTTAAATTGCACCAGACAAGCCCCTGGGTGGTGCTAGACACACCCCTCAGTGCAGAGTATTCATCTCTAGATCTAATGAAATGTGCTGTACATGCCAGTGTCTGGCAGCAATTCCTAATGAGGGAGTTTAAAAAAAAAAGAAGTTTTTAAATTATACTTCCTGAGAAATAAGATAGCATTCATACGGGTACTTATGGGGGGCGTGGCCAAATCGGGGAAGTGGCATCGCATGCACTCTCTGTGCCCCTGGTAGGGTGATTATATTCACCTTAATCAGTAACATAGTATGCAGAGGAAAACTGTCAGGCCTATAAAGGTAATTTTAATGAAATATGTTTAAATATGTTATGTCAAAGTGATGAATGTTTACTTTATTATCACATTTTCTGATTTAAATCCCTTTACAAGTTTTATAGACTGATAAAAGGTATTGGTAATTCATTGTAATGGCAGCTATAAATAGTATAATTGGGAATTTGAGTTTCTGTGAGAACACCATGAGTACGGTATTGTCATCTCTGCATAGGATTATTTCTGTAGCAGATAAATGTGACCAAGTGGTTCTCTGGTGCATAGCAGAGATTACTTATACCAACCAATAGATTTTTGCTGTCAGGTTCTACATGTACTGGAAAAATGACAGAATCGTATTGATTGCTGCTATTACAGTTGTTTGATGGTGTTTACTTAACTTGAATTAATGTGTTGTAACAATAAACATTGGAGCTTTGTAAACTTCTAGAGCATTATTCTAACAAATCCTAACAAATTTAAAGTGTTATCTTAGTTCCCTGTAGAGGTACAGTGCGTTTGCCATCACATTATTTCTGCATCACTTTGGCAGGAGCCTCGCATCACTAATTTGCATTGTTTGGTAACCCTGCTCATTTTATTATCTAACACTAAGTTTATGGCTTTCTGCCCACCTCCAAATATCACCCTGCAGCGTGATACTGTCCTTGTCACATAAACACGAGTGTGCAATTTACTACGTCCCACTCATCTTTCTTCTGAGAACATTACAATGAGCTGATTATCTACTGTATATATAATTTCAATACACCCTGGATGAGCAGGAAATGAAGATTAAATTAAATTAAATGAGGGACTCTAGTCAAATGCAACTTCAAAAACAGCACAGATTCTGTATCCGCCAGCCCTTCTGCTCCACGGGAGGTTCTGTCCTCCCTGACCTTGCCTTTAGTGATCAACATCTTCATAAGATCATAAAAAGAGCTTGCAGATATTGAAAATGTGTTATTTGATATACTATGTTCTACTGCTTCTCTTTAGCATTTTGCTTTGCTTTGCAAACCAATATATATAGTGGAGGTTTCATGTTTTTGAAGATTCCATTATGCATATTTCATTAAGGAGTAGGTGAGGTTTTTAGTTTCAATGTTAACATTAGGATTTTCACCTACATAACATTTTATGAAGTTATGTATGCCACCATTGTTGTAATAAACCTATAGAACTGTGCCTGCTAACTTATAGCAGCTCCTTTTTCCAATGGTACTTAGTTGCCCCCAGGTCTTGTGTGTGATAGTATAGATTTAAATACAAAAGTATGACAAAAAGTGGAAAAGAGGTAGTATGTAGGTGCACTAGTCATGTTATCTATGATAAATGCTTAAGATTTCACTTTTATTAGTTATATTAAAATGTTAAATAATCCCTCTCAAAATTCTTGAACGGTGATGTATTAAAAATAAAGATTATAAAAAGAAGAAATAAGAATTAAAATAATATGCCAAGGGTCGTGTCACTTATGAGCAGATTCCCTTATCTACAAATCAATGATTGTGTTTGTAGGCAGAGTTTGTGCATTTGTATTGAATGTGAAATCTCTTTTAAATGTGGTTCAAAGACAATAATAAATCATGTACTGTCCAGATTTGTGTCTCGTTAATTAATATCTTATATATGCAGCAAATGTGGTGATGGTTCTATAGTGAATGTCATTTGCAATTACTAGCACATCACTGCTGGATAAATACTAGCAAAACAGCTGACGTGTAATTGTGTCCAACAATGTTGCAATCTGATTCTACAATGTTGGCAATTATTGTATCAGTCTCTCTCCACTGTAATCTAAGTGTTGTTTAACTGTGATCTATTAAACCTGTTTTCTGCTATTTATTAGACAGAGAATATAGGTTGGCACATGTAATATCAACTATCACCTTCCCATCAGGGAGTATGGTTAGATGTAAATTTTTCCTTGTGTAACGTTTGTCTGTCAGGCACAATAATTTATTTAGTGCTGTGAGATTATTTGGATGTATTGGTTCATGATCAATTTATCCAATTGCACTAATCACATCCATTGGATTCAATTTAATATGTATTTACAGAGTACATTACATAAGTACTCATAAATATGGTACTGTTAATATAAGATAAGAAAATAAAAGTTTGGTACAGGAGTCTCAAGTGTCACCTTCTCACTCAAGGAGTATAAACTGATATAAGTGGGAGATATCAGTTGACACAGGTGATATCGAGTGTCGCCTTCTAATTCAAGAAATATGAACAAATACAAGTTATTTAGTTGTAATATTTGCCTTTGTTGGCATAGTAATTAATTCAGGTGCTTTGATGTATTTATCAGTCACTGATTCATCACTTTTTGGTTCATATAGTACGCTGATGCTGTTTAACAGCTTTTAGATGATATATAATATATATGTTGCCAGAGCATATTAAATACAAAAATATATCAGAGACTAATTCCCTGAGCAGTGGTACAAGGTAAAGTATAAAACAAGTGAAATAAACAACATGGGCAGGCAGGTAACAGAATCACAGGGGCACAGGATGAGGTCAGGGTGGGTGACAGACAAGGATCAATGATGAGCAGACTTCACAACAATACAGAGCACACATGTCTAGGCAGGTAACTGCTATCACATGCAACATGTGAATGGTGCTGACAGCCTAATGAACCCAGCAGATAGCAATCCCTACAGCCAGAGCCTGATTATCAGCAGGGCAACTGGGGCAGTTGCCCAGGGCCCCCCACATACCAGGAGCCCCCCACACATAGCCATGGGGGGCACTGTGGCAAAAGGGAATTGGGCATTCTGTGTGGCATAATGTGAACTGGTTGCACTACAATATGTTAACACATTTGTGGTGCTTGGAGTATTTACACATTATACTTTTTAATAACATCACCAGCATATCATATTGACAATTTTGTTGGTAGGGGCACCAAAAGTTGAGTTGCCTTGGAACACCAGTCCACCCAGCAGCAGGTATATCCAGTGCTCATAGCACTGATCAGTAATGCTTACCACCTGTGTATCAGCCAAATGAATGTTAAACCAACCAGTGTACAAAGTTTAAATGGCCTAAGTTAGAGTGGAACACCTAAAGGTGGGTACACACTAGACGATATATTGGACTATTTGTCATTTTGAGGCATATCGGAACGTCCAATCATCCACATCGTCCAGTGTGTATGCACTATTGCAACAGTCATCGTACCTTCAGCCCTGCAGTGCAGGCCGATTTGAAGATCCGGCGGCTGACACCATACCTCTGGATGCGGCGGGAGAACAATATATCGGACGGTCGTACACCAGATTATACAGTGTGTTATGGACTGCCCGATATATCGTGTCATCACATCTGCCATCGCTGGGTACACACATCGTCTAGTGTGTACCCAACTTAAGTCTGCCACTGTTTCTTCCCAAGCCTCTGACACCAAGACAGAGCTAATTATGTCACTTGTGATTATGTGTGGAAACCTGGAAAACATGAACCTGTGGTTTAGAATCCGTGAGTTATTAGAGGCAAAATATCCTCTTCTCCCTCGTACCCCTCACACTGCCCATAGTTTCTGCTATGTGTGACTTTGCCAGGCATTGCATTATTTCCAAATGGCATGACATTTTTAACCTAAGTGAAACTTTGTCTCATTTAACATTTTACTTTACTAGATTTATTGGAGAACTTATTAATCTTTTTATGTTTATTTCATTGTTGCTGCTGCATACAGCATAGGGCCATTTTAGTCTGTGTTTAGGGAAATCATCTGGCTGTCTGATTTCTAGGAAAGATAATATACAATGGGGAACCATAGTCTGCAGACTTATATCTGCAGAGCGAAAAAAAAATGACCCTATCCTATGATCAAGCTGAAGAAGATGTTTTTATTAAATGCCAACGTGATATGTCAGGTATAAAACAACTTTATATGTAGCTTTTCAAACTCTTATTGAAAATGAGCTAGACACAAGAGGCCCAACTGAGTAACAGTTATAGTTGAGAAAAGTCATCCACAGGTTCTGTTAAAGTAATCTGTATTTCAACATTTCTTCCCAGATCAGATATTTACTTATCCATATTATTAAAATTGCATTTATCTGTCAACAGAAATTGTGCCATTGATGTTTTTGTAAACATTTGGGTTTATTTAGAGGTGGGCACATTTGCGCTCTGAATGAACATGGGAAAAGATGCATGCAAAAAAAGTGTAGATAATAACTGTGGAATTTGCTCCAGGCTTAATAATTATGTATACTTCTGATGAACGATAGTGTAGGGATAATAAAGAGATGTGATTTGTCACTATTAGTAGTATATGCAAAAATCACATTACCCTACTTGTACACAATATAATAAAGTGTAATATACGAGAGTTGATATTTTATGGTAGTAACAGTAATGACAGAGGCGTACCTTCCTATTGGGGGGGTGCTGTTTCAGCCCAACATCACTAGCATATGATCTCCTGTCTCCTCTGCTCTTAGTAGTGTCCCACAATCAGCTGCAGCAAAGATCGCTGGTCTCCTTCTGTCTCCTCTGCTCTTATCAGTGCTCTCCATGTTACTATGTATTAGCCTTCATATATGTCCCTTTATATCAGAAACATTTAAAATTAGGGAGAGTAAATTTTCTGTTTTTTTCCCTAATATATATCTTCCCCCACAATACCCAACACATACCAATCACCACTCACTAAGTCCAATATGTCACTGTGCAGGAAAAGAGTGCAAGCACCACATCAATCACAAGGCTCTATTCGCAAGGTAATTTGCATATTTGCAAATTATCTTGCCCACAATGCATCTTGTTTGTTATTGATGCCCTCTTTTCCTGTGTTGACATATAGAAATGAATAAACAGTGCTTTGCATGTAATAAGTGTTATAACTGAAAAAAAAAAGAAAAAAAAATATATATATATATAAAAAATATAGAAAGGGGTGCGCTTCAAAAATAATGATAAACACTTTTATATATATAGTCCTTATAACATCACTAAACCTTAAACACAAGCCCAATTAATAATTAATTTTGATTGGCATAAGTGAAAAATGCTATAATTCCAAATTGTCACTATAGACTAAATTCCAAACGGTCTTTCAAGCAAAAGTGCACACACATATGGAGAGGAGCGGTCAGTGAGATTAATCCAGAGCAATTGATAGACTATTGTTATCCAGAATTTTGGAGATTGACCATCTGAAAGCCCTCTTTATATTTGTGAGTTTCACATTTGGAAAAAAACTTGGCGAGATTTATGTAGACAATTTGGTGTCTGGAAAACTGAGTAATCCAGACCTTTTATTATTGAAGATTGCCCACTTGAAAGTCTCGTGTTTTTATGAATTTTCATATTTGGAAAAATGTCCTGATCCACCCCTGAGGAAGTCCTTTTAAGGACGAAACGCGTCGGGTGTTATTTCTAGTTATCTCTACCCTATTGGGGGAATACAAGGTGGGACAGCATTATTGACCACCCATTTCTATATATTTTTTTAAGATGTACTTTTAAATTATGTTACAATAAATTACATATTTGTACAACACTAATAGCGGCCTTTTGGCTTTCTTGGGTGATTTTCTCTTGGTGCGAGGGTTTTTGTTCTAGATCAAATACAAAGGAAGGTTCCACTACCCTAAAGAGGAGTGCTATATTTGCTCATCAATATCATAAAGATTCGATTTGGGCAACATCGTTAGAAGATCATTCTCACGTCTGACTTTTGGAGGACACTTTTGCTTGAAAGACCGTTTGGAATTTAGTCTATAGTGACAATTTGGAATTATAGCATTTTTCACTTATGCCAATCAAAATGAATTATTAATTGGGCTTGTGTTTAAGGTTTAGTGATGTTATAAGGACTATATATATAAAAGTGTTTATCATTATCTTTGAAGCGCACCCCTTTCTATATTTTTTGTGTTGGATGTGTAGACCCTTCTAACAGGGGGTCAAGGGAAAAAGGGGTTGCAGCTATTAATTTATCACTTCATTGAAGCTCTTTTTAGATTTATACATTTCTATATTTTCAAATTTAGCGCAGTTTAAAGGCTTTCTTTTTGTGGAAATATATATATATATATATATATATATATAATAAAAATATATATATATTGTCTCCCTATTTTTACAGGCATGTAAATTGAACTACCCCCAGTGTAAGTGTAATATATTTCTATTTTCCTCAGTTTGGAGGACTGGCTATGATCTTTATGGGTTGTGGCTAACCCCGTGTTGGGAAGAAGACATGATCCATATGGACTGTTTTCATTCTTATGTTGGAAAATATAAAAGATCTATCATCCCAGTAAATTAAAAGTGGAGTGTAGGTATCAGTTGTTAAAAAGTGTAATGCAGTATAGATAGCCCAATTTGAATATATGTAAATTATGTTACCCATAATGCATTTTCTTTGTTTTTGATTCAATGTTTTTAAGCTTTTCCTGTGTTTTTTTGCATAAATAAATTTATATATAGTGGTTTGCAATGGAGTAAATTCTATAAAAGATATATATATATATATATATATATATATATATTACAAAGAGAAATAAAAATTATACTCTCCCTATTTCTTCACATGTGTGAATTAAACTACCCCCAATGTGTGTTATTTTTTTACATTTTTTTTTAGTAGAAGCAGTCATTGGAGGGGGGCGCTCGGACCCCTAGATACACCCCTGGCTAATGATTTAGTAATTTAAGCTGGAGGGTTCAATCAGCCATCAGAAGCAGTATGGTCAAGAAATACACCTCCAAAAAGATATCTCCACAGAAGCGCTTAATGTCTAATTCTTGCAATTATGTGATACTCCGCTACTGTACTGCTTGCCTGTCCCTGCTCTGCTTCTTGAGGCATAAGGAGAAGTTAACTATGCGCAAAAAAACATATATGGACATATTCGTACATGAGCCCCCTCGTGTAAGCCTTTATTGGATGTTTTTTTATGTATATATTTTTCATTGTTTTTTATTATTAGGAGGATTCAATTAGCCGCGATAAGCCATTTTTTTTACTCGAAAAATGGCTTATCATTCCATTTGTACTTATTGCGCTATCATATTAGCCACAGTTTTCGCCAAATTGTCTATAGCATAAAGACGCAAAAAGTTTTCACTACCTCCTGAGCCAGTGAAAGGTTGGAGAAAATCCTTATTTCAAGGTAAAAATGTCAAGACTTGGCTCTGAACCGCTAGGATACGCTTCTTAGGCAAAATTAGGCAAAAATACATATTTAATTTGGCCAATAATGACAGGTAATTTTTTTGTGAAAAAGTGCAAAGTGCAGATAAAATTGTTAAATGATGTCGGACAGGTATATGGGAGTGCTATATGAGTGTGACTTGTGTTTTTAAGATTGCAGGTGGGTGTTAGAGGCGTATTTTGAAGTTTTATTTTTAAAGTGTCTTTAAATTACACAAATGTATACTTATATGCATTTTATGCACCTCCAATTTAAGTAGAACATTTATTTTGGCAAAAAACACTTGGTGTCTATCATTATTTGGCTGTTTTATAGGGATGCAGGTCTGAATCCCGAAACTGAAAGTCCAACACAGGACTTAAGATACTGTAGGCGATGAAATATCGACGCCTATCTTAATTCTGACACCGGAATCCAGAAGAACGCCAGCCCAAACGAGGTAAATCACAGGGTACGAAAGTGGTCGAAGTAAAGTAGATTAAATTAAAAAACAAAAAAACAATCAATCTGAAGCTAAAAAGCCTAAACACCCACCCAGTTTAAAAGAGAACATCATGACATTTCTTTTTGCCCAATAAAGCTCCTCACCATCTAATTTGAACAACAGGAGCTTTTTAGAAAATTGCTGGGTGTTGCAGTCCCTTTCTCTCTCTATTTATATGTCCCACGTGGTTTGGAGGAAAGTCACTACTGCTGGTGTTTGCAGCCTTTTGATCCTCCAAGAAAGATTGAAGTTGTCAATGTGAGTTGTTCAAACATCTGCATCTACAACCTCCCTCTGCAGCTGTCTACATTCAAACATCTTGTAAGCAATGTAATGTACTGGAGTGGTGACACTGCTGATGCATTTTAAGACTGGAGGGAGACCATGTGCAGATGCCCATTTTCCATCACCCCTTCCCCCTCCTCCCCCCTCCTGAAAAAAATAACACCAATGCCTGTGCAAAAATCAGACAGAGTCTTCTTGGAATGCAAAATTTGTTCACAATGTTTCTGAATCAATTGTCAGCATGATGATGGGGGTTTGGTCTGGAGTTAAGTAAAGCAATGAGTGCAGGGTATGTGGGGTGCCCAGGCCCTCTTGACCCTGGGACCCACGTGCATCACCCACCCTGCACCCATTATAGACATGCTTTGGTGACTCTCCTTTCCCTCTGTTGGAGATCCAGCCATGGAAGCCCAGAGTTCTAAGTTAGGTCATGGTAATAGACTCAATACCTAAATGACAAGCCATCATTTTTTATGTACTGTAGTTTTCATTTAACCCTATATCACACTCTCCTTTCTATGTTAAAGGAATACATATATACCTGCAACTGTATCCTTGAAATTTCTGCTGTCACACCAAGATTCACTCCAAGGTTATTTGTGAAAATTGGAAACTGAAAACCTTCCAAACTCATATTATAATACAGCTTCTTCTTCCCATTTGCATTTTAATAAAAATGCCCTGTACTTATACTATACATTGGACATATTTCCAAGTAACTCAGTACAAGACACACAGAATATCAGAGCATGGTCACACATTGTAGGGGCTTGGTCAGTGTGTCCAACTGGCTGGTTCATCCCTGTCTCATTCCCTTCCCTTTGGATGCCACACATACCAGACTTCACCCAATCAGCCAAATTCAAGCCCAAAGCTGCCCCTATAAGGATCGAAGGAAAAAGACCTCAAATGCGGTTTGCCTATCCTATATCAGGACAGTTGGAAGGTAAGGCGAACTCCCCAGCAATGTATTAAAATGCATGCCATACAAACTTTCAACAGGTCATGTTTTCAGGATTACTGTCTGTGGAAACAGAAGGATAATTACTTATCCAGCAACTCACCTGAGAAATCCTGAAAACATGACCTGTCTTGAGGATTGATGCGTGGAACCCCGGTATTAAAATAAGATTCCTGGGGTCCAGTGTTCAGTCTGTGTGGCTGGTGCCCAAACATCTTGCTTATGCCCACTGCTGTCCACCAGAACCATGTTGCCTGTGGTTGTCAGAACTGAAGACATGCAGTTATTGTGCCACCAGGGAATATAGCACAAGTAGGCAATTTTGGAGATCCAACGGATAGCCTATTCACCAGACACCGGTAGGTAATGTTTAAATACTGCTTCTGCTTAGGATATTCTACACAAAGCTACATTTTCAGTTTTGTGTGGGATTATCATTTAGGGGTCTATTTCATCATCACATTTTCACCTTCTTTTGTGTAAATGAAGTGTCAGGGCAATAAAGGTAACGCAGGAGATATCACGGATATCTCCTGCATACCTTGCAGTTCCTATCTTGTCCACTGTCCCCATACACTAATATGGGGACCTAAATTCATCAAGCTCTGAAAATACAAATCTTTGAAGCTTGACTGAGCGAACCTTCTCCATCTTCAGATGGCGTTCGTTCCCACAACCCCGCTCCTTCCGTATGGGAAGGAGTTCTGGTTACGAAGAGGGATTCGTCCGGATCCCACTGACGCTGCTCGGCTCCTTGCATTGAAAGTCGCGCATGAGTGAACCCAAGTTCAGGCATGCGCAGTCACGCACTGCTGGGTCAGAATAAATTAGCAGTGATAGGATTCGCTGGATCATTAGATTTTGCAATCAGCTGTCTTCACATAGGTGCAATATTGAATTGCTCTAGTGCTCGCAGCGAGTTAGATACTTAATCATCGGTGGCCGTCCTACACTCAATACTTAACATAATGAATAGGCCTCTTATGAACAATGGATTTGTGGCTATAGTTCGCCTTTAAACGAATGCTTAATAGTCTTTGTAAAGTCAGTAGGCAGTAATTCACATTGAGCACTTTCTTTATCTCCATTTGACTTGTCCAAATCTAAATAAATTTTTTTTTTTCATGGCAAAACTGAACATATGGATCCTTGCAGAATACGGAGCTGATGCAGAGAGAACAATGCTTGGCATCTGTTTTACATTAACACTGAAGTGATATGAAAGAAATGAACATTAAAACATCATTTATTTTAAGATAAGAACTAAGGGCATTTATTTCAACATAAGAACTAAGGGTGTTATAATTAAGGATGCAATTCTATACCAAATTTGTAATGTAGACTTGTAGTTAACAGTTATGCCATGTTTAACAAGAAGCACAATATTTCATTTTCAGTAAAAAAAAAAAACAAGATTACATTTAATAGAAGAAAAGAAAGAAAGAAAAAGACTTTTTAGCATCATTCTTTGGCAGGTTAATGTAAACTTGTTGATTTACAGTTATTGAGGTAATTTTCATTTGTTTAACTTATTTGGGACATTAACTACTGACCTGGTTAGAAGATGAGATTCTAATGTCTTTGTGGATTTTGCTTTCAGCTTCTATGTTATGAATCAATCTGTTCCAATAACGTATCACTCCCTTGTGTTGGCACTCTTTATGGCCTTATGGTTACCTCAGAAACAAAAATGTGTGGGAATAAGAGAGAGATATAATCACAGTGTTTTATTTCGAGTGATTATTGATCCACCATACTGTATGTGCAGAATTGGTAACACCCGGATTGGATGGACCCCAGTTGTCAACAAGGCACCGTGTGGACTAGTGATGGTTCCATAATTGTATGGGGTGTGTTCACTGGCATGGGTTGGGTATGCTGGTCTACCTGAACACGTCATTGACCGGTAACTGCTACTTTGCATTGCTTGATGACCATTTGCAGCCTTTCATGGACTTCATGTACCCACACAACGATGGAATATTCCAGTGGAGTCATTCACTGTGCCACCGGTTTCAAGTTGTCCAGAATTCTGTGGCCACCACGTTCGCCCGACATGAACCCAATTGAGAGGGAGAGGTCCATTTTCACCCAAAATCCTGTACCTGCAAATATTAGGGAGCTGTGGAAAGCTATCCAGATGGCATGGGTCAACATCTCTCCAGTGGTCTTCCGTCCACTTGTGGAATCGATGCCACATAGTGTTTCTGACCTTTGCGGGGCTACACAATACTAGGTATCTATCCCAAGACTCTTGCAACTTCATTGTATGTCTCTGATGTCTTTTTTTTCCAAGTATATAACAACTACCTAATAGGGGTAAGGTGCAGGGAGATTTCTAGCCTCTTCGGGGAGATGGCAAGTATGCTTCTGTCATTTTCTAGCACAGCCTGTAAAATGACAGAAGCTGATTGGTTGGTACTTTATCTCTCTCCAAGATATGATAAATCTCCAACTATATTTGCCAGATAATTCCTTTTGTGGTGAATTAAAGTTGAAGGTAAATGTATTTGCAACATTATTGTGATCTGACAGCTGGGGCCCTTTGTGTTCTGAGCATAAAGCATGTCACATGCAAATGGAGTACATTAAGGCAGATGCAAGATAAACACAGTAATACACCCAGATACAATCAAAGTGATATTTCCTTGCAATAAGCCCATGCATTCACATTAAACAAAATATGAAATTAAATCATTTCTTACAACGGAGAACTGTCTTCGAATGCCATCTAATAAGTCCCAGCGCAGTACATATCCGACACGGCACTTCCTAAAGCTCCAAAGATATTGAGTGTAGAATTTGATATTATGGGATAGAAACTTGCATTAAAAGCCATGATGATCTCTAAGATTAGTTTTTAAGCTTAGATAAGAGATTACGTTATATTCTTTCCCAGTGCTAAAAAAAAGTAATCTTGTTTTCCTGCATGTAAATAAAAACAGATACATTCTGTAGGACAAAACGGTGACAATGTCACCCATTATTTTATGTGGCTGTGGGATGTACATTTGTGGTCAGTAATACAACCCACACTGAATCATTTTTAGTCATGTTCACTTTATTTTTTTTTTAAATATTGTCAGAATATTTATTATTTTTCATTAATATTATATTTATCTATTGTATAGTGTTTTTATGGACTATATTAAATTTAATGTAACATACTATATATTGCCTGTGTTAGACACTAATTTAAATACTGTCATTAAAATGTTATATTTGCATTATTAAGGTATATTTATCTTGCATTGTGCTGTTTCTTAAAACACTTTTTGTTCCATTTCAGTGTGTCTGTTGCATGTTAACACTGGGCCTGATTTAGAGGTGGATGCTAAAGGAGCTGCGTCTTTTTCACGCAGCGGCTGTACTAATATATGCAAAAGCCTCAGGAGGCGTCTTTGGTACAAAGTCGCCCACTGCTGACTTCTCTGATCCACTGGCTGTGCCCAAAGACGCAGCATCGGATCAAGATCGCGACCATTGGTCTCAGCGCCGGACTTCTGAGTAAACCCATACTTGCCCACATCTGAGGTCGGCTCCCCAGGAGAAGTGGGCTGTGATGGGGGCCAGACCTTCACATCATTAGGCCTCGCCCCTCACTAGGAAATCTCGGTTATTTGAATAGGGGACGTAGCCAAATGACACGATTAGCATAGAATCGCACCATTAAGCCCCGCCCCCTCCCAGGGCGACCGTGGAACAACGGTAAGATTCTCCCCATTCTGCCCACTTCACTAGGAATTGACCGACATCACAGCTGCTTTGAGGCACATGCGCACTGCGCCTCTGATGCATGAGCAATCCTCTAAATATCAACCAACTCTGTAAAAATCACAACAGCGTCCACCTCTGTATCAGCCCCAGTGTTAAAAAAAGTGAATGCGTCTGAGAGGGAGTGCACTATATAAGCAATAAGAAGTGCTTGTTATGTGCTCATCCCCATGCATTGAACTGCGTAACAATTGTGTTTTGTCTCGGATGCAGACCAAAGAATGCATCTATATTGTATTTATTAACGCTGTGTGGTTTATATGTTTTTTTTTCATGCTTTTTGCCTACATTGAAATGGCAGTGTGTTCATAGCTTAAGAAAGCCATATTTATATTATCTCACATTCCTGCAGTGACGTGTAACTCTGGTCACTATGTATATGAGGATGTGCCTCTTTTGTATCTAGTGCAGTATGGAAAAATGTGAGTTCCCAGCACTTTCAGCCTGTAACTCTTAACATTATAAAGGAAGGATCAGAAGAAAATAAGACCTGCCTCCCATGCACCGAACCCACGCCCTGCACCCACCCAAACATTATTTCCCACACTTTTACTGTGTACACTCACCTGTAAATAGGTAACTCTCCTTTAGAAATCCCACATTTTAAATTGTCCTAACAAATATGGATCTCTTCCCCACTAATGCCAATTATAAGGCTATAAGAAGTCACAAGTTCTGCACAAGAGGTAAAGGCTCTCTGTGGTGACTTCTAACATCCTTTTTATTTTACAGTCAAGATATTCACAATGAATCACTTCACTAGAAAATAAAGAGGATGTTAGAAGTCACCTCCTATTACACAACTTTCAAAGCAAGTTTATTGTATGAGTAAAACCGCATATCCAGGTATATTTCATTACTAGGGATAACACCTTTTCATTTTCAGATTCCCAGACAGTGGCGTGATATGGCTAATACTGCAGTAGGGTTACAACCATTTTATTTGTCAAATTACAGGTCATTATCTAACTATTTTAATAAAGAGCCCCCTCATGCCCCTATATATGCCTCAAAGTTCCATCATGCCCTTATATATGCCTAATGCTGGGTACACACTAGATTATATGTTGTCCGATCAGGTGGATCAGAGTGACATATCAGGCACATCATCTAGCGTGTACCCGCTTCGAGGCTGACAATGTGCGCTTCTGCACGTAATCAGCGGCATTCTCCGTCAGCCCTGCATGCAGGTCTGATGGAGGACATCGTTAACAAGGGCCATGTTGCCGAATGCAGCATGGCCCCCGTCGTCGCTACCGGCATCGGCAAATGTCTATGCACTTGCTGATGCCAGCTCCCCCACCGGGTCCCGTCGCGGAAGATGTCGGGCACACTAGACATCGTCTAGTGTGTACCCGGCTTTAGAGTCCCCATCTTTTCTTTATTTTATTATTAAGTTATTTATTTAGTGCCAGCATACTCTGTTGTGCTTTACAATTGGGAACAAAACAAGAGGAAGAAATGGGCAATGGGGAAGGCTGGAGTAGAAGAGAGGACTATCCGGTCATGTACTGACAGTGACATCACCGGCACTGTGCCCCGCCGTGGGAATTGCAGACACCACCGAACTGTTATCTATTCCTTTACAGCACATTTCAAATTGAGTCCTGACACATAATTTATATCTCTGCTCTCCAGGATATTTAACACATATAATGATAACTCTTGTGTATATAAAACAATATGTACCAATTGATGCTAATTGCTAGCTTATTTGATTTGGATGCGAGCTACGCTCCATGTAAGCAAAAGCGTACTATACTCTTCTAAAAAATGACTGCATAAGGCTCTGATCCAGCTTGGTTTGTATTCATTAATTTATTGCTCAATAAACCAGGTATTGCCTTTGATCTTGTCACACAGATGTTACAGACAAAAATGCTTTTTGTGACTTCCTATTGATTTGTTCCTGACACAGAATGCTCCGTTTCACATATTTCTCTTCAGTACAAGAGGAGGGAGAAAAGGTAATTGACTGACTGAGTCATATTAGGGTACAGAAAATTGTTTGAAATTGTTTTTTGTTGTAACCTGCTGAGAGCTGAAGTACATCGGAAGCATTTGTGCTGGAAACAAAACATTTGGACATGTATTTTAACCCTGCTGTGTTCAACAATGGAGAGAACGTCTATGTAATTGTAATATGCTGTCATACCTGTCAGTGTAGCACGGGAGTGCAAAGGGTTAATGACTGCTCATAGAATTCTTTTATTTCTCAGTATGATGCTCAATTATTTACAGTGTCATTGGGTTTGTATAGATACTTATATTCTTCCTCCTTCTATAGCATTGCTATATTTGTGAATTGATGGGAAAATATCAGTGGACAATTATATTAAGTATCACCCTAATAATGGGTTTTTGCGATTCACTGAGCCCTATTTTGTCTGCAATTGCTGTTCTACAAATTGTAGAATTATAGGTAGTGTTTTGAAGCAGAAAGCTATAGAAACGGGGTTAAGCAAGTTAAAAACATCATTCTGTAATTGAGTTTTGGAATACAACCTAGGATTGTTATTGTGTAAATATTTAATTCTGTAATTTCCATATTGCAGCTATATTAGGAATCATTAGCTGAAAGCAGGTGCCACAATTCTAAAACTTCTCAGTTGTATTCTATGTGATCAAGGTACTTTATATATAGTGCCAAAATGTCAGTACATCCTGCAGTGATAGTCTAATCTCTGGTCTATCTGAATGAATCTGTATGCACAACACTATAGAGATAGAACACAACACCTACCTAATATGATATGACCAGCACACATGATGTAGGTCATCTCCTAACATGACCCAACTACAGAACATTATTATTATTTATTATTATAAGGCGCCAATCATTTTACGCAACATTATACAGGCAATATATAATTATACACATCAGTACCTGCCAAATTGGAGGTTACATTAAATTCTCTATCACACACACACCCGCACTAAGGTCCTTTTTTTTTTGGTCAATAGTCAATTATACTACCAGTATTGTTTTGGGAAGAAACCAGAGTACCTGAGGAAACCCTCGCAAACACGTAGAGAGAACATAAAAACTCCAACACAGCTAGTTCTTTGGTTGGAAAGAAATCCATGACCCCAGAGCTATGAGGCCAATGCAACTCCATGCTATAGACATAATCATAATACAATTCTACTTCGCTCTGTAAATACATATGACACTGTACTTACCCAATATGACCACTGGGCATACTCCTAATACCGCTAGTATATTTATTTTGTTAAAGAAACCTTTTCATGTATAGCATGATATAACTCTTTGCAATCTAGTTGATGGCAATATGACTTATTTGTATTTTGTACTCAAATGTGCTATTTTACTTTGCGTAGCTTGCTGTAGCGGCTAATTACTGTTATTCTATACAGTATACATCATAAGTCATCGCAAACATCGTAGACCAACTTACAGCTGTATTTATTCTGAAAACCTCCCACGTCCATCCAATGTACAAATGGCAGTATTCTTAGTGTTAGACCCCTTAGTGTTAATCCTTAGGAATGCTATTTCTGTGCTCAACCAAGTTTTCGCTAAATAAGAGAGTGAACTGCTGGTTGCATATGACAACAAAATTATTTAAAATTACACCTGGTGCTTGTATAATGTACAGTGAACTGACTGTTTTAACTAATCAGTAATGCATGTGTACAGCAGTACCACAAAGCTGGTTTGTACTAATCATCGGACAAAGAAGTTTCAGTATCAGTGCGGAGGACACGACTGAGTAATGGCACACTATGTAGCTAAATTCAACTTTGTTTTAATCAATGCAGATGAAAAATTAGAATTACATTTTGTAGTTGCAATTATACAATTGCATCATGTGCACACATAAAATAATTACATGTTCTATTTATGTGTACTTACAAGGTGTTTGAATTTACAGTATCAAGTTCTTTCACAAAGTGATATAGTTATCTCCAATGCTGATGTTACTGTCACAAGCACTGTCACCAGTGTATATGCAAATGACTTGATTTGCATGATTGCACATGAAATGGACTGACATTTATATTGACACTTTGCATTTCATTATACTGCAGATTCACATGTATCCCAATAAATTGAAATAGGAATTATTAAGCAGTTATGTATCATACATATTTATGTGTTGCTGACAGTGTCTATATCTCTTTCAGGTAATATATACAATACTCACTAGTGTATATCATAAGTTTATTAAATGACACTGCGGATTTCTGTGATAATATAAAGGCTCAAAGCCACAAACAAGGCTCTGCCGTGACTACTAATATCCTTATGCTGTACATTAGGGTGTACGCTTTAATATGCAGGTGCTCCTAAACCTGAAGCCATGACACAATATCTATACAGATAATATTTACAAAGATTTATACACATTTTATCTGTGGGGTAATATATGAATGCAGAAAAATGTGGTTCTACTGAACATTTGTTTATATAATTGTGCCTAGTGTATATTCTATACACTTGTATTCATTCAAGGATTTTACTTTTATGATTGAAATGATTATGTCTGTTAGTAAAATTCAACTTTAAAGGTGCCCATCCACTAGACGGTTAAGTTGAGCGATTGAAAGATAACAATATCGTTATTGTTCAATCGTTTGCAAATCGTTTGCAAAAATGTCTACAACAACCAGTGATGCGCGCTCCCGCCTGCCGTTTAGACTTCTATCATCGGGCAAACATGCTGGACAACCTGACAATGTTGTAATCGTGCAGTCATTTTCATGTCTTTAAGTGGATGGGCACCATAAGACTCTGCCTACAATAACACATGGACCACCTCATTCATTAATGTTTTTTTTTTCTATTTTCTTTTCCACACTTGCCCTTAGTTATGTTTTATATAACAATGAGGGGATATTAGTTTGCCATAATTTAAGTATCACTATTTTACATTTATGCGCTAGAATTGTAAGAGCAATTTGTAATCCATTAATTGGGTTTCTCTATAAAATGCACCTAGATGGATCAAACGGAAAATAGTGGGTAAAAGCTCCTGCGTTTTCCACCTCGGACTTTGGGCAGGCTCAGGCATTGGGAATTGTGGCCATTGGTGGGAGTGTGGTTGTGTTCTATACATTACTATTGTGCATGTTGTTGCAAGATGGATCAGGGACCTTTATCGTGGCATTAGAAAGGGTATGGTTATGCCACCCCTGCACTGCTGAGTCCCGGTAATCTGTACCCCCCTCCATTTTGGCACCCCTGCATATGGAGATTATATACTTCCCAATCTAATAGCTCCAACATGAGGTTGTATATCACATTCTACTTGCAGGGGTAGTAAAATTGTCACGGGGTGGCAATTATCAGCAGAAGTGGTGGACAGGACCGAATTTCTGGATTATTGACTAGTCTTAAGGCCCCTATTCATGGTGCGATATGCACCTTGCGATGTGACTTGCGATCCGACGGCCGACATATTGGGCGGTCCCCACACACGGAGCGATCAGGTGGCCGACCGCCTGACATGCCGGCACTCCCTCCCCCACCCGCATAATGCTGCATGGGATCGTACATCGAATCCCCAGATCAAGTGAACATGCAGTAAGATCTGGAGGTGCGATGTACGTACCCACGGGAGCGTGCACTGGCCGATATCATGCCCACACACAGTACGATATAGCAACGATATCATACCAATCCATCAAATCGGCTGCTATATCGCACCGTGTATGGGGGCCTTTATTCTTATTGGCATGATGGTTACATAATTTATTTTCATATTCCTTTTTGATATAATAAATGAATAGTTATTTACTATTTGACTGGTGCGAGATGACTTATTTAAGATGGTAAGTAGCAATTATGAATTATACATATTGACCGGTACCATTTTGGACGTGACACACTTCTGATTGGATGTTACTTGTATCTCAACGAATGGAGAACAAACTCCCCACCTATACACCTAGCACTGTGTGCCATATACATAATAATTGATGAATTGTCTATCAATTTAATTACCCCACTGTATCTCAGGAGTATAGTGGTCCCACAATTGTGCCACAATATCTGACCTTGTGGTAGAACGAGATGTCTTAAGGCCATGAAACACTGAATTGTAACTTGCAAAGATCCTCTTATATTAAATAAAACAATTGTCTTTTGTTACGTCCACAAATTATTCTGTAAACTCATTACCAAGAAAGCATATTATACATTTTAGAGTGGTTTCCATAAACTAAGGCGTACTTGAATTTAATTTAATTAATTTAAAGTATAATTTTTTTAGATAAATGGATGTGGTGCAAAATGTCAACATTCAGGATGTCGACACCATGATGTCAACATGTTCTTAATGTCTACATTCATAGGGGCTTATGTAATAGGTTGCGAACTGCTGTGGCTGCGGGAACTCCTGTGAGTCTTCCCGTATTTTTAAAGCTGCAATCATTTTAAAGCCAAAACTAGCTTGGTCCTGCCTTTAAAATGATTGGAGCTCTAGAAATATGGGAACACTCACAGGGGTTCCCACAGCGGCCTATTACATAAGCCCTATAATGTTGACATGGTAAGGAGGTCGACATGTCAAATGTTGACATCCACAATGTCAACATTGTGAATGTCAATCGGCATGTCAACCATGCGGCCTAATTCTAACTCTAAAATCATTTTCAACATTCTGTCAATGTAGACTTTCGGAATGAGGACGACATATGTTGACATTCCCTTCTCAGCTATCTGAATGTTGGTCTGTTATCCCCAGGAACAATTCTATTTTCTCCTTTTGACATCTGAGTGACAGCATAGAACGGTAAGTAATGGGAGGATGGAGTCTTCCTGCTGATTGCTAAGTATTACAGGACTATAATGCAAGGATTATGCTTTGTGTCATGATGCAATAATAGGCAAAACTCATAGCAAATATATATAATTATTATTTTTTCAATTACACCTTTTTTTGTTGCAGTCTAACTGTAATACGTTCTTGGCAAAGTTTCTGTTTGTAGCTATGTTGCTGTGAGCTGTTTTATGATTTCAGCTTTATATTTTTCCCATTTAGAAGATATATTGGCTATGCCTGGTTGTTGACACATGGTAGCACATTGCTTTTTGTTGTTGGCAGCTGCAGGGGCTAGCTATAAAGCAGGAGCAGGGTAAAGGTTTCCTTATCTGCAAGTTGTTTTATTTTGTTCTTCTACATTAGTGGTGTCAAACTCGGGCCCTTCAGCTTTTGTGGGACTACATATCGCAGCATGTCCTGCCACAGTTTTAACATGCCTTAATAGCAAAACTGTGGCACTGCATGCTGGGATGTGTAGTTCCACTGCAGCTGGAGGGCCCGAGTTTGACACCACTGTATCTACCTCATGTTTTACTGTAATAAGAGTTGTACCGCCATTTATGATGTCATGAGAAGGGGGTGGGGCCGGAAGCCACTGTAATTACAGCTCTGATCGGAGAATCCTCAGGGATTGGGCTGTAAGGGCTGCAGGATTTACTGCCTGGAGCATCCAGCGGCATTGAACCAGCAATTTTGGCTGCAAGGTGCTGTTCTAGGTACCCTGCTAGCCAGATGCAGGAGCTGTGGGTAAGTGGCAGTGCCGCTCACAGAGCTCTGCGCTTTGTGCGGCGGCAAATCTCGTATACCCCTAGTTACAGCACTAGCGTTGTGGGCATGTAGGAATACTTGTATGCATGCACATAGCAACCAATCAGCTTTGAGGTAGCATTTATAACATACAATCTATAAAATGATAAGTAGGAACTGATTGGCTGCTATGGAGTATGGACAACTTCTCCACTGGTCCACTTCTCCACGCTTTACACTGCTTGTTACCTTAACCCCATATGCTGTAAATAAAACTGCATTGAAGGGAAATCATTATTGTATTCTCATTATGTACAAATGTGATTGAGTTTCTATATCTGTATAACTCATTTAAAGGCATTTTATGGTGTCAAATCCACAGAGTGTTTTGTAAAGGTGGAGTCGGTAGACAGTGAGGTGAAGTGTGCTGGGTCTGAGGGTGTGTGAATTACAGTATGTTTTGGGAGACAGGCTTTCCTGTTTCCACTACAGTAAGGAATAGGGGGAGGATATTAAGCATTTGTTGAAAAAAGTACAGCTACCGTTTCCATTGAATAAAAAGAGACAAAGAAAAAAGGGTTATTCATGTTGCATACAAACGTAATGAATACTGGATTAGATTAAATTGGAGATTCCAACAGTAATTGCATTATCAAAATTCCATGTGACATAACTGATGTTATGAATCATGTCATTTATATACAGTATTCATTTTTACAGGTGGTAACTATTATATAACATTTTTAGCCAGTGATGCATTACAAGTCACCTGAAATATGGTAACATATTACTACATTCCTTGCATATACACTATAATAGGAGCAACATAAATAGTGTAGGAAACGTATAAAAGTGAAGAACAATAGGCATGGGCATATCTACCATAGGTACAAGGGGTGCAGCTGCTATGGGGCCCAGAGCTGAGGGGTGCCATCTTCCTTGTCAAAGTTACATGTATTATATACATGTTACACCATTGGGAGGCACATAGGGGCCCTTACAAACGTTTGCTATAAGGCCTTCAAATACCTAGTTACACCCCTGAAAATAGGAAAAAGAATAGTCAAGATTATGGAATTCTTAAATAATTGTAAGTTTAACTTGTACATGTCTTTACCGTTTAACATCGAGAGTCTGAGAATAGTGCATGCTGGCTCCAAATAGGGAACAAGGTTGTGCCATACATTACACTGGGCACCCCCAAACCCCTTCCACTAGGCCCTTGTATCGCTACTCACACCAGTAGCTGTAGGACGCACCCAAATGTCATCTAATTTGGGACAGTTGGGGGGTACTTATCCCCTCATATTTTTTCTAATAAGGTTATCATCTGATTTGTACTTTGAATGTGTTTAATTGTGACCTGTCATACAGCATACACTGAGTTAACTGATATCCTTATGCAAACATTTTTAACTTATGATTTTTATTTCCATATTTTTCATGATATCAAAGATGTATGAACATCACCTAGCCCAGCTGTTGACAAATTGCAGTATATTGATTAGTTATCATTTTAATTAAATAGCCCTAGGCACTGGTATACAGATGAAAAATAGACAAATGTCAGGACAGGGATAATGTACAGTTTCTGTTTCTGGGAAATTGTTTAATCAAAAATATTATTTGGCATTTAATTTATGCATGTTGGTACAGAACCTTCCTTGGTTGCCAACTCTTGAAAATATTTTTTAGCTAAAATGTCATAAATATTTACTGATTACATCCTTAATAGTAAAATTAGCAGGAAATAGAGATAAAAAGGAGTTTAGATGATGAATATAGAGTAGGAGGATCATTTACCTGTTTAGACCCAGAACAACTGTCATGAAATAGAGATTTGTTTACTGAGTTGGCAATCAAAATGTATAGTTCAGGATTCCCAACCATCCCAATTCTGGCAGAACAGTCAAGCTTTTCGGCACTGTTCCACTCTCCCAGCCCTGTTGGGGGGTGGAAGGCCCCCTTCAGCCGCAAGCTTTGTACAGATGCCATGCGAGTATATGGAGAGAGGGACATGGGGCATGCTCAGCAGCTTCTGGGGGACTAAGCATGCTCAGCGCGATGAAAAGAGGGGACGTGGCTCGCCGGCATGGCATTTCCCACCAGGCCACGCCTCATTGCCACTAAGCCTTGTTCCATCTTTTGGGCATGCGTTGATTTTGGCAGGACAGGCCCCTCTTTTCGGGCACTGTCCCGTTTGTTGTGTCCTGCCGTGTGTGTTTGTGTGTGTGTGGGGGGGTATTTGGGAGTGACAAAATGGACCGTGGCTCACGGGCACAGCATTTGCCACACTTAGGCACCCACTAAGGTCCCGATCTAAATATGATTTAACTCTGAGACCACATTAACTAAAAAAAAAAAAAAATCATTTTAAAAAGGAAACAAATGGTAAATAAAAAGTTTGCATAAAAGTATCTATTCAAATATCAGGAAATGCCGGCCATTTCCCATGGATATACAAGCCTTGGTAGCTTCATTGTTGGTGGAACGGACAACCAGCCAAGACTGCTACATTTTTGAAAATAGACCATTTTCTTTACATGGGTTTCTTTTCTGCATTAAATAAATGTTGTGCTAAATCGTCTCCATTCTCATTAATAGTATTTTATTGAAGGGTCCCTCATCATTTGCTCTATTTATCCAGATCCTGGAGTGCACAAATAGCCTTTGCCTCTGCTAATCACCTTTAACATAGAAGGAAAGATTCAACAAGGCACCTCTAACGCTTTCAATTTAATTGTAAGCACTTTCATGAGCAGGGCACGCTCGTCATTTTTTTGTCTGCTATGTATGTCCCTGTTTTATTTATACTCTGTTTACTCCATCCTTTGGCACTGTAGATCACTGTTGCACCTTACAAATCAGAGACAACAATACTAATATCATAGAGTCAATAGAAAAATAATACTGTGTTGCCCTTAGGTATAGAAAACCAACTTATAGTGGTGGCTAGTGATGATTATATAAAATCAGCAAGGGGTTAGTGTGCTAAGGGCCTGATTCAGCAGATGGACCGCACGGCTGCGTTCAAACGCACCCGCTAGCTGCGAAAATATGCTAATGAACACAATCACATGGCAACCATAGCACTACACCGAGACGCCCATCACTGTATAAAGCTACCCACTTCCCATGACATGTATCTACAAGTCAGCGAAAACATCGGTAACATCAAGTAACATCGGAACCATTCGCATAATTGTGCTTGATCTGACCCTATCTCACAAACTGCTAAACTTCCTGTCGCCATCTAGACCTATGCCAGTGCATACAATCGCAGGGGCTTAATTATGCACGTCCCTGTAACAGCTTTCAAACGCACAGGCGAGAAGCTGCAGTGAAGGGACAGGGCAGCTACGGGAATCGGGACTCAGGTAGGACCAACTGCTTCTCTCACCCACCCTCTGTACCTCACACTAATTGCTTCTCTCACCCACCCTCTGTACCTCACACTACCTACTACTACCTCTCTCACCCACCCCCTGTACCTCACACTACCTGCTTCTCTCACCCACCCTCTCTACCTCACACTAACTGCTTCTATCACCCTCCCCCTGTACCTCGCACTAACTGCTTCTCTCACCCACCCTCTGTACCTCACACTATCTACTACTACCTCTCTCACCAACCCCCTGTACCTCACACTAACTGCTTCTCTCACCCACCCCCTGTACCTCACACTAACTGCTTCTCTCACCCACCCTCTGTACCTCACACTAACTGCTTCTCTCACCCACCCCCTGTACCTCACACTATCTACTACCTCTCTCACCAACCCCCTGTACCTCACACTAACTGCTTCTCTCACCCACCCTCTCTACCTCACACTATCTACTACTACCTCTCTCACCAACCCCCTGTACCTCACACTACCTGCTTCTCTCACCCACCCTCTCTACCGCACACTAACTGCTTCTCTCACCCACCCTCTGTACCTCACACTAACTGCTTCTCTCACCCACCCCATGTACCTCACATTAACTACTACTACTACTACCTCTCTCACCCACCCTCTGTACCTCACACTAACTGCTTCTCTCACCCACCCCCTGTATCTCACATTAACTACTACTACCTCTCTCACCCTCCCCCTGTACCTCACACTACCTGCAGCTTGCACTGCACCCATGATGTAACATAGGACTGTATTATATATTTATATAATGGTGTCATTTGTATTTGTGTTACTTCCATATATATCAGGCATGGCAAACCGTTGTTACAAACCTGTGAAGTATCTGCCCTGAGAAGCCTGGGGTATTGCCAGTAGTATTTCTGTATGAAATGGCATTTTTCATTGTTTTATGTCTGCAATTAATATCTACAGGGGGCAATGCATATGGGCACTACTACAGGGGGCAATGCATTTGGGCACTACTACAGGAGGCAATGCATATGAGCACTACTACAGGGGGCAATGTATACGGGCACTACTATAGGAGTGCTACGAATGGAGGCTGGAAAACTGGGGCAGGAGGATGGAGAGACAGGGGGTAGAAGGAGGAATATATTTAGCCCTTCATGCCCCACTTTGATGCTACCCCATATCTTTATTTTTTCTTCTCTTTACTTTAATCCCATATGGACCCGCCTCCTCCCTGGAACACTTGAAGGGGGGGGGGGGCACCATAGCACGCACGTGCTCCGGGCAGAGCCGTAACTAGACTTAACACACCCAAAACAGGGGAATGGCCTCATGGGAAAGGGACAGGGAAGAGATAGGGAAGGCCAGGAGATGCTGGGGAAAAAAGAAGAGGAAGCTACAAGTGAGAAGGATAATAAACAGGAAAATTGACAGGCCCAAACAGCCCCCTCTGCCCTGCGGTGCCCTGTACCATGGCACTGGTCGCACTACCCTAGTTACGGCCCTGGCTCCGGGCGCCCTGGCTACACGCTACTCCTCTGCTTATAACCAATGGAGGGATTGGAATGTACACATCTCTGGGGGGGGTTTATATAACAGCTTCATAATGAGGGTAATCAGGGAGATTGCTAGACTCTTCAGGGTGTCAGGGAGATTGCTACTATTTCAGGGAGTCTCCCTGACAATCAGGGAAGTTGACAAGTATGCACTGGCCTCATTTGTATCTTAAAAAAGACGGCATCATTTATATGTTAAGCTAATGACAACGAAGACAACATAAATGAACAGATTCACATATATGCACAGCAATGACAGCCAGCTAGTCAAATATCACTTTATGTGTAGCACTAAAACAATGCCGTAACCTGGCGATTTTTTGCCCTGTGTCAGCCCTACTCCTATCCCCCCAACATGTGATGTCACAATGTCACTGTTAGAGAGCAGTGCGCTCCAGCACTGTCTCCTCTCTCTGCCATACATGCTGGGTAGTACTGGGGGCATTACTACTGGGAGCACTATTACAGGGGGCACTACTAATGGGGGCACTACTAATGGTGTCATTGCATAAGGGGCACCACTACTGTGGGCACTTCATAATGGGCACCACTACTGGGGGCACTGCATAAGGGGCACTACTGCTGTGGGAATTTTGTGTAGTGGCACTAGTGCTGTGGGCATTCTATAAGGGGAACTACTACTGTGGGTATTGTGTATAAGGGGCACTACTGTGTGTCATAACACCTACAGCACGCACTGTCCCTTTATTGAAAAAGTGCAGAGGATGGGGGGGATGGAGTTCCACCACGTCTCTAGGACCACTTTAAGCACTGGTTACAGTCAGTGGCGTCCCTACCTTTCTTGTCTCCCGGAGCGGGGAGTATGTACTGCCAGCCGGGGAGTATATTTGCGCAGCGGCAAATAAGGGATCGTGGGCTCGTGTGAGTGGGTGTGGCCTCACGGCCCAAACCCCCGTTTTTTGTCACACCGGGGTGCCGGAGGTGCAGGCTGCCCTGGGGACCAGTCTGTGTGAAGTGCCGGCTCCCTTACTGTTCTAGGAGCAGAGTGCTGCATGTAATGCAGCACCCGGCTCTTGTTCGTCAGGGTTTTTTGTACAACCGATGACGGCTGATGGTATGGATCGCGGTATGAGTATGTCTGTGTACGAGGTGGTCCACTGAAAAGAGAGTCCCAAATGTAATAGGCTCTGAAATGCTGAGCCTGTGCAATTCTGGAGCTATAGCAGCTAGATTTAAAGTGGCAATTACTTTTAATGCAAAAACAAACTGGTTTTGTCTTAAAATGAATTGATGATTTATATCTAGCAGTTATATCACCAGAATTGAGCCAGACCCAGCCAATCAGAGCCTATTACATTTGGAACATGAGGTCCTTCAAGTGCAGCATTTTCACTTACTGTTCAATACTTTGGTAACAATATTTTACAATTTTAAAAAGGAAAAACAAATTTCCACGAAGGTGAAAATGGCTTTTAATCTACTGTACAGTTGAATACCAGTTACTCTGAAATATAGAGTATGTGTGTTTGGTGTACATCAGAGAGAAATTATACAGTCTTGCTGCCATGTGCATCCATCCTATTAATATAATAAGAAAACCATTTTGAGTGAGCAAAATGTGTCACTTTCTGTTTAAATGTGACATGCCCAACCTATTAAGCAATTGTCTGCCTCTGACGCCTTAATAACCATATATTACATCTGCTTTCTCTATAATGCTGTAGCAGCATCTGATTGATAGGTTACCTGTCTTGGAGGATTCTTAATACTAAGTAGGTAAAAGGTAGGACAATAACTCTCTAGTGATTTTTCTTTTACCACATTAATAATGATGCATGGCTTTGTGAAACAGACAACCTGCAATGAGCTTTCCTCTGTAACAGGCAATACATTCTTCGTTTTCAGCAATGTAATTATCAGGAAGCAGTAGTTCCACAATTAATTAGTAGCTACTGTCAGAGATAGAAATGCACATTTATATATACAGTATGTGCTATATGTTTCATTATCCAGTTTAACAAAGACACATGTTTGTGTCAATTATATATAAAAAATATTACACCCTCACTGTAATAGTAGTCTTCTGTACCGAAAGGCTGCTTAGCACATCAGGAATACAAAATAAAACTTTGAAGTGTGAAACCCTACTGGTGCTGTGGTACACTTACTTGGAGGTATATTTACTAATATGCGGGTTTTTAGAAGTGGAGTTGTTGCCCATAGCAACCAGTCAGATTCTACTTAGCATTTATCTAGCACCTTCTAGAAGATAATAGCTAGAATCTGATTGGTTACTATGGACAACATCCCCACTTCTATAAATCAGCACTTTTGTAAACATACCCCTTGGAGTACCTGTAGTAGTGTTGCTCACCCTCTCTTTGTGGCTCTCCTTTGCTCCGGCTATGGAGTGGGTATGGCATCCAGGACCATCAGGGCCCCTGTGCACCTTGGTGCATAGCACAAAGCACTTGATAGAGGGAACACATATGGACAATAGTGGCAAACACAGAATTTGGAAAGGGGCGTTTCCAAATCCTTGGTTACTGAACCAATGAAAAAACATCTAGCCACAAATAAATAAATATATATATATATATATATATATACCTTTATCACATAAAAACAAGAATGAGGCAGGCAAATAAATACAGCCAGCATGATCTATTAAAGACCCCCCTCCCCCCAGTAGTGCCCCTTATACAGTGTTCAGAAACCCCCTCTGCGTGCGTGTATTAATAACAGGTGCAGTGTAATAAACAAATGTTGTGCGCCAGACTATCATGATGAAAGAACAAGAAAAACTTTATTTACACTCCTCCATGTCCTCCAGCACAGTAAGCATAATGGCTACAAGCTCTATTTTGCCAACTTCCTCCAGCACAATACTTGCAGCAGATGGTAAACGCTGTATATTCTAATCTTGATGGTTGCAAAAGATTACTTAAACTTTCCACTCTAGAAGTGGAGTTGTTGCCCATAGCAACCAATCAGATTCTACTTAGCATTTATCTAGCACCTTCTAGAAGATAATAGCTAGAATCTGATTGGTTACTATGGACAACATCCCCACTTCTATAAATCAGCACTTTAGTAAACATACCCCTTGGAGTACCTGTAGTAGTGTGGCTCACCCTCTCTTTGTGGCTCTCCTTTGCTCCGGCTATGGAGTGGGTATGGCATCCAGGACCATCAGGGCCCCTGTGCACCTTGGTGCATAGCACAAAGCACTTGATAGAGGGAACACATATGGACAACAGTGGCAAACACAGAATTTGGAAAGGGGCGTTTCCAAATCCTTGGTTACTGAACCAATGAAAAAACATCTAGCCACAAATAAATAAATATATATATATATATATATATACCTTTATCACATAAAAACAAGAATGAGGCAGGCAAATAAATACAGCCAGCATGAATTATTAAAGACCCCCCTCCCCCCAGTAGTGCCCCTTATACAGTGTTCAGAAACCCCCTCTGCGTGCGTGTATTAATAACAGGTGCAGTGTAATAAACAAATGTTGTGCGCCAGACTATCATGATGAAAGAACAAGAAAAACTTTATTTACACTCCTCCATGTCCTCCAGCACAGTAAGCATAATGGCTACAAGCTCTATTTTGCCAACTTCCTCCAGCACAATACTTGCAGCAGATGGTAAACGCTGTATATTCTGATCTTGATGGTTGCAAAAGATTACTTAAACTTTCCACTCTACATGTACATCTCCAGCACAGTCTTATGCATATGACACAGCAGTTAAATGGCAGCACGTACCTGGTGTTGCTGGACACATTTTTCTACCTGTCAGTACATACTGAATGGTGTATTTGATGGCGACCATCTTGCAATGACCCCTCCCCCCCTCACTATGCTGCGCTTCTCAGGGGCTATCACACAGGGATCCAGCAATACACAACACATTGAGGAATTCATCCCCTCACACGGCTGTCTCTTCACAGGAGATCTCTCACCAATCTTCCACTGTGGTACCAGGCAGCACTCCCTCTCAAATCCTATGCAGGGGTCTCTCTCTTGCTGCCGGGACTCCCACTCACTCCATGCAGACACTCCTGGTCTCCAGCTGCAGTATCATTATCTTTGCAGCACCTCCTCCATCTCTTTCTTACAGGACTTCTTATACAGCGCCCTTGTCTATAGGATCTTCCCCTTCTTATATAATAGGGCAACTTCATGGCTTCTCACATAGGCCCCGGATTGTGCAGGGGCTATCCATGGTCTTATCTGTGGGTAATTTAAGGGGGGGCCCAATCTTACAGGGAGCTCCCCCCTTTTCTCACAGATGGTTGGCACTTCATAGGGGGGCCCTTTGTTTATTGGGCCTTGCCCTTTAATCTACCTGTGCCTTTGAGGCAGTGAGATGCCGGGGTACCACAGGACCTCCCTCCTCCCATCACTCCACGCCCCAGCGTAAAATAGGTGAGTCTTTTGGAAACTGCAGCTATAGACAGGATGTGATCATACCCACCATGAGGCCACACCCCCTTGCACTGAGTGGCTAGTCTGCATCACTGCACTACCTGTGCATTTGATCCTCCGTGCCCTCCGGTGAGGTGGTGCTTAAACCAGGCGACCCTGAGAGGCAGAGCTTAAGTCTGGCATCAATGGCTGTTACAGAAGAAAAAGGTAATCTATGATCTCAGAAGCTGAACATGGGGTGGTGGTAATTCAAACCAATATTTTATATTTTTTTCTCAATATCAAACTTGATACAATATTAAAAAGTATTTTATAACTTTTATAAACATCGGTACAATTTCCTACTAGCAGAGGACTAAGAGCGCCACCTGAGTGTAATTATACCAATATAATATAATAATAGTTTTGTAGCTATAGACAATTAGAGGCAGATAAAAACAACATATTTTATCTGACTTTCAGACTTTTTGAAGAAGTCTGAAAGCCAGATGAAATGCGTTGGGTGCTCCATGGTCTTACCTTTCATGTACCTACCTCATACTCTGATTAAGACAAGCACCTTGCATTTTGCACTTTCATTTATGAAAGCATTTTTTCCATGAAATGTTTTTATTATATTTATTGTCTTTATCTACCTCTATTAGTCCGTAATTGTCTTGCTGGTTGTTGTTTTTATATGAAATTTGTCTGAACAAATGTATTTTAAACTTTTTAAACTGTTGCAAGTTGGCTGATACCTATTAATGTGGGGGTATAGGGATATAGGAATCATTATAAGGGTTTTAGCTCATTAATTTGCACTAATCACATCAGTTGTTTCCTGTGACAGATTGAATCTTTTATTTGAAGGCATTAACCACTTTATAATCACTGCCAAACCCATTAGGTACATATTCTTTTGCACAGACACTTGTATGCACTAGGTACATTTTTTAAGTTCTACTTGAAGGTGATTATCCTTCTACTTTTATCATTATCTCTTGATTATATACACTTTGTTAGATTTAGTATAGACACTTTATAACACCTTGCACAAGATACATTGTTTAATATAAGGTTATCACACTATTATTTATATCTGAGCACTGATTGTAGCTGTTTATCAAGTTTATTGTTTACTATATGTGAAAAACACTGTCATTTAGTATATGATATACAGTAGGTGAATAAAAAACACATATCTCCTCTTACCAAATAGCAATGCCAATGGGTCTTAAGGAAAAAAAAATCCTACACATTATGCTGCAATAATACTAAATAGGTTGTAGTCCCTTAGTATTGACAGCTAATCACTGCTTTTTACAAATAGGTCCTGTTTATTTTTAATAAGATTAAAGGAGAAGGCAACAGATGATTGGTTGATTGTGGCCACCAATTAAACACTGGCTGGAATTTTCACCCACCCGGCCCAGTTTCAGATATCATAAAGGCGAAACCAGTGATCACCTTTTAATATACGTAAGGTATTGAACACATTACTTCTGCTGCAATGACCTCAAATTATAGTCTGTATGTTCTATTGTATGTGTAGCCCCATTTTTAGAGTAGAGCAGTGCAATATGTAACGTTAGTGATTACATACAAAGCAGCACTCATCGAAAACCGACGGTGTTAGTGAAACAAGTGCACTCACTGCATGTTAGTGATTAGTCTAATTGTCCTGTGTGTGCGCTCTTGCTACCTCCCCTTCCCCAATTACTCCAGGCATGCCCAAGTCAGATAGTTGTGCAAAGCGAATGATAGGAAGTAAATATTTAGGAAAGTGTGGAAATGCTCCACTCTTCCCTCCATATTTGCCTTATTAGAGAGACCCCTATGAACTTGCCTGGGGCGTTGCAACCTAAACCTACAGAAAAAAACTTGCCTGCATTCTGGTGTTTGAAGAGAAATAATATCAGATAAAATATAGGATTAGTGTATAATAAAAACTTAATTTTTATTAAAATGTGTTTTAACTTAATTTTGAATTGTACCCAATCTATTTCATTATATGCTCATAAACCCACAGACGGATTATGTATAAAATAGTAAAAATTATTATTATATTTTTTAATAGTTGAAATTTTGTATTTGCTCACAGTCACATTTTTTTCTATTTCATGGGTTTTATTTGTGGCCTCTGGTGCAGAACTAATAAAACTTAAATAGCTATAAAGGATTTAAAAGCTTTCTTTGTTTGGAATTATTTCTTATTATCTTTTGAACAGTAATTGGTTTGGACTTGGAGTTAATGGTAGTTTTACAGGACAAGGAAATGAGCAGTGGCTGCAAACTGTGATTAGTCTGCATATCACACCTTTTCCATCTATTCAGTTTACATGCTTAGTGCACTGAGGTACGCTTTACTTCACTTACACAACTACACTTAATATTGCTATTAATTTGTACTTTTCTGTCTGCCAGTTCAGCACACTTTACGTGATTGTAGTTTTGTGCATGTTTTCACTTGAAGTAAACAGGATGATTGTTTAATTTTAAAGAGTTTGGATTCTGGCAGAGAATAGCAGGTTCCTTGCCCTGGCAACGAGAATGCCTTGCTTCATAGTCTTCAAGCTGCTCTTGTCCTATATGAGACATACAGGGCCTGATTAAACCTTAGGGGGGCATGAGGCACTTAAGACAAGGGGGGACCCTGGCTGTGGCCACTGTGTGTGTTCCTGTTTCACCCGCACCTCCATGAGGAAGAAACACAGGTCTTACCTGCACTCCTGCAGTTGGGGCAGACACCGGAGCCTCCTCTTGGTAAGCACTGCCTCCCTCGCCAGCAGCAGCTCTCCCAGCATGGCAGCTCACTGGCTTACCACCCTGTCCCTCTCCCTTTTACATGCCTTCCACTTCTCTGTCTCTCATCTCCCTGCATAACCCTTCTGATAGGTCCTTACACCCTCCCTTCTGCTGCGCTATTTGTCACTTTCGCCGTACTGAATTTTGATTGGTTCATAACAGATCTGTGGGACGTAGTTATTTGGGCAGAGTGGCGTAGGCTGGAGACAAGCAGAATTGTCAACGGGGATTAGCACCAGAGCTGAGTTGGAGCTGCTCCAGCTGAGTGGGCCACCTGAGAGAGGTGGGCATGCAGGTACTTGCCCCCTGTGCGCTCTCCTCTTAATCCGGCTCTAGAGACATAGGACGTGTTTCAGACCCATTCGCTAGTTGCGGCTGCTCGCTCCCAGCGTATGGAAACTCAGCTAAGTGCTCGCACAGCAAGACATAAGCACGCCCACTATGTCTTGGCGAGAGATCACTTTGTGTTTATAGACTCCCACCAGCCTGTCTTTAGCCGCCCACTAGCGTATGTCATACAACCATCGGTACATCGGGAACCATCGGATCAGACAGCAGAGCTTGCGGTTGACTGTACCCTACCGCAAGCACTGTGAGCAATCCTGTGTAAAAATCTCCCAGGTGACGTGTACTATGTCGCTGCCTGTTAATTATGCACGCCTCTGAAATGGAGTTGAAACACTCTAGCACGCCTGCGTCCGCAACTCCACTCCCTCGTTACTACTGCCCTGCCCCTGTTACCACCCTCAAACGGTCTCTCTTGTCACTCATTCCACTGGGCTGTCATGGCAGGACGAGCGAGCACATTCTGATCGCTCGTACTGGTTTGCGCACGCCCACTGCGAACTATACGCATGCGCACAATAGTGAACATCGTCTGCAATGAGCGGCCGCTTGCTAGTGAACGGGTCTGAATCAGGCCCATAATCTTTGCATAGTAGGAAAAAATAAACTACATTTACTCTTGTGTTACTGGCTTTTTGCTTAAAAAATTTTAAAATAGATACATTTTACATATTTGGATTGTGACATTGAAGACTGGATTGTGAAATCACTCATTCAACACAAACATAATTTTGAAAATAACACAAGTGCTGCTATTTTATTTTCTATAATAATCAATTGTAAATGAAAAAGGCCACCCCATACAGCAAAAAGGGTGGAAACCCCTGTTCTCGGCAGTGGTGGACCCAGTTTGTCTATAGTTCACAACACAGCTCCATGGAAGCGCTTCCATGGACATTGTGGGCAGAGACGCGACCCACATTTTCAAGATGGCGGCCATGGTACTGAGGAAGTTAATCCCTTGTGCTGCCATGCCATTTTCATATGAACTATCGGTGATAGGCAACATATACTCTAATTGTATAATGTGTTTTAACATGTTATATATTTAATGGGTTGTACGCAGTTGTAGAATTGTGGAAACATGTGTAAATGAATGTGCAATGCACTTACAGTATAGGAAGATATTTTGTTTTAGAAGGCTTTGACATTTGGAAACAGATTGTTCATGGGACATTCTCACATAGGAAGTCAATGAACTCCAGGGGGTATTCATGTATTGGGGAGGTTTCTAAGGTACTAGGAAACAGAACGTTAGATGCTAAATCAGATTGTGTATGGACAATCTGGTTTGGGTGTTATATGTATGAAAGGAAAGAGGAAGTTGTTAGCTCTGTCAGCTACCGTGCAGACTGCTCCATGGTGATAGACCAGTGGGAATTAGCTGACACTAGCAGTAAGTGTTGCAGCAGCCTGTCCACACATACCCAGAAGCAGGCGGCTTCAGTGCAGGAGCCTGGTGGGGGCAGTGTTACCCGCCCATTATGCAGTGGAAGGAGTCAGTAACTAGAGGTTACTGACGGTGATAGGGAGTCCCTAGGAGTGATGAAGTAAGGCCACTCAGGTTACTCAGGGACGAGTAAACACCCTCTATTCTCATTAGTGATCAAAATATCTGTAATCGCCTGGTGGAGCGAGGTCACCCGGTTACCGAAATCTATCTGGAAGGCATGTAATGCACTTGCTGCAGTGAAAATGAGTGCATTGCTCATTATCTTACACCTGGTTTCGGGTATTTACTATATGGAGAAATTATGTTTTTAAAGAATTGTTATTTAAGTCATCTGTCCAAAAGTTGTTACCTTAGTCTTCTATTTTTTAGCAGGATTTTAATAAATGTTTGTTATTGGGGAGTTATTTTTTCTTCCTACATTACACATTTTATTGGTAAGCAACATATTAATTGTTATATATCTGAAGTCCTGTCCTAACACTGGTACTTTTACACATTTATTTATAGCATCATATATTGGAAGGGTAGATGCTCTTTATAAGTACTGAACTTCTTTAAATTCATTCACATCATACTTACCAACCTATAATTTCTCCTCTCTGGGTGCAGTAATTTTTGTGTCGACTATTTGAACCTGTCCACCTTTTAACCCTGTTGGCCCTTTGCACTGTCGACCTTTTGTCACTGTCAAACTATTTCTTGTTGACCATCTGGTGTCGCCATATTGACTGTCAACCTATTAATTGTCGACATTTCATCCAGGTACCATTAATACAGTATGTACAGCTAATTTACACTTAAGCAAAAAGTGAAACATACAGCCATATGTTTATTGTGGTCAAAGTACAAATGTGTAATTCTACATACATGTACTGTTGAAGTAGACACCAAATCATTTTAAAGACACATGTCACCTAAACACTGATGAGTTAGCTATTTCATTGTCTGAATGTTTCATGAAACTGAATCCTATTAGCTCATTAGAAACGTTGATGCTGCCTGGTCCCAGTAAGGTCAAACGTTGGATAAAATATGTATTGGTTTTGTTCTGTGCTGTGCCCTTTCCCTTATTCATTATCTTTCAAGTGTAAGCTGGGTACACACCTGGAAGATATATCTGCAGATTGATTGATCTCCAGATATATCAGCAGATAATGGTTGTTCATACACACTGAACAACCATCACTGACATCTGGCCGAGGGTCCTGCTGGTCAGGGGTCACGTCGTGCCTCCCTCCCCAGCAGCTTCTGCAGCAAGTGTAGAGGCGGTCGGCTGACCGCCCATACACACAGCATGATGTGCAGATATATCTGCCATAGGCAGTGCACCACAGCCGACGCGATATGTCTATAAACAACGTCGTTCACAGACATATCGCTGGTACACATTGGCCGACGCACATACAATATATTGGTCGATCAAGTAGTCGGCCAATACATCTGCCATTGTGTAACCAGCATTACCTGCTCCTCCGCTTCTAAGTTTTTCTACTTTCATAGTCTCCTGTTTACTTTTCTTCCCTATTTGCGGCTCATACTCCTCTTCATATCTCTAGGGGATGAGACATTATGACGTTTTCACATCACAACTTCTCATTGCCCACTGTGTAAAGCCTAACAGCCGGTGGAGAAATAGAGCCATGGAGCCGAAGACAGCCATGTGCTGTCTTTAATGCTTTGCGGCAGCTCTTCACAACAATACCTCCGGGCAAGTAGACAGCACAATCATGGGCTTGGCAGTGCCCATGCTGCTTCTACTATATATATATATATATATATATATATATATATATATGTATATATATATATATATATAATTTCAGAAGGTCTGTCTCATTTCCAGCAATGATCGGCAATCCGTCCGCAGATAAGAAGAATACTGTATGTTGAAATTCCCCAACTCGGCGATCCTGCTAATTTCTTTGTTGGGACGATGAATCCAGGATTTTCAATATGATGAATTTCTCCCGATTCCTTGACCCTGCGATTACAGATGTATGGGCCCCTTTACTTGCTGTGTCCTGGATAGCTCTGTCCCTGAAACTCTGCCCCCTGAGGCCAAGTCAGCATGTGTGTGTCTCAATGATATATAGTCTAAAAAACAATCAGAGCGGCTGGGAGTGTGCTCATCATGTCTCCTCACACTCTGCATTGACTCCTGCCGGCCCGAGGGTAGGCATCGCCAGCCCGTCCCTTCTTATCATATGCCAGAAACAGTGAATTTTACCTCCCAAAGCAATTCTACTAAATTAATACCCCTCTACATAGTTCACACAACATTTTATATACTCAAACAACACTTTGACCCCAGACCATACTTGCCTACACTCCCAGAAGTCGCAGTGGTACCCCCGCACCCCCAGAAGTATAGGCAGATCTCCCGCATCCTGCCCACTTCCTAGTATTGTGGGCAGGATGGGGAGATTTAATGGGGAATTTGCGACTCAGCGAGGAGGGGGCGGGACTAAACGGCACAATTGCTTCATTTAGCCCCTCCCCCTCCTTTCGGACCCATTAATTTGTGGACTTTTACGGGAAAGAGGTGGGGCCTAATTGTGGCAACAGTCCGGCCCTGCCCCCCGAACTGGCCTGCAGCAGCAGCTCTCTGGGCTGCTCCTGGAAAGCACTTACATAAAGTCGGTAAGTATGCCCCAGACCAACACTGCTGTGGAACTGGATCATATAGCCCACTAAGTATTTGCAATTTGGTTGGGCAAATGATTGACATGTAGAACTTAAACTCATTTATCAATATCCTGTTTGCCTATAAATTGTAAGCTTACGAGCAGGGCTTTCTAATGCCTATCTGGTAATACCCAGTCTCCTATTATCACTATCTTCCCAACTGTAAAGTGCAGCAGAAGATGTTGGTGCTTATATAAATGAATTTTAATAAATCTGTAAATAATGATATTATATACATTAAGAGAGCAGATGTAGCACTGTGCATGTAGCTTTATGTATAGAATATATGAGATTAATATTCCACAGGAGAAACAATGATATTCATATGCAGATGGGAGCATAGATTCATTTTCTGACTTTCATCGCAGTGTGTGTAAAGAGCCCGGAGCCCTTTCTGACCCCATAAAATAGTCGCTAGTTTTAGGGGCAGTTCTATGGGATGAAAAATAATTTGGTGAATTACAGTAGTTGCTGCTGAATTATTTCCTAAGGCCATAAAGTAACCTTAATTAATTGCCTGACTATAACTTTAGTTTAATTTGTTCAATTTGTATTTAAAGCTGTGTTGTGTCTTCTGCCAAGCTATAAAATCTCCATAGTATTTTAGCGTCTGCCATTCAGTTACAAGTTGCAGTGTCTCAGTAATCCTTAATGGAAAATGTCTGTTTTACAATTGTCATTCTCTAATTGTTATCTGGTCAGTATTTAGAGCTGACATTAAATTTGTGAACCCCTCACATGTTAGTGCTCCTTATACAACAGCCCCTCTTCCATTGTTTTTACTGGGAACATTAGGTGGATGGTAAAAACTAACACAATCCATTTATTTGTCCCAAGCCCCAAACAGTGCTGCTGTAGACAAGCGTCTAATTTGTCTGCATGGTTAATACCATACTTGCCTACATCTTGCTCCCTCTTTCCGGGAGGGAGCTGTCAGACATTTTCGGTGGGGGGTGGGTCGCAGTAAAAAGGGGGTGTGGCCTGCAAATGACACTAGTTAGGAGCTTTGGGCGTGACAGCGTGATCGCATCATCGTTGCCCCGCCCCCTCTTCCCAATGCCGTTATTAATGGCATTGTGAAGCAGGGGGCGGGGCCACGATGACGCGTTTCAGCACGAATCCCGTCACCAGCCCCCTGCTGCCGGGGATTTACATTGCAACCGCTGTAACTGGGGGGGGGGGCGCCGGACAGGTTGGGAGGATAGGCAAGCATGGTTAATACAGTTCTGCTATCAATAAGCGTTTTGTGCAACTCTGCCATAAATAATCATTAACTGAATCCAGGTGGTGATATTAGCCTTATATAATGGGAAATATCTGTTCCATGAATACTTAAAGACACTAGTGTTTGCTCCGTTAAATATCTCTTATCGCAGCTATAAGTGATGATTTCTTAGGGATAATTTATTAAGAAACCCCAATCAGATCACTGCATCGGATAATTTTCTGTCCCAGTGGCAGGTATACAGTATAGTGATAGCTTTCACAATTACTATACTTCTGGATTTTGATCTGCCCATACCACTGCGCATACATTTGCATAGAAGCCTGGTTGAGAAGAGGGAGGCAGTCTACCAGGAAGGGATCACTTCCTCTCTGGCCGTGCTTTCTCTATAGGATAAACTGGCCGTTAGCTATTGGAGGCAAGCTCTACAAAGTTAAACGTTTCATAGCTTGATACCAAA
Source organism: Taudactylus pleione (assembly GCA_031769625.1). Taxonomy (NCBI): domain Eukaryota; kingdom Metazoa; phylum Chordata; class Amphibia; order Anura; family Myobatrachidae; genus Taudactylus; species Taudactylus pleione. The sequence goes on from JAUIMM010000161.1 coordinate 11,914,501, forward strand.
TAAAGAACAATGGGGACAGCCAAAGTGAGTGAAACTTTAGTAAATACCAGAGATATATGTGATATCCTGGTAGTAAGCTTTACTAAAGAGCAAATGTACCTCATTCTGCATAAATCTGTAGTTTCACTTTAATGCCTTTTTAAATCTATCTCCTCTCTCTTTTAGCTCTTTTTTTATGTCTTCCCTTCCCACTCCTTTACAGATAGCTGTAACTTGTCCTACATCTTCAGTGATCTGATAGGACTTCCAAATTTTGAGGTGTCCCACAGACTCTCAAAGGAGTAGACAAGCCCCGCACCCTGCCCTCTAATAATGAAATTATCGGGACACCAATAATGCAGAAACATACTGCAGAGGTCTGTATGGTGGATAGTTTTAGCTACAGTAAGATAAAAATAGCAGTTATCTAATGTATTCTATTCAGTAATACACAAGAGAATGACCTGGCATGATCCTTCCAGTTTCCTTAATTTTCATATCCACCTATACCCATGGCAGGGGCGCACAGAACTCATTCACCACTACTCTGCCAAGCAGAGGTAAATGGGACTTATTTCCATTTGGGAAGATGGGACAGTGGCCCTCATTCAGAGGCTGTCGCAAAAAGCGAGCGCTCACTCTGAATGAGGGCGGCCGCTTGCCTTTTCAAGTGCGGCCTCCTGGTTGTTAGCTAAGCTGCGGGTTACCACCCACAGCTTTAGCGACCGACCAGGTTGATGGTCGCGATGGTCAAGACCATCGCGACCATTGGCGCTTGCGACAAGACCCTAAAGTTGGGTCTCGGCAACCGCAAGCCCCAGGGAGCTTCCTGCTCTGATCGAGCAGGAAGCTCCCCACTGACATCACTACTGATGTCAGTGCGGCCGCCCACAAAACGGCAGGCGTTTGTGAAACCACCCCCTGCCACACCTACAAAACGGGTCGAGCTGTCGATCACCATCGACAGCCGCCCCTTTTGTAGTGAGCTCCGGAGCGAGAGAATGTCTTGCACGCATGTGCAGTGCGGCCGCTACGCGTGCGCAGGGCCTAAACATCGACCTGGTTGCGAGCGCTCAGTGCTTGCGACCGGGTCTGAATGAGGTCCAGAGACCTCAATTTGGGACTGTATCGTCAAAATCAATACCGTTGTTAGGCAAGCTGGTGAGTCATCCTGTCTGCTTAGTTTTATATCAAAGTGGTCAAATCCTTCTGTTCTGTAACACATAAGATGGTATAATTGACTATGTTACAAATATAAATGAAAAAAGAAATATGGGCCTAAATCAGAGCTGCATGCTTATGGACACAGCTGCTGTGTGCATACATGCTAATGCTGAAGGAGGCTCCTGAAGGAAAAAGACACCTCCAGACAGCATCTCAGATCCAATACTTGCGTGTGAAGACACAGGGTTGGTTCAACATTGCGACCATCATTCGCAATGTTTGCGGCATCGTCCATCTGAGTAAACCTAAGCTTACTCAGAATGGCCACCTCCTGCCTGCTTGTTAGGACACTGGCCTCAGCAGACACTGGCCATACCACTCCCAGAAAACAAGGCCAGCCCCCCACCCTCCTGTTTTCTAGGAACACAGGCAGCACCAGTCAGGCCCTATGTCTGCTTTATAAAACATTGTAACAATATACATGGTAAGGGAATGTATATGCTATGCTAGAACCTCCCTTAAAATTAAATTTATCAAAGGGAAAAGAGCCATAAATGCATGAAAAACAGCTGTTAATACGGAAATAGGACTTACAGGATCTCTAATATAATAGAGCCCATGGAATGCAGGGAGCAGCTAGATATCACATATTTAAGAAAGACAACAACGGTACATGTAGTGGATGTGATACACAGAAAAAAAGCTTTATTATTACAATAAATCATATTTTCCATCGCTAATATTACTGAAATAATTGGGGTTTTTTCCATTTTTTTTTTCCTAAATTGAATTGCCAAGTCACTCGTACATTGAGGCTCCCTGCACTAGCCTGGTGACTAGCAGGAGTACCCCAGGGGATGTTTTTTCCTAGATCTTCAAAGCTGCCTGAGCAATTCTCATTTGACTGAATAATTTTTTTTATGGCACAGTTAGATCACACACAGCATAATGATTGTATATCTGTCTTCAATTTTCACAAATACAGTATGGGGTGTACGTAGCGGTGGATGGAAATTGGGCATATGTGCTCCCACAATGCATCCGCCCCCGCCCATTACAGCCTAGTTCAGCCTCTTCAGTTGTAAGTATAGATGCGACCGAAATGCGTACGCTCGGTTCCAAAACATGCAAAGTGTGAAAATTCTTCCAATGGGTACATTCATCTCAGCATCATATGTGACAATCTGTTAATATAATAAAAATGTTAAAGCCTTTGACTACTGCCTTTTTTTCATTGCTACGTTGCTTCTTCTGTATTTAAATTCTGTATTTAAATTTAAGGTTGCTGTTATTATTATTATAGTACAGTATTTATTAGGCACCACATTTATGTTAAAGCTTTAAGAATTCTGCATTCCCTTTAGTAGTAAAAGTGTTAAAAACATCTTCATCTCTTTTGTGCCATGTCAGACGCCGGCAGATTTTAAGAACATTTTGTTTTTGAATTATCCTTTCTGTTCTTCTGCTGTATAATTAATAGCCACTCAATGAAATCATAATACAGCAAATGAGATGCAGGGAAGCTTTAAGGTCTCTGCTGTAGTCAGTATGAAGGGCAGTTAATATAATACATGAAAAAGATCTTGTTACATTTTCTTTGCTAAGCACTGTGTGTAACTGTTTCCAGCAGCAGTTCCAGTGGTAGATTTATGTGGCAAAGTAGACAAAATGAATATGGAGGTGGCTAGAGCTCATTGAAAGGTATGATTTGCTTTTAATAACCCCCTTCCCCTTCAAGACCCACTTTTAAAACTGGTCAATGGTCTCTCTGTTAGACAATCTGTCGCCTGTCTGTTCGCTTGCATGCTGTAATTTGTAATTTGGTGTTCAGAGCAAGAAATTAAATGTGAAGCTCTTCAGGATGAAAATGAGTACACATAAATACTACATTAATATTGTTATGATGTTTTTATAGTAAAAAATATAACAGCAACACGAGTCAATGTTTCCTAAAACTTCTCTGTATGTTCCAGAAGAATACTTTGCAAGAGGTTATCTGATGACTAGCACCCGAAAATAACCTGTCTATGTGTCTGTGTTATATCTTTTCTATTATATGTGTGACCCCATGTATAACACAAACGGGCTCATGTAGAGTTGGACGTCTGTCCAGCAGGGAAGTGCAAAATATGTATTATCTTACTGCACATGCACAGTATTATGTCATACGCATACATGCCTACTCTCCCAGAACATCCAGGAGACTCCCTAATCTCCCAAATTTCGTCAGACGCTCCCTGACCCCAGGGACAGTAGGCAAGTCTCACAGTATCATTGCCCTGCTGTCCACCCCATCCCATTTCTCAGTCTAGGGCAGTAGGATGATGTGATTTGTGGCCACAAAGACAGGATCCCAACACAACGCACACACACACACATCTTACCTGTCTGTGCCATACCCAGACCACCTGGCTGTCCCTTCCCAATAGGGGGCAGGCAAATCAACATGTATTGGCATATGTCTCTGTTTCTATGCAGATTTAGACATATCTCCCTGATGTACCGGAAGAATGACAAAGGGAAGGGTGAGCTGGCGTGTACACTAAGAGTGTGTATGTAGGGGAAGCATGTGCACCTCTTAGGTGATTTATCTCACAACTGGTGCAAGATTGAGGGGTCTATTTACTAAGCAGTGTTAGGAGACAGAGTGAAAAGTGATAAGTTCCAGCCAATCAGCTCCCAACTGTCATTTTTCAAACACAGCACTGTAAGATGACAGTTGGGAGCTGATTGGCTGGCACCTTATCACTTTCTTATCACTTTTCAGTCTGTCTCCTAATACTGCTTAGTAAATAGACCCCTTAATCTTTACCTGTAGTATTAAATAACACATTAACATATGAAAAGTAAAGTGTGTTCCAAAATTTTAAATGCGACATGAAAAATGAATGATGCATTGCTGGTAATGGCACAAATTACCTATTATTTGGCTTATTTGAAAGCACTTTTCATGCATTCATTAACATGTAAAAAGGTGGATAAGTTTGAACAAAGCCTCAGTGCCCCTACGTCTTGCCAAACTCCTGTCTGAGCAGCTGATAAGAAATAATATATATTTCATGACTAGTAATTTTCTGCTTTTAGTTTAGCTGGCAAAGAACCAGAGATACTATATGAAAACTTTGTAAAATGTCAAATAAATAGAATATAGTTGCATTAAGTAAGCTCTTAGGGCCTCATTCAGAGGCGGTCGGAGGATGCAAGCGGTCGCTCAGAAACTGGGCGGCCACTTGCATCCTGACCTCCCGCCTCTGTTGCGGTCGTTAGGCTGTGGTTTAACACCCACAGCTCTAACGACCGCTCTGGTGATGGTCGCGATGGTCAGAGACCATTGCGACCATCGGGGCTTACGACGAGACCCTAGGGTAGGGTCTCACTTGTCGTAAGCCCCGGAGAGCTAGTGATGTCAGTGGGGCCTCCCCCAAATGGCAGGCGTTCCCATGGGAACGCCTCCGTTTGGGCTGCCACCCCCCCGCCCCGCCTTCAAATTGAGGCGAGCTGTCAATCAACATCGACATCTCGCCCCCTTTGGAAAGAGACCCGCTATGACCGGCGCTGTCGGTCGTAGCGGGTCTCACTCATGCGCACGAGGGAGCCGGCTCCCTCGTGCGCATGCGCACTGGCAAACATCGAGGCGGCCGTGCGGTCGTAGACCGTACGGCCGCCTCTGAATAAGGTCCTTAGTCTTTAGGTCATGTTCAAAGTCACAAAAATGACCTGCTATTCATGACAAACCTGTACACTTCTTGCCATAGATTCTGCTATAAGCTTGAGACTGCATACAAACTCAATAAAGCTTAGCTTATTCAAATTACTCTTAGGGGGAATTAAATTAGCTGTGGGGGTTTACCCAGAGGTGGACTTTCTGAAAAGTTAGCAATAAAATGGCACCACCAGGGGTTTAACGCTTAGGGAAACTCATTGATTCCACACTACAATGTAGTCAAGGTGGCTTTTTGGTGCTTCTTTACTAAGCTCCCCTGCACACGACTATGGTCCCTAATACTGGGTACACACTGTACGATATATTGCTCATTCAGCCGATGAACGATATATAGTTCAGTGCATCGGTTCATGTGTACGCACAATATGTCTGTGAATGACATCGTTCCCAGGTATTGTGTTGGTCCTGCAACATGGCAGATGTGATATATCCTGCATATATATTGTGCGCATCTGCCGGTGTGCACTAACGACTAACTGACCTGTTAGCTGCAGGAACCACCAACACTGACATCACATCTGAGCGGGCAAATTTAAATGCCCACACTGTTGTGATGGCTGGCCAGACGTATCGAGCGACTGATTGGTAAGTGTGTATACTTACCAAATCAGTTGCTCGGTCGTGGAGGGACAGTCAGCAGGCTGCTTGGTCGGCCAGATGTGTACCCCACATAAGACGTCTCCCTGTAGTGTCAGTGTACGATGACCATTAGAGCATACTTGCCTACTTTTGAAAAATACTTTCAGGGAGATTGCAGCAGAATGTGCCGCGCCATTGAGGGGGCGTAGCCTGCCCCAAAGGGTGTGTCTAGCTCCACCCATGGGTGTATATATTCCTATAAACTGACACCCTAGCTCCCCCACTGACATTAATATCTCTGCCCTACCACATTCACATTACTAGATGCCCTACACACATTCACACATACACACATACATACATTCACACATACACATTCACACATACATTCACACACACACATTCACACACACACACATTCACACATATATTCACACACACACACTCACATACATTCACACATACATTCACACACATACATACATTCACACACACACACATTCACACACACACATTCACACATATATTCACACACACACACTCACACAAAGGTTAGTGCACTCACCTTGGGACCGGGCACTTCTCCAGCCTCTCCAGCGAACAGTGCTGTCTCCACCAGAACAGAGCTTCTCTCTGCTGCTCCAACAGGACTCCTCCACCATGTCTCAGTTGCCGCTGCTCCCATGTGCAGGTAGGGGGAGGGATCCACTGCTACGGCCACTGCCGCCAGACACTGGCGTGTGGTCTGAGTCTCCATGCGGCTGCTCACAAATGCCCGACACCTGCGCTGCTACCAGGCTCCGCCCGCCACCGCTGTCGTGCCCAAGCACACTCTGTGTGCGCACTAGCGCCGGCCACCACTACCCCCATCCCCTCGGTGGCTGTCCTTTACGTAAAATGTTGTGCCGTCATGACATCCCCCCGCAGGCCCCGCCCCCAAACCGGGAGTTGAAGTACATTTTGAGGGGGAGCGGGAGGCTTCTTTAAAAACAGGGAGCCTCCCGCTAAAATCAGGAGGGTAGGCAACTATGAAGCTGGTAGTTGCAGGAGAACAGACAGTGATGTTTTTTAGCTATCTGCAATTTCTATAAAATGCTGCCTTACACAAAGGGCTTATCCTGTCTCATGATCAGCAAACTTTATCTCCTTACTGAAAAATACATAGGGAAGATGTATCAAAACTTTAAAAGAAAAAATAAAGTGGAGACGTTGTCCTTAGTAACCAATCAGCTCTTTACTGTCATTTATCTAGCACAGTCTATCAAATGACAGTAGCTAATTGGTTGCTATGGGTAACTTCTGCACTTTATATCTCTTCAACCTTTGATACATTACCCCCAAACTGAACTTGTCTAAATAATTTCGTTGACATATATGTCATTTTTTTAGGTACATTTTAGTTTTTGTTATTCTCAAACTGACAATAAAATATGTAATAGTCTTTGACCTCATACAGTAATTCTGGGGGGCATCCACTACAAGATCTGAAAACGACTGCATGATTACGACATTGTAAAATTGTAATCGTGCAGTCATTTGTCAGTCGTGTGATGTGCCTGCACTGAACGAGCAGATGTTCAGTGCAGGGTCATCCATCATCTGGAAACATGCTGAGCCTGACGATAGGTTGACCAGCATGTTTGCACGATGATAGATGTCTAAAAGACCAAATTTTCAAATGATTTTCAAACGATGTTCAAACAATGTTTGAACGATTATCAAACGATTATCGAACGATTTTATCGTTATCGTTCAACTTTATCGTCTAGTGGATACCCCCCTTAAAGAATCAGCTGAATCATTGAACAGTTCCAGAACATAACAAATACGGAAGGTTGGATATACTTTGTGTGTGTGTATTTTGTTTTAAAAGAAACTTTATGTCTGATACCCATTTTGTCTGTAGCGTCTGTAGCTGTCTGTGTTCTTTGAAGTGTTTTTCAGAAACTACATTTGAGATTGTTTTATCTCCTTATTGCCTCATTCTTTATATGACTGACTGCAGAACAGAAGTTAATGGTGCGTAATTCCAACCTTTTATGTTAAAGATACAGTATTGCCGAAAAGAAAAAAAAGTGGATTATTCTCTGACTTCCTTTACTTGTAATATATCCATTAATAGCTTCCTTTTTGTCATGTGAAATGTCTCTTTGTTCCAGTACACCCCACCCTTATTCTTCTTTAGACTGTAGAATTCCATGTGATTCTGCCAGATGCTGAGGTCTGGTACATTATTAAACTGTGTAGCAAAAGTATTTTAGAAAATGACTTAACCAGTGGAAGCGGTTGTAGAAATAGTTGTACATTGTGAATAAATTAGATCGAGGGAGGGACAGTTACTTTCTGTTTTGTCTGCAGAGATGTGTAAATCCCTGTCTAGCAGGCACATTCTTCTTTGCAGCTGTTAATTGTGAAAGCTGTTGATTGTCTGGTCAAATCTATGCTCTAGAAATTGACACGTTTGGCTAATTAAACACTAATATCAAACAGTTTAATTAAGTAGAGTCTCATTAGCCAGTAGCCATATTTATTTAAAAGTGGACTACCAATATAAATCATGAAAAATTCTTTAGTTTAAAAACAAAACTTTCTCTATATTATTATTATTGTCATTTTTCTTATTAAACAAAAGAAAAACACTTGTTTTAAATTTTTTTACTTTGTCCACTGTCTTCCTCATTTTTATTCCAAGGTGTTTTCCAGCCTCCATACAGTACGGTATTTTTAAGCTCCTGTTCTCCCAACTAGGGTGTGTCCAATACTGGGAACTCTGCTGTTTGCTGAGTTTAGTAGGGTTTGTAAATTCACTGGGGACCTTTACTGGATAACAGTTGTAATCATCTCTGAGCATGGGATGAGGGATGTGTCCAATTAAGAAATTCCAATGAATTGTAGAGTGTTGCAACCAGTGGCGGCCCCAGAGGAGGGGCTGCAGCGCAGTCCAAAATTCAAATAGGGGAGTCACACCAACTGTCATTTCAAACGCTGCCAAACATCACCAGCTGGGACTCACTGGCAGTTGGTGTGGCTCCTCTATTTGAATTTTGGACTGTGCTGCAGCCCCACCTCTGGAGCCTCCACTGGTTGCAACTATCCAGGCAGTAACCTACAAGTCAGAACATCTCTGTGTGATCACATGGTCGCGTCCCAGCTCCCGCCCATTTCATGGAACGATAGATCCATCAAACAGCCGTCTGACTCAGAAAAACGTGTCAATTTGCATCTGCTCATGCACTTTATGCTAAAACTCGCTATTTGTGTCCACGCACAGAGATCCGCATGACTCAGAAACAGCCCCTATATTCAGAGAGGTCTGCACAGTTAAGGCTTTTGTTATTGCTACGAACAGCAATAACAGATGCTAATTAAAGGGAAAAAAATGCAGTGAATAAAAATTAGACCCCTCAATCTGCAAAGCATCACAATTTCTGAGTGATTGTCATGATTTTTCTCATCATTATGGGTACTGGATAAAATCTGACTGTGTGTACACCTGTCCTTTTCTGTACACTCCTTATATTATATTGTGTTGTTCCTCTTTATTCTCAAAATAGAACATGCAGCTCTAAAGGGAAGATATTAAAAATCAACTAGTTCCAATGTAATTCATTAAGCTGGTAAGCAGCTGTTCTGGCTGTATTCAGCAGATACATCTCATTGACTTCAATCATCCCCTTAAACCAGAAGAGGCCTGAATGGCCAATTAGCATTACTACATATTATTGGCTTATTTATGAACTGAAATACACGTCTAAACCTTTTCACAGATTACTGGCAACAACTCATTGTAGGCTTAGCCAACATCTATAAGCAGATATAGTATAGTATTTGTATGCACCACTGCTCTCGGTTTCTGTACAAAAGTCAGATTTAGTAATTCGATGTCACCACCTAGATAATTAATTGGTTGTTGTTTTTTTTCTCTCTGCTGCATCTTATTCCCAAATTGGTAAGAACAAAAAAAAAAGATCCTTTAAAAACAATTAAATCATGTATAATCACACCTTCTGTATACTGAAGGTTGGTTCAAGTTCAGAACATAGGGTCATGGGTCCATGAAAGTGTAAGTGACAGTTTACTGAAGCATTACATTAGTAAGAAGTAACAGTTTTAGTACTAAATTAGTTAATGTTATGAACAAGTTTACGATGTCTGAAGAATAACTAAACTGCTTCAGAACATCGTAAACTTGTTCAGAACATTAAGTAAACTCATTTAGTTCTTAAACTGCTACTTCTTACTGATGTAATGCTGTAGTAAACTATCACTTACTAATGTAACACTTTTATGTATATTTTCTGTATCTTTTCAGTGTCCTCACAGTCTGGAGGATAGAGGAGACATGTCTGCTCTGCAGGGGACCTGGACCGCAGGCATGCTCCCATGGTAATGCTAACAGCCAGCGGAGCTGCCGCCTCCCGCACAGTCTCCACCGCTGCTGGAGAGGAGACATGTCTGTAGAGGACCCAGACCATAGACATGCTCCCACAGTAATGCTAGCAGTCAGCAGAGACGCCGCTTCCCGCACAGTCTCCACCGCTGCTGGAGAGGAGACATGTCTGCAGAGGACCCAGACCATAGACATGCTCCCATGGTAATGCTAACAGTCAGCAGAGCCGCCGCTTCCCGCACAGTCTCCACCGCTGCTGGAGACATGTCTGCAGAGGACCCAGACCATAGACATGCTCCCACAGTAATGCTAACAGCCAGCAGTGCTGCCGCTTCCCGCACAGTCTCCACCGCTGCTGGAGACATGTCTGTAGAGGAACCAGACCACAGACATGCTCCCACGGTAATGCTAACAGCCAGCAGTGCCGCCGCTTCTCGCAAAGTCTCCACCGCTGCTGGAGACATGTCTGTAGAGGAACCAGACTGCAGACATGCTCCCACGGTAATGCTAACAGCCAGCAGAGCCGCCGCTTCCCGCACAGTCTCCACCGCTGCTGGAGACATGTCTGTAGAGGAACCAGACTGCAGACATGCTCCCACGGTAATGCTAGCAGCTGACACCACAACCACCTCCCACACATGCGCCCATTACCATCTGCAGACATATCTCCTCTACAGAAGGGACTGTGCGGGAGTCGCACAGATCAAAAGTTGACATTTCTCCATCAATATTAAGGGGTCTATTTACTAAGCAATGTTATGAGAAATGAAAAGTGAAGAGTGAAAAGTGATAAGGTGCCAGCCAATCAGCTCCCAACTGTCATCTCACAGGCTGTGTTTGAAAAATTACAGTTGGGAGCTGATTGGCTGGCACCTTATCACTTTTCACTCTTCACTTTCACTCCTCCTAACACTGCTTATTAAATAGACCCCTGAGTCAGTTAGTTAAGTTATAAAACTGACAGATGGGGATAGTGGCTTGCTACCTGTTGGATTTTTACAGACAATAAAGGCTCACAAGCATGTACAGGAAAAAGATTGTAAAATAGCCATGGACACCAAATACTTTCTTTTATATAATCAGCTATAGTGTCCATCTTGCAGTTGCATTCCAACCCCTCCCTCCCTGTCACTGGCTACCAGGTAGAAGGAGAAAGAGGAAGAGTGAGAAAGAGATTGGAGGAAGAGAGATATAGATAGCAGGAAGACATATGAGGTAAAGAGAGAGATAGAGGAAGATGGAGCAGATGGTGGAAGAGGAGGACAGAGATATGCTAGGAGGAGAGAGAGCGATAGATGGCAAGAAGAGGGGGAGAGAGATGGGAGGGAATTATGAGAAAGTGATACAGAGAGATGGGAGTTAAAGGTGGAGGGTAAGAAATTAGAGGAAGAAGGAGGCAGGAAGATTGGCAGAGAGAGCTGGCAAGATAAGGGAGATTGGGGAGAAAGAGGGAGATGAGAGTTAGAGATGGAAGGAAGATAGGGAGAGAGTTGGAAAGGTGGGGAAAGAGAGAGGAAAAAACCCTGCAAAGCCAAGAACAATATCTAGCGACCAAGAGATTGACCTGTCCAAAATACTGGTAGCACGTACTATAATGATAACCTGCTGCATGCAATCAATACAATTTCTTGAAATGTTGACAAGATATAAATTAGAATTCCTTCAACGCATTGTGCTATTGCAGAACCTTTACAGTTGCTATCTAAAATAAATTGTTTGGTATTATGCAGCAGACGTCCGTCTTTCACATATTAATGTGTAATTGCTTCCAGGAGACATTGTTGAAATCGGCAAACTCTCCGCGTCTTGTTTGATTCCTGACTACAGACTTTTGTCACTAAAGAATAAAACCTATCTCTAACCAGATGCATATTTTGTCTATAGAAATATTTCAGTATAAATATGTTTAAAACTTTATAACTTTTTTAAGGGCAGTTTAGAATGATTGCGTGACAATTTGTATACTCTGCTGGTGTATGCTATGGAATTCTGTAAGTAGAAAACAGCCAGGGCACTCACAAGACTTTAGCAAGGCTAATTTAAGCCAGTTTATATGTAAAAGCACACCAGAAGCTGGAAGACACTCATGCACAACTGCTGCGGAGTTACATAGTACTTCCCTGGTGCCAAGCATGTGTTCACTGTTTCTTGTTTATTCTGATTTACTATGGGCATTTTGTTGGAGGTCTTACATTTCCAGGGTGCATTCTGTTTTGAAAGTTTTGAGAAGAGTGCCAGTGGTAAATATATTTGGTATGAAATTGTGTTACCAAACCTTTGTGTTCTCTTTAGTTTACTAAACCTCCTCTTGATTTTGGTGAATTGTTTATACTGTTGCTTTCTACAGTTGTGTACTTCTTTTCCCCTATACTCTATACTATAAACGTTGCAGTTTACACATCTTCATCATCATGCAAAAACCTAAAAGCTAATACCTAGATAAGAGGTGAGTTTTTTAGTATGTAAGACAAAGTAAAGTTATCAAACCAACTATATATATATTATATACCCCTTGGGAAAATCAACGTATGTTGGTGGTGCTCCATAGAGTCAGTACTTCAGCACTGGAAACAAAGTAGGGACAGAAAAACTCTCTCTGGGGCACGCTTGAGAAAAATTTGTGTGTATATTAAAATTTTACTTTTATTAAATACAGTTAATAAGTATATAACAGACAAAAAGTATCTAAAATAAATCAATCAGATGTATAATCATCATCAGTTTATAATAGCAAAATTGATCTATATTGTGACTAATAAGGATATAGAATTATTCCACAAAAATTAGTTGTCTCTTTATTAATTATATTCACTTAGACAGTTTCTGCTAGAAAATAATAGTTGTTATACACTTGGTATTAACAAAATCCTAACGTGGAAATATGAAACAAATATTATATGCAAAATTGCTGGATGATGCCACTTAAAAAGTAAACTCAAAACTAATTTGTAGTAGTTTGTATGCCATTCAGTGCAGTAACAAGGAAGAAAGATGAATTTGCCTGGTAGTTATAAAGTATTATATTCTCGGCAGTATTGTACAGGTTGAGTCTCCCATATCCAAATATTCCGAAATACGGAATATTCCAAAATATGGAATTATTTTGGCATGACTGAGGTAATGAAACCTTTGATTTTTGATGTTTCAATGTACACAAACTTTGTCTAAGGCACAAATTATTGAAAATATTGTATAAAATTACCTTCAGGCTGTGTGTATAAGGTGTATATGAAACATAAATTAATTTCATTTCTGTAAACAAAATTAGCTTGAGCCACAAAATTATTGAAAATATTTTATAAAATGACCTGCAGGCTGTGTGTATAAGGTGTATATAACACCTAAATGCATTCTGTGTGTATATTGGGGTCCCATTCTCAAGATATTTCATTATGGTATGCAAATATTCCAAAATACGGAATATTCTGTTATCCAAAATACCCCTGGTCCCAAGCATTTTGGATATGGGAGACTCAACCTGTATTTCTAATGCATATATCACATCACAGGTTGATTTGACACAAAATGTAACATCCTTGCAGTGATATTTCCTAGTAAATGGCTAACCCAATGGTCAGAAATAAGTTTCTAGTTCAAAAAGGAACTAACCAATTATAACCTAAATACCTAAAAGCTGCCATCTAAAAAGTACTTAGGGCCTCATTTACCAATGAGTTTTATCACTTACAACGAGTGATAAAACTTGTTACGTATGATTATGTTGCTCCAGCCAATCAGCTCCAAACTGTCATCTGTTTGAAAAATGACGGTTGTGAGCTGATTGGCTGGAGCACCATTTATCATACATTTATCGTTATGAGTGATAAAACTCATTGATAAATGAGGCCCTAAGCTACAACTCTGCCTGATGCAAAACTCTGATACAACTGTCACCAAAGCGTTAGTTCTGTATAGCCTTGCATTAACTACGATGCCATTTTCAACACCATGTTGTTTATGCAACATAAATTGCTCCATCTCCTTAAGCTTCATAAACATTCATAAACATTAAGGGGCTGATGCACAGTAAAATTATTTACAAAGCAAATATACACCACAAATAGCGTATTGCCTTACATATACAGAGCCTTATACATCTCGAGAGGCGTATACTTCCGCATCAGGAACAAATGCGCCTACTGTACTTTACTACAATTCATCATCAGTGAGCACTTGCTCTGTAGCCATCAGCTCAAGTTTGTAAATATGCTTAGAAAGCAAAAAAAGAAAACCACAGGTGCAAAAAAAAAAGTTCTAATTATTGCTCTGAGACCCACTATGTAACTTTTCCACTTCTATCATTAAAATAATAAATAATGACATACAGTAACTAAATAAAAATGCAGGAATAGTTTTATAAATCTGCTAATTTGGGGTATGGCACAGCAATTTCCTATTGTAGTCTTGGTACCCGTTTATTGAAATTGTATTTTTGTATTTTAATATAATGAATAGGAAATACTGGGATAATTTCACAAGACTCTAAACATACATTAAGTCAATGCAGCATAGTGGCACGTGGTTAGCAATGCTATTCACAAAAATGGAACATGGGTTTATTTACTTTCTCTGGGTTTATGTGTTCTCCCTGTGTTTGTATACGTCTCATCTGGGTGCTCTAGTTTCCTCCCACATTGTAAAAGCATACTGGTTAGTTAATTGTTTTCTTACAATAATGAACACTAGTGTGCCTATGGGGCCAGCTTGGTAAATTTGTCAGATAAACAGCCCTCATAGAAACCTAAGGAGGCAGCTTTTGTGTTAGAAAACAGGGGATTCTGTCCCCAATAGATACATTCAGGGGATCCTTAATATTTCCGGGTACCCCCTAAAACAGGTGTTTGCAGGAGATATCCTACAAACATTCTTTGATAAATAAGCCCCTATGTGTGCTCCTGTGGGTGATAATTTAGACTGTAGGCTGGAATTGGGCAGATCCTGATGTAAATGATTAAATATTCTATAGAAGATGTAATAGCTATATAAAAAAAAGGATAATAAATGAGTGAAATTAATCAGTATTGGTCATAAATCAGTTACATTCATTTGTACTAAACTTTTGTCTCAGCACTGTTGCACAAATTAACTTTACAGATTTGTTTCAGGCTTTTTTGATACCCCACTTACTTGAATGACAATCTGCTGTTAGGCTGACAAGCTGGCTGCACGGTGCCATTTGTTGATGCAGCACAAAGTTAAGGCTCAGAGAGTGAGATTTGGACTCTAGTACTATTAGCGTTGAAACGCTGTTCAAACGAAGGAAGTCACTTGAGCTGACAATGCCCATTAAATCCGCTTCAGTATTCTTCAGGCTTCACCGACTTACTAAACATGACTTAAAGCTGCTATTTGCTAGGATCAGTGCACGCACACATCCTAATATAGCTAAATGGATGACATTGTTCCTTCTAAGGCAAATGGGTTATTGTAATAAGGAAATTATTCACTAACTGTACTTTACTCTATACCACAGACACAGTTTATCAATATTCTCCTACTTAAACCATAATTTAGAATAAATACATATTTTATTATCATATATTCTGTACAGTGAACATAGCAGATAAAAACTACAGTAGATGGATATAAATTTTGCTGTGCAACACAGTAATGCTAGCTTATTCTAAGAACAGTGGGTTCTAGTAGATAGTCATCTAGGTTATACTTGAAATCAATACAAAGTAAAGGCTTTAATTTCATAATATGAAATTTTTCCTATGTGACAGATTAGGAACAGATGGCATGTAAAGGTAAGGAACGCCATGGGCAGCTCAGGCATTGCAATCAAATTCTATGTATGATACTGTATGTATCTGGAAAATGATTGGCCTCCCAGTTTAATCACACAGGAGTTTTTGTTATATTGTAAATGTAGAGTTTAAATGGTTAATTATTAATAAGAAGAAATTGAAAATATGCCCTTGTCGCTATTTGGCAAGAATGAACCATTTGCAAAGAACAGCAGTAGGAGTGGTGTAAGCTAATTAAACAATCCTATTGCTTTGAAAATTCACCTTCCATCTGCTGCTCCAGAAGCAATCTTACACATCATCTCCAAATGAAGCGATAGGCAAATAACACATTTAGTGAAAATACAGATTGCACAGGTTTAACAATTAAAAGTCCTCTGATTATCCTGTCAGGGGTCAACAATCCTTGTATCCATTAAGTTCCAGAACATCTAGCTTAATTAGACTGTGTAATCTCATACTAATGTTAGCGTTAAGTCAATTACATTTAAATTAAAGTTTGCTAATCATCCTAATACGTGTAACTAATGCAATGCACACTTTGCAAGGAAAACATTATAATTTGGGTGGTCACCCTAAATTGATCATGCATACAGCTTCCTAAGTGATCTGGAATAAGATTGTGTTAATTTGGCAGTGCGTACTGTCCTTGGAGCTTGTATGTAAAATATGTGTGTTTGCAATTCTATTTTATGATTTGACATTGTATTTACATGCATCAAGAAAAAAATATATATATACAGTATATATATATATATATATATATATATATATATATAGTTGGTTCAAAGAACCAGCACATCCAATTTGTAAATGTAAAAAAGTCTGTATTAATAAAAAAATCAAATAGCAGCAAAGAGCAGCAGCATGAAAAATATCAGTCACTGGTAGAGTCCATCAAAGGTGAAGCATGACATCATAATAGTATACTTAACAAAACCAGGGTGGTCACCAAACTGTCAGTATGCATATCACCGGACCCTAAGACTGCAAGTCTAATCTCGACAGCTGTTTCGGCGCTACATGCGCCTTTATCAAGAGCAGAAAAGACTAAAGCACAATGAACCATATAAATAGCCACACTCGTTAACAAACTCACCCGCAGGTGTGCGCGTCTCCCTCACTAACCAAACGCACACGCGGAGAGTAGCGTGTGGCTGAACCACGTCACAGTCCTATCACATGATCGGAGATGATGTGGCAGTAACCTGGACAACACAGTAGCGGTAGCCATAGTAACCACAAAGCCGCATACTGATAATGAAGCCAAATACAGGCAAAGCTAAATATAGCCAATAATGCGTGCTTGGTGAAATATCATGACATAAACATAGTCATGCTAATCCGCTTATTTAGGTGGCCATAGATGGTTCAAGTGCACAATCATAACAAGATGCCAATAACAAACACAATACAACATACAAACAACACACATCAATATAGCAATACCCAAATAATAAAACAAAATAAAAAAATTAAACAATATGAAAAAAATATTATACAAAAGTAAATATGTTGGAGAGCACAAAATATATACAAAATAATCGACCGGAGCTCAGCTACAGGAATATCAAAGAAAACAGCTCAAATTTTGACCATCATTAAGCCCATTGGGTACAACAGTGTTTAAATGGTCAATCCAAAAGCTTTCCCTCTGTAGTAGCAACTTATTCCTGTCGACCCCTCATCTCAGGGGAAGGATACAGTCAATAGGTATACATCTAAAATCCTTAATGGGATGTTTGGCTCTAGTAAAATGTCTCACAACAGGTGGCTTATTGGCATCGACCGTATGAAGAGATTTCTTAATCGAAGAGCGATGGAGGGCAATTCTCTCCTTGAGTGTATGGATAGTTTTACCCACATACAGCAAGTTGCAGGGGCATTTGATTAAATAAACCACAAAACGACTATTGCAGTCTAAGTGATGTCGAATTTCATAACTGATGTTCTTTTTAATCTATAAAGTGAGTGCCAAGTATTAGTAACTGACAGTTGACACACCCATGGCATTTATATGCTCCATTTTTAGAGCGTAACCAGCTTTTATTGGAAATGGGTCCTATGTCGGATTTAGACAATATCTGTTTTGACATTAGTACTTCTTTTATAATAGAAGAGCGGTTTGTCATGACAGAGAGACACTATGTTCTCATCACACTGTAGAATATGCCAATGTTGTAGCATCACTTCTCGAATATGTTTAGAGGCAATAGAGTACGTAGAGGAGAATATCATCCTGGTGTTTTCAACCCTCGGATCCTTATTCACTAAGGAATCCTCTTGCTTAATTTGCATACATTTGTTAATTGCCTCTTCAATCTCATCATTGTGGTAGCCCCTGTCAACGAATCTCTGGCCCATCTCCTCCAGGGCACATGGTAAGTCATTCAAATTGAAAGTGATCCGTACCACTCTAAGGAGCTGTGAAAAGGGCAACCCTCGTTTTAGAGGATATGGATGAAAGCTATCAGCCAAAAGTAAAGTATTCTTATCCGTATCTTTACGATAGACTCTGGGTGATAATCCATGAACGTCATTAGTTACACAAACATCTAAATAGTTAATAGTCACCTCACTATAAGCCAGTGTGAACCTAATGTTGGTATCCAAACTGTTGAGAGCATCAATGAATCGTGTCAGGAGTTCTGACCCTCCAGTCCACACCACAAAGAGGTCATCGATATATCGTACATAAAAATAAATAAACTGTGAAAAAAGGGGTGTGCCATAATATGTTGATTTTCATACATATGCATGTACAGGTTGGCATACGAAGGGGCCATATTAGACCCCATCGCTGTCCCTCTTAGCTGTAAATAAAAATAATTTTCAAATAAAAAATAATTTTTTACGTAAAACTATATCCATAAGAAGTAGCAAAAATTCAACACACAGACCCTTGTAGTGAGGACTGTCGGAAAGCAAACTCCTGACTGATTCCACACCGTCCTTATAATCGATGTTCGTATATAAGCTTGTTATGTCAAGTGTAACCAGTAAACTACCGGCTGGTAGAGGACCTAGTTTACTAAGCTTATTCAGGAAATCAGTTGTGTCCTTAAGATAGCACTTGGTGTTTTGAACCACTGGCTGAAGCCAGAAGTCAATGAATTGAGACAAAGGTTGGCATAAAGACCCACATGAAGAAATTATGGGTCTGCCAGGCGGTTTAATAAGTGTTTTATGCACTTTAAAACCAGCCGGTAGTTTTCTGTTTTCCCCCACATCAATTTCTCTTGTCAGCACTTAATTTTATTATATAGATTATCCTTAGCATGACTTTCTTTCTTTTCATCTTTACTATTTTACTTTTTGGAACATCCTCACTTTTTCTCCCCTACAGAGTGTTCTTTTTTTCCTCTGTGTGGCCTGTGCATTCCTGTGTGCCTTCTTTTTTTCCTATACATGTACTGTTATACATTTTTTGGTTGTAAATAATGTTGTGATTTTGGGTTTTTATTTTCATGCTTAGGTTATATGTGATGAGTATGTATGGGAAATAACAGAAGTGTTCAGAGATTGTAGTTGTGTGTTATACCACAACTTTCTGGAAGTAATGTTACCAACACTGGCGGGAGGGGTCAGAGTTCACTGTCATTAAATGCCAACATGATGACATAATTATCATCACTCTTCAAGTATATATATATATATATATAATGTCCAAAACTGCAGACACTCCAATGCTACACATACAGCTTGTCATGTAACGTCCAAGGGAAACGATCGGCACTCACAGGAACTCGATAACCAGTAATCAAAGGTAGATACATTTATTGCATATACAAGACAATATCTACATCACATTTCAGGGCATTAGCCCCTTCATCAGGACCCACTTGGAAGCAACTTTAGGAATTAGCTATAAGTCAATCTCTATCTTTTGTTTAAAAAAAAATCTGCATATCTCCCGAAAAACCACTTTAATTATAACAATATTACCATTTGCTACAAGATGTATAAAGGTCATAATGAGGAGCAAATGTCAAAAATGGGAAAATTATCTTAATTGGTCCAACCTGCCACATAGTGCCTGATTCAGAGATGGTCGCTTTGCACATCAGCTGCATCTGAGGACAGCTGCAGTGCAAAAATATGCTAATGCCTGCAGGAGGCGCCTGAAGGAAAAGGACGCCTCCTGCCGGCATCTCAGATCCGAAACCTGGTATGAAGATGCAGGATCGGATCAACATAGTGACCATCGGTCGTGATGTTTGCAGTATCAGCCATCGGAGTAAGCCTGAGCTTATTCAGAATGACCACCTCCTGCTTGCTTGCGAGGCCAGTAAATTTGCATCGTAAGACGCAGGCACTGCTGACACCCTTGTTTTCTAGAAACGCTGGCAGCACCTCCCCAAAACTTGCACTGTGTGCAATCTCGTTCTGCACATGCGCAGAATGGGTCCTGCGTATGTACATATCACCCGCAATCAGAGTGCTATGCAAACAACCCTAAATCAGGCCCATTGTTCTTTAAATCGAGTTTAATGAAAATGCCAGTATGCATCGGAATAGAATTATACAGAGAATAACAAGACCACAATTTAATGGCGTTCTGCATGCTCTGTGGTTTGTCTTTGACTATTCTGTAAATAATAGGGTCGCATATAAATATTATGCATCTTTGCTGTCAGTGGGTAACATTGCACAATTTTATGTTTTTACGCCTTCAGTATGTAATCCAGACTGTCCTCATGTGTAGCTAAGCTAGATATATTGCAGCTATTATATTTTATGTGCCCAGCTAAGCTGCTGTAGTAGTGTAGATATCCAGTGGAACAGTAAATAACAATCTGTAACATTTTACTGTACAAATGTGATCTCACTTTATCAGACTGGTGTCAGCGTTTAACTTAGTAACGTTACATTGTGTCAAAAGTGGCATTTATCCCATATGTTTTGCCCATATTAGGTTCATCTAAATCTTAAAATATTGTACTGATACAAAATATCCTTCTAGATGATGATCATATAAAGTGTAATTGTTAAGGTTATAATATCTTTTTACAGCTGCATTCATTGGACTTCACAATGTATTTTAGCAGGGGTGGACATAACATGAGGTGAACTGAGGTGTATGAAATACCCACCTGCAAGGAACACACTTACATAGGTACAGTCAGGTGCATAAATATTGGGACATTGACAGAATTTTCATATTTTGGCCTCTATTCACCACCACAATGGCTTTGAAATGAAACAAACAAGATGTGCTTTAACTGCAGACTTTCAGATTTAATTTGAGGGTAATTACATCCAAATCAGCTGAACGGTGTAGGAATTACAACGGTTTCTATATGTGCCTCCCACTTTTTAAGGGGTCAAAAGTAATGGGACAGACTAAA
Source organism: Taudactylus pleione (assembly GCA_031769625.1). Taxonomy (NCBI): domain Eukaryota; kingdom Metazoa; phylum Chordata; class Amphibia; order Anura; family Myobatrachidae; genus Taudactylus; species Taudactylus pleione. Next base: position 11,935,435 of record JAUIMM010000161.1, read on the forward strand.
CAATCCTAAATCTAACTTCCACTTTTTAATACTTTGTTGCAAATCCTTTGCAGGCAATTACAGCCTGAAGTCTGGAACGCATAGACATCACCAGACGCTAGGTTTCATCCCTGGTGATGCTCTACTCAGGCCTCTACTGCAAATGTCTTCAGTTCCTGCTTGTTCTTGGGGCATTTTCCCTTCAGTTTTGTCTTCATCAAGTGAAATGCATGTTCAATCGGATTCAGGTCATTGGATTGACTTGGCCATTGCATAACATTCCTCTTTTTAGCCTTAAAAAACTCTTTGGTTGCTTTTGCAGTATGCTTCGGGTCATTGTCCATCTGCACTGTGAAGCGCATTCTAATGAGTTCTGAAGCATTTGACTGAATATGAGCATATAATATTGCCCGAAACACTTCAGAATTCATTCTGCTGCTTTTGTCAGCAGTCACATCATCAATAAATACAAGGGAACCAGTTCCATTGTCAGCCATACATGCCCACGCCATGACACTACCACCACCATGCTTCACTGATGAGGTGGTATGTTTTGGATCATGAGCAGTTCCTTTCCTTCTCCATACTCTTCTCTTCCCATCACTCTGGTACAAGTTGATCTTTGTCTCATCTGTCCATAGGATGTTGTTCCAGAACTGTAAAGGCTTTTTTAGATGTTGTTTGGCAAACTCTAATCTGGTCTTCCTGTTTTTGTGGCTCACCAATGGTTTACATCTTGTGGTGAACCCTCTATATTCACTCTTGTGAAGTCTTCTTTGACACATATACACGTACCTCCTGGAGAGTGTTCTTGATTTCGCCAACTGTTGTGAAGGGGTTTTTCTTCACCAGGGAAATAATTCTTCTGTCATCCACAACAGTTGTTTTCCGTGGTCTTCTGGGTCTTTTGGTGTTGCTGAGCTCTCCAGTGCGTTCTTTCTTTTTAAGAATGTTCCAAACAGTTGATTTGGCCACACCTAATGTTTTTGCTATCTCTCTGATGGGTTTGTTTTGATTTTTTAGCGTAATGATGGCTTGCTTCACTGATAGTGACAGCTCTTTGGATCTCATATTGAGAGTCGACAGCAACTGATTCCAAATGCAAATGTCACACCTAGAATCAACTCCAGACCTTTTACCTGCTTAATTGATAATGAAATAACGAGGGAATAGCCCACACCTGTCCATGAAATAGCTTTTGAGTTGATAGTCCCATTACTTTTGGCCCCTTAAAAAGTGGGAGGCACATATAGAAACCGTTGTAATTCCTACACCGTTCACCTGATTTGGATGTAATTACCCTCAAATTAAATCTGAAAGTCTGCAGTTAAAGCACATCTTGTTTGTTTCATTTCAAAGCCATTGTGGTGGTGAATAGAGGCCAAAATATGAAAATTCTGTCAATGTCCCAATATTTATGCACCTGACTGTACCTGGTCAGTATTAATTATATAGGTAGAGGTTATCACAGGCGGGCTCACATCTATTTACCACTTTGAGGTCTGTATTTTCCATAATCATTTGTAGTTGAGACCTCAGCTAGAGAGTTGGTTGAACTACAACTGGAGACATAAATGAGAGTAGAGAGCAGACACAAAACTCGTCCAATCAGGAGCCAGATGTTAGGTCATCCAGTGCATTGGATCCCTGTCTTGCTTCGGCTCTCAAGTAGTAGTCCTATTGGTTCCCCAGCAGAGGTTTCCAATAAAAGTGAACAATTCCAATGGCAACAGTAAGGCTCCCAGGTTAGGAACTCCACTGATATACTCATCTGGGAAAGGGGGGCTGTAAGTCCTCACTTCCCCAAAATGTGTAATATCCTTTCATTAAAACAAAACTGTATTATTATTATTATTATTATCCTTTATTTATATGGCACCACAAAGAGTTCCGCAGCGCCTTACAAAATACATAAACAAATGAACACACAGTAAAAACAGCTATTAACAGTTCAAACAATGCAGGACAAATACATAATTTCTAAACATTGCTGCATAACACTTAAATAAGCAGCAGGGTGTGAGCAGCCAAGTGTTAGATACCGATGTGGGAAGTTAGCAGTTAATGAAACTATAAGAGAAGGAGAAGCACGTGAGGGAAGAGGGCCCTGCTCGTGAGAGCTTACATTCTAAAGGGGAGGGGCAGACAAACAGGGGTGACACAGATAGGCTAGATAGTGAGGAAGGATGAGCACTGGAAAGCTTTGAGAAAGAAATGGGTCTTGAGAGCCCATATGAAGATTAGGAGCCAGGAAGCAAAGTTATAAAGGAATTTTGAGCTACGCCAGGGGTACGAAAAAAGACAGTTACTCAAAGAAGTTGGAAGAGGCGAATATCATGAGCGTCGAATGGAACGAATGAAAGATGAGGGTTCAGGAGGTAAGAGTTGGTTGGAGTGACCAGAGGATAGAAGGACCCCAACACCACCACCACCACGGCAACTCCCAGGCCAGGGTGTGTGAGAATGTGAGGCCCCCAAAGGAGATAGCTGCCGAAGGGAAGTGGTGTCAGATGGGTAAATCTAGGATTTGGTGATGGCTAGGAGATTCAAGAAGTTGGAGATGCAAAGGTCATGGATGGGGACCAGATTAACAGTAAATGTAAACATTTGTGGATTCTACATTGTAGGCAGATCAAAATCAATAAAACATGTCTGATATAAACAGTGAATACAATTACTGTTTTAATTGCTGCCATACATACAGTATATATATATTTAGCATAAATTCCAGTCTATATGGCATGATGTGACACAAAAAAAGATTGAATTGCTACAACTTTTATATTACACTTTAAATTTATGAATCTTACATTCCGCAAAATGGCAGTTCCCTTCTGGAAATACTATAAGGTGATTATTTTATGGATATCAGATAATTCCAGTGAAAAAAATCTAAAAATATTAATTAAAGGAGTAACTGTACCTCCTTAAAGAGATATATGATGAAGGACTATTATTATAGACTAATGACACGTTCCAGCATCTCCCAAAATGAGGCTGACATTCTGCAATATGCAGAGCTATCCTGCCAGTTCTATAATATTATGTTACTGTGACATAGTTAGGTGAGGGTGAATATTTCTCTCAGTGACAGCTATTAAAATGTGCCATTATTTTAAATTAATAGTACTATGTTCTGCCTCTATGGATAGCTCCTTGCTAAAGGTAGAATTTCCCTTTTAAGAGAGCCAATTCACAACTGTATTGTTATATATTCTTATTAAAATATACAGCATTTGACATATATTAAAAAAGCAGCATTTATATTTTGATGCTGTTGCTCAGTACACCTTTCAAGAGGCATCTTTTATGTTCCTGTTAAAGTGTGCTGCATTCAATTTCCTTTATCTATAATTGTTTTAAAAGTGTTCCTGAAAAATATATTATCAAGTATATGCACTAAGCTGGGAACACAGACTTATAAATCCTTCAAGATAACTTAAATGTAAAGAACTGGACCTGGCATAAGATCAGTGAAACCTAAACTGACTTCTTCATACTTGTGTGTGGTTCACAAGGATCTGTCATGTGAAACCAGGAGCTTATGCCAACACTGTTTTGAGATATACTTCTTAATGCTAAACTCTGCAGCGTGATAATCAGCAAATGCTCTGTTGAAAATGTGTCTATTTTTCTTCTTAATTCCCTTAAAGTAGGTCAGTTACAAAGTTATGGAGAATTCTCGTCTTCGGCTTGTTTTTCACTGTAGTGACTCTGCAGCTCACAGCTGGGTAACAATCCCTCCAGTCTGCTTCAATAGAGCTCTGTGGAGATATATTGAAAAAGATGGGACATTTCAATAAGACTTGGTGTGATCATTGTCCTGGCTTCAAGTAATTAGGAGGTTTAGGGTCCTTCCTATTTACATCATAAGGATAAGCAAGTTATCTAATTGGGGGAACAGCATCAATCTCCATTTATCTATTTGCTGCACTTTTTATTTTATTTTATGGCTATTACTTGCTGTCTTGATTTAAATGCTTACAGTGTGTTAGAGTAATATGGTAGCCCAAATAGAAGTAAACATTTCTTAATTAGAAAACATACCACAGGAGACCTTTTTTTTTAATTTAACATAAGATGGGGGAAAAGTAAATTTTTTTGCATAATGTTTTAGTTATTGACTGTGATTATTAGACAATAACAACAAGGGGCACACATTGGGCTCCATTCATCAATGTACATAAATACCAGCAGCATATTTTGTTTAGTATTGCAGTGATACTAACAAATATGCCACTGGTGTTCAGCATTATCTCCACAGAGAGGTCCGGGGAGGTCCAGCGACAATCTCCCTCCTCAGTGGCACCTTCTGTTGCTGTCAGAGATGGGTTTCTGTGTCATGCGCATGACACTTTCACCGGACTAGGACACGGCAGTGCCTGGAAGTGATGTAAGCAGGGATTTTTCTAAATTTGACTCCTTAGGGGATGAAAAAGGCTAGAATGTTTCCTCCCCCTGTGCAATGTCCTGACTGACTGACTCATCAACTCCTTGACCAAGAAACATGAAATTCAGGGAGTATATTCCTTAAATGTCCTTCCATGACGTAAGCAGCCACTTTATCAAAATTCGATCCCTTAAGTGGGTGAAAAGTGGTAAAAAGTTTCCTCTCGACCAATGTGATTGGGTGACAAAGCAACATGTCCCAAGTGCTGTGGGACTGTAAGCTCATTGTCTGGGTCAAGTGGTGGCTTCAGAGGTGGGGCTGCAACACAGTCCTATATTCAAATAGAGGAGCCACACCAACTGTCAGTAATGATTGGCAGCATTTGGGGTGGCAGTTGGTGTGGCTCCCCTAGTTGAATATTGGACTGCGCTCCAGTCCCACAACATGAGTCGCCACTGCTAAGGACTTAACACTTTGACTTTTTTCATTTAAATTTTTTCACTTGCTTTGTATTTGGATTGTTCTTTTTCTCTAACATGGCAATTGAGTTTTAACAGGTAAAGGGGAGATTGTGCCATACACCATTGTCCCCATCACAGGAGATGGAGCATGCCATTTCCGGTCCCTCCCGTTTTCTTGTATGACAATCAGCTAATGGCTAGGGAGGTGTGTGAACTAATTTTGAGGCACGTGGTGGACAACTGGGAGGAGTTCTCCATCATGTCCTACGACAGCACGGAGGACAACTACAACAGCTCTGCTGAATACCGGATACATCAGCTAGCTTGTATATATTATATAAACAATTGGCTTCAATCCACAGCACTCAACCATTAATACGGCCCATCCACTAGCAGACTTGTCCCTGAAAGATGAAAGATCAAAAGATCTTCACAAATCGTTCATCAATTCCTGATGATAGTTATCGTTCATGTGCATGAACGATTTGTGAATGATTGCACAAAACGACCAAAGACCATAGACCATAGACCAACGATTTTGAAAGCAGTTGTTAATAAAAGTGGGCTGAAATATTTATTTTAATCTATATATGTTGGTCTTTGGTCGTTTCTGGCTTTGAAAACATGCACCGATGCATGAACAATGGAACGATCATGATGTCCATGAACGATCATGACTAATTGACGGGCAAAACAGGACGACGCAAATGACCGGCGGGATCGCGCTTTGCTGGTCGTTTAGGGCATTTTACTGCACGATTTGCGGACGATTTCCAAGCGATTTAACGATAACGACGGACGTTATCGCTCAATCGCTAGGTTTAATCGCCTAGTGGATGGGCAGCTTAAGAGTACTTAGTACAAATGTACAAATATATGCCAAATATTTAATGAACATGGGAATTTGTTCAACAACTACAGTATATTTAGATGTTGTTTGTATAAGATGTTATTTGAGTATTTAGAGAGTAACAGTCTACTTTGGAAATATTCATGGACTTGGGAAAGTCCAATGTATCTACACCTAGCCTACAGTCACTAATCACAATGGGTTATATTGATCACTCTCATGTTTCATTATCAGGATTTTTCTATAATGCGCACTATTTTTATTGGATTGCAGCAGATTCCAGATGTCTGTGTATTGTGAAAGGAAAACATGAATGAAAGTGCCCTGTGGAGTTAAATCCAGTTTCATATTTTAGTTTGTTTTTCACCTTAAATTAAATTTGGAATATTTAAGGAATCACTCAGTTCTTTCTTCTTTCCTGCGTCCCAAGTGTTGGATATTCTCATTACCCTCATTTATGAGGCTGATTTCCAGGAAAGTTTTGATGTATTCCAGGAAGACTAGAAACACTTTTTCCTCTGAATTTACTGCATAAACTCAGGAGCTTTTTAATTTTATTAGTTTTGAAAACATTTGTCTAATGAAATGAGTCATTATTTATGGCAGCCATTGTCCCTTACTGTATGAAACCAAATTATATAATACGTAATGCATTTGCCAGGCTCCGGGTTGTTTGAAAGCTTGATATGTGGATCTATGTGTAGTATTAACATGTCAGGGATGCCATATATCACAGAATATGTCATTGCAGTTAAGGCTTCTTCACAACAAAAGATTTACAATACCATAATGCCTCACTATCTCCGTAATTCACATCTCTACCATCTGGGATGTGGCAGATTACAGTTTGAGGGGTCTAAAAATAAATGCCACAATTTAACATACAATAGTTTTCAATTTAATTTACATTGCCAATAATAACTGTAACTTATTTACTGGTAGACTTTTACCCATCTGTGGGAATACAGTATGTATGTATTATTCAGAAATGAAGTAAACAGTTCCAGATGGAAAATAAATACTAATGTATCCAACTACCGATTTGAGAGAAGGATCTGTAAATATGTCTGTGTTTAAAGGAGAACTCCAGGTTTTTGTTTTCGTAATATGTAGCTCCTTCTACCCAACTAAACATAACTAACTGCTAGGATTGCAAGGGTTTGAGCAAACTCATATCTGCTGTCATCTGTAACTGACACATTAGTGGAAGATTGTCAGTGCCGATGCTGGGGCACGTCTGTCCAATCTGCTGTACTGAGAACCTTCCACTGAGCAAAGTTTATTTTCAGACTATTTTGACTGGTGAAGCAGCGATTGATTATCTCCAAAGCCACAGAGTTAATGGGTGCAATATGCATAAGTATATAGATGGTGAACATATACACCATGCAAATTATGTGTAAGACAACTGCACATAGCAATTAAGCTGTATTTTAAATGCTTCACATAATTAAGCAAGAATTTTGCATCTTCTCACCATGTATTGGCTATACTGTTGGGTCTGTGTATAGAAACTCAATGGCCTTAGAGATGCCTGCCATAAGGCAAGGGGGTACCTATCAGTACTTTTAGACATGCTTGGAAACAGCGCCATAACAGAGATATTTAGCAACCTGTGATGGCATGCCCCCTAGTGCCAGATGTCATGACGTTGGGCACATGACATCATTATGACACATGGAGGTGGGGTTGGCAGCACCGGCAAGTGTCACGCGAACGCTCTAATCAGTGGCTCCTTGCACAGTGCCTGCCAGGAGCATCTTAAAAACGCTCAGCACCGCCGCAGCAGTGTTCATGGCTGCAGGGTGCCGTTCCAGGATGGCGACGGTGCAGCCCACAGGGCCATGCCCTCTATCCTGCACCAGTTTCACACCCCCTAGGTACTGCCGTTATTGGAATGGCTTCAGAATACCTAGAAATGCTGGAATATTTCAGATCAGTTCAAACTTGGTAGTATTGAGAGCAATGAACTTGTTCACGGTACAATCAGCCAATTTGTTCAGCTACGACTGCCATTGCTGCACTGACCTTCAATGGCAAACCTTAAACTTGCATTGGTGATTCCTGTTTGTGGTTGTTAAAAACAAAACATTAAAATAAACTAGATATGGCCTACTCAGACTTAATTGTATACATTTTATAGCAAATATATCTGAAAATATTACTATTTTTGTGTTTTTATGGAAAATTTGTAACATACTATGAAATCATGTTCGAGCATGTTTGCCTTACTAAAATGTAGCAATTTCCCACAATTTGTCAAGTTCAGAACAGGTTAGTGAGCCACTTTGTTACAATTTACAGCATTTCTAAACATATTAAACTTTTCAAAGCACATTGTAACCTCCTTCTGCTGTTTATGTCCTTTGTGCTAAGAAGAGGCCTTTCATAGAACTATATTGTGCTGACGCTCTGCCTCCCATGAACCCAATAACAGTCCACAACAGATTGGTTGCAGTGCTGGGAGGGCAGTAAATAAAGTCTAGATAAAGAAGGAAGTTATTACCAAGTTATAAGTGAGGCTGCTAACATTACTGACAACCCATCTCCCAGTGTCTCGCTAACAAACAAACTGCTAATAATGGGAAAGAAGAGAGTGACAAAGACGTCTGTCTCAAGCCACATTTTATTGAGGAATGCACCTACTACCATTTGAGTCTGCAGGGACTGTACTGATTGAAGTTCTTTAATGTGTAAATACCCACTACTTTATTTCTACATTACACCTCGTTAGACCATAACTAGAAGAAGGATGGACTAGTTTTAAATACGATTTTCTAATATGGAAAGTGTTATACTTTATAATCAAATATATCTTGCAATAATGGTTTGTCATGACAGAATGTATAGCAGGGACATCGTATTGTAATCTCCTTATTATATGTTGAAGAGTAAAGTGTAGCTGGAGCATAGGTTTGGAGATAATAATAAAACTGTATTACATTTCCTGGTCAGCCTATTTCAAGGGTTATAAATCTATCAGTGGGTTCTTTATCACTCCAGATGTTTCTATAATCCAGGCACCATATAATACTGTCAAGAACAATTCTGTATTGTTCATTCAACTTTACAACCAGAGGTCTCTAAAACTAGTTCTCAGAAAACCACTCAGTATATTCTTATTTAAATTCGAAGAGGATGTTAGACTCTACTAATTGCCTCATGCAGAAATTGAAATATGCAGACACCTTCAAAAAGACACGTTATATCTGTATGTGTGTGTATACATATATATATATATATATATATATATATGTATATATACAGTCAGGTCCATAAATATTGGGACATTGACAGAATTTTCAGATTTTGGCCTCTATTCACCACCACAATGGTTTTGAAATGAAACAACTGCAGACTTTCAGATTTAATTTGAGGGTAATTACATCCAAATCGGGTGAACGGTGTAGGAATTGCAACAGTTTCAATATGTGCCTCCCACTTTTTAAGGGGCCAAAAGTAATGGGACTATCAACTCAAAAGCTATGTCATGGACAGGTGTGGTCTATTCCCTCGTTATTTCATTATCACTTAAGCAGGTAAAAGGTCTGGAGTTGATTCTAGGTGTGACATTTGCATTTGGAATCAGTTGCTGTCAACTCTCAATATGAGATCCAAAGAGCTGTCACTATCAGTGAAGCAAGCCATCATTAGGCTGAAAAATGAAAACAAACCCATCAGAGAGATTGCAAAAACATTAGGTTTGGTCAAATCAACTGTTTGGAACATTCTTAAAAAGAAAGAATGCACCAGAGAGCTCAGCAACACCAAAAGACCCGGAAGACCACGGAAAACAACTGTGGTGGATGACAAAATAATTATTTCCCTGGTGAAGAAAAACCCCTTCACAACAGTTGGCCAAATCAAGGAGGTAGATGTATATGTGTCAAAGTCAACAATCAAGAGAAGACTTCACAAGAGTGAATATAGAGGGTTCACCACAAGATGTAAACCATTGGTGAGCCACAAAAACAGGAAGACCAGATTAGAGTTTGACAAACAACATCTAAAAAAGCCATTACAGTTCTGGAACAACATCCTATTGACAGATGAGACAAAGATCAACTTGTACCAGAGTGATGGGAAGAGAAGAGAAGGAAAGGAACTGCTCATGATCCAAAACATACCACCTCATCAGTGAAGCATGGTGGTGGTAGTGTCATGGCGTGTGCATGTATGGCTGCCAATGGAACTGGTTCCCTTGTATTTATTCATGATGTGACTGCTGACAAAAGCAGCAGAATGAATTCTGAAGTGTTTCGGGCAATATTATATGGTCATATTCAGTCAAATGCTTCAGAACTCATTGGACAGCGCTTCACAGTGCAGATGGACAATGACCCGAAGCATACTGCAAAAGCAACTAAAGAGTTTTTTAAGACTAAAAAGTGGAATGTTATGCAATGGCCAAGTCAATCCCCTGACCTGAATCCGATTGAGCATGCATTTCACTTGATGAAGACAAAACTGAAGGGAAAATGTCCCAAGAACAAGCAGGAACTGAAGACATTTGCAGTAGAGGCCTGGCAGAGCATCACCAGGGATGAAACTCAGCGTCTGGTGATGTCTATGCGTTCCAGACTTCAGGCTGTAATTGTCTGCAAAGGATTTGCAACAAAGTATTAAAAAGTGAAAGTTATATTTAGGATTGTTTAGTTTGTCCCATTACTTTTGGCCCCTTAAAAAGTGGGAGGCACATATAGAAACCGTTGTAATTCCTACACCGTTCACCTGATTTGGATGTAATTACCCTCAAATTAAATCTGAAAGTCTGCAGTTAAATCACATCTTATTTGTTTCATTTCAAAGCCATTGTGGTGGTGAATAGAGGACAAAATTTGAAAATTCTGTCAATGTCCCAATATTTATGGACCTGACTGTAATATATATATATATATATATATATATATATATATAAAATATATGGTTCCATAACCATGTCAAACACTTGGAATATACTGTAACTAATATTCTAATGTTATTTAGTCAGCTGAGGTTTACAACACATGCTTCTCTGGACGGGGTACTAAATAAACCCAATTACCATAATCTGCTATTTGCATTTTACTTTCAGATTATCTGTTACCATACATCTCTTAATTTACAGAAGCTGTGTTTTACCACCAGCAAAAGCTAGCAAATGGTTATAGTCAGATAACCTATTGGTTCCAGTGGCTCCATACCCATTTCGACATGTGATTGTGAGTGGGGGCATCAGTGGACATAAGGTGGTCAATGGTGTTCCAGAGAAGTAAGTGCTGGTTACATAAGCAACCATAAGTATATCTAAATTGAAGCTGCACTTACTTTGTGCAATCAATGTCCCAAGTTCTAGTTTTGCTTCCGAAGAAGCAAAACTAGAACAGACAGTAAGAGGAGACACATTTAAAGTTTGGCACACTAACTGTATGCTCTGAAAATTATAAACTGTTTTTGTGCAGAGAACCATTCAGGCTTTTCTTCAAAATTGAAATAATAAAAAAATGATCCTTCTAAATTTAAAGTCTATTTGCTGAAAAGACAATAAGTAATAAAAATAGTGTATTCATACTCTCCCCATATTCATATTGCATCATTCAAAAGCAAGTTAAATGACCCAGGCAAACCATGGTGAGTTTATGGAAAATGTGAATGATCGTAATGAGTTTTTAATGTGAAAAGGACATTTTATTTTCTGCATTTCCGTGAAATCCCCTAAAACTAGAAAAGATGTTATCAATAAATATTTGGGTTGGTTTTTCTCTCTTATTCTAAAGCAAACATTTCTGATTAGTTTGTTTTTTCAAAATAAAGTGCATATACCCAGCAGCGGCTCCTACTCTCTTGGATGAGGGGGGCTGCTGCTGCCGAAGGAGATGGGGAGACACCGACGTCCCGGCCGGCCGGGTCCCGGCACCTGCGCAATGGATCCGACAGATACCTGGACCAGCGAATGCGCACAAGTGGCAGTAGGCTAAATTTACTATGCAGTACTTTTCAAATGCAATTATATTCAATATAAAACCAGGCTTGTTTTGAATGTACTGCCCCTTTAAACATGTGGACAAAACTGCAGTTGTGATGGTTTTGAAAAGTTCTGCATTAAAAATGTAGCCCTATATAGGTATGTCTATTCACTGCTTTCTATGAGGATCAGCCCATACTTGCCTACCCACCCGAAATGGTCGGGAGCCTACCGAAAATCGGGTGTCGCTCCCGACCCCCCGGAAGAGGGGGCAAGTCTCCCGGCCGGCGCAGGCTACCCGCACACCCCGCATGCATCTGCTACCCCCCGCCGGTGTCACCAATTACATGGTCAATGTGGCAGGGTCAGGGAAGCTGATGACGCGATTCGTGCTGAATCGCGTCATCCTGGCCCCGCTCCTGGCTACACAACGCCGATAATATATGCGTTGTGTAGTGGGGGCAGGGTGGTGATGACGCAGCCACGCCCCCTGTCCTGCCCCCGAAAATTGGTCACGCCCCCTTTCTTCCCCACTGCAATGCCGAGCTGGCTGCCTCTTCCCTCTAAGAGGCAGCCAGATTATCGGCAAGTATGGAGCAGCCTATCCGTGTACATTTTTTACTGTACCTTATATGATGTCTCTACAGCATACCTGCCTACTCTCACGGAACAGCCGGGAGGCTCCTGAATATTGGGGGGCGCTCCTAGCCACCCAGATGAGGGGGCAGGTCCCACTTCTTGAGTAAAGTGGGTGGTACAGGCAGCTGATGATGCCATTCACATTGAATTGCGTCATTGTGGCCCCACCACCCACTTCACAATGTCGGTAATCGTGGCATTGTCCAGTGGGGGGACACGATAACATGATTGCATCACCACGCCCGAGCACCGCCTACTTCTGCTGCGATACACCTCAAAGGCCGCCAAGTGTGCTCTGCAGTGCTGGAACATCATAAGAACAATATTGCATCACAATTTATTTTCAAATAAATGTGTATCAGAGTGCAGAGTAAAATAAACGCAGGTTGCATGGTTTGAAAAAAAATGACATAATGATCATTACAAAAGCATAAATAAAAGACAAGGTATAATACATAAAAAAGAAAGAGTAAGGGCAATTCAAAGAAAGGAGTACACATTACCAGTATAAGGGAAAGCAGGGCATGAAAAGCGCTGTGAGAAACCGCAGAAGATTGGGGAGTTGGAGAGAGTAGATGCCAGAAGGACTACGTAGTATGGAAATGATTGTAATCACGTGAAAGGCAAGCACATGTTGAAGTGTATTGACCAAGGGCTCTTGGGTTTATTGAAAGAATTGGACACATTTTTGATGAGCTCATAGATTCCATACAGGGAGTGTTCCATAGTCGCTCTAATGATTATTGGCTACATCTAGGGAGGGTTTTGCTACTACTATCAGGTTGCCAGCTGAATGGTAGCAGCAGAGAGTATCTGTCTTCTTACATCACAATGTTTTTCTAAGACACCACGGGCGGGATGTAATAGAGATTGAGTCTGCTGGAAGTGCGGGATGCATATGACCCTACTGTATATAAGAGCCTCTATCAGTAGTAGACTCCCACATAGGCCAGGGTTGCCGACTCTCTGGCTGCCCCTCCTGGAAGGGGCAGCCACAGCAACAAATCAAGTGGGCGTGGCTGACATTTGAGGGTGGAGCAGGGGTGTGACCATTCCATCACATCATTTTGGACCCGCCCCCGCTGCGAGATCACAACATTGTGAAGCAGGGGGTGGGGCCAAAATTATGCAACTTGGCAAGAATCTCGTCACCACCCCCCCCGTGCTGCGGGGGATTCTTTTGTTACTGTGGGGGGGGGGGGGCGGAGGGGTTGGTGGCTGCTGGGTAGCTTGCCATTCTTTCAGGAGTGGCACACGATTTTCGGGAGGCTCCCGGCCGAATCGCGAGGGTAGGAAAGTATGCCCTGGCTGCACCCTGGACAGAAAATCAAGCAGGGGAAAAGAAGCAAGGGAAGAAGGAGACAAACCCAGTTAAAGGGAGATAAAATATTATAGACAAGAGAGAGAGAAAGGCAGAGAAAAAGAGTTAAAAAACAAATCCAGGTAAGTATGTATAGCATTGTTATATATTCTATTTTGCTGATAAAAAAAGGACAGTAAGGAGTTCCTGTATGCATGAACTACCTTATGTACTATGTACAATGTGAATAGGATGCACCAGGAGACTGTGCTGATTAATTTGATATGTGACACTTGTATATCTGTGTGCGACTGTGACTGTAAACAGAACTTGGCGTGGAAAAAAGCTGTGACCACTGCGTCGAGCACTTTGTATTCTGATTCAGACTCATTCGCACACACATATACAAGTGTCTATAGTCAAATCAATTGGCACAGACAAGACACAAAGTAAAATGGCCAGCAACTGAAACAAAGATGTGCGTGGATATATATATATATATATATATATATATACACACACACACACACAACTGGCCTTTGGTGGAGATATACAAGGTGCTAAATATCAAGTGTGCTATAACTGGCGCTATTTGACACTTATATTGAACATTAGTATGTATGAAAGCAGATAACATGGAGAGAATCTCTTTTCTCTATGATATTTCCAAACATCTAACAATTTAGCTATCACCATATTATTCTATGGCATCGGAAATGATGTAGATGTTGCACTTTTGTGGCTTATAATTTTTCACATATCGGCAGGCTTATCTTGTGTCAACACTTTAACCATGTCGCCCTAAATCCATGTCTACATAGTGATTGTCTACGTAATGACATTCTGACTTAACATTCAGAACCTGTCGTCATTCTGGTGTCGACATTCTGAATGTTGACAAATACCAATATAATAGATGAAAATAGTACCCTTATCCCTACAGTACTGTATGTAAAAAAGAGGAAGCTGAGATGAATTAGACAAAAGTAGATGGGTTTTAGTTACATTTCATGGTAAATTAAAATATCTCAGGGCTTGGCATATACAATACTTGTTGGTCCCAAGACACCTCCCTGCTAGATCATTGTTACAATTAGATTCCCACAAAGTCCTCTCATAACCTCTTTTTTTTCCACATGATACAAGTTAATTGGAGAAAATAATTAGGTAAAATGTGACAGGTGTTTGACAGTTAGAAAGCGACAACTCAGGGCGCTGCTGACCAGCTAGGGACAATTATCTATAATTATATATAATCAATTCTCCTAATTTCTAATATATCAATTTACCAGCAGATATTCACTTTTCACTAATAGTAATCAAAAGCAGCAGTTTAATTAAACCTCTGAACAGATTGAAAAAATGGATAGTTAGCAGCAATTGTAGATAAACCGTGCTATTAACAAATATATCAGTGATACTCGGATATTTATAAAAAATATAATTTGATAACAATATAAAATCACACATGTGCACAACACAAAATATAAATTAAATATTAATACACTATTCACTCATAATATAATTGACACATTTGTGTGTCTAATTTCTTGACTGTGTTTGTGAGCAATAGAGATGGTAATTGAAATAAAACAAATGTACCTAATTGGAGAAAATAATTAGGTAAAATGTGTGACAGGCGTCTGACAGGTGTTACCACCTATTAAAATAGAGCTATGTATGGTTCTGTCTCTTTAGCAATAAAGATATGTCTGAGTGAAAATACTGTTGAATTACATTTAATCTATTATAGTTCAACATCTCTGTAAATATATTTATCTGGCTTTATACTAATTATTTCCTCTTATACACCTCCTGCTCAGTTTACATAAAAGCAGAGCTGAACTGATACCAGAATGCAGTATAAAAACATTAGTGCTAGACAGAACATGTGACAGAAGGATCTCTATCTCACACATTCCACACTTTAGCTTCACATTCACAATTTCTCATCTTAAGGCAAATATTTGGCTATCACGCTGATAAAGCTAGCATCAAGAAAAAGACTGCTTATGTTAAGCTGTTGTGCTGCTGCTACCATTCTACTCTCCATGTATTATCGCCAAAGTAGTGGATTGTAACCGCTGTTCTGGGGATTATGGCTGCAGACTAAGAGAAAATCTACATTTATCCATTGGACATTTTGTACTAATAATTATTCCCCTTCAGTCAGATTAAAGTAGTATTCCTGATCTCTATACCTATCCCATAAGGCAGTCGTGACTTGGCTCTCAGACAATTCGCATGTAAACAGGGGGCATCATTTAAAGGTCTACTGGCGACAACATGTAACAAGCGTGTTAATTATTAGTAATTTTCTGCTACATTTTGCTAATGAGAAGCCTCTAGTATTACATGTTTGCCCTTTTAAACATGTTTTTAAAAGGCCTATCATTGTATTTGTTTATACTGCTTGAGTCGATAACATTGTTAAAGAAAAAATATTCTGTATTATGTTTACTCAGAATTTTTTCTAGATAGTTAGGGTTGACTAAAGCTGGGTGTACAATTCTTGGCCCGACATGGCTATATCTGTCAGATAGAGGCAATAATTGTGTAGTGTGTATACAGCACCAGGGCCCGATGGTCAATCTAAAAAGCATACGCTATATCGGCTCCCGATGTAGCGTGTGCTGCATTTGTTATTTCAGTCCCAACATTGTTCGGATTTTATTGTGTGTACGGAGATTGGCCCAATCCTATATTTAAGTCCAGATGAAGCAATTATTGTGTAGTGTGTACGCTTCCCATCTGATGTTACTGGAATCAGGCCCTGATTCAGAGCCGGACGCTGTGACAGAGCGCTCGCTCTGAATCAGGGCCGTTCCTCCTACCTTTTGGAGTGTCCTCCTGGCCGCTCGCATAGCTGTGGGTGAGCAAGCAGCCAAAATGATGGTCGCGATGGTCAAGACCATCGCGTCCATCGAGCTTGCGACGAGACCCTTGCGGTAGGGTCTCGCTGCTGCAAGCCCTGGAGTGCTTTTGGCTCTATCAGAGCCAAAAGCACTCCCACTGACATCACTCGTGATGTCAGTGGCGCCGGCCCCAGATGGTAGGCGTTCCCATGGGAACGCCTCCGTCTGGGCAGCCACCCCCCGGCATGCCCACCAAAGGGGGGCGTGCTGTCAATCACCACCGACAGTCGTTATTCAGGTCTCGCGCATGCGCACGACGGAGCCGCCTCCGTCGTGCGCATGCGCACTTGGGCAACATCGACCCACTTGCGAGCGCTCAGCGCTCGCGAGCGGGTCTGAATCAGGCCCTCAGTTCGGTTGTCTCTATTTGTCTAGTCGTTGTCAAATCTGTCAGGTGTATACCTAGTTTAAGGGCCTATTTTGCATATATAGCCCCTATCTTTAACCATTCTGAAACACCTGTCATCATCAAGGGGTGGACTGTAGAGAGCCCTGTGTCTACTGCCTACCTCTCCTTGTCTCAGAAAGCTGACATCATCAAACTAAGTAGCACAAGTTGTTTTTTGGGTTATTGTTTTCAGCCCTAAGTACACAATAGAGAGTGTTGAACATAATCAAAGGATATACTACAGCCCCCCTACCCCAAACGGGCAATCATAGGATATCTAGAAGTGGTTTTTAAATTCTGGATTTCTGAACAAAGCAGAAACACAATGCTGCAATAATACTGTAACAGACACTTTTTTTGTAGTAAAACAGTTTTATTTTTAAATAACACAATCACCTGAGTCATAGGGGTCAATTCAATTAGGTGCAAGTTGGGTCCTATGAGCTGCGCTTACTGCAAACACACACCGCAAATTGGATTTGCAATTCAATTCCAAACACACATTAATTTTTCTGAAGAAATTAATGTAGCTGAGAGCAAGCATCTACAGTAGGTGCAATTCACACATAACTCAGCCGCATCCCCACTTGCAGCTGAAACATCTGGGTGGTGGTGGGGCATTAGCACATAATTTAAGTTTAATGATGGGGTGTTGAGGGCAGAGCTCCAGCTATTTTCAGATGGATCTCTAGTACCAGGCAAAGGCGTAACTAGACTTTTCGGTGCCCTGGGCCAGAAAGAGAATTGGCGCCTCCCCCCTGTTTTTCAAATATAGACATAAGACGCAAACCCAGAATTTCCACTACATGAGAAATTGTGGGGCAGAAAAGGTGTCTGACTGTCAAGTGAGAGGTGATAGGTTTGAGTCCCGGGTATGATAGTTTTGAAATACGTGTGTAAATAAAAGAGGATGTGACTGAAGGTGCTTGGTGAGGTGGCCAGATGGAATGGGAGTCAGCCAGGGAGGTGATAGGGGCGGCCAGGAGATGCAGGGGATATAAGAAAAGGAAGCTATAAGTGAGAATGATTATAAACAGAAAATTAACAGGCCCAAACAGTGCCCCCTGCCCTGCGGTGCCCTGTGCCTTGGCACATGTTGCACCACCCTAGTTACGGCCCTGGTACCAGGGATAGGGCTGGTGCAAGTGTGTACTGATAATAATGAAAGCTATGAAACCAAGTGTATGGATAGAGGTGGTGCAGTCGCATTGATGCGTATAACTCATCATATGGGCAATATCCACATTTAGTTACATACATGTAATGTCGGTGTAATTACAACCAACTTGTGTTCAACTGTAAATCGTCCTCTCTGTCTCCATAACTAACAGATGGGAAACCGTCACATAGCTCCCCAGCAGGGCTCCAGGTCTATTAGCACCCTGTGCAAGAAATTTGGGAGACCCCCCCCTCCCCTATCCAACTATATTCATAATTAATACTTTTATCCACCAAAAAAAAAAATATTTCCTAGTTTTTAATTAAACACATTATTCCACCGAAGATAAACAAATTCTCCACAGGAAAAACAACACACATTTGCCCCCACAGGAAAAAAAAAACATATTGTCCCCACAGGAATAAAATAAGAAACATATTACCCCCCACAGGAAAAACAAACACATTGGGCTTCACAGGAAACATATTGGTCCCACAGGAAACAGAATAAACCACACAGAAGACTGACCTGAACTGATTGCAGGAGAGGAGCCACCAGTCTATCCCGTGCCCTCAGTTGCGGTACACAGCACTGCATTAGGCAACCTCAGTGACTCATTGCACTTAGCCTAGCAGCTGCTTGACCTGTTTATAGGTCACAGCCCAGGCCACGTCTGAGGTGCCCAGAAGATGAGTGCAGTGTTGCCCAGGCAGATTTCACACCTCAAAACGCCATATTTCATGGAAAGACTGATACGGCCAAGTTGTGTCCGACTCAGAATAGGTTTGTCATATGCAAAGATGCGAAGGTTTGATGCAAAAAAAGAGACTGTATGATAAAACTCACCTAGATAAGTGTTGCACAGTAGAGCAGAATTAACATGTGCAGATCATTAGGTCTTTGATGGGGGTCTTCACTGAAACCTAAATTACTGTGTAAAACTAAATCCCAGGTTATACAATGTTGCAAATAGCAGTTGTATCACTTCTTGAGCTTCTGTTTGTATAATAGATCAGATTGAAAAATGTTAAGCAAACATACTTCTGCTGTGTGTACTTCCCACTGATCACAGCATCCTAGACTGCATTCTAGATCTGGTGCTGTATGTTTGTAGTAACAGCAGCATTTAACACATATGCTGTAAAAGGACGTGTAGTATTTATAACAGATCAAATATAACAAATTGTTTTATCATACATTGCTGCTTACAGGGCAGTTTATTTATCTAACCCACCACATTATACAGATTTCCTTTTTGACATATATATATATATATATATATATATATATATTTTTATTCTTTATTTAAAGCGCTCATATAAATAAAGACTGAGCATATAAACAGGCATGAGTGCAAATAGCCTCAACAATGAGACACATTTTCAAATATATAAAGAAAATACAATATAGATCTATATATGTAAACAAAATTAAAAGAAAATAGGGCATGGGGGGAAGACGGGGGAGGGTGGAGGTGTAAGGAAGGGAAACAGGATTATTATATAAATTAAAACATCTGAAAGATATTTAAAAAAAAAAAAATATTAAAACAAAAACGAGGAGGAGTACCTATCTTAGGTAGTAAAGCATATAAACACGAAAGAATGGGGTGGGGAGTAAGACCCTCCCGCCACATATATATTTTGATACTAAATTAGTTTTAACTGTAATTGCTGACACAGACATTAGTAACATCTTTAAAATAATTTTAATGTTGTCATTCTAAAAAAATAATGTATGCAAATTGATTTATACACAGTTTCTGTCATAGGTGGATTTAGGGGTCAGGATTTTGGTGAAACTCCGGACCCTCCAGTTACATGTTTTTATGGGCTTCTATTGTGGGCTCACGTGCCTAGTGGGATATCCAGCACTGGTTTCTGACAAGCATTCACTTTCCTCTGCTTAGTGTCTTTGTGATCTGTGTATGCACATGAGCGTTACCACTATCTATGATATGCAGTTGGGAAGCCGACGGTCTAATTGCCGACCATCGGCATCCCGACTGTCTAATCCCGGCAAAGGTCTAATGACAGGCATTGAAATCCCGACGACTGTCATTTTACCTATGCCGGGAACCAGACGCCCGGCACTCCGATCGAAGGTAAGCCAGGCGTCGGTTGTGGACAGTCACGGGGGGGGGGGGGTTAAGTTACGGGCTCCCGGGTGGGACTTAGAGTCAAGCAGCCCCACCGGGAGGGTTAGGGTTAGGCTAGGGGAAGGGGGGGTTAGGCACCCTCGGAGGGAGGTTAGGGTTAGGCACCCCCCCGGGAGACTTGAGAAGTGGGGGTTAGATTTAGGTGCTTAGAGGGGGTTAGGGTTAGGCACTTGGGGGGAGGTTAGGGTTAAGCACCCCTAAGGGAGAGTTAGGTTAGTTTGGTTTAGCTGCTGTCAGGATCTTCACCTCTGCCGGGCTTCCGCTGTCGGGATTTGTAAATCATACCGATCCCCTATCTACAATATAATGGTGTTCTATAGGCATGCTGAGCTGTGCTTATTACAGTAATTACAGTATATAGTGGTACGCAATGCTGTAGGGAGGCCTTACAAATATGCCTAAAATGCTTTGCTAAAAGATAAGGGGACAGATATCAGCTTCTAACATTTATCTATTACAGTTTGTTATGGGTAAATTCTCCATTTTATTTCTCTCAAAAGTTATACATCTCCTCCAAAAAGGTTTTATCTAAACTTTTAAAGAACCACACACTTAAAATCCTATATATTTCCACCATAAAGTAGCTCATTTTTATTTTAAAAATGACATTTTGTAGATCTTAATGCTGTCCATCAGGAGATACTGGAGGATGAGGTCCCAGGGGCAACTTTCAGTGTGGTGCTGTTAATGGCATCATCACGGCCCCGCTCCTGCACCAAAATGCCACGATTCATTGAACTTTTAATGTTACCCGGGGCCAAAATGCCATGATTTACACCCCTGCCCGGCCCACTTTATAGCAGAAGTGGAGGAGATACTGGAGGGCTGTCTGGAGCTCCCGGAAATGTCTGAGTCTCCCAGACTTGCAGTTAGAGAAGGCAAGTATTTGTTATATATGTTTACCATACAATGATGTACTAAAATTAAACATAGTAACTGTTCTGGGTAAATAAGATTACTGTAGCGAGAAAGGCAAGCCAAAGAGCACAACCCTATGGGGGTGACTAACCAATCATGTTAGTAGCCAGTGGCTTATTAAGAAGGTCTCAGTAAAGTTGGTAAGTTTTAGGGGGTCCTACGACAAGTTTCGAGAGTTGTCACTGGTAACACATATTAATTCTTTTTCTTACATCTTACAGTACCTAGGATGCAGTGCTCTGCTACTGTCTCTTCACACTAATTTCCCAACTGAATTAACTGTAATTGTATTAAATAATCATTGCTCCATTTGCTTTACTATAAACTGTAGAGGAACTTCACAGTGTTTGGTAACAGTGCTACATGTATTACATTATGTTAGCTTGCCAGCAACTGACTGTAAATACCTGAAGTTCATGACAGCAGGGATTGCACATTTGCTTAAATGCGGATATTTTAAATGACGCATAGAGCTGGTAAACTATACATCTGGTTTAAGTTTCAACAGAGGAATCATTGTTCGGCTGGTAAGTATTGCCCAGCAGTGCTTGCACACTATGTTGCAGCTCCCTCTGGTACACACTGTGCAGTGTTGTACCTCAGTCCAGTGGGATTCCAAAGCTAGACTTTCTGGAGCGGATACCAAAATAAAGAGATTAAAATAAATGGCACTTCATTGGAGTGTAATTAGTACAACACCTTGTGTATGAAAATAATTCTGTCATGTTTAGTGTTAAATAGTTCTTGTATGTACAGATACTATATGTAATGATTGCTGCTTGCCATTTCCAGTAGAGCAAAATAAACAGATATTTAACTTTTTCATACACATAATTGTGTCATTTATTATACATGCCTTTATCACTGTTTGTTTTATAGTCATTTCAAGCAAAAACAGTTAGACATTAGGGCTCCTATACTAATGCTGGGTACACACTGACCGACATATCGGGCATTCAATTGAACAGCCGATATATCGTGTGCACGTTGACCAGTGTGTACAAACGATATGTCTGTGAACGACATCATTCACAGACATACCATGTCGACTGTGCAGCACAGGGGATGGCCAGCGTGGAGGGGATCGCGACACGAACCCTGGCCAGCAGTAGCCGCAGCCAGAGGCAGTGATGGTTGTTCAGTGTTTATGGACAACCATCATGTGCTGATATATCTGCAGATCGACTGATGGTTGTTCATACAATATCTTTCCAGTGTGTACTCACCTTAACAGTACATTTTAGTTAAAAATTTGAACTGAACCACTGCAACCAGTCAACGAATAAATTTTCTGTGTGTCTCGTTGAAGTATAATAATGAAAGCACATTGCTACAATTTTGTTAAAATGTAGCATCTTAATGTAATGTTTCTAAATTAGCTATTTTGAAGAAATATAAAATTGGATAAAACATCTGCTTTATTTCACTGCGGTTGAGATGTACTAAGCCTTGAAGAGTGATAAAGTACCAACCAATCAGCTCCCAACTGCCATGTTACAGGCTGTGTTTGAAAAATGTCAGGAGCTGATTGGTTGGTACTTTATCACTCTCCACTTTATCACCCCCCCAAGGCTTAGTGCATCTACCTCATAGTATCTTAGAAGATACAGATGTGTCAAGGACATGATCACAAAGCATATATCCATATTTGGGATGGCCTATTTTGCCAAGGTAGTATCTAATGTAACTGAAATGTGCATTACTATGTGACTTTTTATAGCACTTTGCTGCACTATACCATCTCATACCTGTCTAAACCAAGCCTTGCTTGTCTCCCCTTATGGTGTAGAAACACTAGATGTATGAGGACACATCTGTACCTGTGAACAGTGCCTTCTGCACTTGCTGATTAGAGCAGAAGAAAACAGAGGGCCTGACTCACTACAGATCGCTATTGCGATCATAGCTGCGATTACGCACGCAGTTCTGCTGTGAAAATATGCTAATGTTTGCAATCACAAAGCCAGCACAAAACGCCCACTACCACTATCTCACATCCGTAAGTCTTCGCACACCTGCGTATACATTGGTACCATTGAGTAACATCGGCCCCTCACGCACAATTACAGCAGCCCTGACCTGTCTCAGAAATGACAACTGTTGTTGCACGCAGTGAGTACACAAGCCGCGTTATACCGTCGCAGTGGATAATTTATGCACATCCGAGTAACGGCGTTCAAATGGACTGGCACGCCTGCGTTTCTCCGACCACTCCCCCGTCACCACTCCCAAACGCTGACGTCCCGTCACTCATTCTGCGATGGCTTTCTTTCTGCGTGCATGATCGCAGAGTGATCGCAAGGCTAACTCACAAACGCGCACTGCGATGCATACACATGCGCAGTACACACCATCGGCCGATCTGCGTACGCGGTTGCAATTGCAATCCATAAATCAGGCCCAGGTCCTCTTAGTACTATTTAATTCTGGAGCCACACAACACCAGTTTGCATGTGAGTCATTCTGGGGTTTCAAATCCCTTTGTGACAAGGCCCCGAAGGAATGTGGGTGGCAACTACTTGGGACTTCCTGTATCTCCGGCATCCCCACAGCTACTGTACTACAACTACATACCTCCAACTTTAAATATAGCATACAAAGCCGTAACTAGACTTTTTGGTGCCCTGTGCCAGAAAGAGCATTGGTGCCCTCAAAGGGAAATAATGCACCCAAAAAAGAGCCATGGCTTCATGGGGAAGGGCCAGGGAAGAGATAGGAGAGGCCAGGAGATGCTGGGGATGAAATAAGAGGAAGCTACAAGCAAGAATGATAATAAACAGAAATTTGACAGGCCCAAACAGCGCCCCCTGACCTGTGGTGCCCTGTGCCATGGCACCGGCCGCACTACCCTAGCTACGGCCCTTATAGCATACTCAGGACATCCTAATCATCATCAATATGTACATTTGCACAAAGCTTGTGGGACCTCACAAAGGGTTAAATCAGTAAAGAACAATATGTTTTTTTCTCATAAACTGCATACAGCTTGTGGCTTATATGACAGCAACACATCAGATGTGATTTTCTGAAAATTGTTGATTAATAATTCATGCAATTTATGTTTGTAAGCCATATACAATTGTCTGTGGTTATAAAATTGCATAATAAGTGGCATTTCAGACATCCCCCAGATGATATTATTTATGAAAATAAAAATGATTGTGGAAAAGGGCTTATAATGGCCTCAGTGTGGATGGTATGCTCTACGTTTTGGAAACTCAAGGTATTTGGTCCAGCTGGGCACCTACTGGAGCGCATTCAATGTGAGTTAGAGGTCCAGACAGTCCTAAACTGATGTAACATTACACTCCCAGCATCTTATTCATGATGTTATCAGGAAAGACATCACTTGGAGTGTTTGATCCATTTCCAAAAGCGACAACCAACACCATGCTCGGCTTGTCCCTCTATAACAGGGAGGCCTACAGTATGTGACCCCCCTGTCATAGTGTGAAACCAATTCTAGCCCAATCATCATGGTGTAGAATGTGGAATTCCCTATGGGACTTTGGCTGACAGAAGTAATGCAGTGCCCCACCCCCAGGGCACAACCAACCCATGATAAATAGCTCTGAGGCTCCTCCTGACATCCCTTGAGTGGTGGGTTCAGGTTAATTTTGTAAAGTGTTATTCGGTAAGACCTCTCCACAATTGACTGTTTGGGCAACTGACACCAGTACAGGTACTTTAATAGAGCTCTTCTGAAACTGATAAGCTACAAGGTTAAACATGCTTTGCTGACCACAGGCTGAAGAAAATGAACTGTGTATTAATGATGCCTAAATATGTCTTCAGTGACCGCTAAATGAATGAACATAAAATCTGTGAAATTCTCTATTTTAGCACTTAGCATCACAGGAACACCTCATTTAGATCATGTGTCAACAAAATCACATAGGAAAACTCTAAAACGTTACCAGGTATGTAAAGAAAGTTTTTCCTTATAGAGTTATAGACTGCTGAAAAGTATTGCAGACAAAATATAAAGAGAATTTAGTAAACTTACTACAGTTAACTCTTTCTTTTGCTACATTACTTCTAAAACATGATAAACCAAATTCATTTTACCTGCTAACCAAATATAGCTCAATAGTGAAAGAAAAAAAATCCAATTACTATACAGCGAGTAACATAAATGTATTTCACATTTACAGGCATATTTATCACAATCAGAATCTCAGATGCAGATGACATGTGACAAATTAGCCCAAATTCGCAATGCTATATTTGATTATATCGCAAGCTAGTATCAAATATCGCATGCAGGGACAGAGCTTGCAAGAAAGCTCTGTCCCTGTGAATCCTCTTCAAGCACTAAATACCCTGAGACTATGCTGCACAAGCGCCAATGGCTTCCCCTCTGCTCCAACCCCCTCCCCCTTCCTCCCCATCTCCCCCTCCCGGATCTCCCTCTCAACTCCCATTAGAAAATAGATCAGATAAAACTTACCTGCAGCAGGATCGGTGATCAGTGTCTCCTTCTGTGTGACACGGTCAGCTGATCTGTGCAGTAGCAGGCTGAGATGCTGTGAGAGTCCTGGTCGGCTTCTCAGCTGACCGAGTCACACAAGAGGAGACACTGATTACCGATCCCTGGGTGTAGGTAAGTTTATTTGATTTCATCTCTATTTTAAACATTTATTTTGACAGTGATCACCATGTGATCTATCACATGGGGGTGGGCTACATAGGGTCCCTCCCAGTATTTTTTTCAATTTATTTTAGTAAATCTGTAACAGATTGTATTTCCCTT
The DNA here is from genome assembly GCA_031769625.1 of Taudactylus pleione. Taxonomy (NCBI): domain Eukaryota; kingdom Metazoa; phylum Chordata; class Amphibia; order Anura; family Myobatrachidae; genus Taudactylus; species Taudactylus pleione. The sequence continues at coordinate 11,961,289 of JAUIMM010000161.1, forward strand.
TATAAGTATGGGAAATGAAATCTGCTTGCTAAAAGAATGGGAATTTAAGGGCTTGGAGGAGTTTTTTTTACAAAAACTGCTCCAAAAGCCCTTTGATACTGTACTTTCAAGTGATACTAAAATAATGTGCAAATGGTGTGAAAACACCCTTTTTTCACATTATTTTAGTAAAAATAATATTGATATGCCTGTAAATCATCAAGTAATTCATGATACAAATATGACAAATATTTTTTCCATGTTGAAATTCTGGCTAAGCAATCCAACACCACTTTAAGGGGATCATGTTGAGTTGGATATAAAGTGCTTTTTTATGAACAATACTTATTTTACTTCTGCACATGCGTGCAAAGTACTAGGAGCAGTCAGTCACTGTTTGTGCGTGTGGCTCCATGTGACTGAATTGACGAATCGGTTGAAGGATAGGGCGTGTAAGCGTGACCAAACTACAATGTGGGCTTGTTTGTGCAAATGCAACCTATGAAGATTGGAACGCAAAGGCAAATGCGCCTGTAAGTTGACAGGAAACTTTTCCTAATGCAGGTTTGCAAAATGATGCTGATGAAAAGAAGTGTATGCTATATATTTGAAGCGCTGGCCGCATCTTGTGATTTTGCATATTCATTGTGGCTCGCAAAGTATGTCTACTTTAAAATGCAATTTAAACATAAGTATAAATAGCGTCCAACACAACATGACCCCTAAATATTTAGAAATAACCACATGGTTAGCTATTCTGTATATGTTTTATTTAATTTAACAGCATTAGTACCCTATGTCTGAAATATGCTTGCAAGTACGACCAGTTGGGAAGACATGTTCTGTGTCCAGTGTTGAACTGGAGCATGAAGGTCTCACTGGGGGTATGCAGCGGTAGAGGCCCTTGCTGAAGGGGTGTGGTCAGCCACTAGAGGGCATGTGGCTAGTCACCACAGAAGCTTGGTCAAGCATTAGAGCCCACATGGACACTACAGTGCATGATCTGGGCCCATATATATATATATATATATATATATATATATATAGTAAATACTGATTGTGCACGCATTATAATCTACCAGATTATGCACTGTTGTGAATACACAATGATCTCGTTATGCAATATAATATAACATGTATAATAATAAAGCACACAATGGAGATCTTGTCTATATATACCACAATTATGCACTGTAAATGTGATAGGGGACCCCAGTACACATCAGCTATTGTCTAAAACTCAATGAGAACTGCATTAGGTCTAGTAAAGGCCAATTACATGCCATAAAAAAAGAGAATAAAATAATTTATCTAATTTATTGATAATCTTATAATAATAATAAATAATTGATAATATAATAATATCTAAACCTGTCACTAGAGAGGGGACTTTCAGACACTGGGGCCAACCGGGGATTTACCCTTAGGACAGTCCAATTCTGTCTGTGTCCAATTCTCCCCATCAAGCTAAATACAGCTGACACAAAAAAGGGGATTCTAACTGAGCAAATGTAGATTACTATAGTTAAGCAGCCTTTGGTCTTCACATAAATCAAGAAAAGTTACCCAACTGGATGTAACTGTTAATAAAATGGAGGTAATAGAAAAAGAAGATCCATGGAATAATAATGCTCTTTTGGGTTATATTGTCTGCATTGCATTTTATATCTTTAATTATAAAAGAACATGACTCCTAGGGGTAAATTTACTAAAGATATGGTGCATACACACGGTCAGATTTTTCTTCAGATCTGAATGATAATGATTTCAAAAATCGTTCAATCGTTCATATCTGAAGGAAAATCTGACATATCTGACATGTTTGTCAGATGAACGATGCGCGTTCCCGCTTGTCAGATAACGATATCTGACATCTGATGTGTGTTGCAGTCGGATTTGGACGATTCCATTCAACTAGTTGATTGGTTGGAATGAAAATCTGGTAAGGTATGAAAGCAAATGACAATCAGCAATTTGTTCCCAAACGCCGGAAAATGGACAAAAACTGTTGAACAAATTTGTCTGAACGACCATTTTCATCTGTTTTCTGGCATTTAGGAGCAAATAGCTGATTGTCATTTGCTTTCATACCTTACCAGATTTTCATTCCAACCAATCATCTAGTTGGCTGGTTGGACAGATAATCTTTAGATGTGTGGCCAGTTTAAGAGTTTTTAGAAGTGGAGATGTTGCCCATAGCAACCAATCAGATTCTAACTATTATCTTCTAGAAGGTGCTACTTAAATGTTAAATAGAATCTGATTGGTTGTTATGGGCAACATCTCTACTTCTAAAAACTCTCACTTTAGTAAATTTACTCCCTACTGTGCATGAAACAAAACCTCATTATGTTTAAAGACACTGAAGTTGCCATTAGATGCAGGTGGTCTGATGCTTCCTGGTATTTATGTTTTGGATGTACAGAATCCACTATTTTAGGATTTGTTTGAATCTAAAATACCCAGAAACAGATTCAGCCAAACACTGAATTGAAATCCTATTAATAAATGACAAAGGATTAAGAAAAAAATGTGAAATAAACTGTCAGAATTAGCTAGAAGTAATGGGATAAAGAAGCTATAGTTAATTAGATATGTTTTTTTTATACTTACAATTGTGTTGCTACTGTAGTTTGATTGAAGCTCTAGGGAAGAATAGCTTCAAGTATGAAATACTAACAGGTGGTCAGAATCCCGACGCCAGGATCCCGACAGGGTTAACATACTGACACTTGGCGGTCGGTATGCTAACCCCCCCTCTCCCTACCCTAACCCTCCCTTTATGGTGCCTAACCCTAACCTCCTTCCAAATGCCTGAACCTAACCTCCCCCTCCCCGCTCCCTAAACCTAACCCTCCCCCCTTAGTGCCGAACCCTAACCCCCCACCCCGTTACTTACCTTTGGCATCCCAGAAGTCGGGATGCCGGCGCCGGGATTCTTACCGGCGTCAGTATTCTGGCGCCGGTAATGTAAGCGTCAGCATCCCGACCGCCGAGGTGCCGAATGCATATCCATCAGGTATTCATGGCAAACCTCAACCTGTTTCTATTTATGTCATAAAATTATTATTGTTCTTTGCTGCTAGTTAACCATTAAACTAGTTATGAGGTTTGTGAATACTGGACATAATTCTGATTTGGGTGCAAAGCAAATAACAGTGGAGCAGATGAAAAACATGAAAAATGTGCTGAGACATTTAGATTGGGTAAAGTTGTTTTTTTTGTTTGTTCGTTTTGCACCCAACTCAGAATTGGCCCCACTATAGCTGGGTACACACTGGAGCGATGTCGTTCCAATTTGGCCAAATCAGAACAACAAATTGTGCAGTGTGTACGCACGATATGTGCGCTCCTGCGGCCGTATGCGATGTTATCAGCTTTGATATGCTGCACATCAACCTGACGGTATCGCATGCAGCGCCATGTATAGTAATGAAGGATGGAATGAGTGTCTGTTACATCAGTGCCGTAACTAGGGTGGTGCGACCTGCGCCATGGCACAGGGGCCCACAGGGCAGGGGGCGCTGTTTGGGCCTGTCAATTTTCCTGTTTATTGTCATTCTTACTTGTAACTTCCTCTTCTTTTATCCCCAGCATCTCCTAGCCTCCCTTATCTCTCCCCTGGCCCTTCCCCATGAGGCCATGGCCCTTTTTATGGTGCATTGTCTTATGTCCCTATTTGAGCCAATGCTCTCTCTGGCACAGGGCACTGAACAGTCTAGTTACAGCTCTGCGTTCCGTCGTTTATTAATCGCTGCTGCTGCTGGCCGTCGTACATTTCCCATGTTCCTTCATAGGGCAGGAATGGGGAAATGACTCTTCCTCAGGGGAGGAAAGGATATTTTGGCCATTTACTGAAATATCTCACAGTGGGCTCGCAAGCAGCTGGCCAGCCTGCATAAGCTAAGGGCCGATGCCGATGCCGTGGACCATTACGACCATCGGACACGACAGTGATCCCAGGCTGCGACCTTGGTCGCAGCTCTGGGATCACAGTTGCCGATAGTAGGTGTCTATTCTCCATACTTGCCTACTTTTTATTTCTGCTCCCCGGGAGAAGCCTGGGGAGGAGAAGCAGGTGGGTTGCAACGTGGGCCGGACCTGACAGATCGTATCATTAAGTCCCATTCACAGTAAATTGGCACGATTGGCACAAAATTAAATAAGGAGCAGGGCTAAATGATACGATTCATGCAGATGGCACCATTAAGTTCCACCCCCTACACGGGGACCCGCGATCGCCGTGGAAATTCTCCCCATTCTGCCCAATTCACTAGGAAGTGGTCAGAATGCGGGAGAAGTGCTTACCCTTCCGGTAATTCTCCTATTGCAACTTAAAAAAATAATGTAAAAAAACCCTCTTATAAATATTATAATGACTTAACTAAGCCAAGGTTTCATCACTGGAAAACAAGTGGTAAAATCAGGGTTGAGAAGCGAGCAATGCAAAATGAATGCAATCCTAAAATGGTTGTAAATTCAGTCAAACTCTTTAATACAGATTGTGAATGTGGCAATATACAGTACTCGGCATAAAAGATCCTTATTAAAGTCGTTATTTTTCTACTGCTAAATAATGGCAATGTGATACTTTTCCCCAATATTAAATCTTTATTAGCAGTGAAATCAGTTCATAGGAACATACTATCCTTATATATGCTATCCCTATATATGCTATACTTACATACAGTATGTTATCTCTATATATGCTATCCTTATATATGCTATCCCCTTATATGCTATCGATATATACTATCCTTATATATGCTATCCTTATATGTTATCCCTATATATGCTATACTTATATATGCTATCCTTTTATATGCTATCCCTATATACTGTATGCTATCCTTATACATGCTTTCTATCTCTATATATGCTATCCCTATATATGCTATCCCTATATATGCTATGCTTATTTATGTTATCCTTATTTATGCTATACTTATATATGCTATCCCTATATATGCTATCCCTATATATGCTATCCTTATATATGCTAAACTTATTTATGGTATGCCTATATATGCTATCTTTATATATGATATCCCTATATATGCTATCCTTAGATATGTTATCTCTATATATGCTATCCTTATATATGCTTTCTCTATATATGCTATCCCTATATATGCTATCCCTATATATGATATCCTTATATATATGCTATACGTATTTATGCTAAGCCTATATATGCTATCCTTATATATGCTATACTTATTTATGCTATCCTTATATATGCTATCCTTATATATGCTATCCCTATATATGCTATCCCTATATATGCTATCCTTATATATGCTATCCTTATATATGCTATCCTTATATATGCTATTCCTATATATGCTATACTTATATATGCTAAACTTATTTATGGTACGCCTATATATGCTAAACTTATTTATGGTATGCCTATATATGCTATCCCTATATATGCTATCCTTATTTATGCTATATCTATATATGCTACCCTTATATATACTATACTTATTTATGATATGCCTATATATGCTATCCCTATATATGCTAACCCTATATATGCTAACCTTATACATGCTATCCTTATGTATGCTATCTCTATATGCTGTATCCTATCCCTATATATGCTATCCTTATATATGCTATCCCTATATATGCTAACCTTATACATGCTATCATTATATATGCTATTTCTATATACTGTATGCTATCCATATATATGCTATCCTTATATATGCTATCCCTATATATGCTATCCTTATATATGCTATCCCTATATATGCTATCCCTATATATACTATCTCCTATATATACTATCTCCTATATATGATATCCTTATATATGCTATCCCTATATATGCTATCCTTATATATGCTATCCCTATATATGCTATCCTTATATATGCTATCCCTATATATGCTATCCTTATATATGCTATCCCTATATATGCTATCCTTATATATGCTATCCCTATATATACTTTCTCCTATATATGCTATCCTTATATATGCTATCCCTATATATGCTATCTCCTATATATGCTATCCTTATATATGCTATCCCTATATATACTATCTCCTATATATGCTATCCTTATATATGCTATCCCTATATATGCTATCCCTATATATGCTATCCCTATATATACTATCTCCTATATATACTATCTCCTATATATGATATCCTTATATATGCTATCCCTATATATGCTATCCTTATATATGCTATCCCTATATATGCTATCCTTATATATGCTATCCCTATATATGCTATCCTTATATATGCTATCCCTATATATACACTTTCTCCTATATATGCTATCCTTATATATGCTATCCCTATATATGCTATCCTTATATATGCTATCCCTATATATACTATCTCCTATATATGCTATCCTTATATATGCTATCCCTATATATGCTATCCTTATATATGCTATCCCTATATATACTATCTCCTATATATGGTATCCTTATATATGCTATCCCTATATATACTATCTCCTATATATGGTATCCTTATATATGCTATCCTATATATGCTATTGTGTGTTCCTCAGTAAAACTCACACATCGACTCATTCACCTTCACATCTTCCATGACAAGGTTAATAGAAGGCTGAAGATTTTGTTTTATAGAGAAGGACGTGAGATTGATTTCACCTGATGTATATTTACATTGTTTACTGCTCAGATAGATTTACTAATAACATTATATTTAGAGATTCATTCATCAACCACACAAGAGCAGACATGTTCTTTTCTCCATGACTGTTATATTGCACTAATTCTAGTACCTGACTAATGAATCTCTGCTGTGGAACTATATAGTGTAAGTTAATGTATTGGCTTGTATGTGGCCTTCTATAATCTTTACTACATACCTCTGTGACTTTCCTAAGGTCATGATTTTAAAGTAATCAACCACAAGTGAAATTATCTGTTTAACTGAATCACATCCTCTCCAAGGTTGCATTATCACATTACACACAGTATTGTTACCATCTCCACGAGTGAGATCATACGGGATAGTGAAATCCCAGGTTTGAGCATACAGACCAGTGTAAACAGACAGATAAATTAAATAAAGGAATATTTTGTAGCAAGAAACAAAACAACACATATATAGAGCCAAGAATAGTGGATAAGCAAAACTCTGTACAAGAAACAATACAGAAAACAGGTCCTGTAGGGAGTCATTATAACAGTTTACAGGAAATTAAATAGGATAAGGGTTAGAAAATGTGGACCAGGCAGACAGACCAGGAACTTCCAATACAAGAAACTGTTCTAAACCCATTGAAGTTAAACAGGTTCCAGTACAGTTGCACAAGGAGTTCTATAGATTCATAAGCCAAGAAGACTAGCAGTAATTACAGTGTAATGTAAGAAGTTACAGAATATAATATGCACCAAAAATCAGAAACCAGCATTTAGTTATTAGACACACAAGACACCGAGCTTCAAGCAGTCAGTCTCCCCCTAGAGGTCAGATAGCAGACTGCAGGGTCTGTACAGTGAAAGGCTCCCACCCCAAGGCAGACATAGATGGGTGAGGTATTAGAGATAGACAGTAATTAGTTAGACAATATCTAGATAGACACCTGATGTTAGACAGTCAATAGTTAGACAGGGAAAAAAGTTAGACACAAACAAAAGTCAGACACATTAAAGTTAGGCATGTAAAAAGTTTGACAGGTACAAAAGGTTGACAGACTCAAAAGTTCAACATGAAAATGGTCAACACAAAAATGGTCGACAAATATTTTTTGTTTTTTAGCCCTAATCTCCACCCTAACCCTCCCCTTGGTGCCTAACCCTCCCTCCTGGTGCCTAACCCTAACCATCTGGGTAAGTGCCTAACCCTAACCGTGGGGGTAAGTGCCTAACCCTAACCCTCCAGTAAGTGCCTAACCCTAATACTAAAATACAAAAAAAAATGTGTCGACCATATTTGTGTCGATGTTTTTCATGTCTATCTTTGACCCTGTTGATCTTTTGTACCTGTCGATCTTTTCACATGTCTAACTTTAGTGTGTCTGACTTTTGTCTGTGTCGAACTTTTATCCTTGTCTAACTATTAACTGTCTAACATCTGGTGTCTATCTAGACATTGTCTAACTAATTACTGTCTGTCTATAGTCCGGAAACCCGACATAGACAAGGTATCTTCATAGAAATTAGCACAACTTTTTCATGGTATGCCCATGCGTTTGTGCTGTTGTTGCTACTGGACTAGCAAGACAAATTATTTCTATTAATATTCTATTATTCTATTAATATTATATATTCTATTAATATATTCTACAGCAACCCTGATAATCTTATTCACATCTCTCCCACAAACGCTATACCTCTATCCTGTGCCCTCTGGAATGCCAGGTCAATCTGTAATAAACTGGTCCCCAGCCATGACCTTTTCATCTCCAACTCCCTTCATCTCCTAGCCATTACTGAAACCTGGATTTCACCTTCTGACACCACTTCTCCTGCTGCTCTCTCCTCTGGGAGCCTCACCTTCTCCCACACCCCCCGGCCTGGGGGTCGCCATGGTGGTGGTGTTGGGGTCCTATCCACCAGTTATTCCTACCAGCCAATACCTTCTGAACCATCTCTTACATTCCCCATACTTGAGGTTCATGCTATAGGCCTCTTCCAACCAGTACACCTCAGAGTAGCTGTCATTTACCATCCCCTCGGCCCTCCCTCCAAATTTCTTGACAACTTTGCTTCCTGGCTCCCTCACTTTCTCCCCACAGATCTTCCCTCCATTAACCTAGATGATTTTGATATTCCAATTGACATTCCCACAGAATCCTTTACCTCTAAACTCACCCTCACCACTTCATTTGGTCTCTCCCAATGGATCTCCTCACCCTCCCATGTGAGTGGGAACTCACTTGACCTGGTCTTTACTTACCATTGTGATATTTCTGATTACTGCAATTCCCCATTCCCCCTCTCTGACCATCACCTTCTCTCTTTTAACTTATCCCTCTCTCCTTCCCCTCCTTTACCTCCTAAGGCTTCCATTATTAAGTGTAACATTGAGGCTATTGACACTTGTTTTTTCCTTCCTGCTGGACTCGCTTCTTTCCTCTATCCTTTCTCTCTCCTGTCCTGAACAAGCCACATCAGTGTACAATGCCTCCCTTACTTCTGCTCTTGACTCTTTTGCTCCGGCAATAACTACTCACCCTCACAGATCCACACCACAACCCTGGCATTCCAAATACACCAGATACCTGCAAAAGTGTTAACGAATTTGCTGATTGTCAGTGGAGGAAATCACGCTCTAGGGCAGACATCCTCCATTTCAAATTCATTCTCTCATCCTACAGTGCTGCCCTGTCACTCTCCAAACAATCATATTTCAAGAACCGCATCTCCCAGTCCTCAAACTCCTGGCATCTCTTTGCCACTTTCAACTCCCTCCTCTACCCTTCCCCTCCTCGCCTCCCCTCTTTGCTCTCTGCCCTTGACTTTGCCACTTTCTTTACATCTAAAATTTACTCCATACATGAGGACATTATATCCCATCATAACCTCAACACTCCTGCCCCTCCTTTCCCTGACCACCACTCCCCATCTGTCCCCATCTGTCTCACCAACTCTCACACCCTTCGCCCTTCTGTTTCTGGAGAGGAGAGGAAGTCATGGCCCTCACCTGGTCCTCCCCTCCTTCCACCTGCGCCCTTGACCCTATCCCTTCCTGTCTCCTATGTTACCTGTCTCCTTCTGCCTGTTCCCATCTTGCCCACCTCCTCAATCTCTCCCTATCATCTTGCACTGTCCCTTCTGCATTCAAACATGCCCTTGTCTCCCCATCCTTAAAAAACCTACCCCTGATCCTAACATACTCTCCAACTACCGACCCATCTCTCTCCTCCCTTTTGCTTCTAAACTCCTTGAGCGTATTGTTTACAACTGCCTTACCACGTTTCTTTCCTCCAACTCCCTCGTTGACTCATTTCAATATGACTTCCGTTCTCTCCACTCCACTGAAACTGCCCTTAAGAAAATATGCAATGACCAAATCCAAGGGCCACTACTCTCTGCTCATTCTCCTTGATATCTCTGCTGCATTTGATACTGTAGACCACACTCTCCTCCTGCAAATCCTTCACTGTCTTGGTCTACGTGGCACTGCCCTCTCCTGGCTGTCCTCCTACCTCTCTGATTATTCCTTCTATGTCTCCTCTCATGACTCATCTTCCCCCCACTTCCACTAACAGTAGGAGTTCCCCAAGGTTCTGTTCTTGGACCCCTCCTATTTTCCCTATATGTCCTCTTTAGGTGAACTCATCAACTCTTTTGACTTCCAATATCATCTCTATGCTGATTATACTCAAATCTACCTCTCCACCCCTGACCTCTCCCCCTCGCTCCTGACCCGTATCTCTAACTGTCTCTCTGCTATCTCTTCCTGGATGTCCCAGCGCTTTCTTAAACTTAACATGTCTAAGACTGAGCTGATCATCTTCCCACCCTCTTCCATTACCTCACTTCCCACAATTTCATTATCTATTGATGGCACAACTATCTCCTCTAGCTACAAAGGCCCTCATTCAGAGCCCCTCGCTATTTGCGGTCGTTCGTTCTAAAACAAGGGGTGGCTATTCAAATGAACCGTTCGCTGTTTGCGGTCTGTTCACGCCTCTAGGTCTGAACGAGCGAACAAAACTTGCGTTCGTTTTTTGGAAAAATACGCCCCCTGGCCGCTCGCATCTTACGTCATGTCCGCTATTTATTAGATTAATCGAGTACATCGACCAGGGTATGAACTGCTCGCTATTCTTGTGGTTGGTTTTTGCTACCACAATTTTGCGAGCAGTTCTGGCTATAAAAGAACCCAGTGACGTGGTCAATGATGCTGCTGTTTTAAATATGCACACCCATAAAACGCCCGTTTTGACCTTTAAGCACGCCTGCGATCGGATCTCCACTCCCCGTTTTCAAGCACCTTCCCCTGTTACCACCCACATACGCCTCTTTCTGTCACTCAAATTATCAGGCATTCGCTATTTTGCGAACACATGAATTTTGGCCGCACTGAGTGGTTCGCGCATGCGTATTACGATCCGTACGCATGCGCAGTTGGGCAAACATCGCTCGGAGCGAACGAGCAGCCACTTGCGTCCGGCTCTGAATCAGGGCCTAAGTGCGCTGTCTTGGAGTTATACTAGACTCCTTCCTCTCCTTTAAACCACACATTCAGCACCTCTCGCAGTCCTGCCATTTCCATATCAAAAATATTTCCAGGATTAGACCCTGGATGCTACTAAAACCCTCATCCACTCACTGGTTATATCCAGATTGGACTACTGTAACCTTCTCCTAGCTGGCCTCCCAGTCTTCCACCTCTCTCCACTACAATCGGTCTTCAATGCGGCTGCTCAGCTCATCTTCCTCTCCAGATGTTCTATATCTGCTTCCCCTTTCCTTCAAGCCCTACACTGGCTTTCCTTCCCCTTCAGATACCAATTCAAGGTTCTTACACTCGCCTACAAAGCCCTCATCCAATCCCCTCCCACTTACATCTCTGACCTCATCTCCCTTCACACTCCCGCCCATCCACTTCACTCAACAAATGCATTCCGCCTCTCTTGCCAACTGATTTCTTCCTCCCACTCCCGCCTCCAACATTTTGTCTGTGCTGCTCCCTACCTTTGGAACTCTCTCCCTATCAGACTCTCCACCTCTCTACAAATCTTCAAACGGACTTTCAGACCCACTACTTTATCAAGGCGTTCCAGCTGTCATCCTAACCCACTTCGTGCTCTTTCCTCCCTAACTAACCCTTCTGTGTCACACCTGTCTGTCTGCCCCTACCCTTTAGAATGTAAGCTCTCACGAGTAGGACCTCTTCCCTCATGTGCTTCTCCTTACACTTTCTTCTACTACTTAATCCCCACAAGGGCACCTAACACGTCTCTGCCAACTCCCTGCTGCTTATTGTGAGTGTTTTAATTGCTATTGCAGCAATGTATATTAACCATGTCCTGTACTGTAATGTACTGTAAGTTACTAATTTCTTGTTCACTTAGTAGTTTTTGTACTCTGTAAGGCGCTGCGGAACACTTGTGGCACCATATAAATAAAGGATAATAATAATATCTTAAGTGGTAGACTTGGAAGTGCCACTGACCTCGCCTGATATAGCAGATGTTAGCCACTACTTTATATGGGACACATTTTGCGTTATTTAGGTGCATTTTATTGTGGAAACATACTAATATTTGTACAAAGGACAATTACAAGACAGCTATAATGTAACCTTACTGTTATGAGATAAATACAGTTACAGATTACACCTGCAAAATATCATGTAATGCATCTGCTAAGATGGGCTATGACAATACAGAGCAGTAGTGGGACCCACCACAAATAGATAGAAATTGTGTTATGCCTACTCATGATTTATAACACGAATGACCCCCCCCAATGTCATACAAAGTACTTTACAGCTTCAAAGGTGCTAACTGAGTTTTATTACAGTTTGGGGCTGTTGTGTAGCCAGCTTTTGACAAGAAGGAGAACAAAGTTGGAAAATATGCCCCTCAAGTCCCAGCTCCACATCACTATCATGTTCATTTCTTCATCACATAGTTGCAAATGTCTTGACACCTGGTCCAGTGAGCTCACTCCCACTAATCGGCCATACTAATGCAGCAGCCCGCAGCAATTGCACTGGATATGGTGCAGTGGAGCAGAAGGGAAGGTGGGAGAGCACACTCTCCAGAGTCCCCTCTTTCTCTGCTGATTTGATAGCTAGTACAGTCAGTCTGATAGAGCCAAAAGCACTCCAGGGCTTGCGGCGGACGAGACCCTACCACAAGGGTCTCGTCGCAAGCCCGATGGTAGCGATGGTCTTGAACATCGCGACCATCTTTTTGGCTGCTCACTATAGCTGTGGGTGGTCACCCACAGCTATGCGAGCAGCCAGGAGGCCGCTCTAAAAAAAGAGAGGGAGGGCACTGATTCAGAGCGAGCGCTCTGAAAGAGCGTCCGGCTCTGAATCAGGCCCAGAGTTTTAGCTACAAACAGTACAGCTGCTGATTGGCTGGAGCACAGTCATTTCCCCACTGGTGCTTTCATTTTTGGGTAAAAGACACACTGTAGCAGAGTTCGGGAGAGCAGACTTTTCTGCAAGTTCACTCCCCCCCGGCTACGCCCCTGGTCTGTGGGGGAAAACGGAAGTGGGAAGGGTTGTGTCTTTCTAATAGACAATTGGGCTTGAAAAAGAAGAAAAGTGTTTTTTTTATCTTACTGAAAGCCTGCTGGTTGTGCTGCATGAGTGAATCTTTTACATTCATCAGTACAGTATTATTAGTACAATGATCAAGCCCAGTTAATTAAAATGCGAATTTCCTTCTATATACGATGACATTTGATGGTCTCTCCTATCAGGTCCTGGTGAGATTGGATTCCTTTATATCTACATCTATTATGAATGTCTCATAAAAATAGAAACTTTTTTAAAAGAACTGGTACTCTTCAAATTTTGGAACCTGCACAAGCCTAGGTTTGGATTTCTTCTTGATCACATTTGTATACCTTGCAACATACTGTCTGAATAGATGAATAGGGGTGTAGCTGCAAAACGCTGGGTGCATGATTGCATCATAGTGGTGTTGCACATCCCACATGGGATCTCTGATATGCTAGACTACCCCCAAGCACTCTTGAATCCCACAAAAACACCAATGAATCACTGAGGCATGGGAGAACGATAGATAGATAGATAGATAGATAGATAGATAGATAGATAGATAGATAGATAGATAGATAGATATAATAATGATAGATAGACTGTTGAGTTTTAAAAGCAAACTAAAATGCTGTATATCTTGAATGTCATTTATGCCTCTGAAATGAAATAACGTAACGTATCTATCTGTTACTACAAATGGGCCTGTAAACATGTACACATTCCATCCTGGCAATGTTTGATAACATGATTAATTCCTCATTATGCGCTACAATGCTTTGGTTAAGCATGGAAATGCAGAAGCTGCATTACTCTCTGTCTATTCCATCAAGCGTTTTTTGGAAATATTCCATTATTTGAGTACTTTAAAGTAACATCCCTGGAAGTGAACCAAAAGAAACTTACTGTAAGGAATGAATCAATCTAATTAAGATACTGTAAGAAGTACAGCTCTTTGTAAGTAAATATTTGCACAATTTAAATAAAGATTGGAGTAGGTTAGTAAACATTAAATCTTCTGGAGATGAGCGAACTTCCCAGTATCTATATTATCAGCAAACTATTCATGCTAAATATTCCTTAGGAGTAAAATGTATGGGGGGCAATAATATAAAACAGTGTGATGTCAGCATATGATCTTCTAAGGGGCCAACATCAAGTCTTGAAACGACACTATATTATGGACAACACAGCTGTAATGTAGTGTAATTGGTAAATGGTAAAACTACATTAAACAGTAAAACCATTTCAATAGAATGTGTTGTGAATTTGGATGTAGTCAATAGGTCGACATTACAATGATCACACTTTTGGTGCCGACATTGTTAAAATGTTGACAGGCAACATGTCAACATGTGGCACCCTGCAGCCAGTAGTGTTGCTGCTGAGCTGGCCAGAGCAACCAAAGGACGTTCTGGGCAGTAATCTACTTCCTTGTACAGCAGTCCTACCCGCATGGCAGAATGTTATAACGCCATGGATTCATGTGGCAGGACAGGCACAGGGCAGTATAGAGCACTTAAATGGAGAACCGTTTATTTGCTGAGAGCAATTTCCATGGCAGTGACCACTCTGGGCCAGCCAGTGTCTGCTGCCATGGAAACCTCTGTTGCTCCCAGCCAATACACGCTTCTTCATTGAAGTGAATGGAGTGACCACGATTCACCATAGTTCATATCGTGTGGCACCGGGCACTGTCTGCTGCATGACCGTGCTTACTCGACCATTTTGTAATTTTACCAAGACCTTAGAACTACTACCTGGAATGAAAAGGACAGAGCACCCTGGATTTGGTAAGTATGAAGTGTGTTTGATTTATTTTTTTTTCTAAATAAAAGACTAACATACTCAGTCTACGTACTGTAAATATTTTTTTACAGTGGGGGTACAGGTGACAGCAGGGCCGGCGCTAGGCATTGCTGCGCCCAGCGCTGTCCTGTGTTGCCGCCCCTTCCCTCCTCTGCTCCCTCCCCCTGAGCTTACATATTCACTATAGCGCTGGGAGGGAGGGTGGGCGTTTCTTGCACCCACCGGATACAGTGACGCTCCAGGCGGCGGCCCGGCTTGCCCGTGCCTAGAGCCGCTCCTGGGTGCCAGCATGCCATTACTGGCATGGTGACACTTGTGGTTCTAGGTTTGCTGGAACCTGAAGTCCCACTGTAAAAAACAATATATATTTTACTCATTAATCCTATACCCAATGCCTCTAGGGGAACAGGGAATAGCTCTGGACTTTCAGCCAGGAGTTAGTTGATGCTCGGGAGGGTTGACCCTATTTCATTTTTGGGGTACCCACTTTCCAAGTATTGCCAGCTCTGGGCTGACCATTTTGGGGCAGGAGAATTCTTTGGCAGGAGCCCCCAACATTGTGTGTCTTCCTGCTGTGGCATAACCACTCTAGCTGGTTCAGCCTGGTACTGGTTAATAGAAAATGGGGGAATCCCAATGCCGGATTTTCCCCTGATCTTCCATGACCAGACCAGGCTAAAAGGTCACACCACACTTTTTTTTTAACATTTTTAACTCTTTAGGTTTTTTAACGCTAAGAAGCATGCACAGATCACAGTGATCTGTGCAGTGCTTCTTTTTTGATGTGTAGCAAATCATTTTTTAGTTTCTATTTGCATTTGGTTTTGGACAGAAAGTTCAAAACTGAATGCATTTACACCTGCTATTTCCGACTATCATCAAATTTGATTTTGAAATCGAAATCAAAATTGAATATTAGTAAATGAGCGATTTTGGCAGTGCAATAGATTAATTTCAGTCAATTTAAATCAACTAAAAAATTTACACAGAAATTGACCTTTAGTAAATATACTCCTGGATGCCTACATAGCACTGCTCTAAAAACAAGAGTTGACAACTGTTTATCTTCACCACCAACATTCTATGGAATAATGGAAACCCATGTTTTTCTAGTAGAATAGATTTTTAATAATGCAGAGGTGAACTAGTGTCACAAATGATATTTCCCCCATTGAGGCATGCCTTCAACTCTCTGTGGATCAACTGAACTCAGTTATGTGAAACAAAAAAAAACGCTGACCCATATGCTGTAGCCTGCATGTTGGAGGAATGACGTGATTCCAGCGATTTATCCCGGTGATTTAAATTGGCAATAATCTAAAATTAATAATGAACTTGATTCTACTTTTCAAATTATTGCCGCTATAAATCTACGGCCTAAATTGCTGCAACTTATAGGATATTACATTTGGACCTATAATTAGTTTACTTATATGCAGGATCATAACTAGGGGTGTGCGACCTGTGCCATCGCATAGGGCGCAGAGCTTTGGGGGATGCTCTGTCACTATCCCATGGCACCTGCCTGTGGCGCCAAGTGACGATTCGGGCAGGCACCCTGCAGCCTGTAGAGCTGCCCGGAGCATTCTTAGGACACTCCAGGCAATGCTTTACTTCCCAGCGCTGACAGCCCCGTCCTCTAGGTGTGACATCATGATGTCGCGTGTAACGGGGCGGGTCCGGCAGAGGGCGCACTGCCGCCCTGTTACGGCACTGCTTATATGAGCAAAAGCTATACATATGAGTTATATTTGAGACCAGGGTGAGATAAATCTACTGAATAGTATAGAATTTTTTTTAACAGTTTAGTTTTTAAATTAAAATTAAATCTGTGAAAATGGGATAGTAATATGTGTTAAAAACCTGTCATAAAATCCTCCATTTACAACCTTGTTAATTTTCAAAGTTTTATATTAATCTGCTGTAAAATATGAACTTGATCAAACTCTTTTGATTGAGGACACTGGAGAGAATCTCTTGTTTGACTGTCTCCTTTGATCCCTTAATACTTGTAGAAATAAGGCAGAGCCTATTTTATGTTCATAGCATGGCAGATTTCAAAGCTGGGAATTCAGGATGTGACATGTGAATAAAGCATGGGAGCCGGAGCCTGTCACATGGCTTCTAAGACTCCACTTCTGTCAAATGCCAGATATAAACCCACAGCTATAACTTTGATGTCCTTTCCATGTTCCACCTAAAATAATTTCACTTCCATGAAAAAGATGTTTCACCTTTGAGCTATAAAAAACAGCGCAAAGTGTTGGCTTAAATATAAGTCTTCAAAATTATTATAGTGTTTAATTATAATGTTCCAGCTTATATTAATGTTGTTGCCTATTTGTTTAAAATATGACTAAAAAAGTATTTACATTGTCAAAACTACAAAACAAATATTACTTACAACTCCTTAGGGCTATTTCACACACGCTGGTTTTCAATGGCTGGCAAAAAAGCCTACCGGTTTTTTGCCGTGTAGTAAATTTAATAAAGTATGTAAACAGATGGGTCCTTGCAGACGGCACGGACATGGCACGGTCACCGCGTTACAGCCGGGAATGGAATATCCACTGACAAGGAGGGCTGCTGTGTCCGTACCGTCAGTGAAGCACAATTTACAATACACACATCGGCTTTTCAGAGCATGTACTGTACCCGTCCACAACTCCACCTGCGGCTGCGCATGCCTGCTACATTACGATAACTAATCACAACATTAAAAACGTCTCAAAGCTGTTGCATGTGAAAGGAACTGATTGCCGGCAAAATAACATCCGGCTTTGGACAGTGTTTTGCCGGCCGGTGAAAACTGGCGTGTGTGAAATAGCCCTAACACCTGTAATGCACTTGAGGCATAAGCAAAAGCTTTGATAGTTGTATGAGTTTGCAGAAATGAGATTAGTTCAACCTCTCTCTTAAATTCACTGACTCAAGCTGCCCCTACACGGTACATGCACCGCGCGACGCGACAGGGGATCCGACGTCCGACATATTGAGCGGTACCCGCACACTGAGCAATCAGGTACAGTCCACCCGATATGCCGGCTCCCCCCTCCCCCACAAGCATAGCGCTGCATGGTATCGCACATCGCATCCCCAGATCAACTGAACCTGCAGTAAGATCTGGGGATGCGATGTACGACCTGGGGTGCGCGCTCTGTCCGATATCATGCCCATACACAGTGCGATAGAGCAGCCAAACCGTACCAATATGTCGGATCGGCTGCTTTATCACACCGTGTATGGGCACCTTTAGACATCCAAATTAAGTATTTCTACAGCAAATAAAATAGCAATAGGAATACGTAAACATAAAATAAATAAATAAAAATAATACATATTATTAGTATAGTTGTACACAATGTTCTACGTGTTGCATATTGAGGCACGGTTAGGAGAGGACATAGATGTCATAAAGCAGGGGTGGGGAATGTTTTTTCTGCCGAGAGCCATTTTGATATATATAACATTATTTGCGGGCCCTGTGAAGGTCACGCCCCCTCTGGATGACATCACAGGGGCATGGCCACAATCACCGGTGATTACAGCAATGCCCGGAGCATCCTTAAGGATGCTCCGGGCTGATGAAAGGGCAGCGGTGTGACCGTCTGAAGCATCGTAAGGACACACTAGGTGGCACTGCTGCATATATTCTGGCTGCAGGGTGCCATTCTAGGCCAAATGATCCCGCAGGCCTTATACCGCGCCCCTGGGCCTGATGTTCCCCATCCCTGTCATAAAGGGTAATTACTGAACACTGCAAAATGCAGCAGGAAAAAGCTTTTCTTTGGTACCTTATGATGGGAGCTGTTGGTTGGGTTGAGGTCATTCATGGCAAATGCTGGCTAGCTACAGTAAATTGCATGATTGTACTCAAAATGCAAGAACAAGATTTTATTTTCTTGGTTGAGATAGTCTAATCGACTTTAAGGTGCAGATTGTTGCATTATAGGACACTTGGGGGTAAATTTACTAAGATGGGAGTTTTATTTAAGAAGTGATGTTGCCCATAGAAACCAATCAGATTCCAGGTATTACTGTATCTTCTAGAGGGTGCTAAATAAATGAGAAGTATAATCTGATTGGTTGCTATGGGCAACATGACTTCTTAAATAGAACTCCCATCTTAGTAATTTACCTCTTGCTATTTAAGATGTTTTGCTGTATCACTTTACCACTGTCATAAAATCCAGATTTTTCGACCTGCTAGGTAGTAGTTTTTGTGCTTCACTGACAGGATGCATTTTGCTGGCCAATCTAGCAAAGGTTTGTACAGGAAATTATATTATTAGTATGCTGATATAAACATATGTAAATAAAACACACATGTACAGTTGGGACATTTAATATTAAAGCTGCCCCAATGTACTCTTATGCTGGGTACACACTAGACTATTTTATGAATGATTTGGCCGATTCCGATGCATCGGAACGACAAATCGCTCACATCATCCAGTGTGTATTTCACTGATGATGCACGCTGCTGTGCGTTGTTAGCCACACCATCCGTTGTCCCGTCCGGTACACATCGCGTAGTGTGGGTATGTCTTAACAAGGATATCGACCTATACAAATTAAACCACAAATATAGTTATGATGACCTGAGGTCTCTCCCTAGAAAATGCAATTTAACATTGTAAAATGCAACTCCATATAAAGATCAGCCCACACAGAAATGGACAACACTGTTTTGATGTTTAAATATTAACTTGGGGCTGGAAAAGGGATGATATGGGGAGTGGGGGTGTGGTTTTCCATGTATCCAAAGAGTTACCGAAAATACAAAGAGAAATAAAGTACCTTTCAGCTGTACAACCACAATAAGGTCAAAGCTGGGTAATGAGCCTGGTTAACACAGAGAGATAATCTAAATGGTGACAGGGAGAGAACAATTCTGATAAATGTACCTGGTTTCCCAGATAGAATAATCATTTCTAATTTTGGTTATATATTCTATTGATCAACATAGCAAATTGAAGCAATAGCAGCACTCACATCTGGGGGAAGAAGATTATTTACAGCTTTGCATTTTGCTAACCAATGTTATATGGTTACAGGAAATATTGCTAAAGGATCAGCGGTTTGAAGATGTCCCAATAAGAGTCACTACCCTCTACCAAAAACATGAATATACATTGTATGGTGTTCAAAAGTATTTTCTATTATGGTGATATCTATAGAAGATTTGACTATGTGTTGCGTAATGAGGGACCATTCCTCCTGCCCAGACTTCTATTTATTGGGTATGTGCAATAGGTTCTGATTTGATGGAACCAGCATTCCATATAGCCCCTAAATTTAAACTGGCAATTTGTTTAAAAGCAAATCCAACCTGGTTATGTTCACCTATGTCGTGATTTTCTCTAATGATGTGCAGTGGTGACGCCTACCCAGAGCCGTAACTAGACTTTTTGGTGTCCTGTGCCAGAAAGGGCATTGGCGCCCCCCTCATTTTTGAAAGGGACATAATGCACCCAAAAAAGGGCCATGGCTTCATGGGGAAAGGCCAGGGAAGAGATAGGAGAGGCCAGGAGATGCTGGGGATGAAATAAGAGGAAGCTACAAGCAAGAATGATAATAAACAGAAATTTGACAGGCCCAAACAGCGCCCCCTGACCTGTGGTGCCCTGTGCGATGGCAACGGCCGCACTACCCTAGCTATGGCCCTGCGCTTACCTATGGCTTCAGGGGGGTCTGTTTTGCTGTCTGCCGGCCTGTACAGCCAGCTAGTGCACATTCGCGGGATAACAATCCCACACATATGCACCAATTGACAAGAAGCCCAGGCTTCTAGGGATTTGGGTCTATTTACTAAGCCTTGGAAGGAGATAAAGTACCAGTCAACCACCTCCTAACTGTCATTTTTCAAACACAGCCTGTGACATGGCCGTTAGGAGCTGATTGGCTGATGCCTTATCCTGGTCAACTTTATCTCCATCTAAGGCTTAGTAAGTAGACCCTTAAATTGGCTGCAGCCCCTAGAAGTCAGATAGAGCTGCCGTTATTGCATTGGAAGCCCTCTCTCTGCTAATTGCAGTCCAGGCTGGCATTCCCAGGAGTAGAAAACCCCGGCTCACCCCTTGGGACTGCCTGCCCAGCTGTGATTAGGAGGGAGTGCTTCCAATGGGAAATCACTGCCACTGCTTGGCAGCTTCGGTGGGTGGTAGATTTTATTGGGGGGGGGGACTGCACCCCCTAGGTAAAATCCTCCACTGATCATGTATCAATTTTAATAATTTATATAGACGTTCATTATAGACATACATTTATCAGTGCTAGGATGATTTTCCTGATTCACCCCTATGCCTTACCATTTCTGCCTCCATTCCTCTTCTATAAAAGGAATAAATGGGTATTACACCTCATAAAACTAATAAAGGCTTTGTTATGCCGGCAGACATATGTCATCACATCGTCTTCTTCACATTCATATAACTTAAGAAAGAAAGTTAATTATGATATATTGCTTTGCGTCCTGTGTGATCAGGCCCTTAAAATGAGCCATCCTAGACAGAGGTCTACGTAACCTTTCCACCAGTCCAGGTATAAGAACATAAAGGATAACATTGCCACATATAGCATAAGATCATTTGTTTTGCTAATAGCATGCTTATCAGAGTACTGATACACGCATCATTGGAAACTGTAAAACAACTGCATCATTCTATGGAAACCTTCACATGCTAAAAAACATATAAAATGATTCCATAAGTTTCCGTGCCAGCATTTCATATACAAGCTATCCTGAAAAATGAATTCTTCTATAAAACCGCTATTCCAGTCACATACTCCAGTTGAACTCCGAAAAGAAAACATTACGTCAAAGTGCCAACATATCAGCATTCTTCATGTAAACTCACAAAAAAGCTGGCTCTCGAAAGATACATACTGCAAGGCAAACGTATGATGTAAATCTGCAAAGTGCTTTTGTCATAAATTGTCTAATACATTTTGTTTCCAGATTGCAGTATTTGGTGTACTCATTTATTCAATCAATACAATTGTACATCTGTTTAGTGCTGCATGTTGTGCGATCGCCTTGAGCCCAACAGTTTTCTCATTGGGAAAAGTGACTTACTCTCAGCTTATAGTAAAAATGACCAAGATGTGTGTCTGTGCACAGAACAAAATTATTTATGCAAAGCAGTTTCTACACAGTATTTTGCTATATTATAGATCAGCGAGGGCCCTTTCCATTCTCAGTGCTGCAGCAAAGGAGCATGACAGGACTAAATCGGGAAGCTAATGCTACTATTCCGCTCTTAATTACTAACTTGGTCCCTGACGCAAATTACTATACTTAAATACTGCTTCCTGACCATCTCGATAATTAATTCAGTGCAGAGGATTCCATTTATAGATTCGCCGTTCCATTCGATAACAGCTCAAAACTTTAGCTTTGATGAGCTTCTGCACCAGATATAGCCACTATAGCAAGTGCTGTGATGATATAAATGACAGCTACATTCCTTGGATGGAATCTGACAGATTTAATAAAATATTCTCTTAAATTTTTCCTTTCCTCACAGCGATATATCCACGATGGAATTCTGTGTCAGTTCTTGTTTTTATCGCTGCACATTGAAGTGCTAGAATAAGTAAATAAACTAAGTCTGAGCAGGGGGCTGAAGGGAAAATGTGAAGTTTGAAATTTATTCGGAGTAATACTGTAGGCAAGATAAATAGAGATATAAAAATGCTCAATCACTTAATACATTTCCAAAAAATAAATGAAAAATGTGTCCATAGTATGATAAGTACTAATGTTGGTGGCTAGCAGACTTAGGGGTCTATTTACTAAGCTGTGTTAGGAGACAAAGTGAAAGGAGATAAAGTGCCAGCCAATCAGCTCCCAACTGTCATTTTTCAAACACAGCCTGTGAGATGGCAATTAGGAGCTGATTGGCTGGTACTTTATCTCATTTCACTTTTGTCTCCTAACACTGCTTAGTAAATAGACCCCTAGGGGGCTGATTCAGAGTTGTAAGCAAACCCAATAACAGCTGAACTGTATATGCGCATGTGCAGAACGGGTCCTACGTCGTTGCACTCAGTGCCCCCTAAGCTGCTCCCTGATTAACAGGCTGTGGCATACTTGTCTACTCTCCCATGAGTTGCGAAAGAGAAGGCAGATCTCCTGCATCCCGCCCACTTCAGTGAAGTGGGCAGGTTGGGGAGATTTGACAAGAAATTTGTGGGTCCGTAGGGAGGGGGCGGCGCTAAATGATGTGAATCACATAATTTAAAGCCACCCCCTCCTCGCAGACCTGCGAATCATGGGCTTTTCCTGTAAAGGGGACGGGCCTAATGACGGCAATAGTCTGGCCCCGCCCCCTGAAGCTGAGAGCAGCTCTCCTCTCCGGGCTGCTCCCGGAAAGGATTCGTACAATTTTGATAAGTATGAGCTGTGGCCATTTGGTGGAGAGGAGGAGGTGTTGCTGGGCAGCATTCCTGTAATTGGGGGGGTGTCGCCTTCGTTTTTGGGAGTGCAGAGGCCAATGTCTGCATCTTCCGAAGCAGATTTACTGGCCTCGGCAACCATTCTCAGTAACCTGAGGATCACCCAGATGACCGATGTACTTGCAAGTGATCCGATGCTGCATCCTCTGATGTAGCAGCCGATCACAGAAGCATGCAGGAGGCATCACAAGACTGCTGTGTGTACTGCGTCCATCTGAGTATTGGATCCTTAACAGGTGATTATACATTGTTCAAGGACTAGTTGTTAAAGTTTTTAATTTCTGTGGCCTCCTATCCGTCGGTAATCAAATTAGTTGTGCTAACATTTTTACCCCAAATGCTATGCATGAAATAGGAGTCTGAGACTAGAAAATATTGTCTCCAATGACACCATACAAACCAGCTACTGTATGTTATTTGCATTTATTTGTAGTGTTGCAGCAAGGTTGTGGTTTTCAGAACACAGCAGGCCCCATTCACTTGCACTCTCCAATACTTTGAATTTACCACAATGGAACGCATTAGGAAAGCCCAAGTGACCTTCATTGACCTCCCGAATGCACAGAAAAGTGCAATCAACAACCGCATGTGAAATGTCAAATGTATTTGTTTTTGACAGGCATTTGTGCTTGCATATATTATATATATATTTTTAACACAAAACAAATGCCAGTGTGTTTAAGGCCTAAACTTAGCTGCCGTGAAGGCCACACGGTCACCCAATTATTGTAATATAATAGACTTTTTTTTTGCAATCCCTGGTGATATCAGTGTGACTATATTTTACAAAAAGTTATTTGGATGCACAATTATTAATGCTATAGGAGAGGAGGGGGGGCTTGGTGACGTGACAAGGTATTCCATGGCAAAGCCGTAACTAGACTTATTGGTGCCCTGTGCCAGAGTGAGCATTGGCGCCCCCCCATTTTTTAAATAGGGACATACTGTAAGATAGTGCACCTGAAAAAGGGCCATGGCCTCATGGGGAAAGGCCAGGGAAGAGTTAGGGGAGACCAGGAGATCCTGGGGATAATAGAAGAGGAAGCTACAAGTGAGAATGATGATAGACAGGAAAATTGACAGGCCCAAACAGTGCCCCCTGCCCTGCAGTGCCCTATGCCATGACACAGGTCGCACCACCCTAGTTATGGCCCTGTTCCATGCCATACTGCTGGAGTTTAGAGCACTACTGTCCCCCATTACGTAATTGTTTCATCGGTTTGGTTATTATATATTTTTTTATTTTAAAGTCATAAAATGAAAAAAGAAAAGATGTTAAAAAATGCATATAATGTGCAGATAAAAGAGGAATTTTATTGTACATTTTGTCAATATTGGCAGATAGCGACATTTCCAGACTCAGGAATCTCAGGAAATGTGGGACAGTGACGGCCTATTGGTTACTGATATTTGTCTGTTCAGCAGTAGAGAAAGAAAACTGAATTAGACTTTATAAATATAACAGGTGGATGAATAGATATTAGAAATATATTTTGCTTTAATTAGTGTTTTTCTATTGGTCTACAGTATTTTATACTACTTGATATGCATATGTGGAAATTTAGATGTGCCAGCCCAGTATGGATAATATCAGTGAATAGAATTGTAGCATTTCACTAGGAAGTGGGCAGAATGTGGGAGAAGTGCCTACCTTTCCAGGGGTGCGGGGAGTCATCCGAAAAATCAAGAGCCTCCTGCAAATTCTGGGAGGGTAGGCATGTATGGACTACATTGCACTAGGAGTGAGTGGTCCTGCTGCAGTCTTCAGGCTCACAGTGACAACTTCTTTGCCTGTAAGGTGAAAGGGATGGCGGGGACACTATGTTGTGTGTCTCAGTATGTCTGTGTGACCCTTTGTGTGTCATAGCCTTCTGTATATGGGGAGATGTACTAAGCCGTGGAGAGAGAATAAGTACCAACTAATCAGCTGCTAACTGTTACTTTACGGTGTGTTTCTATATATATATATATATATATATATATATATATGTATATATATATATCACTCTTTGCTGATCTATGTCTATGTGACTCTGCATGTCTGTGTGTGACAGTCACTTTAGGGCCTTAGGTAGTTCATGCCCCTCAAACCCTTAATATAGCTCAGGGAAACTGTAGATGTGTGTTATGCTGGAACTCTCTGGGAGTAACATCTCTGAAACTGATGGGAGGAGTCATATTATACCAAATGTCATTATAGTTTTGATTGTATTATATATAAAGTATATACCCTTGATGAAGTCTTAAACAGACGAAACGCATTGGAAAGCTGCTCCTTTTGACTCATGAACCTTTGCTGAAATATATTCAGATAAGAATTGTCTTTTTGTTCCATCCTATATATTTTATTAATTGCATTCATCCATAACTTTTACAACTGTTTTTTGAAAACCATGAAACTTATGCTATGAAAGTTATGCCTTGAAATTTTAAATATGAAATGGTCTGTTTTATATTCTTGTTCTTGTCTCTCCATTCTTGCTATAATTGTATTTTTGTAAAATTTTTAAACCACAGTCTTTGGATTTATTATATATATATATATATATATATATATATATACACATATATATATATATATATATATATATATATATATATATATTACCGATAGGGGTTACCACCTCTATTATCACTGTTAGGGCTCATTATTATTATTAATTGCATCTTTCATTCAATTTCAATATTTTAAACATATATATTCCTAATATTTATTTATTTATTCATTCACTGAATTGTGTTCTCAGCACATGCTTTGCACAATATGTGGCAATTGAACCTGATTTTACAATCTTTATCTGTAGCACTTATTTGTATATTTAGCTTCACTTTGTTTAATCGCTATAAGGGATTTTTTCAACACTAGAAATATGACTAAAACAGTCCCACCTACCTATATATATATATATATATATATATATATATATAGCTGCATTTATTTGTTTACATTGGTCTCACCTATAACCCCATCCCATTGATCCTGGAAAGGACCCCTCTGTATGCTAACATGCATGCAAACAGTGGAGTAACTACCATGGGTGCAAGGGATGCGGCTGCTATGGTGCACAAGCTGCCTCTGTGGTCTGCTGTCCCCCCTGCACCCAGTCATGCACACAAGGTGGGCCGGTCGAGTCAGGGCCGTCAAGGGGGGCCCGCGTGTCAGCGATGTTGATTTGATGCTGGCCTGCCTGATGATTACAGCTGGCGCACTGACAGGCAGTCATGGAGAGACAGAACTGCTGGTCGAGAGGTAATCAGAGCTTGAGGACTGGCAGCCAATCAGCAGTGGCGGCTCCTGATTGGCTGCCAGTCCGCGAGCTCCGATTGGCTTGTGACCAGATTTAAAGTGTGCCGGCGCTATCTGTCCACGTATGCCACTGCCTGCTGGTGTGTCAGCTGTAATTAGCTGGCGGCTTGTCCCCAAATCCACACCTGCTGTGCTGGCTGCTAATGGCACATGGGGAGGCGAGAGGCTGTTGGAGGGACATGGGAATGTGAGTTGCTAGGGAGGCATAATGTGGCACTACTATTGCGTGAAATAATGTGTTATACTGTATGTGGCACTAATACTATGTGGCATAATCTGTAAATGACATTACTGTGTTGTATAATGTGTAAGGGGCATTACTTTGCAGTGTAAGGGGCATTACTGTGTGGCATAATGTATAGGGGGCACTATTACTGTGTGGCTTAATGTGTATAAGAGGTACTACTGTGTGGCATAACCTGAATGGGCTCTGTATGGCATAACCAGAATGGGCTCTGTATGGCATAACATGATTGGGCTCTGCGTGGGGGCAAATGCATGTGTTTTTTTTTACTTTGGGGGGCTTTTAAGATCTTGCTATGTGGCCCACAAAGTTGTAGTTAAACCCTTGCATGCAAACACAGAGGCTCTAGATTTAATATGAACTTGCATGAGTCATTAAGTTTGCTCAGACTGAGGTTAAAAGAATACTTTTGTAGCTTTCTCACAGGTTTTTGTCAGACTGCCATTTTCCACAGGAGCCAGCCCCGGAACCGGTATAACTTAAGAGTGTCCCTATTTTTAAGGATTGTGTGACAGTGTGTGGCCCTGACAAAGATTAATCCTGGTCAAACTACACCACAATGCCAAATTTGGTGGAGCTAGGTCCAAAACTCTGGCCGTTCATAGAGGACAAAAATATGGACAGACACGCTTTCTCCCATATATATATATAACAATGATTTAACTCCAATTATATATATATATATATATATATATATATATATATATAGTGTGTGTGCACACCTTATATATATCATTGGAGTTGATTCATTGTTATGGTGTCTGTCAACTAGACTGCACTTCTACCTTATTTACATAAATAAAGTACATAATAGGTTGTAGGACAGGCAGATCTATTCAAACTTTGGCAGGAAATTGATTCCTAAAATCAATTTCAGCAGTAAGATAGTTTTTGCAACTTTCCCTCAATTCAAGACATAACTTAATAGGATAAAAAATGAGTCTTAATGAACATGCACGCCGCCCATCTGCTATGGCATCATAACTAGAGAAGAGCGCCACGCCATCATGGCAGCTTGCCAGTAAAATTTCAAAAGCTTGAGTTAAAAATGACCAGGTTTGTTATTAAAAGGGAATGCCTTATCCGTATATAGGTGGGTATCCCTACGTTGAGAAATCCACATGTTCCTGTATATTACTGCTGAAATGTGTCACTCTGCATTTCTTAGTGGTCATTCATCCTTTCCAGTACAGAGAAATATCATAACTTAGTGCCAAAGAAATTGGTTGAATCTGATTCAATTAGATGCAGCCCTTTTCTTCAACAATATCTGATCCACTCATGGTGTAGGGATTTACTATTTAGTATGGAATTATGGCTATCATGTGGGTCCAAATATAATAATGAAAGTTCATTTTTGTTTGCCAATAGACAATATACAATTTATACTGTATATATCGCCATTTACAATGAATGTATTTTATTTTTAAAAGAGTTAAATGTCCTGAAGAATATCATTGGCAACCCTGCGATTTAATTCATAATTTCTGTCTATAGAAATGATAGATTTAAGCATTTCTTTATGCGGAGCCTTCTGGTACACTAGAAGACGATTGCTGTTCCAGCTGGCAAATCTTGATACAGAGAAAAATCACTTCTCTAGGCTTGGCGCCAGGCAAGAGAGTGGCTTTCTGTATAGCTGTTCTCATTCTCTAATAGTGGTGTGGCGATAATAACTGTTCTTACTAACACTAGCCACTGACAGTCAGTTACAAAACCACATTGCTGCACAAAAGTTCTGCTTATCTTTACTAAAAAGGCAGAATAACAAATATGTGCTACAGTGGAACTATAATAAACAAGTGGGAGTAAGAGATAATAAAATATTCTTCATTGCAGCATACATTTAATATACTTATTGAAACTATTCTCTCTATATTGAAACTACATTGATATACAGTATATCATTATACCAGGAGCGTAGTGACAGGCGCATTTATTTTTGGAATAAAACTGGAGATTTATTAAGAAAGAGGACAAGTGGAGATGTTGCTCAGAGCAACCGATTAGATTATAGATATCATTTATCTAGTACTTTCTAGAAAATTATAGCTACAGTAGAACCTAATTATTATGGGTATGAGCAACACCTCCATTTGTCCTCTATCGAAGGTTTGATACATCTCGACCTTAGGGGTCTATTTACTAAGCCTTGGATGGAGATAAAGTGAATGGAGATAAAGTCCCAACCAATCAGCTCCTTACTGCCATGTCACAGACAGTGTTTGAAAAATTACAGTTAGGAGCTGATTGGTTGGGCCTTTATCTCCGTTCACTTTATCTGCATCCAAGGCTTAGTAAATAGACCCCTAAGTGACATAATTTGTGTTACATGATTTACTGTGATTATTTTGTTTGAAAAGACAAAGCATGGCTAACTGTGTAGAGTTTCTATGTTCTCCTAGTGTCTGCATGGGATTTCTCCAGGTACTCTGGTTTCCTCCCACACACCAAAAATATACTTATAAGTTTTGGCTCCCAACAAAAAATAAACCTTAGTATGTATGTGCATGTGGTAGGGAATATAGGCCCTCATTCAGAGCCGCTCGCTAGCGGCCGTACGCTCGATCCGAGCGATGTTCGCACATCTACGCATGCGTACGGTTTTTAGAACGCATGCGCGAACCAGTCAGTGCGGCCGAAAATCGTTTGTACGCTATCTAGCGAGTGCCTGCTATTTTGAGTGACAGAATGAGGCGTATGTGGGTGGTAACAGGGGAAGGTGCTTGAAAACGGGGGAGTGGAATTCGAACGCAGGCGTGCTTAAAGGTCAAAACGGGCGTTTTAAGGGAGTGCATAATTGATACAGCAGCATCATTGACCATGTCACTTGGTTTTTTTTAACTCAGAACTGCTCGCAAAATAGCGGTTGAAAAAACCAACCACAAGAATAGCAAGCAGTTCATACGCTGTACGATGTACTCGATTAATCTAATAAATAGCGGACATGACGTATGGTGCGAGCGGCCAGGGGGCGTTTTTTATCAAATAAACGAGCGTATGTTTTGCTCGCTCGTTCAGACTTAGAGGTGTGAACAGACTGCAATTTGCGAACGGATCATTTGAATAGCCACCCCTTGTTTTTGAACGAACGACCGCAAATAACGAACGGCTCTGAATCAGGCCCATAGATTGTAAGTGACTCTGGGGCAGGGAACAGGGGCGCGGGTACTAGTTACCCAGACCTGGGCTGGTTGGAGGTGCTCAGCAGAGGCACGGGTTAGCAATCACCCCCACCTGAAAAAATTAATCTCTCTGCCCACTACCACTGCAGCAGCCACAGCTGCACATTGGGCAGTGAGAGAGAGGAAACTGTTGTGGAGCAGAATTAGGGCCTGATTCAGACCCGCTTGCGAGTGCACAGCGCTCGCAAGCAGGTCAATTTTCCCCCGCTGCGCATGTGCGAACCCCAGCGAGCGACGGCAGCTCCGTCGCTCCGGGGCTCGCTACAAGAAGGGGGGGCTGTCGATGTTGATTGACAGCTTGCCCCGTTTGGTAGACGGGGAGGGGGGGTGGCTGCACAAACGCAGGCGTTCCTTTAGGAACGCTTGCCGTTTGTGTGCGGCCCTACTGACATCACTCGTGATGTCAGTAGTGGACTTCCTGCTCTATTAGAGCAGGAAGTCCATTCGGGCATGCGGGAGCCGAGACCCTCCCGCAGGGTCTCGACGCAAGCCCGATGGTCGCGATAATTGTGACAAGCGCCAGGCCGCTCGCACTAGCTTTGTGAGCGGCCTGGAGGCCGAAACCAAAAGAAAAAAAAAACGCCCTGATTCAGAGCGAGCGTTCGCAACCAGCGAGCGCCTCTGAGTCAGGCCCTTAGTCAACTCTTTTTCACCGCCATTATAGCTGCGCTGCTATACAGATGGTAGTGGGCAGAGAGGAGAATTGTTAAGGGTGGGCACCTTGACCGCTCCTCCCCCCCTAGAGCCGCCCCTGTATGTGCCACGCATACTATTTTGTTAAAGGGTGTTCAGAAGAGGTGTGGCCATGCCCCTTCCTTCCCCTTCAGTACCAGGGCCCTGGCAGAGACTGATGCAAATTGTTAAATATTCTCTGTAAAGCGCTGCGGAATATAAAATATTGGTAATCAATAAATAATAAATAAATGTGAGGATCATCAAGAAATATTTCAGTAGCGTCATGCCAATCACCATTTTTAAAATATACTCGGGAGACTTGATTCATTTAAATAACACAAAGCCATCACTGAGGATAACTTATGTACAACGACTTGTTTTGATCAGATCTTAACTATGTATAAGACTTGTGGGAGCTGTATAGGAGCACTATTATTCTTTTGACGTTCCATGAAAAGAACAGTGTCAATCACATGAAATACTTCTATTATTTGCAGTAGAGTATACATGACTCCTCCTGGCTCTCCTATAACCCACTGTACACCAGTGTGCAAGATTGTACTGGCTAAATATGTTATTAAATAATGCTCTCAGCCTTTGAAGTGGTGGTCCTTATTCTTTTGCTCATGATGTAATAAAGGGATGCAGTCAGGATGCCGGCGGCCGGAATGTCGACCGCCAGAATCCCGACACTGAAAGCTCAGTATGGGACTAAAGATAGGCATCTAAATGCCAACGCCTATTATTAGCCCCATCCAAAATCCCGATGCCCGGCATACCGTACATAGGTAAGCCGGGCATCGGGAGCTGTTAGCCGCGGGGGGGAAGGTTAGGTTTAGGTACCTCCGGGAGGACTTTGGGATAGGCAACCCCCTGGGAGGGTTACAGTTGGGCTATGGGAAGGGGGGTTAGGGTTAGGCACCACCGGGGGGAGGTTAGGGTTGGGAACCCCCAAGGGAGGGTTAGGGATAGCGGGGAGGGGGGGTGGTAACTATACTTACCAGCCGACGTCTGGATTTTCTGCTGTCGGGCTTCCAGTGTCTGGATTTGATCCGGCGGCTTTTAAGCCATTAATATTTCATACCCAACCCGTAATAAGGCTTGTGGTCCACTTTTTGCAAATCTTTTGCACTTTACCAACTAATAAATTTACTATTCATACTTCAAAATGATTAAATACGAGTAGATAAGTTTATAAGCAGAAATTAAAGCATATTTTGTTGACATGACAGCCTTACAGGGGAAAGTCACTCAAATAATTTTGCCTGGGTTAAAATCATTAAAATATTACAATTTACTGCAATGTCTCCAAAATATGGATCACATCATTAAAAGGTTAGGAAACATCACTCTGTAAAGTGTATTGTATGTATGGGGTCATTCTTTAGATGAATGGTGTATGTTATATAACAGCATAACATATTACAGAAATTAGAATGTAATACTATAACAGCATTTGTGCAACAAAAAACATTTTCTTGTATCCCTCTCATAATCTATATGTAGAAAAAAGTTATTTCAGAGAAGATTTACTTGTAAGTGGTTCAAATTGCAACATAATTGTGCCTTATTTTTAGATAAACTGCAAGTACGCATGAGTGGTTGAATTTAGCTATTTAGAATTACAGAAATGTATGGTACAAATTGTGTCTCTGTTTTTAACCCTGGCATAATTTATTTTACCAGTGCTCCCAGACTGCATATACAGTAGTCTACATATATAGTGCTGTCTTTCAGTAATATATGAAAGCACCTTATTGTGATTCTCCTCTGCACATCTGACGTCTCTGAGGTGGGAGCAATTCATTGACCCAGAAAGTATTTGATAGCAGTATTTGGGCACTGTTGGGAAGCTGTCTGGCTCCACATGTTAAACTATGTCCCACCAGAGATGAAAGAAATGAAAGCGATGACAGATTGGGGAGCTGCAAACCCCCACAAGTTTGGGGAATTATTTCTACAAATATTTTACATCAGACATTTACATTTTAAAACAGTTACGGTTTGATGTAATTGAATAATTGCTTTTATTAAATGAGTAATTGTAATCTTCACATTTCTGCACAAATGTAGTTTTACTGGGGATTGCATTTATAAAAGGTCAGTAAAAGTGCCTATTGAAGAAGAGGGAGTTACAAATGCTTTTGAAGGATCATTTCTCCATGAATACTACCTGCATTTTTCACAAGATAGCTATTGTAAAGTCAAACCGAGGATTAAAAGGATTAGTGGCACAATGGAGCACCTACAGCATAAGGCACCACATCTGACCCTGCTGCGGTCACTTAGTAATGACTATATTAGGCTGTTGAAGCTTTGGCACAGTACATTGTACTCCCTTATTCACTGACCCACCAAATAGAGAGAGATCGTATTAGGACACATGGCAGCAAAGACATCTGATCCTTACCTACAGCTGAGCTTTTGAAGGGTTCTGTACCTGACTTGGTGCCTATATACAAACATTCCAAACACACAAACACATATATACAGTATGCGTATATATAGCAGAAATTTAACCCCTCTTTGAACAAGATGAATTTTAATGTGTATTTCTTTTTGTAAAATGTCCATTGTGCATTGCAATACTTTCAATCAATTTATTTTTTAAAACAAAAAATAGTCTTCATTGATTGTTAGGATATAATGTTAGGAGTAATTTGCTTCTTTAGAGAAGAGCCTCTTGCAGGCAGGAAATTGTTAGTTCTGAGTGCATATTAATACTAATTAATGTACCCTTATCTTAATACTATATTTGTTAGTGTCCAATTCTCATGGCCATGTCTAAACTGACAGCGCACTAGGCGAGTGTAAAGATGGGTCCACATACACCCATGGGCGTAGCTATAGTGGGTGCAGGGGCTGCCGTTGCCATGGGACCCAGAGGTTTAGGGGCCACAGGGCTCATGCTGAGTTGAACTTAATTTGCATATAAATCACAAGCACTTGCAGAGCTGGTCGTATAGGCAAAATGTGCTCTGCTCCACAAGGGTAGCATATGCGCCTCTTCTGGAGACAACTGTAATGTATGTTCCTAGTTTCAACCATAACATGTGGCTTCTCACTTTTAGTGCTAATGCTAAAAATAACCTGCAAAATTCATAACACAATGTGGAACATGTCCGAATAGTGTTATGAATAACTAATAAAGTTGCGTTCACTATGTAAAAGGAAATTAGAACGAGATGCAAAAACAAAATGAAAGTTGCAAATATCACTGTAACAATGCAAATAGATGATCTCAGCCCCATTACAATAGTAATACTATCCATTGGAAAGGATCCGACACACTCAGCCCTTCATAAGCAGCCATCAATCTTAATTTTCATTATCATCAGTTTGCATTTTGCAACAAATATCAACTGCAAGTGATTTGCCTCCAAATAAGAGCATCTGTGTTTGCCTTGTGGTCAGCATGAATGCAGTTTGTGTGAAAACATCCATACTGTGCTTTGACTGTGCTTACCTATCCTGTCTGCCTTACATCAAGGGTTCATAAGTGCAAATATGCCTCAGTGGGCACGGCTACGGATGTGTAAGAACTGAAGTTTTCCTGTGTATGCTCTGTAAAAAGAAAGAGAAATTTGCAGGGAACAAAAGGAGCAAACTACATGTACGTCCAATTCTACAAGAGCCCCAATAAGTCCTAACAGTTTACAGAGGTAAACACAAATGAAAGATAAGATGTTATAAATTGTTAGGGGAATATTTATTATCAGGTTTTTGACCCGAAAATTATAATTTCTTGTTTATGTCAAAAATAAATAATCTGCCACTGCATGTATAAAAGAACACATGTATGGACAGGGGCTCTGGTAGGAGCCCAGCCTGGCTATGTGTAATAGTAAAGTGCATTACAATCACTTTACTTTCATGTTACTGCTCATGTGCCTTTTTCTCACCCTACGGATCTCTCTTCTGGTACTTTTTGCGGACTGTAGCCTATAGGCTCCAATGGCTAAACCTGGGTACACACCTTTTTGATCAGTGGCTGATCGGATTAACCTCTCCCAATCAGCCGAGCAGTGTGTCCCCAGCATGACCCCCTGTCAGATGCCG
Source organism: Taudactylus pleione (assembly GCA_031769625.1). NCBI lineage: Eukaryota > Metazoa > Chordata > Amphibia > Anura > Myobatrachidae > Taudactylus > Taudactylus pleione. The sequence continues at coordinate 11,996,198 of JAUIMM010000161.1, forward strand.
CAGACATAGCTCAGTGTGTACGGGCTTCTATGGGATCGGGAGGTCGGGCTGACAAATATTAAACGGAACATAAGATGTGACATCCTGATCCCAACCATTGCAGGAGCGTTAAAAGGCGTTTATTTTAGGTTTGTGCTGCAGGGAGGGTTAGGTTTAGCCTACTTACCGCGTAGGTGTCGACATTGTAGCCCAATCGGGGTGCCTGCATAAGGAATCTGAGCTCCGGGATCCTGAGCGCTGGCATCCCGTACCCAAACCCATTCATTCAGATCAGAAGCTTAGCTCACTGTTCCATTGCTCTTATTATTTATGTATAAAGAACTGCCTGGATGCTTAATGTGGCTGTGCAGTGTGCCCACTGTATTCAAGTAACATGTCTGTGATAAGCACACTGTATAAATTTAAATATTCAACAGATAGTAACTATTTAAATCCCCTGACACATTTCAAGCAGTTTCAACATACCTCAATACTGTAACATGAGAAGACAGGTTGACAGATTTCCAAGTTTGCCACACGTGTGTTGCCAAAGTGGTCAGATCTGGCAGCAAAGTGCTCAGAACAAGTGTCCGGCTGCTTAGGGGCCCGTTGGCCCATTGATAATGTTTCCATAATATTCAGCTGACTGGATTCTCAGCCATGCTCTAAACTGATCCAATCTTATCCTGTTATCATCTCAGGATGACAATCACATAGCAAAATCATTTAAAAACACTGTTATTCTTTGAATAAAGCCTCTGTAAATGCATAAATGATGTACATTATTCTTTAATACATTTGATTTGTTTATACTGTTAAGCTGGGTACACAGTCACACCTATGCAATTATTGGCTGATTGGATAATTGCATTAGCCGATGAACAGTTTCAAGCACTCCTCCAACGTAGGACGACGCATCTAATGTCCTGCTTAAAAATTGCTATGCCCAATCTCAGAACAAGGATCTGAGTTTTATCTTATATACAGAATGATCCGCAAAGTATAGCTGGGTACACACTAATAGATGAATCGGCCGATATATATCTATAGTACATCGGCGGGTGTGTACAGCCAACATGTCTGTGAATGATGTCGTTCACAGATATATATCTGAACGGCCCTGCAACACACCAGGTGGTCGATATATAAAATGACATATGCTGGTGTGTACGTCGACCCGCCGATTGCCCGTACACATGCTGCAGGGACCCACTGAGGAGTGATAGAGCTGCAGGGCTTCACATCACAACCCAGTTTCTTGTTGGTCCAGAATCTGCACAGACGCCAGATCTGCACTGTGCATGTACAGTACGGGTCCTGCGTGATCGCGTGCAGAGTGGCAGTAGACTGTCAGTGATTGACAGTCTACTGCCAGTTATGGGCGGGAGGGAGCGGTGACGCCCTCCGTTTCCTGAACCGGAGGTGTGTTACTGCCTTTGGGGGGAGGGAAGAATCCTCTTTGTTGTATCTGCAGTGGCTGGCTTGCGTGACCCCATGTGTCACTTAGCTGGCCTATGTTATCGCAGATTATCCGATGCTGTGTCCTTGGATGCAGCTCGGATAAGTATTTCAAACATGTGGCATGATGGCTCCTGCTTGCGTGCAGCTTTGCATTTCCGTCCTGTGCTGATTCAGGCCCTGAGTCTGTTATACTGTGTATGCTATGCCAAACATTAGGTCCTATTGTGTTCTCAGGTATGGAGAGATAAGAAGATAAACAATTAGGCATGTTTTATCAAGGCAACAAATGTTAATTTTAGATTATTTTATTGCTGGTTATAGCTATTTATGTAGCTAATGGGGTCCATATAACAGCAATCAAAAAATAACAATTCCAGGATTCTGAGGTTTTCCCCCAATTTCACGAATCTTCGATCCACTAATATTCACTCATACACTACAGATAGTTTTCAGTGATGTGCAGATCATTTGCAGCAAATTTGCCAATCTCGTTAAGCTGGGTACACACCAGGGCGATGGATCGTCCCCCCGAGCCAATCCGCCGCCCTATCTGACGATTAGTAAGTGCATATACACTTACCAATCATTGGCCTCGTGTGTTGTGACTGACTTCACAACCAGGCGGGCATTTACATGTACCCGCCCAGTTGAGCTGTCACTCACTGCAGCAAGTGTGCGAGAGGTTGGCTGACTATATATGCAGATATATTGGGCAAAGTCGTTCACAGACACATTGACTGTACACATTGGCCGACTTACATACGATATATAGGCTGTTCAAGTGAGCGGTCGATATATCGGCCAGTGTGTACCCAGCATTAGGCTCATCATTGCCCAGATTGATTGCTGATGGGCCCTATAAGATTGAAACTAGGGTAGAAAATGACTGGCTAACAAATGACAACTTCCACAGACTATGTAAAGGCACACCTCCCAGCTGTCCTGCTTTTTGTCAGGTCAGTCCTGATTCACAAATCTCAATAGCAAGTGGGCTGATCGGGACAGGCCTATTTTTATCCAAATATTAGAACGTATGTAAAGGTACGTTACACCCTTCCCTAACATTCATCCCTGTTTATAATATACAGTACTGTACATCATACTTCCTAACTCTCCATCATTGTCAGGGAGACTCCCTGAAATGGCAGCAATCTCCCTGACTCCCTGAAGAGTCTAGCAATCTCCCTCATTTTACCTTACCCCCATTATGATACGGTTATATAAAAGAAAAAACAGATATGTACATTCATATAGGATCATTAGTATCATTTCCCTGCATTGGGTATAAGGCACAATGATCCCTATGGCTACATGTGTTTTCTGAAAAGTATCAGTTTGTTTTCATCACCATGTAGATCTTACTACTTTGGGGCTCAGTTACATTTGGATGTAAATCAATTTTATGACACGCTTCTCAGATGTAGCAGTACATGCCCACTTTACTGCCACGCTCATAGGTGCTGCTTTCACAATCTCCCTGAAATGCATTTTCAAAAGTAGGCAAGTATGCTCTGTACATAGCAGTAAATCCAATAACACATTCATTTTAACTTAACTTCTACAAATGTAATTTTTTTATTTATTATACAAGTTGGCAAAGGTTTATATTAGGAAGTCCAAGTGTTAGGACGCGAGGTAATAATAAAACTGCACAATTATCTTCTACATTCCTAGCACATCTTCCTGGGTATTCTCCATGGAGGCTGCTCATTTTACATGGCTTTGTGTGGCCTCTCTTGATGGCCTCATGGGGTATCTAATGTTGTTTAACCTAATAAATTGCAGAGCGAGTTTGCAGCAAGTGAGTGGAAATACACTTACCATTCTCCTAGGTGACTTATTACTGCACTCATACAGCTAAGCGCACTTGCTTTGTTTAAATGAAAGCACATCGAAGGGCATTTTTCTCACTTTATGCTGAAATTGAACGATTTATAAAAATAAGGTGCTGCGGAGAGTAGGCGGGAAAGCTGTCTTGTTTGCTTTATTTCAAATATACTGTACACATTTTATGCTTTTCTGCAGAATGAATGGCATAGACTTTGTGTATGCGCTGAGGGAAAACACTGGGAAATTCTGCTACAAAGACATTTAGGATTGCAAAATTAATGCTAATGTCAGACCACCCACTATAGAAGATTATAGACTTTTAGAAACATGATGAAGGATTTAACGGAGTGACAGTAGCTACTGTAATGTTTTTCAACATTCACAGGCTTCCTTTAAGTAACCTATAAATCCATTGAACGACTGTTATCACGTGAATTACACCAACTAAATTCTCACACTACTTAATGGGCTGTTAATCTGATCTATAGACATATTCTGCGATTGTATTCATAACATGCCAGTCTGCTGTGTCCTTCATTTACTACAGGGAACCAGTGCACAGGCACTTTTAATGTAGCTATACCTGTGCTCTGTCACTATCAGTCTGATGTGTGTGTGGATGTTTATGTGAAATATATAATATACAGGTTACAGTTTTTATGTTTTATGTATTTAAAAAACTTACAAAATATTTGTAAATATTGAATTTGAAAAACAAATACGCTTTATTCTGAGAATATTTTTTTCAATGTTTTTGTTAAATTCTCACTATTTAGAGATGGCAATAAAAGAACAGGCTTCTGATCTGAGCATATCACAGAGCACTTGTTAAATAGACTTCCCCCACAAATAAAAGCCTCACTCATGTTTTGATATTGTATAGTAATTAACAGCATTGTTGCTATAGCCCCGATTCCCCATTTTGCTGATCTCATCCCCCGTTTGACGATATTTCTTTGCTTGGGATCAGTGATTCAAGGATTTCCAACATGTTGAATTTCCCCGATATCCTGATCCTGGCATTGGTAGAACCGGTAATTGAGGCAACACATTGCAGATGTATAGGCCCCATTACATTATAGCAGTCGCTGCCTCTTCTATTATCTGGAATATACAATAAAAATAGCAGCGCTTAGAAATATAAACTACATAAGAATCGTGGATTGTAGTGATCCAAAAAAACGGGGGGTAAGTCCTCACCATATATGCGGTATTTTCAGTGGAGCCTCATCCACAATTAGGTAGGAATTTGTCAATGTCCAAAAGGTCCAAGCTTTCAATGGTAAATAGTCCAGTACTGGTCCAAGCATTTCCACAGTGGTACAGTGGTTCTTGATAATAGATAGGAGTGAACTCTGATGCATTTTGCTGCTGTTCCTTCCTATGCAGCTTTATCAAAGCCTGATGCACGGGAAGCCATCTGACGGAATCCTGGCGTCGAAATCCCAACATCCCGACGCCTATCTTTAACCCAACAACGGAATCCCAAAAGACGGCTTCCCAAACAAAGGTAAGCGGGGACAGGGTTAGCATTAGCCGTGGGGGTAGGTTTAGGCTCCCCCGGGGGGACTTAGGGTTGGGCATCCCCCGGGGAGGGTTAGGTTTAGGCTAGGGGGAGGAGGGTTAGGATTAGGCACCCCTGGGGAGAGGTTAGGGTTAGGCACCCCCCCCCGGGAGGGTTAGGTTTAGGGTGCAGGCAGGGGGGTTAGGTTTAGGCGCCCCCTGGGGGACTTATGGTTAGGCACCACCCTGGGAATGTTAGGGTTAGGCACCCCTAAGGGAGAGTTAGGGTTAAGGAGGGGAGAGGGGTAGGTATAAGGTACTTACCTTGTCCGTCGGGATTCTGACTAAGCAGCCGCCGGTATTACATACCCAACCCGCAAAGACAATGACATGCACAGGTTTGGACTCAATTAAACTGCTGTGCCATTCCAGTCATACATATGCCTTCCAAACTGAGCCAAAAGCACACTTAATCAGTTTTGCAAGTTTCCAGAAACATAATAAAACCAGATAGTTAGGAAATTGTCTGACAGTCTTTTAACATAATTGTAGATATTTTTAATATTGATTATTTATTTTGTTTTATTATGCATTCAGTACTTCACAATAGTACAAGCAGTACACGTTCACTTTACTGCGCGCTCAACACCTATGTGCCCGCGGTAAAGTGGACGTGTATTGCTACATCTGAGAGTCGTGTCATATTATTTATTGACATCCAAATGTAAATGAGACCCAAAGCAGTTAGTAAGATCTTCTTATTGATGAAAACAAACTGATAGTTTTCAGAAAATGCATGTATAGCCATAGGGATAGGTATTAGCAAATGAGGAAAGGAAACGGTATTTCAGTATCTTTGCCATTGCTTATGGCACAGTTGTGAGGGGCAAATGTTATAAATGTAATTATCTACTGTGTTACCTTGATACATTGTTGTATCAGACAACACAGGACTCAGAGCTCCATTTCAGTTTCATGCTAGGCAAATATCATACCTTCCTAATTACCCTCTCAGTACACACTATGGGACATAACCAGTTAGCCGCAAGATTTGGCGGCTGAAAATAACGCGCCAATCGTGCCCAGTTTTTGACTAACGCGGCTATGCACAATCCCGATTCACACACCTTCCAAATGAAAAACAAACTTACGCAGTCATTTTTATTGTTGATTATGTTAAAAATTGGGGAAATCAGCCTGTACCCTAAAATACTGCAAATAACTATTACATAACATTATATGGCCCCCATTTATTAACGAGTTTTGTCACCAAAACGAGTGATAAATGTCACTGTGTATGATAAATGGTGCTCCAGCCAATCAGCTCCCAACTGTCATTTTATTTTGCGCTCTTAAAAGGTTTCAAATGGTTGATTGTTCCATTTTGTAGAACAGTGAAAAATTATAGAGAGCTAGATTTTTTTGCAGTAAATAAATGCATAAAAAGCCTGTAAGGTCATTTTTTAGTCATTTTAAGCACTTTGCAAAAATTAGTAAATAAACACCTATGACTCCCACCTGCTCTGTTATCAACACCTGTCCCATCCATACAACACACCCTAATATCTGTCCCACATCTTTCATCCATTATTCCGCACTTTGAAAAATATCACCACATAAAATGACTTTACCAAATTAAGCAACTGAAAAACTTATATTATGCCTAATTAATCCATGTGGGGGTGTCCCTGTACCAGGGGTTCTGAACCAATATTGAGAAAGTTATATTTTATATCTCAATCTCAGTCATATAAATCGTAATATTTAATTCCTGACAACCTAGATATTATTCACAGTTTATAATTAGCATATATTTTTTGTTTGTTTATAACCAATTATTTATTTTAAGTAAAAGTTACTTCTTTTTTTTTACCAGGTCCAATGCTTTTAGAGTAGTCACAGATTTCCAAGGGGACTTCGTGTATACATAATTAGTTACAGTAAGGAGTGCTTAATTCCTTATCATACACACGTTTCCTAACAACCTGTGATGACTCCAGAACTCACCTTTTGTACTGATATTATGTAGAGGTGTATATACATATATTAACATCACTTGTATAATTATTATTACAGATGTTTCTTGTTATACATGTTCATAACAATTACTGAAAAGGTGAAATTACCAAGCATCATGCTTTGGAATATAAAATAAATATATGTTTCGCCAGAACTTTGCACCATTGTGAAACAGTCTGTTCCACTGTGTAACTGGATTTACACAAAGGAACCTGATTCTGAGTCAGACACAAGTGTGGATGTCCATGGTAGCTAGATTAGGACCATACGCTAACGAGAGCATGTCTGTCTATGTGAGCAACCGTGCGGCTTCATGTTTATGGTTGCACCACTCACAGATTTTCCGGCTGCAACTGTAATTATATTAGCACTTGGACCCATGGATTGGCATATCTTTAATGGGCCCCTGAGTCCGGGGGGGGGGGCGCACACTGCACACCCTGCACCCATATTTAATACTTACCACTTCAGAGTCCCACGTCAGCACATCAGCAGCACAAACCACAGGAAAAATGTTACCTATTTTTGAAAAAGCATTTTAGGGAGATTGTGAAAGCAACACCAATGAGCGCGGCAGTAAAGTGGGCGTGTACTGCTACACCTGAGAGGTGTGTCATAAAACTGACTCCCATCCAAATGTAAATGAGCCCCAAAGCAGTTAGTAAGATCTACGTGTTGATGAAAACACACTGATACTTTTCAGAAAATGTATGTAGTCATAGGGATCATTGTGTCTTATAACCAATGCAGGGAAATTATACTAATGATCCCATTGGTTTGTATATATCTCTGGGGTTTTTATATAACAACTTCATAATGGGGGTAGTCAGGGAGATTGCCAGGCCCTTCAGGGAGTCAGGGAGATTGCTACTATTTCAGGGAGTCTCCCTGACAATCAGGGAGAGTTGGCAAGTATGTCATGTTTCCGGAGATTTGTGCATGTGCAGTATAGAGGTCTCAGGGACGGTGGCATGGGCACCATATTACTGGAGATCTGGGCATGTGCTGTAGAGTCTGGCATGATGCAACAGTATACTGCATCACAGAGTGGAGGGGCCCCACACAGAGTCTACACACGTGCCCGCTCCTCTATTAAACAACCCCTGCACCCACCCCATGCTGGGTACAAAATATCTATCTGAAACAGGTGTCCTATCTCTTGCCCACTCACCTCAAACAAACATGGAAATCAGTATGCAGTTCCACGACATTCCCATGACACTTCTAGGAGACGCATCTGTAACCGACCAGTTGCTGCCCAGAAATGCTCATTTCACGGTAGTCCGCTCAAGATCTGACTCCTCTGCTGATGTTTTGTGCACAGCAGATCACGTTTGCTGCTTTCCATGCGCGGCCTTCGCCGTCTCAGAATTAGTCACCACATTTCTGCCCTACTCTGCTCCTCTATAATTATAGACAGTGCAATCTGTTGTTTATTACTGTACTAAAATGTTTTCATGTATAATGTATACAGAATATTTATTTATAAAACTGCAGCACAGTAGCAATCACAAATGCTTTCATTTTAGTAAATATAAGATGCTAAGGAAAAAAGTCATGTTCTACATATTTACAGTACATTTATAAATCACAGCATTTCACTACATTTTGTGAACAATTGCTTCCTTACTGCATATGGTGTGAACAAAACGTAAATTCTGTAATTCATTTGTCGGGCAAGAGTCCATTGTTTTATTGCCATCAAGGCAACAGATGTTAGCAGCTATGAACAAATATCCTTGTTTATAAATCTGTCTCTTGACTTTACTGCATGCTTACATTTATTTATTTTTAATAACAGAAACAAAAAAGTTAAAAACTATTTTGAATAGTAAAATAGGAATTTAATTGATCAGAATATCATTACTAAACATCACAAATCAGGCTTGCCTACCCTCCCGATTTGGCCGGGAGCCTCACGATTATCGGCTGCCGCTCCCGGCCCAAGGGAAGGCAGGCAAGCCTCCCGCAAGCTGCCATCCCTCCCTACCCCCCGCAGAGTTACGCGCTGAATCGCGGCATCGTGGCCCCGCCCCCCATTTACTCTGGCATTGTGAAGAGGGGGCGGAGCAGCAATGTCTCGATCTCGCGGCCACGCCCCCGGCCCACACTGGCCACGCCCCCACAACAACATTAGCGTGCGGCCACGCCCCCCGCTGTAAGCTGACATTCAGCCCCCTCCTGGAAGGATGGGGCTGAATGTCACAAATGCAAACATTCATTCTGATTCAATTTATACAGCGAGAGACTTACAAAATATTTCAATGCTACATTATGCATAGAATAAAGCCTAGGCGATATATTAGGAAGAAGCGTCTATTTGCAAGTCTAAAGGTGCGTATCCACTAGCAGACTGTGAAACGATTGAACGATTACGACATTGTAATCGTGCAGTTGTTTCACAGTCTGTGCTGTACCTACACTGAACGATCAGTCATTCAGTGTAGGCACCCTCCCTCATCCCCGAACATACTGTAGCCAATCTGTCATTATCGGCAGATTGACCAGCATGGTCGGGCTATGATAGATGTCAAAAACGACTAGCGGGAGCACGCATCGCTGGTCGTTTTCGACATTAAACTGCCCGATTTGTGCCCGATTACAAGCGATTGAACGATAACGGTGTCGTTATCGTTCAATCGCTCTGTTTAATCGGGTAGTGGATTCCCGCCTTTAACATCTTGGCGGGTTTGACCTCAAGATTTAAAGTGGCACTAGTGTTCAATTAAAACATGCCGGTCACTCCTGGCGGGAGCAATCATAATATTGGCTAGTGTGTCTTTCCATTACATTTTGCCTATCTGTCTGAAACGAATATAAGCAAGCTGTAATAGCTTATGTGGTATGGCAATTCACTTGACTCTTATTCCACCAAGACATTACTTAATTAACCTCTTTAATTGAATTGAAAGTGAATTGCAAATTATTTCTCAAGGTAATACAGAGAGGAATGTTATATCTGTGGCTGGGGATGAATCTGTCTAATTACAAAATATATGATTAACCATCTTGTCATTCTTCTATCCTGATTTGTTTGGGCAAGTCTGCACAGAAAGTTTTAGCTAACGTTCCCCTCCATGACTGCCAGTCGAAATCTTAGGCAATCATTTGGTAAAATGAGACACCAATACCCCTAAGAATGGCTTGCACGTGTCTTAGGGGTCTATTTACTAAGCAGTGTTTATCTGGCCAATCACTTGCAATTCTGTACCTGTAATCCATACTTTCCTACACTCCCGAAGGCTCCTGAATTTTTTGGGCAGCCCTTCGCACCCCCGGAAGTGTAGGCAGATCTCCCGCATCCTGCGCACTTCCTAGTGAAGAAGGCAGGATGGAAAGATTTAGGGCTGTATTAGATTTGAGGCGTTAAGTCCGGATCCGCGGTAATTTACCGAGGATGACGTCATTATCGCCTGTTTTGGTTTTACCCCGTCTTCAATTTCAAAGACTTTCCACCTAGGCGGAAAGTCAATGCAATGTAATAGGAAGTAAAGTATCGCCTATGAATGACAGGCAGTAAAAAGTGCAGAATTGGGGTTTTGGGGTGCAGCGTTTCGGGAACCCCCGTGCAGCCTTCAGACAGTCCCCCAAAGGTAATCTGTGTCAAAAAAAAAACTTAAGGACACCCCAAAAAGTGACTTTGAAAAAGGGGGCAAAAAAAAAAAAAGTTGGACTAGCTAACTTGACTCTGGAGGGTCCCCAAGTATGCCCCAAGTGTTTTTTTGATTGCAGGTGCTTGTGGCAGGTGGATTTTTCACAATTTTTTGAAGGCACTTTAGCAAGTTTAAAATATGCTGAACCCCATTTTCAAGTACCCCAAATTTGATGGGCATAGTTGTTTTGCCCTAAAAAAACTTCTAAATGCTCTTCTGCATCACCTTACTCAAAGCCGCATTTATGCACCTGCCGCGGCTATTAGAAACCCCGACTTCCTTCAGGAGTCAAAAATGGGGGTACCCTTTGTCATCTCCTATGTCTACACATCTTTAGGGGGATCCCCAGAATATTTCCCGAAAATTCCCGTTTTGTTTAACCTGTAGAAAAAAGGGGTAAAAATGTACAAAAAAAATGACATAAGGTCCCCCCCCAAAAGCCAAACCAGCCCCAGGCTTGCCAGCCAGTGGTGGTTTCTAAAAATATGGGGAACAAAAAGTGTAGGGTTCCACTGTATTTTAGAAACCAACCCAAGGCTGCAGGGACCAGTTCTGGTTTTAAATATAGGTGGAAAAAAAAACATGGGGATCCCCCTATATTTAAGACCAGCACCAGACCCAACCGACTGGGGTATAGTGCCACAGCCCGGAGACCCAATCACCGGGGCTCCAGGTCCAAAGCATTAGCACCACAAATCGGTCAGCGCAAGCCGGTGATCTCGGGGAAGTCGGGGACCCCTCCAAAGAAGGGTCCCCCCCCTCCCGAGCACAACAGGCTTACGTTGAAGCCCGGGGCTCTTCCCCATACCACTGGTTTTGTGGGTATGGAGGTATAGGGGGGGCCAAATAATGTGAAACTATTGTGTTTTACAGTGGAACTACAAGTGCCAGCATGCCTGCCATTTTGCACTTGTGGAACAACAAGTGCCAGCAGACATACGGCACCTGTAACTTCACTGTAAAATAAATAGTTAAAAAATGACAAAACACACACACCGTGACAGTATAACTTTATTACACACACATATCCATTCACACATACTTACCTATACCAGATGGGTCTATCCCCTTGTCCAGTAGAATATCCTTAATGAATGGCTCTGCAAAGAAAAATTCATACTCACCTATATCCTGGCGCTGGACTCCGCAGTAATCCAGGTACTTGGCAAAACAAAAAAAACGAGTTTACACAACCCACGCAACAGCTATCAGTATGTGTGTTGCCACACATACTGATAGCTTTCGAATGCCAGCTGACGGAACATGCATGGAGCTGGCACGTCCCGAGAGCCAATCAGCGGCCGGCACTGACTGTAGAGCGGCTGCTGATTGGCTCCGGCTTCTGACAGTTCCCACATGGTGTGACTCGCCCATGTGGGAACTGTCAGTAGCCGGAGCCTATTTTTTTCTTCTTTTTTTTACAGGTACAACACAATGGGAATTTTCGGCAAATATTCCAGGGAACTCCCTAAGCATGTGTAGACATGGGGGATCACTATGGGTAACTCCTGAAGAAAGTCGGGGTTTGAAATAGCCGTGGCAGGTGCATTTTTGCAGAATTTTTAAAAAATGCGTTTACGGACTTAAAAATATGCTAGTACCCATTTTCCTGTACCCCAAATTTGATGGGACCATTTTTAAAAATTAAAAAAATTAGCTAAATGCTCTTCTGCATCACTTCATCAAAGTTGGGAAAAAAAACACCTGCTGCGGCTATTTAAAAACCCGACTTTCTTTTGCAGCCAAAAAAGGGGGGTACCCATAGTGATCCCCCATGTCTGGACATCTTTAGGGGGGTCCTAGGATTATTTCCCAAAAATTTCCGTTCTTTTAACGCCGATCCAAGTATCGCCGGGTCCCGTTTTTCGCCTACTTTCAAATTGAATACAGGGATACGCGACCACACGCGCGATACTTTAACTCTTACAAAACAGGCGAAGGCAGCGTTAAGTCCGGGCCGCGTTAAATTATTGCGGCTTGGCTCAAATTGAATACGGGCCTTATTCAAAATTTCTGGGTCCTCTATGGACCCACAAATCGCAGACTTTTCCAATGAAAGGGACTGGGCCTAATAACGTCACCTGCTCGGCTCCGCTCCCATTCCAGCCTGCAGGAGCAGCTGTCCATGCTGCTTCCGGAAAGCATATCTACAAAGTAGGTAAGTATGCTGTAATCACATGCTAGGTCAGAATCATCCATGTATCCCAAGGCATACATATATGTGTGTATATGTAGTGAAAAAATAGGGCAATATTATTGCAGGGTGGAATGTACATATGTTGGCATAATGTATCTTGTATGAATATACACTGTACATGTACAGGAAATGAGCAGTTACGATAATGCTGTCAAGCGCAATCTTATCACTTCTACACTATATTTACCACCAGAGAGCTGTAGGGTTGTGTGAAAGAGCATTCTCATATAACAAAGTTTAGTAAGGGCATTAACACAAATTCAGCCCAAGCCGGCCAGTGCATAATTATCCATGCGCCTGTTAGGAGGCGTATCTTGTGCACCTAGTATAGAGCATCTACATGTCCATACTGACAATGACAAGTGGTAGTAATCCAGGTGCACATGCTGCTGATGTGGAGGGGGTGGGAGTCTCCAGGTGCCAGCAAATCTGCAAATGTGGGAAAATACTCATATTTCTGAGTAATGTACTTCCAACTTTGCATGGGCCCTGTAATGTGTACTAAACAATAGTGTAAATGCTAACATCAGTGTATCTAGGGCAGTGATGGGGAACCTCAGGCCCATGGGCCGTATAAGGCCCTCGCGGAGTCATTTGATCTGGCCCTCTGAGCTTTTCTCTGCTAGCCTCATCTGGCTAGCAGGGTGCCCAAAATGGCACCCTGCAGCCAGAATCTATGCAGCAGTGCCACCTGGAGTGTCCTTAAGATGCTTCAGACGGTCATACCGCTGCCCTTACAGCTCACACCCTTTTCACATTATTTTAGTTTCACATAAATTTACTAAAGGGCAATTGGAGTAGAACCCCCGCATTACACCCACTTCCGAGTGAAGTTGACAGGATGGGGAGATAATCTACCCACCGCCCCCAAAGCTGTGGGTAGATTTATTGATGCTTGTGGTTTTATTGGAACCTTGCACTTTACAGGTAATTTTGGGAGGGAAAACCATGCTAATTACATCTCTAGGCTGCAAGCAGAAAAAAGCGGCGTTATCTTGCCTGGATATACAATCTTTTATAGTAGTGCACAAGGGATTGTGCAGAATAATTTACTGCAGATTTAGCATTAATGTGATACTTACACTGCACAAAAAAATCTTATGTTACCTGAGTCATAATTAGCTTTTTTAAAAATACTGATATGTACTATAACAGTGCACTTCCATTAAACTGTACAGGTAAGGCCTCAGTGTTCACAGTATATAAAAATATATGTTTTACCCTTAATTGAATAATAAGTTAAAGAGTAGTTGCCTACTGCCATAGAATGCCTTTGATAGTTGTATTTGTAAAAACAAAATGGCTTTTACTTGTAAATGACTCAAGCACTGCAGTATGAAAATGCTGTGCAGGGAATACTAAAGATTTCAAATGTATTATGCAAACAACGTGTCATGATAACCTCTAGCATATACAGCTGAAATAGGAATATTTCAGTTATCAAATATACAGTGACGAGGAAGTATAAGTATCCTTAATAAATAGCACAAATTTTCAGCATATTGGAAATCAGCATAGATTTGATTTTTTTTCCCTTATACAGATTATGCTCTTTAAACAATTACTGTACACATAAAAAAGTGAAAACTTCACTATTCAGTAGTGGATGAATTACATAAAGACCCACAATAACAGTAATGATGACAGCATAGGTACAAGCACGGCTATCCAGAGCTGACAAGTGCCTTGGTCCTTAGGAGGGGGCGTGGTCAAATCCGACAGGTGTGACCATAACCCCTACTACAAAATGTGAGAAAATCCTGTCACGTTCCATGTGCTGCAAAGAGGGACAATGTCCCCCTCTGCAGCTGACCCGAGCCCCCCCCCAATGAGCATGCGCTATGCACTGCAAAGGGGGACATTTCTTCCCCTCAGCAGCTGACCTGGGCTCTCGGTGGGCCCCTTAAACAAGCCCAGGCCCGGGTAATCAGTACCTGCTAGCCCTCCTCTCACCCCCTGGGTACAAGTAGCAATGCAATCATGATGTTTTTTACAGAACATCATTGCATTATACCACATTATACCACAAGTTATGTTTGAGGCATGTCTTACAATGTTAACAAGGCTAAGTTTCCTTTAAAGTTACTCAGGGCCAGCTCCAGGGCCATTCTAGTGGAGTGTACGGATGAGGGCGTCTCCTGAAAGGGGACGTAGTGTAGTAGTGGTGGGAGCAGATGACTGGTGCTGCAACTGACTGCCAGCCAGTAGTTGTGCCAGTCAACTTGCAGAGTCTCTGCTGCTTTGCCTCTGCTCTGATTGCATCCCCGTCCCTCATTACAGGGGGACCCAGTCACTGACAGCACCAGGAATAACCAGAGCATACATGTACAGACCAGGTCCTTACTCCCTGGGGCCGCATACTCATGGGAGTATGGCCGCTCCAGGAGCCCCTCTGCAAACACATCCTGTCAAGATAATCAACGTGTTAATATAATAAGAAAGAGTTAAAATTACATAAATAGCAAACAAACAATTAGAAAGGTGATGAAAAAGTATCTATGTGAATTAAGTGGTGATGTCCTGAAAAAGGCCCAGCCAGAACCACTTCGGGGGCCCCACGCCCAAACGCTCACCCCAAAATAATTATTGTTACCAAATAGTAGCACCCACTCTGGGTCATATAATTACAATTAATGTACTGCATAATAACAGCACATATATAAGCCGAGAGCTGACTCACCTAGGAGGTACCCCAGTTATTTATGTAATTTTAATTATTTCTTACTATATTAACACTTATTGATTATCTTTGCACACCTATACTTTACACTTCACTAATACCTTTCTTAATTTTTTGTGTGATGCCCTGGGAATGATCCTTGGCTGGATTCTTTTGGGGTGCCCTGTGCCTCGGACGTGAACCCCTTAATGTTAGGGACGCCAGTATAGAGGAGCCTTGACGCTGGCCTGGCGCTTAATCATATATTTGCAAATGTATGCAACTAATACCTCTGAATTTCTATTATCATGTAGGATTCAAGTATTTTTGCTAATATTGCTGCAGTGTGCTTTAGGGAATATCCCTTTTTTTCTGTGGTTCATTGTAAACCCCACCCTTTACAAGCACCTGTGCTATATCATTAAGCTGATGTGAGCGACCACCATACTTTCTGTTTGCAATTCTTTGAAGCATGTTTTAAATAAATTTTATAAGTGCAATGCATCAAATTGCTAAGATGTTCCAAAATAATCTTACGTATTAAACGTTGCATATACTGGCATAGAGGAGTATCCCACCTAACTATAAGTCCATCACACTGTGGAGTTTACCAATTCCCCTTTATAATAATCTGCCCCCTTCCCCATTTATAATATGCTCATCCTTTAAAATCGGCCACCTTCTCCCTTTATAATCTACCCCCTCTCCTGAGTAAGAAAATCTAAATTCACTATAAGCAATCCTTAGGGAATAGTGAATTAAGCCTGGCAATCTTACCGATGGTTGAGGAGATTTACCTTGGCTCCGGAACATGCAAAATTGGCGGTACACACTAAAAGATCACTTGTTCCATCCTTCATTAAACTACACTGCTCCGCATGCGATAATGTGTGATTGGCCATACAGTACGGCCAATAACACAACGTCGCTGATGACCCGCAGGAGCGGGTACACATTAAATGATGTGGTTGATATATCATTACGATCCGCCTCAAACCGATATATATATCGGACGTTATATTACTCAGCCTCAGATTTCCTTACTGTTGGAAGATGACGGAGTGATAGAGACATGGGAAGTAAAATGACACAGCTCAGAGGCCAGCTACCCGTGGATTTTATTAGATTTTAGAACACACAATTTTGCCACATGAAAATTTTTTTTACCGTGGGGGCCAATGTGTGTTGTTTTTTTCCTGTGGGTGCCAATGTGAGTTTTTTGTTACTATGGGGGCAATATGCGTGTTTTTTATTCGTAGACCTGGGGCTGGCCCAGCAGTTACTGTACATTTTTACATAAGTTGATATTCAAATAAGATAAAATATCTATTTGTGATTACAGCAGTGGCAGTAACCTGATTCGTAGTCCTAGATGTGAAAGATGAAACTCTTCTAACATCGCATAGACGGTTTGCTAACAGAGGCTAAAATACAGCCCTACAACCTACAATTGTAATCATATCTTTGACCAGGGCTATTTTTCTGGAAAAATATTTTCAGGAACTGTGGGTGGAACTACTGGGGGGTAGAACTATATAAAAACAATTATACATATCATATACATCATAGTTACCAGCTTTACGCTGCACATTTCTGCCAGCAGCCAGAGAGGACCTGCTGCTCTCATCTTCGGGGGGGCAGAGCCTAACTATAGTTATCATTAGGCCCTGCCCCTTTACAGGAAAACCCCTGTCGATTCGCGGGTCCATGAGGAGGGGGCGGGGCTAAATGCAGCAATTCGCCTCATTTAGCCCTGCCCCCTCCCTACGGACCTGCAAATTGCTTGGGAAATCTCCCCATCCTGCCCACTTCACTAGGAAGTGGGTGGGATGCGGGAGCTTTGCCTACTCTTTTGGGGGTGCGGAGGGTTCCCTGAAAAATTGGGAGCCTCCCACGACTCCCAGGAGAGTAGGCATGTATGATATACATATATATAGTATTTAGAAAAGAAGGTACTCAAAAGGGCCTTTAAAATAAAACTTATATTATGGAAATTACATTTTAGCCCAGGACATTATGTCATAGTTAATTAGAGGTTCAGGAAATGAACTGAGTTCCTTCTTGTTCCTGCTGAAAAATAGCACATTTAAGCACATACTGTACATGTAAAACCAATCAAATCGGTCAGACACTTTCTTTTAGATCAGTATCAAATTAGTCTCTCCTCCAAGTACGTAATCCAACACAATTCACCCCATGGCCTTTTAGGTGTTTCCATTATTTCCATACACTCACAATTTCGTATATGTGGCATATAGGGAGAAGAAAAGTAATTTATTTGCGTTTACTGTAAGTCTGGCCCTGCCCTATATGGGGTCCATAGTTGATGCAACCAAGTTAGACTTTGCAGTATTACTTTGTGCTATGAGACAAAAACCAGAGCACCCAGAGGAAATTCACAAAAGGATGGGATGAACATATAAAACTTAAAGCATGGCCCCAGTGGGGCATAGCATCAATGCTAACCACTATTCCACCATGTTTCCATCAGGGCAGTTTTAATTTTACAATACAGTTTGCAGATGAACACCCTCCTCCTACCTCTAAATATTGTACACATTTTAATATGATCCCCACTGCAGCATAGAATTGTTTTACAAAGGTGCAAAATGTCACCTTTTAGCAGGTTAAATCCATAGTAAGTGTAGTGGTTGACATAATAAATGAGGCATCACATGGTTATGTATATTATAATACTTGTCAACATCTGGGAGTTTAAATTCAGGGCATCTCTGCGTGTGCCAAATGTGCACATCCAAAAAAGGGCATGGCCTTTCAGCATGCCCCCATTTCTATCATCCATTAAAACAATGCTAAACAATAGACAAGCATGGCACATGTCACAGATTCTCCAATAACAAAAATATTTTTTTATTTTAAGTTAACAGATAAAACAATAGAAAATGTTCCCTGATGTGTTTATTGGAGAATATCTTTTGGACTGTTGGACACCTTATTTTTGCACAAGGGGTTTGGTGTCTTTGAATGGAATGAATTACAAGGGCGACCTTGGATTGAAGAATCTTTTAAATGAACGGTTACACCTGTGAGTCTGATGCGTAGGAGAAAAGTGTAGACATGATTTTGTAATGCACCTTATCGCTCTGAGGATCAAAGAAACCTTTTAAGGTACAGTTCTCACCAATTAAAGGTGAATGTGGAAAGGAGATTTTTTTTTTTACGATAACCCCAAGAGAATCTTATTTAAATATGCTCCCAGGTTAGTTTAAGTTATTTTATGATGCGTTGATTAAGGCATTTCTAGTGTGGGACAGCATGTAATTAATGACCTATGTGGCGTTTTATTGATGGATGAAACTTTGACTACATGAAGACAATAGTTTTGATAATAATTTAAGGATTTGAGTTTATAACTGTGACCAAATAAAGGTTTGACATGGATATTTTGTGTATTAATATATTAAGTATGTTACAGTTTTATAAATGATAATTAGAAAAAAAACAATTGCAGTACCATATAACGCACTGATTTTATACATAGCTAACCTTACTTTTGCCAAAGCAATAATAAATATGTGTATTTCTTCCTTTATTTAAAATAAATGTATGTATGTTTATTAGGTTTGTTTTAAAACAAGTATCAATATATGGATTTTGAGTCCTGTACATGTTGAGTCTCCCATATCCAAATATTCCAAATACGGAATTTTCCAAAATACGGAATAATTTTGGCATGACTGATATAAAGAAACCTTTGATTTTTGATGGTTCAATGTACACAAACCTTGTCTAAGGCACAAATTATTAAAAATATTGTATAAAATGACCTGCAAGCTGTGTGTATAAGGTGTATATAACATATAAATGCATTCTGTGTGTATATTTGGGTCCCATTCCCAAGATATTTCATTATGATATGTAAATATTCCAAAATACGGAATATTCCGTTATCCAAAATACCCCTGGTCCCAAGCATTTTGGATATGGGAGACTCAACCTGTACTAGAAAAAAACATAAGTGGAATATGAAAAACTGGCATCTAGCTTCACTTTGCCATGGAATGGTCCAAATATATATTTATTTATTAGATACCTTTCAAATATTTGCAAATAATTTCTTCTTCTTATAAAGGTTTGGGTTAAATAGACCTATACAATGGTCACATGACCTACGTATTAAGTGTAAAGAAGAAAAGTCATTGGCTACTAATGGGAGATAGAAAGTATACCTTAGATCAATGTAGAATTGTGCACTAAGGGGGAGATTCAATTGTGTTTTGAGCGTTCAAATGCAATGGGTACCTAATGGAGCAATTTAATTGTTGCTCCGTTTGGGAGCCTGTGCTGCGTGTGTGCACCCAAAAGCACAAGGTTTAGCTGCGTATAGCAGCTAACCCAGCCAAAAGTCCTGCTTTGGATGCCCAAACAGTTGACTTATTGCACATATCTGCTCGCCACCTCAGTAGGCTGCAAGCAGAAATGTGTCTAACTGTGGCTATGCGTGCCTGAATGGAGCAGCATTTGAATTGCTCCGTCGGGCGCCCATTAGTTTCGGCGCCCTATAAAACAATTCAATTGCCCCCTAATATCCTTTTTACACTGACATGAAAATCACGGGTTTTTGCATGTGAACGCGCATCAACCCGGGATTTTTGTCAGTGTAAACAGATCAACCTGGGTCCAGTCATTCTCGTGTCAGCCTGCAGTGTAAATGGCAAGATCCAGGTCACGATGACCTAGGTAGTGCCGCATGCTAGCTGATTGGCCGGCTCCAGTGGCGCTTGGAGATTACATCATCTCCAAGCGTCCACTGTAACACCGGAAGACCTGGGTCACTGCAGACCCAGGTCCGGTGTGATCGGTGCCCACCCGGAGCCCGGGTTGGCGTCGCGGTGTCAAAGGGTTTTGTCCCTGGTTGGAAACGTGTTCCAAATCCTGGGTCAGACCCGGGACTTTGGTGTACAAGGGGTATTAAGTGATAAACCCTGCCACGGGTACTGGTCCAGCTTGAGTCTTAAGCTGTTGTTTTATGAATAAACATCCATCCATTTTTATAGCTCAATAACCATAAAGAATTTCTTGTGTGACAAGGAAACATTCTTTCCCATGGAAAGCGAAGAATCATTGACGAAGGTTCAGGTCATCATTTTTTTTCTGTCTGGAAAAGCAGGATATTCTAAAGCGCTCATGTGACACCACCTTAATGCTTCACATCTCTGGTAACATTTAACATTCACATCATAATTCATATCATAACGTGCTTCGTCAGGGATAAAGATACCACTCAAGTGTGTCCTTCAATAGGATTATTGCCAAGAGATCTAGTACAGTAGGCATAAGAAAAAGCCAAGCTATAGCATAATATTTTTTCTAATATAATTGTAATTTTTGAATAGTTACATGTTTGTATCTTAAAATATTTCAGCAATTTTACTTTAGATCTAGTTTTTTTGTTTCAGGCAGCACGATAGATAAAACCTATGGCAAAATGGTTTTGGATACTATTCTAGAATATCTGGTCAGAAAATATAAAAATAACAGAACAATGGCTATTTTTATTTCTCTTGATAAGACAAAAAAACCTCTTACATTCTAGTTCGCAGCCGCCTCAGTATTCCTCGGAGGATTTCAGGAATATTGCTCTGTGAAACATTCTAAATTCAAATATAGAGTGTACTGTAACATGAGGGATTAAAGGATTAAATTGATTTTAAACAGCTAATTCAACTGGTTCTGATTCTGAACTATATGACATTAACACTCAGTGACCACAATGCAAAGGAAAAAAAAAAACAAAGGGAGAATACTGGGAGCAAAATGTTCTACAGCACAATATGAAAGCTTCAGCAGACAGAAGTCATTGTTAGGTGAATTTATCATTTGATTTGATTGAAAATTCCATGTAAAGAGTATTTATTTCTTGTCCGAATCTGCAGTACACAGAGGGCAAAGGAAGGTCCTACTATACTAGTGGATCTAATCAATTAATTCTAAGGTGTCCATCAAGTCCAGTCTAGGTTATAATGAAAGAAATGTCTAATAAATAAAAACTTTGGGTGCTCCCTGTATAGTAATCACAATACTGAACATAGAAAGAAAAAGAGTTGCCCTATCAGAAGTTGTTTGGAAGATAACTATACACAGGCTAATTAATACAGGTCCTATGATGATTGCATTTTAAATCAAACTTGTTATGTAAGTGCTGCAGTATTGGGCTAATTACTCAATATGGGGCTGATTCTGAGTATCATGCAAAGTGACTAGTTGTGGGCAGCCGTCAGAGCCAGATTTACTACCGTATGCTAATGCGAGAATCCATAGGGCTAATAGCGAGGTTCATGCATCTGCTAGAGGAAACCCGCTCTGCCTATTCATGTTACATCATTCTACGCAACCGTCATCACTAGTAACCAGCCCCATGCTAGGCGCAATAGATCCGTTAGTATCAGGCTTCCCTTCTCCATTTCCATAACTCAGAAATCCACAGAGCTTTTGATACACGTTTGCGACACTCCCATGACCCTCCCAGTTCTGTGCACTCGCATTGCCGCCGCTCACTATCTGCCCCAAAACTCCCAATTTCATGGAACGACAGATCCAACAGAGTTTCACATAACTCAGAATAGGATGGACATACAACCAAATACATACATTTATGCAATATATGTGATAACCCACCATTTGCGTCTGTGTGCAGAGATCTATCCGAATATCCTATTTAGAAAGAACATTTCTTGAGAGGAACCAGATCAAAAATTTGGGCCAATGTGTGAAGGCTTGCACATACTACAATATACATGTCATGCAAAAACTGTGCTGAACCCAGATTTACTTTTGAAGTATTTAATATGCATATTCATATATTACGACAGTACCTATGTAGATAGAATGATCTCAAGTCACAGACACTGGGCGAGATGCATCAAACCTAGATAATGTGGAGAAGTTACCCATAACAACCAATCAACCAATCAGCTTCTAGCTTCATTAATCTAGCACAGTTTATTAAATGACAGAAGCTATTGACCACTTCTCCACTTTATCACTTTCGAAAGATTGATACATCCGCCCCCTCCCCCCAGAAAGAAAAGGACTCATGATAATGCAGACATGACTTAAGCGATCTCGGACTGGTTTAGGCAAATCTCTTCATGGGTCATAACTGCCTGCTTTCCTTGTCCTAGGGGTGGTTTATGAGTGGAGAAGGCCCATGTCCAGGTACTGTTAGGGCCCCCTCCTCTCTGGCAGCACAGTAGACTCTGGCATTACTATGCATGCGCAGGTCATCAGGAACGTGGTGCCCGCGACTTGTATCTGGTAACTACTCTACTGCACAAGCGCAAATCACCAGGAAAATGGCTTCAATGATTTCTGCTGTTCTGCAGTGCTGACCGACACTAGACTTTGAAGAGGTAAGTTTAATTATATACCGCACACCCTGCACCCATTATAGATACGCCAATGCCTGGGACGTCCAGGAGACTCACAAATGTCATGGAGTACCCACAAACTCCTGGGAGAACAAGTCACCATCTCACATCCTGCCCACTTTATAGTGAAATACGTGGGACAGGGGGCATAATGATGCAATTCATGTTGACCCAAACACCCTGCTTTCTGGCCACTGCTGTAGTTTGAGTGGATCATTGTGTCATGATTTTGCTTTTTAAAATGTTAGGATGTACTGTATACATATTTGAAAATATGTATAATATTTAACAGGAATAGAGAAAATGATATAGATTTTAATTAGATGGATTTCACTGCTCAAAGTCAGACGAGCTAAATGTGTTATGCATGTGGATTAAGCATAACCACTGAATATAGTAGTTGAACTATACCAAAAATAGTTGGAATGAATATTTTGTTTTATGAAATTGGAGACTTTTTGTTCTGCTTGACCTTGGAAAATCCAGTTTGCTTCAGACTTAAAAAATATATTCTAAAATCTAAATGGAACTGTGCTTTCAACATAATTGCATTGTATTGGCTTTAGAACACAATATTATATTACTAACAAATGAAATTAGGTAGCTACAGCATTGTTCTTTTAAGAAATAAAGATTCCTGCTTTAACAAATATGATGGTAGTCTTTATAAAACAATATTTAACATATTACTTATATACAATGCATATACTATACATACTATGTAGGTATATAGATTATGTACATACTTAAATAAATACATAGATAGATATGTATTCTGTCTATCTTTCTATAAGAAATCACATTCATGTGTTGTTGCATAGATGCTAGATGCTAAAGGTAAACTTACTCACAAATATGGTGAGTGACCTATAACAATAATGCAGTAATATTTTTGGTGTATACCAGTGTAGGACTGGATCATGAAGGGCCCACCAGGGAATGTAGTGGTAGGGGCCCAATCTTAAGTGGTGTGACCACCCTTCAGACCACCCACTGTGATTGACAGGAGAGCTAATCTTGGTGTAACAACAGATCAGGCACCTAAATTCATCCTTGATCCTGATCCACCAAGCTACTGACTCCTAGAGGAGGGGCTGGGGCTCTCAGGTAGTAGGGCCTACTAGGGATTTCCCCTGTACACCTGTGGGCCAGTCCATCCCTGGTGTATACAAACATATTTTGATCATAATTTCAAATTATAAATAGTTAAGCTGCATACACACACAACGATTTTTGAACGATTATCGTTAAACGACATCGTTTAACGATAATCGTTTGAAAAATTTGTTCACTTTCTGAGTCAAACGATGAACGATTATCGTTCATGCGCATTCACGTTTGTAGTTTGTAGTTCAGTCAGACTTGTCAACTGAACGATTTTCATTAAGGGAATATGCAAAAATCATTTGTAGTTCAAAATAATCGTTCATTACACTTTAAAAAATCTGACAGATAATCTGATAGATAATCTGACAGAAAATTTTTCATAAAATCGTTGGTAACAAAATCGTTGTGCGTGTATGCAGCTTTATAGATAGTTTTGAGGACTCTACAGTTGTGTGGATGAGAATTTCTGAAGCAATGCACAGTGTGTGGCACTCTAGTTTTTAATTGCTGTTTAATTAGCTCTTTTGTAACAATTACTAACATTGTGTAAGTAACGTAGTGACTACTCATAAACTGTTATATTTCCCATTCTTGAAAGTAATCTCTGTTTGTCATGGCAACAACTATGAAATTATCACATTGATGACTCAGCAGGGGCAGAACAGTTTGTGTATGAGGCCTTGGAGGGGTGGGTGCCTCAGACGATGGGGTGACCCAGGATTTCTGGCCACCCCTATCTTCTCCTTGGCTCAGGAGCAGCTGCATCTCTATCACTCCTATAGTAATATCACTATGAATCAAGGTGTTGTACATCTGTTTCTAGAACATTTTCTAGAGGGTTTATTAATCCAAGGCAAAACATTTGAAAATAATACCAGATATGTATTGCAATAAAACAAAACTACATTTTATGTTTGATCTACTGCAAAAATAATACATACAACAACTCAATATCTAGTTTTCCTTTGTTTTCATTCAGAAGGCATGTGCTTCTAACATTTTAAATGATGATATTGATTTATTTGTGCACTGTAACCAGGATCCATAGATACAAATGAGTGATTTAGTGAATTGCCACTGTTCTCCCTTGATTGTAAATAAATCCATGAAATGTACATAATAGTAATGAGATCATCCTTGCTTCGGTAGTGCTCGCTTTGTATATGTTGACCTTCTCTGAGTTGCAGAAGGAGAAAACGTGCTGCACAGCACATACTGTATGTACACCTAACAATGATGTGACTTAGAAAAAGAAAAAAGCTAGTTGGTTCTCATATTGGTTGGGAAGAGATGTATCAAAGCTTGGAGAGAGATAAAGAACTAGCCAATCATTTTACAGGCTGTGTTATGGCCCTGGCAGGATAATCCACTCAAACTGGGGCTGTCCTGCTGTAATCGGGACAGATGAGTTCCATGTATTTATATTGAAGGGGAGATTATTAAAGTTTGGTTAGAGATCAAGTGGAGAAAGAAAGCACTAACCAATCAGCTACTAACTGTCATTTTACAGCCTGTGTTGAAAAATGACAGTTAGGAGGAGAGGCGGCTGGAGAGGTGGGGCTGCAGCGCAGTCCAAAATGTAAATAGGGGGGCTGATTTGTTACCCTTTTCTGCAGGCACAGTATGGACATCCTCTATTGCTCACTGTACTGTAGATGTTCCCGATTTTGTTAAAACATATGGAGAAAATCTTAAAAACTTTACACTCTGCTGTTACAGGAGGTGCATATTAAAACATTACATTGTGCTTTTATTTCCCAAAACCAGAGGAAGCATATGGTTCAGGGAGAGTCAGGAGCCTGACTTAAATGAAAACGCTTTCAGTCCTCTTTTATCATCATATGTGGGAATGTGGAAGAATCAGGAAACTATAGGACAAAATCATGGTATTTGTTAACGGGGTTTGTGGTTTGCGTCTGTCTAAAGGCCCCTAAATATGGAACGATATTGCTAGCGATCCAACGCATCGGAGCGATAAATCAGCAATATCGTTCTGTGTGGATGCACTATATCGTGTAGTGTGCACTCCTGTAGGGTCGTCAGCCGCATCGCCTGATCATGCAGAAAGATCAGGCGATTCGGCTGACGATCCCATGCAGCGCTACGCGGCAGGGGCTGGCATATCGAGCGGACGGGCACCGAATCGTCCCATGTGTAGAGACCGACTGATATGTCGGCCCTGGAATCGTGGGTTGCATCAGCGGGTACACATCGTACTGTGTGTACCCACCTTAAGGATCCATTAGCTATGCTTTGTTGTGTTAACTTCATGAATTGGAACTTACAAGGTCAAGCTAAAAGGTTTATTCCTTTTTTAACAGTGTTTGTAACTGTGGGTAAGAGGATTATATTACATAATTAGACAGTGGACCACCTCCCCTGTTCTTATGTGCAGTCAAGGCTGAACTTCTTCAGCTTATGTTTCTTGATAGGTGCTGTATACTGCCTCATATTGAAACTGGAGTGGTGCGGTTTTATACCAAATGGGGTATTTACTGTATATAGCATTGTTAGATCCTGACATACAGAAGCATGTGTTTAAGTTATTTGACTCTACCACCTGGTATTTGCATCGCACAGTGGAGTAGGGTGCTAACCTCGCTGGGAAACCAAAGGGGTGCAGGGAATGTAGTTATTATTAATGCTGTTGATATTATTGTGATTGCTATACTGTAACTGCTCTATTTACTGGACATACTGCTTTTATAATTCAATATTCTTGTTGTATGCACAAAATGCCTGTAGTAGGCTACCTATGATCCAGACACGGTATCCTCTGTTCTACTTATGTCACTGTTGGTCTTTTCTTGCCTCTTTTCTGGCGCCATGCTGTAGACTCATAATGTATTAGGGGTGAGCGGGTTCGGATTTCTGAAATCCGAACCCCCCCGAGCCCCCCCGATCCGTGGCCGATCCGAGTCAGGCTCGACTTTTCCCACCTGACTCGGATCTAAAATCGAGGCAAAACGTCATCATCCCGCCTTCCGGGTCTCGCGAGTTTTGGATTCCATATAAGGTACCCGCGTCGGCGCCATTTTCTCACTCGGCTGTGGACAGTGAAGAGGGAGGGTGGGAGTTAGGGCTGGCTGGGCTGTGTAGTGTAGTGTAGTGCAGTGTAGTGTTGTGCTGTGCTGCGCTGTGCTGCGCTGTGCTGCTGTTGTCCATAGGGGCTGTATCCACTCCTCCAAAGTCCATAGGGGCTGGCTGTGTTGTGCTGTGCTGCTGTTGTCCATAGGGGCTGTGTCCACTCCTCCAAAGTCCATAGGGGCTGGCTGGACTGTGTTGTGCAGTCAGTTGTCCATAGGGGCTGTGTCAACTCCAAAGTCCTGTGCAGTGTCCCAGTCCTAAAGGGGTGCTGTAGTGTTGTCCACGGGGTGCTCTGTCCATCAGGGGTGCTCCCCCCAAGTGCAAAAAAAATAAATATTTTTTCTGTGTTTGTGAATTGTGTGCGCAGTAGCCGCACATGCATCAACAAAGTAGCGCCAAGCGTGCGCCTGTGTCATAAGTAAAGGTCCGGCTGGCTTGACCGTTAAAGGGTGCTGTAAAAAAAATTAAAATATATATTTTTTTGTGTTTGTGAATTGTGTATGCAGTAGACACACGTGCATCAACAAAGTAGCGCTAAGCGTGTGCCTTTGTCATAGGTGTCATAAGTAAAGGGCCGGCTGGCTTGACCGCTGTAACCCCCAAAGTGCACTCCAAAGAAAATAAAATAAATATTTTCTGTGTTTGTGAATTGTGTGCACTGTGGCTGCACGTGCATCAACAAAGGAGCAGCGCCAAGCGTGCGCCTGTGTCCCATAAGTAAAGGGCTGGCTGGCTTGTCCGTTAAAGGGTGGTGTAACCCCCAAAGTGCACTCCAAAAAAATTAAAAATATATATTTTTTTGTATTTGTGAATCGTGTGCGCAGTAGCCGCACCTGCATCAACAAAGTAGCGCCAAGCATCTGCCTGTGTCATAAGTAAAGGGCCGGCTGGCTTGTCCGTTAAAGGGTGGTGTAACCCTCAAAGTGTGCTCCACAAAAAATAAAAAATTCTCCTTTTTTTTCTGTCTTTGTGAATTGTGTGGGCTGTAGCTGCACCTGCATCCTCAAAGCAGCAGCGACAAGCGTGCGTCTGTCTGTTAAAGGGTGGTGTAATCCCCAAAGTGCGCTCCAACCAAAATAAAATAATCTTTTTTTCTGTGTTTGTGTGTGAAATGTATGCGCAGTAGCTGCACCTGCATCCTCAAAGCAGCACCGACAAGCGTGCGTCTGTCTGTTAAAGGGTGGTGCAACCCCAAAAGTGCGCTCCACAAAAAATAAAAAATTCTTCTTTTTTTTTCTGTCTTTGTGAATTGTGTGGGCTATAGCCACACCTGCATCCTCAAAGCAGCAGCTACAAGCGTGCCTCTGTCTGTTAAAGGGTGGTGTAACCCCCAAAGTGCACTCCAACAAAAATAAAACATTTTCTTCTGTGTTTGTGAATTGTGTGCACTGTACGTGCATCCTCAAAGCAGCAGCGCCAAACGTGCATCTGTCTGTTAAAGGGTGGTGTAACCCCCAAAGTGCACTCCAACAAAAATAAAACATTTTCTTCTGTGTTTGTGAATTGTGTGCACTGTACGTGCATCCTCAAAGCAGCAGCGCCAAACGTGCATCTGTCTGTTAAAGGGTGGTGTAACCCCCAAAGTGCACTCCAACAAAAATAAAACATTTTCTTCTGTCTTTGTGAATTGTCTGCACTGTACATGCATCCTCAAAGCAGCAGCGCCAAGCGTGCATCTGTCTGTTAAAGGGTGGTGTAACTCTCAAAGTGCGCTCCACAAAAAATAAAAAATTCTTTTTTTTTCTGTGTTTGTGAATTGTGTGCACTGTAGCTGCACGTGCATCAACAAAGGAGCAGCGCCAAGCGTGCGCCTGTGTCCCATAAGTAAAGAGCTGGCTGGCTCATTTCTTAAAGGGTGGTGTAACCCACAAAGTGCACTAGTCTCCAACAAAAATAAAAAATTATTTTCTGTGTTTGTGTGCGCCTTAGCCGCACGTATATATCAATATAACATAAATGGAGGACCAAACTTTCTCCGATAAAAATAAAATAGGGAAGGATCAAGAACCACTTCCTCCTACTGCTGAAGCTGCTGCCACTAGTCATGACATAGACGATAACATGCCATCAACGTCGTCTGCCAAGGCCGATGCCCAATGTCATAGTAGAATAGTAGAGGGCACATACAATCCCAAATGACAAAGTTCAGGAAAATGACCTTAAAAAAAACATTTAAATCATCTGAGGAGAAACGTAAACTTGCCAATATGCCATTTACAACACGGAGTGGCAAGGAACGGCTAAGGTCTTTCCCTATGTTCATGACTAGTGGTTCAACTTCACATGACGATGGAAGCCCTCCTCCCGCTAAAAAAATCAAATGAGTTAAGCTGGCAAAAGCACAGCGAATAACTGTGTGTTCTAAGAAGATATCACAAATCCCCAAGCAGAGTCCAAGTTTGGTGGCGGTTGCGATGCCTGACCTTCCCAGCACTGGACGGGAAGAGGTGGCTCTTTCCACCATTTGCATGCCCCCTGCAAGTGCTGAAAGGAGCACCCACAGTCCACTTGCTGATATGCAAATTGAAGATGTCACTGTAGAAGTACAACAGAATGAGGATACTGGTGTAGCTGGCGCTGAGGAGGAAGTTGGCGAGGAGGATTCTGATGGTGATGTGGTTTGTTTAAATCAGGCTCCGGGGGAGACAGTTGTTGTCCGTGGGATGAAAAAGCCCATCACGGTCATGCCTGGGCAGAAGACCAAACATTCCTCCTCTTTGGTCTGGCAATATTTCTATCCAAATCCGAATAACAACTGTCTTGCCATATGTACCATATGTAAAGGTGAAATAAGTAGGGGTAGGGATGTTAAGCACCTAGGAACATCCTCCCTTATACGGCACCTGCAGCGCGTTCATAAAAAGTTACTGTCAAGTTCAGAAACTTTGGCTAAGACCGTAAGCAGTCCAGGGACACCTAAATCCCATTGTCCTGTTGTATCCAAGCGCCTGCAAATCACACCGTCAACTCCCTCCTCGTTAATTTCCTCCTTAGTCAGGATCGGAAGTAGTCCTGCAGGCCATGTAACTGGCATGACTGACTCTCCTATCCTGGATTCCTCTGGAGGATCCTGCATTGCTACGCCTACTGCTGCTGCTGGGAGTCGTTCATTATCCCAGAGAGGAAGTAGGAACACCACTACTTTTACTAAACAATTGACCCTCCAACAGTCCTTAGCGAGGAGGATGAAGTACGACAGCAGTCATCCTGAAGCAAAACGTATAACTGAGGCCTTGACTGCTATGTTGGTGTTAGACGTGCATCCGGTATCCGCCATTAGTGCAGTGGGATTTAGACAATTGAGGTAGTGTGTCCCCGGTTCCAAATCCCATCTAGATTCCACTTCACTAGGCAGGCGATACCGAGACAGTACAGAAACGTCAGAAAAAGTGTCCTGAAAAATGCGGTTGTACCCAATGTCCACTTAAGCACGGACATTTGGACAAGTGGAACAGGGCAGACTAAGGACTATATGACTGTGACAGCCCACTGGGTAGATGTATCACCTTATGCAGCAACAACAGCAGTGTCACCAGTAGCAGCATCTCAGAAACGCCAGCTCGTTCCAAGGCAGGCTACGCTGTGTATCACCGGTTTCAGTAAGAGGCACTGCACCGACAACCTCTTAGAGAAACTGAGGGAAATCATCGCCCAGTGGCTTACCCCACTTAGACTCTGCTGGGGATTTGTGATATCTGACAATGCCACCAATATTGTGCGGGCATTAAATCTGGGCAAATTCCAGCACTTCCAATGTTTTGCTCACACAATAAACTTGGTGGTGCAGAATTTTCTGAAAAGCGACAGGGGCGTGCAGGAGACGCTTTGGGTGGCCCGAAAAATTTCTGGCCACTTTCACCATTCAGCGACTGCGTGCCGAAGACTGGAGCGCCAGCAAACACTCTTGAACCTGCCCCGCCATCACCTGAAGCAAGAGGTTGTGACGTGGTGGAACTCAACCCTCTATATGCTAGAGAGGATGGAGTAGCAGCAAAAGGTCAATCAAGCCTATACATCCACCTATGACATAGGCAAAGGAGGGGGTATGCACCTGACTCAAGCGCAGTGGAGAATGATTTCCGTGTTGTGCAAGGTTCTCCAGCCCTTCGAACTTGTCACACGTGAAGTCTGTTCATACACTGCCAGCTTGAGTCAGGTCATTCCCATCAGGCTTTTGCAGAAGCAGCTGGAGAAAGTGAAGGAGGAGCTAAGACGGAGCGATTCCGCTCGGCATGTGGGACTTTTGGATGAAGCCCTTCATTCGCTTTGCCAGGATTCCAGGGTGGTCAATCTGTTGAAATCAGACCACTACATTTTGGCCACCGTGCTCGATCCTAGGTTTAAAGCCTATGTGGTGTCTCTCTTTCCGGCCGACACAAGCCTGCAGAGGTGCAAAGACCTGCTGGTGAAAACACTGTCAGCTGAAGCGGAACGTGACACGTCAACAGCTCCTTCTTCATTTTCTCCCGCAACTGGGGCTGCCAGGAAAAAACTTAGGTATCCTAAGCAACCCGCTGGCGGTGATGCAGGGCAGACAGGACCAAGTTTGGACATCTGGTCCGGACTGAAGGACTTGGCAACAATTTCTGACATGTCTATTGTCACTGCATATGATACTGTCACCATTGACAGAATGGTGGAGGATTACATCGGTGACAGCATCCAAGTAGGCATGTCAGACAGTCCGTACCTGTACTGGCAGGAAAAAGAGGCAATTTGGAGGCCCCTGTACAAACTGGCTCTATTTTACCTGAGTTGCCCCCCCCTCCAGTGTGTACTCCGAAAGAGTGTTTAGTGCAGCCGGGAACCTTGTCAGCGAAAGGCGTAGGAGGTTGCTTCCACAAAATGTGGAGAAGATGATGTTCATAAAAATGAATTATCAACTCTTCCAGGGAGACCAGCCTCCAGAACGTACAGAGGGACCTGTGGTGGTGGATTCCAGCGGGGACGAGTTAATACTCTGTGAGGATGAGGATGTACACAACACTGAAGAGGGTGAGGAATTGGTGGATGAGGAGGATGAGGACGACATCTTGCCTCCATGGAGCCAGTTTGTGCAGGGACAGATTAATTGCCGACTTGTTTTGTGGGGGCCCAAACAAACCAATAATTTCAGCCACAGTCGTGTGGCAGACCCTGGCGCTGAAATGACTGGTTTGTTAAAGTGTGCATGTCCTGTTTATACAACATATCCAAGGACAATTCCATCTTGCACCTCTTTTTTTTCTTTGCATTATGTATAGTTTGGGGCCTAGTTTTTCAAACTGCCATCCTGTCTGCCACTGCAGTGTCACTCCTAGATGGGCCACGTGTTTGTGCCGCCCACTCGTATCTCTTAGCATAGTCATCCAGCTACCTCGGTGCAACCTTTTGGACATAAAAACACTATTGTGAGGTGTGAGGTGTTCAGAATAGACTGGAAATGAGTGTAAATTAAGGTTTTTGAGGTTAATAATAGTATAGGAGCAGAAAAACCCACAAATTCTGTGATTTTAGCTGTTTTTATGCTTTTAAAAAAAAAAATACAGATCCAAAACACAAAACCCAGAACCCAAAACACGGAAGGGTGGTTTTGGCAAAACCAATCCAGATCCAAAACACGAAGAAAGATCCAGATCCAAAACCAAAACACAACACAC
The DNA here is from genome assembly GCA_031769625.1 of Taudactylus pleione. NCBI lineage: Eukaryota > Metazoa > Chordata > Amphibia > Anura > Myobatrachidae > Taudactylus > Taudactylus pleione. Next base: position 12,028,723 of record JAUIMM010000161.1, read on the forward strand.
GAAAAGTGGCCGGTGCACACCCTTAATGTCTATGTGCTGTGCTTTTCCTTTATTCTCTCAATAACATTTATAAATTGTAAAAAAAAAAAAAAGATCCAGTGGCATTTAGGACTTTTTTTTACACCAGCCAGCCCATCCAGGTGTTTTGTCACATTGCTCTCTTGTGATGTGAGTCCCAGTCAGCCAATTGCACTGATTGCTTGTGATACACTGTTGTTTGTATCCCACGACAGCCTTGCATTGGTGAAAATGAACATTTTCACTTACATTTGTATAAATTAAGGATTTAGGCCACTCATTATAAAGATAAAGGTAAAACAAGAGATCTCACTGATCTCTCCTGCTTACCTTTCAGCCCCAATCTGGCTCGCTGTCCCCATACACCAGGGCCGGTGCAAGGTGTCAGGGCGCCCTAGGCAACATTTCATCCACCGCCCCTGCTCCCTCCAATGCTATGCCATACTATGCCACACATTAGTGATGCCAACTTATAATATGCCACACAGCAGTGTCCCAAATTCACACTATACTATATACAAATGCCCCAACTAATATGCCACAGAGCAGAGCCTCAAAATCATACTGTGCTTCATACACTGCCCCAATTCATAATATGCCATACATCTGTGCCACAAATTCATTGTATGCTACACAGCTGTATCAGCAATACATAAATATGCTATACTGTATATCAATGCCTCCAATACATATGCCACACAGCTGTGCACCAAATGTATTGTATGCCACATAGCAGTGAATTATGCTATACAATGCCCCTAATACATATGCCACACCTGCCCCAAATTCTTTATATGCCATACAGCTCTTTGCCGCAATACATTATGCCACACATCCATGCCCCAATATATATTTATGATACACATCTATACCCCATTTTATGTCAGCACCCATTAACCCCCCTCCCACACACACACACACCTCACCCTGCCAGCACTCATTAAACCTAAACACCCTGTCGGCACTCAATAATACCACCACCCCAACACACACACTAAGCCTGTCTGCACTCAGCATAAGCCTAGGTCATCAGTAGACCCAGCTAGGACTAAAAGAGACATCCTTCTTTTTTTTTTGTGGACTCAGCGGCGCCCTCCAGTGGCTGGCGCCCCTAGGCTGCCGTCTAAAACTGCCCAATGGTAGCACTGGCCCTGCCAAACACTAGTATTGGCATAATATAATTGTAATGAATATCATTCTTTAATGATGACCGGAAAAATGGTGCAAATATTGAAATATGATTCCAATAATGTGTGCTATTAACGAAAGGTGGGTTATGTCCAATGCAAACCAACATCACACAATATATAGGACAGAATACCTAATTGTTTTGGTTTGTAAAACCAGGAGGCAAGATTGTACAGTATATGTATAATAAGGTAGTGTAATAGTATGACAAGAGTTGTTCAATGCATAAAGTACCAAAAATGTACTAAAATTCACTGTAACAGAGCAGTAACAGAGCAGTGTGTCACATTTGTCATGATAACATAACTACAGTATATGGTAAAAGGGTCTTTTTCACTCCAAGCCTAAATGTCAGATATTAATATTGTCAGAGTCTTATTCTGATAACAAGCCTTACCAAATAGATCCCATAAGCACAAGCAGCACCTGTCACACAATTTGTGAGCATGATAAACAAACCAATTAACATAGTGGAAAGGGTATAGTACCCAAATGGTTTGTTATTAATTGTATCAGCAGAGCCTTCATAGCCTTCTGATAACAGGGCTAACCATTTGTGAGTATGGACTCTTGCAGGAAAGATCCCCATGATATGTAATAAAGACAAATGTGACAAAAATCTTTCCTGCTGTATGCACGCTGAACAATGTCATAGATGACGAACGATTTATCGTCACTTTTCCTGCCCACTCCCCTTCACCATTTTGTGACAGCCGACGGAGAAGATGCATTGTGAGGTTGTTTGCTGCCAAACGATATATCGTTAACGATTTGCAGTCGTTAAGGACCCATCTATATTGTTTGATCGTTTGTACAATAGTTCCATGTGTATGCACAATATCGTTGGTCCAGGAGTGTTCAGGAGTTCAAGGGAAATCGTTAACAAGATTGGATCGTGACCTACATCGTACCATGTGTACTCAACTTTAGTCACTTTTTTCTTGTTTCTGTTAATACTGTTTCTGTTTGTGTACTTTGTAAGTCACTGTGGACCCTTTGTGACGCCTTATAAGTAAAGGATAATAATACTATTAGGGGGATCACCTGCTGAGCCGCTAAAGCACATTGACAAATTGGTTCTTCCAGACAGGGAGCATGGTGTAGGCAGAGCCTGGAGGCACAGATGATTATGTCCTTCAGGGGCTCAGCTGGTGATTCTCCCAACCTGCCGATCACCAGACAGGTGTAGGTCCACCCCAGGTGAGAGACGGGCCTTGTGGATAATCCAGCCATGGGTGGGGCCACAATTATGTGATTCTTTGCGCTATGCCTCCCACCACTACCTCCCCATATGGATCGCACGCAGAGAACAAATTAAAAATATGCTCGGGTGTGATTTGTAAATGACTCACAATAATACTTGCGATGCAGCTAATGGGGGCAAGGGGCGGAGCTGGGCACTTCACGTCATTAGGCCAAATGTAATGCTATAAATTGCAGGTCGATTGAGAGTGGGTGGGGCAAAAATACGTTTCTCATACAAATACTTCATTTTGACCCTGCCCCCTCCCAAGGATCCGCGATTGACCTCTCCATCCTGCCAACTCTGCTAGGAATAAGCAGGATGTGGGAGGGACGCCTACTTTTCGGGCAGTCCGGGGACTACCCACAATTTCGCGAGCCTTCCGGAGGTATAAGTAGAGTAGACAAGTATGCTCCCAATTAATCTTAGCAGACCTGAGTGATTTGTTTATCATAAATGAATGTGTAACTATGGGAAGTAGGGCAATTTTGGAAAGAAAAACAACACTACTTAATTGAGCATCTTCATCAATAACAACATATAGAACCTTTTTCTTATGACAGATCAATATCTCTTGTTATAGGTCATCAGTGAGATTACACTAAGCATAGTGTGTGACTTGTAAGGCTGTACCAGGTCAAATAATGAGAACAGTACTTAAATCCCACTCTGGATTGTTCGCAGTAAAACATCTGCAGAGGTAGGATGCAATCCAGGGGGATGCATGCTGGAAGGAGGCATTCATGTGTGGTGTGTTATAAAAAGTCATGTCTTCCATAGACACAAGTAGTTCTTTGCACTAATATCCCAGATGGGTAACTGGCCTGATTTGGCTCAGTGTGCTCTCTTAACTACATACAAATGAGGAAAGCAGGTGTGCAGCACTGTGCTGGCAAGTGATGTGAGCTAGAACTAGCATTATTCAATATTCTCTATTTCTTCCAGATGTTACTGAAGAAAAATGCAAGGAATTAATAAGCAGTCAGAGGACTCCTTTAGTAGCTAATAAATGCAATAAGGTTTATTCTTTGAATCATATGGTTTTTTGCTGTAGTTGCCAATGATTTTAAATATACTGCGTCAGGCCTGGATTTCAGGAAAGCCCACATAGACCCCAATGTTTTTAAATGATACATTAATTATATTATTTAATTGTAAATACTTTATGTGATTAATTATTGTATATGTGTATTTATGTTAATATTTAAAATAATGTACATATAATTAAAAACATGCATTAATCAGTTGCTATTTATAAAATGAATGTAAAAGCGAATGTATTTATGAGCTGAATTATGTTTTCATTTATAAGCATACTTACCTACTTTTGAAAAAGCATTTCAGGGAGATTGTGAAAGCAACACCTATGACCGCGGCAGTAAAGTGGACGTGCCATAAAATTTACTTACATCCAAATGTAAATGAGCCCTAAAGCAGTTAGTAAGATCTACATGTATTGTGTTTTACAAGTGGTTCCATATAAGTGGCCACGAGAAACCTTATATGAAAATGTATGTAGCCATAGGGATCATTGTGTCTTATAATCAATGCAAGGAAATGGCACTAATTATACCATTTGAATGTGTATCTCTATATTTTCAAGTATATAACAACTACATAATGGAGGTAAGGTTCTATCAGGGAGATTGCTGGACTCTTCAGGGAGTCAGGGAGATTTCTACTATTTCAGGGAGTCTCCCTGACAATGAGGGAGAGTTGACAAGTATGCTGCACCGACTGGGATGAAACCAACGTGAGGTGGTCAAGTTGGATCTTGGCCAGGTTTTAGAGGGTTTAGGGTCCCGATCGGACCTCCCGATGGTGTGTGCTGGGCAGAACTTTCACCAGGGGAGCCTGTTCTAAACCTTCCACTGGATGGAATTGGACGAAAATGTTCACAGATTGGTAACACTGGGGATCCCAAAAGACATACTAGAGAGTTCCCAGTCAGACCTCCGTTTGTGTACACTGGGCAGAACTTTCACCTGGGGAGCCTGTTCTGAGCCTTCCACTGGATGGATTTGGTTGAAAACTTCATAGAGGTGTGGCAATTAGTTTGGGATGCCTAAATTAATAACTTGAAGGTTTAAACCCGGGCAACACAGGGTACTTCAGCTAGTTTTACATATATAATTCATTAAGCCTTGCCTGTACAAACACTGGGTTTGGAAAACAAACTGGCAGCAGGTATAGTATCTATGTAACTGCTTGGTAAATCTCTACCAACTAAAGATTCTTTGCACCATATTGTGCAAATTCATGTAATCACCTTTGTCAAAACTCAATATTTGCAGTGTGAGTGGGATTCACAGCATTACACAACAAACACCAGGGGAACAAAAAGACAGGTGCATCCTAAGGATGAGTCCCCTGTCTTTCTATGTAGTGGTATGCCTCCCAAGGCACTCTGCAACTTGTAAATGGTTACCATGTGGGCAGTGACTGTGCCACCCCCTCAGCCTTGCCACAAGAGCAGTGGCACTGATTGCATGCCCCTTGCTATGACCCTGCATGCCAGAAACAGTTGATAACTACATTACGCAGTATATAAATTTAGACCCTACCGTCTAATATTCACTAAACTCAGCATAGAAAAATAAATGGGACATTTTTCTAACCATAATGTGATTACTATTAAAAATATGTTACTTAACTTCCATGTGCTTTCCAGTGCTGGTCACTTATGTAGCCGTAACAGGACAGAGAGTCTTAACAGCAGTGTGCAGAATAGTACAGCTAGTCACGAAGCCACAATTACTGTAGAGGTTGTTTGTCAGGATGCGGCCTGGGATCGGCACTACTCACCATTGCACCGGCTTCCCCTGATCCTCCAGATGGTCAGACGCCAGGTTCAGCGATGAGTATTCTCCCCGAGGTCTGCTATGACCTCTATGCGATGCATCCAATGGTAGCCTTGCCAGCTCTCAGCTGACTCTCTTTTCCAATGGACAGCTACCTAAGGGTATAAAGCAAGACTCCAGGTACAACTTCGCTCACTACTCCAGTGACTGTGGCTATTACATCTCTCCAGGCTCCACTCTGAAATACTCTCTGGTGCTACTCCGCGCCAGGATCTAGAGTGTTATATTTCAGCTTTCACGTCGATTCCTGGTGTTAAATATTTCAGCTCTCACGCTGATTCCCAGTGTTTCATTATCAGTCTCTGTACTGATCTCCAATAATCTACTACAGTTCTTCCCCTGCATCTGGATCGGAATCGGTATGATATCCCGGCTACCGCATGGCCGGGAGTTCGAATCCTGGCAGCCCGACAAAACAGCAGAGCCCAGCAGCGGAAGCCAGATCGTGGTAAGGTAAGTATCAACTAATCTATCCTAAACCCCCTAACCCTCCTTAGGGGTGCCTAACCCTAACCTCCCCCCCAAGTGCCTAACCCTAATCCCCCCTCTAAGTGCCTAACCTTAACCCCCTGCTGCCTAAACCTAAGTCCCCCGGGGGGTGCTTAACCCTAAGTCCTTCGCGGGGGTGCCTAACCCTAACCCTCCCTCCCCCTAGCCTAACCCTAAGTCCCCCCGGGTGCCCTAACCCTCCCCCGCGCGGCTGTCTGCTCGTGGCGCCCAGCTTCCGCTTGATCGGGATGCCGGGCGCCGGTCTCCTGGCGTCGGGGAAATGAGTGGTGTCATTTATCCCATGGCGGGATAAAGCAGTTGGGAAGCCGGCTGTCGGGATTCCAGCAGCTGGCTTCCCGATTGTATACCGTCTGGATCACCTGTGTGTGTACTCAGTACATCATTCGTGTACTGATTTCAGTGCTTCACCTGCGTCTGGATCACATGTGTGTATCCTCCACGTGTCATTATCCAGTGTATTCCCTACGTGACTCTTCCGGTGTATTCTCCACATGTCATCCTTCAGTGTATAATTCCCAGTGTATTCTCCAGTGCAAGTTGTTACTCTTTACAACCCTATCACCTTGTCCCATTGCTAGTTTCTGGGTACCTGACTAAAGGGCTGTGACCTGGTCACTGGGTGCCGCGAAGCACAAATCCCATTTGGAGGGGTCACTGGTGAAAGCCACCAGTGGGTTAGACTCTGCACCTTTGGTTAGTTCTCGCCAACCCTCGGGTCTAGCTGAGGAGGGTCATACCTACTTACTCCTCATCTGCTGTTACTCCTCATCCTAGTACCCTGACTTCCAGTCCTCCTGCCAAGGTTCCCAGTGCGTAGTCGTGACATTGTTAACATAATCCAGTCACAGCAAAATGAAGAGGGAGATTTCTTTTTGCTGCCAAATATATGTGGGTGTGTATATACACTGATCAGCCATACCATTAAAACCACTGACAATGTGAAGTGAGTTACGTTGATTATCTCGTTACAATGGTACCCGTCAAGGGATGGGCTATATTAGGCAGCAAGCAAACAGTTAGTTCTTGAAGTAAGGATCTGAGAAACTTTGACAAGGGCCAAATTGTGATGTCTAGACAAATGGGTCAGAGCATCTCCAAAATGGCAGGTCTTGAGGGGTGTTCCGGGTATGTAGTGGTTAGTACCTACTGAAAGTGGTCCAAGAAAGGACAACCATTAAACCGGTAACAGGGTCATGGGAACCCAAGGCTGCAAATGCTAGCTTGTCTGGTCCAATCCCACAGAAGAGCTACTGTAGCACAAGCAGGTGTCAGAACACACACAGCATCACAGCTTGGTGCGTTCCCACAGACAGGTCAGACTGCCCATGCTGACCCCTGTCCATCCCGTACAGCACCTACAATAGGCATGTGAGCATCAGAACTGGACCATGGAGCAATGGAAGAAGGTGGCCTGGTCTGATGAATCACGTTTATTTTTACATGTGGACGGCCGGGTATGTGTGCGTTGTTTAACTGGAGAAGAGATGGCACCAGGATGCACTGTGGGAAGAAGGCAAGCCAGCGGAGGCTGTATGATGCTCTGGACGATGTTTTGCTAGAAAACTTTGGTCCTGGCATTTATGTGGAAGTTACCTTGCCACCTAACCAGTGATTCTTGCAGAATAAGTACACCCCATCATGGCAATAATTTTCCCTGATGGCAGTCGCCTCTATCTGCAGGATAATCGCCCTGCCATACTGAAAACATTGTTCACAAATGGTTTGAGGATCAAGACAAAGACTTAAAGGTATTAATAGCCTCCAAATTCCCCAGATCTCAATCTGACCGAGCATCTCTGGGATGTGCCAAAAAAAACAAAAAAAAAGGAATGGGTATCCAACCTCACCTAGGTGCCAGATACTATATATATATACAGGTTGAGTCTCCCATATCCAAAATGCTTGGGACCAGGGGTATTTTGGATATCGGAATATTCCGTATTTTGGAATATTTGCATACCATATTGAAATGTCTTAGGAATAGGACCCAAATCTAAACACAGAATGCATTTATGTGTTATATACACCTTATACACAAAGCCTGCAGGTAATGTTCTACAATAGTTTCAATAATTTTGTGGCTCAAACAAAGTTTGTGTACATACATGAAATTAATTTATGTGTCTCATACACCTTATACACACAGCCTATAGGTCATTTTATACTTTATTTTTAATAATTTTGTGCCTTAAACAAAGTTCGTGTACATTGAACCATCAAAAAGCAAAGTTTTCACTATCTCAGTCATGCTAAAAATATTCCGTATTTGGGAATATTCCGTATTTCGGGAATATTTGGATATGGGAGACTCAACCTGTATATATATACATATATATACATAGAAAAAGAAGTTACGGCGGCACTCAGCAGGACTCATAAAGAAAGACTCGCTACAGGAGTGTAGTTTCCAACGTTTCAATCTCTTTAGTGTGAGATTTTCATCAGGGAACAGTAAATAAGTGAGAGCAAACAACATATTTATACATACAGGGCAATTACTCACCCATGTGTTGTGCATAACACGATCCGATTGCCGGGCAAGTTAAGGTGACGTCATTACAAAGCGTACACCCCACGTGCCTCAGCACGTGATAACATACAGCATTGAGTAACTATGGTGATAGTGCAATTAAAAGCTGCCAGCCAGTGTAGTTTTCAGATGAAGACAACATATACATAAAGAAACAGTTTGTTGCAAATCAGACAAAGTGGCCATATTGTAATGCGAGTGTCCCACAGACAGTCAAATTACGTGTAAGTGATTAAAATGAACTAGTGCAATTAAAAGCTGCCATAGACGGCAGTAAGGTTACAGGTAACCATGGTAACAAAAACAAAAACAAACGTAAACAAATGACTCCAGATAAGATGACCAATCAAGGCTATGCTGCCAATAGCAGTCAATAGACTTGGCAAAATAGAAATATAGTATGAATGAACAACAGTTGTTATAAACAACACAGAATGGCCATATCGTAATACAAGTGCCCAACAAGCAAACAAGTACAATATAATGAACTGGAGTCAGTAGTGCAATTAAAAATTGTCAATGACGGCAATAAGGTTACGAGTAACCATAGTAACATGGAACAAAAACATAAACAAATGACTCTGTATATAGTAGCCAATTTTGGCTATACTAAAATATGCATAAGAGAACAATGGGTCATTTGAATGCACATATAACACAATACGGATATAGATAACATCATATGGCTACATAATGAAAACATATAGAAGAGTCAAGCCGATAGAAATCAAAATATAAATGACATAAGGGCACCGGCAACACACATAAAGATGCTTATAAAAAACAAGATAAGGACATGTTTTCATTTAAGCCATAGGGTGCAACACTATTCATACGGTCGATCCATTTTGCTTCTCGCTGTAAGAGCAATTTCTCTCTGTTACCACCTCGTGATAGAGGCGGAATATGATCCACAATTTTGTAACACAAAGTGGCAAGGGAATGTTTTTTTTGAGAAAAATGTCGTGCGACCGGTTGTTCACTGTCTCTTCCATTAAGGGCTAATCTGATAGCTGATCGGTGTTGAGCCATACGTTCTCGAAATTGGCACACCGTCTTGCCGATATATAAAAGTCCACAAGGACAGCGTATGGCATAGATGACGAAAGTACTGGTACATGTTAACACATGATTAATAAAGATTTTTTTTCCAGAATAGGGGTGAGATATATAGTGGCCAGTTTCCATGTAGCGGCAGGTTGTGCATCCAAGACAAGTGTCTTTTAGATAGAAAGGTACTCTTTGGAATTAAAGGCTTGTTGAAACCTGTAATATCGTTATGGATGAGGCGATCCTTTTATTTTTTGTTCGTTATATCGACGATATTTTTGTACTATGGTCTGGCACAGCTGAAAATTTTGATGCGGTCATGAATAAAATTAATATTCGTCACTCAACTATCAAATTCACTTGAGAACACAATGCTCATCAAATTAATTATTTAGATGTAATGGTACATTGGACAGGAAATTCCATCGAGACCAATTTGTACACCAAGGTAACGGATAAAAATACACTGTTGCATGCTGCCAGTTACCATCCGGCATCCCTCAAAAGTGGACTACCCTACTCTCAATTTTTACGCATTCGACGCATTGTGAGCAATGATTTGGAAGCTAGAAAACAAACACTAAATATGCTGCATAAGTTTCATCAAAGAGGCTATCGTCTACAATTACTTAACAAAGCCATGGCTAAAGTTTTATCAATGTCTAGAGAGGAATGCCTTATGTCTGCAAACCGTAACATCGATATTTCTAAGAAAATGTTCTTTGTTAATACATTTTCCACGATGAGCTCCCAAATTAATTCTACTATGAAACAACATTGGCCATTGCTTTCATCGGATGCAAGTTTACCAGCTTTCAAAAACTCCAAAGTACTGTCCTGTTATCGTAGAGGCCCAAATCTAAAGGATCGCTTCATCCATAACGATATTACAGGTTTCAACAAGCCTTTAATTCCAAAGAGTACCTTTCTATCTAAAAGACCTGGTTGCTACACTTGTCTTGGATGCACAACCTGCCGCTACATGGAAACTGGCCACTATATATCTCACTCCTATTCTGGAAAAAAAATCTTTATTAATCATGTGTTAACATGTACCAGTACTTTCGTCATCTATGCCATACGCTGTCCTTGTGGACTTTTATATATCGGCAAGACGGTGTGCCAATTTCGAGAACGTATGGCTCAACACCGATCAGCTATCAGATTAGCCCTTAATGGAAGAGACAGCGAACAACCGGTCGCATGACATTTTTCCCAAAAAAAACATTCCCTTGCCACTTTGTGTTACAAAATTGTGGATCATATTCCGCCTCTATCACGAGGTGGTAACAGAGAGAAATTGCTCTTACAGCGAGAAGCAAAATGGATCGACCGTATGAATAGTGTTGCACCCTATGGTTTAAATGAAAACATGTCCTTATCTTGTTTTTTATAAGCATCTTTATGTGTGTTGCCGGTGCCCTTATGTCATTTATATTTTGATTTCTATCGGCTCGACTCTTCTATATGTTTTCATTATGTAGCCATATGATGTTATCTATATCCGTATTGTGTTATGTGTTATATGTGCATTTAAATGACCCATTGTTCTCTTATGCATATTTTAGTATAGCCAAAATTGGCTACTATATACAGAGTCATTTGTTTATGTTTTTGTTCCATGTTACTATGGTTACTCGTAACCTTATTGCCGTCATTGACAATTTTCAATTGCACTACTGACTCCAGTTCATTATATTGTACTTGTTTGCTTGTTGGGCACTTGTATTACGATATGGCCATTCTGTGTTGTTTATAACAACTGTTGTTCATTCATACTATATTTCTATTTTGCCAAGTCTATTGACTGCTATTGGCAGCATAGCCTTGATTGGTCATCTTATCTGGAGTCATTTGTTTACGTTTGTTTTTGTTTTTGTTACCATGGTTACCTGTAACCTTACTGCCGTCTATGGCAGCTTTTAATTGCACTAGTTCATTTTAATCACTTACACGTAATTTGACTGTCTGTGGGACACTCGCATTACAATATGGCCACTTTGTCTGATTTGCAACAAACTGTTTCTTTATGTATATGTTGTCTTCATCTGAAAACTACACTGCCGCTACTGGCAGCTTTTAATTGCACTATCACCATAGTTACTCAATGCTGTATGTTATCACGTGCTGAGGCACGTGGGGTGTACGCATTGTGATGATGTCACCTTAACTTGCCCGGCAATCGGATCGTGTTATGCACAACACATGGGTGAGTAATTGCCCTGTATGTATAAATATGTTGTTTGCTCTCACTTATTTACTGTTCCCTGATGAAAATCTCACACTAAAGAGATTGAAACGTTGGAAACTACACTCCTGTAGCGAGTCTTTCTTTATGAATCCTGCTGAGTGCCGCCGTAACTTCTTTTTCTGTGTATCGAGTAGTCCATTCTACCCGGGGAGGGCACCCAGGCAAGTAACTTAGTATACTTATTCATAAAAGTTTTCTCACTGAGTGCAGGTCTCATGGACTTCCATATATATATATATATATGTTATACACTGTATATAAAAGCTACAATGCTATGTTGAATCTGTGGTAAATGGTTCCGTGCCTTGCAGTAGTGAGCTGTGATTCATTATATGTGCATTAATGATGTTCTGTTGTTACAGCTGCTGCTCTGTTAGGTGCTTTTTTAGGCAATGGTATTACTATCACATATAATATTTCTGGAACATTCTGAATGTATTTCTTCATCAAAATACTTCTTATCTTTAACATTGCACTACCTGTGTGTTCCTGTGTTGTACAGTATAGGTGATATATTAGACTTTGTCACCTGTCTGGTTCCTAACAATATAGGAAGCTGATGAGCTCTACTTTGACTTTTGCCAACCAGTGTTTTGGATGATGATGATGTCCTTGGAAACTGTGCACATGAGAGTGATGAGGCATAATTTGAGAGAATTTACTATAGCACAAACTATACTGATTAAATGCATGTATATTATAGTGCAGTGGTTCCCAAATTATTTTGAATCACGGTACAATATTAGCTTTTTGTTCACAGCACACCTAGGCCAAAAGTTTATTATTGAGAAATTCTGAAAAAAAATATTAAATTAAATAAATTGTGTTTACCTGTCATCCTTAGGGCCACCCTGTAGTGATAGACACAGGCCCGGCGACAGAGGTTTATAGGGTGCACAATACTAAAATCCTTAGTGACCGTAGCACCAAACACTATTTGATGTGCAGACTGTGCTAGCCAGCCCAACTAGGTAACAGACAACCCCTGTCCCCACCCCCCCTCGAGGACATGTCACCTGGTGCTTCCCATGTACCATAATAATGAATGGCGCCCCAGAGGTGTCATTATGTGCCACGCTGCACTGGTGGGGCGGCTCTGCTGCCACTGCTGCCTAGATTGAGCAGGATGAGGCAAGTACAGGCAGCAAGCTGCAGCACCACCGTCTGGGACTGCACATCTTCTCACTACCCTGAGAAAGCCTCAGGTATTGGCACACACTGCAGAGATATATGGGTGTAAGGGTGGTGAGGGGGGGCGGACAGGTATGGGGGGCCCAGAGACATTAGTGTACCGGGGCCAAACATTTCTGTTGCCCACCCTGGGTAGACAGAGTTGCACTTCTGCTTTTCCACATATTTTATGATTGGCAGTTGCCAGCACTAGTTTTTTCTGTCACATTGACCATAAATAATTTGATTTGGTCCAGGACCACCAATGTGTGGCACCCCTGCATTTCCCTTGTGTCACTCAAGGGTGCTATGGCAGCCAGTTTGGGAATGACTGTGTATATTAAAGAGGAACTCTACCCAACAATAAAAAAAACTGAATTGTTAAAAAAAAAAAACAGAGAATTTACTTACTAGCTGTGCTCTGTTTGCTGGACCCTCTGGGGCAGGGGCGGATTCGGATGGAAAACCACCCTGTGAAATTTATGGAAGCAGCTCTACTTGGGGTGGGGTCTGATGAGGGAGCAGAGTCTATCGAGGGAGACCAGATCCCTCCTCATGATTCCGGGTTCGGACACAGTTGCGTCCTTCCTTGCATCTTGTGCTGCAGTTGCGTCTGTAACTTTATGCTAATACCGCTACAAAGTCCTTCTCTGGTGTACATCCGTGCGTCCTAATATGCAAGGAGTGAGACGCCCACTATCAATGTCTACAGACGCTGCACTAATGCTTTGTGTGTCTCTTTAGACACCACCATCGGTTGCACTATTCAAACTTTAATATGACAATGTCCTCTAATGTGAGCAAGTCAGTGTCTCTGTACACAACCACTATTAACAACACACCCATGTCACTCCAATAATATGCCCATACTATAGTACATGTGCATCTAATTTGCAGGGCTGGCTCAGGGATTGGAGCTCCCTGTGCCGGCCTTTGACAAATGTGTCCGAAAGTGGGGGCGTGTCCTAACTACAACAGGCCACGCCCCTATGTGACGTTGTTTGTAGGCGTGCCCGCAGGGCTTGTGAAGCCTTCTACTGCGCTTCCATTTCCATTGGTGACTGGAGAAAAAACTTGTATGGGAGTGCGGCAGCTGGCCCAGGTCCACAAGCGATGTGAGCCGGCCCGGCAGAGGGGAGATTGTGACCGGCCCAGCAGGAACTTTACCCGCTTTCCCAATCAGCCCCTGCTCTGGGGGCCCTATATGGCCTAACAGCCTTAAGTCCAACCTCATTTTTGGTATGGCTTGATGTTGATACCCTTCTCAAAAGGTTTTCTATTAACATAACTGTGAGGTTCTTGGAGGAGGGCTACAGACTAATGAATAAGTAAGTGCTGATATTTTATGTAAATTCTTTGTATTCCATCCAGGACATTTTTGTTAGTGGAAGTCTCTAATACCCCTTTCAGATCGCAAATTGTTGCAAAAAAGTCCATCCCGGGTGTAATCCGCCTGAGAAACTTTTCACACTGGCGGATTGACCCGGAAATAATGCCGTGTCGATGACGCCATCGGCTTCACGTGATGAGCCAGCGTTTGGAGATGAGATCATCTCCAAGTGCCGGCTATTCCTATGCATTGAATGGGACCCATTCAACCATTAGTGGCCCCGATGAGGCTGCCCCACATTCACCAAACTCTGAAAACTCTGTTCACACTTGAGCACTTAGCCTGCCCTACAGTGTAAACTTTTTCTGCTAGTAATTAGAGGTGAAAGTGTTGGAGCTAGGACTCACAGGACAGCTGCTTTTCGGACAGCTGTCCCGCAACCAGAGCAATACTGAATTGCTTTGGTACTTAAAAATCCACCACTGGAATCCCTGATAATGAATAGGCCCCTGAGAGAAAAGTGAATATAGAACAATTATGCATTTTCTGTAACAAGCAGTCTCCAGTTTGTTACAGCAAATGCAGAGGGGGTTCCGGTTACCCGTAAACCCCCCGCCCCAGCCCACACCAATATTTCACAAATGAAATTATTAGCGCCACCTGTGGATCTTTTAATATGTGTCAGCCAGTAATTAATACACATGTGCACCAACTAGGAGATCTGGAAAACATGCACTGTTAGGGGTTCACTGCTATAGACCATCAATAGGGTTGATTATTAATACTTTATAATAATACACTATCCAGTGCACAAGGATACCAATATGTACATATATGTCCAGGGCTGGTGCTAGGTTCTTCTGTTGCACCCCCAGACTCCCAGAGTTGCTTCCATGTTCTGGAATGGTGCTCATATCTGAAATAAAAATATTCAGCTCAAGCAGAATGGCACTACGGGCACATTTAATGGCTTATTGTCATCGCTGGTCCTCTATATTCTGGAGTTATGACACACAATACACTGTATGACACATATAATGGGTTACGTGATCGCTGGTCCTCTATATGCTGGAGTTATGACACACAATACACTGTTTGACACATATAATGGGTTACGTGATCGCTGGTCCTCTGTATACTGGAGTTATGACACACAATAAACTGTATGACACATATAATGGCTTATTGTGATCACTGGTCCTCTATATGCTGGAGTTATGACACACAATACACTGTATGACACATATAATGGGTTACTGTGATCGCTGGTCCTCTATATCTTGGAGTTATGACACACAGTACACTATCTATGACACATATAATGGGTACTGTGATCGCTGGTCCTCTATATGCTGGAATTATGACACACAATACACTTTGCATGACTCATATAGAAGCTGGATAAGTGCTAATTATGCCATCTACATGGACTGGCCACACTCACTCTAAAATCCAGCATTTGGAAACCTCCCTCTAGAAATTCTGAGTTTACCACTGCACACTATGAACATTACTCTTTAAAGAGTCAACACTGATCTTCTCGGAAACCTTGGTCTTCTATGGTACAGAAATCCTATATTTATTTTATTGTATTCCTAAATTGTAGCTGCTGAGACTGCAATGTAAAGAGAACAGTGGAGAAACTAGAGGAATATCACATTAAAGATAATTAGGTTAATTAATTACTATATCTCACAATTCAATTTTAATACCTTTAAGGCTTAAAGGAAAATTACTGTATAACCAAACTGCAATGGATTATCCTATGTAAAACTTGGTCTCAAAAGCTTAGATACAGTATTCGCCAGCATTCATGCGACACAGAGGGTTCCAGACAGCTGCTTTGTTCACTTCTTCATGCTCCACTGTTTTCAGAACAGACAGTGTGTACATTACTTAGCATTACTGAATTTTGCATTAAAAGAGCAATTCCTGAAATATACACTGTAATATCTGAGCAGTAGTGATCAATTTATTGACAAGGTGCGCTAACTGAAAATCACTATCACCGCTTATCGTGACAATGAAGATTTTTATAGCGTTGCATTTCACAAACCGTGCACCTCTGCAAGGGTTATCTCTATTTCACCAGCTCTGCCAGCAAAGTCTCACTATGGAATGCACTTGTTTTGCAGGTCTCCCATTGGTGGGTATAGGTAACACCATCAGAGATGTGGATAGTTAGTTTTGGAATGTTGAATTGAGTAGAGTTGTGCAAGCGGTGCCATCGGACGCTCCATACATGCAAACTACAGCCTGTACAGACTCCCAGAGCATCCTCAGAATACTCCAGGCAGTGCTGTATTTCCCACCCCTGGCAGCCCCACCCTTTCGGGGTGACCTCATGACGTCATCTGGTCAGGGAGTGTGGCCGGTACAGGGCGCTGTTCCGGCTAGTTACAGCACTGTTGTGTGGTACCACAGTCCTCATACAAGGCTATAGGAATGTGATAAAAAGCAAATATACAGGGACCACCAGAGAAATCAGGAATTTGTCTGTGGTGTTCCTATTGCTAAATAGTAGGAAACAGTGATAACAAAAATGCTGGAGAAAGGAGTTATCAGTGCTTCAAAAGTAAAAACCATTATCCTTATGGGGGATATTTATCGAAGCTTGGAGAGAGATAAAGTGGAGAGATTGAAAAGTACCAACCAATCTGCTCCTATCTGTATTTTTCAAACACAGCCTGTAAAATAACAGAAGCTGATTGGTTGGTCATTTATCGCTCTCCACTTTATCTCTCTCCAAGCTTTGATAAATCTCCTATGTGAAAGTTACAGGAGTAATTACCTATGCATTTATGCAGAACTTGTTTCTTTAAGCTTTTTTCTTGCTGCATGGAGCGCTTCCAAAAGCTTCCAGAGCATAAAACCTGCTTGTATAGCATCAGCTAAACAAAGTGAATTCATTTAAATAGAATGGCATGAAAATGAAGGACAATTTTGCCTAATAACCTCTCAAGAATTGTCAATGCCTTAAACATGGCTAAATATAAGACTCTTGTTGGATAGAAAATAAGTGTGACACCACATGCTGACATTACGGGCCTGATTTAGAGATCTACACAACCCAATGGTTTGCTTACATCTCCAATGGTGGAAGGACTGCTATTAACATAACCGTGTTATCCCCATTTTCTGAGAGTGCCGAGGCCAGTGCCTGTGTCTGCCGACACAGATTTACTGGCCTTAGTAGCACAAATGAGGTGGCCAATCTGAGTAGCATTAGGCCTTATATCTTTATCTTTAAATCATTTATTTATTCCATAGCGGAATTTTAATATTAATTATACCAAATATATCTATGAAGCGATCCAGATATTTTTATACATATTAAGTTAATATCAGTGTATTGTCTAGCATGTCATGTCAGTGGGGTTTATGTTAGAATAAATTTGGTATTTTATTGAGAGAAGCCTTGATCTATTGCATTTTTACAGATTAGTGCTACCATTATATATTTTATATATGTTTTTTAGATATTGACCATGTTAGCGCAGTCCAAATAGTGTTAAACTAGTGGTATATGTAAGAAATGGACCAGCAGACACTGGTTAATGGGCTCACTGCATTTATGGTTAATTATAGAGCACCAGATACCTTGTTTTTATCTAAGTGAAGGGCAAGGATTTTTGGATGCTAAGTAATTAGCATACTAAAAAAAAATCTGTTTTTTAAAACAGGTTTAAAAAAAAAAAGAACTAAGGGTTCACCTAAAAAAAAAAAAGAACTCAAAAGTCGGCTTATAACCTGGATCAAGTCAGTGAATATTTACTCACAAATATATTCATCTATTACAGAATACACTTGTTTTCCATATTTTTTATTCTTTATGTATCACACATTTGAGGAACGGTACTCTCCACTGGGAACAGGGAATCTAGTTATTGGAACACCTTTAATATGTGCGTTCCATCTATAATGATCATTTTTCACTTTGGTGTTGTACTATATTTACCATATTGACTTTTCTTTCAATTTTGGGCCAATTTGCTTTGGAGATATAATGAGAGCTTTTTACCTCATTCCAAGCAGTGACTTCTACATCAAAGTACAGTGTACACTATATCCATCTTCATTTGTGTGCAGATCCTGTCTCTTATAAGGGTGCCAAAGGCTCAGGCTGCAGTAGTAGAACAGTGGTTGAACATTCTTATTTACTCATTTCCTATGAATATGGTATTGTCTCTTTTACATAAGAAGAAAGTCTAAATCCACAGTGAGATCTATAATCCTCTGCTAGACTTGTTGACATCTGAATATTATATTAGTATGTGTATGCACTTGTTCATTTAGAAAAAATATTGAAGCTCATCTGCATACATATCAAACGTATCGTATCATAAGTTCCACAGGGGGCACCACTAGCATGTTTTATAAATGAGAAACATCTGAGAATTACAGAATCTGTTTTCTCTGTTTGTTTTGTTCTGTTTTGTTATCTTTATATTCTCATTATTACATATTTAGCTTGTGCAATGTGCATACTACCTACAATTTAATCATTGCGACTCAACAGTGATTCCTTATATGTAGAATTCCTACTGGAATTCTAAATATATCCTAGAATTTCCAGTGCAGTAGTGATCATTGATAACAACACAGTTTTTTTTGCTTCTCAGTGAACTATCACTAGGTTAGAAGTAAGAAGAAAATAAAGATCCGTTCTGTACCTTGTTAAACATGCACCGGGTACATTATTTGTGCAAACATTCAGCTTATTGTACAGTAAATTAAGCTAAACGTTGTAAATTATAATATTATTATTACAATTATAATTATAATTACATTATTTGTGCAAACATTCAGCTTATTGTACAGTAAATTAAGCTAAACGTCGTAAATTATAATATTTAAAAAATAAATTCTTGTTACATTAAATCAGATCTTAAGGCATGAACTGCATTATTGTACTAAATGACACCATGAAGCTTGTGAAAGTCAGAACCTTTTATGCAATTTGACCTTAACATTTTTTCCATGGATGTCAATAAAAAATCTAAAATGTTGCTGTGTGATTTCACAGCACTGTACAATACACTATTACACTGCGACAGAACTAGTGTGGGCTCAGTTGTTCTTATTATATTCCTCATTTAAAGGAAAATTGAATTTTCACATCATATATTCTTAGTTTCATTAATTATTATTGTTGTTGAGCACTGAGAATATGTTATTCTCTCCAGTCCTCAACTCAAACTATGAATGAAGTGGAGTAAACAGAAGATGTCTGAATGTAATTTGATTAAGAAGAACAACATATGACATGACGTGTAGCTTTCCTGTGCTATTCTGTGAATTGTTCATTGAGTGTCATGTACATGGCGGTGAGAATACAACAATTCGGACCTATACATAGTACACGGATTTCAATGCAGCCCCTGAGAAACAATGGGTAAATTCAATTTATTGTTTGAACATTTAAGTGTTGTGACTCATTTCTGCAGATTGATGCAAATTATACCACAAAGAATTAGATTTTGCTGTTTTGCCAAAGTCTTTTTCCTCTTATCAAAGAGAGAACATCATTATCTTTTTATGCACCATCCTTTCTGCTTACTCAGGCACACAGCTGGAGTCAGTGATTATGCTACATTCTAAGTGGGAACTGGGTATGGTGAAACATTTTCTGATCCTAACCCAACACATTTCTAAACTTCTCTCTGTAAACATGGTACTGACGCTACATTTTCTCAGATACAAGTTGAGTCTCCCATATCCAAATATTCTGAAATATGGAATATTCAGAAATACAGAATTATTTTGGCATGACTGAGACAATGAAACCTTTGATTTTTGATGGTTCAATGTACACAAACTTTGTCTAATGCAGTGACGGATTTACCACAAGGCAGTACAGGCGACCGCCTAGGGCCCGGTGGTCCCAGGGGGCCCGACTATCAAACGCCGCTGGCAAGTACAGCTGGAAACACCGGCCGCCGGAACTGCACTGACTGGGCGGGGGAAGGACATACTAGATATTCCCATAGACAGAAGCAATATATGGCTGCCGGGGGGGGGGAAGTGGTGGAACAGGAGGGGATCTATCTGCTTCTCAGTACCCCGTACTGTGCGCATGCCGTGCCCGCTGACCTCTCTTCTGTTGGCCGGGTGCTCACTTCCTTCCTGGGCCAGAGGAGAGGATAAGGTACCAATTAAACTGCAGTCTGCTGAGTCTGACCACGCCCCCTGGGATTACTGTGACATGTGAGGATCGTAGCAGGCTGCCTTGTTATGCAGTTGCACTACAGTCAGTGCACTTCCTGGACACCTCTGCTTCACCTCCTCCCCGTGCTACTATCAATTAATAGGTAGGTACAGTAAGTGTTTACCCCTTTCCCAGTGTGTATGATCCCATCATCCAACCCTGTGTTTATAGGCACTGTATCTGTGACTTTGTTGGTGTTCCTGTGCTGTCCCCTAACTGTCCCTCTGTTTCCCCATCTGTCTTTGTTTCCACCCCCCCATTATATAATGTGATATATATATATATATATATATATATATATATATATAAAATGTATATGTGTGTGCATGTATATATATATATATATATATATATATATATATATGATTATATGTGTGTGTATATATATATATGCATCTGTGTGTGTATACATAATATAAATACACACACATATATATATATATGTAGGTGTGTCTGTACAGTATGTGTGTGTATATATATATATATATATATATAAAATTTACTTATATATTTATACTGCAGGATCTTGAGTGCTGAGCTCTTTGAGATATATATATATATATATATATATGTATATATAATATACATACTGTACAGACACCTATATATATATATATATATATTGTATACACACACAGATGCATACATATATATCTGTATATATAAGATGACAATCATAGCAGCATATAACTTAGCAACTTTCAGTGCCTAATATGTGTGGCACTTACGTCACGACAAGGCAGAATACAAGTGTCTTACCTTAAATAGACACATAATCACCATATATATAATTTTTATTTGGTAATTTATAATATTTTTACTATTTTTTAACAATTTTTAACGTCATATTTATTTATTTTTTGTAGAACCTGCTGGATGCTCTAGTCAAGGCTTTTAGTTTAAATTTGTGCAAATGTGATCATCAGAGCCAGGCTACACATGCGCAGAAGGGACTATACGTGGCGGTAAAAGCTATAGAGTTAAGGAGAGTACACACTAGACGATATGCTCCCTGAGTGATATCGTCTAGTGTGTCCCCGGCAGGGTGTGCTCAATGTTGTTCATGACATTGAGCACACCCGCTGAACGATATCATTAACAATATCGTTCAGCGCCGGGCTCTCTCCCCCATTCCCCAACATGCCGCAACCTGACAACATCGTCAGGTTGGCCTACATGTTTGCCGGATGAACGTCAATGACGAACGACCCGTGGGAACACGCATCGTTAGTCGTTCGTCGTTATCGTTCATAGTTTTGGTGTGAAAAATGGACGATATTGTGAATGACTGAACGATAATGATATCGTTATCGTTCAGTCATCCACTTTATCGCCCAGTGTGTACGCACCATAAGTCACTTATTACTGCTGCCAGAAATATAGCGTCTAGGAGCTGAGCATCACTCAGTTGTCCTTTCTTTATTTATATGTTAAATTGAATTAATAGAATATTTTCTGTCTCTGCAATATGCAGCTGCAGAAAATCTTAATACTGTCCCAAATAGTACATATACCCATAAGGTAGAGTGGAAGCGGATGGAGAAGGTGGGGGGGGCCCAAACTTGCACTGTGCCTAGGGCCCTTTGGGGCCTAAATCCGGCTCGGGTCTAAGGCACAAATTATTAAAAATATTGTATAAAATGACCTTCAGGCTGTGTGTATAAGATGTATATGAAACATAAATGAATTTAATTTCTGTACACAAACTTTGTTTGAGCCACAAAATTATTAACTATATTGTATAAAATTACCTGCAGGCTGTGTGTATAAGGTGTATATAACACCTAAATGCATTCTGTGTGTATATTTGAGTCCTATTCCCAAGATATTTCATTATGGTATGCAATCATTCAGAAATACGGAATATTTTGTTATCCAAAATACCTCTGGTCCCAAGCATTTTATATATGGGAGACTCACCCTGTATTGTACTTGCGTAGTAGACCCTTGCACATGCCCATAGCTATTAGACTGTTGATTTTCAGGCAACTCAAGATAACCTGATTTCCAGGATATCCAAACTGTGTTATATTAGATTAGGATGTGAATTAAAAATAGCTTTATCTGTATAGAGTATTTATTAGACGTGAATGTCACAAGCACATGTTATTTATTTATTACCAGTTATTTATATAGCGCACACATACTCTGCAGCACTTTACAGAGAATATTTGGCCATTCACATCAGTCCCTGCCCCAGCGGAGCTTACAATCTATATTCCCTACCATGTGCGTTTAGAACATATTCTAAAACTTAAATCCTTTTGTTTTCACTGATGTTGAAGTGATATAATTCATTTGTAGATCAGGAATGAAACAAAGAATACCAAAAGCGAATTCAATTGTTGCCATTTTGTTTATTATAAAATTTTGTCACGCAATATCTCAGAGAAGTAAATTATATATTTCTAAGTCACAATAAAGAGTAATGAAAATGATTAACGTCTCATCATCAAATATTTTGCCACCATCACAATGAGCGCTGAAACGTTTGGTCATTGAGTCCTTTGATAAACCATCACATGGGGATGATTGGGACATGCTGCTATTGTATTATGAGGCACGCCAGTAACACCTTCACATTGTATATGTTTTTTTGGTGTTCATTAAAACATGACATTGAGGGGGAGATTTATCAAAGCTTGGAGATAAAGTGGAAAGAGATAGTGCACCAACCAATCAGCTTCTAACTGTCATTTTGCAAACACATCCTGTAAAATGACAGTTAGAAGCATATTTGTTAGTACTTTATCTCTCTCCACTTGATCTCTCTCCAAGCTTTGATAAATCTCCTCCTTATATATGTATAATTAATATAAATACATGCCGCACAACTGTCCTGATTACAGCAGGCAGGGCCGGTGCAAGGTTTCAGGGTGCCCTAGGCAAAGGTTCACAATGCTGCCCCTGCTTCCCCCAAACCCTCCGCCCAGCTCACAGACACATACACATCCTCTACAACTTCCTAATAGTACACAGTCACAAAACTAAATAATTGCAGGTGCTGCACTCTTGGGTGTCATTTTCCTTCTGACACAGGGATATAGACACACAGTACACACACTTACCAGCCTGTCTGACTGTCATTACAGCTCCTCATCTCAGGGACTGTCTCATCTAGGGGGCGGAGCTACTCTGTGCCTGGCTGGGACTTGAGTGAGGAAAGGAGAGAGGAGGAAATAGCAGGGGATGGGAGCTGTCCTGTTGGGCTGGCTGTGTGTAGAATGACAGCCTGGACAGCACAGCACATGTTGCCAGACCTGAGAGCAGGGGAAGGCAGTGACTGCACCTGCAGTTGCCACCAGCATCATGTAGATGAATGATGTCTCTCCATCAGAGACATCCTTCGTGTTACTGGTAGGCAGACTCAGAGGCCCGCTCTAGTGGTCGGCGCCCCTAGGTAGCTACCTAAAGCTCCGTAATGGCAGTACCGAACCTGACAGCAGAACAGCCCCAATTTGAGTGGACTGTCCTGCCAGGGCTGTAACTAAGGGTGTGCGATCGGTGCGGCACTGTCGTTGCCATATGGCCCTTGCTTCTGGCTAGCAGGGTGCCCGGAATGGCACCCTGTAGCCAGTAACGCTGCAGTAGTGCCACCAGTAGTGTCCTTTGAATGCTACAGGCCAGCACTGTGCCATATTTACAGTTGCACAGAGCATCTTCTCTGTATTGACACAATTCCGGGAGCTGGTTTGCCTCGCCCCCTATGTGTGATGTCATGCACAAAGGGGACGGCACAGGGCACATTAAGGTCCTATTACAACTCTCCCGCAGATCTGCTCTCCCAATTCCAGGATAGCTGTAAGATGTGATCCACTGACTGGTGGCCCTTCAATGCTACACACACAAGGGGTAACAGAGACTGGACTGGTGGAAGCTCGGGGCTTCAGAAGTGCTGGTCATGCTCCCAGGAAGCTTGACCATGTCCCCTTATCATGTATGTAGTACTTGCACAATGCCTCAAGTCTTTAAGAAGAAATGTTAGGAGGTACTGTATGTATAAATGTGATATATGTTTAATATTACTGATCATGTGACAGTGTTGGTCCTGTATGCCATTTGATCACATGATTATTAATTTTCCTGCATGATAAAAATTATCATGCAGGAAATGTTTGATTCTTTTTTTTCATCGTGATGCATTTCTGGTTCTTACTGTCAGTATTTTTGTATCTTCTTTTCCCTTTTCTTCTTTTTATGAGTTATAGGAGCCTATTCATTATCAATTAATTTTTACAAAACCAGGTGAAAATGCACATTCTCACATGCAATTGTAAAAATTAAGTTATCGGGCCATATCACAGATATCTCCTGCTTACCTTCCTATTGCGGAATGGCCCGCTGTCCCTATACACTAGTATCACAGATATCTCCTACTTGCCTTCCTTTTGCGGAATGGCTTGCTGTCCCAATACACTAGTATCACAGATATCTCATGCTTACCTTCCTATTGCGTAATGGCCCACTGTCCCAATACACTAGTATCACAGATATCTCCTACTTACCTTCCTATTGCGGAATGGCCCACTGTCCCAATACACTAGTATCACAGATATCTCCTACTTACCTTCCTATTGCGGAATGGCACGCTGTCCCCATACACTAGTATCACAAATATCTCCTACTTACCTTCCTATTGCGGAATGGCCCACTGTCCCAATACACTAGTATCACAGATATCTCCTACTTACCTTCCTTTTGCGGAATGGCCCGCTGTCCCCATACACTAGTATGGGGACAGAATTCATCAAGCTCTGAAAATATTATATTTTCGAAGCTTGACTGCGGGAGCATTCGCCATCTTCAGATGGCGAATGTTCCGGCATCGCAACCCGCTTCTTCCCTATGGGAAGGAGGTCCGGGTTGTGATGAGGTATCCTTTCGGATCCCTCTGCCCCTGTCCGACTCCTTCCGCTGGATGTCAGGGCTCTTGTGCACATGCATGACCTGTTCGCGGGGACAGCTGATATCGCATCAGCTGTCATCGCGCCGGAGCAATTATGAATTGCTCCGGTAGCCGCGGTGAGTCAGAATGTTAACTATTGGGGTCCGAACCCCGATAATTAACATCATGAATGGGCCCCATAGCGGGAATGAAAACAATATTACTATACCAGTTGGTTGTTTGAAGCCAAATAAGGAATCATGCTGGCAAGAGGCAGAAAGTATAGAGAAAGTGGATAACAGAATCCAGTTGCCAAAGAGACATTGAAGAAAACCTGTGAGCGTGCAGATATCTCTGCGCACTATAGCACCGAACAAAGACATATAACACTGTACTCTGCATAATGTGGGATAAAAAGCTTAAAAGATATCTGAAGTTATATAGATGTCACAATTCCTCCTACTCATTTGCTTAAAGGTACAGAATTGTTTTTCCCTTCCATATGCTGATGAAGGTAAATGTACTGTATTGAATTTTGTAGTAACAGAAATAGACTTCTATATAAATACAACATTTTAAATAAATCCAAATGTATTCTTAAATAATATCACTTAATAAAAAGACAGCAATAATATCATTAAATTAGAAGGTATATACATGTATCTTCTTAATAAAAGCAAAACGAAAACATAAGGGTTTCATTATGACCCCGATAATTAATATACCAAATGGCCGCGAACACCGGAGCAATTCATTAATCAATTGGAAAATCGGCTTTATCTGCGAGCAGCTTCACTGCTCCTTTGGGAACAGTGTAACTAGGTCACCTACAAGTCACGCATGTGCTCAAGAGCCCCAACATCTGGCAGAAGGAGCTGGATAGAGGTAGAGGGATCCCAAAGGATCTGTTTTCACGACCCGGGACTCCTGAAGATGGCGAATGCTCCCACAATCATGCTCCGAAATTACTGTATTTTCGGAGCTTGATGAATTCTGTCCCCATACTAGTGTATGGGGACAGTGGGCCATTCCGCAAGAGGAAGGTAAGCAGGAGATATCTGTGATACTAGTGTATGGGGACAGCAGGCCATTCCGCCAGAGGAAGGTAAGTAGGAGATATCTGTGTTACTAGTGTATGGGGACAGCGGGCCATTCCGCCAGAGGAAGGTAAGCAGGAGATATCTGTGATACTAGTGTATGGGGACAGCAGGCCATTCCGCAAGAGGAAGGTAAGCAGAAGATATCTGTGATACTAGTGTATGGGGACAGCGGGCCATTCCGCCAGAGGAAGGTAAGCAGGAGACATCTGTGATACTAGTATATGGGGACAGCGGGCCATTCCGCCAGAGGAAGGTAAGTAGGAGATATCTGTGTTACTAGTGTATGGGGACAGCGGGCCATTCCGCCAGAGGAAGGTAAGCAGGAGATATCTGTGATACTAGTGTATGGGGACAGCAGGCCATTCCGCCAGAGGAAGGTAAATAGGAGATATCTGTGATATCTCCTGCTTTATCTCCTTGATGAATGACCCGATAACTTAATTTCTACAATTGCAGGTGAAAAGTTTAATTTTCACCTGCTTTTTGTAGAAATTAAGTGATGATGAATAGACCCCTTAATGCTCTATTTATCAATATGCAGCATATAAGTGATTATCTACAGTATTGCAGCAATAAAAAATCTCTCTCCAGAATTTATCACAAGAGTTTGCCAGAGCAGTTGAGCTATACTCAGTTCCCCAGCCATCCTATATGGCAACATTAAGCAGGACTTACCACCCAGTTGGGGGCCCCTTCTATGCATTGTTTGGTCACACAAGCACATTTGTAAAAAAAGGCCCATTATAATAGTAAAACAATGGAAAAAACAATTATTTTCAAATAATTGAAAATCGTAAAAATATTTATTTACTTAAATAAAATATTTGTTTCTGTATTGCCTTTCTGTGATGGCAATAATGACCAGATGATTGCAGCGGTATACCGTATGTAACATTGCTCTCCTTCTTAATTAGGCTTCCCCAAACAGTGTATGCGGAAGTTATCATCAGTGGTGGCTGGCAATAGCTTTTGTAGGGTCATATATTCGGCTTTCATCTGTGCAAGGGATGGTTGAAGAGAACTGTTATGGTTAGGGTGAAATGGGCTAGAAGAGACCTGAAACCTTTCCACTGTAAATAGATTATAACAGTAGCCACTACCGTAGTAGCCATTGCTTCATATCTTGCACTCATGAGAACTAACATGCTCGAAACAGCTGTAAGCATATTACACCAGCTGCAGGGAAGTCATAAGAATATAAATATGTATTACACACAATAATATATTCAAAGTAGTGTTGCAGTTGTGAGTATCGGAGGAAGTAAAATAAAAAATAATAGGTACTTCCAACTTCTTTGAGAATTAAAAACTTAAACTTAACTATTGGAAACTGCTTGCGGTAGTGAAGGTGGATTGATGACGAGTCTGTAGGCGTGTAGTTACTGAGCCTCCATTTCACTTAGGAAGCTGACAGTAATAAAGTGTCTGCAAAGCACTGACTCTACTTCTTATAATGCTCGAGTTTGATAATGACCATGTATTTTTTCAGCGAGGAGTTGGTTCCTCTCTTTTCCATCACAATACAGGGCTTGCTTAAAGCTGTAAATGTACATCATTAATTATATGTCTTTTCTGTAGCTATGATATACGCTCCAGGCTCCCAATTGAACTACTTTTGTGTATATAATAACTTCTTCTTCATGTTGGTTTCATTTTTTTATACTGCAGTTAAATGCAAATTAAAAAGACAGGCAAGTGTGTAATTAACTTTGCAGGAATTGGGAACAAGAGAAGAGAAATCGAGAAATCCTTAGCTGATTTGCAAATTAAGCGCTCAAAGAAAAATTGAAAGCATCGGGTTTTTTTTCCAGCAACTAATATAATCACTTCAACATCAGTTAAAGCCTGTGCTCTTTTAGAAATGTGAGTATAGTCAAACAGTGATATATTTATCTGGGGAAAGAAAAAAAGTTTCAGAAGTTGGAGATGAATGTGTATTTACTGAGCAGAATGATATACCTGAAATGAGATGTATTTCTAAATAATTTTGTTTTGATATCTGAAATAGGGAGTACCACACACAAGTTCTTTAGGGGTCTATTTACTAAGCAGTGTTAGGAGACAGAGTGAAAAGTGATAAGAAAGTGATAAGGTGCCAGCCAATCAGCTCCCAACTGTCATCTCACAGGCTGTGTTTGAAAAATGACAGTTGGGAGCTGATTGGCTGGCACCTTATCACCTTCTTATCACGTTTCACACTGTCTCCTAACACTGCTTAGTAAATAGACCCCTAAGTGTTCTAAATGATTGGTTTACAGTCTCAGAGATAACAATGTCTTGACCAATGAGGTCATTGCATATCTGAAAGGAAAGAAATCAACATGCATTTCTTAAGGTGTGTATCCACTAGCAGATAGAGGAACGACAGTACGATTACAACATTATAATCGTACAGTCGTTCCTCTTCCCCTGCAGTGCCTACACTGAACGATATGTCGTTCAGTTTAAGCACCCTCCCTTCACCCTGAACATGGTCAATCTGTTGTTATCGGTAGATCGACAAGCATGTTCAGGCGATGATTGATGTTGGAAACGACCAGCGGGAGCGCGCATCGCTGGTCGTTTCCGACATTCTCATGCACGATTAGTGCACGATTAATAAGCGATTGAAGGATAATGATATCGTTATCGTTCAATCGCTCATTTTAATCGGCAAGTGGATACTCGCCTTTAGCTGTTCAAAATTTCTCATCCATCTCACAAGCCATTTAGTTATTGAGTATGGGTTGCTGTTTGTGCTTTGGATGTGTGTGATAGATACAAAATCAGGCAGGCAGGTTTGGCTTGTGGTGGCTATCTTTTCTGCAAGTTACTGAGGTTGCCTTTAGCAAAGCAATTTGTTCATATGCACATGGGTATTTATTTTTAGTTGACTTGTGTATTACTACACATGTTTCCAAGTCTTAATTATAACACATATTTCCAAGCATTGATTATAACTTACCCATAGTGGTACGCTGCTAATGGTATTGTAAGTATTGTAATGTAAGTAATGTAATGTAAGTATTACAATTACAGACAAAATGTGTCAGAAAATATGCCTATATCTCGATATAACACAGATGTATTGAGAAATGTTTCCCTATTAAAGTTATTTAGATGTTACCTTTTATACATGTTGAAGACTTGCCGGCTTTTCATTTATCACAAAGAGAATATGCGTGTCAAATGCAGGGAGTGTGGTGAGGTGAAACGCAGAAGGAGCCATGATGACACGTTTCCCTACGAATTGCCTCATCACACCCCTGTTATGCCAATTTCCATTAGGGAGTGGGCGTGATGCGATTCCCGCTATTATCACCCTATGTGGCGGTGATTATGGTAGGGGACACAAAGTGTTTCCATAGCTACGCAGCCTGTGAGGGGGTGGTATACGGTGTGACACCCACCGAGACAATGGGTTTTGAATAGGCTGCACATGCAGCTTAGGGATGGGGAAATAAATGTGTGTGCAGGAACCTCATTTACTAAGGGAACAGAGGAGGACAGGCACTCACTTGTACTCAAAAAGCAAACTTGTTTTTGCATCCCCAAAACTTGACAGCAATTTGCAATAACTCCAAAAAGTGATAGCGAAGAAATACTATTGATATTTCTATTGATATTTCTGATAGCTAAATATGAAATCTCATGCTTTGTCACAGTTATTCTATTTCTATGTTTTCAGTGAACCAAAGATATGACCTTAGTCACGTTATATTAAATAGAGTCAATCAATCATACATTCAAAGATGTAATTTCATATGATTACCACTAGTCTCTGACAGCATTTTCAGACAGGGGGGCTATTCATCTATTCATCCGATCATTGAGTAATGGTCTCACTGCGAGGGATACTTAAGTATACATCTCGCAGCGGGGGAAACTGGACACTGAAGCAAATCGTCATTGCTCTGGTGCGGGGACAGCTGCTCCGAAAAGCAGCTGTCCCGTCGGTTAGTATCGCAGCTACTTAAGTAGCTGCATAACTTTCCTCTTCCTCGCCGGCCCGGCTACGCATGCGTGACCCAAGGACTGACATAAACTAATGGGCGTGGCTTCAGAGAGCTGGATGAACGGGCAGTGCTTTGGACACCTGGGAGGTGAATGGACGGTGCTTCTGATATCCAAGCACTGTAGAACTTTTTGACGACTGGGGACTGGATGGGCAGAGACTAGGAAAACCGGAGGTAAATGGGTTTTGCGGTTCAGCTGGAGGAGGTGACAGGAAATGCTTTCCTGTTGTCAATGTCAAAACTACAGAGGATTCTGTGGGCCTATTTTCGTAGGTGGGCCTGGAACTGTAGCTCCACCCGCCCCATAGTTAATCCAGCCCTGTTTATAATGGGTGCTGGGTGTGTGGTGCAAACAGATCCCAGCACATCCTGTAACCATAGTATACTTACCTTGCTCTGCCAAGTGGGTCCCTCCTCCTCTTTGGCACCATCTTCCCAGTAAAATCTTCGGGAAGAAGGCATCACACAGTGAAATTAAAAAATGTGGCACTGTCAAAGGGCCTATGCTTTCTTGTGGGTATGCGCCATCTTCTCGTATATCATGGAGGAGGAGGGATCCACTTGCCAGCACGAGGTAAAATATGGGGCTGGAGGTGTGCTGCTACTCAGGGGAGGGGGACCCGCTGCACATGGCCCCCAAACGCATTACTAAGCCACTGCATAAGAGGATTCATCTACAATGAAAACCAACATTAGGCACAGGACCAGTACCTCAGCCCTCCAACATGACCCATTCCATTAGGTACAAAATGCTCTGCTCCAGGACTTCCCTCTTTATGATTGCAGACACCAGGGCTGAAACACCTGGTCTCATCAATTACCTAGTTCAACACATGTGACTGCAATCATACATTAGGTGGGAAGTCCAGGAGCAGAGCATTGTGTACCTAATGGAGGAGTGGGGAACCTTTTTTCTGCCGAGGACCATCTTGATATATATAACATTATTTGCGGGTCTGGTGCAGGCCACGCTCCCTCCATGTGATGTCACACGGGGCGGGGCCACAATCGCCAGTGATTACAGCAATGCTCGGAGCATCCTGAGGATGCTCCGGGGAGCTGTAAGGGCAGCGGTGTGACCGTTTGAAGCGTCCTAAGGATGCTCCATGTGACACTGCTGCATAGATTCTGGCTGCAGGGTGCCATTCTAGGCACCCTGCTAGCCATATGAGGCTAGCAGAGAAAAGCTCAGAGGGCCAAATCAAATGACTCCGCGGGCCTTATACGGCCCCCAGGCCTGAGGGTCCCCATCCCTGACCTAATGGAACACGTCATGTTGGAGGGTAGGGTACCTTCATGAGGGGCCGCTGGTGCAAAAATAGTGACCACAGCCTAATATACCATAAGAGGTAAAAGAAAAGGCACAACATTTTCAAGTGGATTATATTTGGATACAATAGTGCTCAAAATCTTTATTCTACACTTAAATCATGAAATTACAGACAAGCAACCCACTAGCACACTATGGGCCTGATTCAGACCCGCGCTCGCAAGCGGGTCGATGTTGGGCCAGTGCGCATGCGCATGACAGACCTGGCTCCATCGTGCGCATGCGCGAGACCCGGAGGGAGCAGACAGATCGGCATAGCAATAGCAGAATGGCATAGCATGTGTGGCTGGCATCGGGGCGTGACCAGGCAGCTTTGTGGGTGGAGCGGGTGGCATGTTTACATGATCATGTCATTTTGGCCCCGTTCCCGCTACACAATGCAGAGATTTGCGTCATCGGCCTCCCATGCTGCAGGGTTTTTTGTTATAACCGCAAGGGGGGCAGTAGCCGCCAGGAGGCTTGCCTGCCTTTCCGGGGGGCCGGGAGTGGCAAGTATGATCCAATCAGTGATCATTTTGTGTCAGACAGTCATAGTATGCAGTTGGGTAGCTTTTTCTTTTATTGAGGTTGGTTTATATTTTTCCATTTGCACTAAGACAGATAAAGAAAGAAAGAAAGAAAGAAAGAAAGAAAGAGAAAGAAAGAAATAAAGAAAGAAAGAAAGAAAGAAAGAAAGAAAGAAAGATTGTTTTGTGTTTGGACAGTGCCAGATGGTGAGGGGCCTGTAGGTCTCTATGATGGGAGACAGTACATGCTTCTTTTTTGCAGCTACACGCCATAGAGGCACCAGCCCTGCATTGAGCACATTGGGGCTCCTCTGCACAATAAAGGGGACCCCATGCTTGTGCTCTCCTTGTTTAAAAACAAAACATGACATGGCTTATTTCTCATGCAGTAATGTCCAATAACAATAATATAGATTGTGTTGGTAAAATCTTAAAGCATGGAAAATGCATTTAAAACATCTCACTAAAACTAGTTTAGTGCACATATTTGTTTCCATGCATCTCACCCATTTTCCAAGCACATACATGTAAATGAGCCCTCAGTCCTGCTTCATTTACTGAAATAGACTGGTTCCGGCTACCAATGGTATGAATGTCAAGGCTGTCAGTTAATTAGTGATAATACCATGTTCCTGTTTACAGCATAGTGAAATATGTTAAGCCATTGACATTGAGAGGAAGAGAGAAGCAATAGAGAAAAAATAAAACAGTGGCTGCTTCAACAATAAACCATAAACCTTCTATCAGCTGAAGGGTGTCCTCCACGCCAGTGCCACACAAACATACTGAACGATGACTAACTTCAATAACGTACCACTAAAATAAAGTTGGCATTTTAAAAGGTTATTTATATTACTATATATTTATAGTTATTTATAATTAAATTAATTAAATGTTTGGTGGCAAAGAAAGGCTGGTCAGAACACAGCAAGACCATACAATGTGCAACTAACAAAAACAAAAACACACATTGCAGATGGAGACCACCAAGATGCTCCAACCACAAAAACATGAGTATCCAACTCCTCCTAAAACTGACTACCCATACCCATCCCGCAACATAGTCACGAAGGTGAGTGCACACAAAGAAATTTAGATGAATAAGCTTTAAACTGGCATTTAGTCTGCTGCCTTGATGCTTTCCAGAACCACCGCTCTGCCAAAATACAATACTAACCATGACCACCCAAAACTCACAACAAATCACCAAGAAAAACCAGCAAACCATCTGCACAATAAAAGTACTGATAATGAAAGCAAAACAAAGGATGCTCTATCACAAACCCCCCAGTGGGCAAAATAAATTTTTGAATGGCTGTGTTAAATTGCTTCCGAGTCTCATTCATGGCAACAGGAGTCCAAACACAATGCCAAACCAGCCTGGGGACCATGTGCGATCATAACAGCTCTGTGGCCAGGCATACGCACAATATTATTATTATTATTATTATCGTTTATTTATATGGCGCCACAAGTGTTCCGCAGCGCCTTACAAAGTACATAAACAAATAGGTTAATTTACAGTGACTTACAGAACAATACAATACAATACAATACAGGACAAGAATAATATACATTGCTACATTCGCGACCATAACACCCAGATAAGCAACAATGCAAAGCAACCAAGTGTTACGTGCCCTGGTAGAGAGTAAGAAGTAGATGAAGGTAGAGTAAGGAGAAGCACAAGAGGGTAGAGGGCCCTGCTCATAGGAGCTTACATTCTAAAGGGGAGGGACAGACAAACAGGTGTTGACACAGATGGTGTAGGCAGGGAGGATTGAGTATGTAGCAGCAAGTTAAGAAGAGAGCTGGAAGGCTTTGATGAAAAAGTGGGTCTTGAGAGCCCGTTTGAAGGATTGAAGAGAGGTGGAGAGTCTGATGGGAAGCGGGAGAGAGTTCCAAAGGTGCCGAGCAGCGCGGCCAAAATCTTGGAGGCAGGAGTGGGAAGAAGTGATCAATTGGCATGAGAGGCGGCGTGCATTTGTTGAACGAAGAGGGCGGACAGGAGAGTGAAGGGAGAGGAGATCAGAGATGTAAACGGGAGAGGAATGGCTGAGCAGCTATAGGTAATTCTGGGTCATATATCAGTCATATCTGCGTTTGCAGCTGAATGGACGTAACTGAGCAGCAATGGGGCATTTGAATGTTAGTTAAGTGTAGGTGGAATTATAGTTCAATGTTTGCAGAAATAGAACTGAGTTTGGACTGATCTCCTACACCAGTATAGGGCTGGTGCAATTGCATGCTGACGGCCATAGCCGTAACTAGACTTTTTGGTGCCCTGTGTCAGAGAGAGCATTGGTGCCCTCCCCCTCCATTTTTTAAATAGGGACTTAAGATAGTGCACTTGAAAAGGGCCATGGCCTCATGGGGAAGAGCCAGGGAAGAGATAGGGGAGGCCAGGAGATGCTGGGGATAAAAGAAGAGGAAGCTACAAGTAAGAATGATAATAAACAGGAAAATTGACAGGTCTGAACAGCGCCCCCTTCCCAGTGGTGCCCTGTGCCATGGTACATGTCGCACCACCCTAGTTACGGCCCTGCTGATGGCTACTTCAACAATCGGATGGATAGGGGTGGTGCTGCCACATAGATGTGTGCAACTCTGCATGTGAGCAAATATATTCAGATTTATTTTCGTGCATGAAATGCGGTCGGACTTACGTCCAACTTGTGTGTAACTGTGCACCAGCCTCTAAATGTGTAAAGTTGTCGAAACAACTTATGCAAAAATGCATAAACTGTACCATACATTTTCTTACACATATATTATGTAATTCGCATGACACTTTCCCTTTATGTTATACATTAAATAGTTCTGATTCCTGTATGAATGTAATCACATATGACATTTTCAGCACTCACAAGTAAGGGGCCCTGTTTATTGAGTATATATAGAGAGCTTATCAATTAAATGCTGTGGATGTTTTTTGCTGGTTTTAAAACTCACTACCACAAACAACAGAGATTGCCATTTGTAGCCCATATGATGCACAGGAAAGATCTGTAGTATTTATCTATAGTAATTCTCAGCAATGTGCGCATTCAAGAACTGATTTGCCCTAATAGACTGCAATCTGGCAACAGTTATTTGAAAACTAGCTGAATGGTACACTAAATTGTTCAGGCCATGCAGACATTAATCATACTGTTTTCACAAAAGAGATACTATACAGTGACTAAATCAAAGTCCAAATAAGGGCATGTGAAACTTTAATATGAGTAACATATTGCATTTTAAAATGCATAGTGACCTCAAGCAAATCTTTTAAAATGTAATGAAAGATCATGAACTTAATAAGTTATCTATTCATATGCGTCTTTATAATGGGTGCAAGGTGTGCGGTGCACAAGTGCCCCCTGTCATACTTACCTCTCCGTCGATTCAACCCTGCACCCACAGGTAATCATACTTACCTCTCCGTCGATTCAACCCTGCACCCACAGGTAATCATACTTACCTCTCCGACGATTCCCGAAGTGCAGCTGGTGCTGCAGAGCAGCAAACACTCACTGGGAAAATGGCGAAGGCCATTTTCCCAGTGATCTGCGCATAGGCAGAAAAGATGTCCCCGGGAAAGTAGGCGTGGGCGCCATTTTCCCAGAGATCCGCACATGCGCTGTAGATTCTGGCTCAGTGCCGCGCTGAGCTGCCGAGAGAGAGGAGGGGGCCCACTCGGAGGCTGCTCACGGGCCCCCTCCTCTCGTAAAATGCCCCTGCATCTATTCAGTGACTTCCACCTCTTTTATTAACTTTTTACTTTTATGTTTTTTTATTTGTATTATTTTTATAGCTTTTCTCAGAATAGTTGTTAAATTTAAGTTTTCAGTGTCTAAAAGAGAATGCACATCTACCTACCTACCCTAAAATATAATCACTGTGATCAGTTTGGAGAGATTTAAATAGGAGGAAACAATCAGTGCCATATAGAGTAGCATATGAATAGTTATGAGCCTTCTCCTTGTGACCTGTCAAGTTAATTGTCTCTCCATGTTCTGTGCACCATCTACTATTTATTTATATGTCTAATAATCTCATACTCATACCTAACAACATCGCTGAATGGAAAATCACCGCAAAATAGCCCAAGTCCCTGACACAAACAAACCACACCTAGTACACGTAAGACCTATATCGTGTGAGAGCAAATACCTTTTAAGGTGAACCATACCCTTATGTAGCACCAAGAAAGTCTGTAGTACTTTATAGAACACGTTTACCAGTCACATCAGTCTCTGTCCAAATGGAGGTTGCAACAAACACATACACACTAACATTAACATACCAGTATGTTTTTGGACTATGGGAAGGAACCAGCTCACCCATAGGAATCTGACACTCATGTGATCAATCTCCACACAGATGGGGCTCTGGTCTGAATAGAACCCATGGCCTCTCTGTCACTGCATTTACAAAATGTTATTTAACTGTTTGGCTTTAATGAGCACAACTTGCCCTTGTCCTTAGCATTCTTGTGGGAATTTCCAAAGGCAAGTCTGTTGCTACATGTACTAAAACTGGATATAGAACCACTAGAGCACTAACGATATGGCCACCGGTTTGTTGAGTATTCTATATCAATATGCTATATTAATCAGTTAACTGGTGTTCTGCCATTTTACAGTTACAATGGGGCATATTCAATTGGGGGCGGAAATAGCAAAAATCCCGCACCTGCAAGGTTTTTCCTGCAGGTGCAGGATTTTTGCTATTCAATTAGGTGCATGTTTTATCCTATTTTGATCGCCGGGAGGGATTTTTTTGCGCACCTCCACAGCACAACCAATTTTTCGTAAAATCCACAATTTTAGGAAAAATGTCGGGAAATGCTCTGGGACCCCGGCTGCACCCCTCCTAATGACTAATTAAGCAATTGGAAGTTTCCAATTAGCTTAATTAGTCAGTAATACTCACCTTCCGAAGTGCTGTCTTCTGCATCCAGTGTTGGGACCCAGTCTCCTGCAGCAGCGGTGAGTATGTTAGTATGTGTGAGTGTTTATGAGTGGGTGTGTGTGACCCCCGGTGTGTGTGTCCCACAGTGTGAGTATGCCCCCCCGTAATGGGCACTGGGACAACTACATCTCCCAGCAGCCCTTGTGCCTACCTGCAGCCTCCCAGCAGCCCCCTCCCCAGTGAGAAGATGGGTGGAAGGCCACTGGGAGCCACAGAGACCCCCAGGCAGATAAGTGTAATTTCCTTTTTTTTTCAGAGCTGAAAACCCCGCAACTAATTTTTTTAAATTGGAAACCACAGGTATCGGGAGCGCGCATACCCGCGGTAATCCAAAATTGGGCGCAAAGTTTTTTCCTCACTAAACCTCGCGCCCAATTGAATATGCCCCAATATCTGATATATTTTGCAGTATAATAATTTTCCCAATAGTTACTAAGTGAACACTATAAAAATATGCATCTTTAATGAAGTCACATGATGAAACATGTAGGGGGGAGTGTGGTTACCTGTAATAATCAGTTGTACAAGGTTATCTTGCCTCCTTACTGTAACCATCCAAATGGTTCATAATTGGTAAGCATCACCAGGAATATACCATTACCTAATAAACAGATAAGCTGTTTATATTTATTTTGATATACCTGTTATCTAGTTTGAAGTAGGGGTGTGCACCGACCCCTTTTCGTGTTTTGGTTTTGGATCTGGACCTTTCTTCGTGTTTTGGATCTGGATTGGTTTTGCCAAAACCACCCTTCCGTGTTTTGGGTTCTGGGTTTTGTGTTTTGGATCTGTATTTTTTTTTTAAAAAGCATAAAAACAGCTAAAATCACAGAATGTGTTGGTTTTTCTGCTCCTATGCTATTATTAACCTCAATAACCTTAATTTCCACTAATTTCCAGTCTATTCTGAACACCTCACACCTCACAATAGTGTTTTTATGTCCAAAAGGTTGCACCGAGGTAGCTGGATGACTATGCTAAGCGACACGAGTGGGCGGCACAAACACGGGACCCATCTAGGAGTGACACTGCAGTGGCAGACAGGATGGCAGTTTGAAAAACTAGGCCCCAAACTGTACATAATGCAAAGAAAAAAAAGAGGTGCAAGATGGAATTGTCCTTGGGCCCTCCCACCCACCCTTATGTTGTATAAACAGGACATGCACACTTTAACAAAGCTATCATTTCAGCGCCAGGGTCTGCCACACGACTGTGGCTGAAATGATTGGTTCGTTTGGGCCCCCACAAAACAAGCTGGCAATTAATCTGTCCCTGCACAAACTGGCTCTACGGAGGCAAGATGTCGTCCTCATCCACCGATTCCTCACCCTCTTCAGTGTTGTGTACATCCTCATCCTCACAGAGTATTAACTCGTCCCCACTGGAATCCACCACCACAGGTCCCTCTGTACGTTCTGGAGGCTGGTCTACCTGGAAGAGTTGATAATTCATTTTGATGAACATCATCTTCTCCACATTTTGTGGAAGCAACCAGCTACGCCTTTCGCTGACAAGGTTCCCGGCTGCACTAAACACTCTTTCGGAGTACACACTGGAGGGGGGGCAACTCAGGTAAAATAGAGCCAGTTTGTACAGGGGCCTCCAAATTGCCTCTTTTTCCTGCCAGTACAGGTATGGACTGTCTGACATGCCTACTTGGATGCTGTCACCGATGTAATCCTCCACCATTCTGTCAATGGTGACAGTATTATATGTAGTGACAGTAGACATGTCAGAAATTGTTGCCAGGTCCTTCAGTCCGGACCAGATGTCCAAACTTGGTCCTGCCTGCCCTGCATCACCGCCAGCTGGTTGCTTAGGATACCTAAGTTTTTTCCTGGCAGCCCCAGTTGCGGGAGAAAATGAAGAAGGAGCTGTTGACGTGTCACGTTCCACTTCAGCTGACAGTGTGTTCACCAGCAGGTCTTTGCACCTCTGCAGGCTTGTGTCGGCCGGAAAGAGAGACACCACATATGCTTTAAACCTAGGATCGAGCACGGTGGCCAAAATGTAGTGGTCTGATTTCAACAGATTGACCACCCTGGAATCCTGGCAAAGCGAATGAAGGGCTTCATCCACAAGTCCCACATGCCGAGCGGAATCGCTCCGTCTTAGCTCCTCCTTCACTTTCTCCAGCTGCTTCTGCAAAAGCCTGATAAGGGGAATGACCTGACTCAAGCTGGCAGTGTCTGAACTGACTTCACGTGTGGCAAGTTCGAAGGGCTGGAGAACCTTGCACAACACGGAAATCATTCTCCACTGCGCTTGAGTCAGGTGCATACCCCCTCCTTTGCCTATGTCATAGGTGGATGTATAGGCTTGTATGGCCTTTTGCTGCGCCTCCATCCTCTGAAGCATATAGAGGGTTGAGTTCCACCGCGTCACAACCTCTTGCTTCAGGTGATGGCGGGGCAGGTTCAAGAGTGTTTGCTGGCGCTCCAGTCTTCGGCACGCAGTCGCTGAATGGCGAAAGTGGCCAGAAATTTTTCGGGCCACCCAAAGCGTCTCCTGCACGCCCCTGTCACTTTTCAGAAAATTCTGCACCACCAAGTTTATTGTGTGAGCAAAACATGGGACGTGCTGGAATTTGCCCAGATGTAATGCCCGCACAATATTGGTGGCGTTGTCAGATATCACAAATCCCCAGGAGAGTCTAAGTGGGGTAAGCCAGTGGGCGATGATTTCCCTCAGTTTCTATAAGAGGTTGTCGGCGGTGTGCCTCTTACTGAAACTGGTGATACACAGCGTAGCCTGCCTTGGAACGAGCTTCCGTTTCTGAGATGCTGCTACTGGTGACGCTGCTGCTGTTGCTGTGTAAGGTGATACATCTACCCAGTGGACTGTCACAGTCAGATAGTCCTTAGTCTGCCCTGTTCCACTTGTCCACATGTCCGTGGTTAAGTGGATATTGGGTACAACGGCATTTTTCAGGACACTGAGGACAATTTTTCTGACGTTTCTGTACAGTCTCGGTATCGCCTGCCTAGTGAAGTGGAATCTAGACGGGATTTGGAACCGGGGACACACTACCTCCATCAATTGTCTAAATCCCACTGCACTAATGGCGGATAGCGGACGCACGTCTAACACCAACATAGCAGTCAAGGCCTCAGTTATACGTTTTGCTTCAGGATGACTGCTGTCGTACTTCTTCCTCATCGCTAGGGACTGTTGGAGGGTCAATTGTTTAGTAAAAGTAGTGGTGTTCCTACTTCCTCTCTGGGATGATGAATGACTCCCAGCAGCAGCAACAGCAGCAGGATCCTCCGGAGGAATCCCGGATAGGAGAGTCAGTCATGCCAATGACATGGCCTGCAGGACTACTTCCGGTCCTGACTAAGGAGGAAATTGACGAGGAGGGAGTTGACGGTGTGGTTTGCAGGCGCTTGGATACAACAGGACAACGGGATTTAGGTGTCCCTGGACTGCTTACGGTCTTAGCCAAAGTTTCTGAACTTGACAGTAACTTTTTATGAACCTCAGGTGCCGTATAAGGGAGGATGTTCCTAGGTGGTTAACGTCCCTACCCCTACTTATTTCACCTTTACATATGGTACAGTTGTTGTCCGGATTTGGATAGAAATATTGCCAGACCAAAGAGGTGGAATGTTTGGTCTTCTGCCCAGGCATGACCGTGATGGGCTTTTTCATCCCACGGACAACAACTGTCTCCCCCGGAGCCTGATTTAAACAAACCACATCACCATCAGAATCCTCCTCGCCAACTTCCTGCTCAGCGCCAGCTACACCAGTATCCTCATTCTGTTGTACTTCAACAGTGACATCTTCAATTTGCATATCAGCAAGTGGACTGTGGGTGCTCCTTTCAGCACTTGCAGGGGGCGTGCAAATGGTGGAAAGAGCCACCTCTTCCCGTCCAGTGCTGGGAAGGTCAGGCATCGCAACCACCACCACACTTGGACTCTCCTTGGGGATTTGTGATATCTTCTTAGAACGCACAGTTCTTCGCTGTGCTTTTGCCAGCTTAACTCTTTTGATTTTTTTAGTGGGAGGAGGGCTTCCATCGTCATGTGAAGCTGAACCACTAGTCATGAACATAGGGAAAGACCTTAGCCATTCCTTGCCACTCCTTGTCGTAAATGGCATATTGGCAAGTTTACGTTTCTCTTCAGATGATTTAAATGTTTTTTTCAAGGTCATTTTCCTGAACTTTGCCATTTGGGATTGTATGTGCCCTCTACTATGACATTGGGCATTGGCCTTGGCAGACGACGTTGATGGCATGTTATCGTCTATGCCATGACTAGTGGCAGCAGCTTCAGCACTAGGAGGAAGTGGTTCTTGATCTTTCTCTATTTTATTTTTATCGGAGAAAGTTTGGTCCTCCATTTATGTTATATCGATTTGATATATAGGTGCGGCTAAGGCGCACACAAACACAGAATATTTTTTTATTTTTGCTGGAGAGTAGTGCACTTTGTGGGTTACACCACCTTTAAGAAATGAGCCAGCCGGCTCTTTACTTATGGGACACAGGCGCACGCTTGGCGCTGCTCCTTTGTTGATGCACGTGCGGCTACTGCGCTCACAATTCACAAACACAGAAAATATTTTTTTATTTGGTTTGCAGTGTACTTTGGGGGTTACAGCACCCTTTAACGGTCAAGCCAGCCGGCCCTTTACTTATGACACAGGCGCACACTTGGCACTACTTTGTTGATGCACGTGCGGCTACTGCGCACACAATTCACAAACACAGAAAATATTTTTTTATTTGGTTTGGACTGGAGTGTACTTTGGGGGTTACAGCACCCTTTAACGGTCAAGCCAGCCGGCCCTTTACTTATGACACAGGCGCACACTTGGCACTACTTTGTTGATGCACGTGCGGCTACTGCGCTCACAATTCACAAACACAGAAAATATTTTTTTATTTGGTTTGGACTGGAGTGTACTTTGGGGGTTACAGCACCCTTTAACGGTCAAGCCAGCCGTCCCTTTACTTATGACACAGGCGCACACGCTTGGCACTACTTTGTTGATGCACGTGCGGCTACTGCGCACACAATTCACAAACACAGAAAATATTTTTTTATTTGGTTTGGAGTGTACTTTGGGGGTTACAGCACCCTTTAATGGTCAAGCCAGCCGGCCCTTTACTTATGACACAGGCGCACGCTTGGCACTACTTTGTTGATGCACGTCCGGCTACTGCGCACACAATTCACAAACACAGAAAATATTTTTTTATTTGGTTTGGACTGGAGTGTACTTTGGGGGTTACAGCACCCTTTAACGGTCAAGCCAGCCGGCCCTTTACTTATGACACAGGCGCACGCTTGGCACTACTTTGTTGATGCACGTGTGGCTACTGCGCACACAATTCACAAACACAGAAAATATTTTTCTATTTGGTTTGGACTGGAGTGTACTTTGGGGGTTACAGCACCCTTTAACGATCAAGCCAGCCGGTCCTTTACTTATGACACAGGCGCACGCTTGGCACTACTTTGTTGATGCACGTGCGGCTACTGCGCACACAATTCACAAACACAGAAAATATTTTTTTATTTGGTTTGGACTGGAGTGTACTTTGGGGTTACAGCACCCTTTAACGGTCAAGCCAGCCGGCCCTTTACTTATGACACAGGCGCACACTTGGCACTACTTTGTTGATGCACGTGCGGCTACTGCGCACACAATTCACAAACACAGAAAACATTTTTTTATTTGGTTTGGACTGGAGTGTACTTTGGGGGTTACAGCACCCTTTAATGGTCAAGCCAGCCGGCCCTTTACTTATGACACAGGCGCACGCTTGGCACTACTTTGTTAATGCACGTGCGGCTACTGCGAACACAATTCACAAACACAGAAAATATTTTTTTATTTGGTTTGGACTGGAGTGTACTTTGGGGGTTACAGCACCCTTTAACGGTCAAGCCAGCCGGCCCTTTACTTATGACACAGGCGCACGCTTGGCACTACTTTGTTGATGCACGTGTGGCTACTGCGCACACAATTCACAAACAAAGAAAATATTTTTTTATTTGGTTTGGACTGGAGTGTACTTTGGGGGTTACAGCACCCTTTAACGGTCAAGCCAGCCGGCCCTTTACTTATGACACAGGCGCACGCTTGGCACTACTTTGTTGATGCACGTGCGGCTACTGCGCACACAATTCACAAACACAGAAAATATTTTTTTATTTGGTTTGGACTGGAGTGTACTTTGGGGGTTACAGCACCCTTTAACGGTCAAGCCAGCCTGCCCTTTACTTATGACACAGGCGCATGCTTGGCACTACTTTGTTGATGCACGTGCGGCTACTGCGCACACAATTCACAAACACAGAAAAATATTATTTTTTTTAGCACTTGGGGGGAGCACCCCTGATGGACAGAGCACCCCCTGGACAACACTACAGCACCCCTTTAGGACTGGGACACTGCACAGGACTTTGGAGTGGACACAGCCCCTATGGACAACTGACTGCACAACACAGTCCAGCCAGCCCCTATGGACTTTGAAGTAGTGGACACAGCCCCTATTAACAACAGCAGCACAGCACAACACAGCCAGC
This sequence comes from Taudactylus pleione, assembly GCA_031769625.1. Classification (NCBI taxonomy): domain Eukaryota; kingdom Metazoa; phylum Chordata; class Amphibia; order Anura; family Myobatrachidae; genus Taudactylus; species Taudactylus pleione. Next base: position 12,072,399 of record JAUIMM010000161.1, read on the forward strand.
CCCTATGGACTTTGAAGTAGTGGACACAGCCCCTATGGACAACAGCAGCGCAGCACAGCACAGCACAACACTACTCTGCACTACACTACACTACACAGCCCAGCCAGCCCTAACTCCCACCCTCCCTCTTCACTGTCCACAGCCGAGTGAGAAAATGGCACCGACGCGGGTACCTTATATAGGATCCAAAACCCGCGAGACCCGGAAGGCGGGATGATGACGTTTTGCCTCGATTTCAGATCCGAGTCAGGCGGGAAAAGTCGAGCCTGACTCTGATCGGCCTCGGATCGTGGGGGCTCGGGGGAGTTCGGATTTCCGAAATCCGAACCCGCTCACCCCTAGTATATATTATATATATATATATATATATTTTTTTTTATAAATTGCAACAAAATGGTATTTTAGGACGAAAAAGAATCTTACCCATCGCCACCAAGGGGCTCTTAGTAATAAATAGGCCCCTCAGTTCTCAGTTCTATTGGACTCTTTAGTAAAAAGTACAGGTAACTTTAGACACTCTTCATCATTAATAGGTCAGAATTCTGATTTTGGGGTAAATTTACTATGTAGGGCTTTTCAAACCTGGCAAGTCTTTGGCGGTTTTGGTCATCAGATTTAAAGGGGTCATAATAATAATAATAATAATAATAATAATAATAATTAGGGGTGTGCACCGGCCACTTTTCGTGTTTTGTGTTTTGGTTTTGGATCTGGATCTTTCTTCGTGTTTTGGATCTGGATTGGTTTTGCCAAAACCGCCCTTCCGTGTTTTGGGTTCTGGGTTTTGTGTTTTGGATCTGTATGTTTTTTGAAAAAAAGCATAGAAACAGCTAAAATCACAGAATTTGTTGGTTTTTCTGCTCCTATGCTATCATTAACCTCAATAACCTTAATTTCCACTCATTTCCAGTCTATTCTGAACACCTCACACCTCACAATAGTGTTTTTATGTCCAAAAGGTTGCATCGAGGTAGCTGGATGACTATGCTAAGAGATACGAGTGGGCGGCACAAACACGTGGTCCATCTAGGAGTGGCACTGCAGTGGCAGACAGGATGGCAGTTTGAAAAACTAGGCCCCAAACTATACATAATGCAAAGAAAAAAAAGAGGTGCAAGATGGAATTGTCCTTGGGCCCTCCCACCCACCCTTATGTTGTATAAACAGGACATGCACACTTTAACAAACCAAACATTTCAGCGCCAGGGTCTGCCACACGACTGTGGCTGAAATGATTGGTTCGTTTGGGCCCCCACAAAACAAGCTGGCAATTAATCTGTTCCTGCACAAACTGGCTCTACGGAGGCAAGATGTCGTCCTCATCCTCCTCATCCACCGATTCCTCACCTTCTTCAGTGTTGTGTACATCCTCATCCTCACAGAGTATTAATTCGTCCCCGCTGGAATCCACAACCACAGGTCCCTCTGTACGTTCTGGAGGCTGGTCTCCCTGGAAGAGTTGATAATTCATTTTATGAACATCATCTTCTCCACATTTTGTGGAAGCAACCTCCTACGCCTTTCGCTGACAAGGTTCCCGGCTGCACTAAACACTCTTTCGGAGTACACACTGGAGGGGGGGCAACTCAGGTAAAATAGAGCCAGTTTGTACAGGGACCTCCAAATTGCTTCTTTTTCCTGCCAGTACAGGTACGGACTGTCTGACATGCCTACTTGGATGCTGCCACCGATGTAATCCTTTAACAGACAGACGCACGCTTGATGCTGCTGCTTTGAGGATGCAAGTGCGGCTACAGCCCACACAATTCACAAAGACAGAAAAAAAAAGAACAATATTTTTATTGTTAGTGTAGCACACTTTGAGGGTGTCACCACCCTTTAACAGACAGACGCACGCTTGTCGCTGCTGCTTTAAGGATGCAGGTGCGGCTTCAGCCCACACATTTCACAAAGACAGAAAAAAAAAGAATAATATTTTTATTGTTTGTGTAGCACACTTTGAGGGTGTCACCACCCTTTAACAGACAGACGCACGCTTGTCGCTGCCGCTTTGAGGATGCAAGTGCGGCTACATCGCACACAAGTCACAAACACATTAAAAAAATAGTTTTTTATTTTTTGGAGCACTTTGAGAGTTACACCACCCTTTAACAGACAGACGCACGCTTGTCGCTGCTGCTTTGAGGATGCAAGTGCGGCTACAGCCCACACAATTCACAAAGACAGAAAAAAAAAGAACAATATTTTTATTGTTTGTGTAGCACACTTTGAGGGTGTCACCACCCTTTAACAGACAGACGCACGCTTGTCGCTGCTGCTTTAAGGATGCAGGTTCGGCTACAGCCCACACATTTCACAAAGACAGAAAAAAAAAGAACAATATTTTTATTGTTTGTGTAGCACACTTTGAGGGTGTCACCACCCTTTAACAGACAGACGCACGCTTGTCACTGCTGCTTTAAGGATGAAGGTGCGGCTACAGCCCACACATTTCACAAAGACAGAAAAAAAAAGAACAATATTTTTATTGTTTGTGTAGCACACTTTAAGGGTGTCACCACCCTTTAACAGACAGACGCACGCTTGTCGCTGCTGCTTTAAGGATGCAGGTGCGGCTACAGCCCACACATTTCACAAAGACCGAAAAAAAAAGAACAATATTTTTATTGTTTGTGTAGCACACTTTGAGGGTGTCACCACCCTTTAACAGACAGACGCACACTTGTCGCTGCTGTTTTAAGGATGCAGGTGCGGCTACAGCCCACACATTTCACAAAGACAGAAAAAAAAGAACAATATTTTTATTGTTTGTGTAGCACACTTTGAGGGTGTCACCACCCTTTAACAGACAGACGCACGCTTGTCGCTGCTGCTTTGAGGATGCAGGTGGAATCTAGACAGGATTTGGAACCGGGGACACACTACCTCCATCAATTGTCTAAATCCCACTGCACTAATGGCGGATACCGGACGCACGTCTAACACCAACATAGCAGTCAAGGCCTCAGTTATACGTTTTGCTTCAGGATGACTGCTGTCGTACTTCTTCCTCATCGCTAGGGACTGTTGGAGGGTCAATTGTTTAGTAAAAATAGTGATGTTCCTACTTCCTCTCTGGGATGATGAACAACTCCCAGCAGCAGCAACAGCACTAGGAGAAAGTGGTTCTTGATCTTTCCCTATTTTATTTTTATTGGAGAAATTTTGGTCCTCCATTAATGTTATATTGATATATACGTGCGGCTAAAGCGCACACAAACACAGAAAATATTTTTTTATTTTTGCTGGAGAGTAGTGCACTTTGTGGGTTACACCACCCTTTAAGAAATGAGCCAGCCGGCTCTTTACTTATGGGACACAGGCGCACGCTTGGCGCTGCTCCTTTGTTGATGCACGTGCAGCCACAGTGCACACAATTCACAAACACAGAAAATAATTTTTTTTTTGGTTTGGACTGGAGTGTACTTTGGGGGTTACAGCACCCTTTAACGGTCAAGCCAGCCGGCCCTTTACTTATGACACAGGCGCACGCTTGGCACTACTTTGTTGATGCACGTGCGGCTACTGCGCACACAATTCACAAACACAGAAAATAATTTTTTTTTTGGTTTGGACTGGAGTGTACTTTGGGGGTTACAGCACCCTTTAACGGTCTAGCCAGCCGGCCCTTTACTTATGACACAGGCGCACGCTTGGCACTACTTTGTTGATGCACGTGCTGCTAATGCGCACACAATTCACAAACACAGAAAATAATTATTTTTTTGGTTTGGACTGGAGTGTACTTTGGGGGTTACAGCTCCCTTTAACGGTCAAGCCAGCTGGCCCTTTATTTATGACACAGGCGCACGCTTGGCACTACTTTGTTGATGCACGTGCGGCTACTGCGCACACAATTCACAAACACAGAAAATAATTTTTTTTTTGGTTTGGACTGGAGTGTACTTTGGGGGTTACAGCACCCTTTAACGGTCAAGCCTGCCGGCCCTTTACTTATGACACAGGCGCACGCTTGGCACTACTTTGTTGATGCACGTGCGGCTACTGCGCACACAATTCACAAACACAGAAAATAATTTTTTTTTTGGTTTGGACTGGAGTGTACTTTGGGGGTTACAGCACCCTTTAACGGTCAAGCCAGCCGGCCCTTTACTTATGACACAGGCGCACGCTTGGCACTACTTTGTTGATGCACGTGCGGCTACTGCGCACACAATTCACAAACACAGAAAATATATTATTTTTTTAGCACTTGGGGGGAGCACCCCTGATGGACAGAGCACCCCCTGGGCAACACTACAGCACCCCTTTAGGACTGGGACACTGCACAAGACTTTGGAGTGGACTGACTGCACAACACAGTCCAGCCGGCCCCTATGGACTTTGAAGTAGTGGACACAGCCCCTATTAACAACAGCAGCACAGCACAACACAGCCAGCCCCTATGGACTTTGAAGTAGTGGACAGCAGCACTACACTACACTACACAGCCCAGCCAGCCCTAACTCCCACCCTCCCTCTTCACTGTCCACAGCCGAGTGAGTAAATGGCGCCGACGCGGGTACCTTATATAGGATCCAAAATCCGCGAGACTCGGAAGGCGGGATGATAACGTTTTGCCTCGATTTCAGATCCGAGTCAGGCGGGAAAAGTCGAGCCTGACTCGGATCTGACTCAGATCGGGGGGGGCTCGGGGGGGTTCGGATTTCAGAAATCCCGCTCACCCCTAGTTTGAAGTACTGCATATCCTTTATGTACCTAAGGTACTTTTATATAAGCTTCCATAATGTACATCTCATACCTGAGATAGTATGACGTATTATAAAATGCTATTGAACCACCAACCTACCTCCTTGAAAGCCACCAACATTCCACATTTTGAAGGGTTGTTTTCAAGTGTTGTCTATGGGGTAACATCATATCTCCCACATTCTGCCGTCAGTGTATTGGGCACAAGGCAGAGGTCACGTGTCGCAGGGTATACAATCGGGAAGCCGGCTGCCTTAATACCGACAGTCGGCTTCCCGACTGTAATACCCCACGAGGGTGAAATGCCAGGCGTCTAGATGTAGACGCCTGACATTTTCCCGACGACGGGAGACAAGCGCCCGGCATCCCGATCGAAGGGATGCCGGGCTCCGCGAGCGGACAGCCGCGGGGGGGAGGGTTAAGTTTAGGGCACCCGGGGGGGGACTTAGGGTTAGGCACCCCCCCGGGAGGGTTAGGCTAGGCGGAGGGAGGGTTAGGGTTAGGCACCCCCGGGGGGGACTTAGGGTTAGGCACCCCCCCCGGGGGACTTAGGTTTAGGCAGCGGTGAGGGGGGTTTATGGTTAGGGATTTAGAGGGGGATTAGGGTTAGGCACTTGCGGGGGAGGTTAGGGTTAGGCACCCCTAAGGAGGGTTAGGGATAGGGGGTTAGGTTAGTAAGTACTTACCTATCGACGATCGGGATTTCCAGCGCTGTCGGCGGTATTTCATACCGATTCTGTAGCAGGAGCATAGCCATATGGACACATGTTGCAGGCGTTGCTAGAGCTTCCTATACTCTGGATCGCCCCACCATCCTGTACCCTTTATCTAAACGTTCTGCCAGATGCATGCAGCACCCATTCGTCACTGCTCTTCTATGCAGTGCAGTAGATAATGGAATATACCTCCCAACATTCTGGCCCTAATGGAATGAAGCTGTACTTCTCAGTACTTCTCAGTATGTTAGGACAGAGCCCTCAAAACAGAGTTGCCTACCTTTTCAGATCTCTTCCCGGGAGAAGCCCGGGTAAGAGAAGCAGGAGGGGGGTGATGGGGGCGGGGCCTGACAATTTGCGTTATTAAGCCCCGCCCCCTTGCTGTAAAATTGCCGCGATAGGCTAGAATTTGCATAGGGGGCGGGGCAAAATGACATGATTCATGTAGAATCATGTTTTAAGCCCCCGCCCCCTACACGGAGACCCGCGATCGCCGCGGGTATTCTCCTCATTCTGCCCACTTCACTAGGAAGTGGGCAGAATGCGGGAGAAATGCCTACCCTTCCGGGGGTGCGGGGGGTTACCCGAAAAATCGGAAGCCTCCCGCGAAAACTTGGAAGGTAGGCATGTATGTCTCAAAATCAAAATAGTTGTTGCACCACAGGGGGCTGATTCTGAGTTAGGAGCAAAGTACAAAGAGCAAGTAACTTTCCTCCTGAAAAAAAAAACATGTTGCAATGCAAGGGATGCACATACATTTGGTTATTTTAGCATGCAGGGTAAATACTGGCTGCACATCACTCTGCACATTTTATATCTGTCAGTCCCACATGCAGTGCAACCAGGCTTTACCAAGGTGCAAAGTTACTTGACTTTTTGCTTTGCTCCCATCTGAGAATCAGCCCGCAGATGTTCGCCTTTACACTTTAAATATAGAAGAGATACATTTAACTATTTGCTTATGCATTTTATATTTTAGTTAACTTACAAATGAATGCGCATTTAATAGGTATGCTATTCATAATCAGTAAAGGAAAAAAAATGATGTTGCACCAGCATATTCCAAAGCACTTTCATTCTGCTGCTGTATTCTCCTAATTTGAGGTGTATAAAATGAAATACTTGTACATGTTGAGAGTCAGATGTTCCTATTTCCTAGATAATATGGTTCTACAAAATGTCTTCAAATTAAAACTAACTTCAGTTGGACTTAACAGTGCAAAATGAATGTTCCCTATTAATCTTTCATGTGCCAGTGATAAAAAGTAATGCCTTCGGCATATTATTTAATGCTCCTCTGCTCAAGCAGATTCATATGGAGCGAGTTTCATATTTGTCAATAAATGGCATTGTAAAAAACAAAATTCAGTTAACTTCCAAGTCAAGGAACCGATTGCCACATGCTATCCTCCATCTTTCTTACCGATCACATACTACTATACTGTTCCTGCTGGCATCACACATTGTGTTGGTGATTGCACGTAGTTAATAAAGTACTGAATAAACAGAAACTGTAACACAGCCCGAGGGGTGGTTTAAGAGAGGAGGGGGCCCATGTGCAGCCTCCCTGCGGGCTCCTCCTCTCCGTCAGCACAGTAGACTCTGGCTCTGTGTCAGTCTACTGCGCATGCGCAGATCTCTGATAACATAATGCCCGTGCTATGCTCCTGGAGACTTCTGTACTGCGCATGTGCAAATCTCCGGGAAAATGGCCGCTGTATCATATTCCTGGTGATTTCTGTCTGCAGCACTGGCTGACGTGGCGGGACTCTGGAGAGGTTCGTATAATTATATAGGTGCTGGGGCTCGTGTGCACTACACGCCTTGCACCCATAATAGATTCGCCAATGCACACCACCATAAAAGTAAAGATTTCACCTGCTTGATTTTAGTGCAGTTGGGTTTGGAGAAAGCACATTTGTATATTTTTCATGTTTGTTAACAGTTTCTATTCCCATTGAAATAATCTAGTCTCATAAAACTAAATCTTGTTTATCCACTTACTCATACTTGCCTACTCTACCGGAATGTCTGTTGAATCTTTGTGGAGTCCCACGGACTCGGGAAGAGTAATCCACCCTCACACATGCTGCCCAATTCCTAGTGAATGGAAGGTTGGGGTGTCATGACGCGATTCTCTGAGAATCTCATTGTCTTGGCCCTGCCCACTCTTCACAAAACCATGATATGCAGCACTATGTCACGAGGGCTCGGGGTCTAATGATGAGAAGCATCCAGACACATTAATTACATTATATACTGCATTGCCTACAATAATAATCCCCATGTATTTCTTACATTAATCACAACAGTAAGCAGCCATCAGAAATGCCTTTATTACATGTAGTACTGTGCTTTGTAGTTCGACAACACTAAAATAGCACAGAATAAATTGGGATGAAATATAGAATCATTGAGGTGCAAATGTAAAGTAAAATATACATTTATTTTAAAAACAGCACAAAATATTGCAATTATTATAAGATAGCTGCAGAACCTACACATACAGTATATAAAACATATTAGGTGAGCAGACAAAGCATAGTATAAATCACAGAAAATCATCTATAAGATGATGTTTAAAAAACAAGTCTAAGGGGTGAATTTACTAAGAATCAAGTTTGGTCGAGTTTTTATTTTTTTAAACTCACTTTGCTTCACCGAAACTCGGGTGAGTTTACCCTTTAACAACTCGCAAATTTACTAAGAAGTGAGTTTTCCGATGGTGAAGCAGATTGAGATTTCTCCCCCTATTTGCGAGTTTACATGAGATTACTCACCCGCGATTGCAGTGCTTTCTCTCTGGGAAACTCTCCCAAATAAGCAGTCTGCACATATCAGTGAGATATGTATAAGCTGCTTGTGTGTTGTACCTGTAAAAAACGGGTTAATAAATTTATCAAAAAAATGACGTAGGGTCCTCCCCCCCCCAAAAAAAAGCCTAACTAGCCCCGGACTTGTCAGCCAGTCCTGGTACCTAAAATTATGGAGAACAAAACGAGTAGGGTTCCACCGTAATTTAGGTACCACCACCAGGCTGCAGGGCCAGTCCTGGTTTTAATTATAGGGGGGAAAAAAGTTGCGTAGGGGTCCCCCTATAATAAAAACGGCCGGGCTGTAATGCCACAGCCTGGAGACCCTATTACCGGGGCTCCGTGGCCAAAGCATTATCAGCCCAAGCTGCTCAGGCCAAGCCGGGGATCTCAGCGGAAGTGGGCACCCCCCAAAAAACGGGCCCTCCCCCCAAACCCCTGGCTTGGTCTGAAGCCTGGGGCTCTTCCCCGCACCCCTGGGCTGTGGATACGGGGGTAATAAAGAGATAAATATAAGTAAACTATTGCATTTTACAGTGGAACTACAACTTATTCTTTATTCAAAATATGTACTAAGAGACACAAAGTACATTTTTTATTTATTTTGTTTCTATATATGTACTCATGATATTTGATAGTTTATATGCTATTTTGTGTCAATTTAACTTATCGTTTTATTTATTCATTCAGTCATTTATCAAGTGACATATTCACAATAGTCATTATACTACACCCATTATTTAGCGCAGTGTTATATCTTTTTCTGGTAGTCATTTCTTTTGGAAGTTTGCAACAAACTTCAAACATCTGCTGCTTGTTAATTACGGGTGTATTTTACTTAGATCACGAGCGCCAGGAGTCTGGTAGCTAGCTACCATTGTCTTAGTAAATTTACCCCTAAGAGGCGTATGTATTAGTTATTGGGTTTTAGACCAGGTAATTGTAATTTCCTGTAGCCGCTATTCGTGGCAAGAAGAGATTTTACACCACCTGAATGTATCAAAATTCACGCATAGTGACAGGGGCTCCAAAATGGTCCCCATCCCAGCATGTGTTTGGAGTGAAGCAACCACATCAGATATCTGCTATGGTCCCTCCATGGTACATACTTTATATTTGTGGGTATTCCCCGAAACAAGTGTTTTTGTTGGTTATGATGCAAATATTGAATGATAAATAGGTCCCTAAGTAGACAAAGATTTGAGAGCAAATGCTGCAAGGACTATTTCAAACCTAGGTTGTAGTGAAAATACCCTCCCATTACAATATATGGCTATGGAATTTCAGTTTTCCTAGTCTGTTCCAGCTATATAAAAGTAAAACCAAGTCTTATTCAGTGTGAAGGTAGTCAGATCTGCCATTTGCAGTAATGTGGAATGCAGATCATCATGTTAGGGCATAATGAGGAGTTTCCTTAGGTTTGTGCTGGTTTCGTGTTGCTGCTATGGATTTCCGTGCAGTCAGGCAGTTCCCCTGTGATCACATGTATAAAGAGGAAATCTGCACATCCAGGATAAGCAAGGGTAGGAGGTACAGAGTTTGGGTCAGGGTGCGTGCATGTGCCGATGCTGCTCCCCTTGTGTAGTCAATTGTGAAGAGGCATGGGGTGGTCCCACTTTTACCTTTGTTGTGCACCAATGAAATGAGTATTAAAGTAAATCTAAAAAGCAAAAAAAATAGCTGGCTGACAAAACATTACATGACCAACCAAGGGGCATATTCTCCCAGCCCATCCCACCCCGGCATCCCTCATGATGATAGCTGTGCTATACCAGTGGTAGCCCATTCTTCTGTTATCATCAAGGTGGCATAACCTTGGGTTGGCTCAGAGCTTTCTTTCATTTTTCCATGAAAAGGAAGATAGAACTGTCCAAAAAAGCCCAGAGAAGTCCTTCGCCGCATAGCCACAAGCTCCTTCATTAATTGGGTCATGAATCAAATCCCTACTCAGATATTTTTTGTTTTTTGTCAACCTCATTTGCTCAGCCAACTGCATTATGTATACAGAATGGTTCCAGACAGATCTATTTCATTTACTGTCTCTTCATAGTGTAGGCAGATAAATCAATAATAATGTTGAATGCTCGCACTCTTTCTTACTACAAATCAATGGAATAGCCCATTGAAAAAAAAAATTAATGGTTTAAATAATATTTTGTGCACCAATGTGTTTGCATTCAGCGATTCTCGTTAATGTTTCATAACATGTGTTCCTCTCCATAAAATTCCCTGTAACGTAATAACCCTACGAACCCATTTGTTGCTGTATTTCTTCATGAGTATTCTAGGACAGATATGTTTACGTGACTTAGATTTTCAGAACCTTCATGGTTTAAAAACATTTAACTACTTAATATAAGGAGAGAATTAGTAAAGAGCCTTTAATATAGGAAAGAGAATTGTAGATAAGGAAAAGTGTAATTGAAAGAATCTTTAAAATATATGTATATTATTTGGAATAAAATCATGGTCACTTAATTTTTGTGATACATATTTTTGTCTTTATTATTTTAGGTTAAGTTTCATGGGACAGTCCAAAGGGGGAGTGATCTGTTATTAAAGGGCATGGTCTTTTTACAAATGGGTGTTGTTATGCTATATCAGGGAAATAGCTTACTCCGGTACTTAATACAGGTTCTGGACTGAAGATAGACAGTAATTAGATAGAAAATGTCTAGGTATAGTAGACACCAGATGTTAGACAGTCACTATGTCGACATGGACAAAAGGTTGACACACTAAATGTCGACATGTAAGAAGGTTGACAGGTACAAATTGTCGACAGGGTCAAAAGGTCGACACAAAATGGTTGGCACAAAAATGTCGACATGATTTTTTTGTGTTTTTTAGGATTAGGGTTAGGCACTTACCAGAGGGTTAGGGTTAGGCACTTACCACGACGGTTAGGTTTAGGCACTTACCCCGAGGGTTAGGCACCTTGAGGGAAGGTTAGGCACTTACCGGAGGGTTAGTGTTAGGCACTTACCCCGAGGGTTAGGCACCTTGAGGGAAGGTTAGGGTTAGGCACTTACCGGAGGGTTAGTGTTAGGCAATAGAAGGGACAGTTAGGGTCAGGCATCTACTCCGATGGTTAGGGTTAGGCACCAAGAGGAAAGGTTAGGCACCAAGGGGAGGGTTAGGGTGAAGATTAGGGCTAGAAAACAAAAAATTATGTGACCATTTTTGTATCGACCATTCTTGTGTCGACCTATTGACTCTGTCGACCATTTCTACCTTTCAACATTTTGTCCCTGTCGACCTTTTGTCCATGTCAACCTATTGACTGTCTAACATCTGGTGTCTACCTAGACATTGCCTATGTAATTGCTGTCTATCTCTTATACCACACTCACTTAATACGGTATTTGCTTATATGCTGTTTGTGTAACTGTTTTTATTTCTACCTATAAAGCACTTTAGGTAATGACTAAAGCTGCCCATACACTGCATGATAATCATGCAAACCATCCAACCACATTACTGATTTGAGTGATTATCATTCTGTGTATGGACATGAACAATAATTGTTCACACCCTGAAACTTGTTGCAAAATGGTCTGTATCATTTGATTTGGATATTAAACCTATCCGATCCATTTGACTGCTGTTCAGTCAACTTCATGCTGTGAAAGGATATCACCTCCATGTATTGTCCGATTATTGGACCCTTGCTCCTGGCCTCTTCTGTGTCGGCTGTACTTTGCACAGTCTATGGCCAGATTAAGACAGGCCATCCAAGCTCCAGTTATATAAGTGACTTTTTTCTTTTAAATACTGAAGAAGAAATTCGACTGAAAGTGGGGAGAAAGTCAGGAAAACTGCCTAACACCTTAATGTAATTAGCTGCAGTTATTCTAACACAGTAGCAAAAATGTTATTTTTTCTAATTCAATGTGTTGCAGAAAATTTTAAGTATTCAGTTAATTCTAAATAAAATATAGATGATTTCTGAATGAAACCATTAATTATTCTGAAAATGATGTAATAAATTCTCAACTTACAGTACCTTATTATTAGCTATTAGACAGGCATGTCAAACCTGCAGCATGTGAATACTAAGCCAGCTTAGGGGTTTATTTATCAAGTAGCAATTTAATTCAAATACAGCCCGGATACCCCTTTCACATCGCAATGCCGCGTGAAAGGGGTATCCATCCCGGTTGCGACCCAGCTGAGACCCCTTTCAGACTGGCGGCTTGACCCGGCTTATTGCCAGGTCGATGACGTCACCACCATCACCTGCTGAACTGGTGCTTGAAGATAAGATCATCTCCAAGTGCCGGCTGTCCCAATGCTATGAACGGGATCTGTGTCACATCGACCCGGGTTACCCATTCACACTGCATCGCAAGCCGGTTTAAACCCGTGTTCAACCCTGCTCATGACCTGGTCCTTTCACACTGCACAGTAACCCGGGTTGCTGCGCCTTCACATGCAATAAGCCGGGTTATTGCTAGCAGTGTGAGAGGGGTATTAGACTCAGGCAACCCTGTCATGTACCTACCTTATACTGTATTGGACTGAGATATTCTACAATATATTGTTAGAAACTGGCGTTATCTATAATTAAAAATAATCTAATTGTTGGAAATAGATTGTAAGATTCCAAAAAAGGAATACAATGTTGGATGAGGAGCTGTTTTAAATTTTAGAAATTTCCATTGGAGGTTTAGAAAACCAGATGCAATTATTCTGCTTGAAGAGAGGGAAACATCTGAAGTACTGTATGCTTAAAACAGTCTCACTAGCATAATTTGTAACATTCTGTAACCAATTAGGCACAGAAGGTATTAGCATCTCCTGATTACAATAGCTTGCCATTGCTGAAGGGGTATGCAGATTGCCCCAATTATTGCTCTTCTATGGGAACAATTTAGGTCTAATCTTTTCAGGATTTATAAAGCACGCAGCTCTGTTTCTCAGCAGAAACTTGTTATATAATACCAAAGAATACAAATAGAAAAAGTGATAAAAAGCCAAAGACATATGTTCTCAATTATTCTTAAAGAATTGTAAATTAGGGTATCGGCAGCATTCTGGTAAAACAGTATATGATCCAGGCAGGATAATTCCACAAATCTTAGATAATGTCTGGGTTGCTATTTATAATTATAAATTGAATAAATCATTATTTAAAATTAAAGACAACTTTTTATTGAATGTCTATTCTGCACTAATCAGAGGATATATATGTATGTATGTTATACAATCAGAAGATATTGGGGAAATGGCACAAAATCTAGCAAAAATGGGTAACTTCACTGGTTCTAGATGCTTTTCCATATTTAACAAGCCCATAAACTGGCAAAAACTGGCAAAAACTATTGCATTGAATTGCTGATAGCTTCCCTATGTGAAGCATGGGGAAGGTAGTTATCGGTGCATGTACTACCGCCATCTCAGACAGGCTACGATTTGTACGGCACATTTTATATATCTAAAATTTACTGATTATTGATGGACACATGCTGCTATTAAGAAATAGTATTTATTGTCATTGATTAATTAGCCCCTAGAACTTCTCCTAGCGCAAAATTTGAGGATGTGCAAAGCAGGCTTTGGCTTATTAGTCTGTGTTTCCTGTTTACTGACTATACTTAAGTAAAATAAAATTTAACTCTGTATTTTACATTCTTGAGGTTGGAGGGAGTCAAATTATTGTAACTCCCAGACTTGAGTGGCCTGGTTTACTGTGTATATATGGGTTTGGATGCCACTGCTATTATGTTGCTTAGATGTCCTTTAACCATGTTTTGATGATGCATGCTAAATGATATGTTTTATCAAGGTTGATTATATTATCTGTCTTCTTTCCAAATGATCTGGCTATGTATGTTATATTTGTATATCACATGGGATCTGAGTTTCTGCTATCATTATTCAAGGTCCCCTAGATTGGGGATTATAGCAGAATCATTTTATATTACAGCCCTTTGGTTTTATATTGTATTGGGCTTCCACTGTGAGGCAGGCAGTGGTGCCAAGGGTGGTGGTGGGAGGTTGTGTGTGGACTAATTACCTGGGTACGAGCCTGTTAAAGGGGCCCAGGCCTGCTGCTGAGGCATGCCCTTTTAGGCACAGGAGGCTGCTTTGAGGCATCGGGCACAATATTTACAGTGATTTTTTTTTAGGTGGTGCAGCCACACCTCCTGGATTTGGCCACACCACCACAGTACCTGGGCCCCATGGATATCTCAATGGTCCTGAAGGCAGGTAAGCAATAGTGTGAGGAAAAGTTGGTGGCAGAGCGGGAAAGGCAGCGGGAACTGGTGCTGCAGGATGAGCAGCTCCGGCTGTGCAGGGGACAACTACTAGCCGGCCTCCTCTCCCTCACCCTCCTCAACTACCTGGAGGTGAACGGCTGCTGGAGGTGCCGGCCAGCCTGAGCCTCCTCTCCCACCTGTAGACCCTAATTTTCTCCTGGAACATGCTGCAATGCCTGCAGGTGCTGTAAGTTTCTGGGAATCAGCTGGAAGAGCTGCTGTCAGAGGTGAGTCATCTGCACGAGCTCTGCAGTCTGAAAGTTAGCTGGAACCAGCTGCGGAAGCTGCCCCCAGGGCAGGAGCACTGCACAAAGTTGGCCGGGCTCAACCTGTCACGGAACCTGGTAAGACAACGGGGTGCATAGCTTGACCTATGGGGGCCCGCGTAAATTTTGCTATGGGGCCCCCATACCTCTGGTTACGCTCCTGGCTTCACATCCTTTATGCACCTTCACCACACATTAAGTAAGTCAATCAAGGCCATCAGCAAATAGAAGACATCAGCGAGTGATTCTACTCCATTCATAGATGGCGATTCAATTCTTGTGAGGGTGGCAATAATTAATGAGCGCCCAGTTTTGCAAATAATATGTTATGGGCGCTCATTGATTATCACCCTCTTCACGCCCTATTAGATTTACACGGCTAAACCCGTCTAAAGTCCTGGTTAGGGCGCCCTAACTTCAGTTTCTCCTGAGGGTACGAGCTGAAATGCCGGTGCCGGTGGCTATCACGGTCAGCTGGAGCAACAATTGAATTACTCCGTCAGGCGACTTAAAAAATAGCTACTGGCTAAACAATTGAATTGCCCCATAGAGTGAAGTGGAGGAGATGTGCACATCTGTGTGTCTTTGATGTCTCCCTGTGATCTTGTGACCTTCCCATTCTTGTTTACGAAAGGTGTGTAGACCTTGGCATTCACACTATACCTCTGAAACACTTAGCAGGTATGATATGCCTAGAATCACATTTAATGCGATTGAGAATACTGTATGTCGTCAAAAGTGTTATATCAAGTCAATTGCTGTGATAAATTAAATTAAAGGTGGTACACAAAGAGGCAGCAAGAAGCTGAGAGCATATAAAAGTTCAAAGTGCTATCCATCTACTAATATTATGGTGTCATTTGTACTTGTTTTTGTGAATCAATGGTTTTGTGTTTGATGACATCAGTGATATGGCAAAATTAGAAGTAATTACATTTCATAATATTTAAGCTGGATCTTTTCCATTTCCGTATGCAGCTTTAAAGAAGTGATGAAAGAAAGTGCTAAGAGAGGGAGCATTTAATTTATGTTCATGAATCACTATGCAAGGTTATATAACGTTTGAGTAAAATAAATTGAGTGAATTGAACCATCAGCAAAATTATTTCATCACCTATATTTCATCATTGGTCAGTATTAACAACCTTAATACTGGGTTTATCTATGTGTGTATATATATGAAAGAAGAAAATTGTTTGTTTGTTTGTATGTTTCTTTATTTGTTGGCGAATATCTTACACAGCTCTCAAGGTAAAGCTGCCAAATCTCACATAGTTATGTAGTATTGAAAAAGTAAGCTATTAGATCACATAGCGACAAAGCGAGAGAGCGACAAATCTTATATATAAAATTAATTGGCCTGTTTGTTTGTTTGTCTGTTCGGTTATGCAGTCAGACACCCCTGCACCGATTGGGATAAAACTAATGCAAGGTGGTCCAGTTGGTTCCTGGCCTGGTTTTACGGGGGGGAGGGCCTTCAACTGGATGGATTTGGACGAAAACTTCACAAAGTAGTAACATTGGTTCCCAGAAGGCATACTAGGGGGTTGAGGTCCCTGTCAGACCGTCCATTGGTGTATGCTAGGCAGAACTTTGACCCAGGGACGCTGGGTAGAAGTTTGACTCAGGGAGCCTGTTCTGTGCCTTCCACTGAATGGATTTAGGTGAAAACTTCACAGAGGGGTGGAAATTGTTCTGGGATGCCTAAAGGAGTGGTTGAGGTCCCGGGCAGACCTCACGGCAGAGTGCACCGGGTAGAACTTTGGCCCGGGGAGCCTGTTCTGAGCCTTCCACTGGATGGATTTGGACGAAAACTTCACAGAGTGGTAACATTGGATCCCAGAAGACATACTAGGGAGTTGAGGTCCTGGTCGGACCTCCCTTTGGTGTATGCTGGGCAGAACTTTGACCCGGGGAGCCTATTCTGGGCCTTCCACTGGATGATTTGGATGAAAACTTTACAGAGGGATGGCAATTGGTCTGGGATTCCTAATGGAGTGGTTGTGGTCCCGGTCAGAACTCACGGCAGAGTGAGCCGGGCAGAACTTTGACCCAGGGAGCCTGTTCTGGGCCTTCCACTGGATGGATTTGGATGACATCACATAATAAAGCTTAATAAGTTGAAGATTTAAACCTGGGCAACGCCGGGTACTTCAGTTAGTTTATAATATAATTAGAAAGAAATGTAGTTTTGCACATGTTACTTCCTATGAAATTCTTGTACATCTGGTGCACTATAATAAATAATATTTTGCCATCAGTGACTAAACTTCTTCATGCACACTGATAGAACACATTTAGACTATAAGACCACTGCAATCCAGCAAACAAAAAGCTGATAGTTTATAAAAATTATAGTTTTTTTAATAATATGATTTGCAAATTTCAGTTTATTTATTCTAATTAATCTTGCACAACACATTAAAAAGTACAGCATGGTAAAAATGAGTAAATACATTGTCACTTACATCCTGTAGATTTAAGGCATGACCGGCATGCCATAAAGTCCAGTTTTAAAAAATTAGATCTTTGTGATTTCACATCGCACTTTTAAAATTGGACAATGTATTAATCGTTTTTATCTTTTTCTGAGACTCAGAATTTTGGAAGTAGCAGGGTGCGTATTTTGTATTGAAATCAATGCAAAGTATGGAACAGACAATGCATTAAGAGCCGTGATCTGTATACGTATATAAAATCAGATGTGGTTTTAAAAAATCAGATACAGGTGGATACTGAATACACTTGTAAGGAGTGTATAGAACTCGCATCAGTTTTTAATTTTCACAGCAAATCTCATTTTAACAAAATTAGTTTCAGTCCAAGGTCTTGTAGCAAATGAATACAATAAATGGGCACGATTCTATTCAACGCGATGTAAATAGCTTCGGCAGTGAGCTCCCGGAGCTATTCAATACACCGCGCTGCCAAGTCCGACTAATGATTTCTTCTCTCATCCCTCCGGGGATGAGAGAAGAAATCCGACAAAAGTCCCGGCGCGAGGCTGTTTTCTGCCCTTCGCGCCTGCAAAACAGCCTCGCGCCGGGAAGTTAGGTCGGGGAATGCCCGTTATCACGCTTAACAACCATGTTTAAGGCGCGAGAACGAGCCTTCCCCGACCTAACATTGCGATGAATTGAATAGCTCCGGGAGCTATCTCCCGGCGCTATTTACATCGCGTAGAATTGAATCGTGCCCAATGTGTACATGTGCTGGAAATATTTATGAGAGACATGGGGAAGGTAGGTTGGGCAGTTTGATGACCCAGGATCTATCTGGTCCAACCGTTATTTTAGTCAGTTAGGATTTTAATGCTGTTGTGCTGACGTGTAAAACCTGTGTCAATAAAACCAAGTTGTACCAGCTTTCATGATTGGCTGAGTGATTAAAAAAGGACCACATGTCTTCACATCAGGCAATTACCATAAGCCGACAAGACCAAGGGCTCCACCAGTAGACTTAATATGACATTGATCAATATGGACGGGACTGTGATTGTCAGACCTTTGGTCCTTTCCTCTATGTGTCTGAAGCAAGGAATGATTGTTTGGAAAGGAACGAGAGATGGCTAAGAAATAACTTGTACTGCATGAGCGTGAGGCACACAGACGGGGCACGTCCTCGCCCTCATTGTGACATGATCATGATTCCAAAAATATGCAGTGAAATTCATATAGCGCTATTTTGTACAGTAGCTAATTAACCAATTAAATAGAAAAATCAGCATATATCTTATATATAAATACCCAAATTAACAGGACAAGATAAATTTGTGATAATAATACCACATTTATTGTACACATATCATAAACAAATAAAAGTGTCGGTAACACCAATAATTCATACCCAGTAGTTATACAAACAATGATAAAAATAGTGGGTTCCCACATTTCTGGCTGGTTCTGTGTGCAAACAAGGTGAGATGAGCCAGTGTCTGGAATAAGGCAGGTTCATCAACAAACCAGAGAGCTTTGCCTATAAAGATGGTCACACGGGTGGGGTCCAATCAGTGTGGCATTTTGGATCCAAGAATCCTTTCTTAATCCTTTCTTAAGCACAGATGCCATGCTCCTAACAAGCCACTCTATTTAAAGTACACCGCCAGGTGTATTTTAATTGGAACATATATATACAGAAATCAGTGCTAAATGAGATGGACGGTGTGATAAAAAGCACAGTAATTTATTAAAAAGCATCAACAGGTAGATATCTCAAGATAAGCAAGATAAAAAGTTCATAATAGAACCAAAATGGTATCTCTATCTCCTATTTAGGGACTGACTATCCCTTTATACCAGCTGCTTTGTGACAGCGCGTCCACACCCCTTTTCTTATTGTATTTTAATTGGAAAATAGGAAGGACTCATAATTTGGGTTTCACAGCCAAAACCGGAAGTTGATGCCCGGAAGTGCCATGATGTCATGGCCACATATCCTGTCCTGATTCCTGGATATGAAATGTATTGAAATATCCCCAATCAGTTTATACATAATATTGTCCTAAAACTTCCAATTAATGCAGCACAGATGCTGATATACAAATAGTGCAACTTTTTATCCAGTTTGCTGTTCTCTATAAAATATTTGCTGGTGCTTATTTGTTAGACAGCATTAGTGTAAGAAATATACATATTACTGATTTAGTGCCTTATGAAATCTATGTGTCTAGCCTGGTGAAAGTCTACATACCTAAGGTTTGACTAAGCATTACTTGCTAAACTTTTTTTTTTTTTACTGGCATGGGAAAAAGAAAAAGTACAGCCACAATATTTCACTGCATTCCTTATATTTTTAGTATATTTATATATTTTTATTTTGAATTCCTTACAAGTGAGCTAATACCTAACACTGTGAAATGGGGCTCATATTTAGTACAATATACTGTATCAAATGTAAAGGATGGCAAATCATTTCATGCTTGTTTAAAACAGCAGTTCCATGAAAAAATTTGTTAAATCATAACATCTGTCAGTGAGATAAATGTTGGTATTTACTATATCTACGTGGTTTATTTCTTTAGGCTGCTATTAATATTTTATAGTTCTGCAGAGTGTTCTCAACATAAACTGAGTACCATATCAAATACAGTTAAAATACACATGATGTCATGAGCAGAGAGGCTTTGAAATTCCCCGATACTTCTCAAAACAGGTAAAATCACCAATAGTGTGATATTGAACAACAAATAAAATTGTATTAATTAAGATGACAAAGATTGCACGTGCATTAAGTAAAATCAGTTAGGGATTATCCGAGAGCCTCAAGAATAAACAATCAAATTAGGAGTTCTTGGCCATTGGACAATTCATAAGATTTTATCACTGTAGTGATATCCAATGGTAGGGCCACAGATAGATTATCCTTGACACATTTTGTCTGTTGTCCAGACTTCCTCAGGAGGTTTTTCGCAGTTGGCTTTTTGCCTGCAGTACATTAGGGCAGATTTATCAAAAATACCCTGATCTCTGCATAAAGCCTGATTTATTTTTTATCAACATTATTATTGCAAATTACCAAAATAATATATCTCTCAATATTGGCCTGGGTTCAAGAGTTAACCCACAGCTTCACCAGGACGGTCTGTATTATTGGGCGCATGCATAGGCTGACTTATTGGTGGACGTGTGTATAAAACAAAATAAAAAAAAAGGTTTAAACATAGCTAAATGTATTTGAAAAAAAAAAAACCTATTCAGTCATGTGCATATCTATAATGGGTGCAGGGTATGGGGTGCACCTTGGGTCCAGGGTAGAGATGAGGGGCTCGGTTTTGGCTTGGATCTTCCCGCCAAATTCAGATCTCAGAATGAGGCAAAACATCATCTTTCACGGACATCTCGACACAGATGTCCGTAAAAAATGGTGTTCTGGCCATGAAAGATGATGCTTTGCCTCGTTCTGAAATCTGAACTTGGTGGGAAATACAAGCCAAAATCGAACCACTCATCTTTAGACCAGGGGCAACACATCACACACCTCATAGTCTATATATTTACCTCTCCAGAGATGCCGCTGTAATCATTGGAAAACTGGCGCTGGCTCCATAGTCCTGAAGATCTACACGTGGGCAGTACAGAAATCACAAATAGTACCAGCGCCATATTCTCAGAGATATATGCAGTAGATTCTGAATTTGTTTTTTAATCAATTGTGGTTTTATTTGATCTGTCTTTGAATTTGAAATCTGACAAATACAAATATAATTTCATGTTGAAGTTTTTGTGTTTATATTATTTATTTTTTGCATGCTACTAATAGATCATGTTGTTTATGATCAAAAACATTGTGGACATCTTGTTATATACATTTCTTCTGCAGTAGGATTAATGTGTACCTTACTAAATCTATGAGACGGATGGTTTATATAGAGGGCACTTGTGTGCGGTTGACATATGTTCGTACAGTATACTGAGGGATAATATCCCTATAATGATATGAATACAATTTATTTATATTTCACCATGGTATTTCATTGTCATTAGTATTTAGTGGTAAGATCCAGTGGTCCTATTGAGAATTGATATCTACGTAACTATTGAGAGTATATATATATACGTGGACCACTGGTATAATCCACTACTTTAGCCAATATCTGTTCTATCTTCTTATTTATATGTTGTCTATTTTTCTTCTTGGTTTGTCTTCTACAGATACACTGTTTTTTAACCATAATTAATAAAAGTTATATTTTATATACTATTAACCAGGTAGAACTGGTGCCCCAAACCAAGAGAGTACTTTCTTTCCCCTTCTTTCTACATTTATTTTACTCTTATGTATGCACCTCCACATTAAGGATAATTTTTCAGGTAAATGATCACCATTATTAATTTGCTATTTGTGGAGTATTTGTACCTTAAATATGTGACTTCTAAACCTATTGGTACCAGTGCTTAGGGTATCCCATTTCCCCCTTCCCTACATTTTCTAAATACACACAGAACAATAGCTCTTAAATATATTTACACTGGCCAGTATAATTATTGCAAGATAAAAGCTGGTTAAAGAAGGTTCATGATTTTTAAATTGGATAGTGCTCATGAATCAACCTACGAGATATGAAAGACATACATCTCACTAGAGAATGTGGATTACAATACATACAAATTTGGTGAAGGTGGCGTAATATCAATTATGCTATAATTAGCATAGCATAGTGTTATAGCTTTTGACTGTAATAATGGACACTCAAGAACTACAGAGATTCAAGTTTGTTTCTTTTTTATTATTAACTGTTCTATTTGAATTTATTGCATTTAGGAGAAATATTGATTTTTCAAAACCTGTACAAAACTTTTTGCCTAAACACTCCTGTATCATTGCAATACGTTTATATACAGTATGTTCTGCATATCCATAGGAATTTTATACTATTATTATTATGGTAATTGTACTGAGCCTTTATTGTTTTAAGTTGAAATGTTGCATAATATTTTACTTGTTTGTTAAATTGTGAAAAAAAATCCAATAAAATGTAATTCATAAAGAAATTACAAAAGCAAAAGACTAAAGTATTTTTCTCTTTGGATAAAATCTTTTTAAATGTTAAGTTTTAAAATATTTTTAGTGAAACTGAAAGCTGCTCTTGTTCATTCTTAAGAAGTCAGCGCACAAAATACCCACCTCCTCTGTGTTCTAATCCTGTGCTCAGTAAATATTTTTTGGGGGGAAAAAATAGAATAATAATGAAATATAAGTATTGTAATGGAGCGTACACACGGTCAGATTTGTCAGACTTGTCAGATTTGTCAGATGAACGACTGAACGATTAAACGATTTGAAAGATTTGAACGATTTTACCAAAGTTTTGAACGATTTGAACGATTGAACGATTTTTGACTGCATTAAAATGAATGGAATCGTCCAAGTCTGACTGCAAACCCATCAGATGTCAGATATCGTTATCTGACAAACGGGAACGCGCATCGTTGATCGTCCGTCGTTCAGGCATGTCAGATATGAACGATTTTCCTTCAGATATGAACGACTGAACGATTTTTAAATCGTTATCGTTCATATCTGAAGGAAAAATCTGATCGTGTGTATGCACCATAAGTTGAACCATTCAAAAATACCTGCCTTAGATAAAAAGCTGAATCCTTGCTCCCCTTCCCCATGCCTTCATTATAGTTTATAACATTTGGGTCCCCAAGCCCCTTTCCTTGCCCCCATGCTTACTGCTAGGTATCCTCATTTGACCAAGCATTAACTTGTCTTCACAAATTTTGCACTACAGACTGGTTTTATTGCACTACAGACTGGTTTTATTGTTGTAACACTTGTAGGTTGCCTAGAGCACTGCAGTGAAAGGTTGTTTTGAACAATCAATAACAAAGCAGAGTATGCATTATTGAGGCTATGTTTCTATAATGTCCAGGTACAAAATAGTTTGCTGTGTACTGTATATTTCAGTCTTCTGATACTTATTACTATTTGTGCTGCAGCACATATATTACAATACAGTGCATCTTTAGAATAGTAGGCAAACTTAGATAAAAATTACAGACAGTGAGAGTGCAGCACAAAACAGGTTTTTTGGGTAAAGTTTTATGTTAAAAAATACTTTAGCAAGGTCGTCACGTAAAGATAAGAGAACGGGAAATAGAGTGTGTTTGTTTGTGGGACTTTAGTGGTTTATTTATTTATTTTGTCGTCAAAATATATGGGAAGCAAAATTGCACATAAATTCCAATTTACAAGCAGTCTTAACGGATTACCAGTTTTTTCCTCCAACTGATCCCTGGCTCTTACATGCTCATTTATTTTTTGCCTTTGTGAGTTCCGGGCTACAGCTGAAGTGTCATCTGCTGTGTGCTTTGGTATAAAGCGTGGATGAAGGGCCCATGAGACTCGTGTCTCTTACCATTAACATGATAACAATGTTTCATAAAATGCCAAAGCAGAGATACTAATTAAATACATTTAAAGTTTCAAAAAAAGAAAGGGAATTAATCAGCACTTAAACTGAACAGATGGAAAAATGCAATGCCATTTCTTTATTTACAAGCTGTAAAAATAACCCCAGCTGCCTAAATGCAAATACAACAAAAAAAAGTGTGAAATCAACTGAATTTGAATTTGTTCGTTCCTTTTGAACATCTGTTCCTCGCTGATTTCATCTTACATTATTTTCTCATAGACCTCCAACAAAACAATGTAGTCTGTAAGCAAATTTATTTCTGTTAGTACTATGTTTAAGTATTTCAATGGCAATTTTATCAGTTCTATATCTTATATGGGATAACAAAAATTATGGGATATGCTCCTCACCAACATAGATAATAACGTTTTAATTGCTAAAGTTTCTCAATAAAGACACCATGCTCATTAAATTTACAGTTTTTATTTTTACTAAATTGATAAGTTGTTGTAATTAGTTAAAAATGTTGCATTGAAATAAAATTTTAGTAAATTAGTTATTGTTCTGGTTACAGTGAACAGTATGTGTGTGTGAATTTGCAGTATTAGTATATAGCCACATTTTCAAAGAATGCAAAAACTGTTGAGAAAGTAAAAAAATATATACTTTTTAAAAAGTTTTTAAAAAGTAAAAAATTATTTGTTTTTATTTTTGCGCTGCAATTTTTAGGGGTAGATGATGGTTTGATTAGGATGGAGGTGATCAGACACAGAGTTACATTTTTGCCCCATAGCTTCATGGTATTGTGCCAACCAAATGCCTCCAATGCATCGCATGCTACTGTAGATATCAGAAACCAAGGTACTTTTGTCACTTAATATAATTTATTTTAGTATACTATAAAAATATCTTAATTGTCATAGGGAACAGTTGTGTCCATTTGTCATGCAGCAGATTGGTTCTTGCTGTTTTTCCTGTAGTCTTGACCCTCAGATTGTCTTGTTGTGTCCTGGGCAAGAGACAGGGGAACAAGCGTTATTCCCTGCTGATTTTACTTGAGCTGCTCAGTCACAGAATATCTGCCGTGAACAGCAGGCTGTGACTTTGAGTTTGCTGCTGTGGGATTCCTGACATGGAGAAGGCAGGGTCTGAACACAGGCTCTGATCACTGTCCAATCCAAGCATGTCTTTGATAAGCATGTGAGTTCTGATTATTGACTTGCCAGCGACTGTATGCCAATTAGTATAACAGGAGCTTGCAGCTGTCAGGTGTTTACCCACCACCGAACACTAGTCAATCACCATGACAGCAAACACATCCCATCCAGAAACTACAGTATGTACACCTGTAGAAATTGTTGTTTTAGAATGGTTGTTTGCTGTAAGCATGTAAGTTTTCACGAGCAGGTCCCTCTTTTCCATATGGTCTCACATTTGCACTTTCATCATCTACCTTGTATGCACAGTATTGTTCTGCTTCTAGGTCCAAATTATATTTTGAATGATTTATAATCAATTATTTATATGCATTTGTTCTGTTTCTATGTTCATATATTGTAGTAAAGTGTAGTAAAGTAGTTGATATTTCTAATCTACAGTAAGTAGGCTGTATTCTATAACTTCTGATTTAAAGTAGGGATGTGCAGGCTCGGATAGGTTCGAGTTTGCACGTGGAGTTCGGATTTTTCCCTCCAAAAAAACGGAACTCAGAACGAGGCAAAACGTCATCTTACATGGACGAACATCATCATTCCTGGACAAAAGACCAGGAATGATGATGTTCGTCCATGTAAGATGACGTTTTGCCTCGTTCTGAGTTCCGTTTTTTTGGAGGGAAAAATCCGAACTCCACGTGCAAACTCGAACCTATCCGAGCCTGCACATCCCTAATTTAAAGGCATAATAATTTCATAAATGGAAACATTTCATGATTTTATTAAATCCTCTGTGATAACACGTTGCCATCACTTTTACAGCAAGGCAACAATTAATAATTACTAATGTACATAGTAACCAATTACTCATCTAGGCCGAATAAATTGCAGTGGAAATGTGAACAAATCAAACATTGTAGCAGAATTGTCTGTGTCTCTAGGTGCATAGTTCCTGCAATACATATAATCTGCAAGTTCCTCTATTGCCCTGCAGTTCCGCAGAATTGCCATCTGGCACTGTATTTGTAAATTGTACATTTTGTGGGATCTTTAGTCTAACACTAAACCTGCAGCGATGATTGGGACAATTCATTCTGTTCTGTGGTGTTTTGGGGGTGTAACCAGGCAGAAGTCCAGGAGGAACAAAAATAATAGAAGAATTCCACATGGAACACTTAAAGTTCAATTAAAAACTGTGGCGCTTTTGGGGATTAACTAGAGAGATGTCCAGGAGGAACATAAATAATAGGGGAATTCCACATGGAACATGTATGGTTAAATTCTGCTCAAGAAATGTGCAAAATTCTGCACCCAAATGCAGGATAATGTGAACATTCCAATGTACACTTTGCTCATGTGGTTAGCCATCTGTCAGACATGTCATTTCAAATGGCAAAAAAGTATTAATGTGCTCTTTGTTTTTAACTGGTTAAGGCCAAGCCTCTAACCTGATGTTGTGTTTAGTTCATAGTGAAAATGTTTATTTTTAAATGAAAGTATAAATGTTTGCTATTATTCATATTTAGTTAACACTGATCTATGTCTTCATATGCAACTTGTGTTTTTGTTAAATAACTTTCTTGTTTCTATGAGGGTAACATCTGGCTGCATAGTATGAATTCCTACCTATCTATATACTCTAAATGTCGCTATTTAGCGTTATAGGTCGCACAAGAAATAATTGCTTTCCAGACTTGGATTGTGGTTCCAAACCACAAAAAGATATTATTCACCAAAAGGCAGATAGTTACACTCTGTGATCTAAATACAATTAGCGCAAACAAATTATACAATCAAAGGTATAGTCGAATACATACGCATGCGCTCTGAAACCAGATTCCCGGCATCAACTATGAAACCTCCGTCAACAGCAAAGAAAAGATGACTAACTACCAGATCCAGGGTGCTTGCATATAAACCCTTGCAGAGATAGGTAATACAATAGAACAAGTTGGCATAATCCAATTGGTTCTTCTTCCTGGTTCTTCTGTTACGATACAGTTCATAGGTCAGTTTGTATTGTAATAGTTCAGCCTCCAACAGTTCTTTGTGTCCGTTTTCCCACGGAAGAACAAATCTAAACTGGCTACTTTACAGAGAACATTTCAATGCCTAACTCTCTATGATCCATAATTTGCAGATGCATGCTGCGATTTTCTCGCCGAAGGAACCGGAAGTCTACAAATAAATAGTGGTTTAGAATAGCACCAAACATGGTCTGCTTATCATGTACTAAACCTGAGATCTTAAATACAGTCGCTTTATTACATACTTAATAATGAATAAAACCTTGAATATTAACCTTAATGCTGGGGAACCTTTCTATGTAAGTGTGCAATGTGTAAGTATTGGGATATTAAGAAAAGACTCTAGTTAGCGTTGTGCATCTACGTATTTGTGAAGTACACCGTGGTACGTGTTTTGCAGGGTTGTTCATACTATATGTTTTAGCAAATGTATGTATTTATATAATGAGGACTTTTAACATTGTTCTATTGCGTGGGAATCGCACGATGCTAAATACTAGCATCGCCGTATGTATTGATATTGTGTGAGGTTCACTAAAATTGCGTTGGGTGGCCATTCGCAAAATGGCGTTGTGCAGATTTTCATTTTAACAGATCTGTCTTCAGCCAATTATCCGGCTTCGACAATAGGACAAAGTGAACAATTGTTATAAATCACATGTGGTTATCATTCAGCTATAGAATTCCATAGACCCACACCGCCTTTAAAGAGAATAGTGTGGTTCAGTATTAAATACAAAATATGTAGCATAATTTGGAATTCTTCCTTAATTTTTTCCCCCTTCTTGTCCAAATAAATATTTTTCATTAATACAAAAAAATAGCATTCATCTCCTTTAAACACTTTTTTTCTTGTTTTAAATATTTCAAAGTATGTTGGTATCCTACATTATCTCATTTAATACTGCTAATGCCCAACCATATCCCACAGATTGCCACTCCATGCACTAGGAGGGAAAGAGATCTAGGTAAAAGATTTTTACTTGTAATAACCTGTACACACCACCAACTGGTACACTACTGGACACTGCCACTCAATGCTGTAACTAGGGTTGTGGGAGCAGTGCCATCAATCTGGGTGCAGGTCCATGGGGGCTGCACCGTCACTGATCCACAGCCCCTGGTTAGCAGGGTGCCTGGAACAACATCCTGCAGCCAGTATCACTGCTATGGATGCTCCTGACATGCACACTGCACAGCCACCCAAAGCGCCCTGAAGACAATGATACTTTTTTCTGGTGGTGGCTGCCCTGCCCCCTCTGTGCAATGTAATGACATCATGCACCCAGGGTGTGGGGCCATCACATGGCACACTGCTGCTCTGTTCCGGCACTGCTACCACTGGTCACATTACTTTATTATTATTATATCATTGGTACTGCTATGCAACTGTAACAATAGAATACAGATGTGTTTGACGCAAAAATGTAGCTTGTATCATCACCATTATCATCATCATCAAAACTTTAATCTTTTTCCCAGCCATAGGGGTCTATTTACTAAGAAGTGTTAGGAGACAGAGTGAAAAGTGATAAGTCTGTGATAAGGTGCCAGCCAATCAGCTCCTAAATGTCATCTCACAGGCTGTGTTTGAAAAATGACAGCTGGGAGCTGATTGGCTGGCACCTTATCACAGACTTATCACTTTTCACTCTGTCTCCTAACACTGCTTTGTAACTAGATCCCTTGGTATTCTAAAAGGCATAGCTTATAGATACTGTAGGTGAAAAGTGAATGTCTCTAAGGGGCTTGGTATACTGAACTTGCACGTAGAGATGTACCCAGATCCCCGTGTTTTGTTTCTAAATAATCGTCGTGCTTTGGTTTTGGCAAAACCACCTTCAAGCGTTTTGGTTCAGTTTTAGATTTCTTTAAAAATTGATAAAAACAGCTAAAATCATGTAACTTGGACCTGTTTTTGTACCTATAGTGTTACTAACATCAATAACACTGATTTCCAGTCAATTCTGACCACCTCACAGCACCTGAAATCACAAGGGAAGGATGTAAATGCAAAACCAAAACACATAAGATCAGGTTTTTAGATCAGTTCTGAACTTGGCGAGAAGACCCGAGCTGGGAGTTGATTCCACTCAGAACCCCAATGTTTGGGTGTGTTCAGTTTTCCACAAAACCAATCTGATCTTCTTCATGCACGTGAATGTCACTGATTCACCTATTGCATATAAGTCCAAGATATGTGTGACTCTAGATTTGTATGTAAGTTGTGCATAAGCAGTGTGACAAATCAAATTTAATGTTTGTGTCATATAATAGATACATATCCAATTCTAAATGAGGGCCTAAGTTTAGGGGCGTATTTGAGCAACCAAATTATTTCAATCAGAAGGAGGTGGTTTAAACCTCTAGACTGGGTCCGGCTTGTGTGTGCATCACATTTGGCTTGCGGTCCAATCATTGTAAGGGGTGTGTTTAGGAAGTGATTGTACTGAAGCTTGCTGGGCCAAAGCCTCTTTTCTTATGGACTTCCCACACTCCTTCCCCATTTGTTTGGCTTAGATGTGGTGGCTTGTTGCGTTGGTGGCTTGCTGCAAGTTGTTAATGTTTGGTTGTTCTCACCTTCATTGACTGGTTAGTTGGCTGCACCATGGTTGGAAGGTTGAGTGGTTATCTATATTTGTGTTATGATTGCGTGATTGCACCTTGGGCGATTTCTGCCTGCAATTCACTGATTTGGTTTTTTATAGTTCATTGTTGGATTTTGCTGATGCTGGCTGTCCTTACTTTGCCAACACACCTTTTCTTCTTATGTCTTTTATTTACAGCTTAAATAAATAGCTGACATAATTATTCTGCCAAATCTTTCTTTGTTTATTTATGGATATGGTTATGTATAGAAATGTAGACACATAACTCCCTTAGTTGATAGAGGGTTTATACAGCTACACAAAAGTCATAGTTTTGTATTCAACTCTAAATGAGGGGGTCATTCAGACCCGCTCGCGAGCGCAGGATCCTCGCAAGCGGGTCGATGTTAACCCAATGCGCATGCACACGATGGAGGGAGCTCCGTCGCGCGCATGCACGAGACCCGGACAGCGACGGGCTCTTCGTCGCTCCGGGTCTTGCACCAAAGGGGGCGTGCTGTCGATGTTGATTGACAGCACGCCCCCTTTGGTGGGCATGCCGGGGGCGTGGCTGCCAGACGGAGGCGTTCCCATGGGAACGCCTACCATCTGAAACCAGCCCCACTGACATCAGTAGTGATGTCAGTGGGAGTGATTTTGGCTCTGATAGAGCCAAAATCACTCCAGGGCTTGTGGCAGCGAGACCCTACCACAGGGTCTCTGTCGCAAGCCCGATGGTCGCGATGGTCTTGACCATCGCGACCATCATCATGGACGCTCGCTATAGCTGTGGGTGGTCACCCACAGCTATGCGGGCGTCCAAGAGGCCACTCCATTGTTAGGTAGGAGGGCCCTGATTCAGAGCGAGTGCTCTAGTCAGAGCGTCCGGCTCTGAATCAGGCCCTGAGTCCCATTGATTATAACTTCAATTAACCTGATTTGGATAAAATCACTTATTTGAAATATACAGTACTAAATGGTTGTGTTCATCACATTTCTCATGATTTCCTCAGTTCCAGTAAGCCAAGTGCACATAGGGACTTGAGAATTCCTTTTTAGTATGTTGAAATTTTGGGAAGTCTCAATTTGTACATGTTTTGGGGTTATATTTACTAAAATGCTGGATTTTAGAAGTGGAGTTGTTGCCCATCAGATTCTACTTATCATTTATCTAGCACCTTCTAGAAGATAATATCTAGAATCTGATTGGTTGATGTGGGCAACAACTTCCCTTCTACCTTGGAGACACCTAGGATATCCATTTTCATTCTTTTCCTCCACACAAATAAAGACATGGTTTTCTGTTGGGTGTCTAAAGTAAGATTTTATAAACAGGAAAGTATGAAATAACTATAGACTAAGGATGGGTTCATTCTTCCTACCCAAGATATAGATGGAATAACCGAGTTTTCCAGATCACATATTATTGTCAAAAGATAGTCTTGTGCAGTTGGTTTAGTTCCCAAATAAGCAATGTACCATATGACAATAACCAGTGGAAGGGATAATGTGTTATAAATAATTTATTTCACAAGAATTCCTTTTAATGAAACCTTATTCACACTAGTAATCGACCACACCTAAACAACGTAATATAATTAAAAAAAATAAATATTAAAAGTGGTGTTTCCACCTAATACAGCATTGGGCAGCATGGTGGTCAGCATTATTGTCTAACAGCACTGAGATATTGCATTCAATTCCTGATCATGGCCTATCGGCAGTGGCGTCATGAGGGGGGTGCGGGCCGTGACACCAAAATGCCGGGTCCTCTGCAGTGGCAAGATCAAAGCCAGACTGCAAGGTAATTTAGGACAGGCAAAACACAAAAGAAACAAAGCATACGGGAGAACACATAAAAAAATAAAAGAAAATATATAAATAAATGGTGGTCCATGGAGTGCCCATTTCTTTCAATATTATGTATGTGTATATATATATATATATATATATATATATATAATTTTTTGTCTACACCCTTTTTTATTGGCAGTAGTTGTTAAAAAAAAAATCAATCTATATATAATATATATATATATATATATTTACAGTATATATATATATATATATATATATATATATATATATATTAGGGATGTGCAGGCTCGGATAGGTTCGAGTTTGCACGTGGAGTTCGGATTTTTCCCTCCAAAAAAACGGAACTCAGAAAGAGGCAAAACGTCATCTTGCACGGACGAACATCATCATTCCTGGACTTTTGTTTTGTCCAGGAATGATGATGTTCGTCCGTGCAAGATGACGTTTTGCCTCTTTCTGAGTTCCGTTTTTTTGGAGGGAAAAATCCGAACTCCACGTGCAAACTCGAACCTATCCGAGCCTGCACATCCCTAATATATATATATGTATATATATATACAGCCATGGCCAAAAGTTTTGAGAATGACACAAGTATTGGTTTTCACAAAGTTTGCTGCGTCAGTGTTTTTAGACCTCTTTGTCAGATGTTACTATGGTATACTGATGTAAAATTACAAGCATTTCATAAATGTCAAAGGCTTTTATTGACAATTACATTAAGTTTTTGCAAAGAGTCAATATTTGCAGTGTGACCCTTCTTTTTCAAGACCTCTGCAATTCGGCCTGGCATGCTGGCAATCAAATTCTGGGCCACATTCTGACTGTTGGCCACCCATTCTTGCCTATCAATGCTTGGAGTTTGTCAGAATTTGTGGGTTTTTGTTTGTCCACCCGTCTCTTGAGGATTGACCAGAAGTTCTCAATGGGATTAAGGTCTGGGGAGTTTCCTGGCCATGGACCCAAAGTTTAGATGTTTTGTTTTCTGAGCCACTTAGTTATCACTTTTGCCTTATGGCAGGGTGCTCTATCATGCTGGAAAAGGCATTGTTCAACACCAAACTGTTCTTGGATGGTTGGTAGAAGTTGCTCTTGGAGGATGTTTTGGTACCATTATTTATTCATGGCTGTGTTCTTAGGCAAAATTGTGAGTGAGCCCATTCTCTTGGCTGAGAAGCAACCTCACACATGAATGGTCTCAGGATGCTTTACTGTTGACATGACACAAGACTTATGGTACAGTAGCTTTGATTCTCCGGACAAGCGTTTTTACAGAAGCCCCAAACAATCTGAAAGGGAATTCGTCAGAGAAACTAACTTTACCCAAGTCCTCAGCAGTCCAATCCCTGTACCTTTTGCAGAATATCAGTCTGTCCCTGATGTTTTTCCTGGAGAGAAGTATCTTCTTTGCTGCCCTTCTTGTCACCAGGCCATCCTCCAAAAGACTTCGTCCTGTGTCATGCCAACAGCAGATGCAAGTGGCAAAGTCACGCAAATCTGGAAGAACTCATGAGCCCACTTTACTGGGCTTAGCAGAGTAAAGTCACGCAACTTAAGCTATGCAATCCAGTGGCACATGCAGAGGGGTTTTCAGTTGGCCAGAAAACCCCCCTCACAACCTGCAAAGAAAACAAAGAAAAAAAACATGCACATTGTAGAACACGGAGAGGCTCCACAGCTGCTCCCAGGGCTGGATTAAGGTAGGGGCACAGGGCTCTCTGAGAAGGTAACCCCCCCCCCAACACAGATGGGATCTCTATTACCGATCCGATCTACAGTGTTGCGCACCACACAGCAGTGACAGCTGTCAGCATTGCAGGGAAGTACTAGGCTGCTGAGCGACAACTCAGCTGTCCAATGGCATGTAAAGCTGCAGCCTGCGGCTTAGTAACTGGCTGGCACATAGGCTTGCCAGGAAGCAGGGGGCTGGAGGAAGGGAAGGCACAGCTGCAACATAGGGAGGTTGTTCCGAAGAGAGAGGAACGACATGTAGGCACTGCCAGACTGTGCAGTGTTCTCCTCCTC
Organism: Taudactylus pleione; assembly: GCA_031769625.1. NCBI lineage: Eukaryota > Metazoa > Chordata > Amphibia > Anura > Myobatrachidae > Taudactylus > Taudactylus pleione. The sequence continues at coordinate 12,105,636 of JAUIMM010000161.1, forward strand.
TCAGGCAGTACTGAACTTTTTTTTTTTATCTATTAAATTTGAATTACAGGCACCACTGGGTCCTATATGTGTATAATATACTAGTATATATTATACATGTATGTTTATATGTATATATTTTCTCATTGGTTCTGTAACCCTTCCAAATCCTGCATTTGCCACTGCAAACTGACTTAGATCCCGATTCAGAGACAGGCGCTAATGCGATCGCAGCTGCGATTTCACATGCAAGGCAGCAGCGAATATATGCTAATGTTAGCAAAGATCACCCGAGGATAAAGACGCCCACTGCTGCCTTCTTACCTGCATGCGAAGACGCATACCTGCGTAAATATCGTCAATATTGACGCTCATAGGCGGCTAATCTTTCCGACCTGCCTCAGCCTTGGGAGCTCTTCTGACACGCAGAGCTGCACATGCACTCGCATTGGCTAATTTATGCATGCCCATGTAATGGCGCTAAAACGGACAGGCACGCCTGCGTTTTTCTGAACACTCCCCTTTACCGTCCCCAAACGATGACAACCTTTGTGATGGGATCCTCTGTGCGCCCGTAATCGGAATGTGACCACTGCGCACCCGCAGTGCGGCTAATACGCATGCGCTCAGGCAAACAATTGCTCGATCTGCGTGAATATCGCATTAGCGTCCCTCTCTGAATCCGCGCTTCAGATCACCACTGTAGCTGGGTACAGCATCTGTATCTGTCTTCAGTCTTTTTTTTTTCTCAAAGACAGGGCTGTAAACTGTAATAGCATAAAGTTTGCAAACTATAGTACTATAAAGTAATTTGTAATTATCTCACATTTACTTTATAGTACAGAGTTTGTGCTTAGAATGAAAAAGCTTGTGTGCTGGTGTAAAGTCTATTGTAACAGTAATGTTTGTTCAGGCTCACAATATTAATCTTTTGTAAGCAATTCACTGCCTCTAGCAAAGATCCGTTTCTGGGCAAGGAATACAATATATTATATGTTCTTAGCTAGTGGATAAAAACAAATATATGAAAGGGTTTTACCGGAACTAATAACACTTTTCTTTACAGTATTTATTGAACCACTATGCAACAGAAATAGATTAAAACTCCCAAAATGGGCTACAGTACATTTTCTCAAGTGCATTATGCCATTTCCTTTTTTTATGTATATTTACATAATTTAAAAAAAACAATTCAGTCTTTCGTGCTGTTAAATAACAGCTACTGTTTCAAACTGATTTTATGCCACTGTGTTTACTAAAAACAAGTTTTAGGGGCATATTTATCACAATCTGCATTTTTATGCAGATGTGATAATTTTTTCTTTGCGTAAGTTCGCATTGTAAAAATTAATATTTTCACACAAATTTACCATTATGCTCTTGCCGGGAGATGGGCTCCAAAAAGAGCTACATATGTGACCACATACATCTTATATCCTTAAACAGTCCTTCTAGTCGTGCCATGCCGCGGAGTGACTCGGTAGTGCAGAGCGTCTTTTTGTGCGACTTTTTATCTTCAAATGTGTCTTATTCACAAAGTGAACAGGAAGCACAAGCAGCTTCTGCTGTTTAAAATGATATGTGTGCGACTGCGGGTGTATCTGCATGTAAAATGCTACGTTACAGTACAATGTTATGTTACAGTGTGTCAGCGGCTGTCACACTGTAACATAGCTGCAGAAAAAAACACTTATCCTATAGTAGCCCATTGGCTACTGTATAACACCATATTCAGCTGGTCTTAGCTACCGGGTTCAAGCTCTGGAATGCTTCACATTCCAGAGCTTGGTAAATCTGTTAGCATAGAAATGGGGGCTGCTTTGTGGTCGGAAATGGAGTGACTGCGGCTTATATAGAAAATATTTTCTGCGGTCCCTCCATAGTAAATCCTGGGAATCCATAATATTTGCGGGTACCCCCTGAAAACTGATAGCTTGCAAATATTTATTGATAAATAGGCCCTTTAGTCACCAAGATTGTACAATGTGCTAACATATGAATACAATTTTTCTAGGCAGGGTCAGAACTACCATGGTAACAGGTCGTGCAGCTACTATAGCATACTTGCCAACTTTTAATGTTACCTCTCTGGGAGAATCCACTTCAGGGGATGGGACCAGACTGCCCCATAATGAAAAATGCAGTGAATCATGGGTCCATGTGATTCGCATCATTTTAGCCCTGTCCCCTCTATACAGATCGGCGATTCCTGGTGTTATCTCCCCATCCAGCCCACTTTACTATGTCATTCTGTATTCTGTAAGGAAAGGGAAACCCCTGGCTGCTTCCAATCTTTGCTCTCCCACTTTGGCCCCCACATTTTGGCCCTGCTGCTGTCAAGTCCCCTGGCAAGTACTGATAAATATTGCAATGACGCTAGGGGTTTCCATCTTTTTTTATATGATCGTATTCAGCGAAGAGCAATGTCCTAAAATAGAAAGTGTATTCATTAAGTAACGTTGTTCAACTGATCATATACATCTATAACAATAGGGACACTGATGACTTCATGAGAATTATCTTTACCATATTTTGTCCTTATATGTATTTTTAGTTTATGAGATTAGCTACCTTTAATTAAAGGTTTACATGAATGTGTTATTCTGACATCATGGATTGCATTATTGGGCTATTTAAATCTGCTGCCATTGTTCTGTAATAACACAAACTTAATGGATATCCTGGCTCAGAATTCAGAGTAAATGGATATATGGCTAAGAGAATATAAACTGAGCAGCTGTACTCTGAACATTCTGCTAGATATGTTCTCTCTGTACACTGTGCAGGCATATCATAATCCTGGTTAATGGAGATATTTGTGCCTGCTTTATGAAGCTTTGAACATGCTATTTCCCAGAATGCAGTCTCACCCATGAGAGGAAATGATACATAGAGTTCACTAATTTAGAACATATGTCATTTTAAAGTATACATGCCTAAAAGCCATTACTATTAGTGTAGTACATGTGTAGCTCCAGGTTACTACAAAATTGTCAGTGGCACTGTCCTATGTTATTGTTATAGAGTAGACTACATGTGCAATATATACAGGCACTGTACATATGATGGATACACACTTGTACATACAATCAAATTATTGAAATTAAGTAATGGAATGCAGGTTATAGGAATGCATAGGCAAGCTGAGGGACACAGAAGAATAAATAGATTAAAAAGCCATATGTCAAATGATTGCACTCTGAGGTTGTACCTTCAGCTATTATATCTGGTTTTCTAAGTTTTGTTCTTTGTTTGATTTATTTTTTGTTTTTCTGAGCACAGAGACCATTAGCATTCAGTATACTGTATTATGTAACCTTTATGTTTTTCTCAAATACATTGTGTAACCTTGTACTGTACAAATTTGAATCACTTGGTCACTTCAGATGCTCCCCAAAATGCCAAACTATAATATTTAATATAAATACACATAGGAAGTATGAAACATTAAAGGAATATAAAAATATGAGATTCCTTTCAATTTATTTTGTATTATTTCTATATCTATAAATCATAATTCCAGGTTCAGATCTGAATTTTCTTTGTTAGGTAATAGACAAAAAAATTATTATATAACATTTCCATTTTTAGAAAATCTTATGTTCTTTAGGTCTATAAAAATCTGAAACAAATAGTGGCTCTGCAAGATAGCTGGTAACCAGGGGCATCGAGAGGGGGGTGGGGTACAAATTAGATGGGCTCGGTGTTGTCTGAGGGACTCGGCGGGGACCTCGGGAGTTGTTGAGAAGAAAAGTCTCCCTCCGCGGCGCCTACTGTTGCAAAGGCTGGCACGTATAGTATTTGCCGTTCATTTGTTTGTAAGGGGGTATGGCTGTGTCTCCCGGCTTTGGTCACACCCATTTTATTACTCTGGCCTACAGAATGTCTTAATGGCCCTTTGGTTAACTGGCAGAATATGCTGGGATTTTTAGTTTCACAGCGTCTTAAAAATGACAGGTTATCTATGCCTGGTTTATAAATAAACTTAGAAAAAAATTAATCCATCTTGAAAAAACAACAATAATATTGACGTAATGCACAGGTAGGTGGCAGATGTAAAACTCCCAAATCTTTGTATAGGTCCAACCCAAATGTTAATATTTAAATACTGACACAATCTATCTGTGGAGAGTAACAATACTTGCAGATCACTTCACAGATTCACTTTCTGTATCTCTGTCTGAGTTTACAGAGCAGCAGGTGTTTTGTTAAACACTCTACTACTCACAATTAGAAATCATTTATCTAATGTCAGCTCTCGGCAATGGAAGAGTTAATCAAGCATTAATGAAGTTCAAAGTAAGGGGATAAAGCATCACCTACAATACCAGTGCTCCCCAATACCAGTGCTCCCCAATGTCAGTCACTTATCACATTTCTTCACCTCAGGTGATTTCATCAGAAGTGTGTGACTCCAGTGGGCATTCATTTTAAATGTAAAACTAGCTTGGTTTTACTTTTAAAATTATTGCTGCTTTAAACACCCGGGAAAACTCGCAGGAGTTCCCGCAGGGGTTTCAAGTCGCACCCTATTACATAAGCCCCCAAGGGACTGATGCAGAGTTACAGGTAAGTACGTTTTGCACACTGATATTGAAACTTTTAGCACTGTGCATACTCCATAACTGAGTGACTGCATTTATGGGAGATCCAGAGTCATAAGCATCTCAGTAACAACCCCACTTGCAGCTGAATGGGTGTAGCACTATAGGGCATTTGCATTAAGTGTAGTGAGTTCAGGGGCACCAAGAGAGGGGGAGCAGGTACTTAATACTCAGGCATTACAGGAGGGGCCCAGCGGGGTCCCAGGTCAGTTGCTGAGGGAGACATTGTCCCCCTTTGCAGAGCTGCTTTGCAGCTAATCAGCTCGCCAGCATTTTGAGCCAGCGACCAATGAAAGAATGGTACTGGAGACAGGGGACAGGGTGTGGGTGGAGAATGAAGAGCTCTGCTTGTGAACACTGTGTAACTTCTGTAGAATGTGTCACAGCAGCAGCTTTATCCTGGGCATTGCATGGCCAGCGTCATGGGAAGAAACAGCTGGTGACAGGGATCCAGCAGCAGCAGGTTATCCCTATGTGTGTGCTTCCCAGTCATCTTAGTGATTAGTCACAGTGAGGGTGGCACAAATACCAGCGTCCATTCATTACTGAGTGACAGAGGCAGCAGCAACAGCCAGCTGGGTTTGGGTGTGTTTCCAATGTACCCTGTTGCTGTGCTGGCTCCTCAATTTGTTACACGCCACCTTTGTTGTGACCACTCCTGGCCATCACTCTGTCCGTCACCGCTGTAGGTGCACTGGCTGTAGCTAGGAGGCAGGAGCGGAGGGCAAGAAGAGGGATGAGATGTGCTGCAGGGATGGCCAATGTCAAAGGAAATTGTTCTGCATACAGGATATCCAGTGCATGCTGATATCCCTGGAGTAGGGGTATAACGGAGGCAATCCTGTATGACATTGCCCCCCTTTTCACCATACTTGCCAACCATTTGGGAAGGAGGCAGCCAGGTAGGCACAAGGGGGGCACTGCAAGTGGCCGGTATGGGGGAGGAGGATGGGGCTCAGCTGTAGAGGGCAGGTCTGGGAGCCTGACAATGCGATAACGTCACCATAGCCCTGCCCCCCCACTATGCAATGGCCAGATTACAAGCAATGTGGAGTGGGGCGCGAAGCCACGATGCCGTGATTCAACGAAAATTGTGGTCGAATGGCCCCAGCTCCTGGGAGACTTGTCCATATTTCTGGGTGCCCAGGAATGCCACCCGGCCTTTCCAGGATGGTAGGCAAGTATGCTTTGGGCATAGTATTTTTTTTTATTATTTTTTTGGGAGGGGGTGTGACCATGCCTCCCTGATTTGGCCATGCCCTCAGTACCCCGGACCTGTGCAAGCTCCCGATGGCCCTGAGTGTGTAGTATGTGAACAAGTGTATGGATAGGAGCATAGGTGTGTGCAACCCTGCATATGGGCGAATATACACATTTAGGGCCTGATTCAGCTTTGGGAATAGAGTGAGAAAGAACACGTTACTGTGATCCAGGACAAACCATGTTGCAATGCAAGGGATGCAAATACATACATTTTATTTTGCATGTAGGGTAAATACTGGCTGCTTTGCATGTAGCCCTCAAATACTGCACAGCTTTGTGTTTACACTGCAATTTAGATGTCAGTTTGGACACACTCCCAAATCTAAATCTCTCTGCACATTTTACATCTGCCCCACCTGCAGTGCAGCATGGTTTCACCAAGATGATCAGTTACGTGCTGTTTCTCACTCTATTCCCAAAGCTGAATCAGGCCCTTCGTTCCGTGCATGTACTGTAGTGCGCGTCTAATTGTGGTTGACTTGCATGCATATGTTCACCAAATTTATAGTTCCTGTGGCCCAATATCTACTCTTCAGTTGGTAATTAATTTAATGTAATTTTGTTTGGTGTTTTAAGTACAAGTATGTATAATCTGAAATAGCCAGGTAAAGATGAAAATTCCTCATACAGTAACATACAGTAAAAATAGGTCTCTCAAAATAGTTTCATTTTATTAGGAGTGCTGAGAGGGTGATTGGGTGGGTACAAAGTATCCCTTCTTTGTGGGCTAGTAAATTTACCCCTTTGCATTGTCTACCTTTTTCTCTTCAGTATTATAGGAAAATAATCATCAAATTTTAAAATGTAACATGTTTTTTTTTCGTGGTAAATGTATTTATTGCAGTTGAATTGTTACTTTTCATAAGAATTCTTAGATAAAAGAGCCTCATAAAAAAACTAATTTAGTCAAAACAGTTTTTCCTCCTTTCCTATTGTTGCTCTTGCAATATCCTTAGTAAATGTCATGTATAATCATTTGGACTTACGTAATAACATGGTGCTATTTGCAATATTCATAGCAGCTAATCAGATTCTGGCATTTTGTAGTGTTTACAAAATGAAAACAAATGTGCAGTTGCTATGGACTACAGTGCACACTGTATTGTCAGTCTCCCACTGCACAGAAAAAAGAACCACAGGTGAGAGGAGAGCGCAAAGAGAAGCGATTGAAACTTATTTAATATCCCTAAAATCAATAAACAATGCACAGAACCAGCTTGCTACTGTGTTTAGTAAATAACATTGACAGTAGTTGTGTGTATACAGTAATATTAGTATACTAGTGTAGCTTGTAGATACATCATTTATTTTATTGATCTACTTTTTGCCTTCATTCTTCTTTGAGTCTGAATAACATTTGACAAATTAACTTGTTTCAATATTTCAACATTTACAACCCATCTTTGCTTACTTTCCAGATGCAGCAACTGTTCCATGAAAATTATGAACACAACAGAAAAGGATATATCCAAGATCTGCACAACAGCAAAATCCATACAGCGATAACACTACACCCTAATAAAAGACCAGCATACCAGTACAGGCTGCATAATTACATACTGAGCCGGAAGATTTCTGAATTACGCTTTCACACCATCCAGCTTCACAGAGAAAGTGTTTTGATGAGCAAGCTCAGTAACACAGAGATAAGCAAACTAGACCAGCAGCTTGGTATGATGCCATCTTTCAATAGATTTCAGCCACGGGAAAGAAATGAAGTGATCGAATGGGAGTTTCTCACAGGCAAACATATTTATTCAATGTCTGCGAATGCTCATCCATGCCAGAGTCTGAATAACCTTCTCAGGGTGTCTTTAGACGATACGGTGATGCAAGTCATGGAAATGATCAATGAGAACTCCAAATCCAGAGGAAGGTTAATTGATTTTAAAGAAATTCAGTATGGGTACCGAAGGATCCATCCATTGTATGGAGTAGAATATGTATTAGATTTGCTGCTTCTATATAAAAGGCATAAAGGTAGGAAACTCACTGTCCCAGTAAGACGCCATGCATACCTGCAACAATCCTTTAGTAAACCGTTTTTCAAAGAAGAAGAAGAACTGGATGTGCAGAGCTTTCTGCAGAGCATCAATAGCGACACCCAGTCTTTTTCATTTTTCTCCAATTCATTGAAAATGTTTTCTGCGCTTCACATAACAAAGGAAATGAAAGAAAACAGTGAAAAGAAAATACACTTCCTCGTGCCTCTTACCGGAAGATACGACATCTTCATGAGGTTTATGGACAACTATGAAAAGATCTGTCTGATTCCCAAGCAGAACGTGAAGCTGGTCATTATACTCTTCAACCCTGAAACAGACCCCGACTCCAACAAGCATATGGAACTCATGGCAGAATACCAAAACAAGTATCCCCAAGCAGACATGTCCATAATGAAAATGTCAGGACAATTTTCTCGAGGTTTGAGTCTTGATAAGGGGTCTGCTCAGTTTCACAATGACACTCTACTGCTTTTTTGCGATGTAGACTTGATTTTCACATCAGACTTTCTACAAAGATGTCGGGATAACACGATTCAGGGACAACAAGTGTATTACCCCATTGTATTTAGTCAATATGATCCAAAAGTTATATATGGCGGAAATCCCCCTGCGGACAGCAACTTTGTTTTTACCAAAAAAACAGGGTTTTGGAGAGACTATGGATTTGGGATTACGTGTATTTATAAAAGCGATCTACTGAATATTGGTGGGTTTGATACCTCCATTCAAGGCTGGGGGCTAGAAGACGTGGATCTCTTCACTAAAGTTATATCTTCTGGGCTCAAGGCTTTTCGGAGTCAAGAAACGGGAGTAGTTCACGTTTTTCATACTGTTCAATGTGACCCTAATTTAAATCCTAAACAGTATAAAATGTGCTTGGGTTCCAAAGCAAGTACATTTGCATCAGCTGCTCAATTAGCAGAGATTTGGTTAGAGAAACATTTAGGTGTTGGATACAACAGAACTCACTCCTGACATGTAAACTCATTGTTACGTCAAGGGGAGTTTACCTCATAATCTAATTTTGTCATTGTCTCCAAACTCCTCTATGTCTTCCAAAGGATATTTGCTGTTCACACAGACAAACAAAAAAAAAACTCTACTGATTACCGGTATTTTAATTTCCTACTGAAGAGGGTACTAGTTCCCATTTTTGTGTTTGGAAATGAGTAAGATTTGCCGATGAGTTACATGGTCTTAAGGAGCACATTTATTAACGACGGATCATCCAACCCAGAAGTTGATTCTTAATGGGGAGGAGGGTGCAATATCATAATTATTGTATTTGTTAATGTGATCCAAATATTTGCTGGCAAAGGAACCACAAAAGTGCATTATGCTTCCCTTTGGGAAGAGACTTGAGTTTTATAATTTATAAAAAAAAAAGACTTGAGTATATAAATACTACTTTTGTTCTTCTTTAGAATTTTTAAAGTACAAAGATAACTATGATTGTATCTTTATTTTTTAAAACTATGTTGAAAAGGATCTTTTCATGAACAGCTGGTACTGGCTACCAAAGTCCAAAATGTCTTACTGTGCGTTTTTTTCCGAATGTTTTGCGCCAAATGTAAATTGACTCTGTTCTCCAGGGAATATAGTGACATCAAAATTTAAGTACTGAACATTCTTGAAAACATTTTCTATCATTAGCTGGCAAGAATATGAATTAAATGAACATTATTATTTATAAAAAAGAACAAAGAAACATATCTTTTTAAAGAATTATGCAAACGTGCTTATTTTTTAGTGACTCAGACCACAAATGTGTTCCCATTCATTTGCCATCATGCTGTGAGAATTAATGTGATAAATTAATTGATATTTAAAGGTGCAGTGCTGCTTACATTGTTTGTAACACTAGATCTATTTTTTTCTAAAGTTGCCCTCAATATACATTATCATGTATTAATCACAAGCTTGTCAAGATATAACGTAACTATTTCCCCTTTTTATTAATTAGAGTAGCAGGATACATCCCCTAAAACCACACAAGAGCAATTTTTTTTATGGAAAATCATTGGATCTGTCTTAACCTTGTAAAGGGTCATTTACTATTTCTCTAGACTGAATGTACCAAAATGTAATTTTCATATTTAGGTGCTTTATAACACTTCCCTCAGGACTGAATGCAAATCTTGTCAACAACGTAATGAATTGTGCATTAAGCTCAGAGTCGTTGCTGATACCATTCAGCTACTTTACAGTATATAGTGTGTAGCACTTGTTCCAATTGGACAATCAATAACTTACACTGCTACATACATTAGCCATGGTAAATTATTCATAACTAAGCATTAATCTCAAGGCTTCCTCCATGAGCTTAAAGGACAAGAGAGACAAAAAATCCTGAAACGTTTGTGCTGCTATTTATAATAGACTGCCCCAAAAATGGAGGGTTCTGGCTAATTTATCACATAGATGGCCACAAGTGGTTTGTTAAGGATGCAAATTTGTTTGGATCCGTTTTTATAACACCGTAAAAAAGGTAAAAATGTTAAAAAATTAAGTGTTACGTTCCAAACATGGCCTGAAAAGCAGTTACTATTGTTAGCCACAAATGAGCCACAATTCACTAGGTTACTGCCTTGCTTGTATTGCTCCTTTCCTATACCTTACGTATCTCCCTAACCTTAAGCCTCAGCTGTAATCAGCCAGTTGCTACTTGAAGAGTCATCTGCAAACGCAGCTGTTGAATACATAGAGTAGTGCCAGGGATGAGGAGCAGCTAGGCTCGTTCATCAGAGCAGGTAGGGGAGTTTCCGAGCGAATGCCATCTGGCACATTGCTAATGCCAGCAGAAGTGGCAGAATTTCTATCAATTTGGACCATTAAACTTCTGTTGGGTCTTATGCAGCTGAGCTTCTTATGGTTTAAAATATATATTATTGTTGATGAATAACAAATATAATTTCAGATAAAACAGGAGATGTACTCAAATGTATTTAATAAAAAAAACGGAATCAGCGCATTCTATATGTTTAAGGATCGGTGAAATACAATTTGAAAGTGTCATAGAAGATCTGGCAATGGTCTCCCTTTATAGGAAAGTAACGGGTACACATCATAGCTTGCACTCACCTAGTAGCATCATTATTAACATGACAATATCTTGTGGTGTATTTAGATGTCTCTTCATACTGTATCACCCTGGTAATAGTGCAATGCCATTAGTGCAGTGGTTCCCAAACTGTGCGCCCCGGCACCCTGGGGCGCCTCGGGACACTTGCAGGGGTGCCTCGGGTTGGTGGTCCAGCACCAAATCAAATTATTTATGATCAATGTAAAGTAAATATGTGGACAAACAGAAGTGCAAACCTGTCCACAACCACATAAGTAAACCTAAGGATGACCGTTCAGCACAATTTACTTCACTTTACTATTTAACTACATTTTTTTTTCTGAATTTGTCAATAACAAACTTTTGGCTTAGGGGTGCCGTGAAAACAAGGCTGATACTCTAGGGCGCCGTGACTCAAAAAAGTTTGGGAACCACTGCACTAGTGTGTTGAAGAATTTGGTAACTTTATTTCATGATTGATCACCAGATAATATAAATTACCTTGTGCTATTTTGACTCTACATATTTAAACAAATCTTGACTTAAATATGTAATAATATAATAAAGAAAAAGTGACAAGGAAGAAAAACGTTACGGGTGAAAGACAATTATTGCCGTCATAAAATGAAAATACGGCTCTTCTGTATGTTAAATGTACTGTATAACTTTATATGCATTTTATGTATGCATTCACTATTCCAAAGTTAGAAAATTGAGAGTCGATGCATAACTAAAGCAGATTTTAAAATCTAACAACCAGCAGAAATTGTGATAAGAAGTAGTAGGAAAATATCTAAAATGTATACGAGAATAAGCATTATATTGTTTAAGCAAACATCTGTGTGACCAAAGTTAGCAGACAAATGTACAGATGACATGTAGAATGCAAGTGCTGCTCTTTATGGATATGTCACTATACAAATATTTGCATAGGAATGCCTAGCAGTAGACCCCTGGCAGGTGGACATTAACATCTGGCTTGTTAAAGTGTATGACAGCAGTAGTCGGTCAACTGGAGGGACTGCTGGATACCCGCGCATTACAGAAACAAGTAGCTGCTATTTTAAGATTCTGTGAATTCATTGCATCTGGATGCAGAAGTTATTCCATTTTTTATAAAACGCTAGGGAGAAATGCAAATTATCATAAAATACTGAGCAGAAAAAAATTTCTTTCCGCAGTTATCTGACAATACGTGTCACTGCTGTAAATTAAAAGCGATGACGTGAATTACAGTGGCTGCAAAAGATAAAAGAGGGGAAAAAAGTGTAAGGTTATCGTAAGAAAAAATACAAGTACTGTAAATGCATAAGAAAAATATTTTTGAAAGCAACTTTAGATGAATCAGATCGGACTATGCTTCCTTCAGCAGAAGTTCTGTAGGCTCAATAATATATACATATACACATAATATAAAAGTATTCACAATGATCACTGTGTAGTAATAGATTTGTAAAATAAAAACAAAAAACTCCACTTTTGGTTTTTGAAATGGTGGCTGAGCATAAGAATGTCATTAAAACAACAATGCATATTACAATTGTAGATTCATCTTGCCAGCAGCTCTCTGTAAAACAGAGTATTGTTTGAAAGGGTACTAGATTTTACTTTTTAAATCTTTTTTTGTTTCTTTTAAATATGTGCATACATGTTATTGACTGCATTGTCCATTTCAGACTCCTCATGCTTGTCTCTGTAGAGCCATTTTTTTTAAATGTATTATTTAAGGTATTATTGGTTACTTGCTGGTCTGGTAACTTATGCAAAATTATTCTTTTTTTCTGTTAATTTTATAAAATATTGCATTTCTTTAACATCATTGCACTTTTTTTGTGTGTTTGTAGCATATTTATTTAGCACAATAAAATGTCTGTATAGTCCCAAGTTTCAGCTCATGCAATGGGTGGTTTATAACAGAGAGTCAGAAAATATAGTTCTACAAGAATATTTGGAATATAAACATAATAAATAGGCATACCATACCATACTATCCCTTTAAACTGGGACACTCAGGAATTACACAGGTTCTGTGGCTGGCTGCTTTCAAGCCTGCATTTCCTCTGGTTTTAATCAGACACAGAACCTGTGTAATTCATGAGTGTGCCGGTTTAAAGGGATAGTATGGTAAAGCCTAACAACAAATAAATATGAGAATTGCTTTATTTAAAAAAAAAAAAACTAAATCCGAAAGCAATTTGTGTAATTACTGTTCTTGAAATCTACAACAACACTACTAAGAGGAAAATATACATATTTGGTAACGGTAAATTTGGAATGTAAAGAAATTGATTATGGCCAACATCATGGTTTTAATTTGCAAATATAAAAACATGTATACAATATATGGCGCTTTCTCCAAATATGCTGCAATAAAGAAAACAGTAGAAATAATACATAACAATGTAAAATGTACTTGAGTCGATTTATACAGTACTGTGGACCTCATTCAGAGTCAGTCATTGCGGCCGCTCGGTTGTAAGGGAAAAGGGGCCGGATATGCAAATGAAGCGCTCGCAAGTTGCGTCGTTAAGATGGGATCGTTAGCTGGACGAGCGAGGGGAGGATGCGGCCATAAGACTAAAACACGCCCCCTTCTCGTTCGCAATACACGTCATCTCCGGGCATATAAGGATTAATTGAGACCATCGGGAACCATCGGAGCTGGTCGTAGAGCTTAAGTTTGACCATACCCTCTCTTAAGCACTACGATCAAGTCAGTGTAAAAACCTCCCATGTCACATGTGCCATGAGACTACTTAGTTAATTATGCACTCCCATAAAACGCCGTTTGCATAGTCAGGCATGCCTGCGTTCGGATCTCCACTCCCCCGTTCACAAGCACCTTCCCCTGTTACCACCCACAAACGGCTCAATCTGTCACTCAAACTAACGACCTGGCTGTGTTCAAGGAGAGAGCAATTTCTGATCGTAACACCTTGTTTGCGCATGTGCATTGCGAATTTTACGCATGCGCAGTTTAGCGAACATCGGTTGCGTGCGACCAAGCGGCCGCCACGACCAACTCTGAATGAGGTCCTGTATACATAAGATGGCCCAGGAATGTTGCAATTCTAAACTGGGAAATGAAAATGGCTCTTTCCTTTAGGTTTACAATACACTCTTTCACTAGGAATGCTCAATAAACATATCCTCACAACCCTCTCTTTTTAGGACTGCGAAGAAGTATACAGTAGGTTGATGTGAAATTATAGTTATTACTCAGTACAAAGTCTTCATATCTATTTGGTGCACAGCTCACTGTGTTTATAGTTTATTCCTATTCTGCTTTCTAGAAATTGTCATTACTTCCAAATGAATGAACAATGGGAGTTTGTTTCATTGCTCTACACAACATATCCTACTATTAGCTTAAAAGAACGATTATAGTAATAATAAATAAGTGCCTAAGAATATAAACCCAATACATGCTAATTGCGTGGGTCTTTGTATATGATGGATATACTTTACAGCAGGCATTGCAGACCGAGCACTGCACAGAATATTAGATTCCCTGATGCTGCTGTATTTGATTCTTTTTCGTTGCCAAGCAAATGTCACATTCATGAATGAAGTGGTATAGTGTAAGAACACACACACAAAGGCAGGCTGTACAATAGGAGGTTTGGGTAGTCTGTAGGTATAAGAAATAACATGGCAGAATTGTTAGGTCTTATTTAAATTTACTAAAAGTGGGTAGAATGGCTAAATGGAGATGTTCCCTGTGCAAGAGTTTGCAAAACTGTTTTAGAAACCTTTATTTTCTGCTTGTTCTGGAGATTAAACTGGATTCTCAGTGGTGCAGCACAGAATACATTAATGATTGCATGAAGAACGTGTTTCATGTGACAGTTTCCCAATTGTTTCGGAAACCCATGTCTTCAATGGTGCTCTAGTCACCGCAGTAACCTATGCAATACTGAATCTATAATCTGTGAAAATGCCTTTTATTAATAGTTTAATATAGACATTTCTGAAACATCACTAAAATCTCAGCTCCATCAAACAAAGTCATCCTACTACTACATAGACTGACATCAGACTTCTCAAAAGAATCTTAGACATCAAATTGTTTTGCAGATGGGTAAGGGCTTTGTGGTCGCCTGCTAAATAGGGAACGCTTCACCCAGTGGCGGAACTGCTGGTGGCGCAGCTGGTGTATTGCACAGGTGCCTGCGGCAATGGAGGGGCCTTCAGCAGGTGGCTGTAGCAAAGATGGAGGTGGTTGGGCCAGGGGAGAGGAGGGGGTGATGGGCATACAATATATAAGGGTAGGTGATGGGCATACAATATATAAGGGGAGGTAATGGGCACACAATATATAATGGGAGTGATTGGCATCAGAATATTTCTCTCCACATGCCCCATGTGCTACGATTGTGCCAGCAGATCCCTTTACATGCCCTTTATGTGCCATACATACCCTTCACATACCCTTTATGTGCATCAGTCCTCTCCCGTTGCACATTATGCACCATCCCGCTTCTCCTTATGCTCTTTATGTGCTATTTATAAGCAGATTCCCTTGAATAATGTCCTCTGGTCTATAATATTATCCAAGTGTGGGTGACAGTCTGGGCATTAGCATTGATTATGTGGATTTTTTCCCCTCACATAGAGAATTTATCCTGCTATGTATCTCCATATTGAAGTTGACTCTGGAAGAAGAAATAAACACTTCACCGATCTGGCTTAGCACACAGTGGAAAAGACCACTCATCGTGAAGAGTACAGTAAGTCAGACTCATAAAGATTATATATATATATATTTATTTATTTTATTTATATATTTATTTATTTTTCTACATAATATGGGGAAGGTGAGGGGGGCACGAGTGCTCTCATCCAGGGTACTGGAAAGTCTAACTATGGCTCTGCTCCTCCCCGTCCTCATAGCAGAGTGGTAGGTGAATAGATGCAGCTACACAGTATGGGGAGAGCCTGGAGGCAGTGTAGCATCTCCGGGAGCACTGTGTACACCTAGAGTGTAATGAAAATGAGGGGTATCACAAGACCATGTCCCTTTCAATGAGGTCATGCCCCTTTTTTTGGGCTTGAGCAAGTAGTCCTTAATCTGGGGTTTTTTAGGGGGTGGGGGGGAACACATTGTTGCACCTGGGCTGGCTCCACCGCCAAATAACACAATCTCCACCACTTAAAGCTTATTTAAATATTTAATTTGAAAATATGAAATAACATTTTTATGCATTATGCACGTATGCTTGTAATATTTTACAAGTTAAAATAATTGCAAAACTCTGACAACCCAAGCTTACTGAAAAGCAACAGCGCAATGTGTTGGTCAAAACATGTACTACAGTATAGTTAGCAAGCCAAACTCATATATACACCAAGGGTCGTATTCAATTAGCGGCGAAAAGCCATTTTCTGCGAAAAAGTTTAGCCAGCAGAAACTTATCCCCGTATTCAATTGTTGCGACTTTTCGTCGGTGTGAAAACGCAATGCAATGTACCCAGCGGCAAAGTTTCGCCTATGAATAGCAGGCGGAAAAAAGTGCAGAAGTGAGGTTTTGGGGTGCAAAGGTGGGGAAACCACCCTGCACCCTTAGGACAGGTCCCCAAAGGTAAATTGGGTCAAAAAAATCTGAAAAAAATTAAACGGACACCCCATAAAATGACTTTAAAAAGGGGGCGAAAAAGTACAAAGTTGGGGTACAAACTTAAAAACTAGCAAAATAGACTTAGGGGGGGTCTGCAAGTATGGGGGAGGTGTTTTTTTGATTGCAGGTGCTTGCTGAAGGTACGTTTTTCACGCTATTTTGCGAATTTTTACCATGTTTGCACCCATTTTCATGTACCCCAAATTTGCTGGGACTAGTTATTTTCACCCCAAAAAACTGCTAAATGCTATTCTTCACCACATATGCAAAGACGCTAATTACCAACTAATGAGAGCATTTAAGTACCCCAAAAAGCTTCAGCAGGGCTATTCGGGGGTTTCACCCATGATCCCCAATGTTAGTGCATCTTTTGGGGGGTGACAGGCTGATTTCCCCAAAGCTGACAGCACTTTTCGCCTGTTTGCGTTTCACCGGGACGCGTTTTCACGTCCTTTGGAATTGAATACGGGGATAAGCAGGGACGCTCCCAAGTTTCCGCCGTAAAGACACGCGATGTAGGCGTAATTAAATACGGCCCTAAGATGTATATATATAGGAGACACGGAATCATGACAAAAAGTATCTTTTGCACACTGATATCCACCTTGTTGTGTTTTATCCAACTGTAGAGATTAAGGGGTCTATTTACTAAGCAGTGTTAGGAGACAGAGTGAAAGGTGATAAGAAAGTGAAAAGGTGCCAGCCAATCCGCTCCCAACTGTCATCTCACAGGCTGTGTTTGAAAAATGACAGTTGGGAGCTGATTAGGGTTCTATGTACTAAGCCTTGGAGAGAGATAAAGTGGATGAAGATAAAGTACCAACCAATCAGCTTCTTACTGTCATATTTCAAACACAGCCTGTAAAGTGACAGAACCTGATTGGTTGGTACTTTATCTCAGTCTACTTTATATCTCTCCAAGGCTTAGTACATAGACCCCTTAGTTGTCAACTTTTATGCTCATATTAGGGTGTTTACAGTAGTGGTAATAATAATAATAATAATAATAATAAAAATAATAATAATAATAATAATAATAATAATAATATAAAAGACTGTGAAAAAACATATCTAGCCTAAGAATGTTTTCCACACCTAATTTGTCCTATTGAAAGTGTCTGTCTCCTTCACCTTCACAAATGAAGTAAACACTTATCATTCGTATTGTTCATCAGACTTTGTTTTCACACAAATTTTGACCCAGAACACTGACCTACAAAATCGAGCTGTTTGCAAATATTTATTTTGGACAAATAGTATCAGCATAAAACGCAAAATGAGTTAAATAAAGCATTGTGCTGGAGAAAAGCAAACATTTAGATGAAGCAGTCAGAGGTTTATGAGACAAGTTCTCGCTGGATGTCAGCAAAACAGACAAGAGTCATAATGAAAATTAGACAGTTATGAAGTTATTGCACTACAAGGTCAGAACAGAGTGTAGATGTAGTCTTCAATTATTAAATCATTTCAATATGAAAAACTTTTACAATATGATCTTATCAGTGTCATCACAAATGGGTCACCACAAATGAGTTAACAAAAATATGGCTCCAAACACATTGTCAATTTACATTGTAAATCTGCTGCTGCCTACTTCACCCTTAGGAGCAGTGGCGTAAATTCATCTCAGACGCCCGGAGGCAAGTTATCGTTGGTGCCCCCCCTCCCCCAAATGTATCTGGTCCCGGTAGCTAACGCTATCTCAAGGTGGCATTAGCTGCTGTTGCCCATGAGCTACAGATCGCAAAAAGTATCAGGAGAGGGATCCCTAGCATCCCTCCCTGGCACTCTCCACTCAGACCACTCATGCACAGTAGCGCTGAAGGAGAAGTGAAGGGTTGTGTATAGATCCCCTTAAGTTAATGTGCCTGGAACACATGCAAAGGTATGTAGCTCTCCCATCGTATACCAGGGACACAAGATAAGGGATAACATTGCAACATTGTCTATTATAAAGATGGGGACTGCACTGAGGAATGAAATGTATGTTCATATGTATGAAGAGTGACCTCAGCTACAGCTCCAGGGTTAATTAGGAGTATTTACAGCTATGCATTAGTCACAGATAGTGACCGGTATAGTGCAATTAGCATGAGGCTCAGAGTCCTCCTGATGGAGGTGAAAGCCACCTGATGTGTGATGGGGAACCCACCTGATACCGCCGGTCTTTGAGGACTGAGTTTGAGTAAAGATACTGTAAGGCTGCCACTGTGGTGGGACTACAGATCACAAAATGCCCAGTGGGAAGTTGCTCCACTAAGATCTGCCCCTAGACTCAGTCACTGGTGCCCCAGGCTGCCTCCCATGTCCTCTTACCCGCAGCTCCGTCTGGTGCATCACTGCATCCTTCTTGACATCCAGCTCCTGGAAGATCTGCAGCCACGTTTATGCTCAGGCCCGCCGCACAAGTCCATAGGTAGAGTTTCTACCAGGGGTGGGTGGGACGGGGAGTTGTGGGTGAGAGGGATAACAGGGACTGCTGCACGGGTCGACGGCTAGAGCTGCCGCCAGGGAAGAGGGATGAGGAATTTTGGGTGAGGGGGGGCATAGGGACTGCTGCTTCCAATTGTTTTTAGATTGAACTTGTGTGAGTGTGTGTGTGCGTGCGTGTGTGCATGCGTGTGTGTGTGGGGTCTCCCCTCTCACCAAGTGCATGGTTAAATAGCAGCCAAAGAAGAGCACCGTAGAGCTAAAGACTGCAAATCAACCTCCTGATACAGTGTAATCAGCTTCTTCCCAAGCAAAGCCCCCCACGTCTCCCATGCACTGTACTGTCATGCAATATTAAAACAATTATGCAATGCTGATGTGTACCATATACTACGGTGCTCCCAATTGCTACCTACTGTATATGCACAACCCCTGTGAGTTATATAATCTATATACTCCTTTTCATGCCTTTTATTTATTATCATTCATCAACCCATGACACAGCTATTGTGTATCTACAAATCCCTGCAATATTGTATGGCTCATGTATATATCTTGCAGTCCTCTAACCAACAAAGGGCTACAAGTCTCACTTCAAATTATTTTGTTGAGAGTCGTTAATTAATTCAGTGGAACATACAGGCAGTGTGGTGGCCACCCCTTCCTTTTCCTCAGGTCTTCTCCTAACCTGGGAGTTCCAGCCTGTCAATCATGGAAGGAGCCCCATCCCCTCCAGACTACACGAGGAGCTGCTGTCACATTACTTGGTGAGGAAAATGTATATGTTTGTGTGTGTGTATAGATGTGTGTGTGTATAGGTGTGTGTCTGTCTATGTATGTGTGTGTATATGTATGTGTGTGTATATAGGTGTGTGTCTGTCTATGTATGTATGTGTCTGTATATAGGTGTGTGTCTGTCTATGTATGCATGTATGTGTGTGTTTGTATATAGGTGTGTGTCTGTCTGTATGTATGTATAGGTGTGAGTCTGTGTATGTAATGTATGTGTGTGTATAATATAGGGGTGAGCGGGTTCGGAATACTGAAATCCAAGCCCCCCCGATCCGAGGCCGATCCGAGTCAGGCTCGACTTTTCCCGCCTGACTCGGATCTGAAATCGAGGCAAAACATCATCATCCCGCCTTCCGGGTCTCGCGGGCTTTGGATTCTATATAAGGTACCCGCGTCGGCTCCATTTTCTCACTCGGCTGTGGACAGTGAAGAGGGAGGGTGGGAGTTATTATTATTTATTATTATTATCCTTTATTTATATGGCGCCACAAGTGTTCCGCAGCGCCTTACATAGTACATAGAACTAATAGGTGAACAAGAAACAAGTAACTTACAGTACATTACAGTGCAGGACAAGGACACGACTTATATACATTGCTGAAATAGTGATTAAAGCACTCACAATAAGCTGCCGGGAGTTGGCGGTGCCGTGTAAGGTGCCCTAATGGGTAGTAGAGAGTAGAAGAAAATGTAAAGAGAAGCACATGAGGGAAGAGGTCCTTGCTCATGAGAGCTTACATTCTATGGGGAGGGGCGGGCAGACAGACAGGCATGACACAGAAGGGGAAGATAGGAAGGAAAGAGCATGAGGTGGGTTAGGATGAGTACTGAAAGGCCTTGATGAAGTAGTGGGTCTTGAGAGCCCGTTTGAAGATTTGTAGAGAGGTGGAGAGTCTGATAGGGAGAGGTAGAGCATTCCAAAGGTAGGGAGCAGCACGGGCAAAATCTCGGATGCGGGAGTGGGAGGAAGTAATCAGTTGGCAAGAGAGGCGGCATGCATTAGTTGAGCGAAGTGGGCGGACGGGAGTGTGAAGGGAGAGAAGGTCAGAAATTTATGCGGGAGAGGATTTGGTGAGGGCTTTGTAGGCAAATGTAAGAACCTTGAATTGGCATCTGAAGGGGAAGGGGAGCCAGTGTAGGGCTTGAAGGAGAGAGGAAGCAGATGTAGAGCGTCTGGAGAGGAAGATGAGCCGAGCAGCAGCATTGAGAACAGATTGTAGTGGAGAGAGGTGAGAGACTGGGAGGCCAGCTAGGAGAAGGTTACAGTAGTCCAATCTGGATATGACCAGTGAGTGGATGAGGGTTTTAGTGGCATCCTGGGTGAGGAAGTGTCTAATCCTGGAGATATTTTTTAGGTGAAAATGGCAGGACTGCGAGAGGTACTGAATGTGCGGTTTAAAGGAGAGGGAGGAGTCTTGGATAACTCCAAGACAGCGCACTTTGGGGCTAGAGGAGTTAGTTGTGCCATCAATAGATAATGAAATTGTGGAAAGTGATGTAGTGGAAGAGGGTGGGAAGATGATCAGCTCAGTCTTAGACATGTTAAGTTTAAGAAAGCGCTGGGACATCCACGAAGAGACAGCAGAGAGACAGTTGGAGATATGGGTAAGGAGCGAGGGGGAGAGCTCAGGGGTGGAAAGGTAAATTTGAGTATCATCTGCATAGAGATGATATTGGAGGCCAAAGGAGTTAATGAGTTCACCTAAAGAGGATGTATATAGGGAGAAAAGGAGAGGTCCAATAACAGAACCTTGGGGAACTCCTACCTTGAGGGGAAGAGGAGTCATGAGAGGACACAGCGAAGGAATGATCAGAGAGGTAGGAGGAAAGCCAGGAGAGGGCAGTGTCACGTAAACCGAGAGAGTAAAGGATTTGCAGGAGGAGAGGGTGGTCAAATGCAGTGTCAAATGCAGCAGAGAGGTCAAGGAGAATGAGCAGAGAGTAGTGGCCCTTGGATTTGGGGAGGGGTGGTAAGGGCAAGGAGGGGGAGGAGAGCTGAGGGTCTGATGTGATATGATGTCCTCACGTATGGAATCAATTTTAGATGTAAAGTAGGTGGCAAAGTCGAGGGCAGAGAGCAAGGAGGGAAGGCAAGGAGGGGAAGGGCAGAGTAGGGAGTTGAAAGTGGCAAAGAGACGCTGGGGGTTTGAGGACTGGGAGGAGATGAGGTTCTTGAAATGTGTTTGTTTGGAGAGAGACAGGGCAGCACTGTAGGAAGAGAGAATAAATTTGAAATGGAGGAAGTCAGCCTTAGAGCGTGACTTTCTCCACTGACGCTCTGCAATTCTTGAACACTTTTGTAGGTATCTGGTGCATTTGGAATGCCAGGGTTGTGGTGTGGATCAGGACAGGAGAGAGAAATGATAGGGGAGAGAAGAGAGTCCAGCAGGGAGGAAAAAGCAACAGTGTCAATAGCCTCAATATTACGCTTAGTAATGGTAGCCTTAGGAGTTAGAGGAGGGGAAGGAGAGAGGGATAGGTTAAAAGAGAGAAGGTGAAGGTCAGAGAGGGGGAATGGGCAATTGGAGTAATCAGAAATATCACAACGGTGAGTAAAGACCAGGTCAAGTGAGTGCCCACTCACATGGGAGGGTGAGGAGATCCATTGGGCGAGACCAAATGAAGAGGTGAGGGTAAGGAGTTTAGCTGCAGAGGATTCTGTGGGAATATCAATAGGAATATTAAAATCACCTAGGATAATGGAGGGAAGATCAGAGGAGAGAAAGTGAGGGAGCCAGGAAGCGAAGTTGTCAAGGAATTTGGAGGGAGAGCCAGGGGGACGGTAAATGACAGATACTCTGAGGTTTACTGGTTGGAAGAGGCGTATAGCATGAACCTCAAATGTGGGGAATGTAAGGGATGGTTCAGAGGGTATTAGCTGGTAGGAATAACTGGTGGACAGAAGGACTCCAACACCACCACTATGGCGACCCCCAGGCCGGGGGGTGTGGGAGAAGGAAAGGCCCCCAGATGATAGAGCAGCAGGAGAAGTGGTGTCAGAGGGTGAGATCCAAGTTTCAGTGATGGCTAGGAGATTCAGAGAGTTGGCGATAAAAAGGTCATGGGTGGGGAACAGTTTATTACAGACTGACCTGGCATTCCAGAGGGCACAGGATAGAGAGATAGCATTTGTGGGGGAGATGTGAATAAGATTATCCGGGTTGCTGTGACGTGGAGGTAAGATTAATTTGGGGGACCGATATGAATAGAGTTTAATGATGGTGCGGGCACCTGAGCTAGAAAGGGAACCTGTAGGTGGTGAGCAGGGAGGGAGAAGTGGATGGCAGTGGGGTGAAGTGACAGGGAGAGTAGTGTAGGAGGAGGGTTTAGTGGTGGGGTAGTAGGACAATGGGGGGGTAGAACAGGAAGAAAGTGGAGTAATGGGAGAGGAGGGGAGAGTAGGCTGACAGAGGAGGGGGGGAGAAGGGAAGGAGGAGGTGGAAGAGATAAGGGGGAAAGGATAGAGGTGGAAGCAGGGGGCAGAACAGAGGATTAGGTAGAGACTGAGTGAAGGACGAAGTTGACGAAAACCTTATCATGGTGTTTATAAGTAAACAAGAGGAATGAAATTTGGAAATGTAAATGAGATATGAGTGCAAGAAATTTGTAGGAATGCAAGAGAAAAAAAACAGTGATGTATCAAAAAACAGTATCAATATATCTGCAGAATAACAAGATTGTTATAGGGAGGATTAAAAGTGGGGATCTAATGTGTGCAGAATTTGAAAAATAATGCAGATTGTAAGCAGATAGAGAATGTGAGGGTAGGCAGGAGAGCTGCGATAAAGGACAGTGTTTCAAAGTAGATAGATGTAAACTGACATGGGAAAAAGTACGATACGCATTGAATTGTATGCGAGAATCAGAAGGCCAGCATTATTAATAACAATAGAAGTGTTCTTGCTGTGATTGTAGAGGGAGTCCAGTTGTAGTCTGAGTCTTTAGAATGTTGAGGTTTGTTGCTTGATGGACCTTTTCTCCTTCTGTTTTTCCTCGGTTGAACGCAGGTCTAACGCTAGTTATGCACTTAAAAACACTGCACTTTGAAAAAAGCTGCACCCAGCCAAGGCTGGGTGCAGTTAGGGCTGGCTAGGCTGTGTAGTGTAGTGTTGTGCTGTGCTGCTATTGTCCATAGGGGCTGTGTCCACTCCTCCAAAGTCCATAGGGGCTGGCTGTGTTGTGCTGTGCTGTGCTGCTGTTGTTCATAGGGGCTGTGTCCACTCCTCCAAAGTCCAAAGGGGCTGGCTGGACTGTGTTGTGCAGTCAGTTGTCCATAGAGGCTGTGTCCACTCCAAAGTCCTGTGCAGTGTCCCAGTCCTAAAGGGGTGCTGTAGTGTTGTCCAGGGGGTGCTCTGTCCATCAGGGGTGCTCCCCCCAAGTGCAAAAAAAATAAATATTTTTTCTGTCTTTGTGAATTGTGTGCACTGTGGCTGTATGTGCATCAACAAAGGAGCAGTGCCAAGCGTGCGCCTGTGTCCCATAAGTAAAGGGCCGGCTGGCTTGTCCATTAAAGGGTGCTGTAACCCCCAAAGGGCACTCCAAACAAAATAAAAAAATATTTTCTGTGTTTGTGAATTGTGTGCACTGTGGCTGCACGTGCATCAACAAAGGAGCAGCGCCAAGCGTGCGCCTGTGTCCCATAATTAAAGGGCCGGCTGGCTCGTTTCTTAAAGGGTGGTGTAACCCACAAAGTGCACTAGTCTCCAACAAAAATAAAAAATTATTTTCTGTGTTTGTGTGCGCCTTAGCCGCACGTATATATCAATATAACATAAATGGAGGACCAAACTTTCTCCGATAAAAATAAAATAGGGAAAGATCGAGAATCACTTCCTCCTAGTGCTATTGCTGCTGCTGGGAGTTGTTCATCATCCCAGAGAGGAAGTAGGAACACCACTACTTTTACTAAACAATTGACCCTCCAACAGTCCTTAGCGAGGAGGATGAAGTACGACAGCAGTCATCATGAAGCAAAACGTATAACTGAGGCCTTAACTGCTATGTTGGTGTTAGACGTGCATCCGGTATCCGCCATTAGTGCAGTGGGATTTAGACAATTAATGGAGGTAGTGTGTCCCCAGTTCCAAATCCCGTCTAGATTCCACCTGCATCCTCAAAGCAGCAGCGACCAGCGTGCGTCTGTCTGTTAAAGGGTGGTGTAACCCTCAAAGTGCGCTCCACAAACAAAAACATTCTTCTTTTTTTTCTGTCTTTGTGAAATGTGTGGGCTGTAGCCGCACCTGCATCCTCAAAGCAGCAGCGACAAGGGTGCATCTGTCTGTTAAAGGGTGGTGTAACCCTCAAAGTGCGCTCCACAAACAATAAAAAAATTCTTCTTTTTTTTTCTGTCTTTCTGAAATGTGTGGGCTGTAGCCGCACGTGCATCCTCAAAGCAGCAGCGACAAGCGTGCGTCTGTTAAATGGTGGTGTAACCCTCAAAGTGCGCTCCACAAACAATAAAGAAAATCTTTTTTTTTCTTTCTATGTGAAATGTGTGGGCTGTAGCCACACCTGCATCCTCAAAGCAGCAGCAACAAGCGTGCGTCTGTCTGTTAAAGGGTGGTGTAACCTTCAAAGTGCGCTCCACAAACAATAAAAAAATTCTTCTTTTTTTTCTGTCTTTGTGAATTGTGTGGGCTGTAGCCGCACCTGCATCCTCAAAGCAGCAGCGACAAGCGTGCGTCTGTCTGTTAAAGGATTACATCGGTGACAGGAGCCAAGTAGGCTTGTCGGACAGTCCGTACATGTACTGGCAGGAAAAAGAGGCAATTTGGAGGTCCATGTACAAACTGGCTCTATTTTACCTGAGTTGCCCCCCCTCCAGTGTGTACTCCGAAAGAGTGTTTAGTGCAGCCGGGAACCTTGTCAGCGAAAGGCGTAGGAGGTTGCTTCCACAAAATGTGGTGAAGATGATGTTCATAAAAATGCATTTTCAACTCTTCCAGGGAGACCAGCCTCCATAACGTACAGAGGCACCTGTGGTGGTGGATTCCAGCGGGGACGAATTAATACTCTGTGAGGATGAGGATGTACACAACACTGAAGAGGGTGAGGAATCGGTGAATGAGGAGGATGAGGACGACATCTTGCCTCCGTAGAGCCAGTTTGTGCAGGGACAGATTAATTGCCAGCTTGTTTTGTGGGGGCCCAAACGAACCAATCATTTCAGCCACAGTCGTGTGGCAGATCCTGGCGATTAAATGATTGGTTTGTTAAAGTGTGCATGTCCTGTTTATACAACATAAGGGTGGGTGGGGGGGCCCAAGGACAATTCCATCTTGCACCTCTTTTTTTTCTTTGCATTATGTACAGTTTGCGGCCTAGTTTTTCAAACTGCCATCCTGTCTGCCACTGCAGTGTCACTCCTAGATGGGCCACGTGTTTGTGCCGCCCACTAGTGTCGCATAGCATAGTCATCCAGCTACCTCGGTGCAACCTTTTGGACATAAAAACACTATTGTGAGGTGTGAGGTGTTCAGAATAGACTGGAAATTAGTGGAAATTAAGGTTATTGAGGTTAATAATAGCATAGGAGCAGAAAAACCCACAAATTCTGTGATTTTAGCTGTTTTTATGCTTTTTTTAAAAAAAATACAGATCCAAAACCCAGAACCCAAAACATGGAAGGGTGGTTTTGGCAAAACCAATCCAGATCCAAAACACAAAGAAAGATCCAGATCCAAAACCAAAACGCAAAACACGAAAAGTGACCAGTGCACACCCCTAGTATAATATAGGTGTGTGTCCCTGTGAATGTATGTTTGTCTGTGAGTAAGTATGTGCGGATATAGGTGTGTGTCTGTATATAGGTGTGTGTCCCTGTGTGTGTATGTATGTATATATAGGTGTGTGTATGCATGTGTGTATATGTATGTATATAGGTCTGTGTAATTATGTATATGTGTATGTATTGTGATAGGATCACTGGTAAAGTGGTCTGTGACAGGGACATTTGTCCCAGATTCCTGTCCTATGTGTTTAAAATCCCCAGGAGAAAGTCTGCAGTGTAGCAGGCTTGAGTTTCGGCTTTTTGAAAAGCCGGTTTGGGACCTGGGGGTTGTGGGTGAGAGGAGAGGGAGGGCTCCAACCACGGCCACTCCAGGTTTTGGTTCTCGCAGCCTGGTATCAGGCTTGTTAGTTTTCCACCTGAGAGTGGCCAATATAAGCCTAGTGTGTTGAGGGCTGATTGTCTCACCTGGGAGAGCAGACAGGGAGTTTGCTCAGAGACACTTGGAAAACCTATCTGTGAGTGTTGTGCTGTGCTTTGTTGCTGGCGAGGGTATTAGGCCCTGCCAGGTTCTGGTAGTGAGGGAACTACCTGTGAAGTTAGTGCCCCGACAGGGCTAGGATTTATATTTATGTTTTCTTTATGTTTCTGACATTGTACAATAAAGACTGGCGCCGACCAGCTTGTACTTGCATCCAGACTGGTGTGCTGCTTCCCTGCTGCTGTGTGTGTGTGTAAGGAAGGAGTCCTCTACCCAGGAGAGGGACCCCCTAACCTAACTGTGTCACAGTATATAGGTGTGAGTCTTTGTATGTATGTGTGGGTATATAGGTGTGTGTCCCTGTGTATGTATATATGTATGTATGTGTGGATATAGGTATGTGTCTGTATGTGTGTCCCTGTGTATGTATCTATGTATGTATGTATATAGGTGTGTGTATGTATGTGTGTATATAGGTGTGAGTGTATGTATGTGTGTGTGTATATAGGTGTGAGTCTATGTATGTATGTATGTATGTATGTGTATATATAGGTGTGAGTCTGTGTATGTATGTGTGTGTATATAGGTGTGAGTCTGTGTATGCACGTGTGTGTATATAGGTGTGAGTCTGTGTATGTGTGTGTGTATATAGGTGTGAGTCTGTGTATGTATGTGTGTGTAGGTGTGAGTCTGTGTATGTATGTGTGTATATATAGGTTTGAGTCTGTGTATGTATGTATGTGTGTGTATATATAGGTGTGAGTTTGCGTATGTATGGAATGGGATTGAAATACCGGTGGCTGTTCAGCCAAATCCCAACTGCAGAATCCCGAAGGCTGAAGATACTGAGGGAAGGTAAGTACCTTAACCCTACCACTTTCCCCCCTAACCCTCCCTTAGTGGTACCTAACCCTAAAACTCCCGGGGTGGTGCCTAGCCCTAAGTCCCCCCGGGGGTGCCTATACCTAAACCCCCACTCCCCACACCCTAAACCTAACCCTCCTGGGGGGGTACTTATCCACAATGTCCCCTCAGTGGTGCCCAATGCTACCCCCCCTCTCCCACTCCTAACCCTACTTCCCTGGGGTGGTGCTAACCCTAATACCCCCCGGGTCATGCCTAAAGCTAACCCCCCCTGCGCGATTGCTGTGGGGAGCAGGGGTGGTAAGGTCAGTCTTTGCCTAGAGCGTCCAGACACCTTGCACCGGCCCTGCTTACAGTACAATCACAAGCAATGCTCTCTCTATCTCTGCAAGTATCAACCTGCTTCACAGATAGAGAGAGACATACTAGAGGAACTGACCAGTATCTTGGTGGCATCTGATGTAAAAGAAACCTGATTCAGCATTTTGGATATGCTAAAGGAGGGATGGGAACAACAGGGACCTAGAGAACCAAACGTGGTACAATTTTTGTTTCTCAAATGTACAAAAGGTTGGGGAAGATAAGTCCTTTGGTTTGCCAACACTTATAAAAAGCGCGAAGTCGACAGAAGAAAAATTATGATGCTGGTTTTAGTGCCGACCCAAGAGAGTAAGTTCTTTGCTTATTGGCAGGGGCCCTATGAGGTGGTAGAGGCAGTTGACCCTGTGAACTAAAAGGTCAGTCATGGAGGGATAGAGGAAGGAAGAGCATATATGTCATGTTAATCTATTGAAAACCATGACATGATGAAGATTCAGTACCAGGGTTGTTGAGTACGGTAGTGGAAAAGTCCTCAATTACCGTAGAATTTACCTTGTCCACAGAGCAAAAGCGGCAGGTGGAGGAGATGAAACGATGGAACAGGGATGTGTTCTCTATTCTACTAGAGCTAACAGCTTTGATCAAACATAATATTGTCATGCCTCCTGGGGTAGTAGTGAAACAAATGCCCTACCGGATCCCTGAGGCAGATGAAGTGCAGTTAGAAAGAAGGAGTAATTGAGGAGTCTACCAGTGAATTGTGTAGCCCAATTATGCTGGTTACAAAACCTAATGGCAGCTTACGATTCTGCATTGACTTTAGAAATTAAACAGCGTATCCCAGTTTGATGCCTATCCGATGGCCAGAGTGAATGAACTGGTGGAAAGTTTTGCTGGCAGCAAATATTTAACCACTCTGGATCTCACAAAGGGCTACTGGCAAATTCCTCTTACACCCACAGCCAGGGAAAATACAGCCTTTTCTATCCCTGAAGGCCTTTTCCAGTACAAATTCCCACCCTTTCGTTTGCAAGGAGCACCAGCCACTTGTACTGGATGGATTTGAATGAATACTTCACAGAGTGGTAGCATTGGATCCCAGAAGACATACTATGGGGTTGATGTCCCAGACAGACCTCCTGTTGGTGTATGCTGGGCAGAAATTTGACCCGGGAATGCAGGCCAGAACTTTTACCCGGGGAGCCTGTTCTGGGCCTTCCACTAGATGATTTGGATGAAAACTTCACAGTGGGGTGGCAATGGTCTGGGATGCCTAATGGAGTGGTTGGAGTCCTGATCGGAACCTCTCATATAGGTCTTTTATTTTTATTTCTTTGCAGGGCTGCTCTTAGCTTCTACCTTTTTTTAGTGCAGATGTTACTGAAGGTCTCACATCCCTTTGTCAAATTTCTCAATCAAGGGGTGTTTTAGTCACAGGATTCTTAATAGTGGACAAGTGGACCATGGGATATTTCTATACCCAATTTCATAACCTCTCAGAAAGACCTTATCTATTTCCTGACCAGATGTATGAAAGGGTTATATGAAGGTCTGGTTTTAGAATTTACAATCCAGGACACTCTGACTTCAGGGGTGATAAAATGGAGAGGAGAATTTACTGGCAGATGCCTTTAACATACAACCATTTCCAACTGTCCCAAGATTTTTATCTGGCCTCTCCTGGCATGTGCTATATAAAGTTATATAAGAGTACTCAATTTTTTTGAGTGATCAGGATCAGGGAGCCTGTTGCTAGGTAGTTTTCTCTGCTCTGGGAGTTTTATTATTCTTTGACAGTTAGCCAAATCAGTTTTTAAGGGGGCGTGCATAATTAGGTACCTATTTAATTTAATCAAAGAACAGCGCAAGGATATTGTGAGTAGGAAAATACTGCATGTAATGGTTCAAGTCTATGAATTTATTAAAATAGTAAACATGAATAATTTAAACATAAATAAAATACTGTGAGTGCACAATATATATGTGGATGGGAAGAGTCCCATGAGGTGAATCTCTGGTATCATTGGTAGACCTTTGTCTCAGGTCTAAAATGCATAACTTTGTCCAAAACAGATTAATTCCATACCATTCAAATGGAGCAGTCCTGCAAGAGAAATGAAACTTTGCAGCTCTGTGTAATCCCACTGATTGGGTGAACTCGCTGTAGGGGTGATGTTGTGATAGGAGGTTAATTCCAGCAACTACGTTTTGATTTGATCCAGCCTCTTTTTCAGTTGAAAGCCCCTCCCTCCCTACCCATAACTGTGTGTTTGTGATTTGTTTGTCTTTACTAATCAATTTTAATGCAGTAGGCAGGAAGGCAGTTACTAACCAGTGGTCACATGTGGCGTATGTGGGGAACTTGCCCCTTTGAAGGACGGCGGGTGTGTCCTACCTATGCAAGGTGGACAATTGGGCAATTTTCTTTGCAGAAGCATCCGTACTTTGCCATAATAAGGGGTGGTGAGTCCTTTAAAGCGCAGGCTACGCATATAAAAAGAGGGGGGGCATTTTAGTCACCCCTATTTATGGTAAGAAGTATTTTGCTAGAGCTGGGTTTGGTAGCATCTTCTTTGCCACCCTTTATTAAAATAAAATAAGGTTTTGCAATTAATAAATATATGACCTTGAACCAAAGCAGTTGTTGTCAGTGTCTTTATTTTAGAAGTTTAATTTAGCATAAGGTGGTTGTTATGGTTTTCACAATGAATTAATGGACGCCTTAGGTACATAACTAAAACTTTGGCTTTGATTTAAAATGGTTCTAGCTGCAGACTGTATCAGTGCCAACTTAGAGGCATTGATGAGCTGTTACTTTCTATGTTTACACTGAAGATGATGAAGAGGAAGGGCCAGTAGAATGTGTCTTCTTTCTTTTACCCTTTTTGAACTCACTCAGGCAACTCATAAGAGAGTACTGGAGCAAATCTGCTCCTGAATACATGTTCCCCCCAGTGGCATTGATGAGGTTGAGTTGAACTCCATCTTAGTCACAGGCAGCTGACTGCCTGTGAGTAGAAAACAGTTTGCTGCAGGAGCCCCTGTCACTGCGTGACTATCGATTGCTGTGGGGACCGTTCTCATAGGAGGGCAGAACAGAGGCCTTTAGCACTACTTCACTTAAATTATGTGCATGAAGTAGTGCTAAAGCCCTTTGGGTAGTGCTAAAGCCCTTTGTATACTTAAGTTAATATAAGTATACTTATATTAACTGGAGGGTGAGGTGGGTTTAAGGATGTAATGTATTAGGAGAAGTGTAAACATATCTGGGGGTAAGGTAGGTTGGGTGGGGTATAGTAATATATGAGGGGGTGTGATGTGGGTTGGATGCGGTATAGTAATGTATCAGTGGGGTGAAGTGGGTTTTGTGGAGTATAGTAATGTATAATGAGGGTGTATACTTATACTATCTTGTAGGTTGGGGGTGCAGTAATGTACAGTATCATGGGGGATGTGTATTAATATTTTTTGGGGGTGGGTTGAGGGGTATAGAATTGTATCTTGGGGGCTCTGTAGAAATATTTTGTGTGGGGTATATTAATATTGCGGGTTGCATACTATGTTTATGTATATATATATATAATATATATATAGGGTCCTTTGCCATGTTCTGCTATAAAGAACATGACTCATTCCCTGGAGCAAAGAAAATACAGGGGAAAAGATGTTGCTGTTCCCTGCTGGATACCTGTCACAAGTCGCCGCACTGCGAATGCAGGGCGAGGCGAACACCAGGCTAGCGTTTGCTGAAGACATTCCTCCCTCCTGTCCGTCATTTTGGGATCTTTGTGGATTGGCTCCAGCATCTATTTCCTCCTGGTGCAAATGCTGCTCTGATGCCGGTGATAGAGTTTTCGTTTTTCCGGTTCTGGCATTGTCTCCTGTTATCTAGTCGAGCTCCAGTGCGGGAGGGTTAGGGTTAGGCTGCAGGAGGGGTTGGTTAGGGGTAGACTGCAGGAGGGTTAGGGTTAGGCTGCATGAGCGTTAGGCTGCGGGAGGGGAGGGTTGGGCTGCAGGAGGGTTAGGGTTAGGCTGCAGGAGGGGAGGGTTATACTGCAGGAGGGCTAGGCTGCAGGAGGATTAGGCTGAGGGAGGGGAGGGTTAGGCTGCAGGAGGGTTAGGCTGAGGGAGGGGAGGGTTGGGCTGCAGGAGGGTAAGGCTGAGGGAGGGGAGGGTTGTGCTGCAGGAGGGTTAGGGTTAGACTGCGGGAGGGGAGGGTTGGGCTGCAGGAGGGCTAGGCTGCAGGAGGGTTAGGGTTAGGCTGCAGGAGGGGAGGGTTGGGCTTCAGGAGGGCTAGGCTGCAGGAGGATTAGGCTGAGGGAGGGGAGGGTTGGGCTGCAGGAGGGTTAGGGTTAGACTGTGGGGAGGGTTAGGGTTAGGCTGGAAGAAGGGAGGGTTGGACTGCAGGAGAGTTAGGCTCAAAATTTGTCGGGATGCCGCTGTTGTGATTCTGCACACAGATATATACAAGTGTGGCATATCAAATTAATCAGCACAGCCTCAGTACTGACAGCAGCAAAATGGCATGGGACCTGGCGGCTTACTTGTGCCAGGCATCTTGCACTGCCTGGTGCACTGAGGGTAGATGTGTGAGGACACAGCTGTACCTCTCATATTGTTTACCAAAATCTGCCCGGCATTTGTATTATGGGCCTGATTCACAGATGGTTGGTAAAGCAGCAGCTCTCGCAATAGCGATTGCAGGAATATGCAATGCTACTCTCTGCCTTCCCTTTGTACTCCACAGTGCGATGGAGTGTACGACCAGTGAGATGCCCACTTTCAGGCTGCGTGGTCTGTGAATTTTTATGGAGATTGTAAACACTCTAACTTTGACGCAACATCAGTAGCACCATCTACATTTGCGTTATACTAGGCTCTAGTCTATCTACTCTAATCCACCTAAACATGCCTCTGAAGCATTGGTTTTGCAATTGGAAATATAGCAGCATTCCCAGCCTGTGACACTCCCATAACATGCCCCGTTTTTTGCGTTCACTTTAGGTCACCACAAAGTCTCCACCTTGAATCGCCCAGCGATTGCAAACCCCTTCTCCAGTTTTAGTGATACAGTACACAATTGGGAATACCATAAGGGTTTCCGAGATATTTTTTTTTGCACACACAGTAGCAAATCATCGCTCAACTGTGTAAGCTTCGGCAGTGTCCTTCGTTGAAGTCAGGCCCTGTACTTGGAGATCCCAAGACGGCCGTCTTAAATCTCCTACTGACAGTGATTCACCTGTTTAGAAACTGCTAATGCAGGACAACATTTTGGATTGAGACGTCAACAAGGACCTTGCTTAGAAGCCGGATATCAACAGCCAGGACTCAGAGACCTGCGGGAGGCTGCTGCCAACTCAAAAGAGCTTGTAAGATATATTGGCTTAGCATTAGTTGGCTAACATTGGCCTGATCCTAAACTGGCAAAAGCAGTTTTACACGTATCTTCACTATGGAGAAATAGAGGTTACTTATCACTACACCAACTGGGACACAAATGCGGGCTTGTGGAGTTTATAATGAGAAGGATGAGTGTTATGGTTATTTAGCATTTTATGTGCTTTTCTTTGCTTTGTCTTGTTATATTAAATACATTTTGTCTTAATCATGAGGCACTTTTAGAATATTGTTATATTTATTAGCTGACACAGCGCAGGTTGTTACTTCTTTCCTACTCACTACAAAATTCCAAACCGCCTCTGGGAGCAGCGCCAGCACAAGAGCAGTTTTCGATATGGATCAGGTTTCCATGGCTGAGCAGCCACACACAACATCAGCTGGAGTGACGTAAATCACACTGCCACGCGACTCTGGAGCAGCGGAGTCACCTTCTCCTAAGTGACGTATAGCGCTTCTTCCTGCTATAGTGCATACTGCTGACTATAACAGTTCTGTGGGGGAGTAATAGTAGGCTGGGGCTGTTTCATGGTTTGGCCTGGGCTCCTTAGTTCCAATGATGGTAAATCCTAATGCTACAATTATATCTGAGATAATTGTGGACATCCAACCTTTGTGGCAACAGTTTGGGGAAAACCCTTTGAACATGAAAATGCACAAACTGAGGTGGTTGTTCCCTTCCTGTGTAGGATGAGTTTGCTTAGCACATAAAGTGTAATTGATGCAGAAATCAGTAAGTGTAATGTCAGTGTGAGATGGCGAGATGTTCGTGCTTAGTGGCTGTAACAATGGCTTACTGTATGTATAGTACATGTCAGTGGGCAGATGGTCTATATACAGCTAGGAGAGTCCTTATCACAGGTGTACACACACTGGTAATGTCTGCTAAACCTTATCTGGAGAACAGGAGAATTTGAAACTGGTTTATAAATATGCCGATTTGTTACTGTATATATGCCAAATTACTGTGTTATGTATATTGTCTGCTACACCTTAATCTTGATTGATTTCCCATCTGAATCAGGTTTAATTACTGTATATTACAACTATATAAATAATAAATGAATTGCGATTTACAAATTGAGTGAGAAATAAAAAGGAGACAGAGATTGGAAGTGACCAGATGTAGAAATCACTGTAAGGCTTTATTGATGTTATTGCCTTGTAAAGTTGTTTTTACAGGGGCCCCAGGTGTTACAGGGTGCACCAGGTGTTAGAGGATGCCCCAGGTGTTAGAGGAGGCCCCAGGTGTTAGAGGAGGCCCCAGGTGTTACAGAAGGATCCAGGTGTTAGATGAGGCCCCAGGTGTTATAGGAAGATCCAGATGTTAGGAGTGTCCAGGTGTTTCCATGCTCTTCATTCAAATCCAAACCCTTCTGTCTCCCGTAGAACAAAAAGCAGCTTTGCCTTCATCTGCTCATAGTTCTTATATGGAGGTAGGTACAGGCGATTATAGCTGCAGAGATAAGATGTGTTACGAAGGTTGGGATTAATCACCAGCATCATATACAAAGGTAAAGTTGGTCACACAATTCAGATATGCAGGCCAGACTGCCACATTACACTACGGGCATGGTACTAATACTGTACATATATAAGTCAATAAGCAATTGCATATTATAAGTACTGGGTAATAGGCACTTGCCATGTGTGGCCTCCTGGCAGAAATGATTTTCTCCCGCCTTTGGCAATGCAGAATTTCTGGTGGACATGTCTTCCTGCAATGATAATAATTGTTCATCAGGTTTCCTAGAACTACAGGACATTTGATCATGTTACAATCAGCCAATCGGACATTTACCCATCAATCCTGCAAAGCCACCCAGAGGTAAGTTGCTGTCGCCGGTCACAAATTGCAGCAGGCGTATCCGATCCTGGTTGTCCATCTCATTGACAAACTACATCAGGATGAAAGAGTCATCGTTATACAGTACATCATCCCAATAGTGGGAAATCAGATGCATTTGTACATGTGCGGATCTATGAGATTTCCATACCACCTGTCTTGCACAGTACATGTCACTGTGTCACAGTGATGCTGGATAAATAAATACTGGTATATATACATACAGTATAGAGTTGGGACAGATAGACAGCCATCTCGTACATATAACCACATGTAAGATATGTAATCTGCGTTACAGAAACATTAGCGCCACAAACAAAGCGTTGCCTGTCACAGAAGGAAAAGGGATGACCAATGGGCCTGTGCTAAGCAGGGATGACTGATCCATTGTCTGTAATCTCCTCTCCCTCCTGAGATGTGAGGGAAGGCGCCTACTGTGTGATATGTAACCATCTTTATCACCCACCATCCTGGCTCTCACAGCTCATGTCCCCAAAGGAGAAGGAGGATGGGGAAGAGGCCACAGGTTATGGTGTCTAGAGCTGGAGTGCTAAAGATCATGCATTAGGGGATATGGAACAGGAGACACATGTATTATAAGGCTAGGGCATATATATCACATGATGAGTTAATAAATGCAGTTATTTGATATGCCCAGAAACATAATATCATTATTATATATGACCTATCAAAAGGGTCACTTACCTGCCAGAACCAGATGACCTGTTTGCTGTTCCGTGTGTAGCACTGATAGACCGTGTTCCTCTGCCAGTCAAACATGTCTATGTCTTGTATACCGCACAGCATCACTTGCAAAACCAAATGCCATTCTCTTACCCTGTACTCCTAGGGCACTTCTGTAACTACCATCAGCCAAAGCCTATTTAGTATTTACCCACTGATGATAAACACCCTGTAGCACGCTCTGCTTACACATGACTCCCAGCGTGTTCCGTGTCCAGAGTGTAAGGATGTGCTGGGTACGTCACCTCTGTGCCAGCTAATATACTGTCACTTACACCTTTGACACTGACAGCATCTTACTATGCATCTCTCTAATCCTACTAATGATGGCCGTAATTGGGATTTGTGTCTCTTGTGGATGAATCCTGCACTTTCCCCTATTCAGTCTTATGGTAATCATCAGTGTGCGGCTGTTACTGTAATGGTTATTATCCCTATCACACATCTGTCCTATCTAACCCTATACATACTATGGCAGAGGAGCATGATATATACTCTCTCTCTCTCTCTCTCTCTCTCTATATATATAGTATATGCAGCAAGCTGTAATATCTCACCCCCTTAGTGTCCAGCATTACAGGTGATATTATACCTCACAATACTAACTTCTCCTATACGGAGTCACATTCCCAGCGGCTGAGCAACACTGTCTGTGGGATACAAAACTACAGTAGTGGTGAGTGATTCAATCTAGTTGAAGATAAGGGCATGAGAAAGAGCAGCAGCCACTTTATTAAGTGTATGTGTGAGGGGGGGAATGTTTAGTTAACAATCTCTTTAATTTAAGACATTCTTACATAAACATCTGCCTCAGATGTCAGATCAGATGGCATTGCTGGATTATTGCTCTGGGGCCTCCATACATGACATCACCAGTGCAGAGGGTGTTCTGCCCATCAGGGTCCCCCCCCAATGCTGCTGCCAGAATATTTTATATAGCAGCAGAGGTAGAGACCAGACACAGGCAGCACTGTCATCTAATGTGCACCTGACAGTCACTGACCCGATGCAGCATGTCCTCTCCCCAAGTCTACTTCCTCTGTATCCTGCTCCTCCAGGGGATTTGTATACTCACTATATGCTTTATGCACCAACAATACATACCTATACGTATATAAGTGTATATCATACCTCCAGCTCCTCCTCCTGGAAGCACTGCAGCCACTGCAGGGGGACAATGCAGGGGGACAATACTGATAAACCCCTCCAGGAACGCGCTCATCTGATGTTCTCCTCTAGATAACATCCACTCAGACATCACAGGTGAATTCCCTTCCCAGGCTAGGCACTGCTAATAGCAGGACCGTAACAGTGCTATAATACTGTTATCTATTAGTGACACTGACGGGGGATATTACTGCATTGTTAGTTGGTGCTAAAAATGTTGCTATGATGGGGCAACATTAATCATTTATTTCCCCTTTACTATAATGAATAATATTGGTCTCAATGAAGTTAAACATTAATAGTAATAAAATAAAATAATATTGCCCCATAAGAGAGTTATTCATTTTATTTGCCTCCTTAGTCAATACATAATAATTGCCCTGACTATAAGTATACTGTGATTCCCTGCCTTCTGATTGGCCGGATGGATGCAGCAGTTTTATGGTGGGTTTGTGGTGGGTTTTCCATGGTTTTCGACCAAACCACCGGCATTTTGGTCAGATACCGACAGACATCGACAGTGGTTTTTAAAACACCAATAAAACCTCTAAATAGTAAATTTAGTGGTTCAGGCTTCAAATCGCTGGTGATGTCCATCAGTTGCATAATGAGGGGGAAATAGGCATTTACTAAATGTTACCCCTTATGTACAGTTGCTTACCTAATGTATTCATCCTTATTAGCCTCAGTAACCCGGATGTTTGCCCCATCCAGCCTCAGCTCATGGGATGTGACATCTCCTAGCGTGTCCATGGTTACAGAGAAGAACAGCTCCAAGTCACAGTCCTCGATGTTGTTGTCTCTGCAAATAAGAAGTGTACACACCATTGTACTCACCTAGTAGCCGGATATCACAGCATTACAGGAGAGGTTTTCTACCCGGACATTCTGGTGATACATAATATCCGTGATATTTTATTGTTGCAAACTAGTGCCATATATTCTTGGCATACACAGCACTTAGTTACCCAATGTCATCTTATGTGATGCTGAACAGTTATGGCTCTGAGCTGAGCCCATAGAATAGCAAGGTCTGCCCTCAGATATATGCTATCATCCTAATGTCCTACTAACACACACATGATACACATACAGCGCTGCCAATAATACAAGTAAGAATATAAAACAAAGTCTTCGTGTCCTCACAGCCATAGTGCACTGGACACAAATGTTTAGTTACTCACCTTATCCATGTGAGAGACCTGTAGATCTGAGGGTGAGCTTCTTCCCCAGCATCCACTTGTAGAATGGTATTGAGAAGCCCTTGGCGATGTGACTACCATGGAACAAGGCCTGGAGGGGAGAGCAAGGAAATCACTGCTTATGGGCAACACACACATTCCCTACTGGGAACCACACTACAGTACATATCATCATATAGAGGCAATGCTCTAGTAATGTATTCTCTAATAGTGTTACTGAGCTATATAACTAGGGAGAGGTGCCAGAAGGAACAGCAAGCACTTCCCAATGTAATGACGCCAGTTATTGAGCTATATAACTAGGGAGAGGAGCCAGGGGGCACGGTAGGCACTTCCCAATGTAATGATGCCAGTTACTGAGCTATATAACTAGGGAGAGGAGCCAGGGGGCACAGCAGGCACTCCGAATATAATGATGCCAGTTACTGAGCTATTAAACTAGGGCAAGGAGAAAGAGGGCACAGCAGGCATTTCCCAATGTAATGATACCAGTTACTGAGCTATATAACTAGGGAGAGGTACCAAAGGGCACAGCAGGCACTTCCCAATGTAATGATGCCAGTTACTGAGCTATATTACTAGGGAGAGGAGCCAGAGGGCACAGCAGGCACTTCCCAATGTAATGATACCAGTTACTGAGCTATATAACTAGGGAGAGGTACCAGAGGGCACAGCAGGCACTTCCCAATGTAATTATACCAGTTACTGAGCTATATAACTAGGGATAGGTACCAGGGGGCACAGCAGGCACTTCCCAATGTAATGATGCTAGTTACTGAGCTATATAACTAGGGAGAGGAACCAGATGGCACAGCAGGCACTTCCCAATGTAATGATACCAGTTACTGAGCTATATAACTAGGGAGAGGTACCAGAGGGCACAGCAGGCACTTCCCAATGTAATTATACCAGTTACTGAGCTATATAACTAGGGATAGGTACCAGGGGGCACAGCAGGCACTTCCCAATGTAATGATGCTAGTTACTGAGCTATATAACTAGGGAGAGGAGCCAGAGGGCACAGCAGGCACTTCCCAATGTAATGATACCAGTTACTGAGCTATATAACTAGGGAGAGGTACCAGAGGGCACAGCAGGCACTTCCCAATGTAATTATACCAGTTACTGAGCTATATAACTAGGGATAGGTACCAGGGGGCACAGCAGGCACTTCCCAATGTAATGATGCTAGTTACTGAGCTATATAACTAGGGAGAGGAACCAGATGGCACAGCAGGCACTTCCCAATGTAATGATGCCAGTTACTGAGCTATATAACTAGGTAGAGGAGCCAGGGGGCACAGCAGGCACTTCTGAATATAATGATGCCAGTTACTGAGCTATATAGCTAGGGCAAGGAGAAAGAGGGCATAGCAGGCATTTCCCAATGTAATGATGCCAGTTACTGAGCTATATTACTAGGGAGAGGAGAAAGAGGGCACAGCAGGCATTTCCCAATGTAATTATACCAGTTACTGAAGAAATGAGGACTGACCATCGCAATGAAGCGGCCTATGAAGGTGAAGACAGGCAGGTGTCCAGGGATGATGCTGGAAGCTGGATGTATATGAAGAGCGTTGCTGTCACCGGCATATTCCCAGAATCCATAGTTGGGATTTAGGAGCTCCTGGGAAAGTGCGAGAAACCAGTCTCTGCAATAAAAAACATTGATTTAATACATATTAATCCCAGATAGTTACTGATGTTGTATACCAACAAGAAAACAAGTAGAGAAGCAGACGGTGCAGTTATCACTGTCAGAGTCACTCATCACTCAGATCCTGTGAGATTTAGCTGCCGCCAGCCCAGGCCTCTGACTTATTGGTTGGTGAGTCCTGATAATGTCTCTGTGTCCTGACACATGGTCAGGCCAACATATACCCAGCAAAGACACCACTGACATAATTACCCTCTCAGGCCTCCCATAGTCCAGCCCTTCTTCCCCTCTGAACACCACATGGAGCCGTCTCCTTAGATCATATGGGGCTCTATTTACTACAACCCGCATATTGAATGCGGATTGTAGTGTGATATTACCGAGTGAATTCGCATTGCGAATTCAGGCAATATCACAGGGATTTACTATAAATCCCTTGCAGGGACAGAGCTTGCGATAAAGCTCTGTCCCTGCGGATCCCATCCGCACTCTAGTCGCGGTATTTTCGGAAAAAATACCGCGACTAAGAGCCCGCACATGCGCCGACCGACCACCGCTACTACCCCCCCACCGACACTAAGCCCCGCCCCCAGTGCTAAGCCCCGCCCCCGCGATCGCAGACCCCCGCGACCCCCCCTCCCTTCATTACACTTACCTGCATCCTCCTGGCCTCCGGTGATCTTCTCCGGGCTTCCCGATCAGGTGATCTCCCATACTGCACTGGGGCCCGATCACCTAATGACCGGGTCCCAGTGCACTGTGGGAGACCAGCTGACCGGAGAGGAGCCATCACTGGAGGCCCGATCACCGGTCCCTGGAGTCAGGTAAGTAAAAAAAAAATGTTTAATTTTTTTTTTCTTTTTTTTACAGCAATCAGCTTGCGGTCTGCTTAGACCACATAGCTGATTACTGGTACCG
This sequence comes from Taudactylus pleione, assembly GCA_031769625.1. Lineage (NCBI taxonomy): Eukaryota > Metazoa > Chordata > Amphibia > Anura > Myobatrachidae > Taudactylus > Taudactylus pleione. Next base: position 12,146,716 of record JAUIMM010000161.1, read on the forward strand.
GCTCCCGCCTCTGCTCTCCCCGTTAGAGCAGAGTGGGAGCCCGGTAACCGGGGGAGACCCTGGATAACGCCACCTCCAGGTGGCGTTATTATCACAGGGCTTTACCCGGTATTTTTTTACAATTTATTTTTAGTAACTGTGGTCGGATCACATTTCCCATTACAATTATGGGAAATGCGATCTGCTTTACTAAAAATAAGTGATACTGGGGGTTGGAGTAGAATTTTACTAATTCTACTCCAATTGCCCTGTAATAACTACAGGTGAAACTAAAATAATGTGAAAAGGGTGTGAAAACACCCTTTTTCACCTTATTTTAGTAAAAATAATGTTAATAAATAGAGCCCATGGTCTCATCAACATGATCTATATGGGGAAAGAGGAAGAACATGAAGCATCTGACATCAAACTGTCTAACACATGGGTCTTCAACCTTGGCCCTCCAGCTGCTGTGGAACTACACATCCCAGCATGCACTGCCACCTTTTTGATATAACAGCATGCTAAAACTATGGCAGTGCATGCTGGGATGTGTAGTTCCACAGCAGCTGGAGGGCCAAGGTTGAAGACCCCTGGTCTAACACATAATCATTATATACATTTATATACTGAGCCCAGTGGTTGTATTACAGTGTCCAAACCCTTCTATGTCCCCCCTGTAGCTTGGGCCGGATCACTCTGCTGTCCTTGTTACTGGTGGGCTAGGCCCAGGCATAGCTCACAGAGGATGGGAGCATTACACTTAGGTAATGGAGGGTGGGTCCTGGCACTGGAGCCCCCTACCATTGCTACTCAACTTATCATAGAAGAAGAGGTTATCTGATGGAAGGAGTCCTCAAATATTGTCCGTCTTGACACATGTTGGTGTTGTTCGGCAATGCGTTAGACTGCAGAGATATGTATAATCAGATTAGTATCTCAGTCCTAGTGAGACATACTGTAGACAGACAGCTAAATGCCTTCATACACCCTGCCTAATGCACCTCTCCCATCACAGTCTGCTCTTCCCCTTCAGCACATACCATTGTGTCCTCCTGCTTCATAACATGCTGATGTATAATATCCTTGTAACAACACCTTTATAATGATTACCTGGCACAAGTAATGCCAATGGTCTTGTCTCCATTGAAAGCTGCCAGGTGTTCTAAGGTCACAGATGACATTAAAAAGTAATTAGTGGTTTTATAAAACATTCCATTTATATTTACTATGCAGAAAATTTCTCTGAAGTGCAGCATGTCAGTAGTGTACCTATTCCTATGTGGCCTCAGCTAGATGGGTCATACATGTCCTTCTGTAGAGAAGTACAGTTCAGAGGCCCTGATTCAGAGCTGGACGCTCTAACAGAGCGCTTGCTCTGAATCAGGGCCGTCCCTCCTAGTTTTTGGAGCGGCCTCCAGGCCGCTCGCATAGCTGTGGGTGACCACCCACAGCTTATGCGAGCGGCCAAAATGATGGTCGCGATGGTCAAGACCATCGCGACCATCGGGCTTGCGATGAGACCCTTGCAGTAGGGTCTCGCTGCCGCCAGCCCTGGAGTGATTTTGGCTCTATCAGAGCCAAAATCACTCCCACTGACATCACTAGTGATGTCAGTGGGGCCGGACCCAGACGGTAGGCGTTCCCATGGGAACGCCTCCGTCTGTCAGCCACGCCCCGGCACGCCCACCAAATGGGGCGTGATGTCAGTCACCATCGACAGCACGCCCCTTTGGTGCGAGACCCGGAGTGTCAGCTTGGCTTTCGCTGTCCGGGTCTCGTGCATGTGCACGACGGAGCTCCCTCCATCGTGCGCATGCGCATTGGGGTAACATCGACCTGCTTGCGAGCATCCTGCGCTCGCGAGCGGGTCTGAATGAGACCCAGAGTCAGGTAGCAAAACATCTTTGAATGCCCCACACTAATTGTATAGTGTAACATAGTGTAACATTTATTTCTGCCACTGTGACAACTCTTGGAGAGATGGTGTGGATGCTGACTGTAGGCTTGGAGTTGGCATTTACTCAGAACAGGGATTTGGGCTGCACTGCACCCAATATGCAGGTCATGACCCTCTGTCTTGCTTCCAATGTATGGGCAGCAGGGTATGAAGGAACTAAGGCAGATAGTGAGAGTAGTCGCTGTGGTGACATAATGGAGACAGGATTGGGTCAGAACCAGATGGGCAGGAAAGGGGACAAGCAGATTCAGGTCAGAGGAATATCTGTCAGGACCAGGAAATCACTAGGAACAGCACCAGGGGAGTAACCCAGGAGAATCGTCTGACAAACTGGATTAGAACACATGTAACTTGCACTAGGAACAAATGCTAGCACAAAGTTATGGAGCTTAATACTCTGACACATGACCAGTGCCCAGAGATAGGGAGGGAAATTAAATTTAGCACTAAATGTGATGTCACACATGGTGCCCCTGTCTCTTAAGACCTCAAGCAGAGTGGTCCTTATGGAAGACACAGCCATCTGCATCCAGAGCCGCAAGCAGCAGCAGCTGGGAGAAAGGAGATGCCAGTGGTCCTTGCAGCAGGTGGGAGAAGACCGCTGGAAGTGAGGGGACAGTGGCTTCCAGCATCAGAAAGAACCTGGTATCAGTTGCACAGTGAACACATTTTACGATTCCTTTTGCATCCAACCCTGATTAAGGCCCTTTTTGTGCGGCATTATGTAAGATGTTGGCGACTTATAAAGAAATTACAATATCTCTGGTCTAGAGCTGGAAAATGGAGTGAGGCAATGTGATAGGACAATTCTACCATATAACACGGGTGGAAGACATTTCAGGACATTCTTACATAGGACTACGAGGATCTTCCCACTGTGTGGTGTTTGTGGAATGGTTCATATAGTAGCACCTTCCATCTGGGGAGTCCTTTCTTCTCTTTAGAAAACAGAGACATATTGTCTTGCCACATGCCAATATTTCAGTGGTGCCCATAAATACCACTGTAATACTCTATTACCCCATCCTAGTGGCAATGCCACCAGCGGATCTGCTTCTAATGAAGCCTAGAATGGAACAAGATAAACATTGCAATTAAAGATGGGCAGATCAGAATCAGGTGAGTCTGACAAATCTGAGTGTTACATCCCTAAGCTGAGTCTCCGGCTGACTGGTAATTACCCATGCTCCTCAGATCTGAAAGCAAAGTAACACATCATTCTCACATGATTGGAGTTTGTGGGAATTAGCTCCTGCTAGCCCAGGCCTCTCACTATTTGGTTGGTGTGGACCTGCTGAAGTCTCTGTGCATAATGGTTCAGTATATTAAAAGCACTACTACAAATCCTAGAAAGCAATGTATAAGTCACATAGTATTATTATAGGAATCAGTGAGCAGTACATGCTGGACTTCTCAGACAGAGACAGCTGTTGTCACAAGTGGGCAGATATAGCAGACTCATGTTGGGAAATAAATGCAGACATCCGCCTATCTTCATAGTTGGCTGTACCTATAAGGCAGCTCTATCCCCATCCATCTGCTTGTGGAAGTAGCCATCAGCCCTATCTTTGCCGCAGAAGATGCATCTTATGTTAGCCGGATCTCTGTGTAGGTTTTCCTCTGATTAGTCCACAATTCCGCCTACATACACACGGCAGTTACACCCACTACACTGTGAGCTGAGATGCTCATGACTGTGAATCACCCATAATTGCTCACAATTGCATAAAGAGGTGCAGTCACATGACCTGCGTTAAGCTTTGAATAAAGCCCAGTGTCTCCAGTGTGTAGGAATATTTATAAATTATATATGATGACGGTGATGTCACCTAATGTTAAATAGCTGTGTGTATATAATATGGTACACAGCGATATATGTGATGATGGTGATGTCACCTGATGATATACTTTATAACTTTGTGTATATAATACGGAATATAGCGATATATGTGATGAAGGTGTGTCATCTACTTTGTGTATATAGGGCCTGATTCAGACCCGCTAGCAAATTGCGGCTGCTTGCTGGCAAAAAGGGGCCGGATATTTAAATTAAGCACTCGCACTGCAACTCGTAAGGACGCCCTCTATGTCTTAGCGAGCCCCAGCAATAAGTGCTCGCTAGTGTATATAGACGCCCCCTTGCCACTAGCAACACACGTCATCTCCCATATTTGAAGGATTAATCAGTAACGACGAGAGCCATTGGAGCTGCTCGCAGCGCTTGAGGTAGACCTTATCCTCCCGCAAGCACTGCGAGCAGTTAAGGGTAAAAAACAACCAAGTGACGTGTTCAATGACGCTACTTTGCTAATTATGCACACCCATTAAACTCCGTTCTGACTGTCAGACATGCCTGCGTTTGCAGCTCCACTCCCCCATTCACAAGCACCTTCCCTTGTTACCACCCACAAATGGCGCTATCTGTCACTCATTCCACTGGGCAGTCTTTACAGGGCGAGCGAGCAAAATCCGATCGCTCGTACTAGTTTGCGCATGCGCACTGCGACTTATACGCATGCGCAGATGGGCGACCATCGCTCAGAGCGAGCGAGCGCAACTTAGTATCCGGGTCTGAATCAGGCCCATAATACGGAATACTGGGATATATGTGACTATGGCGGTGACATCTGGTGTAGGATACCTGTACTTGTGTAATGCTGATTATTGGGAAAGTTCTAATGATGAGGAAAGATAGGGAAATGCTAAACATAGTCACAAAGTTACAGATGTACATAGTGAGTGACAATACTACGCTGGACGGCCGCTTCCAGCAACAAGAGCGTAATGCAGAAATCACTGACGTAACAGAATGTTGTCTAACAATTTTTGTGTCTTATACATTAGATCTATAAATCGTATATGTGCTTATTTATCATGTTATATGTGACAATAATCTAAAACGTCTTGTGTAATATAGACCGGTCACGTATGACACAAACCTTCAGATGAAATTATTGCACCGACTGACAGTTGTAATAATGTCATATAAATGTGACACAGCTGTAATAACGCCATCTAAATGTGACACAGCTGTAATAACGCCATATAAATGTGACACAACTGTAATAACACCATAAAGATGTGACACAGCTGTAATGACGCTATATAAATGTGACACAGCTGTAATAACGCCATATAAATGTGACACAGCTGTAATAATGCTATATAAATATGACACAGCTGTAATAACATCATAAATGTGACACAGCTGTAATAATGCTATATAAATGTGACACAGCTGTAATAACACCATATAAATGTGACACAGCTGTAATAACGTCATGTAAATGTGACACAGCTGTAATAATGCTATATAAATGTGACAGCTGTAATAACGTCATATAAATGTGACACAGCTGTAATAACGCCATATAAATGTGACACAGTTGTAAAAATGCCATATAAATGTGACACAGCTGTAATAACGCCATATAAATGTGACATAGTTGTAATAATGCCATATAAATGTGACACAGCTGTAATAACGCCATATAAATGTGACATAGTTGTAATAATGCCATATAAATGTGCAGAGCTATAACTAGACTTTTTGGTGCCCTGTGCCAGAAAGAGCATTGGCGCCCCCCCCCCCCCCCCATTTTTTAACTAGGGACACAAGATAGTGCACCTGAAAAAGGGCCATGGCTACATGGGAAAGGGCCAGGGAAGAGATAGGGGAGGCCAGGAGATGCTGGGGATAAAAGAAGCGGAAGCTACAAGTGAGAGTGATAATAAACAGAAAATTGACAGGCCCCAACAGCACCCCCTGCCCTGCGGTGCCCTGTGCCATGGCACTGGTCGCACTACCCTAGTTACGGCCCTGTAAATGTGACACAGCTGTAATAACGCCATATAAATGTGACACATAGCTGTAATAATGCCATATAAATGTGACACATAGCTGTAATAATGCCATATAAATGTGACACAGCTGTAATAACGCCATATAAATGTGACACATATGTAATAATGCCATATAAATGTGACACAGCTGTAATAACGCCATATAAATGTGACACTGCTGTAATAATGCCATATAAATGTGACAGCTGTAATAATGCCATATAAATATGACACTGCTATAATAATTCCATATAAATGTGACACAGCTGTAATAATGCCATATAAATGTGACACATATGTAATAATGCCATATAAATGTGACACAGCTGTAATAATGCCATATAAATATGACACTGCTGTAATAATGTCATATAAATGTGACACTGCTGTAATGATGCCATATAAATGTGACACTGCTATAATAATGTCATATAAATGTGACACAACTGTAATAATGCCATATAAATGTGACACAACTGTAATAATGCCATATAAATATGACACTGCTATAATAATGCCATATAAATGTGACATAGCTATAATAATGCCATATAAATGTGACACTGCTGTAATGATGCCATATAAATGTGACACAGCTGTAAAGTTAAAGTCTGTACAAACACAGGTGTCAGTTACCGAGTAGAGGTCTTGCTGGTGGAGCTGCACAGACTCTATGGTAGGCTTTGTCCAGGTTGTGGTCCTGGTGTTGTGGTCCACATAGAAAGGCCGTCCATGGCTGGTGACTCTTCTCTCCCAGCTGTAAGATACAAACACGTTTTGCTTTGTTTTAGGGCATATACAGATGGGTGAGGAACAATCTTGTACTTTCTCTGCGCTTCACCAGAGCGGTTGAAGCACCTTCATAAAAACATCTGACAAGCTTACCTGCAGTATAGTTCTCTATGTACATAAATGAGGGTTTCCAGAAACTCCAATGTTATTGCCAAATATTATCTCTCTATATAATGGCAGATAAGGAGGTGGGGTCAGGTTTCTCCCCGACAGGTGGCCTTTTAGCACCTGGCAGCACTCAGGAATACCATATCTGTCTTTGTGTGTGCATGCTGCGTGTCGTGCAGAGGCCATTGGAGCAAGGAACGTGATAGAGAATGTGGCAAACTCGTGTAATATTAAATATAAGGATCTGAAACTCCTCTCGGACCAATGCAAATAACCTTTATCTGTATTTCCCTTAATGCAAATGCAAGAGGAGAATGAAGCAACACAACAAAGTCTTGGGATCCCAGGTCTCCCCCATGTCACGTTCCTGAGTTGGATTTTATTGCAGGGGCTTACCCAGGTGGTAAAGGTGGATCCCAGGTTGTGGTCTTGGTGTTGTGATGAATGTAAAGTTATTTACCACGAGGATCCCTCCTCAGCTCCCAACTAGAAGCAAAAAAACATAGTTAATGGGTCTTCATAATAAAAGGACTTGGTGATACAATAACATGAGTCTACATATGTCACAGCTTACTAAAAACATTGTATAATGGTCATATATGTTACAGTACTCAAGGAACCAACTAATGGACACTTTGTAACCCAACTATGGTCACTTTGAACTTAAATTAGTAAATTATAGTGAAATGTGCCACATAATAAGGACTGTTTCATAGAAAACCCAAAATCTGCTATTAAAGGGGCTCATGGGGAGTTGGACATAAACACAATGTGAGCTTTTAGTTTTATCCCACAAACTGAGGGTTTTTCTGCTGTACATGTGCACCAACATTTCTTACACATGCATCCCTATGGTGGTGACTGGGATGCAATTGGTGATTATGACTCCTTATGCTTACAGAAGCAGAACGGATGCTGGGAGAGGTGTGTGAGCATCAGCATAGTACAATACGGCTGTGTCTGCATAAATTCCTCCCATGCTGTTACAGCAAAGACACGTATGTGTGTCTATCAGGGGATCACTTGTGGGTGCTCAGCAGCTGCTGCACAATATGACCTAGGCTATGTATGTGCCCACCCATAGCCCCTGTAGAATGTAAGCTCTTGCAAGCACAGCCAATCTCTCTTTTTGTGGTTTGTACATAAATTATGTCATCTGTGAGTTATTATGTACATGTTTAAAGTTGTGAACTTATCTATTACTGTCCTCTTTGATCAACCTTGTACCATGAAATTTGGCAGTATGATGTATACTATGTATGGCGCTGCTTGTGGCACCATATAAATAGTACATGATTATAATAAAATTATATATTTTGAACTATAATATTAATAACTAACACCTCCGTAAACCAGATCCATATACTATTGCTCAATCCTGGAGTAACCCAGGTATAAAATACTATACTTGCAGAGCTGCTTGCATCTTGTGTTACAGCCAGCTCTGCTCTGCAGGGTACAGTAAACATAATGCATCTTTTTGGAGGCACATTTTGCGCTTTTGATTTACATACAAATCTACAGTGCAAAAATTCCTGCTTGGTGCTGTCCTACATTTATACAGACAAATGACATTGTGAGCTCTCCCCATACTGCAGATGCTGCTGTACTAGATGTGACAGCAGAAGGTTCTCAAATCATAAGCAGGCAACAAGAGATAATCCACATACCCAGGTGGTAGGTGTCTTGCAGTGGTGCTGGGCTGCGGTCTCACTGGGGCAATAACAGCTGATTGCCTGGTACTGGTGGCATCAGAAAATGTACTGGCAGCAGCAGATGGCGGTGAGTCTGTTGCAGTTACAAGTTCAGGTCCAGCACTGGCAGCAGATGTGGAAGGTGCTGGTGCGTCTGTTGTTTCGCTTGTAGCATCTTCACTGTTTGATATGGAAGATGTTGCAGGAGCTGGTACAGCGTCATCACATGGCACACTATGGCCTCCTGGTGCAGCATTGGCAGCAGATGTGGAAGGTGCTGGTGTGTCTGTTATTTCACTTGTAGCATCTGCACCATCTGACATGGAAGATGTTGCAGGAGCTGGTACAGCTTCATCAGATGGCACACTATGCCCTCCTGGTGCAGCACAGGCAGCAGATGTGGAAGGTGCTGGTGCGTCTGCTGTGTCGCTTGTAGCGTCCTCACCATCTGATATGGAAGATGTTGCAGGAGCTGCTATAGCTTCATCAGATTGCACACTAATGGAACTTGCACCATTACCTGTAAGAGAGAAATAATTAATTTTAAGAACACGTGGGGCATAATACTCTTCAATGACATTACATGTGAAACTGAACATGTGTGTGCAGAACATAGAATTTCTGTGTGTTTTATGTGTGTATCTGTACTGCTCACTAGTAATAAAGAATGGTATACTTGCAGATGAGCCATGTTCTCTCTCTGGTACAGGAGTACTGAATCAGAGGACATCGTGTAAGATCTAATCAGGTTATAGGGCCAGGAACAAAGAGTAAATGGTTTATTTTGAAGCTTTCATGCTGTGACTGCACGTTGATGCTAAAGTCTTAGGATGGGTTGGGTACGGGATACCGGCAGTTAGAATGCTGACAGTCAGAATACCCACAGTGGCACCCCGACATTCATGATCTCAATAGAATTTGGTAAGTCTTATAACCCTTACCCTAACCCCCCTAACCCTAACCCTCCCCTCCCACAGCCTAACCCTAACCCTCCCCCTACAGGGCCTAACCCTAACCCTTCCCCTAGTGCCTGACCCTAATCCTTAAACCTACAGGGAGAAAGGAAGAGAGAGAGGGGGGCAGAGAGGGAAAGAGAGAGAGAAGGGATAGAGAGAAGACAGTGAGTGAGCAGATAGTGGGGAGAGAGAGTTTTACCTCTCTAATAAATCACTTACAGCAGGATCGTCCCGCATAAAGTACACATATTACTTACTGGCTGCTGGGGCTGTAGCGTCACATGTTGTTAAGGACTCAGGCTCTACAATCAGTCCATCCAGGATAACGGTCAGCTCGCCCGTTTAGACAGCACCGTGTTTTCCCTCCAATTAGAGCGGTAATTGCTCTACAGCTCGTTCCACTGAAACACAAAGTAAGTGACTAAGTTCTATGAAACACTCTACATCTACTAAAGTGAAGGCTGCAATGATAATGACACTGGGGCATGTGCAGGCTGGGGCAGAAGTTGCTTCAGCTTACCTTGTCCATGGTGTGTCAACAAGGCTTGCTTCAGGTCTATGATGGCTTTTCCCAGCAAGGTGTCAGCTCTCAGAGCATGATGGCTCCATACCCTAACTTCCAGGGTGGTGTCTGGGGTTATGCTCCTGTACACAGGGGGAAATACAATTAGTATTTAGCTTGTTCTTCTATAACAATCCAAGGGGAATAATTATTAAGGAAAATTTGTAGTATAACATATATGTTTTGGAAGTATCTGCAAATGTTAAGGATCCCGAGGATTTAAGTAGAGACAGCGGCAGAAATCTCTAATATCTACTGTGGTTCCCAGAGGGTGGCAGAACTAAACATTTGCCCCATCAGTGTGTAACACGTGTACCTTGTCCTTAGCCACCCTCACTTAGAATATAAAGGTGCTCTAGGTGTGTGTGACATATTTCCAGATATATTTGTTATTTATTTGTGGGTCTGTATAATATAGGTGCAGAGGTCTTAGGAGAGGTCCCTCTGTCATTCTACTAGTTAGAGAGAAGTTGGATCACTAGTCCAAACACTAAAGCCATAGCTTGTTGCTTTATCACCACTGGTTACATCACACCGGTCAGTTTATGTAGTAAATGACTTTACTGATAAGACGTCAGCTCTGATATTCAGGAAAGATTCCTCCATTAATGGGTTTCTCAATGATTACAACAAAAAATGAATGGATGGTCCATAGATATAAGTCCTTTACAACGATAAAACATCTGACCCTACACTTCCCTATTATCAGATGGCTGTCATTTCTCCAAAGCCTGATGTTCCATTAGGTATAAATCTATAGAGATAGGTGCCCTCTAGTGTAGTGATTATAGTACACAACCCAGTGATAATATGAGTTTTTGGCCTCTTGGTGTATTACTCAGGGGCACCGAGAGAAGGGGGGAGCGGGTACAAATTACCTGGGCCCGGGCTTGCTGCAGGGGCCCGGTGGGGGCCCAGGTCCAGCACCGCTTCCCCTCCCTCTTAAGTCACAGCAGCCCAGCAAATTCTGCTGTGTGCTGGGCTGCACTGGGACTGCTCATGGCTGCTAAAGCAGCAGCCGAAGAAGTCTCCTATGCCTATGGGGGAAGCGATCACGCTGATCATGCTCCCCATTGGCTATGTGCCGCGTGGAGGGGGCACATAGCGCCCCCTCTCCAACGCGCTGAAATAATGATATATTTTTCTACATTTTTTTTTCTAAGGGGGCATGGCCACGCCTCCCGCGATTAGGCCATGCCCCCTGTCACCTGGGCCTGGCGCGGCTCTCATCGGCCCTGGTTTTACTGGATATTTTCACTACACTAGAGATGATATATTCACACTCATCCAGTCTGCCACAGCGAGAAAGATATGAAGTATCATCCCTCAGTGCTGCAGTGAGGAAAAGTGCGGCTTTAATCCAAGATACAGCAGGTAATGTCTGCCTAATATAAATAGGAACAGTATAATCACACTCACCCTGTATGGCAATATTACTATATACTATATAGACCTTGGCACCGGGTTATTTTATCCAAGGGTTTTGTATATTGTGTATATATATGTTTTAGCTACAAATAGTAACATTACTGACCTATATAAGTAGTGTAGCTTACATAGTAAAATACTAAGCTCAGAATGTGTGTAGTCACATATATAGATACTGTACTTACAAACACAAAAGTGCATGAGAGGCAGAAGCACAATTCGCCCCATGTCCTTTACAAGGGACTGTACCTTCAGTATTTAAACACTGTTCATTATGGCCCCGCCCCCTGCTGCACAAAGCTGTGATTTGCCAAATCACACAGGAGGGGGTGGGGCTATAATGTCACTATGGGAGTGGGCTTACCAGGAAAGTAGGAAGGTATGCCTGATGTAACAAGGCAAGGAACAACAAGGCTTCCTGTCCCACAGCAAAACGAGTGATACATTTCACTGAGTATGATATATGGTGCTCCAGCCAATCAGCTCCCAACTGTCATTTTTCTAACAGTTGACAGTTGGGAGCTGATTGGCTGGAGCACCATGAAATTATGTGACATACCATGAAATGAAATACACAGTGAAATGTATTACTCGTTTTGGTGATAAAACTCATTAGTAAATGAGCCCCTAATCTTACCTGTCACGTGCAGCTGTAATCCTTCATGGGTGGTGGTATCAGGCTGCTGGGGTGAGGCAGTGGCCATTTCAGGCTACAGATCTGGTCTCCAAATCCGTAATAAAGTACATTTTTGCACTAATAGCAGCCAGAGCGAACAGTCCGGCTGCCGGTGCAAATTCAGTCATCCGTAAAATCAATAAATCTCCAAGTAACAGAAGTACAGGAGTAACTGCTGAGCAGAGATGTATATGCCAATATATCCAGGGCTACACTACTGGTGCTTAGAGAGAATGGCTGCTGTACTATGGCAGTCATTGTGATGCCTAGTGTATTATGTCACAATCACTCACACTAGGAGCTATGTAGGCCCCTGTCCAGCACAGGGACACAGAGAGGAAAGCAAATGATGCTGATATAATAGTGACACCGAATGCTACATTTACACTGGCAGCAGTAATATATAATTATGTTATATCATGAAACATAACCCGGGTATAACTAGTAGAATAGCCTGACATAACAGGAGCACCATGTAACTTAACAATAAACCATTTACAAAAGTGCATTCAAAGGCTTTATAGTCATCTAACAAACATGCTACAGTTTTAGCTAAATGCACCAATTGGCAATGAGACGGGACCTATCCCAGGGAAGTGCGACCTCACACCCTGCTATAGATCTCACACAGTAAACGCGCATTCCCAGATCCATAGCGGATCCAATTTCATTCCAGGTTTACGATTTACCAGTAATGAACCAACAAATGTTTATTGTGTTATTTGAAGCCATGCTGGTTTAAAATCCAAATAAGTCCAATATTTAATCTCCTAACGGTCATAAAATAGGTGTAAGAGTTCCTATAATATGACAAAAGAGATTATAGCACCTGAGTATCCTTCGCATGGTGCTGCATGTCTGTAACCAGGAACAGATTTACAGACTAAAGTCTGTTGTGTAGGGAAACGTTGGAGAAATGATCTAAGTCCTACACCTAAGAGTGAGCAATGGTACCGTTGTATACATGGGGATATGTAACCCATAGAGAGGATGTGCTGGTAATGACTGAATGCTCTCCTGGTGCCGCATATTGATGGGGTCTCCACTCTGTTCATAAGGGACATCCCCAGATCCTGGTTGAGTAGTCCTGTCCCTAGGGCTATATAAATACAAATTTCAAACCTCAACTAGGTAATGCGGACCAGGTCTGTCTGACCTAGAGCTGACTGTCGCTATTGGGGGGGACCCCACGCTACTGGATCTGATACAACATGATCAGGCCTGGCTGGCCAAGCTATTGCTGGTAGTGGCAATTTCGGGGAGACAACATGTTCCCCTCACCCAAACACCAAAATGTTGCATTATTTATCAAAAAAAGACGCATTGTGCAGGGAAAAGACTACACAAAATGCATTTATAGCCACTACAGTACATGATTATTATAGCTATGGTGTTGGGATAACTAATATGGCAGGTGTGTAAGTAAGGGCAGTCAGAGTGCTCTTGTACAGTGGGTGTAAGAATATATGGAGAATGGACCTTTATGGACAGCTGTCCATAAGGCTGTGCTGCTTTGTTTATACTACAACCATTTCTATGATGACACCTGTCCATTGCCCCATATTGGTGCTGTGTTACACCAGTTGGCCGGAGTACAGTATATTTCCCCTTATGACTTGAGTAAGGGGTATTAGCAGATACCATGGACCCCCAGGGGCTGAAGAACAGTTAGCATTCATTATCCCACTCAGCCTGTTAGAGTCAGGGCCATGCTGTATGGGATGGATGATGCACCAGTCCCCTTCCAGCACTTAGCTAGTGGGAGAATGTGAAGGTGTTGCTCAGGCTTACTTGGATGATATCTCGTTAAATTATTATTTATTAGTAAGCTACTTACTGTATATGCTGTAGCACATATAAATATATTTTACAGACAATATTTGGTCATACGCATCAGCCCCTGCCCCAGTGGAGCTTACAATCTATATTCCCTACCACCTGTCCACACATTAGGGTCAACTTTTATCAATTACCCTACCAGAATATTTATGGAGTGTGGGAGGAAACCCATGCAAGCACAGGCAGAACATACAAACTCCAGTTATGGCCATTGTGGAAATCAAACCCGAGACCTCAGTGAGTGAGGCAGTAATCTAACCATTACACTAAAAGTAGCTTTGAAAGATCACCTACAGCATGTTGGGCCAGTAACTAGGGAAGATTTGATGGGCAGGTACGACTATTAGGGCAGACAAGGGCCAGATGGGGATGTCAGTGATGGGCTAGGCCAGAACTAGCGAAGGAAGAGGCAACATGAGACTGGCTCCGGCCCATAACCCAAAGACAAGTACTGACCTTCTTAGGTACTGCAGGACAGTAGAGCAGATTGGTCACAAACATTAGAGCTTTAGCGAACCCCTTACAGACCTCCATAGATGCAATACCTTAAGTGAGCTGACTGGACCATTGCTTATGAGATGGCACACCAGTATACATTATATCCAGTGGCGAGGAGGGGGGTCCCCTTCACTATACAGTCACTTCCAGAGGGAGGCGAGCTCAACCCCCATCTACTCCCTAGCACTTTTATGTCTGTGTAGGAGATTACATGTTTAGATCCTCCTCCCAAAGCTGGCTCCAGAAAACCTGCTATGGGTTTAGTTGACCCCTCTATGTGAAAATCGGCTCTAGAAGGTGGGCAGCCTTACTCTGGGAAAAGAGTCTCCCTGCTGCCATTCCTGGAGCCCTTTGGGTTCAGTATGTCTCTTAGCTGCTCCTGTAACCACCCTACTAAATCACCAGGGATAGATGACTGCCAAACCGACCTAGCACCATAGCACTCTGGTTCCAACAAATGGGAGATGGAGCAGCAGCACCACCCCTGCTACATCTGCTGCAGTGCCGAACACACATTGCCTATTTCTTTACCCTATGCTTAGCATCAGGGAGTAATCCTAAATAAACTTTTAAATGACTGTTTTACACTCCCAGTGCGGTGAACCAGCATGTCACCGATTTGCCTCTGGAGAGGTGGACATTACCCTTGCAGTGCCGCTGCAGCTATCTTTACACTCCTTGAGGGATAAATTGAGGCCCGGCTACAGCAACACTTTATGTAGATTAGAACTCAATTCTAGTAAATCTGCGAAAGAGGTCTTTGTGCAGTACAGTTACCATTATGTGTCTTCAATTCCCCATAATCCATCTACCTCCTCCAAGTGCACTGTTGTTAATACTATTGAGGTAGCTCTGATACTACAACAATGTGTGGGTGTGGCCTAATGACAAGGAACATGTAGGTCACCACTGGGGTATGGACAGGCAACGCCTGTACCAACCCGCCCCCTAAACCTGTGATGTCATAACATCACACCTAGGGGGTGGGGCTGCTGTGTCTGTAATAGAGCACTACCCGGAGCAACCTAAGGACGCTCCGGGCAGCTGTATAGGCTGCAGGGTGCCTCATGCACCAGTAGTTATGGCCCTGTGGACAGGGACAGAATGGACATATACAGTACATTCTAAATACAAAAGCACCCTGCCGCTTTAAACCCAGCAGCAAAATTGCAGAAAAACTGTTACATTTGGCCCTAAATCTTAAGGCCCCCACACACGGAGCGATATAGCGGGCGATCCGACGGACTGGAACGATATCGCATCTATATCGCTCCCCGTGTGTGCATATATCGTCTGCTGCGTGCTCCCGTGGGGTCGTCCGTCGCTCCTTCAGATCTTTCTTTTCCGCCTAATATGTCGGCCATCGGATCGTGGATCGCATCGCTGGGTACACATCATACCGTATGTACCCAGCTTTAGTACATAAGGGATGGCTGATCTAGCTACAGCAGGCCTGGGCAACCTGTGGCTTTTCAGCTGTTGTAAAAATACAAATTCCAGCATGCTTTACTTGCTGATCGTTGTGAGGGTACGCTGGGACTTGTAGTTTCACAACAGCTGGAGAGCAGTTTGTCCTGGCCTTAGCTACAGAATAAAAGAAAAAGACTGTGGGGTATATGATAACAAAGTCACAGCTTGCTACTTGGAGGAATTGAGCTCAAACTTTAAAGCCAGACAAACATTTATTGCATAGCCAAGGGTGGTATGCACTTAATATCAGTAACTCTTTAAACTTTGAGCTTATAGTCGCCGCTTTGTAAATATACAATATCCCCGTGTGCAGTTTCTTCCCACTGTTACAGATGTTGCTACAGATGAGGGTAAAGAGTGTCAGTATTGCATCAGTTAGCAGCAGCAGTCATGCTGCAGTTTTGCAATTAGTGACTTTCAAGCATCATGAATTATTCCAGCAAATTGTGATACCCGGCATAATGTCACCAGCAGAGGTATAGGCCACCTCACTATAGGACACCCAGCTATAGGCCACCTCGCTATAGGACACCTCACTATAGGACACCTCACTATAGGCCACCCTGCTGTAGGCCACCTCACTATAGGACACTTTACTATAGGACACCTCACTATAGGCCACCTCACTATAGGCCACCCTGCTATAGGCCACCTCACTATAGGACACCTCACCATAGGCCACCTCACTATAGGCCACCTCACTATAGGCCACCCTGCTATAGGCCACCTCACTATAGGACACCTCACCATAGGCCACCTCACTATAGGACACCTCACTATAGGCCACCTCACTATAGGCCACCTCACTATAGGACACCTTACCATAAGACACCTCACTATAGGACACTTTACTGTAGGACACCTCACTATAGGCCACCTCACTATAGGACACTTTACTATAGGACATCTCACTATAGGCCACCTCACTATAGGACACCTCACCAGGGCCGTAACTAGGGTAGTGCGACCTGTGCCATGGCACAGGGAACCACAGGGCACTGTTTGGGCCTCTCAATTTTCCTGTTTATTATTATTCTCACTTGTAGCTTCATCTTCTTTTATCCCCAGCATCTCCTGCCTCCCCTATCTCTTCCCTGGCCCTTCCCCATGAATCCATGGCCCCACCTCACTATAGGACATCTCACTAGAGGCCATCTCACTATAGGACACCTCACTATAGGCCACCTCACCAGGGGCAGAACTATGGGAGACAATGGAGGCGCCTGCCGCCGGGCTCCAGCTATGAAGGGGGCACCTCCTCCATTGTCCACAACTTAGGACTGTAACTATGTACCCGGAATGTACCTTCATGGCCCTTCACGGCACCTGTGAAGCCACCATACACTAGTGGAGAGCTCCATGTCAGACCATCAGCCGCTGCCTTCGTCTATCTACAGTCTGTCTGCATGAGAATTGCTACATTACAGTGTCAGCGGCTGTGACGGGGGTCACCAAATTATGACTTGCCTCCGAGCATCTGGGATGAACTTACGCCACTGCACCTCACTAGGGCCGTAACTAGGGTAGTGCGACCTGTGCAATGGCACAGGGAACCGCAGGGCAGGGGGCCCTGTTAGGGCCTCTCAATTTTCCTATTTATTATCATTTCTCACTTGTAGCTTCCTCTTCTTTTATCCCCAGCATCTCCTGGTCTCCCTATCTCTTCCCTGGCCCTTCGCCATGAAGCCATGGCCCCACCTCACTATAGGACATCTTACTATAGGCCATCTCAGTATAGGACACCTCACTATAGGCCACCTCACTATAGGACACCCTGCTATCCGTCACCTCACTATGGGCGGGATGTACTAAGGTTGCAGTGACCATTCCGCCAGCCACTGCTATCTTACTAATCGCATATGTACTAACATATGCAATTAGTATCGCAAAGGACAACTATTGCGATAAGAGGTGCCCTTTTCAAAGCAGCCAACGCCGGGTGAGGGGGTCTCCGTGGGACCCCGCCCATTCCGAGCCCTGGTAGCTTCCTGCTGGTGACCTATTCAGGAAGCCCCGGGCTCCTCCTCCTCCTCCCTGCACCTGGAAGAATATTAGGAGCAGGCAGAGGACCCAGCAGGAGCACGGGACGGCAACCATGGAGAGCAGGTGAGTGGAGGCCACTGCTGGGCTACAGTGGGGCAGCGAGGCGGCGGCGAAGCGTCGTGTGCAGGGTGAGGTAAGAAGCCCATAGGCTTCTATAGGGAAATGCCAGGTTTTTCTGGCATTACCCTCCGCACCAATAAAAGGGTGGCTGGGGCTTAGTACATATGGAAATGCGGTAAAAACCCGAAAACAGGGTTTTTACTGCATTTTTCCTTTAGTACATCCCGGCCTATAGGACACATCACTATAGGACACCTCACTTTAGGACACCTCATGATAGGACACCCCGCTTGCTGTGTTTGGTGCTATTAGGTAACATTTTGGTTACAAATTTGTTCTGTGAAATTCACATTTTACAGTCCTATGAGTGAAGAAGGGAATGGTGATATTACATTGCTCAGTTATTATTTCATGACAATCACTTTACACTGGGTCTGAGTCAGAGATGCATGCAATGGTGATATTTACAACAATTGGGGTTTATGTGTAGGACGCGGCCCAGTGACTTGTTTTTTAACCACAGTTATGGTTTAATCGCTTCAGGGCTAAGAGCAGGTGTCATCCTGTCCCCTCATCTTTAGCACTGAAGAAGATCAAATAAGTAAAAAAATATAGTTAATTATCCCCCACCAATATTTCCTGTGGCTGAGGGCCAGGAGATGGACAGTTGGTATCAGTGGGTATTCTGATAGTTAGAACGGGAGGGTTAGGGTTAGGCTGATGGAGGGGTGGGTTAGGGGGTGAGTTAGGGTAAGGGTTAGAGATGAGCAGTTCAGATTCTGTGGAATCCGAACCGCTCAGAACAGTGGGGATCCGAGTCCAACTGAGCCAAGGCTCGGGTGTTCCCGCCGTCGTGGATCCCCACTGCGAGCCCAACGTCAGCGTCCTGATGTTATTATTATTATGTTACAGAAATGTTCTAATATTCTTATTTTTTTGATTACACATGTAGACTGCCTGTAACTCTCTGCCCACGCACATAGGGCCTCTTTCAGAGTTTTTCCAGGGTTATTTTAAATTCCCAATGCGCCCCTGAATTCACCCTATTGCTACTTTAAAAACGAATGGTCTAAGGGGTATATTTACTAAAGTGCGGGTTTTCAGAAATGGAGATGTTGCCCATAGCAACCAATCAGATTCTAGCTATTATCTTCTAACATATACTAGATAAATGCTTAGATGAAGCTGATTGGTTGCTATGGGCAACATCTCCATTTCTAAAAACCCACAGTTCAGTAAATATACCCCTAAGGGTAAATTAGTATTGGCTAGTCCGTCACTGACAGTTAAGTATGTTAAGTTAAGTAGGAGTAGCAGGTAGGCAATAACATGCTTGTTGTTAGAGAAAGAACGTCCTCCCATTTCAATTCACTCTTTAAGGGCGGGATGTTCTAAGCATCACATCCGCGATGCGGTACATCCCGAGTCTTATTGGGTACATACCACAGTTGATTACCGCGGTATGTACCTAAAAATGCGATTTACATTGCAAAGGACAGCTCTCCCGATAAGAGCTGCCCTTTGCGATGCCCCCGGATAGAGGGACTTCCGGGTTTAACACCCAGAAGTTCCTCTGCCATCCTTCTGCGCATGCTTAGTAAATACGGGGAATGTGGTAAACCCCTGAAAATGCCATTTTCAGATGTTTACCACATTTTTCTGTTTAGCACATCCCACCATAACTGTTGTTAAAACAGTAAAAGATGATATCAAATAATGGTGGAAGTTACCATTTAACTGTTTACTTGGATTCATTTAGACATTTTCCAGTTCTCCTTACAGCATAATAGCTGAATTGAGAAGGAGCATAACGATAATTAGGGATTATTTTGATTCAGTGAATAATTAATGTAATAGGGCGTGAGCCAGAGTAGCACACTATGCTGATGTTTTCACAGCTGAGCGGTTATTAGCCATCTACGTCTGAGTTGTAGTGCGCATGCATCAAGGGATATTACCGCAGTCACTTGTATCGAGTATTTATTCGCAGTGTGATTGACATTCAGGGAGAGTTTGGGGGCGGTACTGTAACGGGGAGTTGCGGGAAGAAACGCAGGCTTGTTACACCTTGGGCCATTTCTCACCCTGCGACTGCCATTCTATATGCAAGGAATATGACTCCGGCATCTCAATTACCACAGCTATTCTGCGGGACTGCAACAAACTAATGCTCTGTGACTGATGCTGCTTCTTCCTACGCAGTTGCTGCAACATTTTACGCAGATGCTTGGATTTGAAAAGCCGCAAGTGGGCGTCTCAGTACATCTCCCAGAGGCTGTTACATTTGCATATTTTTGAATAGGAACCGCGTACAAATTCTCAGCTGCGATAGCATTAGGGTATAATTCTGAATCAGGCCCATAGTCCAGGTAAGAGGTATTGTAAACATATTTTGCTTAAGGGATCTCGAGGGAGGGGTTCAGAGACACAGGTTTGTCAAAAAGTTGGAAAAGTTGGCTACAGATCATGAAAGAGAAAGGAAATATGATTTCTGATGTCTGCATTTAAATGTAATGTTTCACACATAAGATCATTAAAATTGAATATTGATTTGCACATACAGTATAAAGCTGTTTTGTCTAAAATATAACACAGTGGGCAAAATATACTAAGCGTCGGGTTATAATCCCCGGCGGTTTGATGGCGGTTTGACGGCCGGTTCTAAATGACAGCCCTGTTTTATTCTATTCTAAAAAAAATTTTGACGACGGTTTTGCAGGGGTTTTGGCCTTAGTAAATCTGCAGATAGCAAAACCGCCACCAAACCGCCGTGGTTTAGAACCCGCCGCTTAGTAAATTTTGCCCAGTATCTGTAAAAAACACTAGCAGAATTCATATCCCCTAGATATCATTTCAGCTGATCTCCGCCACTGTACATAACATGTAAGGTAAAACTCCATTTAAATAATTGAATGCAGAATTTGTTTTTGTTTAATTTACAGATAACTTTATGTTTTAAATAATGGAAAATGAATGAAGCCATTCTGCCTTGATAAATGGATGGAAAAGCCACTGAATTTCTGCAGAAGGATTTGTTATTCTTTAAAAGTGCAACACAAATAGAACTATTTACAGCATGCATAGTTATGGTCTGAATCACTCATTAAAAGTTAAAGGAAATGTAGCATGAATAGTCTATCTTTGGTAGCACTACAGCAGAGAGCATAATTATGATGGTTATTTTAGAAAATAAACTCTATAGACCTAAATTGACTGAAGGGCTATGACAGCATTTGGCAGCCCATTTGTCATTATTGCTATAATTATTATTACATTTTATTTATAGGGTGCCACAAGTGGTCTGCAGCGCCCTACATACAGTAAAGGGTACACAGAGCATTACATTACAATACAGTAACCAAAATATAAACAGAGCACTAGTAACAAGTAGCAACACAATTCTCCATACACAATATAGCTCTGAAGGTGAAGGCTGTCCTAGAAGTGCTAGAGAAGAAGACTGTGAGACAGTGGGGAGGAGGACCCTACTCCTAGGAGCTTACAATCTAATGACATGAGTTCACAAGTATTACTGTAAAGAAGTAAAGAATACTTTATAAAAGTCTAATGCACTATACAGGGGCATAACACAACATCTCAGGCGTAAAGCATTAACAGCAAAGCCTCCTTTAGGATTTATTTTACATGCACTGGCCCTATGTATGCTCAGAACTGCAGACAAGGTTTAACTGTCAACCCCCAGACTTCACAGCCGTTGCCCTATCTATGATAGCTACAGTGCCGCCCCTGATAATATGCATTGTAGTGATGGTCATATTTGTATTTGGAGAGTATGAGGTAGGGCAGCCTCAATAGCCATCCCACACCTCAAACAAATGTATTTTATTAATTAAATAAACCAGACTTTTCTACGTGACTTTCTTTAATGAATGGTGCCAGTATGATTTCCTCTCTCTCTTCTCCCGGTCACCAACTCATTACTCTTATAGTTGGTGGAAGATACATGGATATACAGTAACAAAGCGAGGCACTAGGGAGAGATCTGCAGAGGACATATCAGGGTGGCTTTTATTGTATTCTCCGGGCATGACTATCCTCTCACCCCAGTTTAGAGATGAGCAACATTATCAAAGGTATTCGGTGGTACTTGTATATTGGCCTCATTCTGCCTTTGATAGGGAATTTTACACATACTGTATCTTAGATTAAATTTGTCCCTAAGTATTTTGTGCAGAATTCTCTGCTCCTATCCCAACCACCGCAAAGAGGAGAATGAACTAATCCCAGATTTATTTCAGAGTATACAGTTCATAAAATGTGGAATGCAGAATTCTCAAACGTAGATCAGAATGGCATACTGTGAGGCAACAATGTAACTCCAACAGTCTGGTCCAGGCGTGTCAAACTCGGATCATCCAGCTGGAGCTGAACTACACATCCCAGCATGCACTGCAACAGTTTTGCTATTAGGGCATGCTAAACTGTGGCAGGGCATGATGGGATGTGTAGTTCCATTGCAGCTGGATGGCCCGAGTTTGACACCCCTGGTCCAATGCTAAATGCAATTCATGTGAAAGTCCATTTACATTTTGCTTATCTCTACCCCAATTCTTCCCAGAAACACTGGTCCACTCCTCAATAAACTAATTCAGGAGGAACATGATGATCTCAAATCCCAATACCCACTGACCAAATAACTTACACATCCTTCTGCTGTAATTCTGCTTCTGTGGGACCAGAAAGACAGAAGACAGTGAATGGAGAGGAACTTGCTGGCACACTGCTTTGGGGATTTTTTATGCTTTATTTTTAAATTAATCTTTCTACTGTCTCCTACATTCTGTGATAAGATGCACTAACCTAATTAGCATTGTCTAGATGCTTTCAATATCCCTTATTTCAGGTGAAGGACCTTATTAATGTACTATAGTTCAGAGAGGTTTAATGTCAATGTATTGTTTACATGAAGGTAGATACAGTATGTACTCTTGCATCTTTGCCTCTTGTCTGGCAAATCGCACCACGCATGGCGTGAGTCATGGGTATGCATGCTGCGTTCGCACCCGCGACTCCATAGGATTGCATGGTGCAAACGCAGCATGTGGCATGTCATAGCGTGGTGCACATGGTCACGGCTAATCGCATGGCACAATGCATGCGCACGTTTGCAGCGTGATCGGCAAAGATGCAAGAGGACACATCTGTATACTCTGATGAATGTGGAAACTAATAACAGTATAAATCTACTGTTATTTGGTTTTACCAGGTGGATAACTTCTGTTAATGTAATTTTATATGAGCTTAGTGCTAATTATTGACATTGGGGAGGGGAAAGGGGGGTTGTACCTATATACTGTATAACAAAAAAAAGTTTAACTTTTTGCAGCAACTGTAACAATTACATAAAGCAATACATATACCAACATCAAAATTGTAAATATTCTTTTAACCAACATTTTTTTTTACATTTTACAAATTATTTAATTATTTAGTAAAAATTATTACAAAATTTCACATGTATTTATTTGAGTAAATAAGCCCTTAAGAGCTTAATCTTTTATACATTAAAGCTGGGTACACACTGGGTGATATATCGGCCATTCTGTCAACCTAGAGTGTACCCAGCATTAAAGTATTATCTCAGCACTATGGTGATAATGACACCCAATCTATAGGACTGTAACAAGTGAGGAATATAAAAATACAACACAATGGGATTCAATAACTAATCATTAGACTCTTTAGTAAGGATAATTTTCATTGTTTTCTCTTCGCTTCATCTCTTTTTTGCACCAAGCATATTGTGATAGGAAGAACAAGTGATAAACTGTAAAAGGAATGGTGGAATTGCAACACTTTGTCAGACCCATTTATTCTTGTCTGATTATTGACACGTTACAAAATGAAGGTGCTAAGGAATATAAGGGAAAAAAATGATGTTGTAGAGCTGAACTATACAGCCATGTCTAAAATATAATTGTCTTTTTTCATACAATGTCATCTGAATGTATTGTTGTGGAAAATGGGAAATAGCATCATGTCAACCATTGTATAGAACATCATGCGGTCTGCCCATTAGCCTCCAGGACCTTACAGAATTATCTCACTGCTGATGATCTCAGTTTTTTAAAATATTAAAGATTTCCAATAGTTGTATAGAAACAGACATGATTTTATTACACAGGAGGGAATATACTTTTTATTCAACCTTGTGCTCTGTGTGCTGGAGTGCGCATTAGCCAGCTGTACTGAGCTGCAGAGAGATCTGACTGGCTCTGCCATGTGCTGGTGCAGTGGGCCTGCTTCTGTGGATCTGTGTATTATGGTTGTCAGTGGCTCTGACAAAAGTTCTGAGATTGGCCTCATGTAGGTAGGTCAAAATTAACTGTCGCTAGGACCAAAATCAACACTTAAGCGGATGGGGTTCACTGGCGTCACTAGAGCTGCTCAGCTATTTTGGTGTCACCCCTGTCTGATGGTGTCATCAGGCAGCCACAATGCAGAGAAAGGCAGGGAAGAGGCAGGGGGATGCCCCCAGCAGCTGCCGGAGCGCAGAGAATGGGAGGGAGTGAGATGCGGTCATGCCCCCAAGATTGGTATACATAAGGGGTCGTGGCTTCATTGGATAAGGCCATGCCCCTTGCTCGTGCACCTCTGGCGCGTGTGAGGATTGCCTTGCAGCCGCACCAGTTGTCACGAAGGTCAGAGATGCCATTGATGGGGTTTAATACATTTTCCCTAGCAATGTAAAAAAAAATGTCACACTATCTCTGACTATCTGTATCTAAACTTTTAGTTAACACCAAACAATGCTGAGAGCATCCTAATGTACAATAAAGAAAGCATCCAAGTGACCACCATACAATACAGAGTATCCTAGTGACCGTTAAAAAAGCTGAGAACATCCCTTTAATTGGCAAATAAATCAAAGAGCAAGCAACATGATACACAGATTCCTCCACCTCACCCTGTATGGGAGGGACAAATCAAGTTCACCTCTGAGAGTGGTTTACACACAGCTGAACTTAATAGACAATAATAGCATTGACCCCTTAACATATGATTAAATTACTCAGGGCCTGATTCAAAGAAGAACGCAATGGCGATATTTATGCAGATCGAGCGATTGCTTACCATTGCGCATGCGTATAAGATCAGAAAAACGCAGGCGTGTCATTTCATGGGCGTGCATAAATTAGCCATTGCAATTACATTTGCAGTATGAGAGCTCTCAGGCCCTCATTCAGAGGTGGTCGGAGGATGCAAGCAGTCGCTCAGAAACTGGGCGGCCGCTTGCATCCTGACCGGCTGCCTCTGTTTCGGTCGTTAGGCTGTGGGTTAACACCCACAGCTCTAATGACCGCTAGGGTGATGGTCGCGATGGTCAAGGGTAGGGTCTCACTTGTCGTAAGCCCCGGAGAGCTTCTGGCTCTGTCAGAGCCGGAAGCTCTCCACTGACATCACTAGTGATGTCAGTGGGGCCTCCCCCAAATGGCAGGCTTTCCCGTGGGAACGGCAGGCATTCCCGTGGGAACGCCTCCGTTTGGGCTGCCACCCCCCCGGCCCGCCTTCCAAATGGGGCGAGCTGTCAATCAACATTGACAGCTCGCCCCTTTTGGAAAGAGACCCGCTACGACCGGCGCTGTCGGTCGTAGCGGGTCTCACGCATGCGCACAAAGGAGCCGGCTCCCTCGTGCGCATGCGCACTAGACAAACATCGAGGCGGCCGTGCGGTCGTAGACCGTACGGCCGCCTCTGAATAAAGCCCTCAGTTTCAGCGGAGCGTTGCAGTGTTTGCTGCTGGTCAGACATGCTGCAAAGGCAAGATGGTTGCTCAATGAGAGTCGATGTTACCGATATGTACTGTACGCACTGAAGCAATGTCGTAAGCAGATGAGAAGGCAGCAGTGTGAGTCCTTATGCACGGGTAATCTTTGCAACCGTTAGCATTCCGTACGAAATCGTACATTCCGTACGAAATCGTATCTGCAATCGCATTAACGTCTATCTCTGAATCAGTGCCTCAGTCTTTAATGTTTGTCATAATGAACTTTTTTCAAATTCCCATCAATCACTTTTCAGACACATAAATACAGCTTTTCAGTGAAAGTGCAACTTTACACCACCATGGAGAAATATTACAAAAATATGTATATTTTTGTTCTCTCATACACATGTATCTTCATATATGTATCCCATCATTTTGCAATGAAAAACAGAAACGTGTGGTGAAGTTTCTCAAGCATAACATGTACCTCATCCTTCAGTTTAGGTTTTAATACGGCCATAACCAGGGCAGTACAACAAGGGAATTTGCTACTATGTAATGCTAAGAAGGGTGTGCCACTGCACTGTGACTTACCCAAGGTATAGAGGGGGCACCAGGAGATGTGAAACCACTATCTGAAGAGGGTGAAATGAGGTGGCCATAGATAAGCATCCGATTGGAGTCAGCAGGCGAGTCATGGCATTAGCAGGGAGCCTGACACAAATCCTGCTGCTCAAGGGTCCATAGGAAGAACAATTACATTTTCCCTGTAGAGAAAAAGTGAACGGAAGGAAATGCCCGAGGACAGGGAGGGTAAGTCATGTAATGTCTTGTTCTGCAGTGACAATAAATCAGAAGGCACCACCACCTTACCCTCTTTATAACAGCCATGTTAGATAGACCTCTCTAGTACTGGGTAGGAACCATCTTTGAAAGCCTGAAATCTCTGTGGCATTGATTCAACTCAATCCTGGAAACATTTTGTAGATATTCTGGTCCATACTGACATGAAAGCATCACACAGTTGCTACAGGTTTGTCGGCTGCAAATTCATGCTGCAAACTTCCTACACCACAGCATCTCAAAAGTACTCTTAAGGAAGGAGATATGGTAACTGTTGATGCCATTGTGGGCACTATCCTCCCTGTCTTGTTCATGGTACCAGCTTTAGATTACATTTGTTTTGTGCCGTGGTGCATTATTCTAGTAGACATAGCCATTGGAAGATAGGTACACTGTGGCCAGAAAAGGATCCTCTCAGATGTATGGTCAAAAACTATAAAAGCAACCTTTCCCATAAAGCTTTATACATTTACCAGAACTCAAGTCTTGAACTCCAGATTATAGGGGCTTATTAGCTCAGGGTATTAACTGGAGAGTTGTATAATGGGCGGAACACTAGAAAGAGGTCTACAATGTGTGAACATGTGAGGTGAATGATCCTGGTATATTAATGAGAGCAGGAAGTAAACACCCCAGACAATATAATATGGAATGTGGAAAGACAAAGTGGTATAAATTCAACGAAGCAGGACGTGAACATGTGTGCAGATGGTGACACTAAAACTATTGGATGATCATTGTGAATGTCTGAGGTATTGATACAATGCATATTTGTTGAGATATTGGGGGTCATTCAGACCCGGTCGTTAGCGCCGATGCACTCGGACCAGGTCGATGGCCCCCCACAGAGCATGTGCACGACGGCGACGGCGTGCGCATGCGTGAGACCCACTACGACCGGCAGCGCCGGTCGTAGCGGGTCTCGATCCAAAGGGGGCGAGCTGTCGATGTTGATTAACAGCTCGCCCCGTTTGGAAGGCGGGCCGGGGGGGTGGCAGCCCAAACGGAGGCGTTCCCATGGGAATGCCTACCGTTTGGGGGACGCCCCACTGACATCACTAGTGATGTCAGTGGAGAGCTTTAGGCTCAGACAGAGCCAGAAGCTCTCCGGGGCTTACGACAAGGGAGACCCTACCCTAGGGTCTCGTCGTAAGCCCCGATGGTCGCGATGGTCTCTGACCATCGCGGCCATCACCGGAGCGGTCGTTAGAGCTGTGGGTGTTAACCCACAGCCTAACGACCGCAACAGAGGTGGGCGGTCAGGATGCAAGCGGCCGCCCAGTTTCTGAGCGACCGCTTGCATCCTCCGACCGCCTCTGAATGAGGCCTATTGTTTCTTTTTCAGGTGGAACCATGAGTCTTACACATGACGTGACTGAGTGGTAAAAGGGAGCCATTGTTTTTGGCCGAGAGCATGACCATAGCCTGGAGGAGGTGATGGTGTTTGTTGGTGTGCTCTCAAAGACAGTGAGCAGTATCCATCTCCAGTAAAAGAAGCATGGACACCAAGAATCTCAGCATCGGAACAGTGGCTGAAAGTCAATCATGACAAGTCGGGACCGCAGACATGCAGGGTGCCTAGCAACCACCAACTGCTCCAACAGTACAATGCTGGACCCAGCCAAACAGTATCAGAACAAACACTTCCGCGTGAACTGAGATGGGCCAAACAGCATCATAACTGGACCATTCAACAGTGGAGATGCAGCATATGGTCTGGTGAATCCAGATTTTGCTTATATTTCAATGATGGCCACTCCAGAGTCATGAGGAGGGCTGGGGAAGCATTCCAACCAGACTGTGTCCAATTAGCTGTGCAGAAAGGAGGTGGGAGTGTCATGTTTTGGGGGAGTATTTTGAGTGCTGGAGCTGGACTCTTGGTCAAGGTAACCAATCACATGAAAGCGATGGACTATGTGACATTGTTGGATCATTCGGTTTTGCCATTTGTCCAGTTTCTCAAAGATGAAGGCCATCTCATAGATCCACTGTTTCAGGATGATAACTGTACTGTTCATCGTGCTAGGATTGTGCAAAATTGGTTTGCAGAGCACCAGACTGATGTGCCACATCTCACGTGACCCTCCAATTCACCAGATCTCAATGTTATTGAGAAAATTTGGAACATGTTGGAATAGGCTGTGAAGAAGAAACACAAACACCCTCCGAATTTGGCTCCATTGAAGGACCACATGGTCATGGAATGGGCACAATGCGATATGAATGTGATCCAAAGTCATATTGATAGCATGCCTCGGAAAATTCTAGCTGTCATTAAAGCAGGTGGTGATGTAACGCCATATTAACGTTTAATGTGAGCATTCCATAATGTTGTGTCCAGTGTGTTTATGGCACAATTTAATGAACATGGTTGAGGTTTAATGCTGATAACAAGCAAAAATAGTAAGTACATGGTTTGGGGTAAGGGCTAGCAGAAGTCAAACAGAGACAATATGCAATCTGAGGGAAGATTCAGAAACTGGCCAAGGTCAGGACAGGAGAGCACAAAGAAAATGAAAAGCAGCAATAAGTGATCAAACAGGAACATAGGATACAACAATTGGGTAGCAATAAATTACAAATAGCACTGAGCAAACAGAAAGGAAGCTATTTAAATGCAAAATAACTAATATAATGGACTATGTAATATCAGCCCCCTCCATACAACTGAATAGGCAGCATCTGAGAAGCATTCTGGGGACTGAGACACAATCTGCATCTAATAGGTAAACAGCACTTCTGGCTGGAAGATTGGTGGTCTGGAGAAAAGGAAGCTTGTGCCTATCTTACAGGAGATCAGCAGTTTCTGAGATACTCAAACCACCCTCTCTGGCACCAATTATCAATGAAAGTCCATTAGATCACATTTCTTTCCAGATCTGGGTTACGGTCCAAGCGAAAACGAAACCACTTGACAATGGCTGTACAGTATGCTTTTATGCATTGAGGTGCTACCACGATTGTCTAAATAAATATTATTTTAATACGTAAGTACCCATGTTCCCAAGTGGACACTGAGTGTATATGCATTTTTATATACATGGCTCCCCTGCATATATATATATTTGTGGCAAGCTTTGTTTGCTTTATGGAAGCAATCATTTTTTATCAATGAAAAATATTGCACTATTCCAGCTTTAACTTCAACTGTCGCGTGTTTTGTAAATTTGCAACTGGTATGTACTGTATATAATTTATAACAATGACGAATCAGGATTCAGTATGTTGCATAATGCACTTTGTAATTTACCTCATCTTCTCCCCATGTGGAAAGTGTTACACCAATAAAACCAGCAGCTTAAACAAATAATTGCTTTGTACTGTTCTGCTATAAGATTGGCAATTCAAATGGGCAGCAGTGAGCAGCCGGTGGCCAGACACTTTGCTCAGACATAGTTGTAAATTTACTAAAATGAGAGTTTTTAGAAGTGAGTTTTAAAAGTGATATTGCCCATAGCAACCAATCAGATTCTACTTAACATTTAACTAGCACCTTCTAGAAGATAATAGCTAGAATCTGATTGGTTGCTATGGGTAACATCACTTTAAAAACTCTCTTCTAAAAACTCTCACTTTAGTAAATTTACCCCATAGTCTTGCAACCATGAGGTATAAAATAATTGACCATGTGCCTATTTTGCCCGAGGTCGTAAAAGGTTTAAAATGCTATTTACTGTAGTTTGTAGAGCAGGTGGATACACCAACTTGGTGACTGAATCTCTGGGTTTGTAATTAACCATCTTTGAATTATTTGATGAATTAGCTCAGTTGTATCCCTATGGTAGAGGATACCCATCTATACTTTTAGCTTAATGTGGGACGTTCTGCAGATGATCAAAAATGCAGATCAGCGATATCGATGATGGGTGATCCATCTGGGAATCGTAGAAATTAAACATATTAAAAATCCATGACTCACTAATTCCGACCATTTTCTGGTCAGAATTGGAGAATTGAGATTGTCCAACATGTTGGATTTCTCTAATCCCCTGACCCAGGCATTCCTGACATCTGCAGAGCGGGGAATTGCCCTGACACAGGATAGGCGTATAGGCCCCATACTGTAAGATAAGATACAGTAGCATAATGGACCCTAGTTATTTTTGTCTGGGGTTTTACAGATGGTATTTCTTTAGAAATTGCCAGACAGGTAATTATTGTATTTGAGCATTTTATTCACAGTATATTGTATATCTTGTTAAAAGTCTCTATCATGCCATTTCCTACATGATTTATACGCAAATACAGACCATAGCTCTTTTCAGTTTGGTTACGTTATGTATTATCCTGATGTTGCAGATTACAGTAAGCATGTTTTGTATGGTGGCTGGTCTGACAGTGATGACTCATTACACTGCAGCTCCAGTAGTGTACAGAACTTCAACAATGATGCATGTTGTGTTAGTATGCTTTAAATGGTGTTTGCTACATATTTTTATCCCTGATGAAAGTGTTAAATATATACTGAAACTTTGGAACTAGGACAGTGTGTTGTCTAATCTTTATCCAATTTGAGTGCATATATATATATATATATATATATATATATATAGTTCCACGATACCGGCACTCGATTCCTTAGATAAAGACAGCAGGCCTTGGTGCCATCCCTCCTAGGCAGTAACACACGGTCACAGCTCAGGTACATAGAGAGATATCGTGGGCGGCACTCACAGGACTTCACGATCCAAGCAATAAATCAGGAGATACTACTCCATGCGTGTTTTAACATTTCAGTTGCTTTATCAACTTTCGTCAGTTATTCTGTATATATATATATACAGTGCTCGAAGTGTGCCGGTATGTAACGTACCGGCACTTCAAGCTCTAAAAAAATTTTTTTTTGAAGAAGTTATCTGGCCAGCAGAGCTTAAAGTGGAGGTGTGGCTTGAGTCTCACTCGTCTCAAGCATGCTCCGGAGCCCTGCTGTGCTGCTGCACCCCATCGCCTACTAGCCTGACAGCCTGTCAGTGACAGGACAACCCCTCATACTTCTGCTGCAGTCAGAGGCGACACTTCCACCATTGCACTGCACCTTACCCTGTCCGCCGCTGGTCAGATCATCATCATTGATGATCTGCAGCAAGCGGTGGAGGACGGTTCCCGCTGGGTCGTCTGTCTTGGGCAGGGGGATCATTAAGGTAATCCTCGGACCGCGGACCAGTAGCTGTTGTAGGGCCCCTAAGGAAATCTCTGTGACAGCAACAGCCACAAGAGTCTCCGGCTGCGGCACGCAGCACAGTCTCTTCCTTCTAGCCGGCCAGCTGGGTGCTGAGTGATGCTCCTGGCAGTAGCCTCCGCTCGTCAGTACCCTGCCAGCAGCTGCTGAAGCAAGGCTCTTGCTGCTAGAGTTGCAGAGAGCTTCAGCATACACAGGTCAGTTTGCCCGAGGATACCAAGACGGAGTGGACTGTGCTGCATGCATCTCTCGCCATCTGCACAAAGCTACCATATATGCAGCCTGGCAGACATTACTGCAGGGATTATAAGGGAAATGTGGGGGCACTGTGTTATGGGGTGGGGGTCTGTGTAGGCTCTGTGCCATGTAGTGTGTGAAAATACTCAAAGACAAGATAAGGTCAGTGCCTGTCTCCTGCATACACCATACACATACTAGTCTATGCCTTATGTGGGCACACTGCCAGTCTCCTGCTTATATAACATGTACTATGCCCTATGTGGGCACACTGCCAGTCTCCTGTATATAATGTAACATATACTATGTCCTATGTGAGCACACTGCCAGTCTCCTACATATAGCATGCACTGTGGTAGATGTATGAAGCCCAGAAGCGGTATCAGCGCACGTTATGTGCGCTGATACCGCTTCTCCCTGATGTATGATCGGGGTTCTGGGCGTAAATGACAGGGGCGATATGCACCCCTTGTCATTATCGGCGCTGCTATCTACAAGATAGCAGCGCTGATAGCCTGGGCCATGTACAAACGGTCATATCGTCTGACTGTTCGGCCCACTGTAGCTGTCGTCATTGACAGCTACAGCCTGGCGCTAGCCTATCAACACAGCAGGGACAGTGCTCCAGGCTCCACAGCTGCTGCCGGCTCCAGACTGCACGCGGGGATCTCGCGATGCTTGTGAGATCCCGCGCATGCTCAGTGGAGCCGGCCGGGACAGAGACACAGGGCACCAGCACTAGGCGGGTAGCACCGGAGGGGGGAGTTAACGCTCCCCCTCCCCGGCCGATGAGATATTCATACATCTCATCGGTAGTGTCTTACCTTCTTCACCTCGGTAAAGAGGCGAATCGGGAAGCGTTATAGCAGCACGGTAAGTGCCGCTATCATACATTTACCAAAATATGCCCTATATGGGCACACTGCCAGTCTCCTACATATAACATGCACTCTGCCAGTCTCCTGCATATAATGTACTATGGGCCTGATTCAGCTTGGATCGCAAGCGCGAATTCGCACGCAGCTGGTCGATTGTTTCGCAGACAGGTCACTGCGATCAGGGAAGCGTTAGCAGGGTATAAGTAGACCCAACGCAAATTGACTGACAGGAAGTGCCATTTGTGGGTGGTAGGGCGAACGCAGGCGTGCATGTGCGTTTAAAACGCTATTATAGGGGCGTGCATAATTAAGCCTCTGTGTCTGCATATGTAGCCAGAGCTGTAGATACTGACAGGAAGTTTAGCAATGTCTGAGTAAGGGTCAAGGTCAACCACAATTGTGCATATGGGTCCGATGGTTCTCGATGTTACAGATGCTTTTGCAGTCTAGCTAAGTATTATGGCTATGAGTAAAGGGAAGGGGCGTCTTTATGTAGTGCTGGGCATCTGCATATTATGCTGCAGCAGCAGTGCGAATGCATTCATTAGAATATTTTCGCAGCGGCCGGGTATGTGCATTCGCATCCTTGCAGTTTGTGCTGAATCAGGCCCTATGCCCTATGTGGGCACACTGCCAGTCTCCTGCATATAACATTTACTATTCTCTATGTGGGCACACTGCCAGTCTCCTGCGTATAACCTGTATAAATGGGATGTGTTCGGCATCCCGGTGGCCGCGATGCCGGCACTGATATTACCGGCGCCAGAATCCAGACGCCTCTGACAATTCTCTGCATGTACTGTGTTCTATGCTGACACAGTAGGACTGCAGAACAAACATAAGTACCAGAGTGCCCTGTAGCTGGAGAAAGAGTATACATGCTTTTGTCCCGGGACATGGGCAGTAGGTGAAGGGCTGGCCTCTGCCCATGTTTGTATTTTTAAGTCTGTTTCACACTGCTTGGCCAGCTTGTTAGAGGCACACTCTACACTACCTCTGTATTGGAGACACCCACTGGGTACTAGCACCCAGCGCTTGCCAGAGGTGCGACCACCGACCTGTGCCGTGTCTTGCTCTCTCTGTGGGAGCACCTTAGCGACCCCATATTGGAGCATTTTCATTTAGACTAGGAGAATAAAATGTTTTTGTCAAAAGCAACTCTTCTATATAACTAAATATAAAATACTATCTACATTAGGTGTATAATGAAAAGCTAACACCGACTTTAGAATTAAACAATTTATTTCATAAATATCCCCATATTGTATAAGAATTGGCACACAGGTAACTGTGCCACCTGTTGCTGGAAACCCAACCAAGCAATGTGATCCTGTTGTAGGTTGTAATAGCTACAGCACTTTTTTCCTGGCTTCATTTTCAGATCTGTCCGTGTCTCCCTTTATTTTGTAGGGCTTTTCTGGCTGAACCAAATAAGTGCCTAGCAAATGCTGCATAAAATAATTCAAGTACTGTATGTACTTGGATTTCCCTGTAATTTATATTCTAGCACCTACTAGGAGATACTTTTTGCCAGCTATTATCCAACCTCATTCCTCCCCCCATCTTCCCAACCAATTCTGTTTCCCCATTTTTATTCTGTTTGTCACACTACAGTATTGTCACCCTCTCTCCTCTCCTTCTGTCTCTCCCTGTCACTTTCTGTTCATCTGCCGCTGCCTACAACCCTCTGGTTTTCCCAGTCACCCTCTGACCGTCAGCCTCTGCCAGTCACCCTCTGCCCGTCAGCCTCTGCCAGTCACCCTCTGCCCGTCACCATCTGCCTCTGTCAGTAACCCTATGCATATCCATCTGTTCATCACTTTCTGCTACAGGCCATTAACCCATCTGCCTATGTTCATCACCCTATGCTGTTCTCCTTATTCCTCTATTATCACCCTCTGCTGTTCTCCTTATGCCTCTCTTATCACCCTCTGCCTTTGGTCATTATACTCTGCCTGTCAAACTCTGCCCATCACCTTCTGCTGTTCTCCTTATGCCTCTCTCATCACCCTCTGCCCATTATTCCTTTGGCTGTCAAACTCTGCCCATCACCTTCTGCCAATCATTCTTTGCCTCTGTCCATCACCCTCTGCTGTTCTCCTTATGCCTCTCTCATCACCTTCTGCCCATTATTCCTTTGGCTGTCAAACTCTGCCCATCATCTTCTGCCCATCATTCTTTGCCTCTGCCCATCACCTTCTGTATCTGCCCGTCACCCTCTGCCAGCAGACACATCTGTGGAGCCTCCGAGGAGCACAGCTGAAATCAGGTCCTGTTGAGTTTAAAGGGGGTCACATATTATTAATTGATTAAAGGGAGCATAGCTTATTATTATTTTATCTAAGAGGGCACAGATTATTATTAGACAATGGGATGTTTTCTGTATTGTTTGGTGGTCACATGGCACAATACCATATGGTATATTACTTTAGCATGGGGCCTAGAGGGCTTGGGTCCAAAGCATTTTTTGCACCTGGGCCCACTACTCACAAGTGACTTTGTGCGGCTGGCAGAGCCATAACTCAATCTCACTCAGCCACACTGCGGAGTTCTGTAATGTGCTGCCGTCAGCCTATGTGTGACCTTACTGCCATCTGTCCCCCACCGCTAGTGCTACCCTGGCAGCCTTTCTGTGACAAGGCAGCCCCTCATACTGGCCACCATGGTGACTGTTTGTGCGCTGGCTGAGCCCTGCGGCTCATTCCTGTTGCTTGGCTTAATTGCTGGGGCTTCCCCCCTTACTTTTACCACATTTGCTGCCACTGGCTCCTGCATTGCTCCTGTTCTCATCTCTACTTCTCTGGACGGATCCCTCTCTACTCAACCTTTACAACACTCAGCCAGAGTCAGACTGCTCCTTCTCAGCTCTGTGTAACACATGGCCACACTCATATTAATAGTGAGACATAGGTTCTACTTACACCACTGTCATGACCTCTAAATTTTCCATACCCCCACTTCAAAATTTCCACTTCGATCACTGCATATATATATATATATATATATATATAGACTTCTACGTGGATCGGCACTCCCATACAGGGTGTTCAGCAACTCCGGTGCCCTCTGCATAAATCCATTCAACAGCAGCAACAAATAGACGGCGGCACTCAAAGATTTTCTAAGCAAAAATGTGTATTAAAAATTATTGCCTGTTATGGATTTTTAATACACATTTTTGCTTAGAAAATCTTTGAGTGCCGCCGTCTATTTGTTGCTGCTGTTATATATATATATATATATATATATATGTTGTATACACTTTTAATTTATTTATTTAGAATTAAGTGTGGATATGGGTATGTGGGATGAGTATATTATTCAAGCATTTATTGATTTGGTCAGATTTCACAAATAGAAGGTGCAGATTTGCTCACTGTTGCTGAATTATATCTCAAGTTTAAAATGATGCCAAATATGTGTATCTACAGTGCCTCACTTATACAGTATACCTGTATTTGTGACATTGAAGGTTGGTGGGTGGTATTCAGTTTGAAATGAACTAGCAAGTCCCGAACAGTAGTTTGGCCAGACCTTCTCTGTCGATGACTACTACCATTCCTGCCAAAATTGGTGTTTGCTCTTTCCTCTTATGCCCAGGGCACTATTTGCCGCTCTGCTATCAATATACTCACAATTTACTGAGATTGGCAGTTATCGAATTGAATTAATTACCAAGAAATAGCTAGAGGTAAGACAAGATGTTTTGACACAAATTGTAAATTGCACCATTCATCTAGGGTTCCATACATGGTGTAATCACATAACTATATTGTAGAATTTATATTGTATGCATTTTGTATTCCGATGACCTTAAAGGGTTTCACCATTCAAAAGTTACAAATTAACTAATCCTAACTATTAACTAGTGCCTATGCCAAACCCAACAACAGTGGAAACTTGCATCAAATTGCTCCTACTTAGTGGAAACATATGCGGTGGGATGCTGGACAAACTGAAGGTAACTAGTATAATACCCCTTTCACATCGCAATGACGGGTCGCACCCGGAATTTTGTTAATGGATTCCATCCCGGGTGCGACCTGGCTGAGACCCCTTTCAGACTGGCGGCTGACCCAGCTTATTGCCGGGTTGATGACATCGCTGCAATCACGTGCTGAGCTGGCGCTTGGAGATAAGATCACCTCCAAGTGCTGACTCTTCCTATGCTGTGAACGCGACCCAGGTTGCATTGACCCGATTTACTCATTCACACTGCATTGCGAGCCGGGTTGAACCCATGTTCAGCCCTGCTCGTTACCAGGGTTGATGCTGGGGTTATTTCAACCTGGCCCTTTCACACTGCACGGTAACCTGGATTGCTGCGCGTTCATGTGCAATAACCCAGGTTATTGCTGGTAGTGTGAAATGGTTATTAGTCTACAATGTATTGAATATGCGCAGTACTGTGTTACCTTATTTCAGAAAAAAAAATTAACTAAATATCTCTGGGCCTGCATCAGCTTAGATCACAATTGCAAATGTCAATGCAGCTGAGCAGTTTTTATCCTGTGCTCATGCGCATATGCAGGATAGCGCATTTGTGCGATTGCATTGCGACAGCACTCGCAAGCCAGCGAACACGCAGAACTGATTGACAGCTAGAAAGCCTTTGGGGGAGGTGACAGGGGGTGGTCTAAAAAAACAGAGGTGTGTCTCACCGTTTGGATGTTGTTTAATGGGCGTCCATAATTTATCCAGTGCGATCACCTCCACAGCACAAGTGCTCTCTGTGTGTGCAGAGTCCCGCAGAATTAGAGACAGCTCAGAGTAGCCGCAGGTGGTCAATGGAGGCAGATATTCCCGATGTGTATGCTTGTCTGTGTGTTCTCTCCCTGAAGAGAAGGCAGCACTGGGCGTCTCTATACACGAATAAGGTTGTGGCTGCATCTGCATATAGAAGCAACTGCGTTCCATTAGGATTCACAGATGCAATTGCAATCTAAGCTGAATCAGGTCCTCCATCACTTTCCCACATTAATAAAATGGTATCTAAGAAATGAACCATGATACAACATACCTTGAATTTATTGTAACTGACAATTACAGTCATACAATAGATTCCAAGGGTGCAACTTCATCTATTCAGACATTCGCCCACTCAGTTTGTGGTGTTCCAGTTGCTTTACATACACTCACTAAAAATAAGTGAATTGTTTTTAGTGACTTATGTAATGAAACAAAAATGTTAAAAATGTGACTTCACCAACATGGGAGGAGCTTCTGCACTACTCATAGGGCCAACTGTAATAGCCCGCGGGAGCAAATTCGTTCTGCCTTTAAACTAATTGACTCTTTAATTCTAGTGACAATTTCACCAGAATCATGCCTGCTGCTACATAGGTTACAAATATACTATATATTAGGCATTGTTAGAGATAAAGTGGCAGAACTACCACCATTACAGGTGATAAAGTGGCAGAACTACCACCATTACAGGTAGGCCCTCCTGGGTCTAGGGGGGCCCACACTACACACCATACATTATACCTCCAAAGTCTCGGAAAGCAATAAGCCAATCCAATCATCTAACCTGAACTGCAATACAGAATAGTATTGCAATGGTCACACAAAGATTGTGGTTTTAAAGACATCACAATATGAAACAAAGTTTTATAACCAACCAATAACATTGCATCTGGTATAATATGTATAAAATTAGTATTCTTTTCCAAATATTCTCTGCGTACTAACGTATAGCTGTGCCTAAATCAGAGGTTCCATAACACAGTCCTCAAGGCTCCCCAACAGTTCAGGTATTAGAGATATCCATTGTTGAGCATAGGTGGTTAAATTAAATTGACTGAGGTACTAATTAAGTTGCCTGCAGTCAAGCATGGATATCCTTAAAACCTGGACTGTTAGGGCGCCTTAAGGATCGAGTTTGCGAACCTCTGGCTTAAATGATTGTAAATTTGAGAACTTTAGAAAAAAATGCACCAAAGTCCCTGTAATATATTTTTACCTAATTCATTATGATTACTTCCTTTGAGGTCTAAAGGGTAATACAACATTAATATTTTATTATTATCAATAATGCCTGTTACTACAGAATGTGTGCTATACTTTAAATATCAGACTAATCAAATAAAACTAGTACATGCCTGTGTAAATCAATTATTAATCTTCATATGAATCTGTTCAGTGTAATAGCCTGCCAAGTCATTTAAGGAAAAGCTTTGATACCTGGCACTATATTCTTTCTGTGATATACACTTAGAAAGATAATAAAAAACAATCTTTCTGATTTATGAATTTGATTTAACAAATAAAAGGGTCAGCATTAACACTGAAACATTAGCAAAAATAAATGATACAGTTACAAAAAAAGGTGATGTAACCAATCAACCAATATGCTTTCAATTTAGTTGCATTTGCCTGGGGTCAAAGCGCTTTTTGCATACTTGCCACCTCTCCTTGAATGTCAGAGAGACTCTCTGAATAATTGGTGATTTCCCTGACTCCCTGGAGAGTCTCGTAATCTCCCTGAGGCTGGACTGAATGGGAGCAACACAGTGATGACATCATCAGTAGAGATGAGCGGTTCGGATACTGTGAAATTCAAAATTACCCAAACTTGAGGTTTACAAATAGAAACGAGATCTAGCTCTGCTCTTCCTGGGAAGTTTGGTTCTCAAAACAAAGCAAAATTTAATTTTCCCATAAATTTGTCAGATCTCGCGTATTTTGGATTGCATATAAGAGTCCCTTCCCTCCTAATAGGGCACCATTTCCGACACAAGAGAGCATGGAGAGGGTTTGGGTTTGGGCTGTACTGTAGTTGTGCTGCAATACTATTATACTAATCAGCATTAGAGAGAGTTATGGGTAGATGGAGTGGATGGGAAGGGAGTAAAAGACTGCAGGCATCTTTAATCTGTGTGCTATTTAAAGTACACTGCATGATATATTGTTGTGTATGAGGGCAGAGACAGTGTGAATTTGATAAAAAAAAATACTGTGCAGTGTCTGAGTGAGCTGCACCCCAAAGAAGACATCTTTTCCTGTTTTAAAATCTTTTAGAATTCAATTTAGATCATAAAGGTAGATTGTGGATTTTTGAGAAGAACCGTGTATTACTATACTTACTGGGTTCGGCGTTCCAGTCAGCTGCATCCCAAAATAATATAAGTGGAAAAAATATTTATTTTGTGATTTTGAAAAAATTCTCAAGTGTTTTAATTTAATCTAGATATTTAAAGGGAAGACTGTGTGTTTTTGAGAGGTAGCATATATTACTGTACTTAATAGGTGTTGTGGGCCTGTCAGCTGCACCCCAAAATGATAAAAGTTGAAAAAATATAGTTTTTGTGATTTAAAAAAAACAAAAAACTCAGGGATACTCAGTGGCTGTCCTGGGCCTAATGTCCTTATGCCACTTGGGCCTATTTGGGCAGGTCTGCCATCTTGCCCAAAATTTCCACCAGGACCCAGTGCATTGGCGGGCAGGATCCCTACAGATCCAGGCCCACCCCCATACCTGGGCCCCCTGTCTGGCACCAATATATTAATTTGCGAGTTGTGGTCCTGCTAATGGTCTTTCATGCACTAGAATGCCTATTGTGAAAGCCAGAGCTAAACGCAGTCAGGCAACTTCTGTAACTCAGTCTGTGTCAATCCGACCTGCTCATGCTAAAATCGAAAGCATAAAGCAGGTCTATTCATTTGGGGATTTGAAGTTTGATTTGAAGTTCGATTTTGTGTTTGATTTCAAATCAAATAATAGTAA
This sequence comes from Taudactylus pleione, assembly GCA_031769625.1. Classification (NCBI taxonomy): domain Eukaryota; kingdom Metazoa; phylum Chordata; class Amphibia; order Anura; family Myobatrachidae; genus Taudactylus; species Taudactylus pleione. Next base: position 12,187,219 of record JAUIMM010000161.1, read on the forward strand.
ATAAAGGATTTGTGTGTTGGTCTATGTAAAAGTACCGATGTTTTGCCAGTGTTCAAAATTTTGAGTGGGATTTGAGTAAATTCGGTTTTATGTTCGATTTTACATTCGATTTTGCCTTTAGTAAATCTCCAAATGCAAAATCGAATTAAAATCTAATGTAAAATCACACTAAAATCAAAAATGAACTTTAGTAAATTTACCCCTAAGGCTGAAGACCAAATTGTGTGTTCACAAACTTCAAAGATTCCTAATGAGAGTCTAACTGGTATATTTAGTAAAGGTTGATTTTGATTGATTTTGATCAATTTAAAAATGGATGAAAAATCAATAAAAATCGATCAACATTAATATTGTGTTTATGGGGCTAAATTACACATTTACTAATACATAAAAAAAAAACATAAAAAATTGTCTGTTGATTTATCCCCAGAAGCACATCGATGTTGATCAATTTTCATCAATTCGATCAAAATCGACCTTGCTATATGTTAGTCTGGCATTCCTGATTCTGACATTGTAATACTAAAAAAACCTGCTTCCACCTTCATCCTGTTGCACTTCCAAAGTAGCAATATCAATTTCTATGTCTAAACCATCATCATCATTACTTTTACTACTACTAATGTGTGTTGATGTTGGTAAACTTGAATGTTTCAGCTTATAAATCTCTCCCGTTGCCATGAAGGGCTGTACCTGGTCTGCAACAATGTATAGGTCGGTGGTACGTGTCAAAGTAACATCAATATCCTAGGACCACTTTCGGTAGGTACTAACAACTGCATACTGAGAACACCCCACATGACCTGCCATTTTGGAGATGCTCTAACCCAGTTGTCTAACCATCACAATTTGGCCCTTGTCAAAGTGGTCAGATCCTATTGCTTGCCTATTCTTCCTACTTCCCACAAACCAACTTCAAGAAGGAACTACTCACTTGCTGCCTAATATATCCCATCCATTGGTGCCATTGTAATGAGGTAATCAGTGTTATTCACTTCAGCTGTCAGTGGTTTTAATGTTATGGCTGATCACTGTATAACACCTCTTGGCTACACAAGCTAAGATATGGCATAGTTCTCTCTGTGAATGTCAAGGCTTACTCACATATCTACTAATAATTCCCATTGGAGATACAATATCAGGAAATGTAATTGTCGCGATGTACAATGATGAAAACACTACTTGTTTGCACATCTTATTGTTACATAGAAGGCAATGTTCTATTTTCAACTTTATATATAGGCTCAAAATACTCTATATATGCTCCAAAGGATCATATATCAGGCGCACTTTAATAAAATTAATTACAAACAGCTGATTCAGCAGCTCTCAAGAAGGAGCGTTTGGGGACACTCCACAAACAGAAATAACAAGCAATATCACAATAAAGTAGGGGTGTGCACCGGCCACTTTTCGTGTTTTGTGTTTTGGTTTTGGATCTGGATCTTTCTTCGTGTTTTGGATCTGGATTGGTTTTGCCAAAACCACCCTTCCGTGTTTTGGGTTCTGGGTTTGGTGTTTTGGATCTGTATTTTTTTGAAAAAAAGCATAAAAACAGCTAAAATCACAGAATTTGTAGGTTTTTCTGCTCCTATGCTATTATTAACCTCAATAACCTTAATTTCCACTCATTTCCAGTCTATTCTGAATACCTCACACCTCACAATAGTGTTTTTATGTCCAAAAGGTTGCACCGAGGTAGCTGGATGACTATGCTAAGCGACACGAGTGGGCGGCACAAACACGTGACCCATCTAGATGTGAAACTGCAGTGGCAGACAGGATGGCATTGAAAAACTAGGCCCCAAACTGTACATAATGCAAAGAAAAAAAAGAGGTGCAAGATGGAATTGTCCTTGGGCCCTCCCACCCACCCTTATGTTGTATAAACAGGACATGCACACTTTAACAAACCAATCATTTCAGCGCCAGGGTCTGCCACACAACTGTGGCTGAAATGATTGGTTCGTTTGGGCCCCCACAAAACAAGCTGGCAATTTATCTGTCCCTGCACAAACTGGCTCTACGGAGGCAAGATGTCATCCTCATCCTCCTCATCCACCGATTCCTTACCCTCTTCAGTGTGTACATCCTCATCCTCACAGAGTATTAATTCGTCCCTGCTGGAACCACAGGTCCCTCTGTACATTCTGGAGGCTGGTCTCCCTGGAAGAGTTGATAATTCATTTTATGAACATCATCTTCTCCACATTTTGTGGAAGCAACCTCCTACGCCTTTCGCTGACAAGGTTCCCGGCTGCACTAAACACTCTTTCGGAGTACACACTGGAGGGGGGGCAACTCAGGTAAAATAGAGCCAGTTTGTACAGGGATCTCCAAATTGCTTCTTTTTCCTGCCAGTACAGGTACGGACTGTCTGTCATGCCTACTTGGATGCTGTCACCGATGTAATCCTTTAACAGACAGACGCACGCTTGTCGCTGCTGCTTTGACGATTCAAGTGCGGCTACAGCCCACACAATTCACAAAGACAGAAAAAAAATAATAATTTTTTTATTGTTTGTGGAGCACACTTTGAGGGTTACACCACCCTTTAACAAACAGACGCACGCTTGTCGCTGCTGCTTTGAGGATGCAAGTGTGGCTACAGCCCACACAATTCACAAAGACAGAAAAAAGAAGAAGAATATTTTTATTGTTTGTGTAGCACACTTTGAGGGTGTCACCACCCTTTAACAGACAGACGCACGCTTGTCACTGCTGCTTTAAGGATGCAGGTGCGGCTACAGCCCACACATTTCACAAAGACCGAAAAAAAAAGAACAATATTTTAATTGTTTGAGTAGCACACTTTGAGGGTGTCACCACCCTTTAACAGACAGACGCACGCTTGTCGCTGCTGCTTTAAAGATGCAGATGCGGCTACAGCCCACACAATTCACAAAGACAGAAAAAAGAAGAAGAATATTTTTATTGTTTGTGTAGCACACTTTGAGGGTGTCACCACCCTTTAACAGACAGACGCACGCTTGTCGCTGCTGCTTTGAGGATGCAAGTGCGGCTACATCGCACACAAGTCACAAACACATTAAAAAAATAGTTTTTTATTTTTTGGAGCACTTTGAGAGTTACACCACCCTTTAACAGACAGACGCACGCTTGTCGCTGCTGCTTTAAGGATGCAGGTGCGGCTACAGCCCACACATTTCACAAAGACCGAAAAAAAAAGAACAATATTTTAATTGTTTGTGTAGAACACTTTGAGGTGTCACCACCCTTTAACAGACAGACGCACGCTTGTCGCTGCTGCTTTAAGGATGCAGGTGCGGCTACAGCCCACACAATTCACATAGACAGAAAAAAGAAGAAGAATATTTTTATTGTTTGTGTAGCACCCTTTGAGGGTGTCACCACCCTTTAACAGACAGACGCACGCTTGTCGCTGCTGCTTTAAGGATGCAGGTGCGGCTACAGCCCACACATTTCACAAAGACCAAAAAAAAAGAACAATATTTTAATTGTTTGTGTAGCACACTTTGAGGGTGTCACCACCCTTTAACAGACAGACGCACGCTTGTCGCTGCTGCTTTAAGGATGCAGGTGCGGCTACAGCCCACACAATTCACAAAGACAGAAAAAAGAACAATATTTTAATTGTTTGTGTAGCACACTTTGAGGGTGTCACCACCCTTTAACAGACAGACGCACGCTTGTCGCTGCTGCTTTAAGGATGCAGGTGCGGCTACAGGCCACACAATTCACAAAGACAGAAAAAAGAAGAAGAATATTTTTATTGTTTGTGTAGCACACTTTGAGGGTGTCACCACCCTTTAACAGACAGACGCACGCTTGTCGCTGCTGCTTTGAGGATGCAAGTGCGGCTACATCGCACACAAGTCACAAACACATTAAAAAAATAGTTTTTTATTTTTTGGAGCACTTTGAGAGTTACACCACCCTTTAACAGACAGACGCACGCTTGTCGCTGCTGCTTTAAGGATGCAGGTGCGGCTACAGCCCACACATTTCACAAAGACCGAAAAAAAAGAACAATATTTTAATTGTTTGTGTAGAACACTTTGAGGGTGTCACCACCCTTTAACAGACAGACGCACGCTTGTCGCTGCTGCTTTAAGGATGCAGGTGCGGCTACAGCCCACACAATTCACATAGACAGAAAAAAGAAGAAGAATATTTTTATTGTTTGTGTAGCACACTTTGAGGGTGTCACCACCCTTTAACAGACAGACGCACGCTTGTCGCTGCTGCTTTAAGGATGCAGGTGCGGCTACAGCCCACACATTTCACAAAGACCAAAAAAAAAAGAACAATATTTTAATTGTTTGTGTAGCACACTTTGAGGGTGTCACCACCCTTTAACAGACAGACGCACGCTTGTCGCTGCTGCTTTGAGGATGCAGGTGGAATCTAGACGGGATTTGGAACCGAGGACACACTACCTCCATCAATTGTCTAAATCCCACTGCACTAATGTCGGATACCGGACGCACGTCTAACACCAACATAGCAGTCAAGGCCTCAGTTATACGTTTTGCTTCAGGATGACTGCTGTCGTACTTCATCCTCATCGCTAGGGACTGTTGGAGGGTCAATTGTTTAGTAAAAGTAGTGATGTTCCTAATTCCTCTCTGGGATGATGAACAACTCCCAGCAGCAGCAACAGCACTAGGAGGAAGTGGTTCTTGATCTTTCCCTATTTTATTTTTATCGGAGAAAGTTTGGTCCTCCATTTATGTCATATTGATATATATACGTGCGGCTAAAGCGCACACAAACACAGAAAATATTTTTTTATTTTTGCTGGAGAGTAGTGCACTTTGTGGGTTACACCACCCTTTAAGAAATGAGCCAGCCGGCTCTTTACTTATGGGACACAGGCGCACGCTTGGCGCTGCTCCTTTGTTGATGCACGTGCAGCCACAGTGCACACAAGTCACAAACACAGAAAATATATATTTTTTTGGTTTGGAGTGTACTTTGGGGGTTACAGAACCCTTTAACGGTCAAGCCAGCCGGCCCTTTACTTATGACACAGGCGCACGCTTGGCACTACTTTGTTGATGCACGTGCGGCTACTGCACACACAATTCACAAACACAGAAAATAATTTTTTTTTTGGTTTGGACTGGAGTGTACTTTGGGGGTTACAGCACCCTTTAACAGTCAAGCCAGCCGGCCCTTTACTTATGACACAGGCGCACGCTTGGCACTACTTTGTTGATGCACATGCGGCTACTGCGCACACAATTCACAAACACAGAAAATAATTTTTTTTTTGGTTTGGACTGGAGTGTACTTTGGGGGTTACAGCACCCTTTAACGGTCAAGCCAGCCGGCCCTTTACTTATGACACAGGCGCACGCTTGGCACTACTTTGTTGATGCACGTGCGGCTACTGCGCACACAATTCACAAACACAGAAAATAGTTTTTTTTTTGGTTTGGACTGGAGTGTACTTTCGGGGGTTACAGCACCCTTAACGGTCAAGCCAGCCGGCCCTTTACTTATGACACAGGCGCACGCTTGGCAGTACTTTGTTGATGCACGTGCGGCTACTGCGCACACAATTCACAAACACAGAAAATATTTTTTTTTTTGGTTTGGACTGGAGTGTACTTTGGTGGTTACAGCACCCTTTAACGGTCAAGCCAGCCGGCCCTTTACTTATGACACAGGCGCACGCTTGGCACTACTTTGTTGATGCACATGCGGCTACTGCGCACACAATTCACAAACACAGAAAATAATTTTTTTTTTGGTTTGGACTGGAGTGTACTTTCGGGGGTTACAGCACCCTTAACGGTCAAGCCAGCTGGCCCTTTACTTATGACACAGGCGCACGCTTGGCACTACTTTGTTAATGCACGTGCGGCTACTGCGCACACAATTCACAAACACAGAAAATAATTTTTTTTTTGGTTTGGACTGGAGTGTACTTTCGGGGGTTACAGCACCCTTAACGGTCAAGCCAGCCGGCCCTTTACTTATGACACAGGCGCACGCTTGGCACTACTTTGTTGATGCACGTGCGGCTACTGCGCACACAATTCACAAACACAGAAAAAATATTATTTTTTTAGCACTTGGGGGGAGCACCCCTGATGGACAGAGCACCCCCTGGACAACACTACAGCACCCCTTTAGGACTGGGACACTGCACAGGACTTTGGAGTGGACACAGCCCCTATGGAGAACTGACTGCACAACACAGTCCAGCCAGCCCCTATGGACTTTGAAGTAGTGGACACAGCCCCTATTAACAACAGCAGCACAGCACAACACAGCCAGCCCCTATGGACTTTGAAGTAGTGGACAACAGCAGCACTACACTACACTACACTACACAGCCCTAACTCCCACCCTCCCTCTTCACTGTCCACAGCCGAGTGAGAAAATGGCGCCGACGCGGGTACCTTATATAGGATCCAAAACCCGCGAGACTCGGAAGGCGGGATGATGACGTTTTGCCTCGATTTCAGATCCGAGTCAGGCGGGAAAAGTCGAGCCTGATTCGGATTGGACTCGGATCGGGGGGGCTCGGGGGGGTTCAGATTTCAGAAATCCAAACCCGCTCACCCCTACAATAAAGTAATATGAATGAGAGCGCTACAGTATAATCAATATTTATTAAAGCATTTATTACTCTAAACAGCAATTAGCAATAATAAAAACAATAAAGTGCATAAAGCCTATAAGGCTCAATCATATAAAAATATCAAGAGATATATGATCTATACCAGCTATACAAAAAAGAAAAAAAGAGTCTTTTTAAAGGAAAAATCATCCATAATCAGTTCAATGAACAATTATGTTCCCAGTTAAACTGCACAGTGATGATTTATTTGTAAATCCAGGTATCCAGCGATTTAATTAGGAATCCTGAAAATTAAGTTCTGCTGACTGCCGCCCGCTCGCCGACTAGGCAGAGAAACAGGCTAAATGCAACTCATGATGACAGTGCCCACAGGGCATGTATTGCAGGAGATTCTGCTTATCAGCACTCACTTGCCGGCATACTCACAGTCTGTCCGGTTTTAGTGTATCACCCGTCTCAAGCTCCCAGGTTCAGCTGTGAGATGCAGTGCCACTTGTGCCGCGGTCTCAATATTTGATGTTGATGCAAATGGAGTCAGCCTCAAACTTCATCAACTGATGCACAGGGAAAATAATAGCTAGTATATCCAAGTCCTTAACGCGTTTCTCCGTTCTTGTAATTATAACGGTTTCATCAGAAGGTTCCTTTAAAAAGACTCTTTTTTTCTTTTTTGTATAGCTGGTATAGATCATATATCTCTTGATATTTTTATATGATTGAGCCTTATAGGCTTTATGCACTTTATTGTTTTTATTATTGCTAATTGCTGTTTAGAGTAATAAATGCTTTAATAAATATTGATTATACTGTAGCGCTCTCATTCATATTACTTTAATGTTATATTGCTTGTTATATATAGGCTGTATCCATTAGTATTGATGCACTTTTGATTTCTGCAACTCCAAACTATTTAATGACTACATTGAATTAATATTCTGGTGGAGTACAAAGCTCCATCTTCACTATGTGTATTCCCAGGTAGTATGTGACATACCATACTATTTTTCCTTAGTTTGCTGAGACCATGATTTATGTGCATTCCTTGTGAGCTATGACCAGGTACGCTTAGCGGCATATTTATTAATGACCAGATCTTAGACCCAATAATCAGAACCATAACTAGGGGTGTGAGAGCCTTGCTGCTGCACAGAGTGCAGGGCTTTGTGGACTGAACCATTGCTGCCCCATGGCCCTTGCTTCTGGCTAGCAGGGTACCTGTAATGGCAACCTGCAGCCAGTATCGCTGCTTCAGAGCTGCCCAGAGCATATTATGGATATGCACACTGCATCATTTACAGCCAATCAGAGTATCCTGAGGTCATCCAATCAGGGGACATGACTGGCACAGGACTCAGTGCCGTTCTGTTTCAGCACTGCCGATAATTATAATTTTTTAGTGTCGCTAATCGGGGCAATTAGAAATTATGACTTTCTCAAATGTATTAAACTACACTCACAGGATAAGGGGCACTCTCTTCAGTACATATTCAGATGCAGGCCATGCTACTGCGATGTCTGATGACCATGCATGCACTAGTATTGAGTGCTGGGGAGTGATCCTACAGATCCCTCTCCTGGTACTTTTTGTGAATTGTATCCCATAGGCTACAACGGTCTAATTTCAGCTGGAGAAAATATGTTTTTTTCTGTTCTCCCTATTTTTAGAAATTAATGATTTCACAGAGTTTTCTCTTCACTTGTCATAGTTATACAGCCCCCATAGGTTTCAATGGGAAGTGTTCAGTGATCTATTTATGGTGACCTGAGCACTAACCTTAATGATGGTAACTCTGTGTGTGGTATAGGTAACAATTTGTGTTTTATGAAAAAAAAAGCCAGTTGACTCAAATACTTCATTTAAAACAGTAATATCATTTATTTAGGTGACAAGTATAAATAGCAATAGGCATTAGGTTCACAGTAATTGAAACTAAAATATTATTTCAACTAAGGGCTGGAATATTAGTCAATGTAAGCACAAAGTGTAAGGTATAACAGCAGGAGGTTATGGGTTGCTAGTACTAAGAAACAAAGAGGTAATGTTAACTGGGTCTGGAATGTCAGGGTAAATAAACCCTGACCAACAGAATGTGAGTAGAGATTGCAGGCAGTGTGGGTGGAGAGAACAGATGCTACACCATCATTGTATGCTACAGCTCTGGCTTTTTCCTGTACAATTGTTCCATTGGAGTTTTCTCTGTAGTCTTAATGGATAAAGAATTTTGGAGCTAATAGACTATCTTGATTTGTTCACCTCAATATGTCATTAGTATATATGCATCAGCAGCATAATTTAACAGTGAGTATGGTTCTTTTATATGATACAATTTCATTTTGGTATATATTTCACTGTGGTCTGGACCCTAATTAAATAATTTTTCAAAAGTGTGTGTCTTACCACTGTGTGTGTTCAGTCCCATTATCTGCATGTAGTGTTATTTACTCAAATAAGATTCCCTTTAAGTTTCCCAAGTACTTCATTTATGCTTTAAAGTATATACATTTTTTTGGTATCCTGACTAATCATCAATGAATCTGAGAAAATACTTTATTCTTTCTTGAATACTCTGTATCCATTGGTCAACATACAGTACATGCTTATATCAAGTGCAGTTCTGTTACTGCTGGTTTTGGAAAAGATTACCTACAGTATACATTTTCTCCTTTAGACATCTAATGCATTTTATTATCTAGATCAATCTTGATGCTGTTAGCAAGCTCTCATTTACTTAGCTTCTTTATGACTTCTAGGTTCCTATGTCCCAGATGGCAGTTTATAGCCTGCATGGCCATGTGAACTACTTCTGTTGGCAGAATTCATCAGCAATAATTCCTTCTTGCAAGTATATGATTCCATTTTAATGTCTCCCTTGTTATGATGCAATGTCACTACATTGTTTAGCTTTAGGATCTATGAGATATTGTTTCTGATAATGGGTATATTTCAGGAAAATATCTTCAGGGATTTTTTTAGCACATTTGGCCTTTTGTTGATTCGTTGGTTTATTCAGCTGATTCATTGTAGCTTCCCCCCAAAAAAATGTCATTCAGATCAGCATGTTTTTTTGTATACAAAGCATTTACATATTTCATTTTCTTACAATGTTTCTTATGCCAAACTATTTAATGCTGATTCTGTTGTGGGCACATTGTGGTTGTGTACAATAAGCTTCAAAGTGGCCTTTGACATATTCTATTGTAAGCTCATTGTCTGGTCCAGTTAAATCGCTATAGTAGCATTTCACAGCTGTCTGGGGATCAGTGAGTTTCAAGACACAAGAATTGTTTTAGTCTTCTCCAATACCATGGACATTTCTATGGTTCTCTTTACATAGAAAGAGATGTATCAAAGCTTCTAAAGAGGACAAGTGGAGAAGTTGCCCTAGCAACCAACCATCTTCTAGCAGTCATTTATTATGTGCATTCTATAAAATCATAGACGTTTTTTAGTTGCTGTGGGCAAGTTCTTCACCTGTCCTCTTTAGAAGATATGATACATTTCCACCCATAGTCTTACATATGCTAGTCTTTATTCCACTTAGTTTGATTTTGTATGATTAAATTCCATTTATTGCTGATATTTGCTCCATCATGAACTTTCTGTAGCTCCTCTCGTTTCTTTTTTTACATTCACCCTTCCACCTCTTTCTTCCCACTTTATCCTTGTACTATTACCACTAGCAGCTCCAGGCAAGGGAAAGCCTGTCAGTTGCCCAGAGCACCATGGGATCCAGAGGGCACAGGTAAAGCCATCCCCCCACCCGGTGCTATTTTGATGATATATGCACAGGGGGAGGGAGTGGAGGAGAGAAGGGATGGCAACACAGGATGGCACTGGGCGCAGCCCTGTCTATTACCCCATCCCCCTTTAATCTGTAAGCTCTAATGAGCAGGGACCTCCTCCCTCTTCTTCTTTCCCTCCTCTATCCATGTGCGCTCCCATTCATAGTTGTAGTCAATCATTCTCTCTGTCTGCCCAACCCAGGATACTGTTTTATTATTGTTCATGAAGTTGTGATTTGTATTTAGTTTTAAACTTTTTTTCACTGTTTATTTAGTCTATCCCCTTATATGGTTCTTTTGGTACTTTGTATATATAAGTGGTTTCAAAGCAATTGTTTCTCTGTATGGCCCTACAGACACTTGTGGCACCAAAGAAATAAAATATAACAATAATTTGCATATGTGCACAATTAGATGATCATCTATGCTAATAAAGATGGTACTTTGAGCTTTTTAAAAAAATCTTTCTTGATCTGATCATCTGAGAGTGGAATAGGTCTTTGATATATACATTACCTTTCTAGTTTACCTGATAGTTCAGGTTTGTCATATTAGCCACTGTAAACTACACTGAATTGCTATTAGCAGTTACACTGAATTTGTCTTATGGTTTTAACTTTCACTTTTGTCCAGAGCTCATTACATGTTAGCAATAGTTAAGTAGGACACTGTCAAGGCATGTTGAAGTTAATGAAGATGATGATGAAACTGTATGACGTTCCACTGTAGCTTCACCTGAGTCTAAAATCTGGTGTGCAATACTGTGCTGAGCCCAAAGAGCTAACACTTTACCGAAGGAAGGGCATATAGTTCTTGTACTATTCCTCTCACATGCATCTCTCTTCAGATAAACATGGAGTGGACAGGACACTGACTTACACAAGGCCAACACATTGATCTCCTACTGCTGTGAACTTCTATTGATCTGATTGATTGGGCTGATTTATTCCCACCCACTTGTGTTACTGAGGACACCCTCAATGAACATAGATGAGAAGTCTGAATGCAATAATTTGCAAATCAACCACACCTTACAAAAGGTACTTATGTGAGAGCTGATGTTAAAAAGAGGGACTCTGAGCTGAGATTCCTGTGAACCTGCACTGGAAACCAAACAATAATGAGACCCATTACTAGACAAATACAATTAATTGCACTGTAAAATACAGCTATACAGTATGTAATTACATTCAGAATTTATGTGGCATCTGACCAACTTTAATCTAATTTAACACATTGGTAAATAACATTAATTCTACTTGTGTTTAGAAGTTAGAGAAACAAATGACTGCTGGAATTACTATTCCAGGTTACATATACAGTTTATCATGTAAAAATGTTTTAGCATCTAGACTTTTGATTTACAGCACATTAATATATAATTCTGTGAAATACAGTATAATTATTATTCACATCTTGCAAAATATATCCCCAAGAAATATGGAACACAGCCAAAGAACAGAGAAAATTCAAATTAAGTTTTACCTGTGGTCCAAAAAAAAAAAATTAGCAATATGAACTAATGAACCGTACAGAAGGATTTCGGATATCAGCTTTGCAGAAGAAACTTGTTATTATGGAGGTGACAAATTAATTTGACATTAGAAGATGGTTTTAGAATTTCAAGTTCTTTGTTATATTATTTTTATCCAAGAACATTCAGCTTGATTTGTTTCTCCCTTTTTAATACAGATATATTACATGTTATTTTGAGTTGTACCATTTGTTCTCAAATTTCAGTGCTTTGTGCCTTAGAGTGGATTCATTACTTTATGCATAAAGCATTTTAAGAATCTTCTTCGGGAATATTAATACTTTCTGTTACATTATAATTTTTTCGCATAAACCATAGAACAATTGAATTTTATTTTCATGGCAGTAGAGACTAAGGTGCTCTTGTTATAATATGTGGAACAGTTGACTATTGTTGTTTTGTAGCAAAAACAAAACCACTTACCGCTCCTACTGAACAGCCCTAATTTCAGGTGAGTAATACGCATCCTTGATAAAGTCGTGAGAGTTGGTGTAATGTTAGAATAAATTTGGCAGCATTTCACATACAGTATCATCATAGGTGTATTACGCGGTTAACATATTTTGAACTGTTTTAATAAATCCCTGTCTGGCATGCTAGAACTGTGTTGATCAATAAGTTGCAAATCACTTTCAAATGTTAGGCACATTTTTGGGACTTACAGCTAATTTCCTTAATTACATCATGACTTTGTAGCAGACTAGAAGCAGTGCTCATGGTCCTCGTTACTAAGGTTTGCTGGGTTTTAGAAACCTATGGGATGCGTAGTGAATTGAAGACAGGTTCATGGTCAAAGCAACTATATAAACTAAAGGTCATTAATACCTTCTAAAGTGAAACCGCCGTCGATCCTCGTCGGTTTCTATACCCCAGTCCCATTGGAAACTTACTGCAAAACCAATACAGTTTAGAAGTGCTGAACATTGAGGTGTCAGAGTGCTCCCATTCATTCTTATGGCAGTGACTGGGAGTAAAAATTGATTAGCAACAGGACCCCACTAGGGGTAAGTTGAGAGTGTGTATATAGCTATTTTTGACAAGACTCTGGTTGCCTGCAAGAATGGAATAGGACCCAACTCTACAATTCTGAGTGGAAAATGTATCAAACCTTCCAGAGAGATAACATTGTGAAATTGACCATAGCAACTAATCGGCTTCTGTCATTTTATAGACTGTGCAGGATAAATGATAGCTAGAAGCTGATTGGTTGCTATGGCTAACTTCTCCACTTTATCTCCATCAAAGTAGTAGTAGCCTACTAAGTTAGTAATAAAGAGAGGAATGAGGGTGTGTGATGGAGTGCTTATTTAATTATGTACATTTTCACAGCGTGCGTGTCCTGCATGGTATTTTTCTCAGGTGAACTACAAGTACCAGCAGGCCCTGGACGCTACTGCATGCTGGCACTTGTGGGTCTTCAAGTGGGAATGGCGAGGGCATGGCATGGAGTAAGACGTTAGTCTGTGTCTCTCCTGCCAAATCCATCTATCCATCTAGTGTTTTCTGCCCTATGGAGCCCCTTCCCAGGTGTCTGTCACTAACCTGATACTCCTGCGCAGTGGTGCACTGTCTGGGACCCGCTGGAGATGTTAGTACCGGGATCAGTTGCACAGACTCTTCTGACCTCCAAGCTGTGGTCTCTGCTACTGTATTTTGTCCCTACTTGCTGAAAGTACTGACTCTCCTGACTGCTGACTGGTGACAGCTGCTGGTTACTGGTGACTGAAATCTGTAAAATAATAGGGTTGTTATCGCTGTTTGCTGTGTTTTTGCGGTAGGTTTTTGGTATCTCTGGTGATTTCTGAACTTGTGATGGGTAAATTTCAGAATGAAGTTTTCTGTTTTGAGTTTAGTTAATTGACAGGATACAAATCAGATGTGAAAACACTGCAGCAATACCACTTGGACCTGCCGTTTAGTGAGATTCCCCCTGGTGTCTATTAGTATTGTTCCACAATCAGGCATTTGAATTAGTTGATTTGGTGGATAGTGGGACTAGAGCAGATATGCCCAAAAGTGGACCTCAAGGCACCCCAACAGTACAAGACTTAACTGATGCTGTCTGTTCTGCTGACTGGCTTCAGGACTTTTAAGCATGTGTCAGCGTCTAATAGTCAACAGCAGCAGCCCGCCCGATGACAGTTTCAACCAAATCCAACAAAATCCTAATTGCGTTTCCTCAGGGGCCCCTGAGGAAAACCAATTAGGATTTGGTTGAAACGGTTGTCGGGTGGGCTGCTGCTGCTGACTATTGGACGCTGTATTTTTCATATGTGACCTTCACAATAAATCTACTAAACATGAGTGCTGGCTCTTTGTTGCTTTTTTTCATATATGTATTTTGTATGAACGAGGCACCACATCTTTAAAGGACTGTTTTCAGGAATGCTGTCTTATCTCAAAGGAGAGAGAGGGAGAGAGAGAGGGAGGGAGAGAGAGAGAGAGAGAGAGAGAGAGAGAGCGCTTGAGTAACTTTACAGTTTATACTGGAGAATTAATAAAGAAAAGGCCGTTCTGGATAAACACTTAGTATAAAAACATTCACATATAAAATGATGATCGCCCTGAGCAGACTGAATGGACGGCAAGCTAGATGGGAATGCCAGTTGAGTCACTATTTCTTTATGTGCTGTGACATTAATTAGGCCAAAATGTTTATTTAGAAACATAACATGCATAAGACGAAGCGTTGGTTTTCAAACCAATGTAAACTGACAGCTACAGTATAGACCGCATGTTTGTGTCTTAAATATGTGTGTTTACTATCTGTTGGGTTTCAGTTCCATTTGAAAACCGACAGCGATGTTGGCTGATTTTATCTTTGGTTTTGTTGTCGATTTTGACATATCTAATGAAAATAAATGGCAAAACTGACCAAAAATAGACCAATACTTCCTGATGGTTTCTATAGGGTAAAACAAGGATGGCCAACCTGGTGCTCGAGATCCCCTAACAGTTCACATTTTCCAGACCACCTAGGTAGTGCGCAGGTGTAGCTAATACTAACTGTAACATTTTCACATTTTAAAACATGTGGTGCATTCATTTCTAACTGACACATTCTACAGATCCACAGGTGGTCTGGAAACCATGAACTGTTAGGGGATCTCGAGGACCGGTTGGTCCATCCCTGGGGTAAAACATTCCACATGCAGATAAGTTTGGTGACTGTTACTGCAATTTCTGAAAGTAGTCTTGTCATTTTTTGTGTAGTCTTGTCTGAGTTTAGTTTGTTCTTTGTGTTTTCTGTCTGGTGTTATTTTTTTTTTCCATTTTGTCAGTTCTTATTTGTGTGTGCCTTTGGTGTATTTGTGTGGAAAGTAGTGTTAGTGTAGGTTTTATTTTTCAGTGCTCAGAGGACCCCCCACATGCACAAGCCCTGAGGACCAAGCCTCACTTCCTAAAAGGAAAATTATAATATCCAATTATTTGTTGACATCTAGTTTACATTTCAGCTTATTTACTTACCATTAAAATGTTTATTAGTTTATTTATTGGTTCTGTGAAAAACATGTTTACACGACAAACATAATTTGGTATACTGGTTTTGTGCAATGTTTCACACAATATTATTATGCCGGGCATACACTATACAATTATCGGGGCGATCCACCCGATATCCGCGGATTGCTCCGATAATTGTAGTGTGTGTGTGGGCGACCGAGGGTAAAATATTGATCGGTCATGCCAGATTGTCCAGCATGCCTGTCAGATGCGATATTTTGTAAGTTAAATGTCGGCTTCATCGGGTAGTGTATGCCCAGCCGCGGCCGTCAGAAGAAATTTCCCCGGGGAAATGTCTCCTCCCCAGGGGCGGAGCGCAGATATTGGGGCCAATACACTGTGAGCTATCTCACAGTGTATGCCCGCGATATCTGCTGGGTGTCTGGTTGCCAGATAAAATGTCTGTCGGTCTGACAGGCATTTTATCTGGCAGTATATCCCCAGGATTACTTATACAGTACTGGCATATTCATTTTACAATTGGGAACAAACAGTAATAAAACAAGACTGGGTAATGACAGACATAGCAGTAAGAGGGCCCTGCTCACAAGCTTACCATCTATTTTAAAATTTACCCCTGTAACCTTTTACTGCCTCCTACCAACTTTACCCCCTCATATCTCTCCAATCCCCCCCCCCTTTCTTTCCACTTTCCTTAAAAAATAAACTACACAAACAGGGCCCTCCCTTCTTTTTTTCATACCTTCCCCTTAAACTTAGCCAATTGGTATATGTATGAATGTATGTATGTATTTGTAAGTCATGTATACTGGGCACCAAGTTAGTTTTGTGATTTGTCTACCCTGTTTTTTCCACAGCTCTATGATGCTGTGGAAATTTGTGACACCATATAAATAAATGCTATAAATGCTATAATTGAGTCTTTAAACCTTGTGTTAATTAATGTTAATTTATTTTACTCTTTTAGCTCTTTCTAAACCTTTTGTTTTTGTTCTTTTATGAGCACATCAGACTGATTCAGTTAGTATTCAGTCTGCTATATAACACCAAAATAAAAATACATTTAATGTTTTATTAAAATGTATTTTTACAATTCTGAATTACCAGTAAATAATAAAAAATAAATAGGGATATATTTTAAAAGAATAGCTGTATAAGAATAGCTGGTAGTTTGTTTTTATATGACAAGTATTTATCCCATACAACATTACTTGCAGAAGGAATCAGAAACAAGGCCCATTACATTACATAGCACAATTTCTGAAAGTTAATTTACTATATAGTTAATTTACTTTATAGGCCTTGAAAACTTGTTAAACCGATCCAAGCAGAATTGTATAGATAGTAATCCTAAAGGTACCCATCCACTTAAAGACATGAAAATGACATCACGATTACGACATTGTAATCGTGCAGTCATTTGTCAGTCTGGGATGTGCCTACACTGAACGAGCAGTCATTCAGTGTAGGCACAATCAATCATCTGCAAACATGCTGAACCTGACGTTATCGTCAGGTTGTCCAGCATGTTTGCCTGATGATGTCTAAACGACCAGCGGGAGCGCGTATAGCTAGTCATTTTAGACATTTTTGCAAACGATTTATGAATGATTGAACGATAATGATATTGTTATCGTTCAATCGCTCAACTTAATCGTCTAGTGAATGGGCACCTTAACACAACTGTCAGAGATTAGTTCTTGTATAGCATAAAAAAGTTACATTCTTGCCAGAATATGAAAGTAAATACAATAAGGTAAATAGTCTTTACATCATTTAGAAAATACTTTAATATACTTTGGTAAATACGTTATTTAGTCTTTACAGTATTTGAGACTAGTAGTTCCATATGTATTCTTCTCAAGCGACAGTTCACTATATATAGCACACCACATATGGAACTTGTAGTTCCTCAAGTAGTTATCTCAAGTGGCAACTTACTATATATGTATTACTCTATGGGCCTGATTCAGATTTGGCAATAGAGTAATACCCCTTTTACACCGGACCTAAAACCCGGGTTTTTGAAGGGTTAACCCGGGCAGCTCCCTGGTGTAAAAGGACAGAGGGTTGGATCGCCGGGTCGAGTGACCCGGCAATCCAACCCAGGTAACTAGCAGGGTTTAACACGGGCGTAGCCCGTGAAACCCTGCTATGGGAACAGCGCACTCCGGGTCACGAAGACCTGGAGTGCGCTGCTAGCCGGCCGATTGGTCCGGCTTCAGTGGCACTTGGAGATGACGTCATCTCCAAGCGTCCACTTTCACTCCGCAAAAGCCAGGTCTATGCAGACCCGACTGTGGTGTGAGCGGCGCTGACTCGGGAGTATCCCGAGTCAGCGCCGACAAAATTCCGGGTCTGATCTGGATAGGAACTTTGGGCCTGATTCAGAGCCGGACGCAATTAGCGCTCGCTCGTCCTGAAAATAGGGGTGGCTATTCAAATGAACCGTTCGCTGTTTGCGGTCTGTTCACGCCTCTAGGTCTGAACGAGCGTACAAAACTTGCGGTCGTTTTTTGGGAAACTACGCCCCCTGGCCGCTCGCATCCTACGTCATGTCCGCTATTTATTAGATTAATCGAGTACATCAAACAGGGTATGAACTGCTCGCTATTCTTGTGGTTGGTTTTTGCTACCACAATTTTGCGAGGAGTTCTGGCTTAAAAAAAAACCAGTGACGTGGTCAATGACGCTGCTGTTTTAAATATGCACACCCATAAAACGCCCGTTTTGACCTTTAAGCACGCCTGCGATCGGATCTCCACTCCCCGTTTTCAAGCACCTTCCCCTGTTACCACCCACATACGCCTCATTCTGTCACTCAAATTAGCAGGCATTCGCTAATTTGCGAGCACATGAATTTCGGCCGCACTGACTGGTTCGCGCATGCGTATAACGATCCGTACGCATGCGCAGTAGGGCAAACATCGCTCGGAGCGAACGAGCTACCGCTTACGAGTGGCTCTGAATCAGGCCCTTTGTTCCAACTCCGGGTCAGACCCGGAATTTAGGTGGAAAAGGGGTATTAGATAGAGCAAGTCACTGTGCACCTTGGTAAAACCATGTTGCACTGCAGATGGGGCAGATGTAAAATGTGCAGAGAGAATTAGATTTGGGAAGAATGTGTCAAAACTGAAATCTAAATTGCAGTGTAAAAATAAAGCTGTCCGGCATTTGTAGGCTACATACAAAAGCAGCCAGTATTTACCCTGCATGCAAAAAAAAAAAGGATGTATTTGCACCCCTTGCATTGCAACATGGTTTGTCCAGGTACACAGTAACTTGCTCTATCTTACTCTATTCCCAAATCTGAATCAGACCCTATTTTCACTTTTTTAATTCATGGACACTGCTTTTTAATCTAATGATCATAAATGAATTCGGCAGCGTTCTCATTCTTCAAGTGATATTAACATTTATATTATAATATATATTGCTGATATACATTGTCTTAGAGCCAGGTTGTATTGGGGGCGGGTTTACATTCCTGGAATTGGTATGAAATACCGCCGGCTGCATGGTTCGATTCCCGTCAGCGGCAGCCCGACAGGAGCAGAGTGCGACGCAGCGGAAGCCCGACAGTGCTGGAAATCCAGATCGTGGATAGATAAGTATTTACTAACCTAACCTAACCCCCCTAACCCTAACCCTCCTTAGGGGTGCCTAACCCTAACTTCCCCCCCAAGTGCCTAACCCTAATCCCCCCTCTAAGTGCCTAACCCTAACTGCCCCCTTCCCCGATGCCTAAACCTAAGTCCCCCGGGGGGGTGCCTAACCCTAAGTCCCCCCCTGGGGTGCCTAACCCTAACCCTCCCTCCCCCTAGCCTAACCCTAACCCTCCTGGGGGGGTGCCTAACCCTAAGTCCCCCCTGGGAGCCCTAAACCTAACCCCCTGCGGCTGTCTGCTCGTGGTGCCCGGCATCCCTATGATCGGGTTGCCGGGCGCCGGTCTCCCAGCGTCGGGGTAATGCGGGCGTCTACATCTAGACGCCCGGCATTTCACCCTTGCCGGGAAATGGCAGTCGGGAAGCCGGCTGCCGGTATTTAGGCAGTCGGCTTCCCGATTGCCTCCCACATTCCTCAGTATTTCATTTTCATTAAGATTGGATATTCTTGACTTGCAGTGCCTTCTCGCCACCCTGATAAATAATTATTATTGATTTGTATAAATAAAAAAAGAATACATACTGTGATCTCAATATTGGCTTTTTGGGATGTAGTTATGAGACGGGCGGCCGAGATGCCGTTGGTCTAAATCCCGACAGGGGAAGCCCGACAAAGGACTTAAGATAGGCGTTGAAATACCGACGCCTATCTTAATCCCGATGTCAGAATCCAGAAGGATGCCAGCCCAAACAAGGAAATCCCGGGGCGCCCTTACTGTTAGCCGCGGGAGAGGGGAGGGTTAGGTTTAGGTAGCATAGCGGGGTTAGTGTAAGGTTTTGGCGGGGGGATAATGTTAGGCACCCCTAGGTGGAAGGGTCAGGGTTAGGCACCACTGAGGGGGGGAGGGTTAAGCACTAAGGATGGAGGGTTAGTTTTACACATGAAGGGGGGAGACTTAGGTTTAGGCACTAACAGGTAGGGTTAGGGTGCGGGGTGGAGAGGGTTAGGGTTAGGCTACAAGAAGGGAGGGTTAGGGGGAGAAGGGGGGAGGGTAAGTATACCTACCCAACCCCTGTCGGGATACCAACCATCGGGATGCCGCTGTTGGTATTTTGACAGGAGGCATTACATACCGAGTCTGTCTTTTTATATTAGGTAATATTAGTTATTTGGTACTGTCATCTGCAGTTCCAGGGTATAAAGGCATCAACTGAGGCAGCTTAATAGTAATTCAAAACATGGGCAGCATGTTCCCCCCAGACTTCCAAAACAAATCCCCAACCAGCATAGCACTAGACACCCTGCAGACCTCATGCTAAAGCATCAACCGGCCCCAGGCTCAGAGGGAGGGAAAACAACATAACCTTGTCCCAGGATCTACTAGCACTGCATTGCAAAGGACAGTGTTTCTTCTTGACCCTTCTTAGCTGTGGGGGCAGGCAGTGCCGCACTGGTCATCTGGAACTTGTGGCAAATGCTAGATGGGCTGGCCCCCAGTAGCACGCTTCCTTCCTTTCTGCTGTCATGTGAATTTCTCAGCAACCAATTCCTGGCACTCTGGTAGGAGATATATGCACCTTATCAATAATAACTATCAGTTAAATACCCCCCGTCCCTCTTGTATCTAATGAGACCTGAGATACTACCCAGTATTACCACTGTTCCAGCACTCTGCAGCACTGCCCGCTTCTAATATACACTAACCAGCTGGTGAGCTGTATCAAACCCAGCTCCACTGTATCTTAACGAGTGTATCACAGTGAGTATGGCTGTACAACACTTACCACCAAATAAACCATCCATCTGGTTAAGCAACTGGGCTGTCTGTAGTGATAAGGTATTCTGCTTATGTGTACATAACTCTGCCATACCACCGCACACATATAAATTTATTTCCAACATCTAAAACACACAGTGTTTAGCACAGCAACCAGACTAAGCTAGTTGTAATTCTTAGCTTAGACTACTGCAGCTAAGTTGATCTATATAGTGTGTGGCAGCAGGCTAATATGATTTACAGCTCCTACTGCCCCCCCCCAACTAGCCTGTAGCTGATCACTACATAGATCTGCTTAGCTATAGTGTGTTAAGATACACCTGAACAATTGCATAAAACCTCTAAAACCACACTACAAAGGTCTTCTAACTATAACAACTGCCCTTTTCCCATAGGTAAAGATGCTCTTACTGGTACTTAGATGCTGCCAGATCTTAAACTTAGGATAGTAAAGTTTTATAGAATTATCAGGTGATCATAGGGTTAATGCTGGATTAGTAGAATAAAAATGTGAGTACAATGAGATTGTATAATTAACTTGTGGTTTTTGACAATAACGGTAGGAGCTGTAACAACAGGTAGCTTGATAATGGTAACTGCAAACAAATGACACTTTTTCAATATTAAGTAAAGTAATACTAAACAACAGGTGATGCAGGGAGCAGGAGACTATAATTCTAACTGGATAGCACACAGAGATTCAGGATACCTTTAGTACAGAGTATACACCAGGCACTCAATTCAGCATGCTTACACCAAGGCATGTGGCTATAACTGACAAAGAGTTGAAGGTCTGCCTGCCTTTTAACATTCACACAGACCAATAACAAAACATAAATTATGACCAACCCCCTGCAAGTGAAATTAATTACAGGTGTGCTGCTGCACATAGTAGAGCAACTGGTGAGAATCCCAGCAATTAAACACCAGCTGCAGACATTCCTGTGCAGACTCTAATCACATAAATTGGCATCCCATCCTCCTAGCAATGACCTGGACCAGCATGCACAGGGGTTACTGACGCTGGCGTTCAGACCCCTGTCAAAGTCAGATTTATATTAAATACAAATATAATGTCTTATATCCAAAAATCGTATGCAATAACTGGCCTAGTATTACAGATTTCAAATGTAATATATAATTATAGTTTAGCTAGTAACCCCCAAGGAGACATAAAATCAATATTTGCTGGCCCAGGTTGGAACAAACAACAATGGTGTCATAAAATGTGCAATTTCTATTCACCAACATTCCCGGTGTTTGTGGTACAAATATGCTGACCCTAACTGGACAATAGAAAAAAGAAGATTACCTCCAGCACACTGCAGCAATATCAGCAAAAATACTTGAATCCTACATGATAATAGAAATTCAGAGGTATTGGTTGCATACATTTGCAAATATATGATTAAGAGCCGGGCCAGCGTCAAGGCTCCTCTTTACCATTGTCCATAACATTAAGGGGTTCACGTCCGAGGTGCAGAGCAGCCCCAAAAAATACTTTACACTTCACTATCACCTTTCTTCCATTTTTCGTGTGATGCCCTGGAAGTGGTCCTTGGCTGGGTTCTTTTGGGCTGCTCTGCGCCTCAGACGTGAACCCCTTAATGTTAGGGACGCCGGTATAGAGGAGCCTTGATGCTGGCCCGGTGCTTCATCATATATTTGCAAATGTATGCAACCAATACCTCTGAATTTCTATTATCATGTAGGATTCAAGTATTTTTGCTGATATTGCTGCAGTGTGCTGGAAGGAATCTTCTTATTTTTTCTGTGGTTCAGTATAAACACCGCCCTTTACAAGCACCTGAGCAATATCATTAAGCTGATGTGAGCGACCACCTTACTTTCTATTTGCAGTTTTGAGAGGCATGAAAGGAGCCAGCATTGGGAGGATGTGCTGGTCCATATAGTGCCATTTGGAGGTTTTTGGGGTACCTCCTAGGTGAGTCAGCTCTCAGCTTATACATGTGCTGTTATCATGCAGTACATTAATTGTAATTATATGACCCAGAGTGGGTGCTACTATTTTGTAGCAATAATTATATTGGGGTGAGCATTTGGGCGTGGGGCCCCCGGAGTGGCACTGGCTGGGCCTTTTTCAGGGCATCACCACTTAATTCACATAGATATTTTTTCATCACCTTTCCATTTGTTTGTTTATTATTTATGTAATTTTAGTTCTTTATTATTATATTAACACTTATTGATTATCTTCACACATCTATGCTTTACACTTCACTATCACCTTTCTTCCATTTTTCGTGTGATGCCCTGGAAGTGGTCCTTGGCTGGGTTCTTTTGGGCTGCTCTGCACCTCGGACGTGAACCCCTTAATGTTAGGGACGCCGGTATAGAGGAGCCTTGACGCTGGCCCAGCGCTTAATCATATATTTGCAAATGTATGCAACCAATACCTCTGAATTTCTATTATCATGTAGGATTCAAGTATTTTTGCTGATATTGCTGCAGTGTGCTGGAGGGAATCCTCTTCTTTTTTCTGTGGTTCAGTATAAACCCCGCCCTTTACAAGCACCTGAGCAATATCATTAAGCTGATGTGAGCGACCACCATACTTTCTATTTGCAGTCCTAACTGGACAATGGATGAACTAGTTTATGATCACCCCAGGTCTTAAGTATACTATTGCCCACACACACCTGTGTATATGAGTGACCAGTCCATTGTCTTATGAGATAAGCAGGGACACTTGTTTACTAACCATGGTCAAACAAGTAAGAGAAATGCATCTACTATATATGTGTATTAAAATATGTATGTATGTATATATATATATATATATATATATATATTTATATGTGTGTGCAGTGATTTTAAAATAGCAATTAGAGATATATTTGATTTTTTGCAAGTAATATACCAGCTAGCTGCAGTACCAAGGTTTTCCCTTGAGGCGGTGAGAGATTGGTTAACTTAGATATATCCAAATGCATTTTGAGGCATTTTGTGTAAAACTAATCTTTCCTTTATCTTACCCTTTAGAAATTTCAGTATATGTATATAGGAAGACGTAGACATATATTTTACATGTCCAATGTATTATTATATATCCTAGTGTTTATGGTTCACAAAATACATTACAGTTCAGGGATAAAACCGTATATTAATATCATGTCTGGGGTCAAAATGTGCAGAATTATGCTAGCAATAATCCAGTGTTTGCAAATAGATTATCACACATTGTGGCAAACAGATATTAGCAATGCCGGATTTATGTTTAAATATAGCTTAAAACAATATTTTGATTTGAACTAATTATTGGAGGGAATCCAGTGGTGAATTCCGGTAACAACACCCTGAGCCTAGGCATCACCCACTGCTTGAATCAGCCAATCACCCCCAGTGAACTGGAAACATCTCGCCCCTGGACCAATGTAAGGAGACACAATTTGTCATTAGGCACACCCATATTTTAACAGCCTAAGAATGTGCTCCCCTGATCGAGGAACCAGTAGCTGTATTTCTACCAGTCATCTGGTGACGACTGAGCTCTGGATTCCAGGGGTGGCGCATGTGAATGTAAGTTATACTGGAATTGTAACTCTGATTCTTTCTTGAACTGTATTGTACCACTGAATTGCTTGTAATATTAATGTTATATATTCTTTCAATACAATATTTATTTTTGTGCGTTGGACCACAGAAATTGGTGTGTGTGTGTTTTTCATTTGCTTTCACATAAGGTTAATATATTGTGATGTATTTTACACTGTAATTCACATTGTATTTGTGATATAATATAGAGACTGTTGTGCATATTGTTAGAGTTACAGTAAAGGAAGGTATTGCGTATGCATCACACGATGCAAATACTGTTCATCCTCATTTTGCGTATCACCATACGCCAGGTGCGTCCACTTGGCGTCAACAGCCGTAGAGAGATTAAATAGGATTTCATGCCTCCTAACAACCAGTAGGACCTGGGGAGGTAGTGAAACTCTGCGCTGTCTACAGCGCCCCCTAACACAGTTACAGCAAAGCCGGGGGGTTGTAAAGGCAGAGGAGTACACGCATTAAGCATCCTAAGGTC
This sequence comes from Taudactylus pleione, assembly GCA_031769625.1. Taxonomy (NCBI): domain Eukaryota; kingdom Metazoa; phylum Chordata; class Amphibia; order Anura; family Myobatrachidae; genus Taudactylus; species Taudactylus pleione. The sequence continues at coordinate 12,212,012 of JAUIMM010000161.1, forward strand.
GCTCCAGGCAGCACTGCTGCAGAGATTCTGGCTGCAGGGTGTCTGGAAAGGCACCCTGCTAGCCAGATGCAGGAGCCGTGTGTCAGCGGCAGTGCAGCCTAAAGAGCCCTGTGCTCTGTTCGACCGCATTGGTTGCACGCCCCTAGTTACAGCCCTGTTCATTTGAATTATATTTATTTTGTAAGAGATTAAGAGCTAGAAAGGGGATAAGCCTGTCTACTCAACTGTCTATATTGTTACAGCTCCCCTCCTAAAAAAATAGTCTAAATGTTCCACTGGTCGTCAGTCAGAGATTGAGCCTTTTGAAGACCTGGTGGGCAGGAACGTTTAACAGGATTAATGATCTCTTTAATAATACAGTTATCAAATATATTGCCATCAACAAGAGTTGATATTTGTGCATCAGCCATGTAAGTAAAGAATCATAACATACACATTGGTTATATTGTCATCCTAGATCAGAAAAAAATTGAGACAGGACAGTACTCAGTAACAGTGACTTATTGCATCCTACACCACTTTCCAAACCTCACTGAGGGGTAAATTTACTAAAGGTCTTTTCACATTTACTAACAGATGATTTTGTAATATTGATTTTTTAAGTGTTAGCAAATGTTCCATTTAGCCCCTGAAACACAACATTGATGTTGAACGATTTATATAAATTTTTAATCGATTAAAATCAGCTTTTAGTAAATTTACTCCTAAGTGCCACTACACTTACTTTATATTAAATCTGGGACTAATTCAACGCAGATTCCTGACTATCTGGAATCTGCGTGGGCACAGGACCCATTTGCGCATGTGCGGAAAGGGCCCTGCATGATCCCACGCAGCCCCTGCTATGCCTCTGCCTGATTGAGGCATTTAAGGGACGGGGATGGTCAACATTCCCGGAAATGGGGTGTGTTGGCCCCGTTGTCCGTGAGTGGCAAGGCCAGGTGCTGCGTTTATGGATGCAGTATCCTGGCCTCGTAAGCTGGCCAGCCTGAATAAGCTGAGGCTTACTCAGCTGGCCGGCGCCATCCACCATCGTGACCGATGGTTATCCAAGCCTGCGACCTTGGTCGCAGCGCTGGGATCACAAATGCAGCTGGGGGGGTGGGGGGGGTGTCAGGCTCCTCCTGTTGCTTTTGCTTCTTTGCAAGAATGGAATTGCAATGCTGCTTGTGTGCAGTTTTGCAATTCCGTCCTGTGCTGAATCCCCTCTTCTATCAATAATTTAAGTATGAATTCAAAATGAAAAAGAAAAAAAAATTGTCATTTACTTATGTGAAAGTTCCCAGATACATTCAGTCTGTAACCTTGCAGATGTAGACTCCTGATTGATAGTACTTATTAGTATTCCAGGTATGACAAATAGAATATTTTACTGGCTTCATGTGAATGTCTAATAAATATCACTGATGAAGTAAAATAACTCTCTTCATATACCAGTCTCTCTTTATAACATACTGAGGAACCATTTTAATGTGTTACCATATGTCAAAAGGAACAGTCCCATCCAATCAACATCAAATATTTACAGGGCCATCCTAAAAGCAAATTCACTCGGAATCTTTCACAAGCTGAATATCAAATATTTCCATCTGCACATAGCATACGTTATACGACCTCCTTATTCCCAAGATAATGTTTGTCAAAATGTATTGATGTGAGACTATATTTTCTAGCTCTTCTGTCTCTTTGTGACTCTTTCCTCAAATCGATATGTAATAAATTCAACATGATGTCTAAACCATCTGTTGCCATCTGATTTTCATGCTTCCAGCAGATGCAATAGACCCATTAAAAATAGCAAATTAATATTTTTTAATAATAAATAAAGCTTCTGTTATTATCTCAGCCGATTTTGTATGAAGGAAATGTCTGTTTTAAAATATATGTTAAGTCCATTGTTATCAGCTCAAGGATGAGGCTGTTGCTTTTCCAGTTCTTATATGGCAAACATTACATTTGGTGATTGTGAGACCTCAAAGTACTATGATATTTGGTGGGCTAGAAAAACTCCAACCAATTTGAAATGACCGTAGATTGAATTTGGCTGGTTCCAGGGCTTCATACTTGATCACAGAGTAATCTTGTAAATTGAATTGCTGCAAATTTCCAGTCATGTTCCAAGATCTAGTGGAAAGTCTTCCCAGAAGAGTTAAAGGTTGTTACAGCAGCAAAGGGGAATCCAACTCCATATTAATCCCCATGGTTTTGGAACAGCAAACCTATAATTTGGAATTCTATACACTATGCCAGGTTCAATGCTTTTTGAAAATGTTTAAGGCACAATCTTGAATTTAAGCTGATTTGATTTTGCTGTTCGAAGTTTGCAGATAATTTTTACAGCTAGCGGTTTGTGTTAGAGGTGTGTAGTTTAAGCTATAAAATGTTGCCTGTTGGAAATTATAGAGCTTGAAATGAAATATTAATTTTGTAACAGCCTAAACTCACTTAGAAATCCACCAAGGTAATAAAAAAAACAAAATAGTTAATAAAATAAATGATACAATATAAATTATAAGAACAAGAATAAAAAGAGTAGAATGTGTGGTGGAGGTTGGGATAATCGTGCTCGACAAATTTGCGACAAATGAGGGGCCAGGGCCTCACTGGAATACCGTACTTGCAAACCACACCCCATATTCGTCATGCTGGGGGTCTGCCAAGCACTCTGGGAGCTGCTTGACAGCCCCCAGCCTCTCCCAGGCCAGCCATAGTGTGTGTGAATGGGGGACGTATGCGCTTCATGTGAGGGACTGTGCCCACAAACTACAAATGTTGTCTTTTTAAAGTGTAGGATAAAATTGGGGAAAATGGGGAAAGGGATTTCAGTAGGCGCTGTCAATTAAGCAGCTGGTTCAAATAGAGGTGTCAACTCTTTATGAATAGAACATGGAAAACAAACAGTACAATATGAACAGCGCTAAATTGACTAAACGATGATGAATCGTTAAATTAACATATAGTCATTGATACTCCTGCATATAAATATGATACACATAAACAGCAGATACTATAAACATTAATATGTTTAGCATTGGGCAGTAACGACTCTATATGGCTTGATTAAAAGAAAGAACAATTTATTTATGTAAACAGGTATTCAATAATATGCAAATTGGATAAAAAACACATATAGGATGTCATTTGGGCATCCTAAAAATAAAATGAATAAAATAATACAAATAAACACAATGAAAATCTCTAGAAGCAGTTATAATCCAATGGATAAAGTTGAAAGTCATGGGCCTATTTTAAGTGGGTCCGGATTAATGTCCAGCTAATGGTGAATTATCAATGATGTAACAAATATCTGCAGCCTAAAATGGTGTGCAAAAGGTGTTGCATTGGCATGCTATGGTATAAGATAAGGCTGGAAAATAGGTGGAAATTAATATCCAGATGCACAAACGATGGTATGATGGAAAAGGAAGGGCACAATGCAAATCTCAATCCAATTGAAAAACAGTCAATGATAAATCAGTCACTGGCCTATATATATATACATATATATATATATATATATATATATATGTGGGATCCAGTTTATGGTTAATTACCAGACTTAATTCATAAATGAATACAGGAATATAATATTAACACAGAGAATCTACGTATGTAAGGAATAAACAGTAAAGTAGATTACTGTACTATATCACAAAGGCATCTTATCAATATGCATAAAATATAAGAGGCCGCTACTGGTCTAGACTGTAAACTGAACAATGCAGAGGTTACCATTGTATGTCATTGTAGAGCCTGTAGCATTACAATCATATCTGTCTCTTACCATTACCAGCATAATAAAAGCAGATTGCAATTAGGCATTTACTTCTAGAGTTATGTATTCTATCAGTAACAAGAGGTTTACACTATTATTATTGCACACTATTATTTTTCTCTTACATGTAGCCAATTGGTACAGGGATACTGTATATTACTAAACATTACTATACTGGCAATGCACAATCAGTATAACCTCTGTGGTGCCTGGATTGATGAACATTGTAGCTACGTGAATTAAAATAGATTGTCTGATTAGCCATTTTTTATTTAGACAAACAGTTAATTTGTAATGAACCTTTCAATATACTCACTCACAAGAATTCTGATATGCTCCCTCCTAAATACAGGGCAAACAATTGTGAAGGTAGAAAAGCTCTCTAAAGATTGTCTTTAACTAAACTGAATTATTGGTCAATATAAAAACTGCCAAATGCTACAGTGGAGTCTGTTTCATTTACCACACATGGACTGAATCGGCTTCAAATGACTTATCCATATTATCCACAGTTATACTGGTCTTGCTGAAATAGCAGGACCAGCTCAAGCTAATAAGAATAAGTTGTTAAGGTTAAAATAATGAGACAACTTTTGCGTAACGTACATTGGGCCTGATTCAGAGCCGGTCGCAAGCGGCTCAATGTTTGTGATCTGCACATGCGCCGCGTCCGGCGTGCGCATGCACGAACCCCATCGAGCGAATGAAGTTCAGTCGCTACGGGGCTCACTGCAAGACGGGGCAGCTGTCGATGGTGAGTGACAGCTCGCCCTGTTTTGTAGACGTGTAGGGGGGTGGTTGGCTAAACGCAGGCATTCCCTTAGGAACACCTGGCATTTGAGGGAGGACCTACTGACATCACAACTGATGTCAGTAGTGGACTTCCTGCTTTATTAGAGCAGGAAGTCCACTCGGCCTTGCGGAAGCCGTGGCCTTACCACAAGGTCTCGTCGCAAGGCCGATGGTCGCGATTATCGCGACAGGCTCCACGCCGCTTGCACAAGCTGTGGGTGGTCTCCCACAGCCTTGCGAGCGGCCTTAGAAAAAAAAAGAAAAATACATGCCCACAGACCTCGCGAGCGGCCAGTGGCTGTGAGCGGGTCTGAGTGAGGCCCATTGTACACAATATATTAGTGTGCAGCATCCCCATCAATTCTAATAACCACCCTACATCAGCATGATGACAGATGAAACCTGCATCATACACCTTTGTATTAATGATAATTAGCCCTCCAACATTTCAGCTATGACCTTATTAGTGTAAATAGATTTGGCCAAAACATAATATGTGCCAAGTCGAAGTGGTGTGAGAGTCTTTAAATGAACAGTTCATGCTGTATTATATAAGAGCTACAACTTAAACTTAGAAGTTGAGATGTTGCCCATAGCAACTTAACATTTAAATAGCACCTTCTAGAAGATATTAGCTAGAATCTGATTGGTTGCTATGGGCAACATCTCCACTTTTAAAAACTCTCACTTTAGTAAATTTACCCTTTACTGTAAGTGCTGCTTTAATTAAGTCTGAAGTCCTACTGGAGCCTTCTATGGTATCTCTGCTGGATTTAATTGGTACTAAACATTGCTTTATTTTATTAAATAAACAATGTAAGCAAAAGTTTATTGTAAAAGACTACACAGAGTCCTCATGCTTAATTAAATCTTCCCCTTAGTGTTGGTTTATATTAGATAAGTACTTAAAAAATGTTGACTTTTTTCATTCTTAACTTTAAAATGATGCCACTAAATAACAAAATTGAGGCACAAAATTCAACATTTATGTTAAGTCACCCATTTTGCTATGTAACTTAGGGGTCTATTTACTAAGCAGTTAGGAAACAGAGTGAAAAGTGATAAGAAAGTGATAAGGTGCCAGCCAATCTGCTCCCAACTGTCATTTTTAAAGCCTGTGAGATGACAGTTGGGAGCTGATTGGCTGGCACCTTATCACTTTCTTATCACTTGTCACTCTGTCTCCTAACACTGCTTAATAAATAGACCCCTTAACAACTAACTAGAAATAACCACTCTGAGGCTTAAGTGGAATTAAAGAGAACACAGCCCAAATGTATTTATCAGATTGTAATTGAAATTGAAAGATCGGTGGCAGTAAGAAAGCAGTGCTCCGAGGCCACAGCCCAATACTGTATTAAAAAAAGGAGGGGGAAGGAAAAGGTGAGCGCTATCAATTAACACAATAGGATGTGTATATGGTATGGGCTAGTCTAGGCTGCCCCTACAATGTGGGTCTGGGTACTCCACAAAAATATGGTAACAACTATAAATTAAAATAGAGGCGCCTGTGACCAGCCGCTGATTTAAAATATTTACTTCATTCAAAAAATACAATAATAAAATACAAGTAAATAACTATTTCTCTGAATTACAATAATAACTATAGTTGTAGCATCTGCTTTTCTAAAATGACATTTGGTTCCTAGTCATTGAGTTACCGTATATACTCGAGTATAAGCCGAGTTTTTCAGCACAAAAAATGTGCTGAAAAAGTACCCCCTCGGCTTATACTCGAGTCAAGTGTAGCGCTGACCGGACGGAGTTCGGTCAGCGCTACACACTGACAAACACACAGCCGCCGGAGCTGGCAGCTGCGTGTTTGGCGTCTCTCCCATGCAAAGCGGCTGGAGGAGCGGACAGCGGCGGGACCAGGAGCGGGAGTTCAGGTAAGTGATTTTTTTTTTAAATCTTTTCACGTCTCTCTCTACTAGGGGGGGGGGACTACAGGGGGCACTACCAGGGGGCGATGACTACAGGGGGCACTACCAGGGGGCATTATCAGGGGGCACTACCAGGGGGCGATTACTACAGGGGGCACTACCAAGGGGCATTATCAGGGGGCGATTACTACAGGGGGCACTAAAAGGGGGGATTACCACTGGGGGAACTACAAGGGGGGGATTACTACAGGGGGCACTACCAGGGGGGGATTACTACAGGGGGGGATTACTACAGGGGGCACTAAAAGGGGGGATTACTACAGGGGGCACTAAAAGGGGGGATTACAACTGGGGGAGCTACCAGGGAAGGATTACTACCGGGGGCACTACCAGTGGGGGATTACTACAGGGGGCACTAAAAGGGGGGATTACTACTGGGGGTACTACCAGGGGGGGATTACTACTGGAGGCACTGAAAGGGGGGATTACCACTGGGGGCACTACCAGGAGGGATTACTACTGGGGGCACGACCAGGGGGAATTACTACTGGGGGCACTACCAGCTGCTGCCATTTCCCACACTAGGCTTATACTCGAGTCAGTAAGTTTTCCCAGTTTTTTGGGGTAAAAGTAGGTACCTCGGCTTATATTCGGGTCGACTTATACTCGAGTATATACGGTAAATTACTCCTAATGACATGACCTATTCAATTTAGATAGTCAATCCATGTAAGGTTTGAGGTTATAGCAGCAATGAAGTTTGTTAGTTAAGCAGGTTAGTATCAGGAAGTACGATTCAGTAGATTGTTAATAAACTGAAGGATTAGAAAACCAGCAATTGAATTAGGACAGAGTTCATGCATGCATAAAAGAAGCCAGCGCCCAAATCTATCCCATTGAAAACGAGACAAAGCATCAGCAATCTAATTTTCAAAACCTGGAATGTGAAGAGCCCGGAATTCTATATTCTTGCGTAAACACAAAAGGGTTAAATGCCTTAATAAATCCAAGGCTGGAGGGGATTCTGCCCTTTGATTATTGATGGCGTGTACTACCCCCAAGTTATCACACCAGAACATAATACTCCTATTGCTGAGCCTGTCAGACCACAGATCGACTGTGACCACAATTGGAAAAAGTTCCAAAAGCAGCATGCTCGCGGTTATTCCATGCTGCCTCAAAGAATCGGGCCAAGCTACGCACACCATTCACCCTCCAAGAAGGTCCCAAAACTAAAGAAACTGACGCGTCCGTAAATAACTGAAGTTTGTAATTGTCCACCGGTGCTGGAAGCCATATTTGAACTCTGTTAAACTCCCTTAAGAACATCAGCCATACGCGCAGGTCTTCTTGCAAGTCATGTGATATGCGAATAAGGTGGTGAGATTTTTTAACCCCTGCTGTGGCGCGTTCCAATCTATGACAATAACTCTGCAAGCAAAATTCAAGAGGCCTAAAAGCGACTGTAATTGCTTAAGCTAAACTTTTTTCGCTAAAACAAAGAATTCCAAAAGCTCCCCTAGCTTTCTGACCTTTTCTAAAGGTAAACGGCAAAGGCCCAACGTAGTATCGATTCCTATCCATAGGTAGGATAAGCACTTAGACGGGCCCTCCGTTTTGTTGCGAGCAACTGGTACTCCTAGTATTACAAAAAACCCTTGTAGTGAGAAAAGCAAATCCCCGCAAACCAAGCCACCCGCTGCTCCGACTAACAAAAAATCATCCAGGTAATGGGCCACACCTCTCTGACCTGTACCTGCTTACACGCACCATTGCAAAAATGAACTGAAGTGCTCAAAGAAGGAACACGAGATGGAACAACCCATTGGGAGACATTTGTCGACGTAATATTTCCTTTTGATTTTAAAACCCATATATTTAAAAAATTTGGGATGAAGGGGCAGCAATCTGATTGTGGATTCGATATCCACCTTGGCCAAAAGTGCCTGCCTAGCAAAACCTTGTACTATCTCTAGGGCCTGCTCGAATGATTGGTATCTCACTCTGCAATCCTCCGCATCCAACGCATCATTGACCGACCCTCCTTCCGGGTAAGAAAAATGTTGAATTAACCGGAACTTGCCCGGGTCTTTCTTTGGAACCACCCCCAATGGTGAGATACATAAATCCTTCAGGGGGAGAGATGAAAAAGGTCTGCACTTGCAGCCCAATTGCACCTCCGCATTCACTTTACACATAGCCACATCTGGATGGTCCCTAACTGACCTCAAATTCCGTTAGGAAACTACGCAAATATCACAAGTTAAATGTAAATGAAAACCATCTCTAAAGCCCTCCAGAAAGAATGCCGGCTCCACCTTGAGAGCATAGCGGCCTGACCACTTCTCCAACTAAACTAAATTAATGGGCAATGTCGCCTTACCTACCCCCTTGTTGCTCACCGTGGTGTTTCCCCCCAGCCTGACCCAGTACTCCCAACATGGGAGCAGTCCTTGGCCGGGTGCCCACTACCAGACAGCAGGCAGATGTGCCGATATCTACAACCTGCTCCTTTGCTACATTGGGCATTGTTGAACATGTGACATTTGCCGCTGCCAGCCTCTGCTGGGGCAGGGTGCACCGGAAAGGGCTGTTTCCTGACCACACCAGAATCCGCGGGTGCTATGATTTGTTGATTGACTTCTAGCCAGAGTTTGACCTCCTTGAAGCCAAATTGAAATATGTCCTGACCCTCCTGCTTCTTCCTAAAGATTTCGTCATATTGACGCCACACATTCCCTTTATACATGCCAAATAGCCAGTTTTGATATGAGCGTCTAGCTTTCTCAGCCATTGCCACTGGAAGTGTCAGAGGATGGGAGAGGCGCTGCGCCAAAGGGGAACTACATACTCACCGGATCCTGCAGCACATGGACCGGCCACAGCCAACTGTGTGGATATTTCTTGTCCCTCGGTGTGCGGTGCGCCTACCATGTCTTGACTTGTTGTTGTCTCAGCAGTGACTGTTTTCGACACTTCCTGTGGAACCATGGAAGCCATGGAAATGGGAACCTAAGGGCTTGAAATAACGGAGAATGAGGCGGGCGTAGAGGGTATAACCACTACAGGTGGTGCAGGTGCTGGTGCAGGTAGCGTAGGGAGGGTTGCTTAAACTGCAGGGGGGGGGCTGGGGAAACCGGTTCAGGAGGCTGTGGTGGGACCTGGGTGAATGTCTCTACTGAAATGGGGGGCCGGGACAGGGGGGGCTGGTAAGCTTGTAAAAAACCCACTGCCCCTAGGAATCCGGGGGGTATGACATATTGAATTGGTGCCTGCTGTAAAAGGGGGGGCAGATCCGTAATGCATTACAATAGAAAGGGGCATATTCTGCACCAGACAAATAAGTGGACCAGCCAGTATGCATCAAAGGGCCAGGGCTTTGCAGCACTTTTTACGTGTACACTACCGGGGTGTACAGGGGCAAACTGAGCAACCGCAGGCGAGGAGGGGTGAGTTTTGTGCAACCATAGGGGTACTGGGGGCCCTGGGTGGGCCAGAACCTGCATGGGAAAGGTCCTGGTGTGAGCCCCTGGGGCTGAACAATAGGGGAGATCTACCCTAACCAAATGCTGCCCCCCTGCTTCTAAAGCAGAGGGGGCAGATAATGGGTTGGTGGGTGAAATCAGCCTGCTACTGGGATGCTGGCTGGAAGGCAAAATGGCCGTCACGACCCAGTGGCGGACCCAAATGCCCATGTCAGGAGCGAACCTGCCGGGGCGGGGGGTACCTGAGCTGCTTGTGGCACCCCTGGAAAGCCAGGCTGTACGTGCGGAAAGGGAAGGAGCGCTAGCAGCGGAGCCCACGGCGTGCGCTCATGGTAATCACAGGCGGGGCATTGCGGCCCGCTGTTGACGTGAGCCGTACCTGGAGGAAGCTGGAGCCGCGGAGGTAAGCTGCCTAGCCGATTCCATCAAGCAGAGGGAGAAGCAGGTCGGCAGGGACGGGGCATCACGGGGGGCCTGCTGGGGCAACTAAAACCTAGCAAGGAGGGTTGTAGGGGGAGTAAAGGCCAGTAGGGATGCAAGGAGGAGCAAAGTAATCGGATATGGGGGATGAACGAAATGAGAAATGACAGGGGAATAGATAATGTAGAGGAGGGTTTGAGGTAAAATATTTTAAGTAGTGGAAAAGTGAGGAGTGTGATACTCAGCCAGCCTTGAAAACTGTAAAGAGGAAGATGGCTCCTCAAATCTGACTATATATGGGACTAGTAGAGGCCTTGCCTCTTACTAACTGCTATAGGCTTATAGTTTTGATTGACAACATCACCAGCTAAGCCCTCTCTATCCTTTAACCCCATAAAGGAAAAATAGCAAAATTCCTTTACAAAGAGGGTGCTTTTCTTTCCTCAAACTTATGGAAGTATTCAGAGGTCTTTATAGTGGCTGATTCGGGGATGGATGCTATTGTGTCTTTGTACACAGTGGCTGTGCAACAATATGTAAAAGCTCACAAAGACGCCTCCTACCGGCTTCTCTGATCCACTACTGCGTCAGATCAGCAATACAGTAAGTAAACAATAAGTGCACAATACACTTACAAAAAACATAAGATATTATTAAATGGGTTTAGTCCTATTAGGTGTGAGTTGGGTCCTCTGAGCTATTCTCACAAGGGACTCACACTGAGAATTACATTTGCAATCTAATTCTAAACTCTCACCGATTTTTTAGAGGATAATCACAAGTGATCAGGTAGGGAAAATCTTTATTCTAAGGTATAAATGCCGGGAGACAGTGCATAACCTATGGTACTGTACATCCCTCCCAATGAATAATCATGCACATGGAGGGGTTTAGATATAATAATTTGTCCAAAAAAGACACGGCAGTTTTTAGAAAAAGTGTAATAATGGGTTAAATTATGTGGGACAGGTACATAGAGGTGTAAATGATGTGGGACAGGTACATGGAGGTGTAAATTATGTGGGACAGTTATATGGAGGTGTAAATGATGTGGGACAGGTACATGGAGGTGTAAATTATGTGGGAAAGGTACATGGAGGTGTACATTATGTGGGACAGTCATATAGAGGTGTAAATGATGTTGGACAGGTACATGGAGGTGTAAATTATGTGGGAAAGGTACATGGAGGTGTAAATGATGTGGGACAGTCATATAGAGGTGAAAAAGATATGGGACAGGTACATGGAGGTATAAATGATGTGGGACAGGTAAGTGATCAGGAGAGAACAAAAGTAGTGCCCATATGGTAAAGGCCCTGTAGTAATGTTCGCCCGGCTGCTCCTCGGAACTATGGGAGAGACGTCATGACGTCTCTCCCGTTGTGCCTGTGGGGAGAGCCAGAAGCTGGAGTTCAGGAGAAAACTCCAGCCTCCAGTTACTGCGGCGCTGCAGGAAAGGAGCCGGGCACCTGCTGGTAATAAAATCTCAGCGGGCATCTGGCTTGGAGCCCCCCTGTGGTGCCGGGCTGGAGGACACTAGCGGTGAGTGCAGCGGTGCACCCGGTGAACGTGCAGCTCTAGCCCCTCCCCATAGTTGCGGTCCTGGACAGGTACGTGGAGGTATAAATGATATGGGACAGGTATGTGGATGTGTAAATTATGTGGCACAGGTATGTGGATGTTTAAATGATGTGGGACAGGAATGTGGAGGTGTAAATGATGTGGGACAGGTACGTGGTGGTGTGAATGATGTGGGACAGGTACGTGGTGGAGTGAATGATGTGGGACAGGTACGTGGTGGTGTAAATTATGTGGGTCAAGAATGTGGAGGTGTGAATGATGTGGGACAGATATGTGGAGGTGTAAATTATGTGGGACAAGAATGTGGAGGTGTAAATGATGTGGGACAGGTATGTGGAGGTGTAAATGATGTGGGACAGGTATGTGGAGGTGTAAATGATGTGGGGCAGGTATGTGGAGGTGTAAATTATGTGGAACAGGAATGTGGAGGTGTAAATGATGTGGGACAGATATGTGGAGGTGTAAATGATGTGGGACAGGTATGTGAAGGTGTAAATGATGTGGGACATGTATGTGGAGGTGTAAATGATGTGGGACAGGTATGTGGAGGTGTAAATGATGTGGGACAGGTACATGGAGGTGTAAATGATGTGGGACATGTATGTGGAGGTGTAAATGATGTGGGACAGGTATGTGAAGGTGTAAATGATGTGGGACAGGTATGTGAAGGTGTAAATGATGTGGGACATGTATGTGGAGGTGTAAATGATGTGGGACAGGTATGTGAAGGTGTAAATGATGTGGGACATGTATGTGGAGGTGTAAATGATGTGGGACAGATATGTGGAGGTGTAAATGATGTGGGACAGGTATGTGAAGGTGTAAATGATGTGGGACATGTATGTAGAGGTGTAAATGATGTGGGACAGGTATGTGGAGGTATAAATGATTTAGGACAGGTACATGGAGGTGTAAATGATGTGGGACAGGTACATGGAGGTTTTGTAATGATAGTAGGATTATTTTTTAACTTGCAGGTAAAAGTGTTTATTACACTTTTTAACAAACTTGTATAAAAACACTGAAAAATTACTATACAGATATTTTTCTGTAGCCCCAAATCATGGAAAGTCTTTCATTTGCTGAAAACACTTGCTTACTATGAGCAGCGGCTCCTACCTGTGTATCCCAGGGGTGTGTAGCCTCTCTGCATTTGAGCTGCGCTCTCTTTTGCCAGTAACTGAAGATGATCCTGCTAGTGGGACAGTGATCAGGTCCATGGTTGGCAGTGCTTGCCTCTGGGCACAGTGTCAGGTCCGGGGGGTGGCAGTGTTTGCCTCTGGTCACAGTGTCTTAATATTCACACCACTGGGTCTGCCCGTCTGAATGAGTGTATGCATGGGATAGCGATCCCACGCATGTGCACAAAGAACAGACAAGAAGCTTTGGCTGCAGCTCTCAAAGTCAGATCGGGCTGCTTTTATAGCAGTGGAGTGGCTTCCAATTATAATATTATATAAATTTTAGTAAGCATGTTCAATACTTTTTCCCTGTATCACTTCACATTATTACATATAACTCAATAAATGGACATCCAGGGTGTGATCTCTTTGCATGTGTGGATTGCATGGGTTGTTGCTGACATTTGGCGAAAATTTCATTACAATAGCCCCATTACAAATATATTTACTGAGAAAAATGTTGATGTGTTCAATACTTATTTTAACCATTGTATATATATATATATATATATATATATATATATATATATATATATCAGTAAATACTAATAGTGCATGCATGATAATGTACCCAGGGCCGATTCTGAGCAGCAGGCAAGCGCCGGGCTGGTGAGGCGCCATTGCCTTCTTCATTTGCTGGGGGCCCAACGACTTCTTCCCTGCAGCCAGAGGCTGGAGCTCCCACAATGTGTGAGTGTAGGGAGAGACATCATGACGTCTCTCCCATAGTGCCGAGCTTGAGGAGCTGTCGGATGGTGGCGGGCGCAGGAGTGGGGCTTCAGGTAAGTACACTGCTGTGTGTCATTATGTGTAAGGGCACTACTTCTGTGGGCATTCTGGACACGAGGCACTTAAACTGTGGGTATTATGTGTATAAGAGGCACTACTAGTGCAGGCATTCTGTATAAGGGACACCACATTAAAGAACTGTACATGTGATAGAGAACCCGGTACTGACTGGTCAGTGTATATAACTCAATGAGAACTGCATTAGGTCTAGTGAAGATGAAATACATGTAATAGATTTGTAAAAAACAAATTCTTTCTTACCACAGGTATGACTTAAAGGTTAGTGATTGAATGCAAAGCTACAGTGCCTTTCCAATCATATACAGCAGTGGTCGGGGAACAGGGGTAAATTACCCCACTTGGGGTAAAACTTAAATTCCTGGGGGTAATGGATGCAGGGCTGGAGGTGCCTGTGAACCGGGTGCGCTGCTGCACCCTGCGCCAGTGACCTCCAGCCCAGCACCGCAGGGAGGCTCTAAGCCGGACGCCCGCTGAGATGTTATTACCAGCGGGAGCCCAGCTCCTTCACTGTAGCGCCGTGTTAGTCGGAGGCTGGAGTTCTCTTCTGAACTCCAGCTTCTGGCTCTCCCCATGCGCACTATGGGAGAGATGTCATGACGTCTCTCCCATAGTTCCGAGGAGCAGCCGGGCGGACAGGACGGCAGCAGATGCAGGAGCGGGGATTAAGGTAAGTGTTTTTTTGGTTTTATTTGTACAAGCGGCACTACAGGGGCATAACTATGGGGGCACTGATACAGGGGCATAACTATGAGGGCACTGCTACAGGGGCATAACTAGGGGGCACTGCTACAGGGGCATAACTATGAGGGCACTACTACAGGGGCATAGCTATGGGGGCACTGCTACAGGGGCATAACTATGGTACTGCTACAGGGGCATAACTATGTGGGCACTGCTACAGGGGCATAACTATGATGGCACTGCTACAGGGGCATAACTATGGGGGCACTGCTACAGGGGCATAACTATGAGGGCACTACTACAGGGGCATAACTATGGGGGCACTGCTACAGGGGCTTAACTATGGCACTACTACAGGGGCATAACTATGAGGGCACTGCTACAGGGGCATAACTATGAGGGCACTGCTACAGGGGCATAACTATTAGGGCACTGCTAAAGGGGCATAACTATGAGGGCACTACTACAGGGGCGTAGTCTCAGCCGGATAATTGGCTGAGACAGAATCTGTTTAAAATTAAGTCTGCACAACGCCATTTTGCGAATGGCTGCAAGATGCCATTTTGCGAATGGCCACCCAGCGCCATTTTAGCGAATCTCACAGATTATAAGTACATATGGCAATGCTTTTATTTAGCATCGTGCAATTCCCATGCATTAGAAAGATGTTAAAAGTCCTCATTATATAAATACAGACAGTTGCTAAAACATATAATATGAACAACCCTGCAAAACACGTACCACGGTGTACTCCACAAACACGTAGTCGCACAACGCTAACTAGCATCTTTTCTCAATACCCTGATACTTACACACTGCACACTTACATAAAAAGGTTCCCTAGCATTAAGGTTAATATTTAAGGTTTTATTCATTATCAGTAATGTTGTAAAATACATGTTATTTGATATCTAAGATTTAGTGCATGATAAGCAGACTGTGTTTGGTGTCATTCTAAACCACTGTGCCTTTGCAGATTTCAGGTTCCATCGGGGAAGAAATCGCAACATGTGTCTGCAAGTTATGGATCATAGAGAGTTAGGCATTGAAATGTATCCTGTAATGCAGCCAGTTTAGATTTATTATGCAGCGGGAAAATGGACTCAAAGATCTGTTGGAGGCTGGAATGTGACCATACGAATTGACCTATGAACTGTACTGTAACAGAAGAACCAGGAAGAAGAACCAATGGAATCATGCCAACCTGTTCTATTGTATTGTCTATCTCTGTAAGAGTATATATGCAGGCTCTCTGAACTAGATGCTAGTCTTCTTGCTTTGCTGTTGACGAAGGTTTCATCTTTGATACCGGGATCTGGAGCCAGAGCGCGTGCGTATGTAATGACTGTACCTTGTGACTGTATAATTTGTTTGCGTTAATTGTATTTAGATCACAGCATATACAGTAACTATCTGCTTTTATGATGAATAATAACTTTTTGTGCTTTGGATCCACAATCTAAGTCTGAAAGCAATTATTTATTGTGCGACTCATAACACTAAATGGGAACAATTTTAGAGTGTATAGATAGGTAGTAATCGCATAACTATGGGGGCACTGCTACAGGGGCATAACTATGAGGGCACTGCCACAGGGGCATAACTATGGGGGCACTGCTACAGGGGCATAACTATGAGGGCACTTCCACAGGGGCATAACTATGGGGGCACTGCTACAGGGGCATTATATGGGGGCAATACTACAGGGGTATTATATGGGGGCACTGCTACAGGGGCATAACTATGTGGGCACTACTACAGTGACATTATATGGGGGCACTACTATAGGATTTCCTTCCTTTCAAATCAAGGGGGTAACGTTGTGTATCTAAATATATTTTGGGGTAAAAGGTAAAAAAGTTCCCTGACCCCTGATATACAGGAACTGCATTAGGTATCCTAAAGCACATAGCCAACAGTAGGAGGGAACAGGGATGTGTTGTGGCTACCCACTTTGATTGGCAGGAGGCCAAATCTTAGTGTGGTTTCTATGGAAGATACCTGTAACTAGGTACTGTAACTGACCCTCTAAAAGAGTACACTAAACAAAAAAAATAGATCCGCACAGGAAAATGAACATAAATATAAAGTATTAAGACCAACCATAAGTATATTGATGCTCAAATTAAAATTAAAATGATATGAGGGTGTTGGTGGTGCTCCCTGGGATAAAGTATACAAAATACTCCTAAGTACAAAAAAAATCTTTGATGACCCCAAACAGCAGAGGAGACCAGGGCATTGATGCCGTACTTTACTAAGTCCTATTCTTGTCTTACATTGACCTTGTGGTGTAACATATGTAATAGATGAACAACCATCTGGGTATATAAAACCAGTGTGTTAACACTGTGACCTATGTGAAATTTATCTAGCACACAGGATCAACTGATGATATACGCTGTTTAATAATGACCTGATATAATGCAGACCATCTATTAAGGATTTACTTTGGAACACTGAAAGTTTAGGAGCGATTATAAGAAATGTAGATTATATATCTAGGTTTTCCTTGCAGTGATTTCCAATCTGAAATTGTATTCTAATTATTTTTCTTACCTGGTAAGAAGAGATGATTTAGTATTTAAATTGTATCCATTTTGCATTCTGATTGGGGGATGTGGTCAATGTAGTTCGAACAAAGACTAATTTGTGTTGATATCTGTCCATTTGATATGTTCATTACAGCTGGGAACGAATATAAGTAATGCGGATCGTGTACTTAGGATGTACCCTGTAACAATCTGCTATTTGAATTAGTAATGTCTAATAAGCAATTCTTGATTGCTTTACCAAGGAGAGAGCATTTTTTTACTTGATTGCATCAAATATATGTCTAAGAGGCCTAGCTACTGTGGTCAAGACAAAAACTAATTTATGTTACTCATGTCACTGTCTGCTTAGATCATATATCCAATAAAGGAAAACACAGCAGTTTTCTTAGATAATCCAATATAAAGGGATTACACTCAAATTAGTATTTAAGCCATTTATTGAAAGGTCACGAATTTAAGAACAAACTTTAAATTTATTACCTACCTGAAAACATATGGGGGGACTGGTTTTAAAAGGTTAATGTACAAGCAATCGATATTCCGGTAAGCTGATAAGGAATGGTCATATTTATATGGACCATATATTACAACAAATGCTTAATTTGCCATAATAGGAGGGGTATTAATTGTTTTTTTTTCATCTGATTATTGCTTGAATAAAATCTATATATACCACCGTGTTATTTCTCCACTGAGTAATCTGAATAATTTTCGCCAAAATATGGTCACAAACATTACTCAGTAACAATTGTTGTTGAGAACAACATATAATGTTTATTATATATATTTTTCTGATTCGCTGTAATATTTTCTCTTGAGTCTTATCAAACCCCTTTTCTTGTTAACTCTTATCACAATAAAGGTTATATTTTAATATACTGTATATTCATCAATTCATATATAATATCACCTCTAATAGAGTAACAAACTATAAGCATTGTATTCTGAGACAGCTGCCCCACAGTGACTTATTTCTCTAGGATGTTCACAAGATACCGGTTTTCTTGTTTGATTGTGTTGATTAGTGTATCACTACTGCACGGCAAGGTTACATGTTGTATACGCAAATACATATAATAGTTTGGTGTTTCTCAGAAATAAACCAATATAAATTATATACAGTGATATGCTTCTTTTTTACAACTCTAGTAAGGAATTTTGGGCCTGATTCAGACCCGGTCGCAAGTGCTGAGTGCTCGCAACCAGGTCGATGGTGGCCCACAGCGCATGCGCACAATGGAGCATGCGCGAGACCCGGCTAGCAACGGGCACTCCGTCACTCTGGGTCTCGCATCAAAGGGGGCGAGCTGTCGATGTTGAGTGACAGCTCGCCCCCTTTGGTGGGTGGGCCGGGGGGGTGGCTGCCCAAACTGAGGCGTTCCCATGAGAACGCCTGCCGTTTGGGGATGGCCCCACTGACATCACGAGCGATGTCAGTGGAGAGATTCCGGCTCTGTTAGAGCCAAAATCTCTCTGGGGCTTGCGGCCACGAGACCCTACCACAAGGGTCTCGTCGCAAGCCCGATGGTCACGATGGTCTTGACCATCGCGACCATCATCATGGCCACTCGCTATAGCTGTGGGTGGTCACCCACAGCTATGCGAGCGGCCAGGAAGCCGCACAAAAATAAAAAAAAACGCCCTGATTCAGAGCGAGCGCTCTTTCAGAGCGTCCGGCTCTGAATCAGGGGCTTTGTTTCACCCGGGTGTGCTGTGTTCTTACTCCCAAAAATGGAGCCTTATCTGTAATCTAGAAAGCTGAAATAATTAATATAAGCACATTTTAGGCTATTTTTTATTGCAATTTGAACAATAATGAAAGGTACAACTGCATTAAAATGATGTTGAAGTTGTTGAAAATTCTTACTTTATTTATTCTCCCTTCATTTGTTGTAATTTATGTGTGTGTTTTTCTAACATTGTATTGTATTTGTTTTTGCAATACATCTACAATACATCTACAGCAGCACCGCCTCTACCAAACCATACTATTCACTTCTTCAAATTTACGAGGCTGTGCAGCAACTGTGGAATTGAAAGGCAAAGATAAAATAAATATAAATAGACAGGTTAATAATAATATACTGTTTATGTAATGAGTCTAGCTTCCTGATCAATAGTCATCAAATATGCCATGCCAAATATCCAAACACATTGTGCTACCATGTTAAATAGTATAGTTTTTTAGAAAAGGCCATGACATGTGTTGAGTGCTTTATTGCTGTATTTCCACATAATATTTTACTATAGAAATATTTCACAGAAAATTGATTTACACATCTTTTAGTAGAATACTTTATTCACAAATTAGTAGAACAACTTAAAATCGAAGACATAATTTTGAAACATAGATTTATTTTGTGTGGAAAAAGAAAGTAATTGTTAAATTAAATATAAAGTAACAGTAATATGCACTGTTCAATGCTAGCGAGTCTTTGGCTGCTAGAATTAAAGGGACAATTATATTGAATATGAAACCAGGGATGCTGTGTATCTGATATTATTCTCCCTTTAAATCTAGCTACTGAAATGGCTGAAGACGCTGTGGCTTTAGAAAACACTTCAAAGTAACTTTAGACCTCATACTTGCCTACTCTCCCGAAACAAATTCCCCTGCACTTAGGGTACCCTGAAGAACATTGTCTCTTTTATTTTTATTCATATGCTTATTTTCACTTTTGATAATAAATTATTTATTCTCATTACATACTGTATATTTCACAGTACTCAATTTCATTTATCCATTCATATTTACTGAATATATACTGTAGGTGTTGCACTGTTACTAATCATTTTTTACAAATATATCCTTAGAGGCCAGACACCTC
This sequence comes from Taudactylus pleione, assembly GCA_031769625.1. Taxonomy (NCBI): domain Eukaryota; kingdom Metazoa; phylum Chordata; class Amphibia; order Anura; family Myobatrachidae; genus Taudactylus; species Taudactylus pleione. The sequence goes on from JAUIMM010000161.1 coordinate 12,232,003, forward strand.
TAGTAACAGTTCCTGACATGCAGGGTTTATCCCAGAGTGCCCTTCTAACCTCCCCTCTTCCCTACTATCCCAAAATGTCCAGGAGGCTCCTGAGTTTCGGGGAATCTTTCACAGCTAGATCATTGGTCATACTACCCCAGCCGACAAAAGTAATTGCTGTACAATAACTTAAAAAATATCTTTATGTTTTTGTATTTTAAAAGCTTAAGAGGGAGATGTACTAAGCCTTGAAAAGTGATAAAGTGGAGAGTGATAAAGTACCAGCCAATCAGCTCCTATCTGTAATTCTTCAAACACAGCCTGTAATGTAACAGGAGCTGATTTTTTGGTACTTTATCACTCTCCAGTTTATCATTTTTCAAGGCTTAGTACATCTCTCCATAACTGTTTACAATCCAAAGATTTTTTTTGCATCTACTATAGTGCATAATGACTGACTATTTCCATAGTGATCCGTATTAACATTTAAAATTTAAACTAGAAAAGTATTTTTATCAGGAAGCAGTCTTATTATATAAATGCCTATGCTATCTTGAATAAAGCAAATGGTACTAACAAAATGTCACTTGGAAAATGAATCCTCTGTATGGTGAAGAGACATACAGATGTGTTTTCAAAACTTTTCATACACTATTGCTGCTGTCACGCCAAAAAGTCCCTCTCGGCGTGCTAGGTCATGTATTTTGTTCCCGAAAATGCATTTGAGTCACAATGCATAGTGACTAAGATGCACCAAGAGACTGCACTGATTGAATTGATATACGACACTTGTATATTTGATATGCGACACTTGTATATCTCTTCCCGTCACCCTCTGTCTATCCCCGTCACTCACTGCCTCTCACTGTCACCATCATGGGGACGGCATATCCTATGAGGTCACATCCCTTTCTTAGTATCACCACTATCCCCACGACTCTTTACACATGCACACATACATTCAAATACGTACACACACAATTAAGCATCTGCACCTGGAAGCCCTCCTCTGACTGACATAACAGTGCAGCTAAGTGCTGACCGCTCCAGAGCACAGTGCAGCCGAGCGCCCACTGGTCCAGCTGCTGCTGAATGCCCACAGCTTCGCTCTGCTATCACATTGCAAAGCACAGAGAGCTCTGATCTGAGCAGATCTCTCTGATACAGATGTGCCCTTTTACATCCTTGCCGATTGCGCTACAAACGTGCACACTCATTGCGCCATGCGATTTCCCGTAGTAGCGTATGCTATGGTATGCTGTGGCGCACACTGTAATCACACCATGCAATCCTATGGAGTTGCGGGTGCGTACGCAGTGCACATATCTGCTCGTGGGCCCATGCCTGGCACCAAGTGTGGCGCAATTTGCTGCATACACAGCAAAGATGTAGCAGGACACATTTGTATGCCGTGCATCAGAAACCCCCTTGTGGGCGCCACTGCAACAGAACAGACCCTAACCAGATAGGTAAATATATAGAGATATATATGGAGAAGAGGGCAGGACATAGAGAGGGTGGGGTGCAGAGTGGGAAAGAGTGGGGTGCAGAGAGGGACAGGGCTGTGCACAGAGAGTGTGGTGGGATGGTACAAATTGGGTGAAGTGGAAAGCAGTAGCGGACAGAGTGAAATGACCCAGGATATGCCAAGTCCCTCTATTAATACACAGATAATACACAAATAGATTAAAGACAAGTCCCCCTTCTCAGCGCCCCAGAAGCCAGGGACCAGCACAGTGCCTGTCATCGCCAACTACACAGAGGCAGGAACTAGAGCAGTGGCTGTAATTATCAACTGCCTGGAGCCAGGATGTAGCACAGTGCCAGGAATGGTGTAGTACTTGCAATTGACAACTGATTGGAACCAACAACTAACACATGTCCTGCGGATGACAACTGCAGAAACTGGCACAATGCCTGTAATCACTGACTTCCAGGACAAGGGGGATACCGGCACTGGAACCGGAATCCCGACAACGTTGGGATCCTGGTTCCAGTATCCCGACCACCGGCATCCCGAAGACAAGTATCGGGGATTGGGGGAGGGTTAGGTTTAGGGGTTAGAGTTAAGCATTAGGGGGAGGGTTAGGCACAAAGGGGGAGGGTTAGGTTTAGGGTGCGGGGAAGGGGAGTTTGGGTTTAGGCACTAGGGGGGAGGTTAGGTTTAGGCACCGGGGAGGGAGGGTTAGGGTAGGGGTTAGGGTTAGTGATAGTATACTCATGGCCGACCTGAGCCGTGCCGGGCCCAGGTGACAGGGGGCATGGACTAATTGTGGGAGGCCTAATTGTGGTAGAAAAAAAATGGGGAGGGGGGCGCTGTGTTACCCTCAGTCTGGTGTACAGCCAATGGGGGGCGCGATCAGCATAATCGCTCCCCCCATAGGCATAGTAGACTGCTCCGGCTGCTGTTTCAGCAGCCACGAGCAGCCTCCCAGTGCAGCCCAGCACACAGCAGCGTGTGCTGGGCTGCTGTGACTTAAGAGGGAGAGTGAGTGAGTTTGTACACGCTCCCTCCCCCTCTCGGTGCCCCTGAGTATACTTACCTACAGGTGTCTGAATTCTGACCGGCAGCATCCTGACCGCCAGGAACCAATACCCAACCTGGAAAAGGAACTAGTGCTGTAGCTGTAGATGTCTGGGACCAGGAACTAGCATAGTGCAAGTGGTGCCCACATATACTAGAGCGCTGCATGTGATTATCAACTGTCTGGAGTCAGGAACTGGCCTTGTACATGTGATCACCAATATGCACTGTGCCGATATCCATAAACACATATCTCCAAGAACAGCTACAATTATTATCAAACAACAGCTACAATTATTATCCAGCTCCCTTTTGTACCAAGTGTACCCCACACCTTAGATTGTAAACACATATAGGCAACAGCATATTTGTTTTCTGTTTTATGGCATTGTATGTCATGTGATTGTATGATGATCTCCTCAATGTATGGTGCTTTGGATAAATGATAATGATATTAACAATAATACTAAGTATGACTAAATAATTTTTATACCAACTTACCATTATGATTATAGATCTGCGGTTCGGTTCTCCAGAAATCCGAATCAAACCGAATTTCGTGAATCCGGGTAAATCCAAGTCGCGGTTCTAATCTCCTGAGGAGATCGGGGTAAATCCCGGTCGCGGTTCTGATTTTTTTGTGGTTTGGAAGTCGGATTTTAAATACGAATTTTCGGGTCTTGGATTGCATAAATTATATGATTTTAGCTGTTTTTAAAACTTTTTATCGATTTTTCATTTAAAAAATCCAGATCCAAAACCAAAACCAAAACTCTTGAGGGTAGTTTGCAAAACCAAATGCAGATCCAAAACCTTGACGGAGATATAGATCCAAAACCAAAACACGGGGGTCGGTGCACATCCCTAATTATGATAGCCCTTTGTCTTACACTCGTGCTAAATCACTGTATGTGACAGCTATAATAAAAGGATAGTATATTAGAAAGACCTGTGCTTACCATGTTGCTGACTGTTTAATAATGCATTTAATTAAACATTATTATATTGCAGGCAATGCAATTTAATCAGGTACATAGGATTATGTGAATGAATGTGTAAGCGAGGATGGGTGAACAGACAGAAATGGGTGAGTTTTTTAAGTAGCTCATTCAAAAAAGAGGTTATATAAACAACATAATTTACAGTGCTCATACAGGTCATATATATATTAGAAATACCAATGTTAACCAGTATTTCAGTTTTTATCACAAATGTCAGCCACAAATATATACAGTAGTAAACTGTACTCAAACTTGTTCTGCTGCACTTTAAAAATAAAAGTTACATAGGTGTATATTATACAATACAATATTACTTAACGAACAGCAAAGCTTTGAGTTACTGAAAAACTTTCACACAAAACTCCAGGAGGCATGACAAATAATTTCACCAAACTAGTTATTAGATGTTTGTCTGCGTGCAGTTTTGTGTTTGAATATAGCTAGTGTATAAGACAGGCAGAAGATTTTCAATTAGTTTTTGGCAACTTGAAATGATTTAGAGAACAGGTATTTTGACATTTAAAAAAAAAAACTTTTATTGTTATGGAGAAAAATGTTTGTCAGTTTCAGACACTGACGCTTCAAGAAATACAGTATGACATGAATTTTTGTTTTACTTTATACACAAAGAACAATAATAATAGCTGCTTTGTTTCGATACCAGGAATAAATATTCGGAAGTGAGATTAGACAGGACAGCAATTGTAGCATTAAGACTGCCCTGTTCTAGTCATATTACTTACAGTATGACAAACTCTTGCTGCAGAAAACCACTGCTGATCTGTCATCTATATTATCCAAAACTTTCCATCTTGGCAGGTTGTCTGAATTTTCTTCATAGTAGACAGCCACAGTTCTACTATACGCTGTCTCAAATATTCTTAGAACATTTTTACCAGTTATCAAAATAGCCTTGTAAAAAGTGCAAAATTAATATTAGTTTGTTACTTACTCTTTCTTCTGTTTTCCTCCATCACCCCCAAAACACCATTTCCTTGACCTCCCTTTCCTCCTTCTTGTTCTACTATTATTGCACTTTTCCGCTGCTACCAGATTTATAACAACTCCCAAGAAAAAGTTACAAGTTAAGTAATAACAGAGAGGCTAATTTAAAGTATCCATTCAGAACCTCTCCCGAAAATTCTTCCAGGCACAGAGAATGATGACATTTTGTAAAATATAATCTCTGGTTTCAAAGCTAACTTTAAAAATGTAAAGTGGATGAGCTATAAGATTTAAGATCATTGTACCTCTTAATATTTTCCATTTGTGAAAGCATAACTATATTTAAATGAAGATTAGTGAGGCAACACGGGTTTGCTGAAAGAATAGTCTAGATCAGGGGTAGGCAATCTTTTGCTACTAGTGTGTCAGATAAAATATAGTTAAGCTCAGTGTACTGTACCATGTCAACATTTCAACAGGTGCTTTGCATCGGGCCTGTGGCAATCAAGGAGCCTGCAGCTGTAAGTGTTCTCAGAGAGCAGTACAGTACTAATAATGAGTCAAACTGACTCATTACAGTACGCTGTGGCCAGCCATGGGTCGTAATGCTCTCTGCATTATATGGTTGTCATTTAAATTTTCTCTGCCATATTTCATGATCACTGCAATGGTCATTGTATTAAATGGTGGTGATTGCGATGTGCTCTGTATTATATGGTGGTCACAGCAACGCTATATTATATGGCATATAACTGTGACACTCTCTGCATTATATGGTGCTACTGATACCCTGTGTATTGTGAGGGTATGCCCTCTTCCCACAAGACCATGCCTACTTTTTGGGTGTGTGCAAAAATGCCTTGATTAGCTGTGTGTGCAGGGGGGGGGGGCTAAAGCATATTTTTGCATGGCTATGTTCAGCACACTTAATATATGACACTATACGATGAACAGGGCATGTATTATGAGACAAAACTATAGTAATCTGCTACTTAGCTACAAACAGTATGATAAAAAGTCCTGCCAGTGTGCTTTGCGGTGGTTTTCTGCTTGCATGCCGTGTAAATACAAAATCTTTAGGCGCCGGTTGGCCGACTAAGATATTATACGATTTTGAAAAACTAAATGGCAATAATATTCTTGAGTGGTCCCACAAATTTTTTTCGACCCTCGCAATCAATGCGGAAAATGTTTTTTTCAACCCACCCTAATGTACACCCATCAGCCATAACATTAAAACCACTGACAGGTGAAGTGAATAACATTGATTATCTTGTTCCAATGGCACCTGTCAAGGAGTGGGATATATTAGGCAGCAAGTGAACAATCAGTTCTTGAAGTTGATGTGTCGGAAGCAGGGAAAATGGGCAAGCATAAAGATCTGAGTGACCTTGGCAAGAGTCAAATTGAGATGGATAGATGACTGGATCAGATCATCTCCAAAATGGTCGGGCTTGTGGAGTTTTCCCAGTATGCACTGGGTAGTACCTACTAAAAGTGGTCCAAGGAAGAACAACCGGTAAACCAACGACAGGGTCATGAAAACTCAAAACTCATTGATGCATGTAAGGAGCGAATGTTAGCCCGTCTTCTTCTATCCCACGGAAGAGCTACTGTGGGGCCAAGTTGCTGAAAAAGTTAATGACAGAAAGGTGTCAGAATGGTGCTTGTTACATATGGGACTGTGTAGCCGCAGACCAGTCAGAATGCTCATGGTGGCCCCTGTCCACTGCCAAAAATGCCTATAATATGCATGTGGGCATCAGAACTGGACCATGGAGCAATGAAAGGAGGTGGCCTAGTCTGAAGAATCAGTTTATCTTGTACATCATGTGGATGGCCAGGGTGTGTGGGGATGTACCAGGCACCAGGATGAAGGCAAGCTGGCAGAGGCAGTGTAATGTTCTGGTAAATGTTTTGAAGGTGATATTTTTTTGTTCCTGGCCTCATTCAGCAGAATAATGCACTCTGACGCACTGCACAAATCATTCAAGAACGGTTTCAGGAACATGACAGAGAGTTCAAGGTGATGAACTACAAATTCCCCTCATATCAATCCAATTAGGCACTGTGGGATAAGCTGGAAAACAAGTCTAAGCCATGGAAGCCCCACCTTACTTATAGGAATTAAAGGTTTTGCTGCTAATGTCTTTGTGCCGGATACCACAGAACACCTTCAGAGGTCTTGTGGAGTCTTGATGGGTCAAAGCAATTTGGTGGCAAAAAGGAGACCTACACAATATTAGGCTGCTGGTTTTAATGCTATGGCTGATATGTGTATGTAGATCCATCACATGCCCGTTATATGTCAACAGACTTCACCAAATGCACCTTATATGCCATCAGACCTCTCCACATGCCCGTTATATGCTAACCGACTCTACCACATGCTCTTTATATGTCATCACTCTCCTGCAGATGCCCTTTATATTCCCTCATTCACCTCCGGATGCCCCTTATCCATATATGCCCATCAGTAACCCTCCCTCCCTCGATTGCCTTTGAAACTGGAGCCCATGCAAACAGGTGGGACAGTACACTTTCTCCATTAGGCCTGCCCCTTACAGTACTGGCAGACTCTGACCTACTTTGTTAAGTAATGGAGGTCATGTGATGTGCCAGCAGGTCCTGATCCCCAGCCACTAGTGCAACGGTTCAGTGACCCCACTGCTGCTCCCAGTACCAGCAGGGATTCAGCCAGAATGATGCTGTGCTGCTCACATCTTCCACATGCATTTCTAACTCTTGTGCTGAAGGTTAACAACCTCTGAGCTATGGTATGGTGTGTTTGCAAAGCTGCTTTAGAAAATAATGATTTGTGAAATTCAAATTTACAGTATAATAAATTTATTATATATAAAAAATGTATAAGTGAGACAAAGTAATGCAGTCATAATGAAGGATGCCCATTGGCAATCATATACGTGCAGTGTTGTTAACTGCACAAGCTTTCTGGGATTTTCCAGGGTTAAATAACAAGCCCATAGCTATGAAAGTATCCATTCTGATAGGATAGGAAGCATGACAGCATATTGATCTACTGATTGATTTTAAGGTTAGATAAAGATGCAAAAATGTGACTTGAAAATGTGTTTACTTGGTTTTACTTTGAGTATTCTAATTCAGCATTAAAGTCTATAATTTGTAACACCCCTTTTTTACAGTTACTTAAATAATGCTCTTCAGTATTGTATAAAAGAGTACACCGCCTCTTGGGCAATTTTGAATTCTAATGGCAAATTTAAATAACTGCTCAAGTACCTGGGAAAAACATTGTCAAATCCTCAAAAGGGTACATGCCTAGATTTAGGGTAAGAGCAGCTTACTTCTTTCCCATTCAATTGTGATGAAACATGTAGAGAGCAAGAAGTTACTGTTGAGAGCTCCGAATGAGCCTGAGTTACAAGAGGGAAGCTCTGGTGAAAGGAGTATGAGACCCTGCTGTGAGTTGCATAGAAAATGCCAATGGTGGAGCTAAGCGAGGTACCAACTTGTCAGGAAGATAAGTCCAGAATGTGGACATGCACTCTTAGGGTGGGATCTACAGACACTGAAATGCAGTCAAACTTCTGAAAAAATGCATTTCCAATATGTATTAAGTTCCAATGGCTAGTCGTGCGCAATAGGACTCTTGGGTTACATCCAGGCCCAAGTGAGAAATAGTATGTGTGGTAAAGCACAACTGGGACCTTTGAATGGGGCTCTTTAAATAGTCAATGAAGTGGCGGGGGGTTTAAGGTGCACTCTCTCTTTCCTATGAATGATTAAAAATTTCTCCAAGTGTGAATCCTGGAAAAAGTGGGGTAAAAAAAAGTTTGTACCATAATTATATTTGGATAACATGTAAATATATTATCACCTCACCGTTGATTGGTGGTAAACAAGCGTTGGATGGAAATCACACCATTGTCCTACTGTGGTTGCTCTCTGCAGTCCTGTAATTTTCTTACTCCATAGTGATATAGTAAGAGACATATGTGGTGCTACCATGTTCCTGGCAATTTGGAACCAATATATTATTTTTCACAGTTAATAGATAATGTACTCAAACTTAATTGGATGTATATGTGCGTTGGACATTAATTTATTAACCTGATGTCCATCAGTATTTGGAGTGATTCGAACATATAATTTGGATCGATTAATATTCGTTAATTGAAAGGGCTGTAACTAGGGTGGTGCGACATGTGCCACGGCACAGAGTGCAGCAAGGCAGGGGGCGCTGTTCAACAGTGCCTGTCAATTTTCTGTTTTAAATCAATTTCACACGTAGCTTCTCTGGTAGCTGGCCCCTGTGGAGAACCGTTTATGCCTATCCTCCTTTGATCACCTGGCCCGGTATCTCCTCTTGCTCTGTTTCTGATCTTCACCCCTTGTCCCTGGTTTTGGATCTGGATTTTTTCTTTAAAAAATCATAAAAACAGCTAAAATCACTTAAAATGGGCCTGTTTTTGTTCCTACAGTATTATTAACCTCAATAAAATGTATTTCCACTCGTTTCCAGTCACTTTTGACCACCTCACTGCTCACAATATTGATTATTTTTCATCTAGTTAAGGGCCAAAAGGTTGCATTCAGCTAGATGGCTCAAAACTGAGTGATAAATAGAGTTGAGGACTGTGCAAAGATGATGGTTGGGGTACTCCTTGAGGATTGAAGAGTTGATAGTTGATAATTGATACAGTCACTGACTGAAGGATTTGATAGTTGACAATTGGTGAAGCCACTGGCTCAAGTAAGAATTGATAGTTGGCGCAGCCACTGGCTTAAGTAAGAATAGTTGATACTTGATAATTGGTGCAGCCACTGGCTGAAGAATTGATAGTTGGTGCAGCCACTGGCTGAAGTAAGAAGAGTTGATACTTGATAATTGGTGCAGCTACTGGCTGAAGAATTGATAGTTGGCGCAGTCAATGGCTGAAGAAGAGTTGATACTTGATACTGGCTGGAGTAAGAAGTGATACTTGATAGTTAATTGTTGATGCAGCCTCCGGGCTGAGTAGTAGTGGAATACAGAGCTATGATTAGGAACCAGTCCTGCAACAGTCTAGAGGGCTGGAACTCTTGCGGCCGTTACAGCCTTGAGGGCTGGTGAGGAGTGACGACAGGTGGCCCTTAGGCCATGAAGCAGGATGCAGCCTTTAGGCTATGTAGCATCCTTGAGGGCTGAGAACTCTTGGCGGGATGTGGCCTTTGGGCCGTGCAGCAGGATGCGGCTTTTGGGCCGTGTAGCAGCCTTGAGGGCTGAGAACCCTTGGTTGAATGTCACTGTTGTGCGACTTGTGCCACCGGGTTGACACAAGCAGCAGTACACTGGCTTGCTTACACTTGACGCTAATGTGCAGCTTGTGCCACTGTGTTGACACAAGCGGCAGTGTACTGGCTTGCGTACACTTGATGCTGCAGTGTGGCTTGCGCCGAAGGGTTGACACAAGCAGCAGCACCATGGATTGCAAATACCGAGTGCCGAGGTGCGGCTTGTGCCGCCTGGATGACACAAACAGCAAGTGACTGAAGTGTGCACCATGCCACCTGGATGACACAAATGTCAGGAGCAAAACAACGCAGACTGGGGAACTGGATACTCGACTTGAACAGGGGACTCACAGCAGAACCAGCGGAAACACGTGTGAACGCTATCACCGGCACCTGAGCAACGCATCAGCAAGGTAGAAAAAGGAGTATGCACCAATCCTGATCCAGCAGAGGTGATGTCAGCCAGATGGCCACCCCATCAATTTGGTGGTTCAGAATTTTCTTTAAAAAAAATGAAAGGGGCATGCAGGAGATGCTGTCTGTATCCATTACAATTTCTGGACATTCATAAACCATAAAATTAAAAATGTCAGGCAGCAATGCCCCAAACAGCACATAATGCAAAGAAAAGAGGCACAAGATAGAATTGTCCTTGGGCCCTCCAACCCACCCTTATGTTGTATATATGAAGCACGACATTCACAAGCCAAATCACTTCAGCGACAGGAACTGCCACTTGTGACTGAAATGATTGGTTTGTTTGGACCCCCCACAAAACAAGATGCCAATGCACAGTGGACATTGGTGGCAATGATCCCATACACAAACTGGCTTTACAACATAGGTAAGATGATCAGATGTTGTCATCGTCATCCTATTCTTCACAGAATATTAATTCGTCCCCACTTGAATCCACCATTACAGACACTTCTGTATTTTTTTTTACTTAATTGCTGGTAAAGGTCTTCCTTGTGGAATTTGTAATTCATTTTGATGAACATATCTTTTCCAGGATCAAGTATGGTCACCAAAATATAGTGATCTGATTTCAATAGATTGATGACCCTTGGATCCTGGCAAAGTGAATGAAGTGCTTGATCTACAAGTCGGACATACTTAGTGGAATCACTCCATTTCAGCTCCTCCTTCAGTTTCTCCAGCGGCTTTTGCAAAAGTCTTATTAGGGGAAAGACCTGACTCAAGCTGGCAGTTTCTGAACTAACTTCACATGTGGCAAGTTGAAAGGGTTTGAGAACCTTGCACAAAACAGAAATTACTCTCCACTGGGCTTTACGAAGCTGTATTTGCATTCCTCTCCTTATGTCATAGGCTGTAGTGTAGCCTTGGATGGCTTTTGCTGCTCCTCCATCTGCTGAAGCATATAGAGGGTAGAATTCCACCTAGTTACTACCTCTTGCTTCAGCTGATGGCAGGGCAAATTCAACAGTTCTTGCTGGTTCTGCAATCTTTGACACGCAGTTGCTGAATGTCGAAAATGTCCAGAAATCTTTCGGGCCACCGAGAGCATCTCCTGCACGCCCCTGTCATTTAAAAAAAAAATGTTGCACCACCAAATTAATTGTGTTAGCAAAACATGGGATGTGTTTGAATTCGCCCACATGTAATGCTCGCACATTATTGCTGGCATTGTCAGAAATCACAAATCCTGAGGAGAGTCCAAGTGGGGTAAGACATTTTGCAATGATTTCCCTGAGTTTTTCTAAGAGGTTCTCAGTGGTATGCCTCTTAGTGAAACCGATGATACACAGAGTAGCTTGCCTCTAAATGAGCTGGCATTTGTTAGATGCTGCTGCTGTTTGCACTGTTGGAGGCAATACACCTACCTCGTGGGCTGTCACAGTCATGTAATCTTTAGTTTGCCCTGTCCCATTTGTCCACATATCTGTAGTTAAGTAGACAGTAAGCACAACGGCATTTCGGAGGATATTAATAAGGATTTTTTTAATGTCCTTGTACAGTTGTGGGAATTGCTATTCTAGAGAAGTGGAATCTAGAAGGGACATGGCACAGGACCTCCATTAACTGTGTAAAACCCACTGCATTAATGGCAGATACTGGAGGCACATCTAATACCAGCATAGCTGTTATGGAGTCAGTAATCTGCTGTGCAACTGGGTGTCTGCTGTCATACTTGTTCCCCATTGCAAAGGATTGTTTGACAGTCAATTGTTTGGTTAAACAATAAGTAGCCTTCATCCTGATCCTTTTATGGGATGAATATCCACTCAAAGCAACAGCAGCAGCATGCGTTGCACTCAAGGATCCTTCTGAGGAACCATGGATAGGAGAGGAGTCAGTTATTCTTTTGGAATTGGATGCATTACCGATCATGAATGAGGATGTTGATGATAATGCAGGTGTTGGTGGTGGAGATTGCAGGTGCTTGGATCCAGATAGAAGGTAGTAGCTAGGTGACACTGGACTGATTGTTGTTCATTTTTTGTCCCCAAAGTTTCAGAATTTGAAATACCCTTTCCAATTTGATGAATGCGCTGCAAGTGAAGTAACAGGTAGGAGGTTCCTAGATGGTCAAGGTCCTTACCTCTACTCACTGTTCCATGGCAATGGTTACAAATGGCTTGGCAAAGGTTGTCTGGATTTGGGTGAAAATAATTCCACACATGAGAAGAGGATTTTTTGATCCTTTGCCCATGCATGGCAACAATGGGATTTTTCCCACCATGGGCAACAACTGTTTCCTGATTTACAGTTTTTACACAAACATCCTCAGCATCACCATGCTCATAATCATCAACATCCTCATCATCCTTGTTGATATTGCCAGCTACGTAAATATCCTCCTCATCCTCCTGGTGTAATTCCACAGAAGCATCCTCGATTTCTACGTCAGCATGTTGATTTGTGCTGCTCATCCCCACATTTGCAGAGGGCACACAAATGGTGGAAGGAGGATCCTTTTCAAGTACAGTATTAGAAAGGTCATGCTCACACATGGCAACCACGGACACACTTGGACTCTCCGTGGAGATCTGTGACTTTTCGGAGACAATTACAATTTTTTTGTACCTTTCCTACAAGCAGAAGGGCTTAAATCATCACAACTAGAACCACCAGTCATAAATAAAGGCGAAGGCCTTATCCTTTCCTTGCTACTTGGTGTAGTGAATCGAATATTGCCAATTTTTTGTTTCTCTAAAGCTGACTTTAGATTTTTTATTCTTTAACAGGGTAAAAGTTAATTTTACATGGCCTGACTTGAGCCCTGGGGCATTGGCCTTCATAGATGACATTGACGGCCTTGCATCTTCATCATGACTGATGCAGGCAGCTACAAGACTGGTATATGGATCCTGCTCTCCTGTCATGTGACTGTCCTCCATACTCACTGCAGTCTTACAGCAGTGTCACCAACAATTATAGCACAGCTAAGTTGCTGGTAACGCACACAACCACACACACACACAAAAATATTTTTAAAACTGGGGAAGAGCACCCCTGAATGAGGCAGCTGCCCCTTAATAAATGACTCATGCAGCACCCCTGCACAGCTACGTTGCTGATAATAAGTGTGGCTAATGCACACACACACACAAAGAAAAAAATAAACACTTTTATTTATTTATTTAAATTTTTTAGGCACTTGGGGGGAGAGCACCCCTGAACAAGACAGCAGCCCCTTGATAAATGAACATGGCAGCACCCCTGTACAGCTATGTTGCTGATAATAGGTGTGGCTAAAGCACACACACACAAAGAAAACAATCAACACTTTGATTTATTTTTATTATTTTTGGGGGGCACTTGGGGGGAGAGCACCCCTGAATGAGGCATCTGGGCCTTGATAAATGACACAGGCAGCATCCATGAGCAACTACATTGCTGATAATAAGTGTGGCTAACGCACACACACACAAAATAAAAAATAAACACTTTGATTTATTTATAATTTTTTGGGGGGCTCTTGGAGGGAGAGCACCCCTGAATGAGGCAGCAGCCCCTTGATAAATGACATAGGCAGCACCCCTGTGCAGCTACATTGCTGATATAAGTGTGGCTGACACACACACACACACACACACACACACACACACACCCACAGAAAAAAAACCACTTTATAATTGTTTGGTAATTTTTTTTTGGCACTTGGGGGGAGAGCACCCCTGAACGAGGCAGCAGCTCTTGATAAATGACACAGGCAGCACCCCTGCACAGCTACATTGCTGATAAGTGTGGCTAATGCACACACACACAGAAAAAAACTTTATTTTTTTCACACTGGGGGGTGAAGAGCACCCCTGATGGACAGAGCACCCCCTGGACAACACAGCAGCACAGTCAGCCAGCCCCTATGGACAACATCCAGCCAGCCCCTATGGACAGGACAACAGCCAGCCAGCCCCTATGGACAACAGCCAGCCCCTATGGACATTAATCAGCCAGCCCCTGAAAAGTGACAACAGTAACCAGCCCCTATACACAGCAACAGAACAGCACAGCAATCACAGCCCCCTCCTTCCTCTTCACTCTCCACAGCGGGAATGAAAATGGCGGCGATCACGGGGAACTTTGATACAATCCAAAACCCGCGAGAATCCGAAAACAGGATGATGACGTTTTGCCTCATTTTGAGATCAGAGTCAGGCGGGAAAACTCAAGCAGACTCGGATCTCGGCTTGGATCCCTAAGTTCTCTGATATCTGAACCCGCTCATCTCTACTTTTATTACATAAACAAGCCCCCACACCACTTGTTCACCAATTTTGAAATCCTTGGAACTGTTCCTCTTCAGTGCATGTAGCCCACGTCGCAACTAAGAGGTAATTTACGGACACATAAAGATGCATCAGTATGAGAGTGTCAACTATTAACCTCTCAGTTGCAAACAGAGGTAGTGCAGTAGAGGCTCCAAAAGTGGGGCTGCAGTGCAGTCCAAAATTTAAATAGGGGAGCCACACCAACTGCCACTGGCAGTTGGTGTAGCTCCCCACTGTGCTGCAGCCCCACCTCTGGAGATGCTACTTAGGCAGGTCATTTATTTGGATATGATTTGCAGTGGTTTTTAGGAGGGTTCTAAACCATAAATCTGAGGTTTCTATACAGGGGCGTATTAAGAGAGGAGGGGGCCCGTGTTCACTCCCCGTCCGGGGACCTCTCCTCCCTCCCCGGCTGCCATCAGCAAACTGACAGCAGCGGTAGACTTTCCCGGTAATTTCCTACTGCACATGCAGAAAACGCTGGGAAAATGGCCACGGCGGCCATTTTCCAGGCATTTTCTGCAGCGGTACTCCGTGGGACATTGGAGAGGTAAGTATGAAAAAAAAAAGTATGGGTGCAGGGTGAGCGGTGCGGGCCCCCTTGGATTCCCTGCACTGCACACCCTGCACTTATTATAAATATGCCCCTGTTTGTATACTTGTAATGTTAATAACATTGATGATGAATCAATGCTGTATTTCTTTTATGCTAAAGTATGGTTACTCCCCAGTTTACTGTTGGTTTGAGATAAGGTAAATATGTGGATTTAAAATCTGCAGTAAGACTGCCGAAAAATGTGCAGAAAAATGCAAAACCAATTCTTATGCTGGGCATACACTGCCAGATAAAATGTCTTGCCAGATAAAATGTCTGCCGTACCAACAGACATTTTATCTGGCAGACTGACACCATGCAGATATCTCACAGTGCATTGGCCCCGATATCTGCGCTCCTTCCCTGTGGAGGAGACAAGTCCCCGTTCCTTCCCTATGAATGAACAGGGGAAATGTCTGTCGGTTGGCCACGGCTGGGCATACTCTGCCCGATGCGGCCGATTTATAACTTACAAAGTATTGCATCGTACGGCCATGCTGGATCCAGCATACCCGTCTCATTGATATTTCAGCATAGGTCATTCGCACACACAGTACAATTATTGGGGCAATCCGCCGATATTGGGCAGATCGGCCTGATAATTGTATAGTGTATGCCCAGCATTAGTAAATATATCCCTAAACGGGAAATGTAGTAGCCGTCAACTTGCAGGAATTGGTGAGATTTCTGCGAGTCTACTTGATGTTTTAAAGTGGCAATAATTTAAAAGGCAAATCCAGGTTGGTTTTGCCTTTTAAATGACGGCTACTTTAAAACATCCAGCAGACTCGTCAGAATCTCGCTGATGCCTACAGTCACCAGCTTTTACGACTGTATCAAATTCTCTATTCTTACTTAAACTCTGCAAATATTGGAATAAATGTTTTACGTGCACTGGCATCCTGTCTGCAGCAGTTAGATTATTTCATTTACAGCCTGGAAAAAAGTAGGGAGTTTCCTGATTTTGCTTCAGGTTACACAGAGCTTGGACTAGAAATGTAAAATCTTGCCACCTTCCATTAATCTGCGTGGATAATTTGGAAACTCACTACTTCTATGAATATTCTAAAGAAACTGCTCAAAAGAAATACGTTTACAGAATTTCCTGTTTACATCTTATGACATACTAATTAGAAATTTCTCTGTAAAGGATCACAAAACACTTTTATGATATGCTAGGAGGATATAAGTGAATATTATTCTTGTACAATTGACCAACTGTGCTGCTTTTCTCAGTGGATGTCAGAAAATAAAACAAATTATGTTTAAAACACAATTGCTGGGCTACAAAAAAATCTAAAAACACCTCAATGCTATGTACTGTTTTGACCATCTAAGCATAGGTAAAGTAAACATAATAGTACATAGCACAAATAAATTTACAATTACAATCTTCCTGTGGTATTACATACAGTGCCTTGCAAAAGTATTCACCCCCTCCCCTTGGCTTTTTACCTTTTTTGTTACATTTCAACCAATAATGTATTTATTTTTTTAATCTGAATTTTATGTGATGGATCTGCACAAAATAGTGTAATTTTGTGAAGTGAAATGAGAAAAATATATCTAAAAAAGAAAGAATCTTTCATAATAAAATTCAGAAAATTGGCATGTGCATATGTAATCACCCCCTTTGCTATGAAGCCCCTCAAAAGTTCTGGTGCAACCAATTACCTTCAGAAGTCACATAATTAGTGAAATGAAGTCCACCTGTATGAAATCTAAGTGTCACATGACCTGTAAGTATGAACACACCTTTTCTGAAAGGCCCAAGAGGTTGCAACACCACTAAGCAAGAGGCATCACACCATGAAGACCAAGGAGCTCTCCAAACAAGTCAGGGACAAAGTTGTTGAGAAGTACAATTCTGGGTTATAAAAAAATATCCAAATCTTTGCTGATTCCATGGAGCACCATCAAATCCATCATCATCAAATGGAAAGAACATGGTACCACAACAAACCTGCCAAGAGAGGGCCGCCCACCAAAACTCACAGACCGGGCAAGGAGGACATTAATCAGAGAGGCAGCACAGAGACCATAGATAACCCTGATGGAGCTGCAGAGTTCCACAGCAGAGACTGGTGTATCTGTGCATGTGACCACAATAAGCCATACACTCCATAGAGATGGGCTTTATGGAAGAGTGGCCAGAAAAAAGCCATTACTTAGTGATAAAAATAAGAAGACACGATTTAAGTTTGCCAAAAGGCATGTGGGCGACTCCCCAGATGAATGGAGGAAGGTGGTCTGGTCAGATGAGACAAAAATTTAACTTTTCTGCCACCAAGGAAAACGCTATGTCTGGCGCAAACCCAACACATCCCATCACCCCAAGAACACCGTCCCCACAGTGAAACATGGTGGTGGCAGCATCATGCTGTAGGGATGTTTTTCAGCAGCAGGGACTGGGAAAATGGATTCGAGTTGAGGGAAAGATGGATGGTGCTAAATACAGGGATATTCTTGAGCAAAACCTGTTTCAGTCTGCCTGTGATTTGAGACTGGGAGGGAGGTTCACCTTCCAGCAGGACAATGACCCAAAGCAAACTGCTAAAGCAACACTCAAGTGGTTTAAGGGGAAACATTTAAATGTTAACCTAGTCAAAGCCCAGATCTCAATCTAATTGAGAATCTGTGGTTAGACTTGAAGATTGCCGTTCACAAGCAGAAACCATCCAACATGAAGGAGCTGGAGCAGTTTTGCCTTGAGGAATGGTCAAAAATCCTAGGCGCAAGATGTGGCAAGCTCATAGAGACTTATCCAAAACTACTTGCAGCTGTAATTGACGCAAAAGACGGCTTGACAAAGTACTGACTTTAGAGGGGTGAATAGTTATGCATGCTTAAGTTTTCTGTTATGTTGTCCTAAATGTTGTTTGATTCACAATATAAAAAAACACAACAGTTGTAGGCATGTTCTGTGAATGAAATGATGCACACCTTCAAACAATCCATTTTAATTCCAGGTTGTGAGGCAACAAAACATGAAAAATGCAAAGGGGGGGTGAATACTTTTGCAAGGCACTGTACATTATTGGGTGGTTAAACAGTTTTCTGCAAAATACTTTACAAATCTATTTCCGGGGGAATAATGCTGCGTTGCTCTTACCAATTCTCAAAAGGCCTACACTCTGCCTTTCTGAGCAGGAAGGGGCCTAGCAGACGATGGAGCCCCCACAATTGATGAAGCTGTGTAGACGTGCACCATGGAAGCCCCTGCAATGGCTCCTCCACAATATACTCTGGTCTGTAACCATACTCAACTGCTCTGACTTTACTAACCATTCTAAATGTAATTTATGAACCACACTAAATATGTGCACACGCAACATATTTCATTTTGGAGGAATGGGCCTATGTCATGTCAAAACTGGATTATTAGCTGAGACAAGATCAGTTTAAAATTGAAGCGTGCGCGACGCCATCTTGCAAATGGCAGCTAGACTCCATTTTAGAAACAAGAATCTGCTAGACACCATTTTATGACCAGCGTCATTTCAAGCTACCACTCAGGAGCTAAGAACAGATGGCAATGTTAATCGACCAAGGGCAACAGGAAAAAAACAAGCTTTCTGAGTAAAAGTAAATAGAAATAGACAATGGGTATTTTTACATACAAATTGGGAATCCCTGGATGCAGATAAAGCAAAGTGGTGACAATTGTAATATAATCCATGCATTGGTATACACAATTAGATCTGTTTGAACTCTAGACAGGATGGTCCCAAAAACTTCACAGCTTGAGGTGATAATACATTTGCATTTCACACAAGAGTCTAAGAGGACAAAAGAGGTATCTTCCCTTTGAACACAGGAGAGATGGGGGGGGGGGCTTGCTGACAGGACATGTAGAACTACTTAGCTCAGCATGCCACACTGCTAAAATATTATATCAAACCCCGAATACCCACACATTTCATATTCATACATAAGGTTCAATAAGCTTTAAAGTGTATGATTCAAGAAGGTTCAGTTAGTTTAAATGCTAAGAAATAAAGATATTTGTTAACTAAGGAATTATACAAGATAAACACGTCATTCTTGGAGTTGTCCTGATGCGTACTCTTTCCACAGTTTCCCGGTGCTATCGGTGAGGAGATCGCATCATGCATTCTCGAGTTATGGACCGCAGAACCTATAAGCAACCAATATGTATATTTTAGATTCAACTGTTAGGATGCTGACGAAGGCGTGAGGAGGAAGAACCCTAGCTGTTAGAGGCAGGGAAAGTCTGTTTGAACCAGCCTGTTAGATGCACTGTAACAGATGCTTCACCTCTGAGAACCAATGACATCAGCAACAGACATACCTTTTGTCTTGTTTATACTGGGGGGGGTATAAGTATGGGTGCACGGACACTATTTGAGAGTCTTCATGCTGAATGACGAGGTGTCTCTTGCTGAAGCCTATCTCTGGGTCCAGAAGCGCCTGCGTACGTATACTGCATTTGTGGTCTGTATGATTTACTTTGGCGCCTAAATTGAGTCTTGATCAATTGCGTGTAACTGTCTGAACTTTTACCTGAATATCACTTAGACATACAACCTGTGGTTCCAAAGCACAAGTCTTTATTTATGGTGTGAGTGCGTACGCCAACTAGCGTCAACCTTAGAAGGTATAGGGAGGTGTGTATAGAGGTTCTGATCCAATATTGTTAGTTGGGGGCTCTTGTAGGTTTATCACGTTTTCTGATACACGGTAACACTCGGTTAGTACTCTCTCAGCAAAAGGGTGGAGGCGCCTTTTGAGAGACGCATTAGTCTTTCATTACCACAGTGTTGCTGAGAGCGTTCTGCCGGTTATTGTGTAGAGGAAGCGCTGATCAGAATCCAGGGACAAGAGAGGAAAAAAAGTTTTTCTTCCTCTGTTGATAGAACCTTACGTTTAGAGGGGTGTCGCAGTATTGAGTACGCGGCTGAGATGCATTTTTGCGTACGCAGTTAAAAAGTCATTATACGGTTGTGTGGTAGTCGCATTAATGTGTATGCAGATGGTTGCACAATAGCGTATACGCACTTCCGGTTCTGCTGCCACGTGTTTGAACAAAGCCATTGAGGTTTACATTTTTTTTTCTATTACCAATATCTGGGTTAAACGTGTATTTTTCTGCGCAGGAAAAAAGTGTGTAACAGTGAATACTTGTTGAACAAAATTAAGGGTATCGTATGATCCTTAAGGGCTAGGTGCAAGGGTTAGCCTAGTCGCTCGGTAAGCAGCTTTACCGTTCTATACACAGTAGTAGGTGTACATGTTGTCTTTGTTGTATAGAGGTGCGTGAGAGTGGGCGACATATAAACTTTCATAGGTCTGGAAGTTACCTTACTAAAGCTTATCCGGGTGTGGAAGTGGCCTGTTTCAAATATTATCCAGGTGTGGAAGTTGCCTTACTAAATCTTATCCAGGTGTGTGGGCGCCGCCGACTTAAAATCGTCCACAGGTAACTGAAAGTATCTTGATTGTCTTTCACCAGTTTAAATTTTTATTGAAAAGCGTAGGAGTTGTCTTAGAATGGGAGCCACGCAAACAGTAGAGATGTTAGGCAATGATGTGCTGCTAATGGAGGCTCCGATTGGATTGGCCCGTCGTATTATGCATACTAAGTACGGTACTTATGCAATAAGGTATTGTGATTTATGGTTTAATATGATGAGGAAGAGTGTTAGACCGTTTCCCAGAATTGGTAGTTTTGACAAAAGTGTGTTAGACAATGTCCAGGATCACATCAGTATGGTGCGATCCCGAGAGAAAAAGATTAAGTATTTTGAATGTTTAAAACTATGGCAGCATGAAGAGGATGCTTGGTTTAAGAATGTGCAAACGACGCAAACTAGCGTTGCGAGCGCATTGCCAGAAAATACGTCCGCGACGCTGAGTTGCAACACGGGCGAGCCGCAAATTGGCGCACACGTGCGGCAAGGTAGCATCGTGGAGAGTATTGCCAGCAGTTCATGCTCACCTCCCCCACCTTATGTGGATGGAGGTGCAAGTACAGTTACCAAAAATACCCATAAAAATGTAACAAGCAACTTGTACCCTCTCTTAAGCAACTATAAAGAACATGTTCATGATGTGGATGATGAGCCTATTGTAATGTCTGCCATTTCCCATGCTGTGCAAATGATAGATGCTGTATCACCACAATCACGGGTTGTACCGCCATCTCCATTGGTAACAGCAAGGGAAGTGTTAATACACTCTGCACCCATTGAGGAAGTTGTTAATACCATACGTAGCAGCAGCAGATTAAACCCCCAGCCAGGTAACCAGGTCAGAGGTAGCAACACTGCCGGTCTGCATACCATTCGGACAATAACTGTTCCGAATGGAAATGCGGATGCAAACGGTGTAGTGCCCACGAGGGAAGTAGTAATGCATTGTCCATGGACAAGAGCAGAACTAAATTCCATCATAAATGATTTCCCTGATCCAAAAAAGGAATTAGCCAAATGTCAAAGATTTTTGAGAAATTTGGGTAGTTCTCATGAGCCCACTAATAAAGATTGGCGTGTGTTGTTAAGGGCCTGTCTACCACGCAATACCGACGTGACAAAATTTATCACGGATTGTGTATTGGATGGCGACGTTCCCTTAACAGACCAAGGTAACATTTCCCGCATTGTGACTCAATTGGGTGTATATTTTCCAGTAGTAGTTAACTGGAACAAAATCTTCACAATCAAACAAAAGGAGAGTGAAACTGCAGAAGACTACTGCGACAGGGCTCTGCAGGCTATCGCCCAGTACACTGGGATAGAAGATATTAAAGATAGCATTCACCCCAGGGGAATGATAGTCACGATATTGATGGACGGTTTAAAAGAGAATTTAAAAACTCGGGTTCAGACCTCACAGCCTTGCTGGAGGGGACTTACAATAGATAACCTCATAGAGTCTGCCATAGAACATGACAAAAACATCTCAAAAAAGAGGGAGACCCAGAGCGAAAAATTAATGGCTGTCAGTATACAAGCTCTGGAGGGAATGACATCACAGCCAACAGACACGCTTGCACTTGCACACACACTCATGTCAGAACAAGTTGCTCTCACTAACCCCACTCAACAACAAACACAACTCTATCCCACTAACCCAATGCAACCACAGGTCCCAGGATATCCACCTACTTCTTATCCCCCACAATACCCTTACCCTCCCTATCCTTACCCATATCCACCACCTTTACCCTCTGCTCAAACTTCACAACAACACATGCTTTCACCTGACTTACGGACATGTTTTAATTGCAAACAAACAGGACACTTAAGTAGAAACTGCACAGTAAAAAGAGTATGGACCCCACATCAAGGCAAACCTAGATATCCCCATAAGGGATATGCACAGAGGCCAGCAAATGTTCAGCAAGCACCAGCTCCAATTGTAGCCGTAAATGCTTTATTGGAGAATGGTAACCAACGCTAGGGGTCAGGTCATACCTGTAGTCTACAGATAGTCAGGTTAACGGGAAGTACTAGGGAAGAACCGGTCTTGATGGTTGATGTAGCTGGTACTGAATATCCTTTTCTTGTAGACACAGGGGTGACCAAGTCAGTGATGAAATCTCCCGTTAATTTACAGGTGACCAACGAGACAATACCAACAATGGGTGTGACAGGTAAAGTGGAAAGTTATCCTTTAACAAAGTCTGCAGAGGTTACTATTGGGCCGTTGCATACCAGACATTCTTTTCTCCTGGCTGCCGCGGCTCCTGCTAACCTGCTGGGCAGAGACTTGTTATGTAACATGGGATGTGTCATATATTGCACCCCTGTTGGTGTATATTTAGATATCCCAGAGAGAATGGTATACGAGGTGCGGGATGTGTTAGACACTCCTCAAAGGATAATGTATCACTCTACCGTTTTAAATGAAACTCCATCACAAGTAGATGAAATGTTGTCCCAAATTCCAGATTCCCTTTGGACTAAAGATGGACAGGACACTGGCAAACGTAAGCCCTGTAATGGTAAATTTAAAAAGCGGAAGGCAAGCTCCAAAAATTCCCCAGTACCCACTTAAACAGGAGGTAGAACTAGGGGTTGTCCCAATAATTGAGCGGTTATTACAGCAGGGAATATTAGTTCGTACAGCAAGTGTAGCCAACAGTCCCATTTTTCCAGTGAAAAAGGCTGGTGGGAGGGGTTATAGGCTGGTACAAGACCTTAGAGGGGTTAATAAGGTGGTAGAGAGCCAATTTCCCGTAGTGCCAAATCCAGCTGTCATCCTTATGCAAATTCCACCAAATGCAACCCATTTCACTATCATTGACCTCTGTTCTGCTTTCTTCTCTGTGCCTCTCCACCCTGACTGTCAGTATCTATTCGCATTCACATACAGAGGTGTGCAATATACATGGACACGATTGCCCCAAAGTTTCATAGACAGCCCCAGTATTTTCTCCCAGGCATTGCATGACTGTTTACAAGCTTTTCAACCTGCCAATATGTGGACGATTTATTGCTATGTTCTTACTCTTTTATGTCATGTGTGAATGATACTAATCTTTTGTTACTTCATCTCTCGCATACAGGACACAAAGTGGCTAAGGACAAGTTACAGCCGTGCCAGCCCAGAGTAAAATATTTGGGACACTGCCTAACCCAGGGGTTACGACATCTCACAAATGATAGAATCCAGGCCATACAAAACATGACACTGCCACAGAATCAACAGCAAATTCGTACCTTCTTGGGAATGTGTGGATATTGCCGAATGTGGATCCCAGGTTTTTCTATTTTGGCCTTGCCTTTACAGGAACTAGTCTCTTCCTCAAAACCCGATCGCGTCATACACACTGAGGAATCAGAACAGGCTTTTCTTAATCTTAAGGATAGTCTGACAAAAGCTCCTGCATTGGGAATACCCGATTATGAAAAACCTTTTGATTTATATTGTACGGAAGCCGATGGTTGTGCTGCAGGCGTCCTTACACAAAAACATGGTGATGCCAGTAGGCCCGTAGCATACTACAGTGCCCAATTGGACACGGTAGCAAGATCACTCCCTACCTGTTTGAGAAGTGTAGCAGCTACCGCTTTATTGGTTAGTAAAAGTGAGGACGTAGTATTGGGCCATGATATGATTGTCTACACTCCCCATGCTGTATCTGCTCTGTTGAACTCAGCTCAAACCAGACATGTCTCCTCGGCTAGGTTCACTAAATGGGAACTAGCTTTAATTGCTCCTGCAAATATTACAGTTAAATGTTGCAGTACGCTGAATCCAGCAACATACTTGTCATATGTACAACATGATGTACAAAGGGTGGAAGGAGATGAGTTGCTGGCGGGAGGTGAGTTCGGCAGACATGATGATACTCACGATTGTATGACATATCTGAATCAGACCTTTACTGCTAGACCTGACATACATGACACACCATTAATGAATGTGGATGTAACTTTCTATACGGATGGGAGTTGTCATAGACAAACAGACAGGTGAATTATGTACAGGTTATGCTGTTGTAAATGACACAGACATCATGGAAGCTAAACCTCTCGGTCCTCCTCACTCCGCCCAGGTGGCAGAGTTAGTAGCACTGACTAGAGCATGTGAACTGGCAGCAGGCAAATCTGCTAACATTTACACTGACTCAAGGTACGCGTTCAGGGTGGTGCACGATTTTGGGGCTCTATGGCGACTGAGAAATTTTATGACAGCAGCAGGCACACCAGTTGCACATTTCCGACACATAAAACATCTTTTAGAAGCAATCCAACTGCCCAAAGCAGTGACAGTAATTAAATGCAAAGCCCACACATGTGAGGATGACCCGGTGTCACTGGGTAACAACAGAGCTGACGAAGCTGCAAAATGGGCAGCAGGGTTAAAAATGTTTCACCCAATTGAAACAATTATGTCATTCCAAACCATTGATATGCTGAAATTAATTGAGATGCAAAATTTGTGTTCACTCCAGGAAAAATCCATTTGGAAGTCCAAGGGGTGTGGGCAAGAGTCCTCCGGGCTCTGGAGGGACGGACATGGTAAGCCAGTAGCCCCCAAGGCATATTACCCCAGCCTGGCTGAGGCAGCACACGGTCTGACTCATCTGGGTAAACAGGGCATGTGCAAGTTGGTGAGGGCATACTGGTGTGCACCAGGGTTTTCTTCACAAGCAGAAAAGATAGCAATGTCTTGTCTGACCTGCTTGAGGAAGAACATAGGGAAAGCGATCCCTACCGAACCATCCCACATTCCACCGACTGATGGACCTTTCCAGGTGATACAAATTGATTTCATCCAATTACCACCCTGCAGGAACCTTAAGTATGTATTAGTGTGCACAGACGTATTCTCTACCTGGGTTGAGGCCTACCCAGCGGCCACTAATACTGCTGCGTTTACTGCCAAGAAAATAGTTCAGGAATTTGTATGCAGGTACAGTATCCCTAGAATCATCGAGAGTTATAGGGGTACCCATTTCACAGGTGATGTTTTCCAAAATATGTGTAAGCTGATGGGTATTAATAGCCGACTTCACACCCCCTACTGACCGCAAGCCAGTGCCAAGGTAGAGAGGATGAACGGGACTATTAAAAATAAGCTAAGTAAAATCATGGCGGAGACTGGACTAGGATGGCCAGAAGCTTTACCTTTGTCCTACATAGTATAAGGACCTCTCCTAGATTTCCTCTGAATATGTCCCCATTTGAAATATTGTTTGGTAGACAACCTCATTTGATTATAAGTCCACAGGAAGATCTAAAGGGTAACAACGAGGTAACTGTGAAGTATCTTATATCAATGAGTAAGCAGTTAAAGCAACAGCAGCAGAAACTGAAATTGTTGTCCCATGATATGCCTGAAATGAACTGCCATGATGTTGAACCAGGAGAATATGTAATGATCCGAAATTTCTTACGTTCAGGTTGTTTGACTGATCGGTGGGAAGGTCCGTACCAGGTGCTGCTGACGAGTACTACATCTTTGAAGGTGGCCGAGAGAGATATCTGGGTCCATTCCACTCACTGCTAAAAGGTCAATCAACCGGTGGAGAAACAAGTCGGAGACAAAGCTGATAGTGTGGATCTGTCGCTCGCGAGCTTGTTCCGGGAGGATTGAAAAGGTCGTAGTGAGATACCTGAACTGAGAGAAATTTGCAGGTCTTGTTGTGACAATGGACGGGCCTGCTGTGTTCATTTTCATATTCTCTTTCAGAGTGTTCACCATCCTGGTCGGTTCGGGAATATCCAGTTTCTGTGATGGGGGACCGATTGAGGAAATGGGAACTGATGGCAGTGCTGATGGAGTGGAGAAAGGAGGAGTGCAATGCCAATCAGGGGAGTGTCTTTCCAATCTTAGTACCTTTATTGTTAAAAGAGCTGTCATTCCGGATACTCGGGGAAGGTGTGGAGGGTTATCGTCTGAGGATTCCTGTATTTGTGAGCTTTGCGAGTCCCTAGTTGATGAGAACTGTATCCAACGGTGCCAACCTAAATATAATCCGTACTGGGGTGGGTATCCTCTAGAGGATTATCATAGCATGGTAGGCAAAGTGTTAAATCAAACTGATTGCTGGGTGTGTTCACATGTGCCACAGGGACAGCATAATGTAGGGTTGGTGCCATTTCCGCTGAATACCACGGAAATTTTAGAATTACAAAAAGGGAAAACATTGGATGGAAAATTCCTCTCATCCAAACCACCTCATTTCAAACTCTATCAATTCCAAGTAGATAAATCACTGTTGTATTTAAACATAACCAACCCCAATAAACCCGGAGGTTGGGAAGTGACGGGGAATAATCAGACGATGACCTTCTCACAAAGAGTTGATAATGAGTCCATAAACTATGATCTGTTACGCTCAATTAAATCCAGTGGGAAACATTTTAGGTACCGGTATACATTGAGTTCCACCAAAGAAATGATTGATAAAGTACCAGATGGTTATTGTGCTAAAATAATACAACCAGAAACTTGCATATACCAGATGGAAGAGCCTGAGATAGGATTGTTTGCAAGAGAAATGTGTTTAATGATATTGATGCATACCCTTCCTTATGTTCTCCCTGATAATGTATATTTTATATGTGGAAGAAAAGCGTATAAATGGCTCTCCCCGAGTTCCGAAGGTTTGTGTTAACTGGGAAGAGTAGTCCCAGAAGTTATGACCCTCACACATGTTGAAATGTTGGGAATACATAAAAACACACCGTCACCATATCTTCACACACAATATGAACACAGAGACAAGAGTAATATGATACCTGGTGATATGCATAAACCATCTCAGTTAATCAGTGAGACAACTGGCTTCCAAGTTTTAGTTGCCCTGGATCCCACCAGAATTGCTAGGGGTACATAAAATTTTATATATATCCAGGAACTTGCTAAATTAATAGATAATATCACCGAGATGTACGATGACACATGGGAGAGAGTTGCAAGCATACAAGAAAGAACTAGTGCAACCGAGGCTAGTGTTGAATTATTTAACTGCTGTTACTGGAGAGTATTGCTTAACGTTAGCCACCCAATTTGGAGTAAAATGTTGCACTTATGTCACCAATGATACCAGCGACCCTAAGGAGGTGATAGACCATAAGATGGATGAGATTCTGCAGCTAAAGTGGGAATTTCGTAAGAACCATAACGCATCAGTGGCTGAAGCAGGGGAAAAGATAGAAGGATGGGTGTCATGGCTGAACCCAGTGAAATGGTTCTCAGGTCTAGGGGAATGGGTCCAGGAAGTGATCGCCAGCATAGGCAAATTCTTGATCCTTATACTGATTGTCATCATAGTAATTGCCATATGTGTCCGGTGTGTTCCTATTGTGTTGAAGTGTGGAAAATGTAAAAACAGAGTGAAACAAAAGAATGAAACTATGATGGTGGTCAGAAATGATAATGTGTATACCGAGGTAGATACAGAACTGCATTACAACCCTGAGCTGGAAGTACCATCATTTAAATGTATAATATTTAGACATGCATAGAATATATTATGAAATGTTATTTATAGAACACCTCAGACAATGTAAAGTCTCAAATTCCCCTTCAAGACTGCTGTTATAAGACTAGTGCATTCCCACACCTGTCACATGATCTTCCAAGATCCGCGGTGTGCGTATAATAGTAGTTTTATGTCCCCACCTAGAGACACATTATTGATGGATTAAGAATCACCTTGTGCCATCCCATAATAAACACTAAATAATATGTAAATGTAAGCATAAATTAAATTTAAATAGCAGATTGTGATAGCATGTTGTTCGCTATCAAAGGGTGGACTGTCAAAACTGGATTATTAGCTGAGACAAGATCAGTTTAAAATTGAAGCGTGCACGACGCCATCTTGCAAATGGCAGCTAGACTCCATTTTAGAAACAAGAATCTGCTAGACACCATTTTATGACCAGCATCATTTCAAGTTACCACTCAGGAGCTAAGAACAGATGGCAATGTTAATCGACCAAGGGCAACTGGAAAAAAACAAGCTTTCTGAGTAAAAGTAAATAGAAATAGACAATGGGTATTTTTACATACAAATTGGGAATCCCTGGATGCAGATAAAGTAAAGTGGTGACAATTGTAATATAATCCATGCATTGGTATACACAATTGGATCTGTTTGAACTCTAGACAGGGTGGTCCCAAAAACTTCACAGCTTGAGGTGATAATACATTTGCATTTCACACAAGAGTCTAGGAGGACAAAAGAGGTATCTTCCCTTTGAACACAGGAAAGATGGGGGGGGGGGCTTGCTGACAGGACATGTAGAACTACTTAGCTCAGCATGTCACGCTGCTAAAATATTATATCAAATCCTGAATACCCACACATTTCATATTCATACATAAGGTTCAATAAGCTTTAAAGTGTATGATTCAAGAAGGTTCAGTTAGTTTAAATGCTAAGAAATAAAGATATTTGTTAACTAAGGAATTATACAAGATAAACACGTCATTCTTGGAGTTGTCCTGATGCGTACTCTTTCCACAGTTTCCCGATGCTATCGGTGAGGAGATCGCATTATGCATTCTCGAGTTATGGACCGCAGAACCTACAAGCAACCAAAATGTATATTTTAGATTCAACTGTTAGGATGCTGACGAAGGCATGAGGAGGAAGATCCCTAGCTGTTAGAGGCAGGGAAAGTCTGTTTGAACCAGCCTGTTAGATGCACTGTAACAGATGCTTCACCTCTGAGAACCAATGACATCAGCAACAGACATACCTTTTGTCTTGTTTATACTGGGGGGGTATAAGTATGGGTGCACGGACACTATTTGAGAGTCTTCATGCTGAATGCTGAATGACGAGGGGTCTCTTGCTGAAGCCTATCTCTGGGTCCAGAAGCGCCTGCGTATGTATACTGTATTTGTGGTCTGTATGATTTACTTTTGCGCCTAAATTGTGTCTTGATCAATTGCGTGTAACTGTCTGAACTTTTACCTGAATATCGCTTGTGATTTGGAACCACAGGTTCTATGTCTACGTCTTTATTTATGGTGTGACTGCGTACGCAAACTAGCGTCAACCATAGAAGGTATAGGGAGGTGTGTATAGAGGTTCTGATCCAATATTGTTAGTCATAGTTGCCGACCTTCTGGCTGCCCACTTGGGGAGGGGGCAGCCAGGTCGGCACAGCGGGTGGCAGTACAAAATAGGGGGCAGTATGGAGGGTTGTGGCACAACATAGGAGGCAGAGTAATGAATAGATTACCTGCAGCAGGGTCATGGATACAATGATGCAAATCACATCATCTGCAGCTGGGGGCGGGTGGTGGCCGGCTCCGTGAGTCTTGCCCATTTTTCCAGGTGGCCGGGAACACCATTCGATTTTCAGGAGCCTCAATTATTATGGTGGGAAAATGAACAAGCAATTTCCCACTTACTATCACTGTGTTACCACCCACAACATGAATTATACAGTAAACATTTTTATACTGCTTGTTTTAGTCTCATTTATGTCTTATATAAGTCATGAGGGCACAGAGGCATACAGCAGGCGCTGTTTTAATTTCATGTAGATTTGTGTTTTTAGTTTTTTACATTGGGGTTTGTGGTGTAAAAAGGTGCTTTTCCACATCAAATGCATTAGAAGAATTACTGTCACATCCATAGGACCAGTAAAAAAGATTTCACTTTGCTGTGAGCTGGTCACTTGGGAACAACCTCAGAAATACAGTCTACGGAATGGATCAGTTTGGAAAAAATTTGATCATCTCACCAGATCTTGGTTACCCTCATTATCTTCTACTTAGCTTTTGCTAATTCCCCTTTCCTTCAGCACTGGGCTGTTGTGAATTTCTTGCTTACTGAAGATGGCTGTTACTGGAAATGTTTGGTACAGTAGCTTCTTTCATAATTTCCTGGCAGTGCACAGTGACAATGGCAACACTTCCTGCTGTGGTCCTGCCAACGTTCACAGCCGCACCTGCCAACCAGGAAAAATATTGTTTTAGCGCCAGGTGCTCTAACACAATTGCAATCAACCAGTACTATTGTTATTACTAACAGCACAGTTGCTTCTCCTATGGTAATCTGAGAAGGTGAGTAACTAATTTATGCTGGAACTTCCAAAAGTAATGACATTGGTAGAAGGAAATTTTGGTAGCCAGAATTATGTAAAGAAGTATTATACTGGGGTACAGTGTTGGCCAAAACTACAGAGAAGCAGCTCTAGCGTTATCATTAGGCAAATTTAAGTTGTCATCTACGGCGGCAAGGTTTATGGGTGCCTATAACACTGGAGGCCTAATTCTAAATTGGGCACAATGCTGATGTTCACATCGATTGTCGTTTTTATGCTACTGCGCACGCTCAAAAATCCTTAAGATCTGGCACAGCACATGCATTACATGGTGTGTGTGCACAGAGTTGCAGTACCCATTGAGACACGTGGACTCTGAAATATATTGGGCATTCCTAGGCAGCGACTATTCAGATACACGGAGATGGTCCGTCTTATGGGAGTGTTATGGGAAGTCTGGTTGAGAACTTAGGGCCTTTTTCAGAGATGTACACTAACCTGATGGTATGTGGTCACATTGCCGATGGACGGAATGCCGGGCGTCGATATCCCGCCGCCCGCATCCCGCTGCCCGGCAAAATGCCGGTGACGTATCATGACAGTGAACAGGATACCAACGCCGGCATCTCAAAGCTCCACAATCTTGATCGTCCAGATGGGTAAGTAATGCCAAAGTCCCTGCGATAGGGGGGGTTAGGTTTAGGCAACACTGGGGGGGAGGTTAGGGTCAGGCACCCCTGGGAGGGCTAGGATTAGGCTAGGGGAAGGGGGGGTTAGATGCCACTAGGGGAGAGGTTAGGGTAAGGCACCCCCCAGGAGGGTTAGGTTTAGGGTGCGGGGAGAGGAGGTTAGGCTTAGGCACCACTAGAGGGTAACTTAGGGTTAGGCACCCCCTCCACAGGTTAGGGTTAGACGCCACCAAGGGATGGTTAGGGGGGGTAGGGGTAGGTTAAAGTGCTTACCTCTCCCGGGATTCTCAACCAGCCAGGCTTTCACTGTTGGGATTTCAGCCGGCGGCTTATCATACCGATCCCAACCCAATGGTTAGAGTACATCTCCGATGATGCAGGGTCTGCTCTGCCATTGTTCCCGGAATGTGTGTCACCCCTGTTTTATGGGAGAGACATGGCAAGGGTCTGCACCAGTCGTCTGCGCTGCCAGAACCCAGCCAGGCTGCGGTAAGCTTCACTTATGTGCGGATCTGCAATTCCATCCGTCTTTGGATCAGGCCCTCAGATGCTTAATCACTCACATTGGAGGCCATACTTGGGTGGAAAATCTGAACCTAGCTTGGGACTGTAGCATAAAATAAAATAAAAAAATAAATACAATAAAAATTAAATATGTCAACAAAGGATATAAAAAACACATATACCATAAAAATTACACCTTATGGAAAGATGTTAAGAGTATTCAGCAATTTAATTCTTGTAGGATAAAACCTGCTTCCTAAGTATACACATTTAAGACTCCCAGAGTTGTGCATATATTCGATATTAAAGCCAGTATCTGCTGCTCACAAGCTACAATATGATACTATGTTCTATGTCAATTGTAGCAGTTTGTTTCAATTAGTTTGAAAAGAAAGAAACAATTGTTAATATAGCAGCCAGTTATTAGTTCCACTGGGCAGAAATAACCCAGTTTTTTGAGTGCAACAAAATGCTTGTGCTTTTAAATCCAATCCTATTTTTAGCAGCCTGTTTTTATAGCAGCCTGTATGTTATCCACAGGACGGCTACTAGCAGTACAAGCCACAGCTGTTCATACAGACTGCGAGTCACTGTTCTCAAGCTGTTCAATATGCTGGAGGTAGGGGAGAGTTTAAGATATTTTATGCATGCATGCTTTAGATTAAACGTACGGCCCAGCCCGTATCCACTTTTCCTGCTGGGACTCTGCTGGGATCCTCACTGCCACGATGTCCACGTAACAATGTACTTAGTACAGGACAGCTACCCCGTTATTTGTCAGATGCCTCGGTATCCAAATATACCGCCCCCTAATTAGTGCAGAGAGTGGTCCGCTTGTTCGGAAAGCAG
The DNA here is from genome assembly GCA_031769625.1 of Taudactylus pleione. Lineage (NCBI taxonomy): Eukaryota > Metazoa > Chordata > Amphibia > Anura > Myobatrachidae > Taudactylus > Taudactylus pleione. The sequence goes on from JAUIMM010000161.1 coordinate 12,264,566, forward strand.
TCAGGTGTCTCTATTCTCTACACGTTTCTCCGCCTCCTCAATTATGTGATGTATTGGGACTCAGCGTTATGCCAAACTATTACATTGCAGAAGACATTGCCCTACCCCTTGCCTGCTAAAGCACCCACAAAGCATCTCTGCAGAGGAAAATACTTTGGAGTGATTAGTACAACATGTAGTATGAGTAACCTAATGCTTGGCTGCACAAACAGGAGCTATTAGTAGGAGGACTTGATTACACTCTACGCAGTTTTACTTACAGTAGGGGGTAAATTTACTTAAGGTCAATTCAATTGATTAAAATCGATCTAAACCATTCAACATTGATGTTGTGTTTAAGGGGCGATTAAAATCGATCTTTAGTAAATTTAACCCCAGGGGGTACATTTACTAAAGTGCAGGTTTTTAGAAGTGGATTTGTTGCCCATAGCAACCAATCAGAATCTAGCTATTATCTTGTAGAAGGTGCTAGATGAATGATAAGTAGATTCTGATTGGTTGCAATGGGCATCAACTCTACTTCTAAAAACCCTCACTTAAGTAAATATACCCCTAGGAGTCACTTTGGGTTCTGTGTTAAATTTTGGTCAAAAAACAGAGGCTCTAACAGCAGATAAATGTCACTTTGCTCAATCCTTTCACCTCTACTGTAACTGGAGGATAAATGAGAATGGGTAGTTTATTTTTTTCCAGTCCTCACAGCATCTGTATTTAAATGACTGCAAATTACCTCTGGCTAGTGTAATTCCAAAGGGCACGTCAATCTCTTAGGACACTCCTTTTATTAATAATGTCATCTGAGATGGAATGTGTACATTTTCTACAAATTTTCAAAACTGTTATTGACAACAGAATTCTGTCTAAATGAGTTTCATCCAGCACAAAACAGCAACTTTCTCATTCAACGCTGGAAACTAATCTGCACTGTGAAAATGTCCTTCAGCAATTCCACACTTTTCTATAAGATGAAATGTGAGGAAGTGGAAATCTACTGCACAAGTTTTACTGCTCTATATTAATAATTCAGACTGCTAAGTCAAAGCTGGTGTTAAGGATGTCTAGCCAATAAATCTAAAAAAGAACATATTTTATACATTTTGCCCAGAAGAGCAGAATATTAAATGGCTAACAAATTATATAACAATTATATAATGTTTATTACTTCCCTTCAGTTTTGATTTCACGTTAGGTTTTATCATGAGCATCTGGGATTTTGTGACAGGTAATTAAGCCATAAAATATACAGCTATGGTACATTACAAATATTGAAATATGACAGAATACCCTTCTCCCTACCTGCCACCATTGCTTAGGCTTTGAGATTAATTAATTGTGTGTCCATTTATATTTGTACTTTGGATTTGATTGGCCCAAAAGGGGCGTGTGAAGAGCGGTGATCTGAGCTTTAATGACTGTTGGACAGCTCCTTGCCTTTGCCTTGTATTCAGTTAGCCAAACCCTGTCACTTCTTCCCTGCCTGATTATTGTGCTCCTGGCAATAAGCTAGTTGGTGCCATTTGTTGCTGCATCCTGACTTATGTTCTCCTCAACTCATATACCATTACTAGCTTGTCTTCAACCTAACCTTTGCATCAACCCTTGCATTGATCTGCTTTACTGTGTACCAAGCCTGAAGGAGTCTGATCATTCTTGACTGTAGAAAACATGTACCAGTCTGTCTTCCTTACCAGTCACTGGACTCTAATTCTGACTTCAGTCCATCACACTTATTTAATCAGTCCATTTTCCTTAGTCTGTGGTCATAGATGTGCGCCATGTTCCCGCATTAGACAGACTTTGGGACTGATTCAGTAGTGCACTGATGAATGCAGATTCCTGATGTTCGGGAATTTGCGCAGGCGCATGACCCCTTCTGCGCATGTGCATCCCGCTCGCAGACTGGCAGCAGACTGTCAGTGATTGACAGTCTGTTGCCGTTTGTGGGTGGGAAGGGGTCGGCGATGCCCTCTGTCCCCTGAAACGGAGGTGTGTCACCGCCAATCAGGGGGAGGGAAGAAACCAGGATCTCTGCTGGCTGACGGAGATTTCCTGGCTTCTTCATTTAATCTTCGACGTCCGGCTGCGTGACCCCATAGGTCACCTTAGCTGGCCGATGTTCTGCAGAGTATCTGATGTTGCGTTGGACAATGCAGCTCGGATACGTAATGCAGCAGGAGGTGTGAATCCTCCTGCTACATTACCATATCAGCACAGACGGAATTTCAAAGCTGCTTGCGAGCAGCTTAGCTATTCTGTCTGAAGCTGAATCAGGGCCTTTGTCCTCTAGTCTTTGAATGGGAAGCAATGAGCTCTCTAGAATCATCTATTATTTAAATCTTGGTATATACGGTAAGCAAAAGTGCTTTTGTAAATTAGCTTTTATCAGAATTTTTGGCTATGAATCAATTTGGACAACAAAAGTCAATGTATTCTGTTGATTGGCAAAGGACACTGAAGACCAAATTCTGCCAACAAAAAGCATCACTGAGGAGTTTTACTAACGTGTGTTTTCACCAAGTCGCAAACATTTTCTCACTTTCATGTGCAGTTTGAAAATCATGTGATTTACTAAAGGCCACATTGCACATCAAAGTGTTTTATTTCAAAATGTCAGATTTTTACACATGGAATAATTACAATTAATGCAATATATGTATAAAAACGACATTTTAGACATGGTTAGGAGAGACTGACTTCAGTATAATGCCTATAAAATAAATAGTATTATATTTTTTCTATTGAAGATCCATATTACTTGGAGTCATTCTGTATACTACAATATGGGATGTAGTTATAATCCCAGCATGCAGGAAGCCGCGGGCAGGATGCAGCGGGCAGAATGCTGGCACTGGAATCCCGGAACAGTCATAATCCTAGCGTCGGCATCCCAACGGTAAATACTGGGGTTAGGGGAAGGATTAGGGTTAGGATTAGGGGTTAGGCACTCGGGAGAGGGTTAGACATTATGGGGGCGGGTTAGGTTTAGGGTGCAGGGCGGAGGTTAGGTTTAGGGTGCGGGAGGGTGGGCTAGAGTTAGGCGTAGGGTTAGGATACCCACCAACAGGTGTTGTATCCTAACCCTATGGGATGCCAGCATCAGGATTCTGACCGCCTAGATCATGACCGCCGGCATCCTATACCCAACCCTACAGTATAGCTAATATACTAAGCAGGGGTGTAATAACACTTGAGGGAGTCCGTGTGCAACAGGCCCCCTCCTCTGAGCAATATTCCCCACAGCCCTTCATCTTACCTTGCTCCAGCAAGTGAAGCGGGTCCCTTCTCTGTGCAACGCCCCCCCCAGCATCACATCTTACCTTGCCCTGGCAAGTGAAACGGGTCTCTCCTCTTCTGCGGCGCTATCTTCCCAGTCATATTCTGGTACAGTGCTAGAGTGTTTGCTTTCAGTGTGCAGCGCCATCTTCCTGAATATGTCACTGTCATATGTCGCAGAGGAGGGACCCAATTGCCGGAGAAAGGTAAGTATACTTTGGGTGCAGGGTGTTCACATCTTGCACCCATTATAAATACACCTATGACACTAAGGGGTCTATTTACTAAGCAGTGTTAGGAGACAGAGTGAAAAGTGATAAGAAAGTGATAAGGTGCCAGCCAATCAGCTCCCAACTGAAGTTTTTCAAACACAGCCTGTGAGATGACAGTTGGGAGCTGATTGGCTGGCACCTTATCACTTTTCACTCTGTCTCCTAACACTGCTTAGTAAATAGACCCCTAAGCATAATACAGTATATTTTGATTTTATCTGAGTTGAAAAATTACCCTTTTTCTGCATAAATTGTTTTTAACTGATGAATCTGTTTGTTTGTAGTTGGTTATTGTGCTACAAGAAAAGAAACTGAATCCTCCAGATTTATTCAAATGCAACACAACTGCTCGCGCTATAAACATTAAGAGAAACAAAGGACAATATGGACATAGTATATCTGATGTTTACCATCCATTCTTTTGTTGTAAACAAATAAATATCTATATATTTTTCAAGGTGCATTAGAGTTGTGGTCCATTACACCTAAGTGTAGCATTACCCCTGGATATGCGATCCAATGAGACGTGGCGTATCCACAGATACTGTACGCTTTGTATGGAACACATATCTATATAGAAATTAGAGCTGTGCGGGTTCAGTTTTCCTCGGATCTTTTTGGCAGATTAGCGCAAATTCGGATTAGTTTGGATTTAGCTTATTTAACCACAACAAGAAAACAGCACTTGTGGAGACTATAGTATGGCTATAGTTACGTATCATATACATATGACTTGGTCAAAAAACAATTTATTAAGAACATATAAAATATGAACATCAAATAAAAAATGAAATATGCAATATGCAATTTGCAGATAATGGGATTGGCCCCATAACACTAGTATGAGTCACTGAGTCCAGCAGCATATTTAATTTTTTATTTGATGTTCATATTTTATATGTTCTTAATAAATTGTTTTTTTTTTTACCAAGCCATATGTATATGATACGTAACTATAACCATACTATAGGCTCCACAAGCGCTGTTTTCTTGTTGTGGTTACATATGATTTATTGAGGAGCTTAACACTCTCCTCTCACAGCTGTTGTTTGATAAGCGCAACTCCCCCATTTTTTCTGGATTTATCTTATTGTATATCCGGCTCTTACGTGTTTTGGGTAGCCAATAAGATAAATCCGAACTAATCCGAAATTCCGCTAATGTGGCTAAAAGATCAGAGTAAAATCTAACTCGCACATCTCTAATATAAATAACTAACTGTAGACAGAGGCGCTATAGTATGATGTAGGACATCAAATGCCCATTGATGTCTAAAGCCCACATCCATCGCTATGACTACAGGCGGCATCTGCAATCCATGGGTGTCAGGGTTCAGCCTAGGATCGGCCTCTCTCACCTCCTTGCCGGCTTCCCTTGACTTCCTTGCGGTCAGACGTCTGGTGCAGTGCTGGATGTGGGGCTGAGTATTCTGCCTTAGGTGCTTTTTGCGAGCTTCCATGGTCAGCTGTGTGTGCTGGGGATCGGAGTTCTCATCATGGGTGCCGCCATGACAGTTCCTCTCATGTGACAGTACACCTAACCTATGATAGCATGATTTCAGTCAGCTGATGCTGTGCTCCAGTAATCTGCTACCCCTGGGTATAAATCCACCTCCAGAACTCCAGGAAGTTGCTGTTCAACTTCGTTATTCCAAGTGCCTGTGTTACTCCCACTGTTGCTCTGTGCTAAATCCTTCAGCGTGTTGCTTCAGCCTGCTCACAGTTTCCCAGTTTCCTGTATTAGCTTCCATGCTAAACCTTACTCTGAGACTTTAGCTTTCTCACAGTACTTCAGTGTTTCATGTCCCTTCCCTGTGTGTCTTTGTATATGTGCTGCTAATTTTATTGCAGCTTTCCTGTGGCTATTACCCTGTTCACTGAAGTGTCAGATTACCTGCTGGTATTAATTAGCTCACAGCTGGTCCTCCCAGCACATGTCTGTGTCAGTCTGCTCTGTGTCTTGTCAGTGCAAATCTGCACTTGCAGTTAGCACTCTCCCAGTGTATGCCTATCTTCTCTATATGTCTTGTCTGTGCAATCTGCACCTGCATATATAATTATTCCCAGTATTTTGCCTTTGCCCAGTACCAGCATTTCTAGCTCTCCCAGTATTTGGCCTTTGTCCAGTACCACATTTCTAGCATTCCCAATATATTCCTTGAGTCCACTCTACTCTTGTATGTGCAATCCCCAGTATATGTTTGTGTTTTCCAGCATATTTAGCAAACTCCAGTACTTGCCTGTGTCCACATCTCCCTGAGCTGCTGAGCTAGTCAGCTCCTGGATTTCTTAGTGATTCTTAGTACATTCTCAGTAATCTCATGCAAGCCGGTGATCAGGATTTTTAATTGTGTTCCAGTGTATCTCCAGTGTTCTAGCAATAACTTAACATAATATAGTTTCCGGTCTTCTGCCTTTCCCAGGTACCTGTCCAGATGGCCGCGACCTGCTCACTTGGTGCAGCGGAAAACCAAATCCCAATTGGAGGGGTCACTGGAGAAAACCACCAAGTGAGTTAGACTCCGTGCCTCTGGGCAGGTCTAGCCAAACCTGGGTTCGGCCGCAAATAGGAGACCTAGCCACAGTCACTCCGATAGTCACCTGAACCCCCCGGCTCACCGTCCTCCACAGAGGATCACTTTCACCGGATTGTTACAATGGGTGTTTCAGGGTAGAGACTGGGAGGTGACCTAAAGTGATTGCAAAAAGAGGATGTGACATGGACATGTTATGGGAGTGTCATGGGTGTGTTTCGGCATTAGCGGCGGTGTTCACTTTTACAGCACCGCAGCCATAATGGCCATATTTTGCGAAAGTTGCAAGGAAATCTGTGCGCCAGGCAGGGGCTGCTTGGGAGTCAATGTTGCGACTGATGGTGGGTTGTTAGTGGATTGTGTTGATATGTGTGTACTATTAGTGGTGGAATGCAGGGTATAAGACACCAGCAGAATCCAGATACAACAGGCAGCCTTAGTACTTAACCATGTGTTTGGTTTATTGAAGTGTAGTAGAGGTGTTTGTACAGCCGTAGTCACAGTTATACACTTAGTGGATCTGGATGCAGTGGAGCTTGAGTGGGACATACAGAGAACCAGCCAGTCATATATTAGGGTAGCAGTGCAGGAATATGCAGGCTACCAGCAGAATATATACAGGGTATCTGGATTTAAGTGGAACATGTCCGTGTTCCACTATGGCGCTTTAACAAAGAGACAACATGGCTCCACACATGCACAAAAGACTAAATGGTGGCCATCTTGGTAAAGTGAAATGCTTCACTTATGGATCAAATAAGGATATATCGCAGTAGCGCACTCCACATTTCCACATCCTGTGAGCTGCAAGGTATCTTCATGTTACACAAACATTTTCACGTATAGCTTTGTTGCAGCAACCTGTAAAACAAATTTGAGGAATACACAAACAAGAACATATGAACATTTTAAATAAATTCTAATCCACATTCCTTTTGAAACATGACCGGTGACTGTGACATAATCCCCTTGGAGAGCACGTCAGCAGGACTCTTCTCACTAGCTTTGTGAAGAACAGCAACATATCCTTTCTCCAGCAGCTCACAAATTAAGTAATGCTCACGAATTAAGTAATCACTCAATGTTGATGATGTTTTCCTTGTTTATAGAACTCAGTTAACTCAAAGTCTCTTTAACCAGTTAACTGGTGTAGTCGCATGGGATGCGACCACAGCCTGCTCTGCTTTCGCTGACTCGATCTCATCCCATTCAACCATCCATCTGCATCCCCTGGCTTTTCAAGAGGAGATCTCCTTTGACTCCCCAGACCCCAGGCAGTGATGCAGCGGTTCATGACACCAACATCACTGCTGGAATTGCGCCCAAGAATGCTGCACAAATGGCATTTTGGAGTGCATGCACTGGGGACAAAAGTGCATGGAGGGGAATTTTGTTATCCACTGAGCACTATTTGGCTAATTTCTGCAGAGATCAACTGCAGCAGGAGGAACTGATCTGCTCTCTGAATGTGTGAGGGGGAGGGATACTGCCCCATGAGCTGTAATACCCTCTGGGGGGATCTACATTCAGTGGGCATGGGGCATAGTTCCCATTAAAGTAATTTGACTCTGGTGGGGGTAAAATAATAGAAACAAATTACACTGGTCACAGGGAAGCAGGAGAAAGAGGGGGTGGATAAAAACAACAGGGGCATTTTACATGGGGGTGGTTGGCTTATAAAATATTTTAATTATCTTTTAATACTAAGGGGTCTTGAGGGGTACTGTTAATAGGATCTATGACCACTGGGGGTAGTCTATTGCCAATAGTGGATGAGAAGCAAATGAACAATTGGGGCCTATGGACACGAGTGTGTGCGAGGCACCCCTATGCATATTTTCTTTCAATAAAATATTTAAATATATATTTAAAATACTTTATTAAAAAAAAAAAAGGCAATTTCTGACCAGTTTTGCAGAAAAGAAAATTGTCAGTTAAGTGGTTAAAATGTATAGCTTCCTTGGTTGATTCTATCAATGCTGTACAATATACTCTGCCTCGGTGGTAGACAAGGCCATGTTGGGTTGCTTCCTACTAAATCATCTTACACTGCACCTGTCAGCAAAAACAAATATCAGGTATAATAATGGGGATCATCTTAATATGCTCTCCACTAGGCAACACAGAATGATTCCAATGAAGAACTTCCAGAATTGGTAAATTCTAACTTCAAAGAAGATGTCCCTATTAGATATCTTAGGATTCACTGGAAAGTTGAAACACCAAACAGTCTAGCGCTAATTTTAAATTAAAATAAGCAATGGTTCAGGGATTATATCAAACACAATTATTTTACTATAAAAATATATTGTCTTTTGCTGCAGAACAAGATGGGAAATACAGAATCCCCACAACAATGGCAGAGAAAATAAAAAGTAACCTGAAGCGATGTCCGAATTATATTTATTAAAAATTATTATGTATTCACTTAAAAATTAAAACAACTATATAAACAATATATGCAGATTACAAACAAATTATAATAATAAACATACACACAAAATCCGAGAGGTGTGTAAAAACAGGAATCAAACAAGCACATAGGCCATAGCAAACTGTTCAAATCTGAATAATTCACAGTTCCAAAGCAGTGAAAATCAAGAGAATATCCAGCAGTGATAGATTTAGGGTGGACACTCAGAGGGTCCGAAAACAGGGACCTCATACATACAGAATTGGAGCATAGCAGTACTCACTTATTGTCTTTCAATGGCTGGGGCGCCATACTCAGTCATCATTGGTCCTTATTTCTGTCCACACAAATTCCTTTATCAAGATCTAGATCTGCCACACAGATGTTCAGTTCATCAGCAATATCACTAACTCATCTATCCTCCTGAATCAAAACTTCAGTGCAGCACAAGTTGTCATCTGCGGTGGACATGCTTGGATGGCCAAGCATGTCCATCTTGAACGTCTGTCCTGCCATTGCTCATCTTGAACGTCTGTCCTGCCGTTATCAAAGACATGTGCACCAAACCCAAACCTGTTTCCATGACATGACGTTATCACTGTAAACTGTACACCTCAACAAGTTGGCGATGAATTTCAGCTGCTGATGTACGTGTTGGACACAGAAATCTGATCACACTACGCACCTCAGTGTTTGACCATGTTTCCGCCAGCCCCGCCATCTTCCAACTGATGTTGGGACAGTATGACTGATATGAAGCACAGTCTAATGGCTGTGAGGGTAAACAGTGGTCTACCTGCTCTGGCCTGGCAGAAAATTAGAATGAAATAGAGAACATTAAACATGTGAGAGGTCTTGTTACCTTACTTATTGAACCACCATTGTATAGATAAAGAAAAACATAGGTGTAGAGAAACAGTAGGCCCCTGGAAAGAGCAATGAAGAAGAATCGGGAGCGCAAAAAGAGTTTGCTATATTTTTAATAATGAAAGAGGCAATAAATGACTAATGCTTAATTGTCACACAAAAAAATCCTCATTCTGTTTTTATAATCTCTATGCCATTAAATCTGATCATCTGGGTATCCAGAATATACAACGTCTCATTAGATGGTATACATTTTCTAGACATATATATAGCAACACACAGATAAGTATCTATTTGTTGGTTGAAATTTGTATATGAGGATTTTTTTTGTGACAATTAAGCATTAGTCATTTATTGCCTCTTTCATTATTAAAAATATAGCAAACTCTTTTTGCGCTCCCGATTCTTCTCCATTTATATTTTCTCTACATTAAGGGGCTTGCCACTCCTTCTCAGGTGAGCCGCATATAAGAGTTTTAAGCTGACCATAACTGAAGCGCTCAACACTTGTATTATATTCCCTATAAATAACACTTTGACTGTATTCTAGGTTACTGAATGGGTGTTATGGCCCACCTACACTAGTAATGTGCCTTATACAGGCAGAGTTGTTAAGGTTAGAGAGAAATGTGATCAATGACCGATTTGATCCCCCTGTTAGCTTCAAATTACAGAGGGCTGCAGTAACATTGTTGAATAAGTAAACAATGCCCAGAGATCATCGTACCAGCAATCAATAGCATTTGCATACCCTGATTCTTCCAATTTGTAAGAAACTAATCTAGACAGATAATTATCTGTGAATGAAAAGAGGATACAGAGATTAGTCCATTTCTCTTCACTTGCCTGGTGTATCAATACCTAATTGCTGAACTCAAGGCTGTTGTCCTCCACACTGAATGTTAAGTTATTTAGAAGTTGCCAAGTTGGTTAAGATTCATGATAGTCAGAGTGTTCTCTCCCTCTGCTCCCCCACTTGCTCTGCCATTGGAAAGATAAACAGGGAAAAAGAGAGTCATAAAGATGGCTAGTGGGAGAGGGTAAAAGAGAGAGTGTACAGAAAGAGAAGTACGAGCAAGGGAAAAAAGAAAGGAAAATGGGGAAAGAAGTCAGACTGAGCAGCTTAGGGATAGGGAGTAAAAGACAGGTATGTCTGACGGATAAACAGGAGCAAGGAGGGAACTGAGGATTATATTTACTAAGCAGTGTTAGGAGTCAGTGGGCCTGATTCAGAGCCGCTCGCAAAAAGCGAGCACTCGCTCTGAATCAGGGCGGCCGCTTTTAAAAAAAAAACCCGGCCTCCTGGTCGCTCTCTAAGCTGTGGGTGACCACCCACAACTTTTGCGAGCGGCCAGGTGATGGTCGCGACCATCACGACCATCGGGCTTGCGACGAGACTCTTGTGGTAGGGTCTTGTCTGGTGATGTCAGTAGGGCCGCCCACAAACGGCAGGCGTTCCTTCAGGAATGCCTCCGTTTGTTCAGCCACCGCCCCACCCTGCCTACAAAATGGGGCGAGCTGTCGATCAACATCGACAGCGAGTGAATTTCTCACTCACTACGTGGCTTGCGCGTCCGCAATGCACAACCATGGACCCACTTGCGAGCGCATAGCGCTTGCGAGCGGGTCTGAATGAGACCCCATGTCTTTCAATTTTGCATCAGAGAATCAGCAAAAATCCGTTTGTAGTGTACTAGAGATGTTGGGCTGCGACTTTAGCCGCACAGGAATTGGTTTTACACACCTGCAAAGTCGCAGACAACGGCTACTCACATCAGAGCCTTTGTTTACGCAGATTTAGACTCAGTCGTACACAAATGTACAAAACTATAATGCCCCCTAAATGCACCTTTCTTCACCCTTTCATTTTACCCCACAATACTATAAAGGATTTGTGTACTTAGCATATCTCCTTATGAGGGGCTTTACGTTGGAATAGGGCATAACTAGTTATTTGAAGGTCCCATGGCAAAAATTTGTAAGGGCCCCTATATACTGTACCACCCAATGGTGAAAATGTACAGCCATGGGCAAAAGTTTCGAGACTGACACAAGTATTAGTTTTCACAAAGTTTGTTGCTTCAGTGTTTTTAGACCTTTTTGTCAGATGTTACTTTGGTATACTGAAGTAAAATTACAAGTATTCCATAAGTGTCAAAGACTTTTATTGACAAATACATTAAGTTTATGCAAAGAGTCAATATTTGCAGTGTTGACCCTTCTTTTTCAAGACCTCTGCAATTCACCCTGGCATGTTGTCAATCAACTTCTGGGCCACATACTGACTGATGGCTGCCCATTCTTACCTGATCAATGCTTGGAGTTTGTCAGAATTTGTGGGTTTTTGTTTGTCCACCCGCCTCTTGAAGATTGACCACAAGTTCTCAATGGGAGTAAGGTCTAGGGACAGCCGCCCATTTGTAGCAAGCCCCACAGCGAGAGAATTTCTCTCTCGCAACGGGGCTTGAGCACGCCACGCGTGCGCAATGCACAACCATCGACCCACTTCCGAGCGGGTCTGAGTCAGGTCCAGAGTGAAAAGTGATAAGGTGCCAGCCAATCAGCTTCTAATTGCCGTCTCACAGGCTGTGTTTTGAAAATGACAGTTGGGAGCTGATTGGCTGGCACCTTATCACTTTTCACTCTGTCTCCTAACACTGCTTAGTAAATAGACCCCTGAGTTTGATAAAAGACTGATTACAGCAAACACACAGCTGCCGGCTCCGGCGGCTGTGTGTTTGTGCTGTGTAGCGCTGTGTTACAGTGACACCGACTGCCCGCAGCCCGCATGACACTGCGGCCCGGGGGACACATGGCACCCTGCCCCCCGGCCCAGCCCACCACTGATCATGTCACCAGTCTTTCTACAGGCAAGCTGGAATTAGGGGAATGGCTGAATAGGTTGCTGCCTAGGGGCCCCTGTTGCACATGATGTGTGTGCAGGTGTTGATATTGCAGTTATGTAGGCATACACCAGTGGATGACTCAAACTATGAACTACCCAGTTACTTAACCATTGGTGCTGGTATAGCAGGTACAGCTCACTCACTGTTACATTTACACTGGTACTGGAACAGAACAAGGTTCTATACAGCTGAGAGTATGCTGCTTCCAGATAGTGTTTCAGGGATACTGGAACAGTTTTATATCAAGTAATTATCTGTGTCTCTCATACGAATTATTTAGAAGACTACTGTCTCCCACCATGTCACTCTACACAGTACAGATAAGATGGCTCCTGAACATATTCAGTACTGAGCTTGGTAGCCATCTTGGAACAGGGCATGAAGCCTCCCTGGAGAACAGGAAGACTGGAGTCTGTGCAGTAGTGCTCTACTCTTTCAACAGCCCCTACCACCAAGGGCCCCCATCAGCAGGGAGTAAGGATGTATTTTGCTATTGCATGCTAATATTACATTACTGCCCTGGAGGCTCTTTTCGACATCCAAAGTGACATCTCCTTGTCAAAGTCTCCTAGCAGCATCCAGACATAATCCGTTAGCAATTAAATCTGCACTTAAAAAAACAAATAAAAAATTGATCGTTAGTAATTGTGTGATTTTGCCCTAGAAACATAACATCGATGTTGATCGATTTTCAGCTATTTTAAATTGATCAAAATTGATTAAAATCAACTTTTAGTAAATATACCCCTAGGAGAGAGGATCTGACTGAAAGAGCACATCAGTACTTGTAAAGACAAGAGAGGAGAGAGAAGATACTGTAGAAGGAAAGTGAGAGGAGGGAAGTGAACCAGAGCTAAAGTAAGTCCTGCAGAAAGAAGGGAGGGAGGGAATCACTGAATGGTGTATGTTACAGTGGGGTGGAAAAGATTGATTGATATATATGGCAATATGTACAGTATAAGGGAACCTCCCGCCCCCTCCCCACGAAAAAAAAAAAAAACATTATATGGGCAGAGAGGACCAGGCACAAATGAATAAAGAACATAAGTCTAGAGTATTGGATTTTTTATATTACTGTTGGAAAAGCAAGTTAATGAAATAGCCCTACAAATGTATTTGGTCCTGATGATAGATTGTAGCAGCAATAGATCTTTTTCACAACTAAATGTTGTTAAAAATAGACAGAGAACCACCATGACTGACGTTCGTCTGAACTACATTGCCGAGCACTTATGAGCTTGGAAAATATTTTTAGAGAAATAGGCTTTGATGATATTACTTCCACTTTTGCTAATTAAATACTTGAAAATGGTCTGGAATGTAAATGTTTTCGTATGACTATGTTAATGTCCTCTTTCTCTAGACTAATAAAATAATATATTTTTTCTCTAAAATTTTCCTTTTCTCTTTATCAATTTAACATGCTTGATGAAGGGTAAAGACATTTTGAAATGTAGCTTTTTAAAAATAAAAACCTTTTGGTATTCTTTTGCATCACACCCTGTATATACATATTACAAAGGGATGTAGTCTGGAAGATGACAGTCTAAATGCTGACCGCCGGCTTCCAGACTGCTTTATCCCGACTAGGGACGAATGACAGGCGTCTAAATCTAGACGCTTGTCATTTGGCCCGACGTCGGGAGACCGGTGTCCGGCATCCCGTCTGAGCGGATGCCGGGCGCCGCAGCAGACAGCTGCAGGGGGGGGGAGGGTTAGGTTTAGGGCTCCCGGGGGGGACTTAGGGTTAGGCACCCCCCCAGGAGGTTAGGGTTAGGCTAGGCAGGGTTAGGGTTAGGCAAGGGGGAGGCAGGGTTACGGTTAGGCACCCCCGGGGGGAGGTTAGGGTTAGGCACCCCCCCGGGGATTTAGGTTTAGGCAGCGGGGAAGGAGGGGTTAGGTGTAGGCACTTAGAGGGGAGGGTTAGGGTTAGGCACAGGGGGGGTGGTTAAGGTTAGGCACCCCTAAGTAGGGTTAGGGGGGTTAGGTTAAGTTAGTAAATACTTACCTTTAGGACGATCGGGATTTCCTCCTTTGTCGGGCAGCCACTGTTGGGAATTGAACCGCCGGCCATGCGTAATACATATCACACCCATCACAAATACAGTATGAGGAATACTTACATCTGAATGCTCATTTAAAAGACAAAAATCAAAGAGAAATAATTCTCTGGGTAACAAAATATTCGTACATATATTCCCAACTAGCTGATGTACCCAGCGTGCCAGGGGTTACATCTTCAAGTTATTAAGTTATCAATGAGCTGGATGTAACTGTCAAACTTTACTTTCAAGAATATGAATTAGTGGTTGATTATTTCGTAAAAATTTTTGTTGTTAAGAATGTTTAGTGTATTTAAGAATGGAAGACCAGCAGTTTGAAATCCCGACAGGTGGTGGTAAGTACCCTAACCCTCCCCTCTCCCAACCCTAACCCTCCCTTAGTGGTGTCTAACTCTAACTTCCCCTCTTAGTGCCTAACCCTAACCTCCTCCCGTTGGTGCCTAAACCTAACCCCCCCTTCCCCTAGCCTAACCCTAATACTCCTGGGGGGTGCCTAACCCTAAGTTACTAAAGCTAACCCTCCCCCCCACCGCTAGAACCTAAGACACCCGGCTTACCTTTGTTCGGTATGTCGGGTGTCGGGATTTTGTCGTGGGGCTAATGATAGGCGTCGGTATTTCGACGCCTGTCTTTAGTCCCATGTCAGGCTTTTATTGTCGGGATTTCAACAGCCAGGATAGCGTCCGCCGTTATCCTGACTACATGCCTTTACGAATACAACAGAAGTTACAATAACTGAAAAAAAAAATTTAATCAAGAAGTTCATGATGCTATTAATTTATCAATAAAATGGGCTGAAAATAATGACTTAACTTTGAAGGAAAAGATATTATTGAGATATTACTTTAAATGTAATATATTTGACATTAAATTATATTTGTTTTAAGATTATTACAGCACGTGATGTTGTCCAAACCCATTCAGTGGAAGGGTCAGAACAGGCTCCCTGGGTCAAAGATCTGCCAGGCGCACTCCACTGTGAGGTCCGACCAGGACTCCAACCACTCCATTAGGCATCCCAAACCAATTGCCAACCCTCTGCGAAGTACTGTAGTCTTCCAAATCCATCCAGTGGAAGACCCAGAACAGGCTCCCCGGGTCCCAGCATCCCGGGTTCAAAGTTCTGGGCAGTGTACACCAATGGGAACTCAGACAGGGACCTCAACCCCCTAGTATGTCTTCTGGGATCCAATGTTACCACTCTGTGAAGTTTTTGTCCAAATCCATCCAGTGGAAGGCTCAGTACACCAACGGGAGGTCTGACAGGGACCCTAACCCCCCTAAAATCTGGCCAGGATCCAACTGGACCACTTCGCATTGGTTTCATCCCAATCGGTGCAGGGGTGTCTGAATGCATAACCGGACAGACAAATAAACAGACCAATGAGTTTTATATATAAGATTCATAATGAATAGGTCTATATAAGGATAATTTTCCAATTTTGGTCCCAGTTCAGAGGACACCCACAGCTTTTCAGCCAAGGGGCCACCATAGTTCGGATCTGGAAGTGACTCCAGCCATTTGTGTAACCAGGGCTGTAGCAAGGGGTGTGCGAGCGGTGCCATTGCCCAGGGCATTATTGGGGGGGACAAGTAGACCCATCATGATTTCTCGCCAAGTTCGGGAACTCAGATCTACTGTAGAAACAGGATCTTGCGTATTTTGGGTTGCATTGAAGTCCCTCCCTCCAGATTTCAGGTGCCCTGAGGTGGTAAATGTTAACTGGAAATTAATGGGAATTAATGTTATTGATATTAATAATACTACAGGAACAACAACACTTCCAAGTTACATGATTAAAGAAGCCCAAAATGAAAACCTAACCAAAACACTTGAGGGTGGTTTTGCCAAAACTAAAACCGAAACACAATGATGATTTAGAATTAGAACCAAAACCAAAATACGAGAGTCTGAGCACTTCTCTAGTATTTACTAAGTGTTGACTTTAGGGATGACAAACAACCTCCATCAAACCCACCCAAATAATTGACTGGGTAGTGAGAGATGATGTGTGTGTCCAAATACATTCTATTAGTTAAGACTACATCAGAAAACCTATAAAAAGAGACACAAGAATGTGACATACTGTGGCTGTAGGCATTATGGTGTTTTTAGGCTCACCACTGCCATAAGATACTGCAGCACTCCACCAGCTGACTAGGGGAAGCCAGGAGGCCTAACCCTAACCCACCCCGGGAGGTTCCTAAACCTAACCTCCCCATCCCTGGGCTAACCCTAACGCAAACCACATACTTCCCTTCGGGATGGCGGCAGTCAGGATGCCGACGTCCGTATCTTGATCTCTTTGAGATAGCAGCGTCAGCATTCTGACTGGTGTCGGGATTCCGGCGTCGGTATCGGCATCACGTCCACCGGCATCTTAACTGGATCCTAAACAAATCTTGTTTTACAGCAATGTTGGAATGCCAATGCATCTAATTCTTCTGTGATTGTACTTCTCCTATAAAGTATATATACTGTACTATGGCAGTTCCCTATGCTGCTTTAATATTGATAATTAATGATTCAGCATTGCAGTAGTCACACACTTTTACTCCAACATTTGTAATTGTTAATCTGCTATGACCTCTTAGATCAAGGGTATTCAACATGTGGTCCACTAGCTGCTGTGGAACTACACATCCAAGCTTTCCCTACAACAGTTTTAACATGCTCTATAAGCAAAACTGTGGCAGGGCATTCTGGAATGTGTAGTGCCACAGCAGCTGGAGACCCACATGTTGAATACTCCTGTCTTAGATTGTAAGTTCATTAAGGCAGGGCCATCTATTTCATATCATTGAATGTAATATATTTGTATCATGATCTTTCCAATGTACAGCATTGTGTGTGAAAAGTTATAAAATGATAACATTGATTCTAAGCACATCGGCAATATACAGTACATTTGTTGTTAGTTGGCTTTACCTGCCTTCATCAACAAATTCTCAGTGATTTATAGTGTTGCCATGCTATGTGATGACTATAGCTATAGAATGGGAGTGAGTGAAGGGTAAATTAATTTAAACTACCACAATGATTCAAGGATTCTTGGCCAGTCATTTTTCTTTCTCTTTGCTGCAGACATGAATATAAATTGAAAAGGACCTTTCTGTAATACTAATATTTTTCTCTGTTATTAAACTGGCATGACCAAAACCATAGGATACTTTTATCACGTAACACAGGTTCATGTTTACCAAGAAGCTATAATAACAATACAAATATATTTCATAAAGCGTGGTATTAAAGTCAACAATCACAATATTTAGTTTTTTTAACCCAACATTGTCTGTGATAAGAGTGCAATAGTATATATAATACAGAGAGCAATCTATTGTCCACCATACAAAACAGAGAGCATTCTAGTGAGCAATATGCAATTGAGACAGCATTCTAGTGACCAATATACGATGCAGAGAACATTTTAGTGACCACCATACAATAAAGCGAGAATTAAAAAATGTATATATGTTGCACACAGCAATCAAGTGACCACAATGCAATGCAGAGTGTCACGAACAGCTCTAATTACTTAATGCCCCAGCTCACGTGCAAGACCCGCGCCACCTCCTTTAGAAAGCTCACCAGGCGTTATGACTCCCAGGCAGGGGTTCAAGTGGACAGGAACGAACGGGGTCGAACTGAGTTCTGTCACCTCTAATGGTAAGTGGAACTAGTTCCCTTTCGCCACGTCCCTGCATAGAAGTCATACAGAAAGAGAGCCATTCTGTCTGGCGGCGGCTGCCTCCCTATCCTTGGTTTCTGGCTCTGTGTTCCTCCTCCTCCTCTGCCCGTGGCCTGCCCCTCCTGTAATTCACTTTGTGTTGGAGTGAAGGCATGGGAATGGCATTGGTGACATGCAGAGGGGGCTGATGCTTGTGAAATACAGGAAAATGGTGCTAAAGAGATGGTGAGATATAGAAATAGAAATTGTATATGATTTGGATCTTATGCTGGTCGGGTAGGTGTATGGGGGACATTACCCTGCTATTTACCTGTCTACTGTTTACCAGAGCTTAGAGTTAACATTTGGACTATGCTTGTGCTCATCCTTGTCTGTCATTGCCTGCTATTATTGTGTTCTGAACCCTAGGATTAACATTTACAGTATATTACACTTGTGAAACAACACTGTCTGAATTGTCTGCCATTGCTATGTACCAGATCCTTTCTTCTAAACAGGTGAGCAATGCTCCTTTATATGTGTGTATCATTGAATCTGTATCATTGTATCTGCTACTGGAGTCAATTCTGATTTAACAGAGTTATATTATGTACTCATTTCTGTGACATGGGGGATCCGAGTGACAGCCATATAATGCAGAGTCCAGTGAATGGTAAAATACCTACAGGAAGTGGTTTGCGTACCTAAATAGCTACTTACTTCTCCAAATTAGCTAAATCCAACTGCCTATACACTCTGCTTCAACTACAGGTCATAGCTGCTCTCCTCTCTCCACTGCAATAAGTCAGTTCATTGGCCCCATCATCCACGCCAAGGAAGGCGCTCACCAAGTTATCATCCTCATCCTTCTTCCTCGTCCTACATTAATCTCCAGTTAAATTGATATGGGCCTCTGGTGGTGGCTGGGTATATTTAAAATAAATTAGAGTGTAAAAAATAAAAATAGTACATTATTAATGAAATATCTCTTCTTTATTCATTTATATAAATATACTGTATATATATATATATATATATATATATATAATGAATTCCTATTAATCTTTATACCCTAAAGTCGCTATTTAGCATTGCAATTTGCACAAGAAATAATTGCTTTCCAGACTTTGAGTGTGGTTCCAAAGCACAAAATCTTATTATTATATAAAAAGCATTCAGTTACACACCTTGATCTAAACACAATTTAGCGCAAAAGATTATACATATACAAGGTACAGTGGATACATACGCATGCGCTCTGGATCCAGATTTCCTAGCATCAAATGTGAAACCTCCGCCAACAGAAAGAAAGTGATTATTAACTACCAGATATAGAGTGCTTGCATATATACCCTTACAGAGATAGGCAATACAATAGAACGAGTTGGCATAATCCCATTGGTTCTTCCTCCTGGTTCTTCTGTTACGATACAGTTCATAGGTCAGTTGTTATAGTTCAGCCCTCCAACGGCTCTGTGTGTTTATTTTCCAGCCGAAGAACAAGTCTAAACTGGCTAATAAACATTACATTACAGAGTACATTTCAATGCTTATCTCTCTATGATCCATAACTTGCAGACGCATTTTGCGATTTCCTTGCCGATGGAACCGGAAATCTGCAAATAAATAGTAGTTTAGAATGACACCAAACACGGTCTGCTTATCATGTACTAAACCTTAGATACCAAATATATGTATTTCACAATAGACTTGATAACGTATAAAACCTTTAATATTAACCTTAATGCTAGGGAACCTTTTGTGTAAGTATACAATGTGTCAGTGTCGGGATATTAAGAAAAGATGCTAGTATGCATTGTGCTTCTACGTGTTTGTGGAGGACACCATGGTATGTGCTTTGCTGGGTTGATCATATTATATGTAGTTATAAATGTACGTATTTGTATAATGAGGACTTTTAACCTGGGGTAGTGGCAGACGCACGACGCTAATAATCATAACAGCGCTGTACATGGGGTATCGTGTACACAACGCAAAATGGTGTCATGCGAACAACGCAAAATGGCGGCATGCAGACATTATTGTTACAATTTAGGTCTCAGCCAACCATCCGGCTTCGACAATCTATAATTTGTAATATGAGAATACAGGCAATATTATGGGTATGGAATTCATTATCCATAGTACTTGGGAATAATAATAATATAAGGAAATACTCCTCTCTATCCCACAATGCTCCTGACACTCCTCTCATTGACTTGTTTATCAGAGACGCTCCTAGTAACTGTTTGTGATGAACAGCAACAATTATTAATATTTTTCCTTTCTGGTTTTCAGAAGTTTAATGATAACAAGTTGCTGCATGAGAGATCCCAACCTGATTTTACATTCATTTAAAAAGTTAAAATGTTTAAAGGAGTATAGATCTTTTATAGTCGTTTTACATCCAAACTGAAGTTGGCAGGTTGAAGTGTTGTCAATCAATGGGAACTGAAATCACAAAAGCTTTGTTAAAAAGTTTTTTTTTTCAACAGAGAATTAACAATTATTGTACATGAATGTTATTCTTTTATAATAAATGGTATTGTAATTTGTTTTTTTAAGAGTCTTGAAAAGTAAGTATGGCTTGATATTCCCCAAAATAAGCATTTTTTTTTTGCAGAAAATTTGGAAGTGATTTAGAGTTAGGTGCACATTTTACCAAGGGACGGCAAGCAAACTGTGTTGCCCTTTGTTCTGCAAGTCTGGCACATACTACATGCTCTTACAAGCTGCACACAAATACTGGCCAGCTCTTTTTTTATGCTGTATCTTATATGGGGTACACACCTGACCGATGGTGTTACCAACCGATGAACCCAGTTGTGATACCCCAGCAAGTGTTGTGGAAGTGTGATGTGAAACATTCTAATCTTACCAGGACAGAATAGAGGGCCTCATTCAGAGCCTCTCGCAAGTGGCTCGATGTTTATGGTCTGCGCATGCACCGCGTCTGGCGTGCGGATGCGTGAGCCCCAGTGAGCGACTAAAGTTCAGTCGCTCTGGGGCTCACTACAAGACCAGGCAGCTGTCGATGGTGAGTGACAGCTCACCCCGTTTTGTAGGCGTGTTGGGGGGTGGTTAGGCAAACGCAGGCATTACCGTAGGAACGCCTGGCGTTTGAAGGCGGACCTACTGACATCACTAGTGATGTCAGTAGTGGACTTCCTGCTCTAATAGAGGAGGAAGTCCACTTGGGCTTGCGGGAGCCAAGACTCTACCACAGGGACTCGTCGTAAGCCCGATGGTCGCGATAATCGCGACGTAATCCAGGCCGCTCGCACAAGCTGTGGGTGGTCACCCACAGCTTGGCGAGCGGCTTAGAGAAAATAAATAAATAAACACGCCCTGATTCAGAGCGAGCGGCTCTGAATCAGACCCAGAGTTCTTACTTCCTATTGGTTGCTCAGAGAGGTAAGGAGGATTGTTCCAGTCATGAAGAATGATACCCATTGTTACCATATAAGTTTCAATTTATTCAAAACAACAATTAAGTAAACACAATTATAAGAATAGTTTCTCAGCACACATTAGTAACAATATTGTCAAATGTATACAAATCTAATATTCTCCATCCACAAAGAAAATGCTTTATTTTTTAGGAACACTGGAACTCAGCTGTTGGGGATAGAAACGTTTATCCTTACACATCCTTCAATACCAATTCAAACACTGCAACTTAATAGGAAATTAAAACAGGGTAACAACACTATCTGCTATTGTAATATGTAACACTTGCATAAGTTAACAAATTGGGCTAACTAACAAAGAACACAGGTCAAGACCATCGTGACCATCGGGCTTGCGACGAGACCCTACGGTAGGGTCTCGCTACCGCAAGCCCAGGGGTGCTTTTGGCTCTATCAGAGCCAAAAGCGCTCCCTCTGACATCACTAGTGGTGTCAGTGGGGTCAGCCCCAGACGGTAGGCGTTCCCATGGGAACGCCCCCGTCTGGGCAGCCACGCCCCCGACACGCCCACCAAAGGGGGCGTGTTGTCAATCACCATCGACAGCACGCCCCCTTTGGTGCGAGACCCATAACGACGGCTTGGCCGTCGCTATTCGTGTCTCGCGCATGCGCACGATGGAGCCGCCTCCATCATGCGCATGCGCACTTGGGCACCATCGACCCGCTTGCGAGCGCTCGGCGCTCGCGAGCGGGTCAGAATCAGGCCCACAGTTTCAACTACATGGAATCTGTTTAAAGTTTCTTACTTCATAGCCTATATAATGTTTAGCATAAGATTAGTTAGACAAAATGGGAATGATGTATCTCTATGAGTCTTCCCTTTACTCCTCTCTATAATAGCATGTAAATAAACATGGATGACTTTCAGGCTAATTGAGCAGTTCTAATCCTTAGATGAGGGTAGATACAGCGCCAGTTAGGACAGTGGCGTTTTTATTCACGTTGGTTTAGCGTGATATATTAAGTGGCTTGTTTATATATATGCATATATATTTCAATATTCAATCGCTTGTAGTTGGGGAAATAAACGTGGCACTCCTATATCGTGATGTATTAAACGCTGTTGCTCCTACTGAATATAGAGTCAGAGATGCTGCTTATCCTTGAGAGGCTTCACGTGTCTGGGTACATAAATGTATTAAAAGCAGAGTTCTCTATGCTACTATTTACTAGGTGACCTCTGGAGGAGTCTGCAAGTCAGTAAGAAGCCTGGCTGCCTATGTGGCTAACAAGTCACTAATAGGCTCTGTAGCAGTGAGCTGGATAGGCAGGGGAGAGCTGTATGGCTGTGGACTGTGCACAATTACAGACCTCACTCTGGACGTCTTCCTTATATGTGAGTCTGCTGTTGGACAGGAGATTGTCTCTCCCGCAAGCTGCTGCCTTACAGATAGTCCATAAAGTCTGTCTCTCTGTCTGCCTTTGTAGGAGGGGAGTCTGCCTGCTCCGTCCCAGCCTCTGCCAGACTTGCTGGAGGGTACCTGGCTCTCTCACTGCCAGGGAAGACACTGCTGCATTGGACTCCCAAACTAGCCTGCCCACCGGTTACCTCAGGAGCAGAGGTAATATCCCAGAGCAGGTCTGCTCCTTCCGGTCCTTTCCTCAGACAGGGCAGCCACCCACTGCCGTTCTCCCTAGTTCAAATCCTTGAGCCTGCCACAGTACTCACTGGTCCCGTAATGTCCAGATATCATAACTGGACAAGCATTTAAACATGCATGATGGTTCCTGTGGCCTGCAAATGGGTTGGTCAGTAAGTCGTGTGTACAGACATAAAGATGTGAACAATATATCTGTCCGATATATCACATTTGCCATGCTGCATGACCGATGCGATATACAGTATCTGTGAAAGACTTAATTCACAGACCCATCTTATGTATACACAAGCCAATGCACTGAACAAATGATATATTGTCCAGTGTGTGTACCCAACATTAAAATTGAACTAGATGGTATCGCCCACACACATTTAAATCAGTATGTACAATTTAAATTCCGCCCACCTGCGGTTCAAAAACCAGGTGTAATTGGGACTAGATTTACAGATTAATAAAATTCATTCTAAATAAAATTGCATTTCTGACTTTCATTTCACAATTGGGAAAAGATCATTGTGAATTATGTAATATACCAATGTAGTTAGTATTGTATTGTTCATTATTTATTTTGTCCCATAGAAGAGAGTTGTAAGTATGTAAGATCAAAGGCCCTCATTCAGAGCCGCTCGTTAGCGGCAGTACGCTCGTTCCGAGCGATGTTTGCACATCTGCGCATGCGTACGGTTTTTAGTACGCATGCGCGAACCAGTCAGTGCGGCCAAAAATCGTTTGTACGCTATATAGCGAGTGCCTGCTATTTTGAGTGACAGAATGAGGTGTATGTGGGTGGTAACAGGGGAAGGTGCTTGAAAATGGGGAGTGGAGATCCGAACGCAGGCGTGCTTAAAGGTCAAAACGGGCGTATTATGGGTGTGCATAATTAATACAGCAGCGTCATTGACCACGTCACTGGGTTATTTTATAGCCAGAACTGCTCGCAAATTTGTGGTAGCAAACACCAACCACAAGAATAGCGAGCAGTTCATACGCTGGTCGATGTACTCGATTAATCTAATAAATAGCGGACATGACGTATGGTGCGAGCGGCCAGGGGGCGTTTTTAACAAATAAACGAGCGTATGTTTTGCTCGCTCGTTCAGACTTAGAGGCGTGAACAGTCTGCAATTTGCGAATGGATCATTTGAATAGCCACCCCTTGTTTTTGAACGAACGACCGCAAATAGCGAACGGCTCTGAATGAGGGCCAAAGTTCCTGGAATAGTCCACAATGACTACATACTGTAAAATTAACACCCGTAAGCTTTCACTTTCCAAATCTTGTTGATTGGTGATGAAGTTATTTTTTTGTATAATAAATATTGTCACACTGTAAGTGGAAAATGCAGTGTATTCATAAAAAATATTGTCACACTAAGTGGAAAGCGTAGTGTATTCATAAAAAATATTGTCACACTGTTAGTGGAAAACGCACTGTCTACACAAAAAATATTGTGACACTAAGTGGAAAACACAGTGTATTCGTAAAAAATATTGTCACACTGTAAGTGGAAAACGCAGTGTATTCATAAAAAATATTGTCACACTGTAAGTGGAAACGCAGTGTATTCATAAAATTATTGTCACACTGTAAGTGGAAACACAGTGTATTCGGAAAAAATATTGTCACACTGTAAGTGGAATACACAGTGTATTCATAGAAAATATTGTCACACTGTAAGTGTAAATGCTGTGTATTCATAAAAAATATTGTCAAACTATAAGTAGAAAATGCAGTGTATTCGTAAAAAATATTGTGACAATGTAAGTGGAAACGCAGTGTATTCGTAAAATTATTGTCACACTGTAAGTGGAAACGGAGTGTATTCGGAAAAAATATTGTCACACTGTAAGTGGAAAACACAGTGTATTCATAGAAAATAATGTCACACTGTATGTGGAAATGCAGTGTATTCATAAAAAATATTGTCAAACTATAAGTGAAAAATGCAGTGTATTCGTAAAAGATATTGTGGCAATGTAAGTGGAAAATGCAGTATATTCGTAAAAAATATTGTCACACTGTAAGTGGAAAATGCAGTGTATTCGTAAAAAATATTGTCACACTGTAAGTTGAAACACAGTGTAGTTCTCAAAAGTATTGTCACACTGTAAGTGGAAAACGCAGTGTATTCGTAAAAATATTGTGACACTAAGTGGAAAACGCAGTGTATTCATAAAAATATTGTCACACTGTTCGTGGAAACGCAGTGTATTCATAAAAAATATTGTGACACTTTTAGTGGTAGCGCAGTGTGTTATTATTTTCTTATTCATAAAAAATCTTGTGACACTGTAAGTGGAAACTTCACAAACTTACAATTTAATAACACGAAGTTAGCAATAAAAAAATGCAACTTTTCACTTCTTTCCTACACGCCAACTACAAGACCACAACAAAGTGCTAAATAACGTGCATAATATATTAAACATAATGACATCACAAACGCCTCAGCTGAGATTCACTTAAACATATTTTCAAAAGGTTAAAAAGGAGGATATAGTTTAAAAAATGATATAACACAGCTAAAACTGCGTTCTCTGATATAGTGTCCCTACTCCCTACCCATGGTCCCTCTACCTGAATTTCAGTGAGTCAGAGGGGCAACTCCATGCAACCGTATTCCAGAGTGCAGATGCTCCTCCTGTAGCCCAGGTCAGAAGATGTGTAGGGGGCGTGGTGATATGGGCTAAAATGGAGCTCACATCCACTAAAGTGGACAATGCATCACCAATCTAGCAGGGAGCGCAGCTGTAATTTATACACAACACAGGATGGGATGACAATATACTGTAGGCTTGGGTATAATCTGGGGTGATGGTATAGGCTGGGGTAATTATATAAACTGGGGTTATAGTAGGCTGGGGTGATGCCTGGACATAAGACCAGAAAAGCCACATCTGGGGTGTGGAATTATTTTAACCCAAATCCTGACAACAGTTGTGAAGGCATCTGTACCATTTGTAAAGCCAAAATTAGTAGAGATAGGGACCTTAACCATCTAGGAACCTCCACCCTGTTATGTCATTTGCAATGATGACACATTATGATTATCAATGATCTACATTATAACGTCCTCTGTAATTTTTGCACGTAATTGACGGTAAAGGTCTTTTTCATAGAATTTGTAGTTCTGTAGTTCATTTTGATGGACATCATCTTTTCCACATTTTGGGGAAGTAGCCTCAAAGGCCGATCACTGACAAGGTTCCCGACTGTGCTGAGAACTCTTTCTGAGTACACACTGGAGGGTGGGCAGCTCAAGTAAAGCAAAGCCAGTTTGTGCAAGGGCCTCCAAATTACCTATTTTTCCTGCCAGTAGTCAAATGGACTTTCTGACATGCCTACTTGGATGCTATCATTAAAAATGTTTACATTTCCTCAGTATCAGATGGAGTCACGGAAGAGGTGTCATTAATTGCAGGCTATTCTGACCTGACCAGATGTAAAAAAAAGTTAAAACTTAGTTGTGTTGACTCATCTGCATCACCAGTGGGTCTTTTGAAAGTTTCATTTTTTCTCGGCAGATGCACGAGCTGGAGAAACTGAAAGCCATCGCTGCATCACGTGCTACTTGAGCTGACAATTTGCTTATCAACAGCTCTTTACATCTCTTCAGATCTGTGTCTGTTTCAAAGAAAGAAACAACGTCTTCATCCCTTTTGGGATGAAAATCCACTCCCAGCAGCAGCAGCAGCAGGCATGGTGCTGAAGGATTCTCTAGAAAGACACAACATAAGACTTAAACCTTAAATCTTAAATCTTGCATTTGCTCTGTTCCGCTTCTCCACATATCTGTTGTGTTGGTTAAGTAGACAATGGGTACAACGGCAGTTTGGAGGCCACTAACTAACAATGTTTTTTTTAATGTGCCTCTACAGGTTGGGAAATGCTTTCCAAGAATCTTTGCAAAGGATTATTTAAGTCAATTGTTTTGGAAAGCACTATTCCTGGTCCCCTTCTGGGTTGAAAATCCAGTCCCAGCAGCAGAAGCAGGCATGGCACTCAAGGATTCTTCTGGGGCAAGGACTGATGTGAATGAGTAAAATATTTTTTGTAAATGCCTCCCCTTCTCCCCTCCCCTTCTCCCTCATAAATTTACTTCAGAATCAAAAAATGTAATTAAATTTACTACCAATCAACCCTTCCTGTCCCTGCCTTCAACTACATACATGCTCCAACTCCCTCAGGGATCTTGAATAATACAATTTTGTTTCCTGATGTGTCATGTAGAAAGTTAAACTACCACATGTTTGTGCCACCCATTGCTGCCACTTAGCTTAGTCAGCCAGCTAGCTTGGTGCAAATTTTGGGCCTAAATTGAATGAAAACAATATTGTCAGCTGTGAGGTGGTCAAAATTGACTGGAAATGAGTGGAAATTAATGTTATTGAGGTTAATAATACTGTGGGAACAAACAAAAGCCCAAATTATGTGATTTTAGCAGTTTTTATAATTTTTTTATAAAAAAAAATACAGATCCAAAAACACGAGGAGATACAGATCCAAAACCGAAACACGGGGGTCGGCACACATCTCTAGTATGCACAAAGGGGTGCGATCTCATGCCAATAAGCAGCACAAGTTGCATAATTACCTGGTATTTTTGTATATGTATGTTGCTTAGGTGAGTTGGTGACTGCAGGGATGATGCACTCAATAGGAACCTGTCCCAATGAAGAGTTTGGTAACAAAAATGTATTATCACAGTACTACGGTTTCTGACACATTCTGCACATGTGTGGCCATGAGTCCGCTCATATACAGAAAAGTTTAGCAACACAGAGGAGGGTAGGAGCAAAAGGCTATGCTGTTTGGAGCTTGGTAATTTGGCCTGAACTGCAGTCATCATCTGCAATAATGGAAACTGAGTTCTGCTGATTTTGTTTGCTTAATGCAGGAGAGATCTCCGGTATTTACTAAATAGACAGGAAACTGACAATTGGGTAAGAATGCCCTTAATAAATAGACCCTAAATTAGAACATTGTTGTAGTACAACACTCATAATCTAACTACTGTACATAATCATTCACCAAAATAGTTTAATTTAGGGTGAATCAATAGTCCTCATCTGGTTAATAAAAAAGATATAATAAAGTTCATTACCTTTTTATCATGAAACCTAAAACAATGGAGCCAAATAAGAGCACAGAAAATTGCAGTTGAAGCCAATAAAACGCTTTATAGTAACAATTTATTTTCCTATATAAAAAAGATTTATGTCAAATCCTTGCACTGAGACAAAACTTTTAAAGTTGAAGAAGTTCTCTGTTGTTTTTTTTATCTTTTTGGGTAAAAAGCGTTGAAAAATCCTGGAAACTAATCACAGCCACACAGTACACAATTAAACTTCAATGACATTTATCTTATCTGGTAAAGGTCCATTTTTTAGCTGTATTAAGATTGCTTGTACAAGGTCAACATGACTAATTTAAAGAGTTTCAATCTCACAGCGAAGTGATTCTTGTGAAGTTTTTCTTTGTTTTGAAGCCTCTAATTAAAAAAAAGGTTTAAACTTTTTTGTAGATACTAATGCAGCTATCCAAGTTTGCAGATTATAAATATAACAAGGTTTTAAGCCTCCCATAGGTTTTATTATTCCACTATACTTAACTAAACTAAATGAATTAAGACTCGAACACTGATGTTTTGTTAATGAATAATTAAGCATATTGGCAGGAAAAAAGCAATGCAACCTTGGCCAAAGCCTAGTGATAATATTTAAAAAAAAATGGACTGTAATTCCACTCCTGCCCAAACCGGATTGAGTAGTACCACCTCCCCTTAATTGGCCTAGTACTGGTCCCTCCCTGAGATGGAGACCAGGTCCTCCCCTGAGGTAGTGAAATACTCGCCGCTTTCAATGTGTAAGTGCTACACAAGCACTGTTGTGCCAAAACTGGGTTCATAGAGCCCCGGTCCACCACCCGAAAAATAAACTAAATTAACAAAAAAAGATCTGTAATGGAAAGCTCCATATTCTCCCCAGTGAGATGAACCCCATCTGCTGATTAAAGCTAACCATATCGCAACTGGGGGTGCTTGATAACACACCCATTTAAAGGACAAGCCTGGAAACTGTGCAGTTAACATTACATTGGACCCTATCCAGTGTCGCTCCCACAAATAGAAAAGTGTTAAAAAAGTATTTATGTGAATTAAGTGGTGATGCCCTAAAAAAGGCCCAGCCAGAGTAACCCCGGGGGCCCCACGCTCAAACGCTCACCCCAAAATAATTATTGATACCAAATAGTAGCACCCACTCTGGATCATATAATTAAAATTAATGTACTGCATAATAACAGCACATATATAAGCCGAGAGCTGACTCACCTTGGAGGTACACATAGGGGGAATAAAAGGGGATGGTGGAAAAGGGAGGATGCAGCACAGGTAATAGAAAGAAATGTTCTCCAACTTGGAAAAATTAAGTGTATTTTTGCCAATATTGCTGCATTGTGCTGGAGGGAATATCCCTTTTTTTTCTCTTTTTCAGTGTAAACCCCACCCTTTATAAGCACCTGGGCAATATCATTAAGCTGATTTGAGTGACCACCATACTTTCTATTTGTAGTTCTGAGAGGCATGAAGGGAGCCAGCATTGGGAGGAAGTGCTGGCCCTTATAGTGCCATATGGAGGTTTCTGGGGTTCCTCCTAGGTGAGTCAGCTCTCGGCTTATATATGTGCTGTTATTATGCAGTACATTAATTGTAATTATATGACCCAGAGTGGGTGCTACTATTAGGTAGCAATAATTATTTTGGGGTGAGTGTTTGGGCGTGGGGCCCCCGGGGTTACTCTGGGTGGGCCTTTTTCAGGGAATCACCACTTAATTCACATAAATACTTTTTCATCACTTTTCTATTTGTTTATTTATTATTTATGTAATTTTAATTCTGTTATTATATTAACACTTATTGATTATCTTTTACAAATCTGTACTTTACACTTCACTATCACCTTTCTTCCAATTTTCATGTGATGCCCTGGGAATGGTCCTTGGCTGGATTCTTTTGGGGTGCCTTGCGCCTCGGATGTGAACCCCTTTTTGTTAGGGATGCCGGTATAGAGGAGTCTTGACGTTGGCCCGGCGCTTAATCATATATTTGCAAATGTATGCAACTAATAGCTCCAAATTTCTATTATTATGTAGGATTCAAGTATTTTTGCCAATATTGCTGTAGTGTCCTGGAGGGAATATCCCTTTTTTCTCTGGTTCAGTGTAAACCCCGCCCTTTACAATCACCTGCGCAATATCATTAAGCTGATTTGAGTGACCACTGTACTTTTTATTTGTAGTTCGGAGAGGCATGAAGGGAGCCAGCATTGAGAGGATGTGCTGATCCTTATAGTGCCATTTGGAGGTTTCTAGGGTACCTCCTAGGTGAGTCAGCTCTCGTCTTATATATGTGCTGTTATTATGCAGTACATTAATTGTAATTATATGACCCAGAGTGGGTGCTACTATTAGGTAGCAATAATAATTTTGGGGTGAGCGTTTGGGCGTCAGGCCTCCGGGGTTACTCTGGCTGGGCCTTTTTCAGGGCATCACCACTTAATTCACATAAATACTTTTTCATCACTTTTCTATTTGTTTGTTAAATATTTATGTAATTTAATTCTTTCTTATTATATTAACACTTATTGATTATCTTTTACACAGCTATACTTTACACTTCACTATCACCTTTCTTCCATTTTTTCATGTGATGCCCTAGGAATGGTCCTTGGCTGGATTCTTTTGGGGTGCCTTGCGCCTCGAACGTGAACCCCTTAATGTTAGGGACGTTGGTATAGAGGAGCCTTGACATTGGCCCGGTGCTTAATCAAATATTTGCAAATGTATGCAACTAATACCTCTGAATTTCTATTGCTATGTAGGATTCAAGTATTTTTGCCAATATTGCTGAAGTGTGCTGGAGGGACTTCTTTGGTTAAGTGTAAACCCCACCCTTTACAAGCACCTGGACAATATCATTAAGCTGATCTGCAACCACCATACTTTCTATTTTTATTCTCAGAACTAGCCACATTGAAGGTAGATGGATCTACCAAATCATAAAATAAAATAAGGGGACCAGCCAATAGATGAGATGGTGCAGCCAAATGTGTAGGGGCCATGTTCGAAGTATGAGGTATCCTGGTGAAGGAGCTGGAGTTGCCTAAGACAGGAGCGGGGAGTGTAAACATTAACCGATGTAGCTTCTGGTACACCTCCAGGAGGCACCAGAACTGAAGGGGGGGCACCCTCCAGCTCCTGAAGCCATAGGGTCAGCCAAATCAGTGTGGCCATTATCCTGCACACCTAAAATGGCTCCCGCATCCATGGGGGTCAAGCTAGCTGAGAGCAGAATGGGCGCGGATGGTGGTGACCAAGGTTTTCCGCCCCACACACTGCGACTGGAGCTGATGCAGCATTGTGGCACATGTGCATCAGTGCAGTTTACTAAACATTGGTCAATAGCAACCTATGCACTTATTGCCTCCGGGTCTGAATAAGGCCCTGTAAAGCTGTCGCCCAAATGATGTAGAAATAAAAGAGTGGGTAGCGCCACCTGTGCTGTGTGAATTTTTCTATAGCGTCTGTTTCTCTTTTTTCCTTACTGTTGTGAAATATAGGCCGGCATGGTGAGGAGCAACTTGGCGTTCTGTAACAGGTGGATGATCACAGGTTGCCTAGGTCTGCTAAAAAAACATTTCCATTGCTTTTGGAGGGGGTCTAGTGCTTCTAAACTTGGGCTGCTCTGCATTTTCTTTGCAGTACTTTCTTCTATTTCCTAACTAATAGCGGCTCATATTTTGTAAACTCTGTTAGAATGGGATGCATTTAAGTCCATTATTGTCATTTGCAATGTGATTTCAACATGGTGTAATGTATTAAGGCCATAAGAACATAGAAAACCATAACTATAACCTGGAATGAATGAAATGTTCAAAGTGAGTGGCACCCACACCCCTTAGAGAATCCAGCAATGCACTGACAGGGTAGATCTGATTCTCTCTATGACAGGGGACTCCACACATTGGGTTTTCCAGTTATAGTCCAATCCAGCCAAGTCTGTCTATCTGGTGCTCGGTTGAGGAACCCAATGCTCATTACTTTGCTAGGGTGGGAACTAGCCAAGGCTCCGCAGGGGCGTTTCTAGGGGCAGGCGAGATGTACAATTGCACGGGGTGCACTCCAACTGGCCATCAGAGTGGGGGAACAGGGGGGCTTGGCTACTATTGTAAATGTCTCTCTCAAAATGGCAACCGCCTCAGAGGAGACAATTACTGTATCGCACTTTGAGAACCCGGGAGATCCCCACTGCGCATGTGCTGCCGGCGGACATTAGAGAACCCAGTACTGGGACCGCTGACAGTGGGCATCAAATAGAGGGCCATGTTGAACATAAAACCCCTAGCATCAAGTAGGAATATATCCACCATTGAGACATTTTAAAGGTTGGTGTTGCCTTGACATATTAATAATATGTGGCATAATGTGTAAGGGCATTACTGTGTGTGGCATAATAAGGTGTAAGCGTCATTACTCGTTAAATGATAAGCCTTATGATTAAGTTTGATTGAAATTGGGTACGAAATGGCTTAGTTGACAGAGAGATGTCATCCTTATATTATCTAATGTGCATTAGAAATGTGGGGCTCATGCAAAACAGGAAAACAGAAGTTGGCTTTGTTGTCAATAATCCTATAGTGATATTAATGTAATTAAATCATAAGGCATAAGGTAGTCTTTTCCTTTTAAGACCATGCCCTTATTGTGTGGCCATGCCCCTTATCGTGAGGTCACGCACCATTTTTGGCATGTGTGCAGAGTTACTATCTTATGTTTGCTGGGGGGGTGCATTTTTACTTTTCACACTGCAGGTTAAGGATTTAGGGGAACCATTCTTGTTTAAAAATATATATATATATATCTGTTTTCCTAGAAGAATGATACTCCATCGGCCACTTAAAAAGGCCTAGTGCCATCACCCCGGCAAGAATACTTAACAAAATAGTACATTAAAGCCAGATGTTTTCCACCCAGTTTTACAATACAGTTTGATTTTCACAACAGCAATTTGCTAAACACCACATGTGTTTTGGTGTTTTTGAATCGGACAGACATTAGATACCATTTTTAAGCAATAACAGCTTTATACACTCATACAACAAAACATTATCATGTAATTTTGTGTGAGGTTGTTACAAAAATCCTTAAGGATAGAGCTAGTTAATGCGCACATAACATTGGCAGCCAGATTTCTTGTGCTTTTCTAACCTGTGTATAGTACCTTAAATGTGTTTATAATTTATATTAGAGTTGTTTTTTTCTAGTTAATCACACATGTACATATTAACCTACATTTACAGACTGGGGTAAAAGTTGAAGAGATTCTTGACCTTGAGTAGTTACAATCAAAAATGGCGGAAAGGGTAGAGAGAACGGGCTTTCTAAAGAGAGTGTCCTAAGAGAGCATTTGATAAAATTGTAATCTTGGATAGTTGGCTAGGGCTACGCTGAGCGTTCCATAGAAGAGGTGCATGGTGAGAAGAGAGCCAGAGAGAAGGACATAATTAACGGGGCACAGAAGATGTGTAGGAGTACAATTGCAGTTAAAGTTCAGCACCTAGATGTGTGGATACTGTGGGGGGAATACAATTGTTTTATTGCAGTGTTTTTTCCTGTGATAAACATGTGTTTAGCACTGAAATAATGTAGTCGCTATTCAATTGAACATTTTTTGGATGTGCTAATTGTGATTTATCACGCCTAAATTCCAGCCTATCTGTAACATGGCCAGGGCTATTCAACTGTTGTAAATTAGGCGTGATAAAATATGTTGGTCGACCTTTATTTCACTTTCTCACCACCCCTAGGGGGTGTGAGTTTTGAATAAAAATTATTTTAATATTTGAATTTTATTAATAATTAACTGGTATGTTATTTTGAAGGGTTATTATCAATTATTTAATCAAATATTTGAAGAAAATTACTTTTTTGGTAGGGACAAAGTACAGGGAAAAAATAAGCCGTGTGGGAAGTGGGAAGGTGATCAGGATGTAGCCGATACCAGTACACTGCAAATGATGAAGTCCTATATAAGTCAATTGATGATCGGGTACATACCCTTTAATTATGTACTCCTCTGATTGTAGACGGGTCACTTTATATAAATCTGGTCACCCGTTCTGCATATGCATTCATTAGCATATTTTCGCTGCGGCCGGGGGTGCGAATTGTGGGTGTGTTCCTTGCTGAATTAGGCCCTGTGTCCATTGCAATAACAGCGATATAACTGCTGGACACTGCTGTAGGAACTCAATGGTCACATGCGGGACCGGCCGGCGGCCATTCTCTACACTTAGGCCAGGGGGACCCCCTGTGCTCCCCCCCTTAATCTGGCTCTGCATACGGCCACCAGGACTGCCATCATAAATTGTGAGGCATGGGACTTACAAAATAGGAAGCCCCTCCCTGCTTATTAAATCCAGTCTCTGCCTTCTGCACAGCTTTTTTCTCCACTTCACACGCCCCTTCCCCCTGGTTATTAAATCAAGCCCGGCTTTTTTTCCCCACTTCACTCCCCCTGGGTATTACATGCAGCCCTTTTCCATCTGTGCACAGCTTTATTTCCCCACTTCACTCTCCTCCCCCACAAAACAAACTTTAATTAACATAGGGGACGGCAGGTCCTGTGTAGGTTGGTGGAGGAACTGCCCGAGCGGGTCTTTACTTTCTCATTTACTTAATGGAAACTGGGTCAGCAGCGGTGGCCGGTAGCAGTGGCTGAGCCCCCTTTCTTCTGTTCAAGTGGTAGTGCGGGCTGCAGGAGGCTGTGCAGTGGCAGCAGTGGTGGTAGGCAGTGGTGTAAGTAGGGTATTTGGAGCCAGGGCAAGTTATAATATTTAGCCCCCCTCTAAGTATGTGCACAAAGCCGAAAAAAGTGGGCCACAAGTGGCGTGTCCACTGAAAAATGGGGATGGCTCAACATGACACCACCATTTTTCGTCACTCTGGAAACATTCCTTTCCAATCCATATGCACCTTAATACCCCCTTTACTAGTGCCCCTTATGCAATGCCCCCTGTTGTAGAGCACATTATGCAATGCCCCCTTATTCAGTTCCCCCAGTAGTGGTCTCTCCTGTGCAGTGCCCCCAGTAGTGCCTCTTATACAGTGCCCCAAGTAGTGGTCCCCCCTATGCAGTGCCTCCTTATACAGTACCCCTTATGCAGTGCCCCCTTATACAGTTCCCCCAGTACTGCCCCTTATGCAATACCCCCTTATACAGTGTCCCCACTAGTGCCCCTCATGCAAGGCAACCTTATACAGTTCCCCCAGTAGTGCCTCTTATACAGTGCCCTCAGTAGTGGTACTACTATGTAGTCCCCCTTATAGTGTTCCCTCTGTAGTGGTCCCCACTATGCAGTGCCACTTATGCAAAGCCACCTTATACAGTGCTCCTTATAGAGTGTCCCCAGTATTGTTCCCCCTATGCAGTGTTCCCTTATACAGTTCCCCCAGTAGTGCCTCTTATACAGTGCCCCCAGTAATGGTCCCCCTATGCAATGCCCCCTTTAGAGGTCCTCTCTATGCAGTGTCCCCATTAGTGCCCCTCATAGAGTGCCCCCAGCAGTGCCACAGTATTGTTCCCCCTATGCAGTGCACCCAGTAGTGGCCCTTATAGAGTGCCCCCAGTAGTGTTCCCCATATGCAGTGCCCCCGTATACATTTCCCCAGGTAGTGGTCCCCCCTATGCAGTGCTCCAGTAGTGGTCCCCCTATGCAGTACTCCATATGCCCCCAGTAGTGTTCCCCCCTATTCAAAGCCCCTTATAGAGTGCCCCCAGTTTAGGTCCTCCCTGTGCAGTGCCTCCATTAGTGCCCCCAATAGTGTTTCCCTCTATTCAGTGCCCCTTATAGAGTTCCCCTAGTTTAGGTCCTCCCTATGAAGTGCCCCCAGTAGTGCCCAGAGTGCCCCCAGTAGTGTCCCCCCATATGTATTCATTTAGAGTGCCCCCAGAATTAGCCCCCCATGCCCCTTACAAATACACAGACAAAAACAAATACATACTTACCTTAATCCCCGCTGCTGCACTCGACGGTGCCATTCACACCTCTTTCCTCCCACGTCTCTTCACCCACGGCGAGAGCCGGAAGGCTGGACTTGGAAGTGAGCTCCTGCCCGGCTCCAGCCATGGGTGCTTAGCTGCTAAAACAAACACACCGCCGCGTCGTAGTGTGATCCGCACTACACACCAGTTACCTGGACCGCGGCCGGCACGGCCACCACCGCTGCCTTATTCCCCTAAGCCTAGTTACCCTCTCCCCCTTAGGTAAGCCTAGTTACATCCCCCCAGTAATAAGATCTTACCTGGATTCAATACAGCAGCCCAGTCTTCAGTGAAGCTTGAGGCAGCCGGAAGGATGCTGGGTCTGGGCATGCAGAAAAGCTCATCGCCACCCACCTGTTTTACACGCCCACATGAAAGTGAAAGAATTGATTTGCTATGTAACCAGCAGACTGGCTAGCTGCGATGACTGCAAAGAAACAGGGCAGTGAAATAGCACGCCCCCCAAAAAAACAATTCAAATTCCCCCTTATGTCTGTCAGTGGGACAGACTGGAGGGGAGAGCTGAGTAGCAGGATCGCTAAAATTGTTAAAACATATTATAAATGCTGAGTAAATTGTAGAGTGAAATCCTGTATACAGTAATTCTTTCAATATTGCACAACTGGAAGTAGAGATGTGTGCAGACCCCCATGTTTTGGTTTTGATTCTAAATCATCATCGTGTTTTGGTTCAAGGTTTGGCAAAACCACCCTCAAGTGTTTCGGTTCAAATTTGGTTTTGTTTTGGATTTCTTTAAAAATCTATAAAAACAGCTAAATCATTTAATGTTGACCTGTTTTTATTCCTTATGTATTATAAACGTCAATAACATTAATTTCCAGTAATTTTCCGTCAATTTTGACCACCTCACAGCACCTGAAATCAAGAGGGTGGGACTTACAAATGCAATCCAAAAAAGACAAGTTTCGTTTATTAAATTCAAGTTCCAAATTGTGACTCAGAACCCCAAAGTGATTCCAAAGTAGGACTCGAATCACCTTTGATCCCTTAAGTTTTGATGTGTTCGTATATCAGTAAACTGAACCTGCACATCTCTAGCTGGAAGTACGGTACTTAAGAATGACTGAAACAATGAGCTTGAGAAGAGGAGGGTGTTTTTGGGTAGTTAACAGTTGTAGTAATATCAGGGATTGGGTGTAAGTTTTAATGGAGTGGATAATCTCTCTTCTACTACTGAAATTTTGTCAGTTTCCAGAGGAGAGAAAAGCAATTTCCACCGGCACATAGGTAAACTAAAAATGACACGGAGATTGACATTAGGCTGCAAATATATTTATATTCAGGTATGTAATGGGTAAGATTATATATACTTCTGCAAGCAATATATATATATTTATATTTGCTGGGAATTGTGTCGTCATGTCAAATTGCATCATCGCACCACATGCACTTGCCAACATACACTTGCCAATGGGACCTACCCTCTGAGAGTATGTATATACATACAGTAAGCACATGCACGTACGGGTGAAGTATGTGTGCATCAGGCCAACATGATAGAATGTCGACCTAATGTCCCTGGTGTCCCATCGGTCGCTTACTCCCAGCTACAGTCGCACCAGCGTCTTCTTCCGGGTCCCGGTGGTCATGTGACATGCAGTTCTGGTGCCTGTGTCTGAGGAGCAGCGTTCTGATAAGTATAGTACCCTTATACCTAACCCTAATACTAACCCTCCCCCTAGTGCCAAACCCTAACCTCACCCCGCAGCCTAACCCTAATCCTCTTGGTGGAGCCTAACTCTAATCGTCGGCATTTCACATTGTGACATTTCAGATGTTGACATTGTGAACATATTGACATTCTGAATATATCAAAGTGGTGACTGTCACCCATGTGACCATAACCATATGTACTGTGTGATTAGCTCATATGTACTGTAGTACTGTAAAATATATTCACACTGTCCAAAAAAATCCATGCTAGTAGTATATATACTACATACAGTTTATTAAAGCATTTTTTCTTAAAGTAAAAATATTGAAAAAAAATAGTGTTTTTCTCTATTTTTTACTATTTATTCTACACTATGTAGACAAAAGCGATTGGACACTGACAGCAAATAGATCAACAAGATTTTATTGACGTCAGTACTTTGTAGGTCCAACATGTGCAGTGATTACTGCAGAGTGCAGACACCCTTCTTGGCAAACTGTCCACATGTTCCTGGACAACAGCAGGCGGTATGTTTTACCATTCCACCTTACGTACAGTGACCAACTGTGAGACTGAAGAAGGTCGAGTCGGCCTAGAACACACCCGTCGCTCCAATTCATCATAGAGGTTCTTAGTGGGGTTAAGATCTGGACTCTGAGTTCGCCAGTCAAATCCGGGTTACCGAATAGTCTGTATACCAGTCCAGCATCGCTGTGGAAACATGACAGGTGGCATTGTCCTACTGATAAAAATATTTTTGTTTTCATAGACCTGCAAGTACATGGGCCTCCCTACGAAGTGTTCTGGTCAAAACCGCCACTTCAGTGGCTATTTGGAACTCATATGCAATGGTATGCGTGGTATGCATTTCGCTTGCATGGGGGTGTCCAATCACTTTTGTCTACATACTGTTGTGTATTTTTTTCCCTCAATTTCATTTATTTTC
The DNA here is from genome assembly GCA_031769625.1 of Taudactylus pleione. Classification (NCBI taxonomy): domain Eukaryota; kingdom Metazoa; phylum Chordata; class Amphibia; order Anura; family Myobatrachidae; genus Taudactylus; species Taudactylus pleione. The sequence continues at coordinate 12,303,356 of JAUIMM010000161.1, forward strand.
CACAAAAGTGAAACTAGAATTTATCAAAGCAATAGAAAATCTATCTTATCGCAAATAAATACTACATAGACACTGAACGCTAGCTATTATTGACAGGACTATTATACTCATCCTTTATTCTTTGGTCTTCCCTCCTGCAAATTTTCTTTACTTCTGCCCCTATTCATTTGCCTGTGAGAGCAGCTGTCACAGCTATCAGCACAAATTTGCACCAGCCCTACCCAAATGGCCACAACACACCCACAGAACACTTATCCTATGTATACATGCCCAAATGCAGCCCAGTTACATCCACCCAAGAGCTAGTGGATATGTAACTGCAGGGGCGCAGCTAGGCAGGAAGGGGAGGATGGAGGCACCAGCACTGGGATCTGCAGTTACAGCTATCTCAGCTGTGAAGCTGGAGAGCAGGAAGAGCAGGGAGGAGGCGGGCAGCACACAGTTATCACAGCCAGGGGCCATGCTGTGCAGCAATGGGCTGCACAGCTCCTTTCTCCCCTTTCTGTGTGTGCATGGCCTTAACTCCTCCTCACTGGTAGCAGCAGCCTGACTGACAGACAGCTACTTCATGCTTCCTGTGCACTGCTGTGCTGTATGGCTGCCACAAGAGAGGGATAGTCTCAGCAGAAAAGATCTCCAACAGGTAAGTTAGGGTATGGGGACTGGGTATAGCTTATGATTGGTAATGCTAATAGGGGTGGGATAAGGGGTTAATGATTTAATGGGGTTAATCAGGATTAAGGTTTTTTTTTAAGAAGACTTAGGGAAGTAATTAGGAGTTTAATGCTGTCTGTTTTATATGGCTGTCATTAAATCTGCCTGTATTTTATGGTGGTCACTAATGCTGTCTCTAGTATATGTGTCACTAATACTGTCTGTATTATAAAGCTCTCACTAATGCTGTCTGTAGTATATGGGGGTTCTAATGCTGTCTGTGGTATATGGCAGTCACTAATGCAGTCTGTACAGTCATTAATGTTGTCTGTATAATATGGCAAACACTAATGCCGTCCTTAGGGTAAGTATAAGTAACCTAATTCCCCACCCTAGCCCTCCTTTAGGGGTGCCTAACTCTAACCTCCCCCCAAGTGCCTAACCCTAACCCCCCTCTAAGTGCCTAAACCTAACCCCCCCTTCCCCGCAGCCTAACCCTAAGTCTTCTGAGGGGATGCCTAACCCTAACCTCCCCCTGGGGGATAGTCCTTGGCTGGAATTTTTTGGGGTACCTTGCTTCTCGGACGTGAACCCCATAAAGTTAGGGATGCCAGTATAGGGGAGCCTTGACGATGGCCTGGTGCTTATTTATATATTTGCAAATGTATGTAACTAATACCTCTGAATCTCTATTATCATGTAGGATTTAAGTATTTTTTGTTGATATTGCTGCAGTGAGCTGGAGGGAATCTTTTTTTTCTGTGGTTCAGTGTAAACCCCACCCTTTACAAGCACCTGTGCAATGTCATTAAGCTGATATGAGCGACCACCATACTTTTTGTTTGCAGTCTTGAGAGGCATGAAGGGAGCCAGCATTGGGAGGATGTGCTGGTCCTTATAGTGCCATGTGGAGGTTTCTGGGGTACCTCCAAGGTGAGTCAGCTCTCAGCTTATACATGTGCTGTTATTATGCAGTACACTAATTTGTAATTATATGACCCAGAGTGGGTGCTACTATTATGTAGCAATAATTATTTTGGGGTGTGCATTTGGGAGTGGGGCCCCCGGAGTTGTTCTGGCTGGACCTTTTTCAGGGCATCACCACTTAATTCACATAGATATTTTTTTTTATCACTTTTCTACTTGTTTGTTTATTATTTGTCATTTTAATTCTTTCTCATTTCATTAACACTTATTGATTTATCTTTACATATCTATTATTTATACTTCACTATCACCTTTTTTCCCCTTTTCGTGTAATGCCCTGGGGATGGTCCTTGGCTGGAATTTTTTGGGATACCTTGCTTCTCGGACGTGAACCCCTTAATGTTAGGGATGCCAGTATAGAGGAGCCTTGATGATGGCCTGGCGCTTATTCATATATTTGCAAATATATGTAACTAATACCTCTGAATCTCTATTATCATGTAGGATTTAAGTATTTTTTTGTTGATATTGCTGCAGTGAGCTGGAGAGAATCTTTTTTTTTTCTTTCTGGGCTCCCCCCAGGGGTGCCTAACCCTAACCCCCCCTTCCCCTAGCCTAACCCTAACCTTCCAAGGGGCTGTCTAACCCTTAGTCCCACCCAGGAGCCCCTAATTCCCCCCCATGCGGCTGTCCGCTCCCGGCGCCCGGCGCCCGGCTTACCTTCGATCGGTAAGCTGGGTGTTGGGCTCCCGGCGTAGGTCTAATGACAGGCAACGAGATTTTGACTCCTGTTATTTGTACCTTGCCGGGATTAAGCAGTTGGCAAGCTGGCGGTCGGCATTGTGACTGCCGGCTGCCCAACTGCTTCTCGCCTGCTTCTCCCTGTGCCATGCTGTCTGCTGTGCAGCAAAGTGCAATTCATTCTTTCACAACTTGTTGCCCAGTGTATCATGTAATGTAGCACTTTATAGCATTCAACGTGTGTAGCGAAGATTTTTGCATTTTTTTCAAGTACAGTAGTGGTTTGCTTTGGATTTTAATAAAGAGGGCAAACGAGGGGTGTTGAGGAGTGTTTATTTTATTAAAGGTGCACCAAAAAAACTGTTACTAGGAAACTGTCATCAGTTTCTGAAAAGACAGATTCTGTACTTCCCACCAGCAGATATTGTGGCATAATGGTAAAGTCACTGCACATCACAACAGACAAGCAGTTACTGTAGAGTTTGAGTCTCTGTAATTTTTTTTGGCTCAAAAAATACATGTATATAATTCAATAATACAATATTATCAATAATATAATTTAATAACAATGAAACGTTTTAGAACAAAATAGTATTTCATCTAGAGGGTGTGAATAGCGTGTATAGTATGTGGGGATCAGAGTCAGTGAGGATGGTGTGTGTGTGTAGCGATTTCATAGAGACATACTGTAGAAATTATCACTTATAAATATGGCACCATACTGTATTTCATATACTGGAGCCACCAAATCACATTTTAGATAAATGCCATAGAAAATAACGCTTGGAAATATGGCTCTATATTTCATATACTGGAGCCATAAACTCAATTTTTTTTATAAATGCCATAGAAAATACATAAAGATAGAAAGGGGAGCACATAAATAAATAATTACAAGTTCATTTAATAATGCATAGGCAGCAAAACATATAACTTACACCTAAGATACACTATTAAAACCACTTAATATGGCCAAGAATTTAATTTAAAAGGTATATATTTGCCACAGCAAATAGCACTTAAGAAATATGGCTCTATACTTCATATACAGGATATATATATATATATATATATATATATATATATATATATATAGTAAATGTATACACATATTCAGTACATACAGTATATACTATACACTGCACAAGCAGTGAGTGACTGATACTCACTCACTGCTCAATTGCCAATTGTTGCTCTGATTGGCTGTCCACAGTATCTTTCACTGTCAGCCACCTGACCCATGCCTCCACTCACACCTCCTGCAGCATGGAACCTGTGCCATCATCCTTTAACCTTTTTTCCCAGTGCCACCCCTCCCTTATTCCTCCTTGTACCTGAGCCTCATCCTGCCTGCCTGCACCATGCATGTTAGGTTTGCCACATGCTGTAGAACATAATCAAAATTAGATCATCATGTTTGCTTGATGCTGTAATTTTAATCAGGGAATTATTTACTGTATGTACTGTACTGTATATTCAGTTATGGTTCTGTGAGTTGATTACTACCCTGAATGTCATGTCTTTGCTAATATTTTTGTTCTCTTATGTTTTCTTAGGCTCTTGCATCTTATGACAAGCTTTTGGGAAAGTCTGCAGCATGCACAAGCTTTGATGAGAGAAACGATATATGGATGAAAATTGCTGCTGCTGTGAGTAAGGTAGGATCTTGTTGCAGGACAGTGGAGCAATGCAAGAAGAAATTCTGTCTCTGCTAGTCCTTTACCAAGGAGAAGATGGTGAAGATGGAAAACCCAGAAGGAAAGGTCCATCATGTCAAGTTTTCTTCATGGGAGATGAAGATGAGGGATCATCTCCAGTCCCTCCCAGAGGAACAGAAGACCCTTATCAAAGGGAAAAGAAAGGAACCCCATGCTGGTAAGTTTACAATATTACTGCATTTGCTACAGTATGTACAGTAGGTTACAACCTTTTTCAATCTCATCCTTAATCAGTGTTGCAATGTAACAAATATTATCTAATCCACTAATCTGCAATTTTATTTCTTTATCCTCAAGAACGTTGAGACAAGGAGACATCACAACTAAGAGGCAGAACACCGCCAAGAAGAGCCAGAGGCAGAACACTGCCAAGAAGAGCCAGAAGCAGAAAACCACCAAGAAGAGCCAGCACAATTCATTGGAGTAGAGGAGGCCTCTGTGCTGGTGCCTCAAGCCAGCAGCCCAACCCCAGTAACTGTTCCAGGTACATTATTTTTGAATTCAAATTGACTTTGTTATATTCCTCTATTTCTCTTGACAAAACAATATTTATTTCATAGTGATGCAAGAGGAAATGGTGACGCGGAGGACTACAGCCAGCACACAAACAGAGAGTGACTAATCAATGTGGCAACAGAGGATGGAATCACAGATGGATCAGATCATCCAGACTCAAGCAGACATCATCAGAAGCCAGGGAGAATTGATTTCCGTATTGTCCACTTTTGGAGATATCCAACAGGCAGCATATATTATTTTGTGCTCAGAACCCACTCATCTGCTATTTTGAGCACCAGACCATCCAGAGGATGAGGCATCGGATCTGGAGGAATAAAAAGGTGAGCACTGCACCCCCCGTGACATTTCCAGACATTGACTGTCCCTACGGCCTGACTGACCCTTTCCCAAATCCTGGTTACAGAAACAGCATGCAGTACACCAAGTGTCTCTCTCCCACTTTCACCACCTCTGACATGGACTGTGGTATGACTATGGTAACAAGGGAAAGAGGGTACTACCCGTAAATCTGAAGCAGGATATCCTGAAGTGATAGGGGGAGAAATTCAGGCTAGTAAAAAGTGGCATTACAAATATTAAGAATACATTGAAATTCCTGCTTAGGATGCGCAAAGTATAGCCCTGGGTAAACATTGCCCAATGGGGAACTCTGCTAATTTCACCACAGCCCAGCATTGAACCACAGCCTCTGCCTTGCCTAACACACTGTTAAATATTTCCTGCACCAGTTATATTTTGTGTACTGTATACTATATACTAAATATTAAATTTGAGTGCCAATTTAATGTCCCTGTTTTTTTTTATACATTTGTTGTTTGTTGCAATAAACAAATATTTATTTAAAAAAAATAGCTTTAGCATCCTTCATTTTACAGCAATAATTATAAAGCAACTGACATAATGTGTCTACTCTACTGTAATAACAAAGTGGAAAGCAAAACATTGTGCAGCCAGAAACATTACTGGTAAATTAATGTAAAATGTAACCATGGAAAATGGGTGCTATTTTGGGAGGTAGGGAGGAACCAAATGTACAAAAGTGTCTCAATACACAAAGGGCAACATTAATGAGTAGTTACAAAACACAGGGGAGGGCTAATGAAAACGTGATTTGTTGTCTGTCTGTCTGTAGAAAATGTGCAGCATCTACAAATGAAATCCTCCTCCACCCCTCTGTGTTGAGAGAAGTAATGGGTTAACCTGGAAAAGGACATGAACATACTGTAAATAACTGATGGCCAGATTTTGAAATATACTGTATATCTATAACCAGTATATGAAATATGGAGCCATATTTCCAAGTGCTATTTTCTATGTCATTTATCTAAAATGTGATTTTATGGCTCAGTATATGAAACATGGAGCCATATTTTCAAGGGGAAATTTCTACAGTATGTCACTAAGAAATTGCTACACACACACGCCGTCCTCACTGACTCAGATCCCCACATACTGTAGACAATGTTTACACCCTCTAGATGAAATATGATCTTATTCTAAAAAAAATTATTGTTATTCAAATTATCCTATTGATAATATTATATTATTGAATTATAAAAAAATATTTTTGGAGGAAAAAAAAATGTTTACACTGAGACTCAAACCCAAGTTGCCAGGTGTGATGTGCAGTCACTTTACCACTATGCTACATAGTGAAAATTAACTGAAACTGACAGCTTCTGTTATAGAGTTCTAGTTCCAGCTAGAAATATAGCAACAGTTTTTTTTCCAGCATATGAAATATGGTGCCATATTTCCAAGCGTTATTTTCTATGTCATTTATCAGAAATTTAATTTTATGGCTCCAGTATATGAAATATAGAGCCATATTTCCAAGTGCTATTTTCTATGTTGTTTATCTAAAACAGGGGTCAGGGAAATTTTTACCTTTTACCCCAAAATATATTTAAATATACCGATGTTACCCTTGATTTGAAGGAAGGAAATCATATAGTAGTGTCCCCATATAATGCCCCTGTAGTAGTGCCCCATATAATGCCCCTGTAGAAGTGCCCCCATATAATGCCCCTGTAGTAGTGCCCCCATAGTTATGCCCCTGTAGCAGTGCCCCCATATAATGCCCCTGTAGTAGTGCCTCCATATAATGCCCCTGTAGTAGTGCCCCCATATAATGCCCCTGTAGTAGTGCACCCATATAATGTCCCTGTAGTAGTGCCTCCATATAATGCCCCTATAGCAGTGCCCCCATATAATGCCCCTGCAGTAGTACCTCCATATAATGCCTCTGTAGTAGTGTCCCCATATAACGCCCCTGTAGTGCCGCTTGTACAAAAAAACCACACCTTAATCCCCGCTCCTGCATCCGCCGCCATCCTGCCCGCCGGATGCTCCTCGGAACTATGGGAGAGACATCATGACGTCTCTCCCATAGTGCGCATGGAGGGAGGTGGAAGCTGGAGTTCAAAAGAGAACTCCAGCCTCAAGCTAACGCGGCGCTGCAGGGAAGGAGCCGGGCGTCCGCTGGTAATAACATCTCAGCGGGCGTCCGGCTTAAAGCCTCCCTGTGGCACAGCCAGGGGTAATGGATGGAGAGCCAGGCATGCATAGAATGATTCATATGCATGCCTGGCTGTCCATCCATTACCCCAGGGAATGTCTTAAAAATCACATAACATAGACTTATTAATAGAATGCACTAGACAGACCCAATTTGTGTTATCATATTCCTTCTTGGTCACTAAGTACCATAAGTGGTCAGCATCCTATAGAGTCAACTTGATAACCACCTTATGGAATATTAATGCTTGTTAAATAGTCAGTGACCTAGATATTCATATAGAGGAATATGTCTGTCAGCAACTTTTAGGTTTAAAATCCAGTAGTAAATAAATGTTTGCTCTCCTCCAGCAATAGAAAGCAGTCAAACAAAAAGCAATCAGAAAGCAGCAATGTATTAGCTGTGAGTATTTATCATGGCCATGCACAGCAAAAAATAAAAAGAGTATATCCAACTCACTGTTCACTTGGCACAAAGAGGCGTTCCAACACTGCTGTAGATAACAGGCTGAGAGAGCCGGCAATGCTGCTTCCCTCTCTTTTCGAATGTGGGAGGCCGGTGTCTCGTCTCCTTCATACGCTATGGTTAGCGCATAACTTGCAGTGTAACCGCGGACTTCCCAGGTGCCTCTGCTGTTCTAGCGCTATTGGAGCAGCACATGATGCGTGGATTCCGCAAACACAGTAGCAAAGCTAGAGAGAGAAAAGCCTGGTCAGATGCCTTATGCAATGGGTGGAGCTTAACACATTTCTCAGCAGGAAATCTTGTGCTGTTTCATCAGAATTCATTAGCTCTTCATTATTTGGTAGCTGCAGTCCAAGATATTTATCAATTGTGTAGTGTCTGAGGGTATTTTTGACACTAGAGCCAAGAAAATGTATATATATTATCTTTCTTTTATATGAAATATAGAGCCATATTTCCAAGAGCTATTTTCTATGTCGTTTATCTAAAATGTGATTTTATGGCTCCAGTATATGAAACACAGTATGGTGCCATATTTTCAAGTGGTAATTTCTACAGTATGTCTCTATGAAATCCCTACACACACACCATCCTCACTGACTCAGATCCCCACATACTGTACACGCTTTTCACACCCTCTAGATGAAATATGATTTTATTCTAAAAAGTTTTCTTGTTAGTAAAATTATTGATTATTATTATTGATATTATTATATTACTGAATCATATAATTTATTTTTGTAGAAAAAAAATGTTTTCACTGAGACTCAAACCCTAATTGCCTGGTGTGTTGTACAGTTACCTTACCACTACACCATAACACCTACAAGTGAAAGCTATTTTCTTTTATCTCTTACATAGTGAAAAGGAACTGAAACTTACAGCTTCTGTTATAGATTTCTAGTTCCAGCTAAAAATATAGCAACAGTGTTCTGTTTAGCATATGTAATATGGTGCTATATTTCCAAGCACTATTTTCTATGTCATTATTCAAAAATGTGATTTCATGGCTCCAGTGTATGAAATATAGAACCATATTTCCAAGCGCTATTTTCTATTCTGTAGGACCTTTTACTGTATATGTAGCCAAAGTATGCAGGGCATTTGTAAGCAAATATGTCACTGCAATGGGAGGCAGCTTACTGCAATGGGAGACAGCATACTGTACAGCAGGGATGAGGAACCTCAGGGCTGGGGGCCGTACAAGGCCCGCAGAATCATTTGGTCTCACCCTCAGAGCTTTTTTCTGCTAGCCTCATCTGGCTAGCAGGGTGCCTAGAATGGCACCCTGCAGCTAGAATCTATGCAGCAGTGCCACTTGGAGCATCCTTAGGATGCTTCAGACAGTCACACCGCTGCCTTACAGCTCTCCAGAGCATCCTCAGGATGCTCGGGGCATTGCTGTAGTCACAGGCGATTGCGGCCCCCGCCCCGTTATATCACACATCGGGGGCGTGACCCGCACCAGGCCCCCACCCCCGCTGTACAGGATCTTCCTCTCCAGCTTTCAGCTTATGCAGCTGCAGTATGGTTTTCTAAAAATGCCACCTGCTGTCTGAAAAGTGGTACTGCACTTTATTTTAGCCTCCTTACACATGTCCCAACAGTTATGTCTTGGCGGGACTGATTATCTGATGCCATGAATAGCACACCATGGCACAATTTTCAGAAAGGTGTATGTGGATACATCTGTAGGTAGAAGTGACTACCATCTACTGGGAAGGGACAGGGGCTGATTTAAAGTAGAAGTCAGCCTGTACTTAGGCACAAGATTATTGGTCACTCCCATAATGTCACTGCCCTCATTGTCCCCCTCCTGGTGCCTTCGGATTGCCAAAGCAGCCCCAATCTGGGAGCGGGCTGCCAGGTAGGCATGGTTTGGGGGTGGCATGGCATAAGGGGGCATGGTGGGGACATGACTTGGCATTAGTGGTGGAGCAGGGAGCATGACGCCATCATGGCCCGCCCCGCAAAACAATGCCGAGATTACCGCCATTGTGAAGCAGGGGATGTGGCCACGATGATATGGTTCAGCCTGAATCACATCATCTGTTAACCCCGTGCAGAGGTGGGTTAGTTGGCCAGCTAGGAGACTTGCTCACTTTTTGGGGTGGCCGGGAGTGCCACCTGATTTTTGGGAGCCTCCCAGCCATTCTGGGAGAGTAGGCAAGTATGACCAGGAAACTGAGCTAATTTGATACACAATACTTGCATGTCTGTGTGCTTATGAATCTGTAAATAGAACTTGGCGTGGAAAAAAATCTGCAACCTCTGCATCAAAGCACTTTCTATGCTGTTTCAGAGATACTGATGCATCCTAGTTGCATCGCATTGCAACTAAGACACATTTTTGGCAAAAAAAATGCAAAAGACATGCCCGGAGCTAGCAGAGCCTCATGGGACATGGCACACCAATAGGGGCTGTTTGGCACAACTGCAGCAAAGATGTGCAAGGATGTGTACATAATTTTTATTTCTGGTATGAAGACAGGGCCGGTTTCAGGTGGAGCTGCGCCCTGTGCCAGTGATGAGTGAAACCCCTTTTCCCCCTTGTGCACGGCAAAAACACGTATGTCTGAAAAAGGGGGCATGGTCTAATTTCCATAGATCATGCCCCTATATGTCGGCATGCCCGTATGCACGCCTCCCATTTTATGTCATGTTGGGGGTGAACCCAGCACTCCGTGAGCAGCTGGGCTGCCCCCAGCTTTCTCCCTGCACTGATGCCAAGTGAATGTGCGTGGCATCCATTCAGCTTCACCAGCACTGCTGCTCTCTGCTTAGCAAAGCAGAGCTGGGACGGTGCGTGTCTCCAACCTCATGAATGTTGCGGGACACTTTGGCCCGCTGGTTGAAAAGTGGGACAGTGCCCGATAAACGGGACAGTCCCGCTCAAATCAGGGCGGTTGGGAGGGCTGCGCCCCCTGTGGGGTGGCAGCCCTTTTTGACCGAACTGGTCGAATGCCCCAAAAGCGGGCCCTGTTCGAAGACACCTTTATTTGAAGAATCACTTCAGCAACTGATGTAACTTTGTCTTTGTACATAAGAATGCTGTCGCTTACTATTCTTTTCTTTTTCTGTGTGTGTACATATAGAGAGAGTGTGTCTTATATATCTATAAATAAAAAGTACACCTACATGTATACACATATGATGCTAGACAACTCTCTCAATATATTGCATTTCTGCTTACAACTACAGCTATACAATGGAGAGATAAGTTAGTTATATCTGGGCAATGTGAAAAATGGTTATTTTTCTGAGTTGTTTTAGACAGGGTAAATTATATAGAGGCTCAGAATCACTGCAGGTTGGAGAATCTCAAAACATGATGAATTTCCTCATGCATTAAATTCTAAATGCTACAATACCAGAGTCCTCCTCATGCAGTCGAAAACATATAAAGTAGTAACAATAACTAAAAACACAGCAAACATACACATATACCACAGTATTTAATCTACTTTCCTCATGTAGGAGACAACAAATTTTCAGCATTTATTGGTGAAATTGTGATATATGTGTTTACAGTGCTGCCTGTTAAGAACTGAAATATAAACCTTGACCAGGCAGCAGCAATATGAAATGACATATAGATACTTAGCAGAATATATATCAGAAGGTGCTGTGTCTTAAATCAATATACTTGGAAACAATTGGACCTTCAGTCAACCTTGTATTATAGTCAGATGTGACTTTGTTCTTTCAAGAAAATGATTGTGAATACACACAGAAACTTAGCTGTGTTGACTTATCTGCATCATCAGTGGGTCTTTTTTGGGGAAAGTTTAGTTTTTTCCTGGCAGTCACACTTGCTGGAGAAACTGAAGGAGGAGCCATCACTGCAACATGTGCCGCTTGAGCTGACAATTTCCTTGCCAACAGCTCTTTGCATCTTTTCAGATCTGTGTTCGCTGGGAAGAAAGACACGATGTATGACTTAAACCTAGGATCCAGCACGGTTGCCAAAATGTATTGATCCGATTGTAAGATCCTGACAACCCTGTGATCCTGGCGAAGCAAATAAAGGACTTGATCTACAAGTCTGACATACAGTACATAGTGGAATTGCTTTGTTTCAGCTAATCCTTATTAGCATCAGCTACACAAATATCCTCCTCATCCTGGTGCACTTCCACAGAAGCATCCTCAATTTTTATGTCAGCATGTTGACCTGTGTTGCTCATCCTCACATTTGCACAAGTGGTGGAAGAAGGCTCTTCTTCGAGTAGTTTTGGAAAGGTCAGCTTACACATGGCACCCGCCAACACATGTTTTTGAAACATCTATAGGGAGAAGGGCTTACATCATCATAAGAGGCAGAACCACCAGTCATAAATAAAGGCTAAGCTTAGCCTTTCCTTGCCACTTCGTATGGTGAAAGGCATATTGCCAATTTTATGTCTTTCTGCAGCTAACTTTCACTTTGATGTTTTTTTTTACCAGTGTAAAAGATTGCTTCTTTGAATTTAGATGCCCTGACTTAAGCTCTATATGCCCTTGGGCATTGACTTTAGTAGATGACATTGAGGGACTAGTATCAGTGTCACAATATTTTTTATAAATACACTGCAGTACCACTTACAGTGTCACAATATTTTTTATGAAAAATACACTGCGCTACCACTTACAGTGTCACAATATTTTTTATGAATACACTGCGCTACCACTTACAGTATCACAATCTGTTGAATATTACACTGCTGTCATGACTGGGCACTAGGGAAACCTCTGATGAGGTTGGGAACCAGGGGGTTGCAGGCTGTCTCCTAATTGCGGCCAAACCCAGGTTTGACTAAACCTGCCCAGAGGTGCAGAGTCTAACTCACTTGGTGGTTTTCTCCAGTGACCCTTCCAATCTGGATTTGGGTTTCTGCTGCACCAAGTGAGCAGGTCGCGGCCCTCTGGACAGGTACCTGGGAGTGACAGAAGACTGAATATATATATATAAAACACAGGGAACACTAGGAATAACACAACAGAATATATTGGATTGAAGCACAGGGACTGAGTAGACTAAGATGCTCCGAAGATGTACAGGGATTAATGGAATACTTGAACACTGGAGATAAACTTGAGAATTCTTGAGCACTGGTGATAAATGGAATACTTGAATACTGGTGATGAACTTGAGAATGCTTGAACACTGGTGATGAACTTGAGATTGCTTGAATACTGGTGATGAACTTGAGAATGCTTGAACACTGGTGATGAACTTGAAAATGCTTGAACACTGGTGATGAACTTGAGACTGCTTAAGCACTGGTGATGAACTTGAGATTGCTTAAACACTGGCGATGAACTTGAGAATGCTTGAACACTGGTGATGAACTTGAAAATGCTTGAACACTGGTGATGAACTTGATAATGTTTGAACACTGGTGATGAACTTGGGAATGCTCTGGGAATTGTTAGAGGTCCAAGTGCTCATTTACACTGAGAAACACAAAGGAAATTGACACAGGTGTATACTGGGAATAGCTAGAGCCTTAGCTGTAAGCTAACTAGCAATTAGCATGAAAGCTGACACCACAGGAATACAGGGAAGTGATTAGAGAGCTCAGCAGCACACTAAATCACCGGGTTTTAAAAGAACACTGGAGTTCTGCGAGAGCTGAAGTAACACACATTGATTTAGCATGGAAGCTAATATAAGTAGCACTGGTGGTCAGTGTGAGGGCTGCAACAACAAATGGTAGGATCTTCTTGGGAAACACCAGAGAGCATAGCAATCACAGGAACAGCGAAGTTGATCAGCAACTTCCTGTTGCAGGAGTCAGACCTAAATACCCTTAAGCAGCTGGTCACTGAATCATGAGATCAGCTGGGAGACCACAGGGCTGCCATTGGAGGAGACTGATCAGGTGAGATGAACCAACATGGCTGTGCCCATGGCTGCTAACACATGAACCAGGAGGCACGCATGGAAGCACTAGCAGGCCCCGGGGAGAATACTCAGCCATAACTCATCACTACAACTGGCACGTGAATGCCTTGGAGCCTAAAGACACCAGTTCAGCGATGAGTAAAGGCCAATCCCAGGCTGCATCCTGAAAACTGCGCTATAACTTATAGTGTCACAATACGTGTATGAATATTACACTGCTTTTCCACTTACAATGTCACAATACGTGTTGAATATTACACTGTATTTCCACTTACAGTGTCACAATACGTGTATATTACACTGTATTTCCACTTACAGTGTCACACAATACGTGTATGAATATTCCACTGTGCTACAACTTATAGTGTCACAATATGTGTATGAATATTACACTGTGTTTCCACTTACAGTGACACAATACGTGTTGAGTAGTACACTGCGTTTCCACTTACAGTGTCACAATATGTAATTATTACACTGCAGTTCCACTTACAGTGTCACACAATACATGTATGAATATTCCACTGTGCTACGACTTATATAGATATATGAATATACCATAGCGTTTCCACTTACAGTGTCACAATAAGTGTATATTACACTACGATTCCACTTAGTGTCACAATACGTGTATGAGTATTACATTGTGCTATGACTTATAGTGTCACAATACATGTATGCATACAGTGTCACAATATATATAAATTAGACTGCGATTCCACTTACAGTGTCACACAATACATGTATGAATATTCCACTGCGCTACGACTTATATAGATATATGAATATGCCATAGTGTTTCCACTTACAGTGTCACAATACGTGTTGAATATTACACTGCGCTACAACTTATAGTGTCACAATACGTGTATGAATATTACACTGCGTTTCCACTTACAGTGTCACAATTCCTGTATATTACACTGCTGTTACACTTACAGTGTCACACAATATGTGTATGAATATTCAACTGTGCTATGACTTATAGATTGCTATTTACTAAGCAGTGTTAGGAGACAGTAAAAAGTGATGAGAAAGTGACAAGGTGCCAGCCAATCAGCTCCCAAAGGCCATCTCACAGCTGTGTTTGAAAAATGACAGTTGGGAGCTGATTGGCTGGCACCTTATCACTTTCTTATCACTTTTCACTCTGTCTCCTAACACTGCTTAGTAAATAGACCCCATAGTGTTACAATACATGTATGAATATTACATTGCGTTTCCACTTTCAGTCTCACAATACGTGTTGAATATTACACTGCGTTTCTACTTACAGTGTCACAATTTGTGTATATTACACTGCAGTTACACTTACAGTGTCACACAATACATGTATAAATATTACACTGTGGTCTGACTGGCAGCGTCACAGTTAAAAATGTAACATAATATAGTACACTGGGGTATAGCACAAAATAAAATGTAATTTTTTTTTAATTATGTTATTAGCTTTTATTTTTTTTTACACTGGGCACCCTTGGACAGACACAGCACTCCTGGATGGACACAGCAGCCCCTGCCCCTGGATGGACACAGTAGCCTCTGCCCTGGATGGACACAGCAGCCCCTGCCCTGGATGGACACAACAGCCCCTGCCCTGGATGGACACAGCAGCCCTTGCCTTGGATGGATAGCCCCTGCCACTGGATGGACACAGCAACCCCTGGATGGACACGGCAGCTCCTGCCCTGGATGGACACAGCAGTCACTTCCCCTGAATGGGCACAGCAACCCCTGGATGGACACAGCAGCCCCTGGATGGACACAGCAGCCACTATCCCTGGATGGACACAGCAACCACTGGAATGACACAGCAGCCCCTGCCCTGGATGGACACAGCAGCCCCTGCCCTGGATGAACACAGCAGCCCTTGCCCTGGATGGCCACAGCAGCCCCTGCCCTGGATGGACACAGCAGCCCTTGCCCTGGATGGACACAGCAGCCCCTGCCCTGGATGGACACAGCAGCCCCTGGATGGACACAGCAGCCACTATCCCTGGATGGACACAGCAACCACTGGATGGACACAGCAGCCCTATCCTGGATGGACACAGTAGCTCCTGCCATGGATGGACACAGCTCACTGCACTCTCACAGATAGAGTGAAATGGCAAGTGGGGGGATGATGTTTTGCCTCATTTTGGGATCAGAATCAGGCAGGAAAACCCTGATCAGGACTCAGATCCGACTCGAAATGATCCTGTTCGGGTGGACCGGACCTGCTCATCTCTAATTAGTACCTACTAACAGAGGTACTACTGCGGAGAGCTGCTGTATTTTTTCTGTGTTATCTTGTGTTAGAAAAGGGTATTTTTTTGTATATATATTGTGACACAGTCGGGATAGGGGTCCCTCTCCTGGGGTAGATGGACTCCCTCTTTACACACACAGCAGCCGAGGAAACGGGACACAAGTCTGGGGTTCTTGTACAAACTGGTTGGCGCCAGTCTTTATTGTACCAAATGCATAAACAAAATAAAACAATAAACAAAACCCTAGCGCGTCTGGGCACTAACTAAACAGTGGGTACCCTCACTACCAGAACGGTAGGGCCTACTGCCCTCACCCTCAATAACAGCACATGCACAGTACTTACAGGGTAATCATACAGTGTCTCTGGACATGCTAGCCTGCATGCCTACTTCCCCAGGTGTGACAAACTCAGACCCAAACAAACCATGCTTATCTTAGCCATTTCCAGCTGCAAGCCCTAATGAGCCTTTTACCAGGCTGAAAGGCCCAAAACCTGGAATGGCCTGTGGATGGAACCCTCCCTCTCCTCACATCCACACCCCCAGGACCCAAACCGGCTTTACAAAAGCTGATACTCTGGTCTGTTTACAAAACAGACTTCTCCTGGGGTTTTTTAGAACACATAGGCCAAAACCTAGGACAAATGTACCTGCCATTGACCACTTTACCGGCGCTTCTATCACAATATATATATATATATATATATATATAACAAAATAGGTAAACATACTAATGTACCCTTTGTTTGACTTTCTAACTTTTATGTCCCTGTTTTATTTATGAACTGTTTTTACCACTGTCTAGAGTACTGTCAAGCCTTACAAATCAATTGTAGTAATTAGAATAAGTATATAGAGTACATGGGGCAGGGTAAGACATTAATTAGGCTATTCAATGAAACGCAATTGATGACGTCAACAACAACATAGCTACTTTTTCCTATAGAGGCGCACAGAAAGGCTAGCAAAGTTGCATTTACTGTGGGCCTGCAATGTCTGTAAGAAATATGCAAATGTTGCAGTCACCTGGACTTGTATTTTTACGCCCACTGGCAGCTTCACAAATCAAAATAACTGCATACAAAGACGCAGCTCGGTCACAGATCAGTGGATAATCCACCTTCTGAGTAACCCTATGGTCACGCAGAATGGCTGCAGGAACTGAGATGCCGGAATTGCAGTCGCAGACTGAGACACTACCATGCATGCACAGACCGACGATAATCGCTCCACTGCGTAAAAACAGCATTGCGTCCATCTCTGAATCAGGCATTGTCAAGGACAAGTATGTGCGCATCAAACTTTGCAGTAAAGTGTGGCAGCACATGGCCCATATAATTGAATCAGCCCCTATGATTTTATTCCATTAGCGACTCCTACATTGAGAAATTACCCTCATGGCAGGATTTAGGGCCTGAATTCCAAGGCAGATGGAGGTGCAGTAGCGCCTGCAACTTTTTTCACAGCCGCTACAGCAAATTAATGCTAATGCTGTAGCTGATGAGCTGTCCACTGAGCTGCCCATCTGCTCTAATCAGCTGTGGTATGCAAATAGTGACATCATCGAGTGGACATCGGCCACACCATAGGACATTAGAGCAACCCTATTGTTGTTCAGAATGTCCTATGGTACATGGCCAGCAGTGCCAGTGGAACTACATCTTCCAATGCAGTCCCTGACAATGGCATGCACCTTATATGCCCTCCGATGCGCCTGCTGACAAAAGCCTCCCCCAGTCACCACCCAGGAATGCCATACAATTCTGACATGAGTTCCAGATGCATGTGCAGGTTCAAAACATATGGAGCTTACATAAATGTGCCAACGTCTGAATCAGGCCCTCATTTCCAATTACTCTCACTTTTATCTGGTGATTGCCCAAAGCTTTATGTTAACGATGAGGTCTCATGTTTACCTTAATGTAACTGGTATGATGTAGAACATACTTACTGACATCTGAAATTTGCTCCCTGAGAGAAGTGGGCAGTGATGGGATGGGGCCAGACTATTGCATCATTAGGCCCCGCCCCTCAGGACAAAATGCTGGGAATTGCGGGTATTTGAATACGGGGTGGAGCCAAATGACATGATTAGTATAGATTTACATAACTAAGCCCCATCCCCTCCCAGCAGATCATGGAAACATGCTAAGACTATCCCCACTCTGCCCACTTCACTAGGAAGTGGGCAGGATATGGGAGAAGTGCCTACTCTTCCGGTGCTGCGGGGGCTACCTGAAAAATCAGGAGCTTCCCGCGAGTTGCGGGAGAGTAGGCAAGTATGACGTAGAAGTGCATCTCTTACTCCTTCTACTGAAATGTATGTCTAAGTGACCACAACAAGGGCTGATTACCTCCACTAACCAGGTATGGACGATGCACTAGAATACATATACTTTTTAGTAATGTGCTCATAGAAGGAGAAGTCAGTGGAATCACTAAATTATGTAACTTTTTTTGTGCTTTTTCCCACTAGTTTTAACAACCATTTCTTGTACAGTAAGTAAATAAAGTACTAATCAGTATTCAGACATAATAGTCACATACATTTCTTATCTTTATAATTAGGCCACGGGGGAAATATTAAGAATGATGGCCCTTTAGGTTTACTGTAGGTTTTGTTACATTTTGTTAGAAGTGTCATCTGCACATCCGCTCAGTGTGTGCCCTGCTCAGACTTATTACTGTAGATGTGCATATTTAATAGCATAAATAAATAGTGTGCATGACAGATGCTTTAAATAGAGAGAACATGAAACAAAACTAATAAAAAAACACATATTTATTTATTTTCTGAGAACAGGTGATTCTGAGCCCTAAAATTAGATTAAAATTGTAGATGATCTTGTCAATGCTTTGGGAACATAATGGGGCTAATGTAGAGGGGGATGTACACCAGTTTTTTGCATACTGTAAAATACTGCACATGCTCATACAAAATGCTTACATATGTCCGTATGCAGATTTAGTCTTATTACATTTGGAGAGCTGCAATGAATGTCGCTAATGATAAAATCAGTGCTATCCACAACCAGATTGAGATGAAAGAAGCCAAACGTATTCTGGATCATGGGTCCAGCCTACCTGCAGTTGTACATAGTAATAATTGCATATTAACATATTACAGCTACAATGGGAATTGTCGGCAGACTTGTGTGCTAGACTTGCCAATGAGATTGCAATGCAGCCACGAGAGCCATCAATATCTTAAACAACAGCAAAGGATCACAAACTCATATCCTATGTGGATGCCATGAGTGCCAACAAGTGGTTACTAAATGAAATTTGGGGATAGCCCATTCTCCTGGTGCAAAAGAAAGCAAGTGTCAGTTATGTTATCATCTACAGCAGGGATGGGGAACCTCCTGCCCAGGGGCCTTATAAGCCCCTCGGAATCATTTGGTCTGGCCATCTGAGCTTTATTCTGCTAGCCTCATTTGGCTAGCAGGATGCCTAGAATGGCTCACTACCGCCAGAATATATGCAGAAGTGCCACCTGGAGCATCCTTAGGATGCTTCAGACGGTCACACCGCTGCCCTTACAACTCCCCAGAGCATTCTCAGGATTCTCCGGGCATTGCTGTAATCACCGGTGACTGTGGCCCCGCCCTCATGTGACATCACGGGGAGGGGGCATGGCCTGAACCAGGCCCGCAAATAATGTTATATATATATCAAAATGGCCATCAGCAGAAAAAAGGTTCCCCACCCCTGATCTACAGTGTCAGAATATTTCTGCATCTTAAGCGAGACAATAGGAGATTAGATGTGACAGCTTTTAGAGGATCTCAGGGAACTCTTCAAACAACAATATTTTGAAAATACAAACAATATTGTATCTAGCAATAAGTCTACTACTAATAACTATTGATTTAATGAATCTATTGATGTATACCTATACTGTAATATAATGGGTACGGAAAATGAACAGTTATTAGTTGTGGTATAACATTTTTACATCGTTTCTAAATAATATATTTATATTTCATATTTTCATCTCAACAAATATTTTGGTATATGGCAAATGTGATGTTTCTCTAAATGTCATTATGATTTTCCTTTTACTCTAGTCTTTAAAGAAAACAGATATAACTAATGATTAGGAGTTAGATCTTACATACTGTAGAACACTTTTTAGCACTGATAGAGAATGGATATTTTAGTAATTAACTAAATTGCCATCCTTAATTCCTTATGGGTCTGATTATGAAGTGTACGTGATATCATGCGCAGCTGCCATTTTGTTCTCATCTGACTTGCAAAAATATGCTAATGAGATCCCCACTGCCAGCGTCTCACATCAGCCACTTACATACAAAAGCAGAAACATCGGGAACATTGGTCACACATCAAACCTCTGAGCAGCCCTATGCTGTCTCAGAATGAGCATCCCACCTAAGACGCCTGGGCATCTCCTGCAGTGGCTAGCTAGGGCATGCCCTGAAAATGGTCCTGACATGCCCAAGCATTGCACATTAGAACCTGGCAGTGGTAGTATCCCTTGATGATTATACAGGCATAACTAGTAAACCAGCAGCGTTTGTTACAATGTTACAAGATACACTGATACACGGATATGAGTGATTCCGATAGTGTACAATTGATATGCTGGGTCACATGTACCTGCTTGTATCGTCCGAGCGTCTACCGGACACCCATCACATTCGTAATTCGTTATCAATGTTTTAGAGTGGTAAACACATAAAATACATAGAGAACATGCTAGACAGCGTGCACTGCGTGTCTCCTGACGCGCATTTCATTGGTCGCTCCTATGACTAAGCAAGACAACGAAACGTGCGTCAGGGTACAAGTTGCCATTACCACGGCGTTAAAACGCTGGCAATGGCACCACATCTCACACCCCTCATGGCCCACTCTCAGCCCGAATTTACAGTTTTGAGCGAATTCAGGCTGCCGTAAAGTGTGGCTGTTTCCACTCTGACTCACACCCGCAATGCATTTGCGGGTAATTGGATTGACACCAAAGACTGCTGGCTAGATCTAGTATGTAATGATCAATATCTTTACAGATATTTCATTCTGAAACCAGCTGCGTTTAATTAGCGACTGTTATTATTTAAGGTTGAATCTAATATGAAAATTATTTTACTATGTCATTTCCTACAAATAAATAAAACTAAGTATTTTTGCTGTGAGACCAGTGTAAGTTTAAATCACGTAATCTTTTTTTCTGTATTACATAGTAACATCTGTGTGAACAAAAAAAAAACTGGATAAATGAATATATCTAATGATTAAACATGGGCTCTGAGCATAGCTATGCTCCACAGGTGAATCTAAACTATAAACTGATATAAAACAACTTGATTGGTGGCACATAGATTAAATATCCTTTTCAATACATGGATTGCTAATTATGTTGCCTTCTGAGCATACGGTCTCTAATGCATCATCTGTGTTTGTTTCATAACTTTTTCAGGAGTCTTTTTTCACTGACATATGTATATAAATCTATATACAGAAATTGTAGGAAAGAGAGTAACTTACATGTGTGTTTAGCAGAGAGTCCTCCCAGGTGTGGCTGTGATGTACTAACAAAATAATAATATTGGCAGCGCTAGGCATATGGATTTAACACATAACAAACAGTTTTTAGAAAATTTTTATTATGCTTAAATTAAAAAAACAGTGTGAGTTAGAATACATACATTTATTAAGATAAAATATTGGACCTGATTCATTACCGATTACAACTGCGATTAGGCATGAAATCGGCTGATTGTTGCATTCTGCGCATGCGTATGCATCACAGTGCGCGTGCGCGAACCGGCCACTGCGATCTGCAATGCAATCACAGTGTCTACGCAGATCCATCGCAGAGTGAATGACAGGAAGTGCCATTTGTGAGAGGTGATGGGGGGGTGGTCGGCGAAACGCAAGTGTGCCAGTGTGTTTGAACGCCATTGCAGGGGTGTGCATAAATTATCCACTGTGATGCCTTACGCAGTTTGAATACTAATAGCGTGCGTCAAGGTTAGCAATTCCTGAGTAAGGTCAGCGCTTGTTCAAGTGTGCGTGAGGCTGTGATGGTACTCAATGTTACCGATGGTTTCACAGTCTTGCTAAGGATTATGGATGTGTGTAAGGTAAAGTGGGCGTCCTTGTATCGTGCTGCGATGGCATAGCAATCACAATGGATGAGCATATTATTGCAATGAGACTGTGTACATAATCGCTATTGCCAGCACCGTTGTGATCTGTAATGAATCAGGCCCTTTGTTCACAGATGGGATTATTATTGTTTTAATACACATAGCTCGAAAAACCTGTTAATAAAACATATATGCCTGGATAATATTTATAAGGGATACAACTTGCATGGTTGACACCCAGATAATATAAAAGAGAAAAAAAAGAGAAAAAATGCAAGTGCACACTCTAACCATGGGCCTGCCCACCGCATCCAGGTGATCTCTATCAGACAGGTCCCTAACACGCCTATGGTACTTTTTCTGCTTGTAGCACTACTAGCAGGGCCAGCAACAGATATCACGGGGCCAAGTACACTGATGTCTCTGGGGGTCCCATCTTCTCACCACCATACCCGATCCCACACATCCCTTCCCTGCATGTGTGATATGTGAAGCATGATACTGTTAACTGAAAGATAAGCCAACCTTTAAATAAAGTAAAAATACAGTATGACTTACCACACTGTCCCTCTGTCACGGAAGATGCGGGCTTTAGTTCTTGTCTGCCGTCAATTGCAAGGTCTTCTTGATAACAGTGCTGTGGATGCCTCAGGGGTAGAAGGGCTGGTATCTGCAGCCAGCCATCCTTAGTCGTCAGCCCCTCATCACCTTCCTCAAATTCAGCCTCTCATCAGCTCAGAAGCCCCCCATCACCTTTCTCCGTCCCCAGCCCACATCTTCAGTCCCCAGCCCCTATCACCTTCTGCCCTCAGCCCCCCATCACATTCCTCCTGCCCCATCACCTTCTTCTACGTCTAGTCCGTCACCTTCTGCCCCCAGCCTCCTTCATCTGTCTCTGCCCTCTTCACCTTTCCCCAGGCACCATAACCTTCCTCTGCATCCAGCCGCTGTCACCTTCTGCCCCCAGCCCCCTTCACCTTCCTTCTGCCCCAGCCCCCATCACGTTCCTCTGCCCCCAGCCTCCTTCACTTTCCTCTGTGTCCAGCTCATCACCTTCTGCCCCCAGCCCTTGTCACCTTCCTCTGTTCACTACACCTTCTTCCAACCCCAGCCCCATCCCTAAAGGCAGCTTCAACTCCAGTCGTTACTACTGCAGTGGCGCAGCCTACACTACTGCAGCAGCGCAGCCAACACTACCACTGCACCTCAGACAGCCTGCCGGCCGGGGAGCTATACACTTCTGTCCGGACAGGGAATATGTGCGGTGACGTGACCTATAATGTTACTCCGCCGCGTCACAGAGTTAAAGGTCATGCCTGGCCCGGGCCGCAGCTGAGCCATCTGGAAGAGCCCAGCGCTGCCTGGGCCAGGTTACAGGAGAGCTGGGGCTGGAAGGTGGCTGTGGGTCCCTGCGACCGTGGCTGGAACAGTAAGTTCGCTGGCCTTCGGCCCTGATTTGTGCCCGTCTGGACCTCGGGGCACCTCTGGACCTCGGGGCCCAGTACGGGTGTCCCCTTAGTCCCCCCTTGTCTCTAGTCTCAGCAGGTAGCACCTCACATTGGAAGTGCTGTTTGCGAGTGATGATGGGGGGTGGTCGGTCGAACGCAGGCATGCCAGTGTATTTCAACGCCGTTACAGAGGCATGCATAAATGAACCACTGCATGGCCATAAGCAGCCATAGCACTGATAGCGTATGTGGCTGGTAGCAATTTATGAGTAAGGTCAGGGCTTGTGCAAGTGTGCATATGGGTCCGATGTTACTCAATGTTACCAATTGTTTCACTATGCTGCCCTAGTATACGGATGTGAGTAAGGGGAAGTGGGCGTCCTTATGTCACGCTGCGATCACAATGTGAATGCAACCACCGCTGATATTAGCAACTGTGGTGCGTGCGTATAAGCATAATTGTGATCTGTAGTGAATCAGGCCCTAAGTTGGATGCATCATGCATTTGGAAGATACTGTACATTTGCAATATGCATTACCACACAGAGTAACATTGGGCCTATGTCTGCAATGAGTTGCAGAATAAAAGTTGAATATACAGTATCTATCTATCTATCTATCTATCTATCTATCTATCTATCTATCTATCTATCTATCTATCTATCTATCTATCTATCTATCTATCTATCTATCTATCTATCTATCTATCTATCTATCTAATCTGTAGAATCCAGCGATGCACTGTTTCATCCCAGCACTATAATAACGTAATAGGCAAAATGATTTGCTTTTGCAAAAAGAGAATTGAAGGAAATAATAAATGTGTGCATATTAGGGCAGCCACATATGTTACAGGGATGTAGTCAGGATACCGGCGATATCCCGACATTCTGACACTATAATCCCGATATGGGACCAAATATAGGCGGCGAAATCCTGACGTCTATCATTAGCCCCACTACAAAATACCGACACCCAGCATACCGAACGAAGGTAAGTCAGGTGTCTTAGTATTTATCCGTGGGTGGAGGTTAGGTTTAGGGACCCCCGGGGGGATTTACAGAGTGTTAGGGTTAGGGTAGGGAATGGGGGGGTTTGGGTTAAGCACCACTAGGGAAAAAGGGGTTTAGGGTTAGGCACCCCCGGGAGGGTTAGGTTTAGTGTGCAGGGAGGAGGGGTTAGGTTTAGGCACTAGGGGGGGAGGTTAGGGTTAGGCACCACTAAGGGAGGGTTAGGGTTAGGGTAGGGAGAGAATAGGGTTAGGGTTACTTACGTGCTGCAGTTGGGATTTCGATCCGTCGGACTGTCGCTGTTGGTACTTGATCCGGCGGCATTACATACTGATTCCATGTTACAGTATAACATAAATAAAGCAGGAGCCAGACTCACTGACTAGAAGAAGTGTCTTTTGTAGACACAGTCACAAACAGATAGACAGAACAACAAGGATATTTTTGATCTGAATGTGTATTGAATTTCTAAACCGTGATTTGGCAGCTGTCAGTAACTGTTTTATAGCAGGAGCTGATTACCTTCTGTGTCATTTATTCTGTGGTTGGGAAATTAAACCCTTTACTTGGCATTATGCATCAATTAAACAATTAGGAACAGAACACAAGTAATTGCTGTGCATGTCAATTGCTAAAATAACCAATAACATTTTTGTGTATAGCAATACACAGGAAAAGGAAGTATGTGCGTTAAAGCATATTGACTATTTTTTTTCTTAAATCACTCAATGTCAGGAAATATAATAATACATTTACATTTCTCAGCATGTGAAGTAATATTGGATTTATTAACTTTGGTTTACAAAATGTATTTTTGATGGAAGGGTTACCTTGGGTCACACAGCAATGTTTTTTTTTTTAGTAATATTATTATTGCTATACATCTACATATTATGAAACTCTTTACAGAGACTCTTTTGTCAGTCACATTAGTAACTATTGGTTTCCCAGAATAGAGCTTTGTGACAGACTCTCCATGACAATTGAGGACAGTGGGCCTGATTCAGAGATGGACTCTAATGCGATTGCAACTCTGCGTTTCTGTACGAAACGCAGTTGCAAAAATATGCTAATGTTATCAAAGATCACCCAAGCATAAAGACGCCCACTACTGCCTTCTCACCTGCGTGCGACTAAGCATACCTACATAAACAGGCCAGGGAGCTCTTCTGCCACGCAGAGCTGCGTATACAATTGTAGTGGCTAATTTATGCACGCCTACATAATGGTGTTCAAACGGCCAGGCACGCCTGCGTTTCGCTAACCACCCCCTGACAACACCCCCAAATGGTCACTTCCTGTCAGTCAATCTGCAATGGGCCTCTGTGATCTGCGTGAACACAGGGCGATCGCACTGCTGCCTTCGCGCACATGCTCTGCGATGCATATGCATGCGCAACGGCAAATAATTGCTTGATCTGTGTGCGATTTGCAGTTGCGTTCATCTCTGAATCAAGCCCAGTGTATGCTGATTTAGGATTGGCCTAAATTTCCAGTCCTACACACCATCCCTAAAGTCCACAAAAATGCGGTCACCCCTCCAAAAGAGCGATTATAGCAGCACGTGATTCACTATATTATGTGATCTCACAATATTTAGACCACTTTTTGCAACCGGTAGTACAGGATCAACCAACATTTGTGGAGGATACAATTTCTTTCATTCTAAAACTTCATGCACTGTCACCACTTCCAAGCAAACCCCTTATGTGTACAGTACGTGTAATAGATGTGGTAAGCTTGTACACAGGCATCCCACAGCACAGGAGTGTGGTGGATACCAGGAGACTATAGGTGAATAATCCTATCTATGAAGAGACAGATGTTGACTTCTTTTTGTTCCTATTGGAGCTGACTTTATCAAGGAATTATTTATTATTTCATGAAAAATTGTAGATACAATGTTGTGGTAGCGCAATGGGCTTGTCTGTAGCCCCAAGCTTTTCCAACCTTTTCATGTTTCAAGTTGAAAGAAATCTATATTTTACTGACCATGAAACCTCACAATACAATCGTATGATCGTTACATAGACAATATATTTCTACTGTGGTCAGCTAGCAAAGACAGCTTTGTGCTAATGATGCAGCAGATCAACCAAATCGATCCATCCATCAGACTTACCTGTGAGTACGGTTTCCCTTTGGTACACTATCTTGATGAGGTAGGTCAGTATCAATGATAATAATTCATTTTTAACAACGGTATACGTTAAAACCACAAATAGGAATACGTTGCTGCAAGCAGGGCACGATCACTCTCCTGCATTAAAGCGTGGTTTGCCCTTTTCACAATTTTTAAGAATATGGCGGATTTGGGGATGCGGTCAGAATGTTGACCGCTGGGATTTGGGCGGTCATTATGCCGACGCCGGAATCCCAACACTTGTCAGAATACCGGTGCCGGTATCCTTACTGCCAGAATCCCAAAGGTAAGTACTGGGGCTAGAGGGAGGGTTAGGGTAAGGGTTAGGCACTAGGGGGAGGGTTAGGGCTAGGCTGCAGGGGGAAGTTAGGTTTAGTCACCAGGGAGATAGGGTTAGGGACAGGGTTAGGGGATAGGTTAGGCTTACTTACCTGGAGGCGTCGGCATTCTAACCTGGTCAGGATGCCGATGTCAGGATTCTGACTGACAGGATCCCGAATGTCGGCATCCCATACCCAACCTGCGGATTTGTGGCGACAGGACACAATAGTACAGATGTCACAAAACATTCTTGCAAGAGATTGCCATCCGAAAGCTCTGAAAGAAGCTAAAAAGATAATTCAAGTCTTTCTAGATCAATACCTTTCAACCTAAAAAGAATAAAAACAGTGGTAGTAAAATTATAGTATATGGACATAGGATTTTACCTTAATCAGCACGGACATTATTAAAGCAGCTAAAGGACAGTGGCCAATTGTTTTCATGAATAAACATTTACCAGCCTTGAAAGAAACTCCCATTATGCCATCACTTAGATGAGGCAGAAACATTAAGTATATTATTGTACATAACGGCATTTCATTATATAAATCACCAAGACCTGAACATTTTCTTTCTAGCAAGACATGTAAGTATAGCTACACAGGCTGCACCATGTGCAGCTTCTTGGGTACTGGAAATTCTATTGTTCATCAACACATGGGTTCCTCATCAAATATCCACTCACTTGTGCCAGTACTTTTTTATGTCCTTGTGGACTTTTATATATAGGGAAAATAACTTGTCAGTTGAAATAGCAGATGGACTTAAAGCTCAAGCTTTAAATGCTCAAGCTTTAGGGCTGCATTGGAAGGATAAATTTCAGAACAACCAGTAGCCAGACACATTTGGAATCTTAAACATGGTCTCTCTACTATCAAACACAAGATGATTGATTGGGTCCTCTCAAATCCAAGATGTGGCAACAGGGGATGCATCTTGTTGCAAGAAGAGACTAAATGGATGCATATCTTACACATGGTCGAGCCAAATGGACTAAATTAAATTATGTCATACAGTATGAGTGTTTTTTAGTTTGTTAGTATTCTTATAGTCAGTACCCGTATAGTGTAGGATTTTTCTTTCTTTACTTTAGGTCTTATAAGTATATTGTCTCTGCAACTGTCTCTACACTAGTTACCTTTTTGATTTCCAAAGCTTTTGGAAGTGAGTTGGAGTTATTCCTGTAGCCTTATGGTGTGTCACTGGTGTGTACGCGATGGTCTCTATAGTAACCTGATCGATATCGACCAGGTTGGCCTGCATGCACGGGTGATGGACGATACCATTATCGTCCATACGTGACCGCACATCGCAGGTTGTTGGTGGGTTGGAAGGGATAAAATAATGTACGATATGAACGATAATGATATGATCGAAATCGTTAATGTTCATATCGAGCATTTCAATTGTCCCGTGTGTACACACCATTAGAATACATAATGTTTATTAATTTACCCTATTATAAAACATAGGGGCACTTTAAATTGAAATGTTTTGACACAGATTGTACTATAAGTTATACAATGTTCTTTACTCTTAGCAGCCTGGGCACTTTCAGGTATTATTGTTACAAAATTGTTATTATAGTGTCTTGCTGCCATTATGGCACAGGCTATGATAGATGTATTTTTTGTATTATCCTATTTATTATCCAGTTTTGTATCTGCATAGGAATGGAAAGCTGCCTCCCCGTGTGCCACCCATGGGGTCCTAGTGACGTCACCGCTGGTGAGATGTGCGCTCCATGGCGTTACCCCAGGTGCCCTCTTGGGTGGCGACAGTCTGTGAAAAGTGTTAAAAATGTATCAAAGGCACCAACAGTAATATAAACAAGTGGTGATGTCACCAGAACTTGGCGGATGGGACAGGGGGAGGTGGCTTTTACTAGGTGTTCTTCTGATCTATAAAGGTAAGATATTGTTTGTACAAAATTTTGAAATTAAATGAAACATTGACAAATGGACGCATGGATTAGCTATGTAGGTATTTTTCACCAGAGTTTACATTAAGATGCAAGTCCTGTGAGCGGCGCTGATTCCTACTGCAAGTTGTTTATTTACTGCTGCTGGCACCTAGGAGTGTATGCATTGCAAAGGAAAGAGTGTCGGCGATTGGTCGACAACTCACCATTACATTCCAAATTGTACTTCATTTAATTGAAGGGAATGCAACTTGACAACTCTGAGGCTGCAGTTGCATTTTTTTAAATCCATGTGTGCCGCTTGCACTACTTGGCTATATCTCCACGTCTACGCACATGACACACTGAGGGCAGTGCAAAAGATATGTGCAGTGAGTGCTGGATTATGCAATTGGTTTATATATATATATATATATATATACTGTGTGTGTATGTATATATATATATATATATATATATATACTGTATATATAAAATCACTTGTTTGTATTTATGTTCGTAATAAACTCGAGAACTACAGATCTGATTTTGATCGGGTTTTCATTGAAATGTTCCTTAAGATACTCCGAGTAACATAGGCCATACACACACAACAATTATTTCTTCTAATCAGGAAGCAATTACAGAGATAACTTACTGGGCTTTTTCCATCAGCAGCTCCTCATGTAATCTGGGGGGCGGAGCCTATTGGCCACATATTACTTTGAGTGTTAGCAGCCTGAGAGCTATTGCTCTTTCTCCAGCCCTCCCCTCTCTGCTGTCACATGGCTCCTCCCATCCTGCCTCCTCATTGGCTGGCTGCAGGGTTGAGCAGACCGGGTGGAAGGCTGCCCCGAGAACAAAAAGTGAAGCGTGACAATTGGCTCCTGTGACAATATGACACCACATTGGGACAGCAGCATGGCGATTGACTGTAACATGCCTTACCTAGCATGGCCGGGGCAGGTCCTGGCTCTGGTTAGCTGAAGGATTGTGAAACCATGTGGTAATGTAACCAGTTGTGGAGAGACAAGGGTGGCCCGAGAGACGTTTGTGTCTCACAAGCAGAGGATCCGACACAGCCACTTTAGCTAACCATCTCTGCCGAGGCCCAGAGCCCGTGCCCCATCACACCAAGTGTCCCATATGGTGACAGCTGTGTGGAGTGCTGGGAGAAGTTTGCGCGGAGGGTCTGTGCTGCATGGCTCTGCTGGCCTGTGCCTGGGAAGGCAGAGGAAGGACTGCCTGGAGCTCAGCACTGTTATTGTGGCTCTTCTGCCTGTCTGTTTCCCAGCATCGGCCATGCAGGATCTGTGCACTCCATCAGCCTCTTCCGTCCATAAACATCTGGATGTTTATGGACAGCTGCTGTTGCTGCATCCACCCAGCCCCCACCCATGTGCGCCGTCCTTCCCTCCCACCAAGTATGAGTCCCTGGGACCGCCACTGCTGCTAATTCCCCATCTGCTGTTTGGGGGTTGAGACGCTCGGAGCTCCGGACAAACTGGGATCTGCCTCTGGGAGACTTCTGTATCCAAAACTTACCAGGGAAACTCTACTGGGAACATCAGAGTGTGCACAGAGGAGCGGACATTCAGGGAGCGATCGGGAGTGCCTGGAGTACTGTCTCCTTGTCATCGAGTAAAATTAATAATTACTCGCTGATGAGTAGGCACTGCTAGTATATGTATAATAAAGTACATTTAAACTAATATTTTTATTGGCTATCTGAAAAAAGTTCCATGACAATCTCTTCTGACTGCCATGGTCTACTAATCAAGATGAAATACTGTAGCTTTTATTTTTACATGCAAATTTGTTGCATAGATATGGGTGTAAAGATATAGCAAGGACCAGTAGATCTGCTAAAGTATAGATACATGAGCTGTGTGAAACAAATATGGTACTTAGGCCCTGATTCAGACCCGGACGCTAGTGGCCGTTCGTACGTTCGGCGTACGTACCAAAATATGTTAATTTAAGCGCTCGCTCGTAATTTCGAACGCAGCTAAACTTCCTCCCCAAAGTCTACCGACCCCTCCTCTAGCTAACGAGCGAGCCAAATAGCGAGCGTACATCCCCAATGTGGCTTGCAGGGAACGCATGCACAAGTACAAACCGGAAGTGGGCCTGTCAGATTCCGATTACCTGCTCGTTTATTCGGCCTACCTCCCTCAATCGTATCATGGCAATCAATATATCAATGAGCTTAATTGCTCGTCACAAGTTTGTTTTTTTATTTTGACATGCAATAAACTTTACTCTTGTCCGTGTTTGTGTTTACCCGCAGAATACGTACGGCTTAAACATTCGCTTTTATTTGTCAAAATACATGTTTGAGGCAATTATCCATTTGTTTTCTGTGTTTTTACCCACGCATATTTTCCTGGGTTCATTTCTTTATTTAAATTAGCTTACGCATGTCACTGCATCAAGCCTATCATAACTCTCAATAGATTTGTGGCCCTGTCGAACACATGACTCATACACTAACCAATAGAATTGGTCCTGTTAATTACCCAAATACATTAGCCAATCAAAATTATTTACTGGTCTTTATTAAAATTGTTTTATTAAAAATACACCATTGCCATCATGAGAGCCTCGGCATTCACCAAGCGCGAGCTCCTGGTATTAACCGAGGTGATGGACAGGCGGATCACCAGCCAGCCTCCCCCCATCACCAATCGGGAAAAGCGTTCCGCATATGCGGAGGTACGTGGCCACCTGCGTTACTTCAGCTCATGCTGCCAGATCGGCCAGCTGGAGCGCAGGTGGTCCGACCTGCAACGTCGGACGCCCCGCTTGCTGGCATGCTTTCGCGTGCAGATAGCGGAAAGTAAGTTTATTTGACTTTATTTTTCATGTTTATCTTTGTGGCCCTAACTGCGTGTGCATGTTTTCTTGTATGGCCTGTTTATTCTTTGTACTCATATCTGCATGTGCATGTTTTCATGTATGGCCTGTTTATTCTTTGTACTCATATCTGCATGTGCATGTTTTCATGTATGGCCTGTTTATTCTTTGTACTCATATCTGCATGTGCATGTTTTCATGTATGGCCTGTTTATTCTTTGTACTCATATCTGCATGTGCATGTTTTCATGTATGGCCTGTTTATTCTTTGTACTCATATCTGCATGTGCATGTTTTCATGTATGGCCTGTTTATTCTTTGTACTCATATCTGCATGTGCATGTTTTCATGTATGGCCTGTTTATTCTTTGTACTCATATTTGCATGTGCATGTTTTCATGTATGGCCTGTTTATTCTTTGTACTCATATCTGCATGTGCATGTTTTCATGTATGGCCTGTTTATTCTTTGTACTCATATCTGCATGTGCATGTTTTCATGTATGGCTAGTTTATTCTTTGTACTCATATCTGCATGTGCATGTTTTCATGTATGGCCTGTTTATTCTTTGTACTCATATCTGCATGTGCATGTTTTCATGTATGGCCTGTTTATTCTTTGTACTCATATCTGCATGTGCATGTTTTCATGTATGGCCTGTTTATTCTTTGTTCTCATATCTGCATGTGCATGTTTTCATGTATGGCCTGTTTATTCTTTGTACTCATATCTGCATGTGCATGTTTTCATGTATGGCCTGTTTATTCTTTGTACTCATATCTGCATGTGCATGTTTTCATTTTTTGGGGTTCAACAATTAGCGTTTAACAAGGTGATGTTCTAAACTAACCTCAATTTGTTTTCCATCATTTAGGGGCAGAGCGAAGACTACAGCGTCATCGCCGTCAAAGACGGCGCTCTCGGCCCCTCTCCCCAACCCCCGGCCAAACATCCTCTCCCCAAAATACCCCCTCCTTCCCAGCCTGCCCAGACCCTGTCACACATCCCTCTGTGCTACTTCCCCTCCATCCCAATTCCCCCTCCCCTCCAACCACCCCTCTCGTGACTACCCCCTCGCCGGAATCGGGCATCACCCCTCCCACCTCGATGGGGAATTTGCCCACCTCCGAGGAGGACGAGGGAGTTGGTTCTGGGCCAGCCGTCATTCTTAACGGTATGTTTCCCTTTTATCCTTTTTTGTGGTTTAAAATGTGTTGATCTAATCCTGTGTCTGTGCCTTTTCCTTTTTTTGGCTTGTCAAAAGTTTTGTTATATCTCTGTTTGTCTTTACCTTTTACTGATGATTTCCCCATACACATATCCCACATGGCAAAACAGTCAAACTTGTCTAGTTTTTTTTATTTATTTATTTATTTATTTATTTTTTTGGTGTCCCTTTTTTGGGCCTTCGGTTTTTTTGCATAAATGTGCTTTTGGTCACACTATTGTCATTTTTGGATAGCTCTGTTTTGCTTGTTTTTTCTGGGTGATTATTAAATTATGTATTAAGCCCCACAATTTTCTAACCCACAGAGGACCAGAGGCGTTTGGCGGACCTAGCCGGGTGCGTCCAAGTGATGCAGGGCCACGTGATCGGCCTGCTGGTGGTCCTTGATCGTATGGCAGGGATCCTGCGTCCATAATTTTTTTATTTTATAGCCAAATTATTTTTCATAATTAAAAAGTTAAATTTTGAGTTCAGTCTCATTCCTTGTCTCCAAATCTTAGATTGTTTACACTTACATAAGTAGACTCTTGCAGCAAGTATGTGCAACTAATGTCACTAAGATTGTGTGTTGTTGATTTTTAGAAAACAGGCACATGAAACAGCTAACAGTAACAATCGGCTTGGGGCATTTTTTGGTTTTACATTTTTTCAATTAGTACATTTTACATGTTCCAATTTTGGGGGCAACCTGCTTAGACCGAGATTCCAAAGCATACTGATTCTACATAATACCTTTTGGTGTTGGTTTTGACCCAGAAAGCATATTTAAATATTGTGCAAATTGTGACATTACAGGATTAACCCTTAAGCAATTTTAACGTGGGTGAACCTGGTTACACTTGCTTGTAATGTTCAAGAAAATTTTGGAAATTACAAACTCAAAAAATGTATTCACCACATAACTAAAAAACCAACGTGTTGGCTCACAAACAATACACACAGTGATAACAAAATGTACAAACCATCAAACACCATATGAAAAAAGTAAAGAAAAATCAAGAACTGGTTGACGAATGAGCATGCCAACATGATTCCACAAATGTGGCGTTGCAATATTGGGTCCAGAATATATATCCCATGTGTCCCCATGAAGGTTTGTTTTGGGTAGCAGGAAGTAGTCATCGTTTCAGTCCAAAAGATTATGAAATCAAACAGAAGATGGGAAATAATAAACAAATTAATTAGATGGTCTCCAAAAATCCTTACCACATTGTGTCAAAGAACTTCTTTTGTGCCAATAATTACCTAAAATATCTGGCCACCACATCATCGCGTATGGCCCCCCCACATACTGACCTCCGACCTACCTCGGGGGGGCCATCCTCAGGCAAGGCATCCTCTGGCTGCATTGGGACACCACTCCTTATGGCGATGTTGTGAAATATCCCACACAGGACCACAATTTTCGAAACCATATCCGGCAAATACATGAGCTCGCCACCAGAGCGGTGGAGGCATCTGAATCGGCCTTTTAAAAGGCCGATACAGCGCTCCACCACTTGCCTGGTGGCTGTAACTGCGGAATTAAAATCACTTTGTGGCCCTGGTGTGGGAGCCAAATAAGGAGTGAGCAGCCAGGGCGTGCAAGGGTAGCCACTGTCTCCTGTGAAAAAGAAGTGACAACATCAGGATCACTGTGTATCAAGCTTAACATTGTTATGTACTAAAGGTCTCCACTTACCCAGAAGCCACGCATCACCAGCTTGTAGGTTGTCTAATTTTTGCCATATCCCTGATTGCCGGATGACGAATGAGTCATGTGCACTCCCGGGTAATTTTGCATTCAGGGACAGGATCTGGAGGGAGGCATCACATACCACCATTACATTCAGGGAGTGATAGTGTTTGCGGTTCCTAAAAATGGCCTCCAGCCGTGCTGGAGGCTGAAGTGGTATGTGAAAAATTAGTGTAAAATTAGAGAACAAAATTTAACAAAAAGAAGGATACCCAAATTGAACAAAAGGAAGACAGCCAAAAACTTACCAAAAAAAGACACGACAAATAAAAGAACCACACCAAACAAAGCGAACGGAAAGATAAACTCCAAAAGAACACTGAAAACAATGCCACACACCGCCAAATACAATTCCCGCCAACAATCCACTCCGACCAACGTAACCTCCAACAACCAACACCCGCCACCTAGACTCGACACGGCCAAAGCCATAAATAGTGTTTATTTTCCCGCTCAAATTAAGGAGGGATCATAGGAACGCACAATCAATGATGCGGATGAAAAATAAGGACGCATGTATAAATTCGTCACGACCATAAAAAAACGGTATGGTGTATTTCTTGTTTTGCTAGAAGAAATGGCTACAGACCAGGCAAACAATGGCCAAGAGGCGGCCGGTAAGTTTTTCAGGCATTTCCAAACCAGGATTATTTTGAAACATAATATAGTGAAAGTTTGCAAGGTAAAATTTCTCAACGTGTAAAAAAATAGGTGAGGAGGATGACATGGAAGAGGCTGCTGGGCCCAGTATTCCGGGCAAAGCAGGGAAAAAGAAAAGGCAGCCACAATTCACAAGAAAGGAGATGGAGGTTTTGGTTCAGAACTGTGTGGACATCCTGCCACAGGCAGACAGGAATATGGGCGTAAGCCAGAAGTGGAAAATGTGGGAGGAGATAGCCAGTGCTGTCAATAGGGTGGGTGATTATGTCCGTCTAGCCCGGGATGTCAAACGGCAGTAAGTAAAAACTTGACCCCCCTAAAACCAAAAAAATACAAAATGCAGGAATAATGGTTACTTTTTCACCCACAGATGGCAAGACTTCAAATATCGCCTGAAACAAAAAATGTCGGACAGGGCTAGGCATGCAAGGGGTACAGGTGGGGGTCCCACCCCTGTGTCATTGGAGTTGAATGATTTGGAAGAGCTGGCACAGGGGTGTGTGCAGGCTGTGGAGGTGTTTGGCGTGTCCAACATGGATACAGCCATGCCAGACTTTGCGGCTCCTCATGTTGTCCCAGGTAAATGTTGTGATGTAACCAACTCTGAAATGTTATTGTGACAATATGTAGATTGTAATGTTCCTCTTTTCTATTTTTTCTCACAGAGACACAGGCGGATGAGTCTGCTCCAGAGGGGAGCCTTGGCCGCCGAATTTCTGCTGGCTCTGCAAGGGAGGAACCAGTACATCCGGCTGAGGAGCCTGCAGAAGCCAGTCTTGGGCAATCCCCCTCGCAGGCAGTGGCACTCCTCACAGAACTCAATTTTAAATCGGATTCCCATACGGGGATTCTGCAGAGGATGGACACCAGTCTACTACGGGTGGCTGAGGCCCTGGAGCAAAATGCGGCGGCCAACGTGACCATTGGTCAGGCCCTGGCTGAAAATACCAGGGCCAACATCCGAATTGCCAATGCCCTGGAGCAGCTCATTCGTCAGCACATGGTGGAGCCGACCTCCCTTCCTGCCGGAACATCAGGATCCTCCACCTCTGGCACAACAACAGCCATTCCTCCAAATGTGCCTAGCCCTGTGCCTAGTCCAGAGGCCACAACATCTGCCTCTGGACAGGCCAGCCAGAGGACAACCCGGAGCCGGTCTGGCGCCCACCCTACCCCAGCCAAACAGGGAAAGAAACGATGACAGCACTGGCTACTTTGCCCACATACCTTCTGTGCTTGCCCCATATTCCTTTCTGGCCAAAACTTCCCTCTCCTTTCTTGTGAATTGTTTTTATATTTTTTTTCGATTGTGTGCCATAAATATAATTTTTTCCGCAAAAATGTGTCCAATATTAGTGGGTAACAAGGACCCCAAAAATGTACATGACAATGCACATGATTTGTTTAAAAATGTGTTTGGCAAATAAAACATACAAATTGTTCACAACTGTATTGTGACATTAATTTACAATTGTTTTATAGTTAATTCTGGCACACAAGGTAAAAACGAATTCGGAGTTTGGGACTTGCAAAAAATCAAGGGTTAAAACAAACTGTTACTTTAAAAAACACTTTGGAATAAGTGTATTTCAAAAAACCAAAAAAAGGCAAAAGGTTACAATACACACAAAGATGAATACAATCTTGTTACAAAATGCAAAAATACTAACCAAATTGTAAAATACATTACTACCAAAAAACGCTAATTGATTGTGTAATCCAGAAATTAGCAGCCGAGATTTTCAGCTGCGTACGGTTTTGTGCTATTACAAAGTGAAACCCCCAAAAAAAACAAGCTGGTTTTCAATCCAAAGTTGATTGTTTATCTGACAAGCCGTGAAAAATCGATGCAACATCGTGGAGGCCCGGGCAAAAGGACAAGGCCATCGCCATTGTGGTCGAGTCAGCCAGACCCTAAGCTGTGCGAGCAGTTTGAACGGAAAGAGGATCAGCCAGTGACGTATGAGTTGGTACGAACACATTGGACGTTCGCATGAGCTAATTTATGTACGCCCCAAAAACGCCTCGCCACGCCTGCGTTTTTCCATCTCCACCCCTGTCACCGGCCAAAAACGGCCTGTTTTGTCAATCACATTTGACATGTCACTTCCTGTTCGCAATTTGCTGAACGAGTGAAAAAAAGCTCGCAATCTGCCGTACGCACATGTGCAGTGTTACACCGACGCATGCGCGCTTTCTCAACATCGGAACGCAACGAGCGTACTGCTGTTAACGAGCGGCTCTGAATGAGGGCCTTAATCCATCAACAGTCCCACTTACTGCAGTTAGCAGAACAGTGGAGTTCCATGCTAGGGACCTCTGCTGTTTGGAAAGACTGACCCCAATTAGCAACACTTCTTTACCCTATGTTAAAACCAGAAGAAAGGAATTTTCAAAACCAATCTAAGAAGCAGCGGCTTCTGTAAGCCGCTGCTTTCCGGCGTGTTGGTGGTTTATATTTAAAAAGGCATCCGCAGTCAGTGTAAAGCCTGGTGTGCTCAACACTGACTGCGAGTGCCCTTTTAAATACTCACTTGCAACCAGCCGAGAAGCAGCATCTTACAGAAGCTGCTGCTTCGTAAAATCTCCCCTCTGACTCTAATCAATCAGTGACCGTGTTTGAGACTCACACAACAGTTTGAATTTTAATTTTCCCCGGCTGCAACTATTCAGATCTCCACCTTCACTCATGTCGGGTAGGGAATGTTGTTTGAAATAGAAATATTACTTAGAAACACTTTAAAACTCACCAAATTCTAGAATAGATTTTCCACTAGAACTTTGTTTATTAGGAATATAACTTCTGGAACGCCTTACAGTTCATACTCTTCATTCTTAGTCTCACTGTCTTGATTATATTATGGATAACAAGATATTAGGCAACATGTCCTTCTCATCAACATGAGGTTGGCCTGGGGAGTGTTACCACCTTATACCTGAGTGACAGCATGACCTGGACAAGGGCCAAAAAAAGGAATTAGAATCTGCATAATCCAGTGAGCCAGAAGAAGGGTGGCTGTGTGACAACCCAGGCAGTCATAAACTACCATGTAGAACCCTGAAACATTGTACAATTCTTGGGAACCAATCTGACACTGGGGATTGCTCCATCTTCATACATCTCCCCACCAACAGATTCATGTATATGAAATTGTTCTGTTAAGTTTTTCCTTTTTGTTTATAAGAAAAGTATTTGCCTAAGACTATCTTCACATATCATTCTTATTAATTGTGTTTGCATATTACTTAAGCATTTTGAGTATATTTCTCATATTAAACTTAATTTAATAAGATTGGTCTCTGTGATTCTTATCAGATCAATTTTGCCTGTAGATTCAGCTAATCCATGTTACATAACTGTACTACAGATTATTATTTGGGTAATGATAACTGCAAATTAATTGTAGTTGTATGGAGGATTTAAGGCTTTCTATGGGCAGTGAATAGCTCCTGAATCATCCTTAAGTGGAGGCAGAACCAGAGAATTAATGGTGAGTGGGAGTGATACTGAGGAGTGTAATCATTTCTGTAGTCAGACCAGTTGGTTGTTTCTTTGATTAACATTAAGTCAGTCCCATGTCACGAAGTCTCAAGTGAGTTCTGAACTTGACAAAGTTACGTACAGCATTTAAATATTGGAGTATTTTGGAACCAAGGCTGTGACACTCACAAATAGCAAAATATTTTGGATAAATTTTATTTTCAATTCATAGTGACTTTCCCTCCTTCCTTCTGTCCTTTGCTGTCAGG
This sequence comes from Taudactylus pleione, assembly GCA_031769625.1. NCBI lineage: Eukaryota > Metazoa > Chordata > Amphibia > Anura > Myobatrachidae > Taudactylus > Taudactylus pleione. The sequence goes on from JAUIMM010000161.1 coordinate 12,342,204, forward strand.
CTAGTGTTTTTTTGAAAAGGGCACCCAGGACTAGGGTGGCAGAATAACAGGGGTGGTAGCTATTATGAAATAGAAAATTACATTATCTGCAGCGGAATGAGCCTCATCCAACACATAAAAGCAAATAGTCCTTTTCTTAGATTTATTATAGTTCTAGAACTACAAAGATATTATATGTTTATTATATTATTATTTATCCTCTATCCTCATCTAATATGCTCAAAACCAATTAGCTGAAATTTTGCTGCAACTTGCTTAATATGACTGAAAAAGTTGTGGCTGAGATGTTTTCCTATTCATTTAGAAATTCATGTGAAGTTAACATGGCTGTCATTGATGGTTAACACAGCTTTTAGTTTGCAGCCTGAGTAGAGGGTCAGAAGTAGGGGGGGGGGATCATTATTTTAAAGTAGCAATGTCAGTACTTGTTGCCGAACCTCTGGTATACCCCAGGTAAATGCACTTGGAGTTATTTAAATAGCATAATTTCACAATAATTATGTAATTTTTCAATAAAGTTTCTCTTAAAAGCTCATAAAAAAGTGAATTATGTGGGACATGTATTTTGGGGTGTCGTATAGATGGGAAATGAGTGTTTGAACTTGCAGATGGAAGTTAAACAAGTTTTTTAGTTAAAGACACTATGGGGTAAATTTATTAAAGTGAGAGATTTTAGAAGTGTAGATGTTGCCCATAGCAACCAATCACATTCTAGCTATTATCTTCTAGAAGGTGCTAGTTAAAAGTACAGTAGAATCTGATTGGTTGCTATGGGCAACATCTCCACTTCTAAAATCTCTTCCTGTAGTAAATAGACCCCTAAGTTTCTATAATTTTTTCACTGTGAATAAAAAAGGTAAATATCAGCCAATACGGTGTAACTGCTCTACACTGAGATCACTAAGTACAATAAGAATCCATATTAGGTTTTACTGATATTGCTAATTACCATTAACATATTCATGATCGGCACCTTCTACTAAACCTAGATACTGTATACTTAAATAATGAAGTAATTAATTCAAGGTATTCATTCAATAAAACATAGGCAAGAAAATCTATTTTAATCCCTGTTCTCAGAAGAGTGCAGTCATAAACATTATTCTTATTTCAAACAACATAATAATAGTACTAGTAATAATAATAATAATAATAATAATACTAATAATAATTGTAATAATAATACTAATAATACCATTACTAACTACTGGTAATGTAAATCGTATAAAAAAATATAAGGTTAAATAAATATAAGGTTACTAAAAAATATGACTAGTTCTCTAACTCTCATGAATATTTCTTGCATGAGTAATTGATCCGCAGTATTTTATATACCTACTGCCTGAAGGCACTATACATAATTAATATGCTCTAGAGAAGCTTCAACGAATGAAATGGTTCGTATGTGATTGATAAGAGCTATATTTTTATGATTCATTGGGTGAAAACCAAATTTATTAAGGTGAGTTTTGTAATTTAAATGTATAGATTTCTAATTTATTTTTGCTGGTCATATGAAACTGCAAAGTATCTTCAGCATTCAAATGCCACACCATGATGTAATTTAATTACCAATAGGTTACAAAAAATGTGATATCTGCTGATGTTAAACAAATTTAAATTCTTCAGTGTGGTAAATGGCAGTAAGCAGCTTGGCTAATGGAAAAATTAAACTGGTAACAGTGTTTTCTCAAGACTGCAATACATTGTCCAAGTAATAAATATGGACGGTAATTTGTGAACATCTGAAGTCAAAACAGATTTATAAAATAGTAAATAATAATACAATGTTACATCTTCTCTGTAAGATTAGGATGTGGTTTCCCAGTGATGTAAATCATTTTAGCAGATGAATGTTATAATTACACTGGCATGCAAAAGCTTACTTCGTAAAAGAAAATATACTGGGTATGCAATATCCAAGAGCTGGCGTGATTCCGGCAATATTGTCATTAGATTTAAAGCAGCAATTAATTTGAAGACAACACCAGGGTGTATATTTGCTAAAGGGGGAGTTTTCAGGAATGGAGATGTTGACCATAGCAACCAATCAGATTCTACATAACATTTAACTAGCACCTTCTAGAAGATAATAGCTAGAATCTGATTGGTTGCTATGGGCAACATCTCCACTTCTAAAAACTCTCACTTTAGAAAATATGCTCCCAGGTTGGAACCCCACTATTTGGTGGTACTATCCTAAACCTTTCTGGGATAAGGTGATCTACATATTCAGAGAGATTTTGCACTATGAGGTTCCAGATTTTCCTAGTTTCTGGCTCTTAACTCTTGCCCAGCGTTGTTGCATGAGATTCCACCATGCCAAGCCGGGCTTTCTCTGACATGGTTGCATGTGATGTGAATGTGTCTGAAAAGCCCCCCACCCAGGTTTTGGAAAGTAATTTTCCAGGAGACACCAGGCTCACACTGCCTCACAAGCCCCTCTTGACCTGCAGCTCTGCCTACAGCCTTCTCTTTATCTCCCCAGCTATGGCTGCAGGAAGATTCTCTTCCTGCAGGCCAAAGTCTGATGGCTCACTGCAGCAGGCGGTTTCCCGTGGCCACAGTGATTGGTGATCCTGACAGGATAGCCCACCCAAGGCTGTAGGAAGACAATCGACAGTATATAGTGCAATAACTTTTTAGATAGAAAATTGTATGTAATAATAATTTATTAATGATTTGCTTTAAAAACATAGAGTAATGAACAACAGGTGTATTGTATAAATAAGCTCTGATGTAGAGCACAAACGAAATAAAGTTAGCTTAAATATAAAGCAATTAAAAATAAATATACTGCAGATAAAAACAGTGGAGGGACCCATACCAGATTAGGGGGTACAAACAGCATTATAGTGCAGACAGAGTGCCCAGAATTCCCATGTATGACTCACAATTGTAGTTCCACTGGAAACAGGGTCCTATAGTACAGCATGCAGTACTGATGCATTTCAAGCATATATGCTCTTCCTCTGGCAATGCATGCTGGTTGTCCTGTAGCTGTATTTATATTGTCTGTTTTGGTGCCTTTTTCTGGACTTCTGGTCCATACTAGACTGAAAATTCTGTTTTTTCCAGAAGTCATCATTTGTTGCATTGCCGGACTGGAACTGGTTGATTCGATACTGTCTCTGCTTGTGGGTGGCTTGGGTTGGATCAGGGGACATGTTTTAGAGCAGTGGTTCTTAAACTCGATCCTCAGGACCCCACACAGTACACATTTTCCAGATCACCCAGCAGGTGCACAGGTGTAGTCATTACTCATTGCATATTTAACAAGATCCACAGTTGGGGCCAATTATTTCACATGTGATTCTGTGAGGAGACCTTGAAAACATGCAATGCTTGGAGTCCTGAAGACCGAGTTTGAGAACCTGTGTTTTAGAGCATGTCTTTCAAAAGATTTTTAACGTGCATGAAGTCTATTTTAGCAACGGACCAGAAGTTGTCGCTACTTCCGGTTCCTGTTAAGTAGATATTATGGGAAACATATGTAGATAATACTTCTGCCTTTTAGACTGATTTTGTTTATTGAGTAAATTGTCATCAAGGTATTCTTATGGTATGTAATAAACAAAAACATAAGTTAGTAAGATTAAATAAATGTATAGGGCTAAATGTGAGCCAGTGCCTCTGTGGGAATACATGCGATTATGCCAATATTTTTAAAGCAGCAAGCATGTTAAAGGCTAAACCAAGTTGGTTTAGCCTTTAATGTGCTTGCTGTTTTAAAAATACGGGCATACTTGCATGCATTGCTGCAGCGGCAACGCCTCACAGTCTATTACATTTAGCCCCAAGACAGAAATAGAATACGTAACAAAAGTAAAAGTGATTCTTGGGGGTATACTGTATTTACTAATGTTTGCTTTTGAGTTTTGAGTGATTTCACATTCGATTTGCATTCGGTTTTCATTAGATTTTGCCTTTGGAGATTTACTAAAGGCAAAACCAAATGTCAATCGAACATAAAACCGAATCCCACTCAAATCCCACTCAAAATTGAACATCGGCAAACATTGGTACATAGACCAACATACAAATCCCACATTTACTTATATTTGATATTTGAAAAGGAACACCAAATCGAACTCAAAATCGAACTCAAAGAAGCACAATAATAGACCTGCTTCATGCTGGCAATTTTAGCATGAGCAGGTATGAATTACACAGATACATGCAAAGATCAGTGAGATCCGTGCATGTTTTTGTATGTAGAAAGTTTGTAAAGTGTTAAAATAAAAAATAAAAAAATGATGTGGGCCCCCCCCCCAAAAGCACAACCAGCACCAGGCTTTTCTGAGCTGGGCCTGGTTTTGAAAATATGGGGGACTAAAGACATAGGGGTCCCCTGTATTTTGCACAACCAGCACTGGGCTCAGTGAGCTGGTTCTGATTTTGGAAATACAGAGGACAAAGATGTAGGGGTCCTCCGTATTTTCCAAAACGAGCACCGAACTCTTTCAAGCAGGGATGTAATGCCATCCATTATCAGATCTCTAGTTTTGCCTATGTTAAGGAAGGATTCTTTCACTCATAATTCCATGTGCCGAAATGTGTTGGCAGCCAGGAGGGACATCACCATCTATGCCAGATGATTGAGAGGAATGGACATACAGATTTGAGGAAATCCAGACTACCTCTCTGCTTAAACATCAATGCCCATATTTTCAACTATCTGGTAATACAGCCACCCAGCAATTTAGCCACTGTTCTTTTTGTATTATTCTATGGGCCAAATGTAATAGGGTGAGAGTTTAGAAAAGTGAGAGTTTCTGACACTTTTTAAACTTTGCCAATGTAATAGAGTCCAAAAACAAAGTAACAGAGCGAACTTGCATGTCTTTTTAGACTTAGAAAACTCTCACGATTTAAAATCTCATTCAGATGTTTTCCCATTTTGAAGATAAAACTCAACCAATGTGAGAGTTTACTGCTAAACTCTCACATTTTCTAAACTCTCACCCTATTACATTTGGCCCAATGTGTTTTATGTTTTTCATGTTTTTATATTAGTAGGTTATTAAGTCAATAAATAGTGTATGCTTTATACCACATCTGGTTATTATTATGTGCAAGCTACCAGACATATATACATAATCTCAACATCAGTTGGTTCGTAGTTTCTGTATATCCCCTATTTACACAGAACATTTATTGGGTATCCATACCAAGTTAACGCACTCAATTAAGTTTTCAATTTATTATCTTCCTAATTGCATTACGGTCTCGGGTAGACCAAGAAATCAGTTATAGAGCTGCTCTCCCCATCATGTAGCACTGTGAGTACTCCCCCAAAATGTTTGCTTTTAAAGGTCCCAGCAAGCCTCCCCTGCATGCTGGTACTTGGAGAACCACAAGTACCAGCATGCAGGGCATTAAGGCCCACTGGTACCTGTATTTCACCTGCAAAAGAAATATTAAAATAAACACAAGACACACAAACCATGAAAGTAGAACTTTATTACACTCCCACTCCCACATACTCACCTACAATCCCTGTAAACATCTTCTTATCCATATACGTCTTCCTAAAATAAAAATACACAAAGTCCTGACCCAAGGACATAAGTACCGTCCTCAAAGGTATGTACTTCATGAAAATCAGCTCAGCCTCTGCATTTCACTTAGAAATGCATGAGCTGAGCAGACATTGGCTGTGAGAGGCAAGCCTCTCTCTAAAGGTTACCTAGCAGTTCAATGGTGAGAACCGTTCATTGGCTGAGAGAGGTGGACGCTCGCTTCTCTCAGCCAATGAACATTCAGCCCATGCATTTCTAAGTGAAATGCTGTGGCTGAGCTGACATTCCGGAAGTACCATCCTTAGAAGATGGTAATTATGTCCATGGGTCGAGAATTTGTGTTTTTTATTTTAGGAAGACGTGGATGCCTACATGGAGAAGAGGACTTGTACAGGGATTGTAGGTGAGTATGTGTGAGTGTAAATGGGAGTACATCTCAGGGTGGCATACAGTATCATTGTCAAGTTCTGAAAAAAAATAGAGTATGGGGACAGTGGAAATTATCGGGGGACAAATGTAACCAGGAGATATCAGTGATATCTCTTGCTTTTCAAGAATAATGGATAACCCTGGCACTGATTTTCTACAAAAATAGGTTAAAATCTTAATTTTTATCTACTTTTGTACAAATTAAGTGATGATGAATAGACTCCATACACTTTACCTGGACTTCCAGAAGCATTACCCCCACCCACCCCTTCTCCTGGTTATTATCGATTTAGTTTAGTGTCTACATTGTTGAATACTTATAGCACACAGATTTGGTGCCAGACTACACCCTATGGACAGACCTTGCCTTATTATCCTTTTCTTACTATATTTTGATACTGTACATGCCTGCTGATTCTTTGATTCTTTGCTTTCTACCCATTACCTAGATGTCATATTTGTGAGGAGGTTATAGACTGATAGACAACCTGTATGATTTCAGATGTCAGATATTGTATGCCTGTGCTTACACTCAATTTTAAGTTGTAGTATTTAATCGTTGTATGTTCATTATTCAAAATTAATCATTATAACAAAAAAGGTTGCAAAAAAAGTGATATTTGTTGTTGTTTGGATGTTAATGTTTCTGCTCTGAGGTGCTTCATTTAATTCTAATTGGGGTTTTTCTCTCTGGAGATAATGATGGATTAATTATATATATAATGATTATCTCAGTGCAGTTATTTTCAAAAGCAGAAGTTGATTACAAGGAAGAAATAAGAGGATCCCTTTGAAATTAGGCGGTTAATAGAGTGGTTAACAAATGATTGGGGAAGTATTTCTATCAAATAAAGGATGCATCTCTACAGTGTGTATATTGTTTTACAGTTCATCGTACACATATTGCAGAGTATATCTTGCATGTGTTTGTGGTACCCTGGGTGTTGTAGTAGGCACAAATAAGTAAGGTGTAGATGGTACCTTATGGCTGAGACATCAGCTCCAGCAAATATTCCTTATCCTTTAGCAATGATTCCACAAGATTTATCTACCTCAGGCTGTAGCAGAGAGGATAGCCCCATACACGCAGTGAAATTATATAATGTGACAGCCTCTGTAACTAGAAAAATCAAGTATATTTGAATGAGCTTGCAGCACAAATAGGAATATAGCAAGTTCAACAAAGTAGTTAGCAATACAGTATTGGATAGGCAATGGGCAATACCTCTTTCCAATAGTGAAACTGGCTTCTTGCTCTTCGCTGCTGCATCATCCCTTTGTCTATAACTACAAAAAAGGCAACTTTTAGGTTGTCTCAAAATACTATACTTTAAACACATATTAACCTTTGCGATATACAGTAATAGCAAGAATTTAGCAGATTTAGAAAAACCTCAAAACTGTTCAGTAATTTACTTTAAAGTGCCCACAAAGTTTTGTGGTAGGAGTACTCTGTTGATGGATGATCACTGATCTTTAACATGCATGTATTTGTAATACACAATTGGTAATAGCAATAAACTTAGCATCTAATGCTGTTCTTCCCTGATTCCAGAGCGCAATAGCTTTGGATTTCCAATGAAAGGGCATAATAAACAGTTCTACTTGCAGTGTATCCCAATTATCTTCAGCACTGCATAGTAGTAAAAGCTCAAACCAAAAGTGAGCTAACTAAGTGAAAAAAAAAGTGAGTTAACTAAGCTGAGCATTCGCACAAAATGACTACCACAATTTACACTGACAAGCTCAAGCACTGTTTCTCTAGTAGCTCAAACAAGATGAATATCACACTGTTTACTCAAACCCAGTCTCTTGCACAAGTCAAGATTATACAGTACATGAAATATAGCAGATATCAGTATCTCTCAGTATCTGTCAATAATTCTCAGTAGCTCTCATACACTCTCACAATAGCTCACATAGCTCTGTAACAGTTTCAGTAGCTCTTAAACAGTTCTTAATAGCTCCTAAAAAAATTTCAGCAGTGCTGCAGCTCAGTAGGGATGTCCACTAATCTTAACTGCAGCTCTCAGTGCTGACGCACAGTTTCTGGCTCTCAGTTTCAGTTGGCACTTCTGCAGTGGTCAATTAGCACACCACTAGCAGGTATTAAGTGACTTCTGTCATCTTACCATTTCAGCAAAAATGCTTTGCCCAGTATTTTGTCTCTAACAGCAGAACTGCAGCAGCTCACCCCACTCAGCTCCTCGATATCTCCCGGTCTCCACTGCACATGTGAAACCACAAATACACTTTCCTGTTGCTGACTTGTCTCAGTCAATGGCTCCATCTGGTGGAAGCCTCCTATATCACAACATCCTTTGACTAGTGTCAGAGCAAGGGGTATCACATCTTCATGATCTGGAACTTAATATAAGAAATAAAGTAAAAAAGTGCACACAAATAAACAGGCCTCTAGGGACTGCCTGTCCATTATGTGACTAGTAGTGAGCACTTCCAATGGGAAGCCACTGCCACTACCAGGCTGTAACTGAGGTGGCAGATTTTACTGCCTAATATCTGCCACTAGAGATCACTCTTTCTTTGAACAATGTAGCCACAGATATACCTGTCAGGAGATGTATATTTTTTGATTGCACTAGTTCTGAGCAAAGATCTGTGCTGTTGATGATTGATAGTATATATATTTGCAGTGTCCAAAAAAATTTGTCACATTTTTGCCAATCAGTAATAATAAAAAAAAGAGTTCAGTACAAATATGACAACCCCTGGCAGTACTAAATATCACATAGCATTCAATGGTTTGGGGTTTGAATATGATTATGATCTGCTTATTTCTAGTTCCCATAACACTTTTTACTTGATAAACTACTTTTTCCCTTCCTAATACATTTGACAACTTTACAATTGTCAGTAAAATATGCAGACATCAGTAGAAGGTTGGCACCATTGATTGAGAACACAGAACGAGACATGCACTCTTTAACGTCTGAAAGCCATCTGAATGACCCCCAATATGTTTTCTTAAAGTAGAAGGAGTTAACAAAATTACAAATAATAGTCAAAAAATAAATTGAAGTGTAAGGGGTCTATTTACTTAGCAGTGTTAGGAGACAGAGTGAAAAGTGATAAGAAAGTGATAAGGTGCCAGCCAATCAGCTCCCAACTGTCATTTTTCAAACACAGCCTGTGAGATGACAGTTGGGAGCTGATTGGCTGGCACCTTATCACTTTCTTATCACTTTTCACTCTGTCTCCTAACACTGCTTAGTAAATAGACCCCTTAGTTTTAAAAGTGTTCTTTTTACTTTCACCCATTTCCAGTGTTGCAGTATTTAACTAAAATGTATGATTTTTTTCACTGAGGTTTAATAATAGTCCCGAAGGTGTTTTCATGACCTATTCATCTGAAAGAGAGCTCTCAAATGAAGTGCTTCTTATCTACTACATTTCGAGCAGAACACAGTGAAGTGACCATCATCCAAATGAAGTAGCTAATGAGATATGCCATTAAATTTTAATTAGAGTGTATGCAATTAGCGGTAAATGATTACATCATATCATAGAAGGGACAAAAAATATATAAGTTCTATTAATCAAACATGATCAAGCTATCCATTCATTTTACCTGTTATCAGAGATGAAAGATGGACGTCTATTGTAAATGGGAGTGATGTGTCAGTCCCTTCAGTTTTATAGCATACACCATGTCTAATTAAAAATAATCTTTGTATTTTTATGTGCATGTTTTTTTTGTCAAGCAATAACAGTAACAAACCACAACACACTTTCGTGAAATATATCAACTATTCCATAGCATGATGGCAAGTTAAATACGTCAGTATGTATACAATATTTAGGACTAAGGACCTGATTCAGAGATGTACGTTCATCAAATGATGAACATACATCTCTGATGTCTCTGGGTCTGCGCCTGCACAGGACCTGTTTTGCGTATGTGCAGAACGGGTCCTGCGCTTATGCTTGCAGACACCCCCTAGGCGTTTGGGAGGTGGAGTAGTGGCGTGGCTGGTCACCGTTCCCGGAACTGGGGGGTGTCGCCCCCCGTTTTCTGGGAGGGATGAGGCCAGGGCTTGCGTCTGCGGAAGCAGATTCCAGTCTCCGGTCAGACTGCTGGAAGCTTAAACCTGACCAAAGGAGCAACGAGATGGTTGCGATGGTGATCCCAGTCTGTGACATTGGTTGCAATGCTGGGATTGCAAATGCAGCAAGGAGGTGTGTGACACATGGACGGATTTGCACAGCTGCTTGTGCGTGGCTCTGCAAATCTATCCTTCTCTGATATAGGCCCAAAAGGCCGGATTCAATTAGCCGCAAAATGCAGAGATCATCGAAAGCGCAATGAATTCGCCTCATTTGGGTGTTTTAGGGCAAAGTTTTTGCCTGCTTGCTCAATGTGCGCACCCATTTCTCGCCCTATTCAATTGTAAAACAGGTCAAAAACACATATGGGCGAATGCATTGAATAGCGTAACTGGCAAAAAAGGTCAGTTTTTTTGGGGGAAAATCAGTCTGTACCTCCAATAAAGCCTAACTACCCCAGGGAATCATTATAGAAGCATATTATTAGCCATAATCAATGTAATTAGGGATCTTATATTGAGTCAAAAGGCTGTTTTATACATATTTGCATAAGTGTGGAAATTATATTAAGCAATGTCTTTTATGAAAAATAATTGCTGTAGTTAAATTGGGGGTACATGTAAATGGATACTAGTATATTTGGGGTTTGTAAAGTGCATAATAAAAAAAAAAATACACCTGCTGCAGCCTCCGGCAATTCTAAAATCACCTGTCCCATCCATAGAGCACCCCAAAATGCCTGTCCCAGTACTTTAACCCAATTTTCAAACAGTTTTTGCATTTTCATCCCAAAAATGGCATGTCTTTTTTAGGGGGTATTTATAATTTTTTATAAAATTTTTTGCCTAATTAATCATTAGGGGGCGTGCCCAAAGGGTTCTGAACCCACTTTTTCACTCAAAAATAGGGATTTTGCACTTCTTTTCTCCTGCCTTTTGGTGGAGAAACTTTTTCAACTGTTTTTGCCTATGGAGTTTTCGCCTAGGCGAGAACGTCCTGAAATTGAATAGGGCGAAACTTCGGAAACAGATGAAAACTGATCGCAGCTTTTCGCCTCTTTTTGAGTCCGAAAATGAAACAAGGACATAAGAAGTGACATTATCTGTGAATTCCATCTGGCACCATAAATAACTAGGGATTAACCCCTCTGCAACCATATTTGACTAAATTGGAAATGGATCATAATAAGTAGATCTCAGTGACAACATTTCACTGTGTGGACTAGGGGTGTGCACCGGCCACTTTTCGTGTTTTGTGTTTTGGTTTTGGATCTGGATCTTTCTTCGTGTTTTGGATCTGGATTGGTTTTGCCAAAACCACCCTTCCGTGTTTTGGGTTCTGGGTTTTGTGTTTTGGATCTGTATTTTTTTGAAAAAAAGCATAAAAACAGCTAAAATCACAGAATTTGTAGGTTTTTCTGCTCCTATGCTATTATTAACCTCAATAACCTTAATTTCCACTCATTTCCAGTCTATTCTGAACACCTCACACCTCACAATAGTGTTTTTATGTCCAAAAGGTTGCACCGAGGTAGCTGGATGACTATGCTAAGCGACACGAGTGGGCGGCACAAACACGTGACCCATCTAGGAGTGACACTGCAGTGGCAGACAGGATGGCAGTTAGAAAAACTAGGCCCCAAACTGTACATAATGCAAAGAAAAAAAGAGGTGCAAGATGGAATTGTCCTTGGGCCCTCCCACCCACCCTTATGTTGTATAAACAGGACATGCACACTTTAACAAATCAATCATTTCAGCGCCAGGGTCTGCCACACAACTGTGGCTGAAATGATTGGTTCGTTTGGGCCCCCACAAAACAAGCTGGCAATTAATGTGTCCCTGCACAAACTGGCTCTACGGAGGCAAGATGTCATCCTCATCCTCCTCATCCACCGATTCCTCACCCTCTTCAGTGTGTACATCCTCATCCTCACAAAGTATTAACTCGTCCCCACTTGAATCCACCACCACAGGTCCCTCTGTACGTTCTGGAGGCTGGTCTCCCTGGAAGAGCTGATAATTCATTTTGATGAACATCATCTTCTCCACATTCTGTGGAAGCAACCTCCTACGCCTTTCGCTGACAAGGTTCCCGGCTGCACTAAACACTCTTTCGGAGTACACACTGGAGGGGGGGGCAACTCAGGTAAAATAGAGCCAGTTTGTACAGGGGCCTCCAAATTGCCTCTTTTTCCTGCCAGTACAGGTATGGACTGTCTGACATGCCTACTTGGATGCTGTCACCGATGTAATCCTCCACCATTCTGTCAATGGTGACAGTATCATATGCAGTGACAGTAGACATGTCAGAAATTGTTGCCAGGTCCTTCAGTCCGGACCAGATGTCCAAACTTGGTCCTGCCTGCCCTGCATCACCGCCAGCGGGTTGCTTAGGATACCTAAGTTTTTTCCTGGCAGCCCCAGTTGCGGGAGAAAATGAAGAAGGAGCCGTTGACGTGTCACGTTCCGCTTCAGCTGACAGTGTGTTCACCAGCAGGTCTTTGCACCTCTGCAGGCTTGTGTCGGCCGGAAAGAGAGACACCACATAGGCTTTAAACCTAGGATCGAGCACGGTGGCCAAAATGTAGTGGTCTGATTTCAACAGATTGACCACCCTGGAATCCTGGCAAAGCGAATGAAGGGCTTCATCCACAAGTCCCACATGCCGAGCGGAATCGCTCCGTCTTAGCTCCTCCTTCACTTTCTCCAGCTGCTTCTGCAAAAGCCTGATGAGGGGAATGACCTGACTCAAGCTGGCAGTGTCTGAACTGACTTCACGTGTGGCAAGTTCGAAGGGCTGAAGAACCTTGCACAACACGGAAATCATTCTCCACTGCGCTTGAGTCAGGTGCATACCCCCTCCTTTGCCTATGTCATAGGTGGATGTATAGGCTTGTATGGCCTTTTGCTGCTCCTCCATCCTCTGAAGCATATAGAGGGTTGAGTTCCACCGCGTCACAACCTCTTGCTTCAGGTGATGGCGGGGCAGGTTCAAGAGTGTTTGCTGGCGCTCCAGTCTTCGGCACGCAGTCGCTGAATGGCGAAAGTGGCCAGAAATTTTTCGGGCCACCCAAAGCGTCTCCTGCACGCCCCTGTCGCTTTTCAGAAAATTCTGCACCACCAAGTTTATTGTGTGAGCAAAACATGGGACGTGCTGGAATTTGCCCAGATGTAATGCCCGCACAATATTGGTGGCGTTGTCAGATATCACAAATCCCCAGGAGAGTCTAAGTGGGGTAAGCCACTGGGCGATGATTTCCCTCAGTTTCTCTAAGAGGTTGTCGGCGGTGTGCCTCTTACTGAAACCGGTGATACACAGCGTAGCCTGCCTTGTAACGAGCTGGCGTTTCTGAGATGCTGCTACTGGTGACGCTGCTGCTGTTGCTGCGTAAGGTGATACATCTACCCAGTGGGCTGTCACAGTCATATAGTCCTTAGTCTGCCCTGTTCCACTTGTCCACATGTCCGTGGTTAAGTGGACATTGTGTACAACGGCATTTTTCAGGACACTGAGGACACTTTTTCTGACGTTTCTGTACAGTCTCGGTATCGCCTGCCTAGTGAAGTGGAATCTAGACGGGATTTGGAACCGGGGACACACTACCTCCATCAATTGTCTAAATCCCACTGCACTAATGGCGGATACCGGACGCACGTCTAACACCAACATAGCAGTCAAGGCCTCAGTTATACGTTTTGCTTCAGGATGACTGCTGTCGTACTTCATCCTCCTCGCTAAGGACTGTTGGAGGGTCAATTGTTTAGTAAAAGTAGTGGTGTTCCTACTTCCTCTCTGGGATGATGAACGACTCCCAGCAGCAGCAGCAACAGCAGCAGCGGCAGCAGTAGGCGTAGCAATGCAGGATCCTCCGGAGGAATCCCGGATAGGAGAGTCAGTCATGCCAGTGATATGGCCTGCAGGACTACTTCCGATCCTGACTAAGGAGGAAATTGACGAGGAGGGAGTTGACGGTGTGGTTTGCAGGCGCTTGGATACAACAGGACAACGGGATTTAGGTGTCCCTGGACTGCTTACGGTCTGAGCCAAAGTTTCTGAACTTGACAGTAACTTTTTATGAACGCGCTGCAGGTGCCGTATAAGGGAGGATGTTCCTAGGTGGTTGACGTCCCTACCCCTACTTATTTCACCTTTACATATGGTACATATGGCAAGACAGTTGTTGTCCGGATTTGGATAGAAATATTGCCAGACCAAAGAGGTGGAATGTTTGGTCTTCTGCCCAGGCATGACCGTGATGGGCTTTTTCATCCCACGGACAACAACTGTCTCCCCCGGAGCCTGATTTAAACAAACCACATCACCATCAGAATCCTCCTCGCCAACTTCCTCCTCAGCGCCAGCTACACCAGTATCCTCATCCTGTTGTACTTCAACAGTGACATCTTCAATTTGCATATCAGCAAGTGGACTGTGGGTGCTCCTTTCAGCACTTGCAGGGGGCGTGCAAATGGTGGAAAGAGCCACCTCTTCCCGTCCAGTGCTGGGAAGGTCAGGCATCGCAACCACCACCACACTTGGACTCTCCTTGGGGATTTGTGATATCTTCTTAGAAAGCACAGTTCTTCGCTGTGCTTTTGCCAGCTTAACTCTTTTGATTTTTTTAGTGGGAGGAGTGCTTCCATCGTCATGTGAAGCTGAACCACTAGTCATGAACATACTAGGGATCGACCTTAGCCGTTCCTTGCCACTCCGTGTCGTAAATGGCATATTGGCAAGTTTACGTTTCTCTTCAGCTGATTTAAATGTCTTTTTCAAGGTCATTTTCCTGAACTTTGCCATTTGGGATTGTATGTGCCCTCTACTATGACATTGGGCATCGGCCTTGGCAGACGACGTTGATGGCATGTTATCGTCTATGTCATGACTAGTGGCAGCAGCTTCAGCACTAGGAGGAAGTGGTTCTTGATCTTTCTCTATTTTATTTTTATCGGAGAAAGTTTGGTCCTCCATTTATGTTATATTGATTTGATATATACGTGCGGCTAAACACAGAAAATAATTTTTTTTTTGGTTTGGACTGGAGTGTACTTTGTGGGTTACAGCACCCTTTAACGGTCAAGCCAGCCGGCCCTTTACTTATGACACAGGCGCACTCTTGGCACTACTTTGTTGATGCACGTGCGGCTACTGCGCACACAATTCACAAACACAGAAAATAATTTTTTTTTGGTTTGGACTGGAGTGTACTTTGGGGGTTACAGCACCCTTTAACGGTCAAGCCAGCCGGCCCTTTACTTATGACACAGGCGCACGCTTGGCACTACTTTGTTGATGCACGTGCGGCTACTGCGCACACAATTCACAAACACAGAAAATAATTTTTTTTTGGTTTGGACTGGAGTGTACTTTCGGGGGTTACAGCACCCTTTAACGGTCAAGCCAGCCGGCCCTTTACTTATGACACAGGCGCACGCTTGGCACTACTTTGTTGATGCACGTGCGGCTACTGCGCACACAATTCACAAACACAGAAAATAATTTTTTTTTAGGTTTGGACTGGAGTGTACTTTCGGGGGTTACAGCACCCTTAACGGTCAAGCCAGCCGGCCCTTTACTTATGACACAGGCGCACGCTTGGCACTACTTTGTTGATGCACGTGCGGCTACTGCGCACACAATTCACAAACACAGAAAATAATTTTTTTTTGGGTTTGGACTGGAGTGTACTTTCGGGGGTTACAGCACCCTTAACGGTCAAGCCAGCCGGCCCTTTACTTATGACACAGGCGCACGCTTGGCACTACTTTGTTGATGCACGTGCGGCTACTGCGCACACAATTCACAAACACAGAAAATAATTTTTTTTTTTGGTTTGGACTGGAGTGTACTTTCGGGGGTTACAGCACCCTTAACGGTCAAGCCAGCCGGCCCTTTACTTATGACACAGGCGCACGCTTGGCACTACTTTGTTGATGCACGTGCGACTACTGCGCACACAATTCACAAACACAGAAAATAATATTTTTTTTGGTTTGGACTGGAGTGTACTTTCGGGGGTTACAGCACCCTTAACGGTCAAGCCAGCCGGCCCTTTACTTATGACACAGGCGCACGCTTGGCACTACTTTGTTGATGCACGTGCGGCTACTGCGCACACAATTCACAAACACAGAAAATAATTTTTTTTTTGGTTTGGACTGGAGTGTACTTTCGGGGGTTACAGCACCCTTAACGGTCAAGCCAGCCGGCCCTTTACTTATGACACAGGCGCACGCTTGGCACTACTTTGTTGATGCACGTGCGGCTACTGCGCACACAATTCACAAACACAGAAAATAATTTTTTTTTGGTTAGGACTGGAGTGTACTTTCGGGGGTTACAGCACCCTTTAACGGTCAAGCCAGCCGGCCCTTTACTTATGACACAGGCGCACGCTTGGCACTACTTTGTTGATGCACGTGCGGCTACTGCGCACACAATTCACAAACACAGAAAATAATTTTTTTTTTGGTTTGGACTGGAGTGTACTTTCGGGGGTTACAGCACCCTTAACGGTCAAGCCAGCCGGCCCTTTACTTATGACACAGGCGCACGCTTGGCACTACTTTGTTGATGCACGTGCGGCTACTGCGCACACAATTCACAAACACAGAAAATAATTTTTTTTTTGGTTTGGACTGGAGTGTACTTGGGGGTTACAGCACCCTTTAACGGTCAAGCCAGCCGGCCCTTTACTTATGACACAGGCGCACGCTTGGCACTACTTTGTTGATGCACGTGCGACTACTGCGCACACAATTCACAAACACAGAAAATAATATTTTTTTTGGTTTGGACTGGAGTGTACTTTCGGGGGTTACAGCACCCTTAACGGTCAAGCCAGCCGGCCCTTTACTTATGACACAGGCGCACGCTTGGCACTACTTTGTTGATGCACGTGCGGCTACTGCGCACACAATTCACAAACACAGAAAATAATTTTTTTTTGGTTTGGACTGGAGTGTACTTTGGGGGTTACAGCACCCTTTAACGGTCAAGCCAGCCGGCCCTTTACTTATGACACAGGCGCACGCTTGGCACTACTTTGTTGATGCACGTGCGGCTACTGCGCACACAATTCACAAACACAGAAAATAATTTTTTTTTGGTTTGGACTGGAGTGTACTTTCGGGGGTTACAGCACCCTTTAACGGTCAAGCCAGCCGGCCCTTTACTTATGACACAGGCGCACGCTTGGCACTACTTTGTTGATGCACGTGCGGCTACTGCGCACACAATTCACAAACACAGAAAATAATTTTTTTTTAGGTTTGGACTGGAGTGTACTTTCGGGGGTTACAGCACCCTTAACGGTCAAGCCAGCCGGCCCTTTACTTATGACACAGGCGCACGCTTGGCACTACTTTGTTGATGCACGTGCGGCTACTGCGCACACAATTCACAAACACAGAAAATAATTTTTTTTTGGGTTTGGACTGGAGTGTACTTTCGGGGGTTACAGCACCCTTAACGGTCAAGCCAGCCGGCCCTTTACTTATGACACAGGCGCACGCTTGGCACTACTTTGTTGATGCACGTGCGGCTACTGCGCACACAATTCACAAACACAGAAAATAATTTTTTTTTTTGGTTTGGACTGGAGTGTACTTTCGGGGGTTACAGCACCCTTAACGGTCAAGCCAGCCGGCCCTTTACTTATGACACAGGCGCACGCTTGGCACTACTTTGTTGATGCACGTGCGACTACTGCGCACACAATTCACAAACACAGAAAATAATATTTTTTTTGGTTTGGACTGGAGTGTACTTTCGGGGGTTACAGCACCCTTAACGGTCAAGCCAGCCGGCCCTTTACTTATGACACAGGCGCACGCTTGGCACTACTTTGTTGATGCACGTGCGGCTACTGCGCACACAATTCACAAACACAGAAAATAATTTTTTTTTTGGTTTGGACTGGAGTGTACTTTCGGGGGTTACAGCACCCTTAACGGTCAAGCCAGCCGGCCCTTTACTTATGACACAGGCGCACGCTTGGCACTACTTTGTTGATGCACGTGCGGCTACTGCGCACACAATTCACAAACACAGAAAATAATTTTTTTTTGGTTAGGACTGGAGTGTACTTTCGGGGGTTACAGCACCCTTTAACGGTCAAGCCAGCCGGCCCTTTACTTATGACACAGGCGCACGCTTGGCACTACTTTGTTGATGCACGTGCGGCTACTGCGCACACAATTCACAAACACAGAAAATAATTTTTTTTTTGGTTTGGACTGGAGTGTACTTTCGGGGGTTACAGCACCCTTAACGGTCAAGCCAGCCGGCCCTTTACTTATGACACAGGCGCACGCTTGGCACTACTTTGTTGATGCACGTGCGGCTACTGCGCACACAATTCACAAACACAGAAAATAATTTTTTTTTTGGTTTGGACTGGAGTGTACTTGGGGGTTACAGCACCCTTTAACGGTCAAGCCAGCCGGCCCTTTACTTATGACACAGGCGCACGCTTGGCACTACTTTGTTGATGCACGTGCGACTACTGCGCACACAATTCACAAACACAGAAAATAATATTTTTTTTGGTTTGGACTGGAGTGTACTTTCGGGGGTTACAGCACCCTTAACGGTCAAGCCAGCCGGCCCTTTACTTATGACACAGGCGCACGCTTGGCACTACTTTGTTGATGCACGTGCGGCTACTGCGCACACAATTCACAAACACAGAAAATAATTTTTTTTTTGGTTTGGACTGGAGTGTACTTTCGGGGGTTACAGCACCCTTAACGGTCAAGCCAGCCGGCCCTTTACTTATGACACAGGCGCACGCTTGGCACTACTTTGTTGATGCACGTGCGACTACTGCGCACACAATTCACAAACACAGAAAATAATATTTTTTTTGGTTTGGACTGGAGTGTACTTTCGGGGGTTACAGCACCCTTAACGGTCAAGCCAGCCGGCCCTTTACTTATGACACAGGCGCACGCTTGGCACTACTTTGTTGATGCACGTGCGGCTACTGCGCACACAATTCACAAACACAGAAAATAATTTTTTTTTTGGTTTGGACTGGAGTGTACTTTCGGGGGTTACAGCACCCTTAACGGTCAAGCCAGCCGGCCCTTTACTTATGACACAGGCGCACGCTTGGCACTACTTTGTTGATGCACGTGCGGCTACTGCGCACACAATTCACAAACACAGAAAATAATTTTTTTTTTGGTTTGGACTGGAGTGTACTTTCGGGGGTTACAGCACCCTTAACGGTCAAGCCAGCCGGCCCTTTACTTATGACACAGGCGCACGCTTGGCACTACTTTGTTGATGCACGTGCGGCTACTGCGCACACAATTCACAAACACAGAAAATATATTATTTTTTTAGCACTTGGGGGGAGCACCCCTGATGGACAGAGCACCCCCTGGACAACACTACAGCACTCCTTTAGGACTGGGACACTGCACAGGACTTTGGAGTGGACACAGCCCCTATGGAGAACTGACTGCACAACACAGTCCAGCCAGCCCCTATGGACTTTGAAGTAGTGGACACAGCCCCTATTAACAACAGCAGCACAGCACAACACAGCCAGCCCCTATGGACTTTGAAGTAGTGGACAACAGCAGCACTACACTACACTACACTACACAGCCCTAACTCCCACCCTCCCTCTTCACTGTCCACAGCCGAGTGAGAAAATGGCGCCGACGTGTGTACCTTATATAGGATCCAAAACCCGCGAGACTCGGAAGGCGGGAAGATGACGTTTTGCCTCGATTTCAGATCCGAGTCAGGCGGGAAAAGTCGAGCCTGACTCGGATCGGACTCGGATCGGGGGGGCTCGGGGGGGTTCGGATTTCAGAAATCCGAACCCGCTCACCCCTAGTGTGGACATCCTAATACGAGGGCTGATTGAAAAGTAATGAGACTGCCTCTGTTTTTCTGTCCAATAGGTAGATGCTGGTTATTGTGAAGCTCATACATCGATGTGTCTGAACCTGCGGTTGGACTGCCGTAGTCTTCTTTGTCTAGTCACAGCGAGTGGAAGATCTTCGCACATTTCGTCATGACGGACGAGGAAGATGTTTCTGTGAGATTATGTCAGAGATGTGTGATTAAATTTTGTGTTAAACTTTGAAAAAGCGGAAATGAAACTCATGAAATGTTACGGCAAGCATACGGGGAAGAAACAATTAGCCGTGCTTGAGTATTTCGGTGGTGGAAGCACTTCAAAAGGGTAATATGCGATTGACTGATGAAGTGCGTTCTGGGAAACCATCCACCGCAATTACAGATGTCAACATTTCCAAAGCTGCTGAGATGTTGCAAAATGACAGAAGTTTAACTTTATGTGAACTTTCGGCTTCACTTGGCATATCATTCGAACGGGTTCAGCATATTGTGACAAAGGTACTAAAAATGCGTCACGTGTGTGCCAGGGGGGTATCCAGAAATCTCACAGAAAAACAGATGCGATGACGAGTTGAATCGTGCAAGAACACCAAATATCGGAGAGGATACCCGATTTCCTGACATCGATTGTGTTGTGTGACGAATCGTGGATTCATCATTATGATCCGGAATCCGAACAACAGTCCAGTGTAAGGAAACACATGAATTCGCCTCCGCCCAAAAAATTTCATGTGTAAAACATTATTCTGCTGTTCTTTGATGTGCACAGTATGATTCTACAGCACTGGGTTCCCTGTGGACAGACAATCAATGGTGACTACTATGCAAACGTCCTGAAAACCTATTTACGTGGAGCCATGAGGAAAAAAAGACCACATTTGTTGAAGAAACAGTGGTTTTTGTTCAAAGACAATGTTCAACCACATGTTATTGCTGTTGCATTGGCAGCACTGACTGAAATTAATAGGACAGCACTGGAACACCCTCCATATAGCTCAGACTTAGCGCCCTGTAATTTCTGGACATTCCCAACTCTGATAAAATAACTGCGCGGAAAGAAGTTCTCAACAGATGATGAAGTGAAAAATGCTGCAGTCAAAGTGATGTCACAAAACAGTCTACTGCACGTCTTTGAATGATTTTTGAAACACTGCAAAAATTTATTGAATGTGAAAGAAGCTGCTTTGAAAAAGAAAAATGTTCAGATCCTGTGTAGTCATCTGAATCTGTCTCATTACTTTTCAATCAGCCCTCCTACAAAGCATTGTAGAGAATATTTCAAAACTGGATATGCGGTATTACTAGACACCCCTATACTCAATGCTCAATAGCATGTACACATACATTATGCAATGTGCAAAATACGGTCATGAAACTGCCAGTATTTTATTAATGTTACAGTTTTTATGATTTTTCTATTTGATTCAGTATAGTATGCCTGATATGTTGATAAGACGATCCTGTGAGTTAGGATTGTATATGATTAGCAACCCCCAACTCAACAATAAAATATGGCAGTATTTCCAATCTAGTGGCTGTATTTCCACTGTACAGTATCTCCACTCCACCGTATCCTCTGCATGGCACATGCCCCCTACTACATCTGCAACCTAATTGTTGTCCTTCTGCCATCCCCTGCTGACTGCCTTTCCCTCCCAGTGACTCACAGGATGTATCAAGCATGATCTGGTGTATGACGGCACGATGTGTCATTACATGCTGCATGTACCAGCACCGTGTCATTCATTACATCGTCCCATCTGCAGCGCAGAGCAGCATATGCGACAATGCAATGAACGACTGTCGTGAAGCACAAATCAGGTGTACACACTATATGATGTGCATCTTTGTTGCAGTTGTGACAAAAAGCCCCTCTTGGCGTCATAGGGAGCTCATTCAGACCCGCTCGCTAGATGCGTAGGCTCGCTCCCAGCGTATGCAAATTCGGCTGAGTGACGGCATGGCCGGCGATCGCACTGCAAGAGAATAAGCACTCCCACTAAGTCTTGGCATGCGATCGCTATGTGTATGTAGACGCCCACCAGCCATTCATAAGACGCCCACTTGCGCACTGCATTGCATACGCATGTGCAGAACGTGAACATCGACCGGTTGCGTGCAATTCAATCCCGTCCATTTTTAGGCAACAATACCGGGATCCTGCCGATCCCGGGATTGGCCTTCCTAGCTACAGCATTAGCTTATTTTTCGCACAGCAGCTGCATGCAGGATCACAGCATGTGTGAGGGATATGTAGTCAGGAAGCCGGTGGTCGAAATGCCGATGGCTGGCTTCCTGACTGTGAAATCCCGGCATGGGCCTAATGATAGGTGTCTAAATACCGACGCCTAACATCAGCCCCACACCGAAATCCAGATGCCCGGCATACTGAACGTAGGTAAGCCGGGCATCGGGACCTGTTACCCACAGGAGGGATAGGTTTAGGGACTCCTGCGGAGACAGGGATAGCCACCCCCCCGGGAGGGCTAGGATTAGGCTAGGGGAATGGAGGGTTAGGGTCAGGCACCCCAGGGGGGAGGTTAGAGTAAGACACCCCCCCGGAGGG
This sequence comes from Taudactylus pleione, assembly GCA_031769625.1. Taxonomy (NCBI): domain Eukaryota; kingdom Metazoa; phylum Chordata; class Amphibia; order Anura; family Myobatrachidae; genus Taudactylus; species Taudactylus pleione. Next base: position 12,364,668 of record JAUIMM010000161.1, read on the forward strand.
TTAGGTTTAGGGTGCAGAGAGGGGGTTAGGATTAGGCACCCCTGGGGGGAGGTTAGGGTTAGGCACCCCTAAGGGAGGGTTAGGGTTGGGAGAGGGGAGGGTTAGGATACTTACCAGGCACCATCAGGATCTTCATCTGCCGGACTTCCGGCGTCGGTATTTCATCCGCCGGGCTTAGGTCCGGCGGTATGTCATACCGATTCTGTGTGAGGCTATGGGGGAAGCGTGTGTGTGAGGCTATGGGGCCAGCATTTGTGAGGCTATGGGGGTAGCATGTGTGTGAGGCTATGGGGGTAAAGCATGTGTGGGGCTATGGGAGCAACATGTGTGTGATGCTGTGGGGAGCAGTGAGTGTGTAAGAAGGTGGGGGCATCTCCTGTCCTGTTCTGCACTTTTCAATTTTAGCAATAAGAAAAATTCAGAAGTTCTGTATACGACCTCATTACATGTCATATGGCATAAATATGAATAAGACTGACAGCAGCGATTACTGCTATTGGTGAGCAACAGTTACAGTAGACACAAGAATGGGAAACTGTGAATTTCAGAATCACTTAAGCAAGTACAGGTAGTGCTATGATCGACAGCTCGCCCCATATTGTAGGCAGCTCGGGGGGGTGGCTGCACAAACAGAGGCATTCCCGAAGGAACACCTGCCGTTTGTGGGCGGCCCTACTGACATCACACGTAATGTCAGTAGTGAACTTCTTACTCTATTAGAGCAGGAAGTTCCATGGGGCTTGCGGTGGACGAGGGTCTCGTCGCAAGCCCGATGGTCGCGATAATCGCGACTATCACCAGGCCACCCACTAAAGCTGTGGGTGGTAACCCACAGCTTAGCAAGCAGCCTGGAGGCCAGGGTAAAAAAAAAACGGCCCGCCCTGATTCAGAGCAAGCACTCGCAAATAGCGAGCGCCTCTGATTCAGGGCCTTAGGGTCTCATTCTGACCCGGTCGCAAGCACCAATGCACTCGCAACCGGGTTGATGGTCCCCACAGAGCATGTGCACGACAGAGCCGGCGTGCGCAGGCGCAAGACCCGGCTGGTAACGATACTGGATATCAACTTCTATATGCTCCTGCCTATACCTTCTAAACCCTTCTTATACCTTATAGAATTGTCGCTATTCGCGTACGCAGTCATACAGTAAATAAATGCCTTCAGACCTTGAAATGTGTTTCCAACGCACAAAGGTTATTATTCAACATAAAAACAGTAGGTTACATGCTGTGATCTAAAGACAATTTAGCGCAAATAAATCATACAGACCCAAGGTACAGTTATACATACGCACTCGCTCTGTTACCGGCATCTACAAGAAACCTCCGTCAACAGCATCAGCAAGAAGACTCCAGATTGGAGTCTGAACACACATATACACCCTTACAGGGATAAGCAATACAATACACAAGTTTGGCATGATTCCATTGGTTATCCGTCACAGTGCTTCTGTTACAGGACATTTAACAGGTCGATTCAAATTGACACAGGTCAGCCTCCAACAGCCTTTTGTCTCCTTTTTCCCGCTGCATGCAAATCTAAGCTGCTAACATTACATAGTACATTTTAGTGTTTTAACTCTCTACAGTCCATAAGTTGCGAACACATGTTGCGATCTTCTCACCGATGACACCGGAAAGCTGTTGAGACAGAGTAGATCATTAAAACACCAAACACGGTTTGCTTATCATGTACTAAACCTTAGATATCAAATAGTCTTTATTTCACAACATTAGTAACAAATGAATAAACCTTGAATATTACACTATGAAGCTATGGAACCTTTTATGTGAGTGTGCAGTGTGTAAGTATTAGGGGTTTGAGAAAAGACGCTAGTTAGATTTGTGCAGTGAGGACTTTTAACTGAGGGAAGTTGCGTATGCATGAATCTAATAAACAGCGTCCGTACGTGGGGTATTATGCATTCGTTAATGCGCGTATTTTTAATGTGTGTATGTGTTATGGTGAAATATGCGATCGCATGATGCTAATAATAGCATCGCCGTATGCACTTAAGTGTGAGTTTCTCTAAAATGGCGCTGGGCGCCCATTCGCAAAATAGCGTCGTGCAGATCTTATTTTTTTTAAGATGGTGTCTTTTGCCCATTCGCAAGATGGCGTCGTTCCAATCTAATTTTAAACTGATTCTGTCTCAGCCAATTATCCAGCTTCGACACTAGCGATGGGCGCTCCGTCGCTAGGGGTCTCGTAACAGATGGGGCGAGCTGTCGATGTGGAGTGACAGCTCGCCCCGTTTGCTGGGCAGGCCGGGGGCATGCCCGGCCGAACGGAGGCATTCCAGTCGGAACGCTTGCCGTTTGGGGGCGGCCCCACTGACATCATTGATGATGTCAGTGAGGAACTTCCTGCTCAAACAGAGCAGGAAGTTCCCTGGGGCTTACGAGTGCCCAGACCCAACCTTAGGGTCTGGTCATAAGCCCTGATGGTCGCAATGGTGATGACCATCGCGACCACCACCCTGAACGCAAGCTAAGCTGTGGGTGGTAACCCACAGCTTAACTTGCGACCTGGAGGCAGCACTTCAAAACAAGAAGTGCCCGCCCTCATTCAGAGTGAGCGATCGCTTCTTGCGATCGACTCTGCATGAGGGCCTTAGTCCTGGACCCGACTATTTCAGTATAGTTTGGAAAGTGGGAGTAGAAGGAGTAGTACTGTAGAAACAGGAATAGAGGTGAGCAGCTGTAAAGAGTAAAAACTTTGCATTAGAGTCACAGAGGACAATTAATATGCCTGGTGGACATCTAACCACCTAGGGTGGGTGTCGCAAGCCGCCATTGTGAATTGTTACTCTCTCATGTCCCGCTCCTCTTCTGGAATGCCCTGTTCTCTGGCTGCAGTTCCAGACTACTCCCTCCTTTGCCTGGCAACCTAGATGCTGAACTGGGATGGCACCTGTGGCTGCTAGGAGATCTAGACACCGGGCTGGTGCACATACTCCTGGGAATGCTGGCTGACATGTTTCACCTCAGCTGCTGGCTAAACAGCTCATCTTCTGCCTTGCATGCAATTGGTGCATTATCTTTTATAGCCCAGCAGGTGCAGCGCCATCTCGCCAGTAATAGCGTATCCCTTCGTGCGTGCCAGGGCCCTGCCAGTCGAGCTCTTGCCTTTCTGTGTCTGTTTGTGACCACGGTCTTCACTGTAATACTTGCTATCATCTAAGGCTCACTCACTGCTGTTACCATCCAGAGCAGTGTTCTAGCCTCAGGGATGTTTGCAGCCAGCAGTGGTCATCTCTAGTCTGAACTGTGTCTGTGACCCCGCCACATCTGCAGCATTACCACCTACCCTCCTCCGTCTGTTCTCAGGTCATCTCGGCACCAGTGCCGGAACCTCAGCCCTCAAACCCGCATCTCAGCAACAGTATTGCACCTCTGCCTTCAAGATCGCAACTCACCTCTCAAAGCCGCATCTCAGCACTAGTGTCACATCTCGGCCCTCAAAACCGCACTCCGGCTCTCAAAGCCGCACCTCGGCCCTCAAGGCCACATCTCGACACTAGTGCCGCACCCTGACTATCAAAGATGCACCTCGGCTCTCAAAGCCGCACTTCGGCCCTCAAGGCCGTACCTCAGCACCAGCAGGGCCGGATTAAGGAGGGTGCAACAGGGGCGGTCGTCCCTGGGACCTCAGACACAGAAGGGCCCCCACGCAGTGAGTGTGGCCACACTACACAGTGACAAACACAGGGAGCCGGCTGGAGCTCACTTATGAGCTCCGTCTTCCTGCTCCCCCCGGGTGATGATGGGAGTGACGTCATGACGCTGATGTCTCTCCCATACTGCAGGAGAAGAGGAGCCGGAGCAGACAGCGGCGGACCTCGCCAGCGTGACTCTAGTGGTCTTACACGGTGACGATTAGGAGATCGTAATAGTGGGTCAGCTAACACTGGAATGATAGAATTAATTTTGTAAGTCATGTAGTTTTCTTATTTTAGTCTTTTGGTTAGTTAGTTAGTTAGTTAGTTAGTTATGGCTGGTATTAAGGGTGTTTTTTGAGATACTTGATGCTTGCTGGAACATTCTAGTTCCTCTTGACTGTTTGACATCAACCAGGAAAGTACACTGTGCAGTTGCTGTGCTGAACTGTATTGTTTATTTTCATATTTGCCTTTCCTTTGTAATTTTCTCATTCTCTTCATCTCCCCTTTCTGATCCTTATTCATTCTGATCTTTTTACTTTTTTCCTTGATATTTGTTTTTCTATATCTTTTTCTTCTTTTTCCTCTGTCCCTTCTCCCCCGCTGCCCACATGTTCCAGACGCCTGCTACTTCGCTGATATTGCGTAGTGGTGCTGTTGCAGTTGCTTGATTACTAGGGCTTCAGCCAGCAGACTGTCTGGATAGATGGATCAGTGGTTTGTACTGATGGCCATGGCTGGGTCCATAGCCCAATGGTGGAGTCCAACTTGCACTCCTCCAGAATAAGTACCCCAGTGCAGCATGATGAGGTTGGGGGAGGTACTCCTAGCTGGCCACCAGATGGACCCTACCAGTCACCACTTTGCAGACACTATTAGGGACATCGCTGGTCTGAGTAGCAGGCCAGTGGTGAAAGCAAGCAACCCAGAGGACACAGGCTGCCATTTTAGATCAGGTACCAGTTTATGAGCCCACAGTGGTAGTGGCCAAGGGAGGTCATTCTTTCTATCACCACCAATGATGTTGCAGGTGTTCTCTGTTTGCAGTCACCTGCTGCTGGAGGTGCACCCACACACAGGCAAAGAGGTGGAGCTGCAGCTAGCGGCATTGCTGGGCAGCACAGCACTGGTAGCAGTAGCAAGCGTAGGTAGTGTAGTTCCTCTGCAGAATAGTCTGTTCAAGTTGTCCCCTCATTGACTGCAGAATTAAATTACATCAGTGGTGTTTATGCTGGTTACTGCGCTGGTGACCTTGTTCACGAGATTTTTGCTGATAGACATCCAGCAGGTGCACCTATCGCCTTGCGTTGTTTGCATTGTAATATTTATTTTAAGGCACAACATTGTGCCCAGTGTCAAGAATTTTATTGCCAATGCCTTGATTGGTGTAAATTTAGGGAATTGGCTCCATTGCTAGCCCAGTTGGTGAGTTGTACCATTCTTATGCCAGACAGATTATCAGGACGACATGAAGGGTTTAGCGCATCATGCAATTGCACATGGGATGTTTCGGGCTTATCACGTGTCTTAGAATGAGTGGTAGTGGTTTCAGAACCATGCGGGCAATAGAAGTAAGGGCCTGATTCAGAGCCGGACGCTATTTGCGCTCGCTCATTTAGAAAAAGGGGCCGGCTATTTAAATTGAGCGCTCGCTCTTTGCGGTCTGTTGATGCCTCTATGTCTGAGCGAGCGAACGAAATATGCGCTCGCTATTTTGTATAGACGCCCCCTGGCCGCTCGCATCCTACGTCATCTCCGCTATTTATTAGATTAATCGAGTACATCGAAAGGCATCTGAACTGCTCGCAGTGCTTGTGGTTGGATTTTCCTACCGCAATCATGCGACCAGTTCAGGCTAAGAAACAACCAAGTGACGTGGTCGATGACGCTGCTTTGTTAATTATGCACACCCTTATAACGCCCGTTTTGACCGTTTGGCACGCCTGTGTTCGGATCTCCACTCCCCGTTTTCAAGCACCTTCCCCTGTTACCACCCACAAATGCCTCATTCTGTCACTCAAATTAGCAGGCATTCGCTATTTTGCGAGCACACAATTCCGACCGCAATGACTGGTTCGCGCATGCGTATTACAACCCATACGCATGCGCAGTTGTGCGAACATCGCACGGAGCGAACGAGCGGCCGCTTACGAGCGGCTCTGAATCAGGCCCTAAGAGTGATCACCAGATAATGTTTTTTTTTTGTGGGGGCCTCTATTTGAAGGGTAAATCCAGATTATGACCTTTGTAAGTATTGTTTATTTAACCGCATTTGTGCTGAGTCTAGGCTATTACTAAGTCCAAATATTTGCCTCTGTGTCAATATTGTAGATACAATTATGTTTGTTAACTGCCTGGAAAGTGTGGCTGACATCAGCCAATAAGTAGTTTAGTGCCCTGGCAGACATTTAAACACTTCAACTAACATTGGAAAGTCAGGGTTAATGTTGTAAGTCAAATGGTTAGTTCCTTTTAGTTTATTGGTTAGTTAGTTGTGTGTGGAATTGAAGGTGTGTTTTGAGTTACTAGATGCTGGCTGGAACATACTAGATCGTTTTGACTGTTTGACATCCTGCCCTTCCTCCCTAGTTGTCGTTTTTTTGCGGCTTGCAGGAAAGAAAAGCTGCAGTGACTGTCTCATAATTAGCAGTGACAAAACTAGGGTATTTGGAGCCCAGAGCAAGATGAAAAAGTGGGCGTGGTCACATGCCACAAGGTGTGTGGCCACTGAAAATTGGGGGCATTTCAACATGACACACCACCATTTCTCGTCACTTTGGGAACATTCCTTCCATTGCAAATACACCTTAATGCCCTCAGTAGTAGTGCCCCTCTTGCAATGCCCACTGTAGTAGTGCCCCTTATGCAATGTCCCCATTAGCAGTGACCATTATGCAGTGCCCAATGTAGTAGCACCCCTTACACAGTGTCTCTAGTAGTGCCACTTATACAGTGCCCCCAGTAGTGGTGACCCCTATGCAGTGCCCCTTATACAGTGCCCCCAGTAGTGCCCCTTATACAGTGCTCCCAGTAGTGCCCATTATACAGTGCCCCCAGTAGTGGTCCCCTATGCAGTGCCCCCAGTAGTGCTCCTTATACAGTGCCCCCAGTAATGGCCCCCCTTATGCAGTGCCCCCAGTAGTGGCCCCCCTTATGCAGTGCCCCCAGTAGTGGCCCTTATACAGTGCCCCCAGTAGAGGGCCCCTCTATGCAGTGCCCCAGTAGTGCACCTTATACAGTGCCCCCAGTAGTGCTCCCTTTATACAGTGTACCAAGTAGTGCCCCCAGTAGTGGTCCCCTCTATGCAGTGCCTAAAGTAGTGCCCCTTATACAGTGCCCCCAGTAGTGGCCCCCCTATGCAGTGCCCCCAGTAGTGCCCCTTATACAGTGCCCCCAGTAGTGGTCCCCTATGCAGTGCCCCCAGTAGTGCCTCTTATACAGTGCCCCCAGTAGTGCCCCCTATACAGTGCCCCCAGTAGTTGTCCCCCCTGTGCAGTCGACCCAGTAGTGGTCCCCATTATGCAGTGTCCTCAACAGTGGCCCTTATACAGTGCTCCCAGTAGTGGTCCTTATTATGTAGTGCCCCTTACATATACACAGACAACAACAAAAAACAATACTTACCTGAATCCCCGCTCCTGCGCCCGCCACCGTCTGCTCCTCTGTCCTCCCGGCCCGCTCAGCACTGTGGAAGAGATGTCATAACATCTCCCCCTTCACCCACTGCGGGAGCCGTAAGGCGGAGCTCATGAGTGAGCTCCATCCCAGCTTTGGCCATAGGTGCAGCGGCCAATGAGAGTCTGTCTGACTCTCATTAGCTGCTAAAAAAAACACACCGCCACCGGGTAGTATGAGTGTACTATCCGGCGGCGGCGGTGGTGTGTTTGTTTTGCTGTGTAGGGTGGACCACACTACACTAACTGAAATGGAGCTGGGCCACAGCTGGCAGTGCCCCCCCCCACACACGCTGGCAGTAAGACCAGGGCCGGTGCAATTTTCTTGGCACACTAGGCATTTCTTCAACCTTGCGCCCTCCCCCCCACCCTTGGATAGCTACACAAGCCCTTATGCAGTGCCCCCAGTCTGTCTGACTCTCACTGGCTGCTAAAACAAACACACCGCCACTGGGTAGTATGAGTGTACTATCCGGCGGCGGCAGTGGTGTGTTTGCTTTTGCTGTGTAGGGTGGACCACACTATACTAACTGAAATGGAGCTGGACCGCAGCTGGCAGTGCCCCCCCCCTGCACATGCTGGCGGTAAGACCAGGGCCGGTGCAAGGTTTCTTGGCAGACTAGGCATTTCTTCAACCTTGCACCCTCCCCCCCACCCTTGGATAGCTACACAAGCCCTTATGCAGTGCCCCCAGTAGTGCCCCTTATACAATGCCCCCAGTAGTGGTTTCCCTATGCAGTTCCCCTTATATAGTGCCCCAGGTAATGGTCCCCCTATGCAGTGCCCCTTATATAGTGCCCCAGGTAGTGGTCCCCCTATGCAGTGCCCCTTATATAGTGCCCCAGGTAGTGGTCCCCCTATGCAGCGCCCCTTATATAGTGCCCCAGGTAGTGGTCCCACCAGTGCAGTGCCTCCAGTAGGAGTCCTCCCAGCAGTGCCCCCAGTAGTAGTCCCCCCCAGCAATTCCCCCAGTAGTAGTCCTCCCAGCAGTGCCCCCAGTGGTAGTCCTCCCCCAGCAGTGCCCCCAGTGGTAGTCCCCCCCAGAAGTGCCTCCAGTAGTAGTCCTCCCAGCAGTGCCCCCAGTGGTAGTCCTCCCCCAGCAGTGCCCCCAGTAGTAGTCTCCCCCAGCAGTGCCCCCAGTAGTAGTCCTCCCAGCAGTGCCCCCAGTGGTAGTCCTCCCCCAGCAGTGCCCCCAGTAGTAGTCTCCCCCAGCAGTGCCCCCTGTAGTAGTCCATCCCCCCAGCAGTGATCCCAGGGCCAGACAGACACACACGTAAAAAAAACAAAAATAAAACTCCACTTACCCTATTCCCCGCTCCGTGTCCGCTCCTCTTTCCCCTTGGGCCGGCCCACTCTGCCGACTCTGACATCTCTCCCATCACCCACTGCGGGAGCCAGAAAATGGAGCTCATGAGTGAGCTCCAGCCCGCCTCCGGCAGTGGGTGCAGCAACCGGTGAGAGTCTGTCTGACTCTCTTCGGCTGCTGAAACAAACACACAGCTGCCGGCGCCGGCGGCTGTGTGTTTGTTACTAGTAGTATAGTGCGGACTTCACTTATGTGCGGCCCACACTACACATCAATCCAGTGGCGCCCTGCAGTGGCCGGCGCTCTTAGGCAGCTGCCTAAGTTTGCCTAGTGGTAGCGCTGGCCCTGGGTAAGACGGCGCCCAGGACACAAGCCCCGGCCGATCCCCCTAGTTACGCCACTGATCATTAGATCTTGAGGTGCTTCCCCAACAATACATGTGTTCTGCCTATTCTATCCTACTGGGTCAGTGGCACTACTGGTCCAGGTGGACATTTGCAATTTGTGTAATTTTGAGGGGAGAATGATCAATGGGCAGAAGACCTCCACCTAGACTTGGTGTGTTGTGATAGACGGGATTTGGTTATTGCTGTAAGTAGGGCTGTTTTTTATTCACCGTACTACCCCATCTTATTTAACATAAATTTAAATAAGTAAAGCTGACCCTTATTTCAAGCCAATATTTGCCTCTGTGTCATTATTTTAGATCAGTTTTGTTTGTTAATGTCTGGGAAGTGTGGCTGACATTAGCTGAAGTAGTTTAGATTTCTGAATATTATGAATATTTTTATTCAATATTACTGTATTATAAACAATGGTTTATGTGCTTTATCCTTGCTTGTTCATATATGTTTCAGTGAAATAAAGGGCACATATTTTAGCTATGGGTAAGAGAGTATTGGACAGAATACCCGGCAAAGCCAAGGTTTATACTCCAAGACCCTACCTTCTATTAATGATCTCTCCGTCCACATATGTGGCTACATTCTGCATTACAGTTTTGCTATTTGGGAATAATAGTATGTTGGCTAAGAATTAATGTTTATGTAAAGCTAGCCTTTAAATGGCATAGTGATAAGATGGAATATTTCAGTCCCAGAGAGTTATTTTTTCATAATATAAGTGAGCACCAAAAATATATTTTGATTAAGATGTTTAAAGTTTTTATATAAAAAAAAACAGTTTTGAAATCATTATAAAAAGATCTGTCTGAAACTAGTTGATTTCTCATCAACTATAATTTATTGGGCAGAACAGACGGTGTAATGGTTAGCATTACTGCCTCACAGCACTGAGGTCATGGGCTAAATTCCCACTATGGCCCTAACTGTGTGAAGTTTGTATAGCCTGGGTTTCCTCCAGGTACTCTGGTTTTCTCACACACTACATAAATATACTGGTAGGTTAATTGGCTTCCAACAAAAATGAATCCTAGTATGTGAGTATGTGTATGCGTGTACATGTGGCAGGGACTATAGATTGTAAGCTCCACTAGGGCAGAGACTAATGTGAATGGCCAAATATTCTCTGTAAAGCGTTGCAGAATGCGTGTGCGCTATATAAATAACTGGTAATAATTGGAACATAAGAATATATTAAATTTCTAATGCATCCCAGAGCCTCAGTGTTACACAAAACAGACATGAATAACTTTATAAAGAAGAAAGAACATACTGGAAGTTCTGCCACAAGCACAGCAAAAGTATTGTACAGGTTTAGTTTATTACATTTAACGTGGAAACATTTATGGCAATTTGAGCAGGTGCAGTAACGCCCTTAAATTATTTGAATAAAATGTAGTAACGTTTATAGCAGCTGTGTAGTTATAACCAGTAACTCATACATATTATTTGTTAAAAATGTATATACAGTGCATCCGGAAAGTATTCACGTTTTGTTATGTTACAGCCTTATTCCAAAATGGAATAAATTAATTTTTGTCCTCAAAATTCTACACACAATAACCCATAATGACAACTTGTAAAAAGTTTTTTTTAGATTTTTGCAAATTCAATACAAAAACAAAACTAAGAAATCACAAGTATTCACAGCCTTTGCCATGAAGCTCAAAATTGAGCTCAGGTGCATCCTGTTTCCACTGATCATCCTTGAGATGTTCCTACAGCTTAATTGGAGTCCACCTGTAGTAAATTCAGTCGATTGGACATGATTTTGAAAGGCATACTAATGTCTATATAATGTCCCACACTTGCCAGTGCATGTCAGAGCACAAACCAAGCATGAAGTCCAAGGAATTGTCTGTAGACCTCAGAGACAGGATTGTCTCGAGGCACAAATCTGGGGAAGGGTACAGAAAAATATCTGCTGCTTTGAAGGTCCCAATGAGCACAGTGGCCTCCATCATCCGTAAATGGAAGAAGTTCGGAACCACCAGGTCTCTTCCTAGAGTTGGCCGGCTGTCTAAACTGAGCAATCGGGGGAGAAGGGCCCTAGTCAGGGAGGTGACCAAGAACCTGATGGTCACTCTGTCAGAGCTATAGCATTCCTCTGTGGAGAGAGGAGAACCTTCCAGAAGAATAACCATCTCTGCAGCAATCCACCAGTCAGGCCTGTATTCTAGAGTGGCCAGGCGGAAGCCACTCCTTAGTAAAAAAAGCACATGATGGCAGCCCGCCTGGAGTTTGCCAAAATGCACCTGAAGGACTCTGAGAAACAAAAGTTTCTGGTCTGATGAGACAAAGATTAAACTCTTTGGCGTGAATGCCAGGTGTTATGTTTGGAGGAAACCGGGCTCTGCTCATCACCAGGCCAATACCATCACTACAATGAAAGCATGGTGGTGGCAGCGTCATGCTGTGGGGATGTTTTTCAGTGGCAGGAACTGGGAGACTAGTTAGGATAGAGGGAAAGATGAATGCAGCAATGTACAGAGACATCCTGGATGAAAACTTGCTCCAGAGCGCTCTTGACATCAGACTGGGGCAACAGTTCATCTTTCAGCAGGACAACGACCCTAAGCACACAGCCAAGATATCAAAGGAGTGGCTTCAGAACAACTCTGTGAATGTCCTTGAGTGGCCCAGCCAGAGCCCAGACTTGAATCTGATTGAACATCTGTAGAGAGTTCTGAAAATGGCTGTGCACTGACGCTTCCCATCTAACCTGATGGAGCTTGAGAGGTGCTGCAAAGAGGAATGGGCGAAACTGCCCAATGATAGGTGTGCCAAGCTTGTGGCATCATATTCAAAAAGACTTGAGGCTGTAATTGCTGGCAAATGTAAATCAACAAATTATTGAGTAAAGGATGTGAATACTTATGTACATGTGATTTCTTAGTTTTTTTTAATTAAATTTGCAAAAATCTCAAAAAAACTTTTTACATGTTGTCATTATGGGGTATTGTGTGTAGAATTTTGAGGATAAAAATGAATTGAATCCATTTTGGAATAAGGCTGTAACATAACAAAATGTGGAAAAAGTGAAGCGATGTGAATACCTTCCAGATGCACTGTACATATATAATTTTTACAAACGATCTCAATAATACTATGTACATAGATATCAACAAATAATTTACTGTTACATGTGGCTGTGCACCTAACCACTTTCTGCACCGTTACGCTAATTAAACCGTGACCAGTGTTTACTAAATCAATCTTTTGACTCATAAAGTCACTCTCAATATGGGGGCTGGGTAGAGCCGTAACTAGGGTCAATGGTGCCCAGGGCAAATAAAAAAATGTTGCCCTGTAGACACCATGGGTGAAAATATACTAAGCTCTGGAAAGTGATAAATTGGAGTATGATAAACTACCAACCAATCGGTTCCTAACTATAAGTTTTCAAACACCCCCTGTAACATGGCAGTTAGGAGCTGAGTGGCTGGTAGTTTATCACTCTCCAATTTATCACTTTCCAGAGCTTAGTACATCTCCCCTCATGTGTCTTGTCTGCTGGTCCCCCTTGTATTTTCTGTATAGAGGCCTCTTGTCTCTATTTTCCTAATAGTGAGCCCTTTAACAGTATTTTCTTTATAGTGACCCCTCCTTGTCTGTATTTTCCTTATACTGACCCCCCTTGTTTGCATATTGCCTATAGTGACCTCCCTTGTCTATATATTCCCTATAGTGGCCCCCCTTGTCTGTATATTCTCTATAGTGACCCCCTTGTCTGCATATAGCCTATAGTGACCTCCCTTGTCTGTATTTTCCATATGGTGACCCCCCCTTGTCTGCATTTTTCCTTTAGTGAACCCCCTTGTCTGTATATTCCGTATAGCAATCCCCTTATTTGTATTTTCCCTATAGTGACTCCCCTTGTCTGTATTTTCCCTATAGGGACTCCCCTTGTCTGTATTATCCCTATAGTGGCCCCTCCCCCCTGTCTGTATATTCACTATAGTGACCCCCCTTATTTGTATTTTCCCTATAGTGATTCCCCTTGTCTGTATTTTCCATATAGTGACCCCTCCCCCCTGTCTGTATCATGTTTACTGAGCTCCTCAACATGTCCTCCCCCTTCCCGGATGTCCTTTTCTGTCTGTCTCCACTCCCTCCAACTCTTTCTATCCATCAATCTTCTGTCAAATGGCACTTCGGGTCCTCTCTGCCAGGCAGTGTGAGTCATCGGCACTTCCTGTGTGCAATGCTGCCAGGGGTGAGCCATGGGTGCAGCTGCAGTGGGAGTCTGGTCATATGACTGCTCTGTTGAATGTCAGTGAAGACACTGTACTTCACCATGTAAGGAAGCTATGCACTGTGCAAAAATATGCTAGCGGGGGCAGGTCCGGTTCATCTCTGACCACAAGCCCCAGGTACTGGCCCCCTCCGCACACATACTCCATTTGCCCCAACCTCATTATGCCACTGGGACTGGGTGGGTCACATCATAATGTACAATTATTAACATCACAAAAGTGGACTGCGAGTAGGGGGATTCCATTAGGATGAAATAAAAAAAGCAAGTAAGTTTGCACCTGGACAAGGCATGTTGCAGTGCAAGGGGTGCAATAATAATATTAAACTGATGGGAAAGATGACATTGCCCAAACAAGCTTACAATCTAAGAGGTGGAACACTTCATACACAAGTTATCGGGATAAAGAAGTTGGTTGGTGCTAAGGTAGAAACAGTGGCCCCTATTCAGAGATGGATGCTCTGAAAGAGCGCTCGCTCTGATCTGGGCATTTTTTTTTTTGTGTGGCCTCCTGGCCGCTCGCATAGCTGTGGGTGACCACCCACAGCTATTGCGAGCGGCCAGGATGATGGTCGTGATGGACAAGACCATCGCGACCATCGGATTTGCGACTAGACCCTTGCGGTAGGGTCTCGTGGCCGCAAGCCCCAGAGAGCTTCTGGCTCTAATAGAGCCGGAAGCTCTCTCACTGACATCACTGGTGATGTCAGTGGGGCCGCCCCACAAACGGCAAGCGTTCGCTTGGGAACATCGACAGCCGCCCCTTTTGTAGTGAGCCACGGAGCGCAGTGCAGCTGCTGCGTGTGCACAGAGCACACCATCGACCCGCTCGCGAGCGCTCAAGCGTTTGCGAGCTGGTCTGAATCAGGCCCAGTATACAGATTGCTGGACACTATTGAAAGTGCTTCAGTGGATGGAAAGTTAAGGCATAAATATATGATGATGTATTTTCTGTGCAATTATTAGGCACGTGTTCTCACATTTAATTTAATTATTTGTATTGCATTTGTAATTACTTTTGTGCAATTTTTTGAAAGTCTAAAAATATCATAGATCCCTGTTGTAGACAGTCAACTTCATTTACAAACATGCTCCCTTCTTACGCTAATTATTATGGCATGTGTACAAATGTCACTATTTTATGGCAAGTACACAAAGCTGCATGGTAAATGGATCTGCTAGCCAAGATGGCGATGCCTGGAAGGTGTACAATGTTCTGCGTTTCCTGAAAGAAGGAACTGGGCGATTCAGTGTAATCCAACTACTGTATTATATAGCCATACAATATTTTATATATTAACCTAATGGTGAAGAGTGGAATTATTCATCCTAGTCTGCAGTTTACTGGTCAAAATTCAAGAAACCATTTCTTGTTCTAAAGACATGAGTGTATCAGCACATTTTCATAACCTTCTACTACATTATATAGGACAATATACTGCCTGTAGATGCCTTAAAGCTCATCTAAATATATAACAGATGGAAGACCAATACTTACGTTCCTTAGAAAATCTCTAATAACCTCCACTTTTTGAAGGAAGAGATGTGATCGAAATGTGCACAGTTATACACAAACATTTGGCATCTCTGGTTCAATTGCTTATTTCACTAAATACAGGTTTAGTCTCCCATATCCAAATATTCTGAAATACAGACTTTTTTTTAACATGGCTGAAATAGTGAAACCTTTGCTTTTTGATGGTTCAATGTACACAAACTTTGTTTAAGGCACAAACTTATTAAAAATATTGTATAAAATTACCTTCAGGCTGTGTGTATAAGGTGTATATGAAACATAAATGCATTCTGTGTGTATATTGGGGTCCCATTCCCAAAATATTTCATTATGAAATGCAAATATTCCAAAATATGGAATATTCCGATATCCAAAATAATCCTGGTCCCAAGCAATTTGGATATGTGAGACTCAAACTGTATGAGGTTTTGCTTACAATGGTTACTGGAAATGGAATTTCCAGCTGTCATGGATCCAGTGCTAGATTTTTGGACAGTTTTCTGTACGGCCAAAACAGATTTATCTGAATTCATTTTTTTGTCTTATGCATATCTTGAACTCTATAAAGGTCTGGACTCTTTAGCCTTTCATCCCTTATTAAACCTCGCTGAATCTAGACACAATTTTCTTCTCAATTCAGATATGATGAATTTACACATTTCTACAATGTGCTTTTAGGAGCTAACAGTTTTACCAATGAGAACTGCTTTTCTTCTCTTCCAGTATGCTTCCTGTTTTTTTGTTATTACATGAAATGGCCAGAAGATTGTAGGATTGACCTGTTATACTTTGCATTGTACAGTATACCACTGCAACATGCCACTCTAGTCTTTACTACCATTGGAACACAGAGTTGCGGCTTTAAGAGACTACAGAACCCACAGACCATAGAGGTGGTCAGTGTGGTGTCTGCAGAGTGAAGAACAAGGGATGCCAAATAGAGCCCACAAATATGAAGAAGTGGAGTTGTAGAGAGAGAGCTGTATCATCGGAGCTGAGTTATGAACACAGAGGGAGAGATGTATCAAACCTTAGAGAAAGAAGTGGAGAAGTTGCCCATAGCAACAGGGGCGTATTAAGAAAGGAGGAGCCACGTGGTCACTCCCCATCCAGGGCCCCCTCCTCTCTACCCGGGTGCCGTCAGCGAACTGACTGCAGCTGTAACATTGCAAATCACATAAAAGCTGGAATTTGAATCGCAGAGCAAGTATGTGTCACAGGATATTCCAGCAGCTGGAGACATATCTGTTCCAGAGACTATCAGCATGGACATTCAAAAACAGAAAAGAATTTCAGCGAGATCAAATATAGGGAAACCATTTAAAAGATATGATGTATTCATTAATATTACTTTCAGTGAATCTCAAGACACCACAGTCAAGAGCCGACTGATGTGAGTGGTAGTCCAAGATAGGCAAAGAGACTTTGCAAAATTCAAGTTTCACAAGTGTGGAAGACTTCAACATCTGTAAGAGTGACAGCAGTCCTGATTTCATGAATAAAGAGACTGTTGATGTGGCCCACTCAGTCATTTAGATGAGTCTTACTGATAACACTTCCAAGAAAAGTGGACTGAAGTTACTTGAAATGTTGATGCTTTCTTATTTGTCTGTAACCCTAGTTATAAACATTTTTAATAGTGCCTCCACCCCAATTGTAGTATACAATTATTTGTGTACTGGGTATAATTGGGGAAACCCTATATAAAGTCCCAATGAATGGAGTTGATGTACTGTTTTCTCATATAACATCTAGTTAACTGTATTTTCCTTATTTTGTTTGGGTTAATATTCTATTTCTTTTTTTTTAAAGATATCTATTCGTTCACCTCATGTCTTCCCCTCAGAATAAGGTAAGTAATCCAAAAAACAATATTTTCTTTACAGTAACTATTTATCATAACAAACATAGCAACCATACATACATGACAATAGGACAAAAGTTTACTGGCAATTATAATAATCACATAGACCATAACTATATACCCATATATATTTGTATGTCTTCTGGAATGAATATTAAATATCACACTACCTCTTCTTCATTTTCTGAAGTGTCATACAATAAGGGTAGGCATATTCAACCACTCCTATATACTGTACATATACACAATTAATTCAAATAGTTATGCTCAGCAACTTAAACAATATAATATAATGGTCTACATAAAGATAAACCTAAACAATACCATATTATTACATAAATGAAAGTACAAAGGTGAGTGTAACTCACTACTAGCTCCAAACTTGTAATACCCATATACAGTATAAGGGTGCACTCAGAGTAACAGTAATGGTTACATTATAACTTTGCAGTCCATTCCTTTACAATGTCTCTGGATTTCAGAAATTGTTACAGCAGTCATATGTTAACACAAAATAACTTGTTTTGTGGCCAGGAGAGGGTCAAGGTGTAATAAAGTAATGACCTTCCGGATAAATGTCAAATAGTGTTAGCTGAATCTTCCTTTGGAAAGTCAACAGACGAGTAATTAACAATCCCTTCTTAACAGTACAACTTCAGATCTGTCCATTCAGTGGGGTATATAACTAGTAAGCTTATCTCCTTATGGTGACAAGTCTTTGACTGAGGTTGTTATTTACAGTACATCATCTTGACGCTCCCCCTGTTGTGTATCCCACAAGTTATTCTATTTCCAGTGTTATTTTATACTTTAAAGTCAATACTCTCTCTCTTCCTGAGATAACAAAGGTACTTTCAACCAGTATATAAAGAGTGTTATAGCTGTAGCTTTAATTTCTGGTTGTATTATGCTGTATTATTCTACTAGATAGCTCCATATAGATACATTTAGCAAGGTTAGTTTGTATCTTGGATGCCCCCCAAAGCTCTTTTATAGTAATATTCCTCTCTTAAAGAATTAGTGGTGTACATCCATGTTCAATGTATAGGGGGCGCTAAGTTGGCCCAGTACAGGCTACCTCAGTGAGTGATCCAGGGTATTTTTTCTCCACTCTCCGCTCCGTCCCCTAGTTTCCGTCACACTGATTCTCCCACCAGCATTTCTCTGGATACTGGATAGAGGAAACCAAATGTCTCCACATCAGGAAAGGTATGCTCCACTCCCAGTCTCTTCTCCACTCCGGTGTCTGCCAGCACCGTCGCTACACTGCCCTGTAACACTGCCGCCGTCCTTCTCTTGCTGGTTCCCGAGATGGTGTCTCTCAGCCAGGGGAATGCCATTTCCGCGGTTATATTTAACGGCTCTAGGGTGGGATCTGTACAGCAAAGGACAGCTCTTCCGATAAGAGCTGTCCTTTACGATCTTTCCTGCACACTGGACTTCCGGGTTTATGACCCGGGAGTCCATCTGCGCATGGGCAGAGAGATGCAGCGGCCGTGGGGCATGCTGGGAGGGATCCAGTCGGATCCCTCATAGCAGCGCGATGCGGCAGAAGCCCATAGGCTTCGATAGGGTAACGTCAGCAATAGCTGGTGTTACCCTCCACATCGCAGCCCAGCGGCTAGCAGAATGATGCATACGGAAAATGCGGTAAACGGGGAGTTTACCGCATTTTTCGTTTACTGCATCCCACCCCTAATGACTCTTCTCCCCAACCCTTCTCCTGCCCAGCCATGAGACTTCCTGCTGCGCGCATGCTCTCTCCTCGAGCTATCCTAGGCTGCACTACTCCTTACTACCTTCCCTGGACATATCTCTCCCCTCGAGCTCACAAAATATTACATTAATACAACTATACATTCATAACTATACACATATTAAATTGTAATTCTACTTAGAGTATACAATATTACAATATTAGCAGTATTTATATACTGTATACAATAAAGGTGAATGTAGGAGTTTATTACTAGTCCCCATACTTGTTTATCTATCCTATTTAACCCCATATAAGTACTCCTTCACCTATAGGTTACATGTTTAACCCTCAATTTTTCCTGGTTGCTATGTAAAAACTTTAAATAAATGTATATGTAATAGGGGTGTGCACCGGCCACTTTTCGTGTTTTGTGTTTTGGTTTTGGATCTGGATCTTTCTTCGTGTTTTGGATCTGGATTGGTTTTGCCAAAACCACCCTTCCGTGTTTTGGGTTCTGGGTTTTGTGTTTTGGATCTGTATTTTTTTTAAAAAAAGCATAAAAACAGCTAAAATCACAGAATTTGTAGGTTTTTCTGCTCCTATGCTATTATTAACCTCAATAACCTTAATTTCCACTCATTTCCAGTCTATTCTGAATACCTCACACCTCACAATAGTGTTTTTATGTCCAAAAGGTTGCACCGAGGTAGCTGGATGACTATGCTAAGCGACACGAGTGGGCGGCACAAACACGTGACCCATCTAGGCGTGAAACTGCAGTGGCAGACAGGATGGCATTGAAAAACTAGGCCCCAAACTGTACATAATGCAAAGAAAAAAAAGAGGTGCAAGATGGAATTGTCCTTGGGCCCTCCCACCCACCCTTATGTTGTATAAACAGGACATGCACACTTTAACAAACCAATCATTTCAGCGCCAGGGTCTGCCACACAACTGTGGCTGAAATGATTGGTTCGTTTGGGCCCCCACAAAACAAGCTGGCAATTAATCTGTCCCTGCACAAACTGGCTCTACGGAGGCAAGAAGTCGTCCTCATCCTCCTCATCCACAGATTCCTCACCCTCTTCAGTGTTATGTACATCCTCATCCTCACAGAGTATTAATTCGTCCCTGCTGGAACCACAGGTCCCTCTGTACGTTCTGGAGGCTGGTCTCCCTGGAAGAGTTGATCATTCATTTTATGAACATCATCTTCTCCACATTTTGTGGAAGCAACCTACGCCTTTCGCTAACAAGGTTCCCGGCTGCACTAAACACTCTTTCGGAGTACACACTGGAGGGGGGGCAACTCAGGTAAAATAGAGCCAGTTTGTACAGGGACCTCCAAATTGCTTCTTTTTCCTGCCAGTACAGGTACGGACTGTCTGACATGCCTACTTGGATGCTGTCACCGATGTAATCCTTTAACAGACAGACGCACGCTTGTCGCTGCTGCTTTGAGGATTCAAGTGCGGCTACAGCCCACACAATTCACAAAGACAGAAAAAAAAAAAGAATATTTTTATTGTTTGTGGAGCACACTTTGAGGGTTACACCACCCTCTAACAGACAGACGCACGCTTGTCGCTGCTGCTTTTAGGATGCAAGTGCGGCTACAGCCCACACAATTCACAAAGACAGAAAAAAGAAGAAGAATATTTTTATTCTTTGTGTAGCACACTTTGAGGGTGTCACCACCCTTTAACAGACAGACGCACGCTTGTCACTGCTGCTTTAAGGATGCAGGTGCGGCTACAGCCCACACATTTCACAAAGACTGAAAAAAAAAGAACAATATTTTAATTGTTTGTGTAGCACACTTTGAGGGTGTCACCACCCTTTAACAGACAGACGCACGCTTGTCGCTGCTGCTTTAAGGATGCAGGTGCGGCTACAGCCCACACAATTCACAAAGACAGAAAAAAGAAGAATATTTTTATTGTTTGTGTAGCACACTTTGAGGGTGTCACCACCCTTTAACAGACAGACGCACGCTTGTCACTGCTGCTTTGAGGATGCAAGTGCGGCTACATCGCACACAAGTCACAAACACATAAAAAAAATAGTTTTATATTTTTTGGAGCACTTTGAGAGTTACACCACCCTTTAACAGACAGACGCACGCTTGTCGCTGCTGCTTTAAGGATGCAGGTGCGGCTACAGCCCACACATTTCACAAAGACCGAAAAAAAAGAACAATATTTTAATTGTTTGTGTAGAACACTTTGAGGGTGTCACCACCCTTTAACAGACAGACGCACGCTTGTCGCTGCTGCTTTGAGGATGCAGGTGGAATCTAGACGGGATTTGGAACCGAGGACACACTACCTCCATCAATTGTCTAAATCCCACTGCACTAATGTCGGATACCGGACGCACGTCTAACACCAACATAGCAGTCAAGGCCTCAGTTATACGTTTTGCTTCAGGATGACTGCTGTCGTACTTCATCCTCATCGCTAGGGACTGTTGGAGGGTCAATTGTTTAGTAAAAGTAGTGATGTTCCTACTTCCTCTCTGGGATGATGAACAACTCCCAGCAGCAGCAACAGCACTAGTAGGAAGTGGTTCTTGATCTTTCCCTATTTTATTTTTATCAGAGAAAGTTTGGTCCTCCATTTATGTTATATTGATATATATACGTGCGGCTAAAGCGCACACAAACACAGAAAATATTTTTTTATTTTTGCTGGAGAGTAGTGCACTTTGTGGGTTACACCACCCTTTAAGAAATGAGCCAGCTGGCTCTTTACTTATGGGACACAGGCGCACGCTTGGCGCTGCTCCTTTGTTGATGCACGTGCAGCCACAGTGCACACAAGTCACAAACACAGAAAATATATATTTTTTTGGTATGGAGTGTACTTTGGGGGATACAGAACCCTTTAACGGTCAAGCCAGCCGGCCCTTTACTTATGACACAGGCGCACGCTTGGCACTACTTTGTTGATGCACGTGCGGCTACTGCGCACACAATTCACAAACACAGAAAATAATTTTTTTTCGGTTTGGACTGGAGTGTACTTTCGGGGGTTACAGCACCCTTTAACGGTCAAGCCAGCCGGCCCTTTACTTATGACACAGGCGCACGCTTGGCACTACTTTGTTGATGCACGTGCGGCTACTGCGCACACAATTCACAAACACAGAAAATAAATTTTTTTTTGGTTTGGACTGGAGTGTACTTTGGGGGTTACAGCACCCTTTAACGGTCAAGCCAGCCGGCCCTTTACTTATGACACAGGCGCACGCTTGGCACTACTTTGTTGATGCACGTGCGGCTACTGCGCACACAATTCACAAACACAGAAAATAATTTTTTTTTTGGTTTGGACTGGAGTGTACTTCGGGGGTTACAGCACCCTTAACGGTCAAGCCAGCCGGCCCTTTACTTATGACACAGGCGCACGCTTGGCACTACTTTGTTGATGCACGTGCGGCTACTGCGCACACAATTCACAAACACAGAAAATAATTTTTTTTTTGGTTTGGACTGGAGTGTACTTTCGGGGGTTACAGCACCCTTTAACGGTCAAGCCAGCCGGCCCTTTACTTATGACACAGGCGCACGCTTGGCACTACTTTGTTGATGCACGTGCGGCTACTGCGCACACAATTCACAAACACAGAAAATATATTATTTTTTTAGCACTTCGGGGGAGCACCCCTGATGGACAGAGCACCCCCTGGACAACACTACAGCACCTCTTTAGGACTGGGACACTGCACAGGACTTTGGAGTGGACACAGCCCCTATGGAGAACTGACTGCACAACACAGTCCAGCCAGCCCCTATGGACTTTGAAGTAGTGGACACAGCCCCTATTAACAACAGCAGCACAGCACAACACAGCCAGCCCCTATGGACTTTGAAGTAGTGGACAACAGCAGCACTACACTACACTACACTACACAGCCCTAACTCCCACTCTCCCTCTTCACTGTCCACAGCCGAGTGAGAAAATGGCGCCGACGTGGGTACCTTATATAGGATCCAAAACCCGCGAGACTCGGAAGGCGGGATGATGACGTTTTGCCTCGATTTCAGATCCGAGTCAGGCGGGAAAAGTCGAGCCTGATTCGGATCGGATTCGGATCGGGGGGGCTCGGGGGGGTTCGGATTTCAGAAATCCGAACCCGCTCACCCCTAATGTATATACTGCTCTCCTATCCCCCAGTGTGTGTATGTATATATGTATATACCGCTCTCCTATCCCCAGTGTGTGTATGTATATATGTATATACCTCTCTCCTATCCCCCAGTGTGTGTATGTATATATGTATATACCGCTCTCCTATCCCCAGTGTGTGTATGTATATATGTATATACCGCTCTCCTATCCCCCAGTGTGTGTATGTATATATGTATATACTGCTCTCCTATCCCCCAGTGTGTGTATGTATATATGTATATACCGCTCTCCTATCCCCAGTGTGTGTATGTATATATGTATATACTGCTCTCCTATCCCCCAGTGTGTGTATGTATATATGTATATACCGCTCTCCTATCCCCCAGTGTGTGTATGTATATATGTATATACTGCTCTCCTATCCCCAGTGTGTGTATGTGTATATGTATATACTGCTCTCCTATCCCCAGTGTGTGTATGTATATATGTATATACTGCTCTCCTATCCCCAGTGTGTGTATGTATATATGTATATACCGCTCTCCTATCCCCCAGTGTGTGTATGTATATATGTATATACCGCTCTTCTATCCCCCAGTGTGTGTATGTATATATGTATATACTGCTCTCCTATCCCCCAGTGTGTGTATGTATATATGTATATACCGCTCTCCTATCCCCCAGTGTGTGTATGTATATATGTATATACTGCTCTCCTATCCCCCAGTGTGTGTATGTATATATGTATATACTGCTCTCCTATCCCCCAGTGTGTGTATGTATATATGTATATACCGCTCTCCTATCCCCCAGTGTGTGTATGTATATATGTATATACCGCTCTCCTATCCCCAGTGTGTGTATGTATATATGTATCTACCGCTCTCCTATCCCCCAGTGTGTGTATATATGTATATACCGCTCTCCTATCCCCCAGTGTGTGTATATATGTATATACCGCTCTCCTATCCCCCAGTGTGTGTATATATGTATATACCGCTCTCCTATCCCCCAGTGTGTGTATATATGTATATACCGCTCTCCTATCCCCAGTGTGTGTATGTATATATGTATATACCGCTCTCCTATCCCCAGTGTGTGTATGTATATATGTATATACCGCTCTCCTATCCCCAGTGTGTGTATGTATATATGGATATACCGCTCTCCTATCCCCCAGTGTGTGTATGCATATATGTATATACCGCTCTCCTATCCCCCAGTGTGTGTATGTATATATGTATATACCGCTCTCCTATCCCCAGTGTGTGTATGTATATATGTATATACCTCTCTCCTATCCCCCAGTGTGTGTATGTATATATGTATATACCGCTCTCCTATCCCCAGTGTGTGTATGTATATATGTATATACCGCTCTCCTATCCCCCAGTGTGTGTATGTATATATGTATATACTGCTCTCCTATCCCCCAGTGTGTGTATGTATATATGTATATACCGCTCTCCTATCCCCAGTGTGTGTATGTATATATGTATATACTGCTCTCCTATCCCCCAGTGTGTGTATGTATATATGTATATACCGCTCTCCTATCCCCCAGTGTGTGTATGTATATATGTATATACTGCTCTCCTATCCCCAGTGTGTGTATGTGTATATGTATATACTGCTCTCCTATCCCCAGTGTGTGTATGTATTTATGTATATACTGCTCTCCTATCCCCAGTGTGTGTATGTATATATGTATATACCGCTCTCCTATCCCCCAGTGTGTGTATGTATATATGTATATACCGCTCTTCTAT
The DNA here is from genome assembly GCA_031769625.1 of Taudactylus pleione. NCBI lineage: Eukaryota > Metazoa > Chordata > Amphibia > Anura > Myobatrachidae > Taudactylus > Taudactylus pleione. The sequence continues at coordinate 12,388,946 of JAUIMM010000161.1, forward strand.
CCCCCAGTGTGTGTATGTATATATGTATATACTGCTCTCCTATCCCCCAGTGTGTGTATGTATATATGTATATACCACTCTCCTATCCCCCAGTGTGTGTATGTATATATGTATATACTGCTCTCCTATCCCCCAGTGTGTGTATGTATATATGTATATACTGCTCTCCTATCCCCCAGTGTGTGTATGTATATATGTATATACCGCTCTCCTATCCCCCAGTGTGTGTATGTATATATGTATATACCGCTCTCCTATCCCCAGTGTGTGTATGTATATATGTATCTACCGCTCTCCTATCCCCCAGTGTGTGTATATATGTATATACCGCTCTCCTATCCCCCAGTGTGTGTATATATGTATATACCGCTCTCCTATCCCCCAGTGTGTGTATATATGTATATACCGCTCTCCTATCCCCCAGTGTGTGTATATATGTATATACCGCTCTCCTATCCCCAGTGTGTGTATGTATATATGTATATACCGCTCTCCTATCCCCAGTGTGTGTATGTATATATGTATATACCGCTCTCCTATCCCCAGTGTGTGTATGTATATATGTATATACCGCTCTCCTATCCCCCAGTGTGTGTATGTATATATGTATATACCGCTCTCCTATCCCCCAGTGTGTGTATGTATATATGTATATACTGCTCTCCTATCCCCCAGTGTGTGTATGTATATATGTATAATGTATATACCGCTCTCCTATCCCCCAGTGTGTGTATGTATATATGTATATACCGCTCTCCTATCCCCCAGTGTGTGTATGTATATATGTATATACCGCTCTCCTATCCCCCAGTGTGTGTATGTATATATGTATATACCGCTCTCCTATCCCCCAGTGTGTGTATGTATATATGTATATACCGCTCTCCTATCCCCCAGTGTGTGTGTGTATATATGTATATACTGCTCTCCTATCCCCCAGTGTGTGTATGTATATATGTATATACCGCTCTCCTATCCCCAGTGTGTGTATGTATATATGTATATACCGCTCTCCTATCCCCCAGTGTGTGTATGTATATATGTATATACCGCTCTCCTATCCCCCAGTGTGTGTGTGTATATATGTATATACCGCTCTCCTATCCCCAGTGTGTGTATGTATATATGTATATACCGCTCTCCTATCCCCCAGTGTGTGTATATATGTATATATGTATATACTGCTCTCCTATCCCCCAGTGTGTGTATGTATATATGTATATACCGCTCTCCTATCCCCCAGTGTGTATGTATATATGTATATACTGCTCTCCTATCCCCAGTGTGTTTATGTATATATGTATATACCGCTCTCCTATCCCCAGTGTGTGTATGTATATATGTATATACCGCTCTCCTATCCCCCAGTGTGTGTATGTATATATGTATATACTGCTCTCCTATCCCTCAGTGTGTGTATGTATATATGTATATACCGCTCTCCTATCCCCAGTGTGTGTATGTATATATGTATATACTGCTCTCCTATCCCCCAGTGTGTGTATGTATATATATGTATATACCTCTCTCCTATCCCCCAGTGTGTGTATGTATATATGTATATACTGCTCTCCTATCCCCCAGTGTGTGTATGTATATATGTATATACCACTCTCCTATCCCCCAGTGTGTGTATATATGTATATACTGCTCTCCTATCCCCCAGTGTGTGTATGTATATATGTATATACTGCTCTCCTATCCCCAGTGTGTGTATGTATATATGTATATACCGCTCTCCTATCCCCAGTGTGTGTATGTATATATATGTATATACTGCTCTCCTATCCCCCAGTGTGTGTATGTATATATGTATATACCGCTCTCCTATCCCCAGTGTGTGTATGTATATATGTATATATCGCTCTCCTATCCCTCAGTGTGTGTATGTATATATGTATATACCGCTCTCCTATCCCCCAGTGTGTGTATGTATATATGTATATACCGCTCTCCTATCCCCCAGTGTGTGTATGTATATATGTATATACTGCTCTCCTATCCCCCAGTGTGTGTATGTATATATGTATATACTGCTCTCCTATCCCCCAGTGTGTGTATGTATATATGTATATACCGCTCTCCTATCCCCCAGTGTGTGTATGTATATATGTATATACCGCTCTCCTATCCCCCAGTGTGTGTATGTATATATGTATATACCGCTCTCCTATCCCCAGTGTGTGTATGTATATATGTATATACCTCTCACCTATCCCCCAGTGTGTGTATGTATATATGTATATACCGCTCTCCTATCCCCAGTGTGTGTATGTATATATGTATATACCGCTCTCCTATCCCCCAGTGTGTGTATGTATATATGTATATACCGCTCTACTATCCCCAGTGTGTGTATGTATATATGTATATACCGCTCTCCTATCCCCCAGTGTGTGTATGTATATATGTATATACCGCTCTCCTATCCCCCAGTGTGTGTATGTATATATGTATATACTGCTCTCCTATCCCCAGTGTGTGTATGTATATATGTATATACCGCTTTCCTATCCCCCAGTGTGTGTATGTATATATGTATATACCGCTCTCCTATCCCCCAGTGTGTGTATGTATATATGTATATACCGCTCTCCTATCCCCAGTGTGTGTATGTATATATGTATATACTGCTCTCCTATCCCCAGTGTGTGTATGTATATATGTATATACTGCTCTCCTATCCCCCAGTGTGTGTATGTATATATGTATATACCGCTCTCCTATCCCCAGTGTGTGTGTGTATATATGTATATACCGCTCTCCTATCCCCCAGTGTGTGTATGTATATATGTATATACCGCTCTCCTATCCCCCAGTGTTTGTATGTATATATGTATATACCTCTCTCCTATCCCCCAGTGTGTGTATATATGTATATACCGCTCTCCTATCCCCAGTGTGTGTATGTATATATGTATATACCGCTCTCCTATCCCCCAGTGTGTGTATGTATATATGTATATACCGCTCTCCTATCCCCCAGTGTGTGTATGTATATATGTATATACCGCTCTCCTATCCCCCAGTGTATGTATATATTAGGGGTGTGCACCGGCCACTTTTCGTGTTTTGTGTTTTGGTTTTGGATCTGGATCTTTCTTCGTGTTTTGGATCTGGATTGGTTTTGCCAAAACCACCCTTCCGTGTTTTGGGTTCTGGGTTTTGTGTTTTGGATCTGTATTTTTTTTTAAAAAAGCATAAAAACAGCTAAAATCACAGAATTTGTAGGTTTTTCTGCTCCTATGCTATTATTAACCTCAATAACCTTAATTTCCACTCATTTCCAGTCTATTCTGAACACCTCACACCTCACAATAGTGTTTTTATGTCCAAAACGTTGCACCGAGGTAGCTGGATGACTATGCTAAGCGACACGAGTGGGCGGCACAAACACGTGACCCATCTAGGCGTGAAACTGCAGTGGCAGACAGGATGGCAGTTTGAAAAACTAGGCCCCAAACTGTACATAATGCAAAGAAAAAAAAGAGGTGCAAGATGGAATTGTCCTTGGGCCCTCCCACCCACCCTTATGTTGTATAAACAGGACATGCACACTTTAACAAACCAATCATTTCAGCGCCAGGGTCTGCCACACAACTGTGGCTGAAATGATTGGTTCGATTGGGCCCCCACAAAACAAGCTGGCAATTAATGTGTCCCTGCACAAACTGGCTCTATGGAGGCAAGATGTCATCCTCATCCTCCTCATCCACCGATTCCTCACCCTCTTCAGTGTGTACATCCTCATCCTCACAAAGTATTAACTCGTCCCCACTTGAATCCACCACCACAGGTCCCTCTGTACCTTCTGGAGGCTGGTCTCCCTGGAAGAGCTGATAATTCATTTTGATGAACATCATCTTCTCCACATTCTGTGGAAGCAACCTCCTACGCCTTTCGCTGACAAGGTTCCCGGCTGCACTAAACACTCTTTCGGAGTACACACTGGAGGGGGGGCAACTCAGGTAAAATAGAGCCAGTTTGTACAGGGGCCTCCAAATTGCCTCTTTTTCCTGCCAGTACAGGTATGGACTGTCTGCCATGCCTACTTGGATGCTGTCACCGATGTAATCCTCCACCATTCTGTCAATGGTGACAGTATCATATGCAGTGACAGTAGACATGTCAGAAATTGTTGCCAGGTCCTTCAGTCCGGACCAGATGTCCAAACTTGGTCCTGCCTGCCCTGCATCACCGCCAGCGGGTTGCTTAGGATACCTAAGTTTTTTCCTGGCAGCCCCAGTTGCAGGAGAAAATGAAGAAGGAGCCGTTGACGTGTCACGTTCCGCTTCAGCTGACAGTGTGTTCACCAGCAGGTCTTTGCACCTCTGCAGGCTTGTGTCGGCCGGAAAGAGAGACACCACATAGGCTTTAAACCTAGGATCGAGCACGGTGGCCAAAACGTAGTGGTCTGATTTCAACAGATTGACCACCCTGGAATCCTGGCAAAGCGAATGAAGGGCTTCATCCACAAGTCCCACATGCTGAGCGGAATCGCTCCGTCTTAGCTCCTCCTTCACTTTCTCCAGCTGCTTCTGCAAAAGCCTGATGAGGGGAATGACCTGACTCAAGCTGGCAGTGTCTGAACTGACTTCACGTGTGGCAAGTTCGAAGGGCTGGAGAACCTTGCACAACACGGAAATCATTCTCCACTGCGCTTGAGTCAGGTGCATACCCCCTCCTTTGCCTATGTCATAGGTGGATGTATAGGCTTGTATGGCCTTTTGCTGCTCCTCCATCCTCTGAAGCATATAGAGGGTTGAGTTCCACCGCGTCACAACCTCTTGCTTCAGGTGATGGCGGGGCAGGTTCAAGAGTGTTTGCTGGCGCTCCAGTCTTCGGCACGCAGTCGCTGAATGGCGAAAGTGGCCAGAAATTTTTCGGGCCACCCAAAGCGTCTCCTGCACGCCCCTGTCGCTTTTCAGAAAATTCTGCACCACCAAGTTTATTGTGTGAGCAAAACATGGGACGTGCTGGAATTTGCCCAGATGTAATGCCCGCACAATATTGGTGGCGTTGTCAGATATCACAAATCCCCAGGAGAGTCTAAGTGGGGTAAGCCACTGGGCGATGATTTCCCTCAGTTTCTCTAAGAGGTTGTCGGCGGTGTGCCTCTTACTGAAACCGGTGATACACAGCGTAGCCTGCCTTGTAACGAGCTGGCATTTCTGAGATGCTGCTACTGGTGACGCTGCTGCTGTTGCTGCGTAAGGTGATTCATCTACCCAGTGGGCTGTCACAGTCATATAGTCCTTAGTCTGCCCTGTTCCACTTGTCCACATGTCCGTGGTTAAGTGGACATTGTGTACAACGGCATTTTTCAGGACACTGAGGACACTTTTTCTGACGTTTCTGTACAGTCTCGGTATCGCCTGCCTAGTGAAGTGGAATCTAGACGGGATTTGGAACCGGGGACACACTACCTCCATCAATTGTCTAAATCCCACTGCACTAATGGCGGATACCGGACGCACGTCTAACACCAACATAGCAGTCAAGGCCTCAGTTATACGTTTTGCTTCAGGATGACTGCTGTCGTACTTCATCCTCCTCGCTAAGGACTGTTGGAGGGTCAATTGTTTAGTAAAAGTAGTGGTGTTCCTACTTCCTCTCTGGGATGATGAACGACTCCCAGCAGCAGCAACAGCAGCAGCGGCAGCAGTAGGCGTAGCAATGCAGGATCCTCCAGAGGAATCCCGGATAGGAGAGTCAGTCATGCCAGTGACATGGCCTGCAGGACTACTTCCGATCCTGACTAAGGAGGAAATTGACGAGGAGGGAGTTGACGGTGTGGTTTGCAGGCGCTTGGATACAACAGGACAACGGGATTTAGGTGTCCCTGGACTGCTTACGGTCTTAGCCAAAGTTTCTGAACTTGACAGTAACTTTTTATGAACGCGCTGCAGGTGCCGTATAAGGGAGGATGTTCCTAGGTGGTTGACGTCCCTACCCCTACTTATTTCACCTTTACATATGGTACATATGGCAAGACAGTTGTTGTCCGGATTTGGATAGAAATATTGCCAGACCAAAGAGGTGGAATGTTTGGTCTTCTGCCCAGGCATGACCGTGATGGGCTTTTTCATCCCACGGACAACAACTGTCTCCCCCGGAGCCTGATTTAAACAAACCACATCACCATCAGAATCCTCCTTGCCAACTTCCTCCTCAGCGCCAGCTACACCAGTATCCTCATCCTGTTGTACTTCAACAGTGACATCTTCAATTTGCATATCAGCAAGTGGACTGTGGGTGCTCCTTTCAGCACTTGCAGGGGGCGTGCAAATGGTGGAAAGAGCCACCTCTTCCCGTCCAGTGCTGGGAAGGTCAGGCATCGCAACCACCACCACACTTGGACTCTCCTTGGGGATTTGTGATATCTTCTTAGAAAGCACAGTTCTTCGCTGTGCTTTTGCCAGCTTAACTCTTTTGATTTTTTTAGTGGGAGGAGGGCTTCCATCGTCATGTGAAGCTGAACCACTAGTCATGAACATACTAGGGATCGACCTTAGCCGTTCCTTGCCACTCCGTGTCGTAAATGGCATATTGGCAAGTTTACGTTTCTCTTCAGCTGATTTAAATGTCTTTTTCAAGGTCATTTTCCTGAACTTTGCCATTTGGGATTGTATGTGCCCTCTACTATGACATTGGGCATCGGCCTTGGCAGACGACGTTGATGGCATGTTATCGTCTATGTCATGACTAGTGGCAGCAGCTTCAGCAGTAGGAGGAAGTGGTTCTTGATCTTTCTCTATTTTATTTTTATCGGAGAAAGTTTGGTCCTCCATTTATGTTATATCGATTTGACATATACGTGCGGCTAAACACAGAAAATAATTTTTTTTTTGGTTTGGACTGGAGTGTACTTTGTGGGTTACAGCACCCTTTAACGGTCAAGCCAGCCGGCCCTTTACTTATGACACAGGCGCACGCTTGGCACTACTTTGTTGATGCACGTGCGGCTACTGCGCACACAATTCACAAACACAGAAAATAATTTTTTTTTGGTTTGGACTGGAGTGTACTTTCGGGGGTTACAGCACCCTTTAACGGTCAAGCCAGCCAGCCCTTTACTTATGACACAGGCGCACGCTTGGCACTACTTTGTTGATGCACGTGCGGCTACTGCGCACACAATTCACAAACACAGAAAATAATTTTTTTTTTGGTTTGGACTGGAGTGTACTTTCGGGGGTTACAGCACCCTTAACGGTCAAGCCAGCCGGCCCTTTACTTATGACACAGGTGCACGCTTGGCACTACTTTGTTGATGCACGTGCGGCTACTGCGCACACAATTCACAAACACAGAAAATAATATTTTTTTTGGTTTGGACTGGAGTGTACTTTCGGGGGTTACAGCACCCTTTAACGGTCAAGCCAGCCGGCCCTTTACTTATGACACAGGCGCACGCTTGGCACTACTTTGTTGATGCACGTGCGGCTACTGCGCACACAATTCACAAACACAGAAAATAATTTTTTTTTGGTTTGGACTGGAGTGTACTTTCGGGGGTTACAGCACCCTTTAACGGTCAAGCCAGCCGGCCCTTTACTTATGACACAGGCGCACGCTTGGCACTACTTTGTTGATGCACGTGCGGCTACTGCGCACACAATTCACAAACACAGAAAATAATTTTTTTTTGGTTTGGACTGGAGTGTACTTTCGGGGGTTACAGCACCCTTTAACGGTCAAGCCAGCCGGCCCTTTACTTATGACACAGGCGCACGCTTGGCACTACTTTGTTGATGCACGTGCGGCTACTGCGCACACAATTCACAAACACAGAAAATAATTTTTTTTTGGTTTGGACTGGAGTGTACTTTCGGGGGTTACAGCACCCTTAACGGTCAAGCCAGCCGGCCCTTTACTTATGACACAGGCGCACGCTTGGCACTACTTTGTTGATGCACGTGCGGCTACTGCGCACACAATTCACAAACACAGAAAATAATTTTTTTTTTGGTTTGGACTGGAGTGTACTTTCGGGGGTTACAGCACCCTTTAACGGTCAAGCCAGCCGGCCCTTTACTTATGACACAGGCGCACGCTTGGCACTACTTTGTTGATGCACGTGCGGCTACTGCGCACACAATTCAAAAACACAGAAAATAATTTTTTTTTGGTTTGGACTGGAGTGTACTTTCGGGGGTTACAGCACCCTTTAACGGTCAAGCCAGCCGGCCCTTTACTTATGACACAGGCGCACGCTTGGCACTACTTTGTTGATGCACGTGCGGCTACTGCGCACACAATTCACAAACACAGAAAATAATTTTTTTTTTGGTTTGGACTGGAGTGTACTTTGGGGGGTTACAGCACCCTTTAACGGTCAAGCCAGCCGGCCCTTTACTTATGACACAGGCGCACGCTTGGCACTACTTTGTTGATGCACGTGCGGCTACTGCGCACACAATTCAAAAACACAGAAAATAATTTTTTTTTGGTTTGGACTGGAGTGTACTTTCGGGGGTTACAGCACCCTTTAACGGTCAAGCCAGCCGGCCCTTTACTTATGACACAGGCGCACGCTTGGCACTACTTTGTTGATGCACGTGCGGCTACTGCGCACACAATTCACAAACACAGAAAATAATTTTTTTTTTGGTTTGGACTGGAGTGTACTTTGGGGGGTTACAGCACCCTTTAACGGTCAAGCCAGCCGGCCCTTTACTTATGACACAGGCGCACGCTTGGCACTACTTTGTTGATGCACGTGCGGCTACTGCGCACACAATTCACAAACACAGAAAATAATTTTTTTTTTGGTTTGGACTGGAGTGTACTTTGGGGGTTACAGCACCCTTTAACGGTCAAGCCAGCCGGCCCTTTACTTATGACACAGGCGCATGCTTGGCACTACTTTGTTGATGCACGTGCGGCTACTGCGCACACAATTCACAAACACAGAAAATAATTTTTTTTTTGGTTTGGACTGGAGTGTACTTTCGGGGGTTACAGCACCCTTAACGGTCAAGCCAGCCGGCCCTTTACTTATGACACAGGTGCACGCTTGGCACTACTTTGTTGATGCACGTGCGGCTACTGCGCACACAATTCACAAACACAGAAAATAATTTTTTTTTGGTTTGGACTGGAGTGTACTTTCGGGGGTTACAGCACCCTTTAATGGTCAAGCCAGCCGGCCCTTTACTTATGACACAGGCGCACGCTTGGCACTACTTTGTTGATGCACGTGCGGCTACTGCGCACACAATTCACAAACACAGAAAATAATTTTTTTTTTGGTTTGGACTGGAGTGTACTTTGGGGGTTACAGCGCCCTTTAACGGTCAAGCCAGCCGGCCCTTTACTTATGACACAGGCGCACGCTTGGCACTACTTTGTTGATGCACGTGCGGCTACTGCGCACACAATTCACAAACACAGAAAATAATTTTTTTTTTGGTTTGGACTGGAGTGTACTTTCGGGGGTTACAGCACCCTTAACGGTCAAGCCAGCCGGCCCTTTACTTATGACACAGGTGCACGCTTGGCACTACTTTGTTGATGCACGTGCGGCTACTGCGCACACAATTCACAAACACAGAAAATAATTATTTTTTTGGTTTGGACTGGAGTGTACTTTCGGGGGTTACAGCACCCTTAACGGTCAAGCCAGCCGGCCCTTTACTTATGACACAGGCGCACGCTTGGCACTACTTTGTTGATGCACGTGCGGCTACTGCGCACACAATTCACAAACACAGAAAATAATTTTTTTTTGGTTTGGACTGGAGTGTACTTTCGGGGGTTACAGCACCCTTTAACGGTCAAGCCAGCCGGCCCTTTACTTATGACACAGGCGCACGCTTGGCACTACTTTGTTGATGCACGTGCGGCTACTGCGCACACAATTCACAAACACAGAAAATATATTATTTTTTTAGCACTTGGGGGGAGCACCCCTGATGGACAGAGCACCCCCTGGACAACACTACAGCACTCCTTTAGGACTGGGACACTGCACAGGACTTTGGAGTGGACACAGCCCCTATGGAGAACTGACTGCACAACACAGTCCAGCCAGCCCCTATGGACTTTGAAGTAGTGGACACAGCCCCTATTAACAACAGCAGCACAGCACAACACAGCCAGCCCCTATGGACTTTGAAGTAGTGGACAACAGCAGCACTACACTACACTACACTACACTACACTACACTACACAGCCCTAACTCCCACCCTCCCTCTTCACTGTCCACAGCCGAGTGAGAAAATGGCGCCGACGCGGGTACCTTATATAGGATCCAAAACCCGCGAGACTCGGAAGGCGGGATGATGACGTTTTGCCTCGATTTCAGATCCGAGTCAGGCGGGAAAAGTCGAGCCTGACTCGGATCGGACTCGGATCGGGGGGGCTCGGGGGGGTTCGGATTTCAGAAATCCGAACCCGCTCACCCCTAATATGTAACACAGAAAAGCTTGAAACGAGAGGAGGTGTTGGAGTTGGCTAGCCCTATTGCACATACTCCAAACTTTGGTGCCTACAGGGAGGCTGCAAATCCCAAACGAAGATAGAGCTGACCCTTTTACTACACATGCGCGACACCATATTGTCATTGTGTTAGAGCGCCACAGTGGAAGATGGACGTCTTCCACTTAGCTCCAGAGACACCTTCAACTACCGCTTTTCACACCACCAGTGAGTTGCTACCATTACTACAGAGACTGGTACTGCTTGCATCCTACAGGGCTATTAAGATACATTCACTGGCTGGTGACCTGTGTACACCACTTAAGTTCCACTCCATGCAACAAGTGCAATATATGCATAACTGTGAGTACAGCTGTGCAATCACATTGCTACTAAATATATAACGCCACTAGTTAAGTATAGGACTGCTCATTGTCTCAGGGCATATGCTGGTGCTGTCTACCACCGCTACCTGTACACACATATTCCAACAGAAGTAACATTAGTGTTTTTCTTATTATTTTTTATCATTATTTAACAATTGCACTTAGGAGAAGAAGAGCATTTCCAGGTGCACTTTGCCCAACCTAATGAACATTTTCAAACACACAAAAGTGCCACATGTACTGTAACAGTCACTAGCAGTGATGTGCAGTCAGGTGAGGCAGAACCTTTCCTTTCATACTTAGGTATAGTCCAGAATTTTAACTATAATAATGATAAGAAAAATGTAAAGAAAATATTATATATATCGTTTTTGTATTATTCTAATCATTTTTATATTCAAAACTCTGGAGTAAAAAGTGTATAGTGGGTGCTGCACATTTGTATAATGCCCACATGAACTTCTGGGTTCATACATGTCTGTGTAAATCTGACTCTGATACTAGCCAATGCCTCCCTAGCCATCTACCTCACCGCACGTCACTGCATAATACAGTATGGGGGAGATGTATCATTACCGCAGTATGTATCAAGAATATTGCAAAGAACAGCTCTCTCGATGAGAGCTGTCCTTTGCGATGCTGCCGGGCAGAGGGACTTCCGGGTCTAACACCCAGAAATCCTTCTGCGCATGCGCAGAAGGCCGCGGGGGCTCATGGGAGGGATCCGTCAGGATCCCTCCCAACCCCGAGGGTCCCGCTAAGAAGCCCATAGGCTTCTATTGGGTAACGCCACCTGAAGGTGGCGTTACCTAGCAATGCGAAGCATTCTGCTGCTTAATACATACGGGGAATGCGGTAAAACCCCCGAAAACTGCATTTTCGGGGGTTTTACTGCATTTTCGCCGTTAATACATCTCCCCCTATATGCCATAAATGAGACTCAACTGAGCAGTATTTTAGAATATGTATAAGTTATTTTAATGAAAAGTATAGTGAAATGACTTTGGACTTTGGGCAAAACTGTAAATATCACATCAATGTGCTTCTTTAGAGTCTTCCACTAACCTAAGTTCAATTCTTATTTGCAGAGACATTTCCAAAGGACAGAATGTAAACGTGCACCTAGAAGTGTGTTGCTAATTTGCAGTGGACAGCTAGTGCGCTTCATAAATGAAATAAACGTAATTATCATTCATGTGTTTTTCCCAAAAATGTTTGTATAATAACCCCTTTAGGAAATGATTAAATATGTATATTAGTACTTGTGTGTTGCTTAAAATGTGCAGTAATTGATTGTCAGTTCAAATGAAAAGAAATGTAAAAATAATAATTGTTATAGCCTGACGATAGAATATATTTAAGTATTGCTGTGGGAGGCAGATGGTTATTTTGTCTTTGAAAGCAAATAGAGGGTATGATTCTGCTAGGATCGCAAATGCAAAAGCTTACGAAGATGGCCGATTGTTGCGTACTGCGCATGCGTATTCACCGCAGTGCGCATGCGCGAATGCCTCACTGCAATCGGGACTGTATTCGCAGTGACTACGCAGACCCATCGCAGAGTGACTGACAGGAAGTACCGTTTTGGGGGAGGTGACAGGGGAGTGGTCGGAGGAACGCAGGCATGCCAGTGTGTTTCAATGCAGTTACAGGGGCGTGCATAAATTAGCCACTACAATGACATACGCAGCTTGTGTACTCACTGCGTGCGAGGAGGTTAGCAAATCCTGAGTAAGGTCAGAATTTAAGCAAGTGTGGGTGAGGCTGCGATGGTACTCCACGTTACCGATGGTTTCGCAGTCTTGCTAAGTATTACAGATGTGTGTAAGGTAAGGTGGGCATCCTTATGTTGTGCTGCGACAGCATAGCGATCACAGAGGATTAGCATAATATCGCAGTGAGACTGTGTGCATAATCGCAGCAGCAATCGCACTTGTGATCCAATCTGAATCAGGCCCAGAGTTTGGATTGAATTTGTTATGATGGGCTTCATTATTTATTTCTTAAATTTTAAATTAATATTGTTATAACTAGTGTCTTATCAGTGGGAACAGTTGTCATTTGATCTGTTGTTTTAAAAATAAAAACAGAATAAAAATTAATAGAAATGTATTGAAAAAAATACTAGCATTGTTCTACTTGTTGCAATGCTAGTTTTTCACATGTAAACATGATTTACTTTTTGTAAGATTAATTTATCTTCAAACTCATAACTGCCATTATGATACCATGTAACAGCAATTATGGGCATTGTATATAGCTGTGTGGGATGATGCATAGAAATATAAGCTTTCTCATATTTGTGGACAATCTGCAAACCATAGGAGTAGCTATCATGGGTGCAGCTGCTATGGGGCCCGTCTAGTTCTCCCAGGGCCCGCCTCTTCCCCGCACCCAATCACGCTGCACCATGCCTGGTTTGCTGGTAGTGAGTGACAACCGTGGGCCACACAGGCAAGCTCCTCCTCCTTTTAAAATTGTGCTATGGGGCCCTAACAGTTTTTGTTAGGCCCCTACCGCAAACTATAAGCAGAATCTTAGGGCAGCAGATTTTAGGCGGGCAAACTGGACATCACTTCATCATTTTACCACTTTTTTTTTAATACAAAATGCTCCCAAAATTTTTTGATAGAATTAGTGATAGAAAAAAACATTAATATGGATAATACAAAAGAACATGGGGCCATAAAGATCTATTTTGCTGAGAGGAAGGACGATCAGAGAATGCAGCCTGCAGGACAAAAGTTAAATGAAAGACTGTTTGCATGCCGAGTTTGTAGCTGTTGTGCATTAGGGGGCATACTTGAATGGGGGCAGTCTTTTTTGCTACAATAAGTGAAGCCCAAATTGTGCATCAAGAAACGTCAGATCTGCAAAAATGAAATAAAATTTTGAAGAATGGGATGTTTGGGGTCCTATTTATTACAAACCACAATTTTAATGCGGATGCTATAACATATTTTTACCTTGCCAGGACACAGCCTCCAATAAGAATTTTTCCCATGGAAGAGCTGGAAGCTCATGTACTGCAAATGCGCGGGCTTCAGTCTGTACCTGCATCAGTGAGGGCCAGCAGAGAGGTATCTGGGAGTCTCCTCACCTGTAAAATTTGCAGAAAAAAGTAACCCATAGTTCTTGCATTCCGGAGCTTGGTAAATCCAACATTTTAGCAACTCCCATAGTTTCTATGATGGCTGCTTTTGTTGTTGGAAATGGAGAGACTGCGGATAATATCAGAAATATCTGTTGCGGTCCCTCCTGCTAAAAAGCTGGGGATACTTAGATTTTGCGGGTATCACCAGAAAACAGCTTTTTCAGGGGATTTCCTACTCTTTCACTTTAATAAATATGCACCTTAAACTTTTTCTATTCTAGAGACTCCAAATATCCAATGTTTCCAGTCCATTTCCTCTAGTTTTAAGCAAGCTCTGTTGGACAGTGGTGACCACCAGGGCAACTGACAGCAGCCCCGGGCACAGGTGACAGGGGGCAGTGCCTAATCGCAGGAGGCGTGGCCATGCCCCCTTAGGTAAAAAAAATGTTTGCAGCGCCGCGAAGTGTCGCTGCGCGCAGGGGAGGGTTGCGTTGTGTGCCCCTCAGCCCGGCACAAAGCCAATGGGGGGTGCGATCAGCCTGATCACTCCCCCCATAGGCATAGGCGACTGCTCCAGCTGCTGCTTTAGCAGTCACGAGCAGCCTCTCAATGCAGGCCAGCACACAGCAGCAGGAGCGGTGCCGGACCCGGTCCCTGCCGGGCCTCTCCAGCAAGACCGGGCCCGGGTAATTAGTACCTGCCCGCCTTTCCCCCCTCTCGGCGCCCCTGGTAACCACCTATATAGGTCTACATTGCCAGCATATACGAAAAGATTCAAGCAACTGGATCTAATGATTGGCTTGTAAGTTATTATTAAATCCAGTTTGATTGCATCCACAAGGGTTGGCTCTCCATCATGACCCCTTACACTGATACAATTACTTTCCTCGCAAATTTCCCACTTAAATTACTAATGTGTTGAAGTCATCAATTGACAAAAAACATCTTTCTCATCAATAATTTAAGTAAGCAAAGGAAAGTGCATTAGTAAAATAAGAGGGAAGTAAAACATGTTGTGCCTGGTGGAAGGTCATGTTGGAGGGTCTGTAGACATTGCCAATGGGACAGACCAACTGAGGTCATCAATAAGAAAAAAAAATCCTCTTGTGATTTCCCTTAATATAAAATATACACTATTTATTTAAAAAAATACTACTTTTTACAATAAATTAATGAGATAATCTATTTTCATGAACATAACCTTATATGAAAACATGAAAAAGTGCTTTTCCCTGCTTTTGTCATTAAATTACAATTAACCATTAAAAAATATTCATTCCAATTGGCTGCCAAAATAAAGTCCTAATTGTAGTTTTATTTTCAGCCAGAGATTAGAAGTTGCATGTTTGCTCTGTGTCAGTCATGCTAATGAGACACATGTTAGTAGGGACTGGATCTGCCAGAAACAGAATAATAATTTTGTTCTAGGATTTGTTTAAGTTCATAAACTTAAATTTATAATTGGAAATTATTACATTTTTAATTTTAAAATATGTCTACCTTCAGCTAATGGTCCTACAGTGAAAGTGTCTGCATACGATACAGCAAAGCTGTCAGACAATAGCTTTTCTTTTCTACTTCATTTATTATCTCTCTAAAATTGTCTCTTTTTAAAACCTGTCATTTTGTTGTAGGAAAATCTACACCTCAATATGTTATTGTTCTATTAATGTGAAAGCAATGACGACAATAACAAACCTTTAACATACTGTAAATTTACCTCCAAATTGCATCCTCAGAAAAAGATTCTCTTCCACGAAATGTTTGTATACTTTGCCAGCTGTCTCATGGACTTCAGCTACTGTTATTATTTTTTAGATAGAGCATGAGAAATTATAGTGTTTGGAATTTTATCTTCATGACAGGAAAATCTTTAACCCCTTCTCAAAACACAGAGCACATAGGTAAAATAATATTTTCATACAATATGTTGAGAGCATGTATAACAATATAAGCTTGAAGACAGGAACAGAAAATGGTCAGGCAAACACATGTCAATCTAATTTTAGAGCTGTAGTTTTAGCAACATATTACCAATCATTGATGGACAAGACTGGGTGGCAGGAAGGCATACTCCTATGTCACTTTGTGTGTCCCTACTATGTTTACTAAGTTATCATTTGTGTCCCTATTGCTACTCCCTCCCTGTCCCTACTACTAATTCCACCACCCACACTTGTCATGTGTGTTCTACTGGAGGACTGGGAAACAGTCCAAATAGGCCTGCAAAACGGTTGATAGAGGACTGGAGAACGATTTGATGTGGACTGGGGGACTGTCTCATCAAGGATAGTCTAATAAAGCATGGGAGTGCATTCTATAGAGAAAAGCAACCACCCTAAAAACATCCTGGAGATGGGCATGTGAGGAGGTAATAGGAGAGGTAATGAAACCAGGTCCTGTGGCTTTATAGGTTAAGGACAGTACTTTGAATTTGATCCATAGCGGTGGATGGAGCCAGTGCAAGGACTGGTAGTGCGGTGGCAGCTGAGGTTGGTGAGCCGATTAAGCGAGACAGTGGTATCTACTGTATATAATAATCATGGATGGCATGTCCTGAGATAGGCATGCACAGTGGGAGTGGGGCTGTATGCCTGGTTCTCACACTGCGATAGATAGAGTGCAGGGGTGAGCCGAAGTGTGACCAGGAGCCGGCTTAAGAGAGTCGTGAGGGGCCAGGGTAAGTGAAATAGGGGGAGAGTAGAGATCCCTCAACCTAGCGAATGCTGTGTCCAATATTCTAGTTCATAATAGATTGGAGTGGGTTCAGTGGGTGGAAGGAAGGCCAATTAGAGGAGAGTGAGTGGTGAAGCCCAGATGCAAGTCCATGATCTAAGACTTTGGTGGCACTGTGTGGTAGAAGAGCGTATGTTAATGGTACTGTGCAAGCAACGGTGGTAAGTTTTGGTCAGTGATTGGATGTGAGGATATAAGAAAATATGCGACCATGAGAAGTTGTATGAAGACATATATTTAATAAAAGAATCTAAGGTACGGTATGACGCTTGGTGGAGCTAAGTTGCAAAGTCTGTGGGGCGCCAAATGGAGTTGTTAGGCATGATTTAAGGATAGGTGAATGTGGACACATCTGTCTGCGTCTTTTGCCGGTCTCACATCTGCAACTTCGCACATCTGCCCTTCCCTTGTGTACACCCATGCGTCCGAATGAACAAGGACTGAGATGCCCACTGTCATCATCTGTAGACACTGAAATACCAATTGGTGCATCAAAACTTGCACCACCCTATGGCAGGTGCAGTTTCTTTGTCTGAGTGTGGCCTCTTATGTTAGCAGTTGAGAATCTCTGTACGCAACTGCTTTCAGCGATGAACCCGAGACATGGTGCTGCGACTGGTACCGTCACACAGGGCAAGATACATTGGGGGTAGAACACCCAACACCGCAATCTCTACTGCCGGGCTGCCGCTGTGTTGCATTTTACACCTACAGTGCGTCCGGCTTCTTCTCTCCACTCCGGTTACCCACCCGGCTCCCACAGTGCCGTGCAACTCAGGAAGCAGATGAAGGAGGAGGAGCACCTGGTATTTATCTCTTCCTCTCTCTAGCCGAGGCTCCACATTCTTCCAATCACAGCTCACTATGGTCAGGGCTGAACTTACTAGGACATAGTTGAACTGGTAGCATAAACCAGGGGAGGGGGAGTCAGGGAAATAATTTGAGCACAGGATAAAGAGATAAATTAGGATGTTATTGGTATAAATTAATCCAGATATATTATCAATAAACCCTAGTCTGTGTATCATAGGTCTGTGGAGGGGGGCCATAGATATAAGTGACTTACTAGTCACTCATTTTATTGTGCGGCAGCAGATTTTATTTCTGTGTCTGCTGATGTACTGATCGGTCATTGTACCACGATAATGTTTTGAATAATCATTGTATTTTGACAACCATATTATTTGAAAAATTGATTGATCACTGTACCGCAAACTAAAGAGTCTATGTACACATATAGTTACATTATTTTGGTACCGACTGGTCATCCAATCATGATAATGTACGGATTAGTCCATTTACCGTGATAAACATATCACCTTGGTTTCAATACCATAGGTAGGTGTATTCAGAGATACAATTTGATGATCACATCATCACTCCACTCTCTGATATCACCTTGGAATATTTCACTCAACATTCCTAATCAATGAAATTACTTTTATTGATATATGTTTGTGTTGTTTCATATATGTTTGTGTTGTTAACTTATTGATATATACATATTTTTTGTATATATTTTGTGTTGGAATCCATACCGCAAATTTGCTACAGGGCGGATATGATCTTTTTTAATGTATACCCAATAAATGTTACGTATTAATATACTTACCAATTCGCAACATTGCAATAGAGTGCCCCCTAAAAAGAGAGTTTTTCTTTCAACCTTGATCTTCTACTATTAATAGTTGACTGGTGCTGGACAATTATTACTGTGACTCTGAAGGCGGTGAGCAGCAGTAGTCTGTACATGGCATCACCTCGGAGCTAGCCTGCTGTTGCTTTCACTACTCTCCCTTGTGTAACCCCAGCATGGTGTCTCCCAGCTCATCTACCCACAGGCTTGCTTCACCTTGCTGCTGGTGCTCCAAGATCTGCAATATGAAAGTAAGCAGCAGCTGAGCCCCTATTCCTCATGATACCATTTGTTTGTGTTAACCCCCAGCCAGGAAGAGAGATATCGCCTGCTGTATGTGGCAGCATGTGTCCTTCCCCTCCTCAGCTACTGCTTACATATGCAGTTCAATAAGACCTTGTATTCTATTACATGTCCCTTCCCCAGGAGACCACACCCTTTTTTGGCCTAATGTCCTTATTTAAAAAATTATGGAAAGGGGGGTATGCTCTTTCTGGCATATGGCACCAAAATGTCTACAGTAGTTTACAGCTCTGGAAGACACGCCCAAAAGATGGACCATCTCATATGTATCTCAGTCGCAACTCCTACAGTTATCTGGATGCATGTGCATTGCAACTTAGGTGCATGCACAGAAGAAAATGCTCCATTGCATCCATCATTGCCATTGCGTCTGACTAAGAATCAGTGCCCATCTACTACTGTTGGACTGCATATTGAGAAATAGTAGTTTTGTCAACACTTACAATGTTGACAGAATCTGGACAGCATATTGCCAGAGACATTACGCCAATGTGGTACTAATGTTAATTAAAGCTTTAAAACTGTTTTGGCAGTAATACTTTACACTGTTGGAAAACATAGTGCGCTATTGTGCCTTCCTCCATACTGCTTTGCATCTGAAGCATTTGCCCATACCTAACCAAGCTGGGCGTCATAAATTAGTCTGCACATGCGCGGAGCCATCTAGTCTCCTTTACTGTGTTTGAGTGCCACAGTAGTACATGGCATTGTACCACTAAGGTTGGTGGGGAATTCTACATATCCTGCTATCAGCGTCTACATATATGACCGGCTGGTCTTCTGTATGCTCTGCTCCATCTCCACTACCCATATGTGTATCTATCTGTGAGTACGGCTGCACTATAAATAAACCAAAGCTCCTGGGTAAGTCTATCCGGCTGGTGTGCTCCAATAGCTCTTTCTGCTGGTGTCTACATCACAGAATAATACACACATATCAGCATAAACATGATGCTTTACCATTACATTTAAAGCTATACTACCGTCACAGTTAAAATGCTCTAATTGTAATTAGTTCTGTGTTGGCATAATGCCGCCGATATCATGCTGTCCACATTCTATTTGTCTACATTATAAGTGTTGACAAAACATACCAAACTCTGCACTTTGACTGCGCCCATAAATTACCCCTATTGTGAACCAATGGATGAATTGAAAGAACTACAGTCTCCTGTACTAATTAAAATAGTTTTATATTAGTTTCATGTTGTAGTCTATATTTATGAGCATGATAAATTAAATTTTTATATCTCTGCTCAGTTTCCTTGTCATCGCTTATTCTAATGCAGGTCATTATTGTCTAATTATTTTAAAAAATCTAATTTATCTTGCACCGAGCAGCATTTTCAGACACGTTATATAACCATATTCATTTATGACAGCAACGGAAAGACAGAGAAATACTTTCATACTGTTTCTGTTATGTGGCAGGCAAATGTTTCACCTACTTAATTGTTCTTATGAATTAATTCCATTTTCCTGGTATTGCCCAGATCTTGTTGCCTAGAAAAGTATTATATTAAAATAAAGCTTCTTACAAATTTGGGTTGTTGCTCAGTTAAATTAAATGAAATATCTTATTTCATAACTTTTCTATCACTTGAATTTTACTAATACCTCTTCTCCACCAAAAACCCAGGTCCGACCTGGGTTTTTGGACATAGGGCCTGATTCAGAGCCGGACGCAAATGGCCGATCGTACGTTCGGTGTACGTGCCGAAATATGTAAATTTAAGCGCTCGCACGTAATTTCGCACGCACCCAAAAATCCACCCCAAAGACTACTGACCCCTCCTCTACCTAACGAGCGAGCCAAATAGCGAGCGTACATCCCCAATGTGGCCTGCAGGGAACGCATGCACAAGTACAAACCGGAAGTGGGCCTGTCAGATTCCGATTACGGGTCGTTTATTCGGCCTACCTCCCTCAATCGTATCATGGCAATCAATATATCAATGAGCTTAATTGCTCGTCACAAGTTTTTTTTTTTTTTTTTTTTGACATACAATAAACTTTACTCTTTTCCATGTTTGTGTTTACCCGCAGAATACGTACGGCTTAAACATTCGCTTTTATTTGTCAAAATACATGTTTGAGCCAATTATCCATTTGTATTCTGTGTTTTTACCCACGCATATTTTACTGGGTTCATTTCTTTATTTAAATTAGCTTACGCATGTCACTGCATCAAGCCTATCATAACTCTCAATAGATTTTTGGCCCTGTCGAACACATGACTCATACACTAACCAATAGAATTGGTCCTGTTAATTACCCAAATACATTAGCCAATCCAAATTAATTTCTGGTCTTTATTAAAACTGTTTTATTAAAAATACCCCATTGCCATCATGAGAGCCTCTGCATTCACCAAGCGCGAGCTCCTGGTATTAACAGAGGTGATGGACAGGCGGATCACCAGCCAGCCTCCCCCCATCACCAATCGTGAAAAGCGTTCCGCATATGCGGAGGTACGTGGACGCCTGCGTTCCTTCGGCTCACGCCGCCAGATCGGCCAGCTGGAGCGCAGGTGGTCCGACCTTCAACGGCGGACGCCCCGCTTGCTGGCATGCTTTCGCATGCAGATAGCGGAAAGTAAGTTTATTTTACTTTGTTTTTCATGTTTATCTTTGTGGACCTAACTGCGTGTGCATGTTTTCTTGTATGGCCTGTTTATTCTTTGTACTCATATCTGCATGTGCATGTTTTCATGTATGGCCTGTTTATTCTTTGTACTCATATCTGAATGTGCATGTTTTCATGTATGGCCTGTTTATTCTTTGTACTCATATCTGCATGTGCATGTTTTCATGTATGGCCTGTTTATTCTTTGTACTCATATGTGCATGTGCATGTTTTCATGTATGGCCTGTATATTCTTTGTACTCATATGTGCATGTGCATGTTTTCATGTATGGCCTGTTTATTCTTTGTACTCATATCTGCATGTGCATGTTTTCATGTATGGCCTGTTTATTCTTTGTACTCATATCTGCATGTGCATGTTTTCATTTTTTTGTCTTCAACAATTAGCGTTTAACAAGGTGATGTTCTAAACTATCCTCAATTAGTTTTCCATCATTTTAGGGGCAGAGCGAAGACTACGGCGTAATCGCTGTCAAAGACGGCGCTCTCGTTGCCTCTCCCCAACCCCCAGCCAAACATCCTCTCCCCAAAATACCCAAAATTCCGCCTCCTCCCCAGCCTGCCCAGACCCCGTCGCCCATCCCTCTGTGCTACTTCCCCTCCATCCCAATTCCCTCTCCCCTCAAACCACCTCTCTCTTGACCACCCCATCGCCGGAATCGGTCATCACCCCTCCCACCTCCTTGGGAAATTTGGCCACCTCCGAGGAGGACGAGGGAGTTGTTTCTGGGCCAGCCGTCATTCAGAACGGTATGTTTCCCTTTTATTCTTTTTTGTTGTTTAAAATGTGTTGATCTAATCCTGTGTCTGTGCCTTTTCCTTTTTTTGGTTTGCCAAAAGTTGTGTTATATATCTGTTTGTTTTTACATTTTACTGCTGATTTCCCCATACACATATGCCACATGGCAAAACAGTCAAACTTGTCTGTCTGTTTTTTTTTTTTTTTCTTTTTTTTTTTTTGTGTGTCCATTTTTTGGGCCTTCTGGGTTTTGTTAAAAATGTGCTTTTGGTCACACTATTGTCATTTTTGGATAACTCTCTTTTGCTTGTGTTTTTTGGGAGATTCTTAAATTATGTAGTAAGCCCCACAATTTTCAGAGGCGTTTGGCGGACCTAGCCGGGTGCGTACAAGTGATGTGGGGCCACGTGATCGGCATGCTGGTGGTCCTGGATCGTATGGCAGGGATCCTGCGTCCATAATTTTTTTGTTTTCTAGGCAAATTAGTTTTCATAATTAAA
This sequence comes from Taudactylus pleione, assembly GCA_031769625.1. Lineage (NCBI taxonomy): Eukaryota > Metazoa > Chordata > Amphibia > Anura > Myobatrachidae > Taudactylus > Taudactylus pleione. The sequence goes on from JAUIMM010000161.1 coordinate 12,411,409, forward strand.
AAGTTAAATTTTGAGTTCAGTCTCATTCCTTGTCTCCAAATCTTAGATTGTTTACACTTACATAAGTAGACTCTTGCAGCAAGTATTTGCAACTAATGTCACTAAGATTGTGTGTTGTTGATTTTTAGAAAACAGGCACATGAAACAGCTAACACTAACAATCGGTTGGGTGCATTTTTTGGGTTTACATTTTTTCACTTTGTACATTTTACATGTTCCAATTTTGGGGGAAACCTGCTTAGACCGAGATTCCAAAGCATACTGATTCGACATAATACCTTTTGGTGTTGGTTTGGACCCAGAAAGCATAGTTAAATATTGTGCAAATTGCGACATTACAGGATTAACCCTTAAGCAAATTTAACGTGGGTGAACCTGGTTACACTTGCTTGTAATGTTCAAGAAAATTTTGGGAATTACAAAATCAAAAAATTTATTCACCACATAAATTAAAAACCAAAGTGTTGGCTCACAAACAATACACACAGTGATAACAAAATGTAAAAACCATCAAACACCATAAGAAAAAATTTAAGATAAATCAAGAACTGGTTGACGAATGAGCATGCCAACATGATTCCACAAATGTGGCGTTGCAATATTGGGTCCAGAATATATATCCAATGTGTCCCCATGAAGGTTTGTTTCGGGTAGCAGGAAGTAGTCATCGTTTCAGTCCAAAAGATTATGAAATCAAACAGAAGATGGGAAAGAATAAAGAAATTAATTAGATGGTCGCCAAAAATCCTTACCACATTGTGTCAAAGAACTTCTTTTGTGCCAATAATTACCTAAAATATCTGGCCACCACATCATCGTGTATGGCCCCCCCACATACTGACCTCCGACCTACCTCGGGGGGGCCATCCTCAGGCAAGGCATCCTCTGGCTGCATTGGGACACCACTCCTTATGGCGATGTTGTGAAATATCCCACACAGGACCACAATTTTTGAAACCATATCCGACAAATACATGAGCTCGCCACCAGAGCGGTGGACGCATCTGAATCGGCCTTTTAAAAGGCCGATACAGCGCTCCACCACTTGCCTGGTGGCTGTAACTGCGGAATTAAAATTACTTTGTGGCCCTGGTGTGGGAGCCAAATACGGAGTGAGCAGCCAGGGCGTGCAAGGGTAGCCACTGTCTCCTGTGAAAAAGAAGTGACAACATCAGGATCACTGTGTATCAAGCTTAACATTGTTATGTACTAAAGGTCTCCACTTACCCAGAAGCCATGCATCACCAGCTTGTAGGTTGTCTAATTTTTGCCATATCCCTGATTGCCGGATGGCGAATGAGTCATGTGCACTCCCGGGTAATTTTGCATTCAGGGACAGGATCTGGAGGGAGGCATCACATACCACCATTACATTCAGGGAGTGATAGTGTTTGCGGTTCCTAAAAATGGCCTCCAGCCGTGCTGGAGGCTGAAGTTGTATGTGAGTACCATCCACAACCCCTATGATGTATGGGAAGCCAGCTATTCGGTAAAAATTTGCCTTGGCCACACTAAGGGCACCCATATCCAAAGGCATTTGAATAAAATGATGGAGGTGCTTGAAAAGGGCCTCCATCACTGCCCTCAGGATCCTGGAAAAGGAGGATTGGGAGATTCCCGCATCTATTCCCACCGTGGTTTGAAAGGATCCTGAGGCACAGAAATGTAACACCGCCATAAATTGCATAATTGGTGGTATTGCTGTAGGACTGTCAATTTGCCGCTCAAGATCACTCTCTATTAATGAGAGTGTGTCTATGATGATTTGGGGCGGAAGACGGTAGCATCTTAACACCTCATCATCGGGCATTCCAAAAAGGGTGACATGTGTTCGATATATCTGGGGCCTTGCATGCCTACGATGCCTATGCCTGGGACGAGATTGAGGTTGGTCGGCTTCCGGGAGCATGGCCACAACAATCCGACCAAGATCAACCTGAAATGGCAAGATTTGAATGTAAGGTTTGTTTGCCCCAAAAGAACACCAAAAATACTTATCTTTACAATACAATCCAATGATGCTTACATGCCGGGGTATTGTCATGATTTACCAAGCCTAAAAAATAAAAAAAACGAATAATGGAAACATTTTGGTGGCCATTTAGGATTCAAATTTGGCTAAAATACAAAACATAAAAGGGGAAAAACACACATTTCTCCAAAGAGCAAAACGACAGTGCGCAGACTACCACAATTTGGGACCCAAAAAACAAACCAGATTGCTAACGGTAAATCTCAACCAATTTAACTACAGAAAAGAAGCAGACAAAAATGCGCTAATTAGTTCGCAATTACAATACAGAAAAGAAGCAGACAAAAATGCGCTAATTAGTTTGCAATTACAATACAGAAAAGAAGCAGACAAAAATGCGCTAATTAGTTCGCAATTACAATACAGAAAAGAAGCAGACAAAAATGCGCTAATTAGTTCGCAATTACAATACAGAAAAGAAGCAGACAAAAATGCGCTAATTAGTTCGCAATTACAATACAGAAAAGAAGCAGACAAAAATGCGCTAATTAGTTCGCAATTACAATACAGAAAAGAAGCAGACAAAAATGCGCTAATTAGTTCAGACATTTAGGAAAGACAAAACCAAAGGTAAAAACTGTAAGGTGAACAAAACTTGCGTAAAAAATGACAAGAACATTTAATAAACAAGTGAAAATCCAAACTTACCAATACAGGATATATAAGTCACCGGAGAAAAAGGTCGTTGGGGCAGAGCCAAAAGAAACCTACCAAAGGATAATTATAAAAAAATTTGTGAACAAAATTAAAAAAAAAGAAGGATAGCCAAATTGAACAAAAGGAAGATGGCCAAAAACTTACCAAAAAAAGACACGACAAATAAAAGAACCACACCAAAAGTGTGTGGACATCCTGCCACAGGCAGACAGGAATATGAGTGCAAGCCAGAAGTGGAGAATGTGGGAGGAGATAGCCAGTGCTGTCAATAGGGTGGGTGATTATGTCCGTCTAGCCCGGGATGTCAAACAGCGGTAAGTAAAAACTTGACCCCCCTAAACCCCCCCCCAAAAAAATGCAGGAATAATGGCTACTTTTTCACCCACAGATGGCAAGACTTCAAATATCGCCTGAAACAAAAAATGGCGGACAGGGCTAGGCATGCAAGGGGGACAGGTGGGGGTCCCACCCCTGTGTCATTGGAGTTGAATGATTTGGAAGAGCCGGCACAGGGGTGTGTGCAGGATGTGGAGGTGTTTGGCGTGTCTCACATGGATACGGACATGCCAGACTTTGCGGCTCCTCATGTTGTCCCAGGTAAATGTTGTGATGTAACCAACTCTGAAATGTTATTGTGACAATATGTAGATTGTAGACACAGGCGGATGAGTCTGCTCCAGAGGGGAGCCTTGGCCGCCGAATTTCTGCTGGCTCTGCAGGGGAGGAACCAGTACATCCGGCTGAGGACCCTGCAGAAGCCAGTCCTGGGCAATCCCCCTCGCAGGCAGTGGCACTCCTCACAGAACTCAATTTTAAATCGGATTCCCATACGGAGATTTTGCAGAGGATGGACGCCAGTCTGCTACGGGTGGCTGAGGCCCTGGAGCAAAATGCGGTGGCCAACGTGACCATTGGTCAGGCCCTGGCTGAAAATACCAGGGCCAACATCCGAATCGCCAATGCCCTGGAGCAGCTCGTTCGTCAGCACATGGTGGAGCCGACCTCCCTTCCTGCCGGAACATCAGGATCCTCCACCTCTGGCACAACAACAGCCATTCCTCCAAATGTGCCTAGTCCAGAGGCCACAACATCTGCCTCTGGACAGGCCAGCCAGAGGACATCCCAGAGCCGGTCTGGCGCCCACCCTACCCCAGGAACGGGGAAACGATGACAGCACTGGCTACTTTGCCCACACACCTTCTGTGCTTGCCCCATATTCCTTTCTGGCCAAAACTTCCCTCTCCTTTCTTGTGAATTGTTTTTAATTTTTTTTTCGTTTGTGTGCCAAAAATATCATTTAATCCAAAAATATGTGTCCAATATTAGTGGGTAACAAGGACCCCAAAAATGTACATGACAATGCACATGATTTGTTTACAAATGTGTTTGGCAAATAAAACCTACAAATTGTTCTCAACTGTATTGTGACATTAATTGACAATTGTTTTATAGTTAATACTGGCCCACAAGTGAAAAACGAAATCGGAGTTTGGGACTTTAAAAAAATCAAGGGTTAAAACAAAATGTTACTTTAAAAAACACTTTGGAATAAATGTTAAAAAAAAAAAAAAACAATGCAAAAGGTTACAATACACACAAAGTTGAATACAATATTGTTACCAAATGCAAAAATACTAAACAAATTGTAAAATACATTACTACCAAAAAACGCTCATTGATTGTGTAATCCTGAAATTAGCAGCCGAGATTTTCAGCTGCGTACGGTTTTGTGCTATTACAAAGTGAAAAAAACAAAAAAAACAAAACAAGCTGGTTTTCAATCCAAAGTTGATTGTTTATCTGACAAGCCGTGATAAATCGATGAAACATTGTGGAGGCCCGGGCAAAAGGACAAGGCCATCGCCATTGTGGTCGAGTAATCCAGACCCTAAGCTGTGCGAGCAGTTTGAACGGAAAGAGGATCAGCCAGTGACGTATGAGTTGGTACGAACACATTGGACGTTCGCATGAGCTAATTTATGTACGCCCCAAAAACGCCTCGCCACGCCTGCGTTTTTCCATCTCCACCCCCCGTCACCGCCCAAAAGCGGCCTGTTCTGTCAATCACATTTGACATGTCACTTCCTGTTCGCAATTTGCCGAACGAGTGAAAAAAAACTTGCAATCTGCCGTACGCACATGCGCAGTGTTACACCGGCGCATGCACGGTGTCACAACATCGGAACGCAACGAGCGTACTGCTGTTAACGAGCGGCTCTGAATGAGGGCCATAGTTCCAACTCTGGTCAGACCCAGGTCAGACCCATTTACACTGCACCTTCGATCTGGGTTACTCCCAGGTCAGCCCTGTTCACAATGAACTCAGGTCTGCCCTGCTAAACCAGTGAGATAATAAAAAGTGGGAGGTGAATGCCCAACAACTACCAATCAACTAATTTTAGGCATGACCCAGGTCAGATAACCCGGGTTGCACCGTTTACACTGCACCATTACCCGTGTCTATCCTGGGTCCAACCCTGGTAGCTACCTGGGTTGGATTGCTGGGTCACTTGACCTGGGTTATTTTTCAGGGACCCTTTTACACTGAGCTGCGACCCGGGTCGACCCAGCAAAAACCCAGGTTTTTGCTCTAGTGTAAAAGGGGTATTAGTTGGAGAGTTTTGATTTAATTACTCCACCTCTCTCTTCTCCTCATTTGTCTATTTGTCTTATCAGCACATGATTTTAGTATACAATGTATATACATTATCCTTGGCATAAATTTTTTTCTTTATCTTTACCATTGTACTTTTTGGGATATCTTTACTTTTTCTTCCCAACAGAGTGTTTTCTCTGCAAGTGACCATATATGGGTTCTTGATTTTATTGATACATTTATTCTATCAGGTGTAACGTTCCATTATTTCAAAATTACCTATATAGGTTCCAATTAGTTTATCACCGTTAAAGGCCTTTTTATAGGCGCTGGGTGTTCCCCCGTTCTTTATTACTCTATGTATGTATGTAGTGAGGATATGTAGTGCCCTCACTTACGCCCAGCAGCTATAAATCTATAAGGCTTTTTGTGAATTAGCGCATCCCTTCTTTATACAATTTAATATATGTTGTTACTTGGTTGATTGAGTAATAGACATGTTGTTCATATTACAGCTGGATAGTGTTTTCTATAATCACCCTTTCATGTCTGTGCCTGAGAGTTTTCCTCTTCTGGATTGATGAGATCCCACATGTACTGCAAAACTGCTTTCAGATTCCCCATATGTTAATGAAAAAAAACCCTCACTTACCCCCTTGTCCCCCTATTGTAATACAAACAACCACCCACTACTATCACTGCAATCTAATGGTCATTGGGCCTGATTCAGAGCCGCTCGTAAGTGGCCGCTCAACTGCGCATGCGTATGGGTCGTAATGCGGATGCGCAAACCAGTCATTGCAGTCGGAAATCGTGCGCTCGCAAAACAGCGAGGGGCTGCTAATTTGATTGACAGAATGTACCGTTTGTGGGTGGTAACAGGGGAAGGTGCTTGAAAACGGGGTTGTGGAGATCCCAAGGCAGGCGTGCAAAACGGTAAAAAGGGCGTTTAATGGGAGTGCATAATTAGTAAAGGAGCATCATTGACCACGTCACTTGGTTGTCTTTTAGCCTGAACTGCTTGCAGTGATTGCGGTAGGAAAAACCTACCACAAGCACTGCGAGCAGTTCAGATGCCTTTTGATGTACTCGATTAATCTAATAAATACAGGAGATGACGTGTGTTGTGAACGGCAAAGGGGCGTCTTTACAAAATAGCGAGCGCATTTTTTGTTCGCTCGCTCAGACATAGAGGCGTCAACAAACCGCAAAGAGCGAGCGCTCAATTTAAATAGCCGGCCCCCATTTTTGGAACGACCGTTCGCAATTAGCGTCCGGCTCTGAATCAGGCCCATAGTGTGTAGAGACCGTCCTGCCTAATAATTACTTGTCTGTGATGTGAAGGTGGGAGATGTTGTGGAACAGGCTGCACTTTACTCCCTCCTCATTCTCTGATATACTAATCTACTGGACAACACCAGGGCTGCCGAGAGGGGGCGTCTGGGGCTATCTGGGGGTCCAGGAGTGTAGGGGAGGCTTAAACTACGTTGCCGCACTGATACACACCATAGTAACATCTGCTATGACACCACACCTGTGGTCATGTACCCCCAGTAACAGAATCGGTTTGATGTATCAGGGCAGGGCCATGGACAACACAGGTTAAGGCTTGTCAGGGCTTCTTTAGCCAATCACTGTGCTATGCTCTGAGGATGTGGATAAAAAGTCTGTGGAGCCCTATTCTGAATGCATGTTTGTCAGTGAAATCTAACTAGCTGAAATTATTACTATCATTTATTTCTAACATTACGCAGCCCTTTACAGAGAATGCTTAATTATTCACATCAATAATTGAAGCTCCCAGTCCATATTCTCTATTACAGAAACAAGCACACATGTACAAAGGTTAAATCCATCTGAGCCAATTAACCTACCAGTATATTTTTGCTGTGTGGGAAAAAAACTGGAGTACCAGAAGAAAATACAGATAAACATGTAAAGAAAATACAAACTCCACACAGAAAGTGCCCCATGTCAGAATAGAACCCATGAACCAAGCGCTGGCTATGTAGCAGCAATGCTAACCACTGTGGTGATGTGTCCAGCATGCAGTGCATCTTTTTATATGCAGATAGTATATAGCTCAAATAATAATAATAATAATAATAATAATAATAATAATAATAGCAATAATACTTAATGATACACTTATTCAAATTGCTCCTCTCCACAGGAATCCACACATCATAAAATATTACTGCCTAACGCAGTACAAGCTATAAGATAGAAAAACTATTTTTCTCAAGAAGCAATGAAAGTACATTAATGACTCTAATTTGCCAAAAGTGCAGTAAATGAATGTCTTCATCCCACAGTGTTCAAATTATATTTTATTTAACATATTCATGAGTATAATTAATGAATATCCCTCCCTTTTGGAATATTAACTGATGTAAATAATGGTAATGAATACTTCTTTGTTCTATAAAGTTACAGTATTGATTATTCCACTATTAATAAAGTGATTCGATATAAGTAAAAACTCAGGAATTTCTGCATCTCTCAGCAGCAAATATGACAATCAAATTAGCAAATTAGCATTGTTTTAAACAGAGCATTAATTTTCTTAAAATGTTTTCTTGAAGGTCAAGCAAAAACTATTTCCATTTCCGTTACATCCTTACACATACACTGTGATCTGTTTTTCCATTGCTTGCAACAGTCATGTACTGTATATTAATTTATGATGTGGTGGTAAAGGTTTTTATATTTTTCTTTACCACCGCCATTCTGCTCTATCCTGATTAGATATCCAATACCATTTCTATGTCTTCAACCTAGACCTGAGAAGATTGATTGAACAAGCCAAGGAGACATTTTCAATCAAGGTAATGTATAAGGCAAAGGCATATGACACAGGAGGAAACACAACACTGTTCATGCAGATTACATTCACAGGGAAAACAATCAGAATAACTCGCATAATGACAAATTGACTTGATGTTCCTTTGGCATGGCTACAGAAGTGATGGGTGGTTAAAATATATTCTTATTATACCCTGTGACAGATCTGATAAAGAGAGTGCAATATAGGAGGAGGACACTGATGTCTCATTAACCTACATGTGGGCATATAACATGACACTAGTATCATTGTTGGCTATCATTCTACAGTACTGTTAAATCTGTAATCACTGAATTACTGGATTAATAAAAGTTGAAGGTTAAACAACCAAACTGACTCATTGCTGCATTGCTTTCTGCACAATATTGTATACAGTGCTACAGTATCTCTGTAAATGGACATATTAGCAATATTATGTATAATGTATAATGATGGGAGGTAGTTACAAAGGTAACATTTACACTGTCGGCAGTCAAAATGTTGCCAGTGTAATGTCGACCTAACAATGCCGATACGGTAGTAAGGTGCCTTAAACCATGTTAATTGTGTCAACATCATTACTTTAATTTCAACATGATGTTAAAGCCATTATATAGATGTTTAAAATTATAATGCAGACACATTTAACATGCTATAAGTCACATTACTACTGTGTCAGCATTGTGCGATCTACATTACACTGTCGACATTTGACTGTTGGCAGTGTAACAGTCAACAATTCATACCAAACCTATAATGATTTGTACCAGCAGTAAGGAGGATCAGTCTGTGGTGGGAACAGACCAGGGTAAATATACAGTGGGGACGAGATGGAACGGGTCAATGTGGGGGTGGGTTTAGGTACAGGAGGGACAGGGCCAGCAGGGGGAGGGTTGGGAGCTGTACAGGCCTGGGTAGGGTGAGGCAGAACATGGGGTGGACTGTGGTGACCTGGCATATGCTGGGTCCCTTTACTAGTATGTACTGTATATAAAATCCTACACATCATGTATCTAGCCATCTAGAGTGGGAGATGGAGGACCTGGTGCAAGATGACCAGGGAGATCCCATGGTCTGCCTACCACTAACATGCAGACTTGACATTCCGGGGAGAGGGCTAAACAGTGGTACTCCAGCGGAGGTAGATGGAGTGGAGGTGAGAAAAGAGGGAGAGAGAGAGAGAGAGAGAGAGAGAGAGAGAGAGGAGAAAGAGAGAGAAAAATGGATAGGGAGTCGAAAGCGAGGGAAAAAAAATTTGGGATAGAGAGAGAAGAGTGGATGAGAGGGAGATGGAGAGGAGAAACAGAGCAAGACAGGCAATTTTGCATGCTCACAGCCTGAAAAATGACAAGTCCAAAACACTAGCATATATATGTGCATGCTTCCTTGCTGGAGGTAGTAAAATAGAATGTTATTCTTGTACACTTGACAAACTAATTTTACACATTACGATTCATTAGTACACAAAGGATAGCACTGGATTGTAATAGTCAATTGTGACCACATCTAGAAGTAGCATGTAAATTATTATTACAGACACCGGGGAATTTAAAATTATTCATGACGGTTCAACATATTTATTTTGTCTGAAAAACTGATAACAACCTTTAAAACAACGCTATTAATTTTCAAGTATAATATGAGTGCATTGTAAAAGGTAGAGCTTGCTTATGCCTAACAGAGCTATATAATGGTAAAAATGTCACACATATCTTTCTCATCAGGCGGCCTATACATCATCAGGGGCAAGGGGGCCCCCTAATAATGTAGTACCCATCATACCGCGAGTTGCGGCAGTTGATACTTAACTAACAGAGCAATTCAGTAAATTCAGTATTGCTCCAGTGCTTGGGTTCCGATAAGCAAAATACTGCTGAATGCCTAATACTAGACGACACCATTGTGCACCCAATAATGAAGATGTCCGTTACAAAAAAATGCAAAAACTTGCATTTCCGCATGTGCAACGGGTCTATAAGAGATCGTAAATAGGACCCCAGGTTTGCTACACAAGATAATATAATGACAAATTTGGACAAACAGTGCATTCATTTGCATAAACTATGCCACCAAAATGATTTAAATTGTAGAAATCTTTATTCCTAAATTTATAAAATTACAGTGTACCCTTGTGATGTGTGGTGCTGCAGCTTCAGTGTAAGTGCAGCAATGTAGTTCCATGAGGGATATTGATAAGGAATAAAGTAACACTGTGAAAATGCAGTAGTGTATAGCTTATAATCCAATCCAGCTGTAAGGGATAGAGAAGTTATATACTGGATACAGTCAACATCCCGGCAAAGGCGATGCCAGCGCTTAGAATACTGCCACCAGAATCCTGACACCTGTCAGAATTCTGCCGCCTGCATCCTGAGGGTAAATAGCATGGTTAGGGGGAGGGTTAGTATTAGGGGTTAGGGTTAGGCACTAGGGGAGGTTTAGGCACTAATGGGGGAGGGTTAGATTTAGGGTGTGCGGAGGGCAGTGGCGTAACTAGGGTATTTGGAGCCCCCTATCTGCGTGTGCTGAAAGTGGGTGTGACCACAAGCTGCAAGGGTCGTGACCAGTGAAAAATGGGGGCGTGTCAACATGACACTCCCCATTTCTCATTACTCTGGGAACATTCCTTTCCATTTCATATGCATCTTAATGCCTCCAGTAGTAGTGCCCCTCTTGCAATGCCCACAGTAGTAGTGCCCCTTATGCAATGTCCCCAGTAGCAGTGCCCCAGTAGTGCCCCTTATACAGTGCCCCCATAGTGCCCCTTATACAGTCCCCCCAGTAGTGCCCTTTATACAGTGCCTCCAGTAGTGCCCCTTATACAGTGCCCCAAGTAGTGGTCCTCCTTATGCAGTGCCCCCAGTGGTGCCCCTTATACAGTGCCCCAGTAGTGCCCCTTACATAGTCCCCTCCTATGCAGTGCCCCCAGTGTGGTCCCCCTTTTGCAGTTCTGCTAGTAGTGTCCCTGATATAGTGCCTCCAGTAGTGCCCCTTATACAGTGCCCCCCTATGCAGAGCCCCCAGTAGTGGTCCCTCTTATGCAGGCCCCCAGTAGTGTTCCCCCTATGCAGTGCTCCTTATACAGTGTCCCCAGTAGTGATACAGTGCCGCTATACAGTGCCCCCGGCCAGTAGTGCCCCTTACATATATAACACAACAAACATACACAACAAGACACTTACCTGAATCCCGCTCCTGGCGCGCCCACTGCCGTCTGCTCCTCCGTCATCCCGCTCGGTACTATGGGAGAAACGTCATGACATCCCTCCTATCACTCACTGCGGGAGCCAGAAGGTGCTCATGAGTTCCAGGCCGGCTCCAGCAGTGGGCGCAGCAGCCAATGAGAGTCTGTCTGACTCACATTGGCTGCTGAAACACACACAGTACGAGTGTACTACCCAGCGCAGGCAGTGGTGTGTGTTACTGTGTAATGCGGACCGCACTCACTGCCTTTACACTGACTTTACCGGGCCTGGACTGCCGACGACATCTGGCTTCTGTTCTTATCTTTGAAACCAACAGCTTATTATCTATATCAATCAAATGTAAACATTGTAGCAGAAAAAACTTGTGAAAAAAAAAAAAATTTGTTGAGGCCCATCAAATAAACTTTAAAGACAAGGTCAATGTACTAAGCGGAGCTAAGGGGCTCAAATGAAATTGACAGAGAAAATCCCTGTACATATCGCTTCTTAGTGGCATCACTAGGGATGTATGGGCCGCACCGGGTGACACCATCTGAAGGGGTTACGCCAAGTTAGCAGAGCTGCTTTGCTATTTTGGTGTCACAACGTCGTATTTTGAAATGTGTTTTTCAGTACCTGGACACTAGCTTCTTCTGTGTGGCACATCACAGGTTCATTGATATTCACAAGGGGAGGAATATGACCTGAGACCTTTTATTTAGCCTTTTGATGTGTGATTGTCATCCAATATTCCAGTAGGCTAGCTAACCTCACAGACTAGAAACTTGTTTTATATTTTTGTTACACGCAACTTGATTGAGTCTCACAGTGCTGCACTGGATGTTGTTTATCTTCTTCCTCACATGTGGAGTCCAACCTAAGGGAGTGATATCCTGAATTCAATATATGAGATCCATAAAAGTTTCCTGTTTTAAAAGACACTGACATATGCCTCTAAGCTGGTTTAGCTAAGCAAGGGGTATATTTACCAAATTTGGAGTTTTTAGAAGTGGAGATGTTGCCCATAGCAACCAATCAGATTCTACTTAACATTTAACTAGCACCATCTAGAAGATAATAGCTAGAATCTGATTGGTTGCTATGGGCAACATCTCCACCATCTAAAGACTCTCACTTTAGTAAATTAACCCGTAAGAGTCCAATCTTAAGGGAACTTCTGTGCTTTGGTTTTCATCTAGGAGTATATATTATATATAGGGATCTGGAAATTCACAAATTACTTTTGTGTAGAAGCACAATATATTATTTTTTATAGATTTATCTGCCTTATGTTTTTGTACTGTAAGATTATTTTCCATCTATAACCAAAACTTTAAACAAGACATTTTACATCCTGGGGCAGAGCCAGGGGAAAAATAATGACATTTTCTAAAAAAAACAGTCATTGCTCTTGCCAATTTTTCATGTAGCTGGAGATAGATTTTATGTGATTCTTTTGGTCAATCATAAATTGGACTTGTAACTGCAGAACTTGTCTAGTTTCCCATAAATTTTTTCCATGGATGACCCTTGTGATGGTCCTTTTGGTGGCCCTCGTGGTTGGGGGAGAAACCATGGTGTTGTTCAGGATCCGTTTCCTGCTGTTGATGGTCAATTGGTCCTGAATACGCATTTGAAAGTCCTGCAAAATAAGCATACTTGTTAGTATCATATTTTTATTAAAAAAAGAAATTACCAAAATTAAGCCTACTATCATAGAAGGTCATGGGAACTGTGGGATTTAATATATCATATATCTTTATATATATGCAGGAGTGCAGTAATCCCTTGGTGATCATATAGTACCTAGGTCCTTAGTCTATTTGTCAGGTGGGGGCTTAATGACAACAATCATAGCAGTTGCCTACATTTTAAGTCCAGAGCCCACTGAGTTATGCAGACAGAGAAAGTCACTAATTTGGATAGTGTTGGCTGGATGATGACACTAATAGCTACACCCACTGAACTTGGCACTTCAATTCCCCCTCCGGGATCTCACAGGAAGGAGGTTCAAAAACTCGCAACGTATGCTGGTCATTTAAATGTTGTTGCCTAATTTCATTGTCTGGTGCTTTAGCTTGTGCTGACTGGTGTAATGGTGTGTACATACGGCACAATAAAATTAACGATATGAATGATAATGATATCGTTCATATCATTATCGTTAATTTTTTGTGCCTTCCAACCCTCAAATGACCAGCGATGAGCGGGCACGTATGGACGATAATGATATCGTCCATCGGCCGTGCATGTAGGCCAACCTGGGCAATATCATCCAGGCTACATAGGAACCGCACCCATCGTTGGTGGGTTGGAGGTGTGCTGGATGATCGATATCGATCATTCAGCACACCGGGAAGGAGCAAGGAGATCAGTCAGCGATATTGTTATCGCTGACGAATCGTACCATGTGTAGGTACCATAAGACATGTAGTACATACAAGAGCATTTTTACTTTATTAGAAATTTAAATACTACAAAGACTCACTGGCTACTTTGCCATCATCCTCCTCACCTCTCTGCCTTCTCAGTGGCAGAAGCTGCCTTTCTGACGAACATGTGATATTGGCATTATGTAGACAATATTTGTTCCTAAGTGTGCCGCCAGAGAAGCGCCACCCTGAGATGCCCCCGCAGTTCAACAACTAACTTCCACTGACACAGTTTTTAAAATTGACCGGGTCCTGCAGGACGCGCTGTGTGCACTCTGCAGCTGCTGGTCCAGTAACATCATCAGCATCTGCAAACCAATGACCGCAGGCGGCATTGTCTCTTCATCCAATTGGCTCCTGAGACCTCCCGGTCACGTGATGCTCTCTCTCCTCACGGATCTCTGAGGTGGAGCTGAGCCACCGTTTTTGATTGAGGTGTGACGTCAGTGCTGCTATTCACATATTATTCCTTCAGCTCTGTTATTCAGGAATCAGGATAACTGTGTTCAGTGAAACATTTCTTCTACTTGATGTATAGCTTATTCACCTTGATCAAAGCAATGTTCATGCTTTTGTTCTCTGTGAGGACAATGGACCTCATTTAGACCTGGACGCGAGCGCTGAGCATTCGTAACAGGGTCGATGTTCAGGCCCTGCGCACGCGCAGCGGCCGCACTGTGCGTGCGCAAGCCCCGAAGCGAGAGAGAAAATCTCTCGCTCCGGAGCTCACTACAAAAGGGGCGGCTGTTGATGTTGATCGACAGCTCGACCCGTTTTGTAGGCATGTCGGTGGGTGGTTTCACAAATGGAGGCGTTCCTTAAAGAACACCTGCCATTTTGTGGGCGGCCACGCTGACATCAGCAGTGTTGTCAGTGGGGAGCTTCCTGCTCGATCAGAGCAGGAAGCTCTCTGGGGCTTGCGGTTGCTGAGACCCAACCATAGGGTCTCGTCGCAAGCCCCGATGGTCGCAATGGTCTTGACCAATTTGACCATCAACCTGGTCGATCACTAAAGCTGTGGGTGGTAACCCACAGCTTAACTAGCGACCAGGAGGCCGCACTTGAAAATTCAAGCGGCCACCCTCATTCAGAGCGAGCGCTCGCTTCTCGCGACCGCCTCTGAATGAGGGCCAATGTTTTTTTATATAGGGCCCATTGTGTATTATTTTGCTTTCTGTGGGGGATAATGGGTGTAATTTTTTTTTTTATTTGTTGACCAGTATGTTTTATCTTGCCTTCTGGGGGGCTAGTATAATTGTATTTTTATATGCGGAGAATGCAGGCCCGGCGACAGGGGGGCTAAGGGTACAACTGTACTGTGCCCCGAGGTCCAGAAAGACCCCAAACTCCAGACAGGCACAAAACAGGGCAGTGGACAGCGGATTCACTGTTGCAGCCAGTAGGCTGTGGCCGCCGAGACCCGTAGCTGCCGCCCAGCCCCAGCTCCCTTGTAGCCTGGCCCGGGAAGCAGTGACCTCTTCCAGGTGGCTCAGGTGTGGCCCGGGCCAGGCATGGCCTTTAAGTCTGCTACGTGGCAGTGTGACATCATAGGTTGTGTCGCCGCACGTCTTCCCTGCCCATCAGGCAGGTTGAGCTGCTGTGATGATCAGGAGTTGAGGCCGGAAGGTGATGGGGGCTGGGGCAGAAGGTGACAGGGACTGGATGCAGAGGAAGGTGATGGTACCTGGGGATGGAGGAAGGTGAAGAGGCCAGAGGAAGATGAAGGGGGCTGGGGACGGAGGAAGGTGATGGGGCTGGAAATGGAGGAAGGTGAAGGTTGCAGAGGAAGGTGATGGGGGCTTGGGGCAGAAGGTGAAAGGGGCTGGGGCAGAGGAAGGTGATTGGTGCTGGGAATGGAGAAAGGTGATTGGGGGGCTTCTGGGCTGAGGATGGTGATAAATTTGAAGAAGGTGATGAGGGGCTGAGGACTGAGATGGCTGGCTGCAGACACCATCCCTCTTACCACTGAGGCATCCACAGCACTGTCATCAAGAAGACCTTGCAAGAGACGGCAGAAAAGAACTACAACCTGCATCGTTAGTGACAGAGGGACAGTGTGGTAAGTCATAGTGTATTTTTATTTTATTTAAAGGATGGCATATCTTTCAGTTAACATTATCATGCTTCACATATCACACATGCTGGCCCTGGGACCATGTGTATTATTTTGCCTTCTGTGAGGGAGGGCCAGTGTGATTGTTTTTTTAAATGGGGGCCAATGTGTTTTATTTTTGTTTTCTGTGGAGGTCAATGTGCTTTATTTTGTTTTATGTGGATGCCAATGTATGTGTTTTTTTCCCCCTTCCGGACCAATGTGTGTGTTTTTCTCCGTGGGGGACTGATGGTGTGCCTTGGCAATTTTGAAATCTTGTTAGGTGTGCTGGGAGTTGAAAAAGGTTGAAAATTACTGCCTTACATATTGGGTCCCTGTCCAT
This sequence comes from Taudactylus pleione, assembly GCA_031769625.1. Taxonomy (NCBI): domain Eukaryota; kingdom Metazoa; phylum Chordata; class Amphibia; order Anura; family Myobatrachidae; genus Taudactylus; species Taudactylus pleione. The sequence continues at coordinate 12,427,570 of JAUIMM010000161.1, forward strand.
CTGGCCCTATAACACCGCCCTAGTTATAAGTAACCTTGTTAAACATTGCACGTTAATTATTATTATTATCCTTTATTTATATGGTGCCACAAAGGTTCCGCAGCGCCTTACACAGTAAGTAAGCACACAAGAAAAAACAGTATAGTAGTGCAAAACAATGCAGGACAAGGACATGGTTTATAAACATTACTGCATACCACAAGCAGCAGGGCATAAGCAACCAAGTGTTAGGTGCCAATTGGGGAGTTAGGAGTACATGATACTATAAGTAAGGGAAGAAAAGCACATGAGGGATGAGGGCCCTACTCGTGAGAGTTTACATTCTAAAGGGGGGGGGGCAGACAGACAGGGGCAACACAGTTGGGGTAGATAGAGAGGTAGGAGCATGGGGCAGTGGGTTAGGATATACAGTATGCCGCGGAATGTGTATAAGATGTCAAAATGAAGTCCTTCATTCATCTATCTCTATGACAAAAATAGAATTTTTTATGTGTTATTTGCATGAGAAATGTACAAAATAAAGTAGTTTGCCCTTTAATTTTTTGTCTGTTACATTTTAGCATCTAAATACATCCAGCTAAAATGTGGCTATTAGGGGACTGCCCCGCCATCCCAATAGTGAGTACTATAGTCCCGGCTGCTGATTGCTAAGCCATGCTCCTGTGAGTGGGTGCTTCTTACATGCTAGGCCCACCCACAACGAGGTGCAGCCATCCCCAACATGCAGTGGCCATGCCCCCTCCAGGGGGGGACCCCCGGGATGTTGCTATACTCTGGTCCAGGATTTATCATGGTAGCCCTAAAGGGACCGGCAGAGACAGTAGGGAATAGGGCTTAGTGGTGGGGTAGCAAGTCCATGGAGGGAGGGAGGTGGTTAAGATTGGAGGAACAGGAAGGGTGGTTGAGAGAAGTAGAGGGTTGTAAGGGAGACTGGCGAGAGAAAAAATGTGGAACAGCAAGTGGGGGAGACTAGAGGGGGAGGATAGGGGTGGAAGAAGTAGGTAAAGCAGACAATTATGTAGACACTGAATAAGGGGGGTGATTGATGTAGAGGTGTTCATGCTGTGGTAATAAGTGAGGTGAAAACTGGAGTGGAGGCTGTGTGATGTAGGGACAGTGTGATGTAGGGATAAATGTGGTTAGATGTTCAAAATACAACTAAAAGAACAATGCTGCTAATGTATGAGCACAGCTCCAAAGGTGAAATATAAAGCGAAGTAGGTGAGTAATGGGTGTAGGAATTAGTTACTAAAATAAAGAATGTTAAAGTAGATAGTAGTGAAGCAGTGGAAAGAGGCAATACAGTAGAAACATTATTTTCAGTAGCATGAAGGCAAAAATTACAATGTACAGAGCCAATCAAGTCAAAGGTGTATTGAACAACAAGAGCAATCAGTGAAGGCAGCACTTGAAATGTTTAAGCAGGGAGTGCAGTAAAGAGTTTCCTGGATATACATACAGCAGCTGTTAGTGATGGTGAATTGGCTTATTCCCACAAGTATGTTTGATATCCTTCAGAAAGTGTTCTGGCTTTCAGGATGTTCTCTTTCAGTTTTCCTCCAGTTTATCTCCAGCATAACTCCGTCATAGTTATTAAATTGTAAGTACACTTATATTCGAACACTTTGAAATGAGCACTAACTTTAGTAGCCAAAGGCTTTAGCAGCCTAACAGATCACTAATAAGTATAGCTACAAACATGTGTCTGTGTGTTCACTGATTGGGAACCCTCCCCCAGTACTCAACACACACTAGATTGGGATGCAATAAAGTCTAATGGTGGGTACAAACTGGGCGATTTTAATGAAAGATCAAGCAATTATGATATCGTAATCATTTGATCGTTCAAAAATCGTTCAAAAATCGTTCTACATAATGTCAAAAATGACCAGCAATGCGCACTCCAGCTGGTCATTTTTGACATTGTTCATCGCAGCTACATGCAGCACCATTAGGACGATATCGTTATCGTTATCGTTTAATCGCTCTGCATGTACTATATGTTGTTTGCAAAACGATGAAACGATAACGATTTGGCGCCGTGCGGAGAGTCAGACACACCCTTTCTGCTACTCAGTGGAAGAAGAAGGAAGTTTGCTGCGCGTGATCCTCCCAAAAAATGGAAAGTAAAGTCCCCCACTGTCCACCAATGTTCTGGGGGTCATTATTAGAGAGGCATAAGGGGCTGCAGAAGTACTTGGGGTATTGCAGCAGCAAAGGGGACTCTGCATAAGGGGCTTCACAACTTTTGGGGGCATTGCACAGCATAGGGGAGGGGCTGCATTACTACTGGGGCCAGTACACAGCATAGGGGGGGTGCTGCATGACTACTGGGGGCATTGCACAGCATAGTTGGGGGGCCTGCATGACTACTGGGGGCATTGCACAGCATAGTGGGGGGCTACATGACTACTGGGAGCATTGCACAGCATAGTGGGGGGGCTGCATGACTACTGGGGGCATTGCACAGCATAGTGGGGGGCTACATGACTACTGGGAGCATTGCACAGCATAGTGGGGGGGCTGCATGACTACTGGGGGCATTGCACAGCATAGGGGGGGCCTGCATTACTACTGGGGGCATTGCACAGCATAGTGGGGGTCCTGCATTACTACTGGGGGCATTGCACAGCATAGGGGGGGCCTGCATTACTACTGGGGGCATTGCACAGCATAGTGGGGGGGGGCTGCATGACTACTGGGGGCATTGCACAGCATAGGGGGGGTTGCATTACTACTGGGGGCATTGCACAGCATAGTGGGGGGGCCTGCATTACTACTAGGGGCATTGCACAGCATAGTGGGGGGGCCTGCTTTACTACTGGGGGCTTTACACAGCATAGGGGGGGCCTGCAAGACTACTGGGGCCATTGCACAGCATAGGGGGGGCTGCATTACTACTGGGGGCATTGCACAGCATAGTGGGGGCCTGCATTATTACTATTGGGGGCATTGCACTGCATAGAGGGGGGCCTGCATGACTACTGGGGCCATTGCACAGCATAGTGGGGGCCTGCATGACTACTGGGGCCATTGCACAGCATAGTAGGGTGCCTGCATTACTACTGGGGGCATTGCACAGCATAGTGGGGAGGGCCTGTATAACTACTGGGGGCATTACACAGCATAGGGGGGGCCTGCATGACTACTGGGGCCATTGCACAGCATAGGGGGGGCTGCATGACTACTGGGGGCATTGCACAGCATAGAGGGGGGCCAGCATGACTACTGGGGCCATTACACAGCATAGGGGGGAGCCTGCATGACTACTGGGACCATTGCACAGCATAGGGGGGGCAGCATTACTACTGGAGGCATTGCACAGCATAGTGGGGGGGCTGCATGACTACTGGGGGCATTTCACAGCATAGTGGGGGGGCCTGCATGACTTCTGGGGGCATTGCACAGCATAGGGGCGCCAGCATCACTACTGGGGCCATTGCACAGCATAGGGGGGAGCCTGCATGACTACTGGGACCATTGCACAGCATAGGGGGGGGCAGCATTACTACTGAGGGCATTGAACACCCCCCTGGGAGGTATAGGTTAAGGCTAGGGAAAGGGAAGCTTTGGGTTAGGCATCCTTAAGGAATGGTAAGGTGGGGTAAATTTGTGAGCTTTCTTAATAGTACTAAAATTTGAGATTTTTATCCATGTTGTTTTGGCTTTTTTATGACTTTTTTGCACCAGAAGTGCGGGAGTGGGTCATTTATGTTGAATCAAATTTAAGGCAAGTGTTGACCATAAATTTAATTATGTATTATTTTTTATTAACATTTATTTGCATTATTTGGACCAGAGAGTTTTATATTTGGCATGTTTGTGAGTATTCTTGTAATTTTTTATTTCATTTTTTTTTATTCCTTGGCTTTTTATTAAAGCATTACATTTGCTAATGTTGATAATCAAATTTTTGTTTTAATTTATTTTAAGTTACTGTTGGCGGTTGAGGATCCTGACCCGGTGTCCAGCGAGCCACAAGAAGTGGAAGTGCATGTGCCTGTGACGGAGACGCCATCCAAGGCCCCCACTAAGAAGCAGAAAGAGACAAGCAAGGCTTCCACTTCGGGAACATCAAGAAGTGATCAGTTTTTAAAACATGCGGAGGAGGTTCTTTCAAAACCCACGGTTGCAAATCAAATTTTTGGCCTAAATCTCGCCAATGAAATGCTGACCATTCCTCCGGAACAGGTCAAGCCTTTCAAGCGTTTGGTCTATAAGGCTTAGGTACATGCTATTGAGGGGGACTTGAGTATGGCAAGTACCATAGTCTTAAATACCAGGCAGCAGCCCAACCCAACGGCCTCATCAGGCAACTTCCACGCACCACAAGTAACTTTCATGGATCCACAAATTCAAAACCCTTCTCCGTTACAGTCCCACCCCTTTTCTGTGTCGCGTAGCCCCTCGCCCCCTACTACCTTTCCCAGTACTTCAGCCAGTGGTGTTCACTCTGCATTGGGCAGTGCTCGCACCACTGTTTTTGGCGATGAAGATTTTTTAAATATTTAATTTGTTAAAATTATGCGGTTGTAATTTCCATGTTTTAAAAACTGCTCACTCCTTGTCTTTATTTGGTTCTTTGTTTCATGGTGGACTGTAGCATGGTCGAAGTGCAATAGCGATGGCTACTCCACCTCATCTGCCCTTTGTTTCTTGTTCTTTGTGTTTCTCTAAGTATTTTTTGTGTTCCCTCAAAAACGGTACCCAGATCCTGTATTCTGACCTTGTACCTGTTGCAATGTTCGCATCAAGAATCTTGTTCTGTACTGTATGGAGTTTTCTTTTCAAATGCCTTATTTTTTACACTCTATTTGTGTAATCTTATCTCCTGAGGCACTTATAGTCTTGATAAGACTCAATGAATACTATCCAAAAAAGTTAAAAAAAATTTTTTACTAATTTAAAAATTTGTGTGGTCTCTTTTTTAATGGCATATTAGAATTTAAATATGTGATATTTTGGGTGCTTAGGCTTATTGGACACATAGATATTTATATGTTAAATAAGTGTAGGATTAGGTGTATTTTTTTTTTCTTTCACATTTAACAACTGTGTACTAAAGTAGAAACACATGCCAGTAGTAGTTGTATTTTTGTCAACTTGACTGGTAAAGATTTTTGAATTTACATTTATTTTTGCACAGACACAAATAGATTACCTATATAATCTAATGTAAAGTAGTTAACCCCCATCTACTGTGTTACTCACACCCTTCCCTATATACTTTATGTCTCATAATGGAGCTTATTCAGACCCGGTCGTTAGCTCTATGAGCTCGCAACACAGTCGATGTTGCTCCAGTGCGCATGCGCACGACGGTGCCGGCTCCGTCGTGCGCACGCACGAGACCCGGCTAACGACGGGTGATGCGTCATTAGGGGTCTCGTAGCAGATGTGGCGAGCTGTCGATGTTGAATGACAGCTCGCTCCATTTGCTGGGCGGGCCGGAGGCGTGACCGGCCAAACGGAGGCGTTCCTCTTGGAACGCTTGCCGTTTGGGGGTGGCCCCACTGACATCATCAGTGATGTCAGTGGGGAGCTTCCTGCTCAAACAGAGCAGGAAGCTCCCTGGGGCTTAAGGTTGACGAGACCCTACTTTAGGGTCTGGTCATTAGCCACGATGGTCGCGATGGTCTTGAACATCACCCTTAGCGGTCATTAGAGCTGTGGGTGTTAACCCACAGCCTAACCACCGACATGGAGGTGGCCGTTCTGGATGCAACAACCGCTTGCATCCTATGACCGCCTCTGAATGAGGCCCTATAACTGAATACTTAACTTTCATGATGAAGGGCCTGATTCAGACCCACTCGCAAGCGGCTGTCCGCTTGCAAGTGGGTCGATGTTATGCACTGAGCATGCGCACGACGGAGGGAGCTCCGTCGTGCGCATGCGCCAGACGCGACGAGCGAAGGAAAGTCCTTCGCTCGTTGTGTCCGATCAAAGGGGGCGTGCTGTCAATGTTGATTGACAGCACGCCCCCTTTGGTGGGCGTGCCGGGGGCGTGCCTCCCTGACGGGGGCGTTCCCACGGGAACGCCTCCTGTCAGAAGCCGGCCCACTGACATCACTAGTGATGTCAGTGGGAGTGATTTTGGCTCTGATAGAGCCAAAATCACTCCGGAGCTTGCGGTTGAAAACCTCAACCGCAGGCTCCGGCTCGCAAATTCGATGGTCGCGATGGTCTCGACCATCGCGGCCATCACAAAGCACGCTCGTATAGCCTGTGGGTGGTGACCCACAGCTATACGAGCGTCCAGGAGGACGCTCCATGAAAATGGAGCCCGGCCCTCATTCAGAGCGTGCGCTCTGCTCAGAGCGTACGGCTCTGAATGAGGGCCGAAGTTCTGGATAATGGCCCCTATTATATTACTTATTCTAATATTGCAAAAATGTATGTTAAATAGTACCATACAAAAAAAAACACAAGGTGTAAATAGTTTTATTACTTTTAGTTTTTTAAAACATCAAGAAACACCATACAAGAATAAATTTAAACCTGCCATGATACGGCACCTTCTCCATTAAAATAATTCATGTATTTCTCTCTGACCTCTTTTGCCCGAGCAGAGGCAGCAGAGGTAAATCTTGGGGGATTTAGAGAGGTTAGGACAATATTTTCATCAGTATGGTCTATATTTTCAGGCAATGAAGTTGCGGCTGGCGGTTGTCCCATTTTTTTGGCTTGTAGAAAATTATGGAGGGCACAACATGCCAAGACAAGCCACTCGATTTTGTCAAGCCTGAAATTTATACTGGTATGGAAAATGCGAAACCTATTCGCAATTATGCCAAAGGCATTCTCAACAGTGCGCCTTGCACGTGATAGTCTGTAATTGAAGATTCTCTTTTCTCATTTGTGGAAATGGCCTCATTAAATTTTCATTAAGACCAAATGCCTCATCGGCAACAAATACAAAATTCAAACCATATTTGGTTTGCGACCCCGAAGGTAGGTTTAACTGATTGTTCATTAGTCTCTCAAAAAGGATGGTCTCTCGGAAAGGAGCCACCATCGGAAGACCTTCCGTTTTTGCTAACGTCAACAAAGATTAATTGATAATTGGCATTCATGACCGCCATCTATACCATACTGAAGAATATTTTGTAATTGTAATACAAAGATCCAGTGTTTGCTGGTTGTGTAATCCGGATGTTTCCCGTCTATGGCGCCGACGCAATTTGGGAAATTCCACCGGGTCTCAAAATCGTTGCCAATAGTTTGCCAGTCCTCGACCGACGAAGGGAACTAGAAAAAGAAAAAAAAATTGTTAACTTATTTTAAACATAACTTAAAACATTTGGACGGAGACGCAGGAGCAGCAGACACAGAGGATGGTAAAACACCTATTTATACTGATTTAGGAGGAGATATAGGCCCTCATTCAGAGCCGCTCGTTAGCAGCAGTACGCTCGTAGCGTTCCGATGTTGTGAAACCACGCATGCGCCGGTGTTACACAGCGCATGTGCGTACGGCTGATTGCGATCTTTTTTTAAGTGGTTCGTCGAATAGCGAACAGGAAGTGACATGTAAAATGTGATTGACAGAACAGGCCGTTTTTGGGCGGTTGATAGGGGTGGAGATGGGAAAACGCAGGCGTGTCGAGGCATTTTGTGGGCGACCCTAAATTATCTCATGCGAACGGCAAATGTGATCGGAACGAGTCATACGTCACTGTCTAATCCACTTTCCGTTCAAACTGCTCGCACAGCTTGTGGTCTGGTATACTCTACCACAATGTCGATGGTCTCGTCCTCCTCCCCGTGCCTCTTCGATGTTTCATTGATTTATCAATTTTAGCCAGAAAAGCAATCAACTTTGAATAGAAAACTTGCTTGTAATGTGTTTAGCAACTAGTTTTTTTTTTCTAGCACAAAACCGTACGCAGGTGAAATACTCAGCTGCTAATTTCTGGATTAGACAACCAATTAGCGTACCATTTTTTTTTTTTTTTTGGATTTTTCATTTTGGTTTTCTGTTATTGCAACAATATTGTCATCATGTTTGAGTTTTTGCCACATTTTTAATGTTCCCGGAAATTTCTCATCCATTTTGTTATGGAAAAGTGTTCCTTTAAACTCCTAAATGGTTTTTAACCCTTTGGAATCTGAATTAAAATTAATTTTTTTGTTTGTTTTTTGGGGACGGGATTACCTAAAAACCATTTTTAGAATAATGTCACAATACAATGGAGAAGATTTTGAATTGTTTTTATTTTTTACACACATTTTTAGATTTTCATGTGCATTTGCCAGTTTGCAGGTCTGGCTAACGTAAAAAAAAATGACAAAATAAAAAAAAAAACAAGAGTGGCATTTGGCCAAAATAAAATAACACACATTAAAAACAATTCACAAGAAAGGAGAGGGAAGTTTTGGCCCTTAAGGAATATAGGGCAAGCACAGAAGGATTGTGGGAAAATTATAGCCAGTGCTGTCATCGTTTTTTGCCCCATTTGGCTGGGGTAGGGTGGGAGCCTGACCGGGTCCGGGATGTCCTTTGGCTGGGCTCTCCAGAGGCAGATGTTGTGGCCTCTGGACTAGGCAGAGGGCTAGGCACATTTGGAGTGATGGCTGTTGTTGTGCCAGAGGTGGAGGATCCTGATGTTCCGGCAGGAAGGGAGGCCGGCTCCACCATGTGCTGGCGAACGAGCTGCTCCAGGTCATTGGCAATTCGGATGTTGGCCCTGGTATTTTCCGCCAGGGTCTGACCAATGGTCACGTTGGCCGCAGCATTTTGCTCCATGGCCTCCGCCACCCGTAGCAGACTGGTGTCCATCCTCTGCAGAATCTCCGTGTGGTGATCCGATTTAAAATTGAGATCCGTGAGGAGGGCCACTGCCTGCGAGGGGGATTGCCCTGGACTGGCTTCGGCAGGGTCCCCAGCCGGATCTACTGCTTCCTCCCCTGCAGAGCCAGCACAAATTCTGCGGCCAAGGTTCCCCTCTGGAGCAGACTCGTCCGCCTGTGTCTCCGTGAGAAAAATGAGAAAAGAGGAACATTACAATCTACATATTGTCACAAACACATTTCTGAGTTGGTAACATAACAACATTTACCTGGGACAACATGAGGAGCCGCAAAGTCTGGCATGTCCGTATCCATGTTGGACACGCCAAATTCCTCCTCATACTGCACACACCCCTGTGCCAGCTCTTCCAAGTCATTTAGCTCCAATGACACAGGGGTGGGAACCCCACCTGTCCCCCTTGCATGCCTAGCCCTCTGTGCCAGTTTTTGTTTCAGCCGATAGTTATAATCGGTCCATCTGTGGGTGAAAAAAATTGCATTATTCCTGCAGTATTTGGGCCTGTAACCACTTATATTAAAAATGTAGTTTTTACGTACCGGCGTTTGACATCCCGGGGTAGACGTTCAAACTAGGGATGTGCAGGCTCGGATAGGTTTGAGTTTGCACGTGGAGTTCGGATTTTTCCCTCCAAAAAAACGGAACTCAGAAAGAGGCAAAACGTCATCTTACATGGACGAACATCATCATTCCTGGACTTTTGTCCAGGAATGATGATGTTCGTCCATGTAAGATGACGTTTTGCCTCGTTCTGAGTTCCGTTTTTTTGGAGGGAAAAATCCGAACTCCACGTGCAAACTCAAACCTATCCGAGCCTGCACATCCCTAGTTCAAACTCACCCACCCTATTGACAGCACTGGCTATCTCCTCCCACATTTTCCACTTCTGGCTTGCACCCATATTCCGATCTGCCTGTGGCAGGGTGTCAATACACATTTGTACCAAAACCTCCATCTCCTTTCTTGTGAATTGTAGCTGCCTTTTTTTTTTGGTTTCTTTTGTTGGCCTTCTCGGCCCAGCAGCCTCTTCCATGGCATCCTCCACACCTTTTTTAAAAAACATTTTTTACATTTAGATGTCCAACTTTCTCTAAATTCGGGGTCTAAATAATCCTTTAATCAGAAAGAGACAAGTACTTACCGGGCGCCTCTTGGCCATAGTTTTGCTGGTCTGTAGCCATTTTGATCCAAACAACTTGAACTACACCAGACCGTTTTAGATTTTCCGTGACGTATTTATACATGCGTCCTTATTTTTGGTACGCATCATTGATTGTGCGCTCCTATGATCCGTCCTTAATTTGAGCGGGAAAATAAAGACTATTTATGGCTATGGGCGACTCGAGTCGAGGTGGCGGGTGTTGATTGTTGGAGGTATCGTGTGTAGTAGTGGATTGTTGGCGGGATTAGTGGTTTGAAGCGGATTGTTGGAGGAGGAGTTGGTGATTGGTTTTTTTTGGGGTATTTTCCGTTCGTTTTTTTTCTTACGGATATTTTGTTTGTTGGTTTTTTTTGGAGTAAGTATTTTTTACAAGTCCTTTTAAAAATAAGGGATCTACAAACCTAATTTCTTAATTTTTATATTTATTTTTGTTTTTTCAGTTATTTTGGCTTGGCCCCATTGAAGTTTTTGGACTGTGACTTATTGTTCGACTTTTGGTAAGTTTGTATTTTTTCATTATTTTCAGAATTTGATGTGTTGGTCTTCGCATATATTTTGACCATTAATGTCTTATTTATATTTTTATCTATCATGTATTAACACTAAATATACCGTAAGGCTTTGGCAAATATATTTCCTTGGTTTTTCCATGTAAAAATGCGAACTATTTAGCGCACTAATGTTTCCTTATTCTCCCTGTAAAAATGCAAACTATTTAGCGCACTAATGTTTCCTTATTCTCCATGTAAAAATGCAAACTATTTAGCGCACTGTTTCCTTATTCTCCATGTAAAAATGCAAACTATTTAGCGCACTAAGGTTTCCTTATTCTCCATGTAAAAATGCAAACTACTTAGCGCACTAATGTTTCCTTATTCTCCATGTAAAAATGCGAACTATTTAGCGCACTAATGTTTCCTTATTCTCCATGTAAAAATGCAAACTATTTAGCGCACTAATGTTTCCTTTTTCTCCATGTAAAAATGCAAACTATTTAGCGCACTAATTTTTCCTTATTCTCCATGTAAAAATGTGAACTATTTAGCGCACTAATGTTTCCTTATTCTCCATGTAAAAATGCAAACTATTTAGCGCACTAATGTTTGTTTTGGTATAAATTTGTCCACTCAATGTAGGGTGCATTTTCTAAATAATGTGAGAATCAAATATGGCCCCCAAAAAATCTAACCTGAATTTCAAATTTGGAAATGTAGGTTGGTGCACTCATGACAATACCCCAGCATGTAAGCATCTTTGGATTTTTCACCTAAGATAAGTATATTTTTGATTTTACATTTTCAACAAACATTAACTACCTGGCTTCCCATTTCAGGTTGATGTTGGTCGTATTGTTTTGGCCATGCTTCCGGACCCGACCAACCTCAACCTCGTCCTAGGCGTAGGCATCATAGGCGTGCAAGGCCCAAGATATATAGAACAGGTGCCACCCTTCTTGGAATGCCCGATAATAAGGTTTTAAGATGATACCGTCTTCCTCCACAAATCATCATAGACACTCTCTCATTAATAGAGAGTGATCTGGAGCGGCAAATTGACAGTCCTACAGCAATACCACCACTTACGCAATTAATGGCGGTGTTACATTTCTGTGCCTCAGGATCCTTTCAAACCATGGTGGGAATAGTGGCCGGAATCTCCCAATCCTCATTTTCAAGGATCCTGAGGGCAGTGATGGAGGCCCTTTTCAAGCACCTCCATCATTTTATTAACATGCCATTGGATATGGGTTCCCTTAGTGTGGTGAAGGCCAATTTTTACCAAATAGCTGGCTTCCCACACATCATAGGGGTTGTGGATGGTACTCACATACCACTTCAGCCTCCAGCATGGCTGGAGGCCATTTTTAGGAACCGAAAGCACTATCACTCACTGAATGTAATGGTGGTATGTGATGTCTCCCTCCAGATCCTGTCCCTGAATGCAAAATTACCCGGGAGTGCACATGACTCATTCGTCATCCGGCAATCAGGGATTTGGCATAAATTAAACAACCTACAAGCTGGTGATGCGTGGCTTCTGGGTAAGTGGAGACCTTTAGTTGAAACCAATGCAAAGCTTGATACACAGTGATCCTGATTGTTGTTTTTGTTTTTTCACAGGAGACAGTGGCTACCCTTGCACGCCTTGGCTGCTCACTCCTTATTTGGCTCCCACACCAGGGCCACAAAGTGAGTATAATTCCGCACTTACAGCCACCAGGAAGGTGGTGGAGCGCTGTATAGGCCTTTTAAAAGGCCGATTCAGATGCCTCCACCACTCTGGTGGCAAACTCATGTATTTGCCGGCTACGGTTTCGAAAATTGTGGTCCTGTGTGGGATCTTTCACAACATTGCCATAAGGAGTGGTGTCCCAATGCAGCCAGAGGATACCTTGCCTGAGGATGGCCCCCCGAGGTTGGTCGGAGGTCAGTATGTGGGGGGGCCATACGCGATGATGTGGTGGCCCGTTTTTTCAGGTAATTATTGTCAAACATTAACTTAATTGACACAATGTCAACATGTACCATTGTAATGTTCCTTTTTGAAATTAATTTTTTAAGTTTAACTTTTCTTGTCTTCCTTTACACACCTTGACAAAACGATGCCTACTACCTGCTCCACTAAATTGTGTACATGTGGCCACATTGGATCTTACTTTGGAATCAATTATTTCATTGCCTCATTTGTGGCTTTATGTTGTCCTGCTACTTATTTCATCAGTTCTTGATTGTTTCTTTTTTGGGGGATTTTGGTGTTGGGTTTTTTGGGGATTGTCTTTTCACAGTGTGAAATGCTTGACACAATTCACTTTCTGTATGTGTTTGGTGTGTATTAAATTTTTGTTTGACATTAAAAAGACTGTTTTTCACTAAATTCTAGTCACGTGTAACCTGGCACAAAAAAGGCCAACTTTCGTAATGCCTAATCCTGTAATGTCTGAAATGTTTCCGTGTTTGAACCTGCTTTTTGGTATTATGTTGAATCAGTAGGTTTAAAAAACTAGGCCTAAGCTGTTTTTAGAAAAAAAATACATTACCCACCCAAAGAAAAACAAGAAAATGTTTGATTTGGTAATAACCTATTGGTATGTTGAGGTGTTTAATGTGGCAGCTTACATACTACCTAGCGCTTTGTACAATATAATTTACCTTATTTTAAAGAACATGATCAAATAATGGACTTATGGAAGGTTAAACAATGTAAATGTTTCAGACAATGAAGGAGACTCGTTAAAATACAACGCATTTTTAATTACAATACAAAAATTTACCACAAAAAAACATGGCAAACCAAAATTTAACGCCTAAGGGCCGCCGCCATGTGGTCAAGGACCACAAACATGGCAATCATGTGGCCACGCAAGGCGGCCAATCCTTCCTGGATACAATGCATCCGCCTCTGGTCCTCTGTTGGAAAAAACAAAGAGAAAAAACAAAAACTTTACATTAGAAGTTTAAAAAACCAATTCCGCCCCCCAAAAAAGTGTAAACAAAGATCCAGTTGTGATGAAAAAACAAAGTAATGGAAAATGCAAAGATGGCAGAAATACTAAATTACAAAGGAACACACAAAAAGGAAACCACAAACAATAAGAAGTAGCCTTGTTAGGGTAAACAATAACTACCCAAGTATGAGTGTTTGGACATGTGTGATATGTATCATGGCTAAAAAAACAATACATTGTCTATCAAAATAAAAAGGTCAACACTTACAAATGGAAAAATTTATAACAGGGAAACCTACCGGTCATCGGGAATTGGGGGTTTGTAGGCCCTACATCCTCCTCTTCCTCGGAGGTGGGACAGTGACGTAGGCTCCATGGAGGGGAGATCTGGGAGCAGCTTGATGGTGATGAAAAGCGCTGGGGGGGGAGAGGGGAGGGTGAAGAAAAGAGAAGGGGGGGAGTGGAGTCGGGAATTTGTGGGGGGCTCCAAATTCCAGAGGGAGGTGCCTCAGGAAGTGGCCGGTCAGGGGTGGACGGGGAATTGGGAGCAAGTTGAGGAGTGTCTGCTGTGCTGGGCATTGGACTGAGGGCCCGAGCCCGGCGTCTGCGCCTGCGGCGATGGCGGATTCTGCGTTCAGCCCCTAAATGAGTAGCGGAAAATGTTTGTAATTTTTTTTGGGGTGGGGGGGTTGGGCCACAAATTAACAACTACACAAATGTTAGAACATTTTAAAAATTGAAAACATGCACACGCAGGCCTTTCCAAAAAATCACAACAGGGCTAGACTGAAAACATGCACACGCAGGCCTTTCCAAAAAATTACAACAGGGCTAGACTGAAAACATGCACACGCAGGCCTTTCCAAAAAATTACAACAGGGCTAGACTGAAAACATGCACACGCAGGCCTTTCCAGAAAATAACAACAGGGCTAGACTGAAAACATGCACACGCAGGCCTTTCCAGAAAATAACAACAGGGCTAGACTGAAAACATAGGGCCGCAAAAAATAAAGGAAGAAAAACAAACAAATACTTACTTTCAGCTATCCGCTGTCTAAAACAGGCCAGCAAGCGTGGCGTGCGGCGGCACAGATCAGACCACCTGCGCTTGAGCTGCCCGATCTGTCGGCATGAGCCGAAGGAGCGCAGGCGGTGGCGAACCTCCGCATAGGCGGATCACTTCTGGCGGTTGCTGATGGGGGGAGGCTGGCTGGTGATCCGCCAGTCCATCACCTCCGTTAGGACCAAAAGCTCCCACCTGGTAAACGCGGAGGCTCTCATGATGGCAATGGTTGATTTAAAAAAAAACAGTTTTAATAAAGGCCAGAGAAAAAATTTGATTGGCTAATGTAGTTGGTAAATTAACAGGAACCATTCTATTGGTTAGTGTATGAGTCATGTGTCCTCCAGGCTAAAAAATATAATGTGAGTTATGATAGGCTTGATGCTGTGACATTCGTAAGGTAATTTAAATAAAGAAATGAAAAAACTAAAATATGCCTAGCACAAACACAGGAAAACAAGAGGATCATTGGTTCAAACATGTATTTTTTAGAAAGTTACACATTGTTGACTGCAGGAAAAATGACACACGGACAAGATTAAAGTTTATTGAAAATGAAAAAAAAATGGATTGCAAACATGTGAAGAGCAATTAAGCTAATTAATATATTGATTGGCATGAAACGATTAAAGTAGGTATGCAGAATGAACGAGCAGGTTTGGACTTGTGCGAGCGTTCCCTGCAACCAAATTG
Source organism: Taudactylus pleione (assembly GCA_031769625.1). NCBI lineage: Eukaryota > Metazoa > Chordata > Amphibia > Anura > Myobatrachidae > Taudactylus > Taudactylus pleione. The sequence goes on from JAUIMM010000161.1 coordinate 12,442,747, forward strand.
GGAGATGGACGGTCGCAATTTTGCTAGCTCGTTAGCTAGAGGAGGGGTTGGGAGACTTTGGGGCGGAAGAATAGCTACGAGCGAACTTTCGAGCGAGCGCTGGAATTTACATTTTCTCGCTCGTTCGGTGAACGAGCGTACTGCCACTTACGAGCGGCTCTGAATCAGGCCCATAGGCCCTTATTCAATTGGAGCCGAGCCGCATTAACTTAACGCGGGCCGAACTGGCTTTGCCTGTTTTCCAGGCGTTAAAGTATCGCCCGCGCGCCCGCGTATCTCCGTATTCAATTTGAAAGTAGGCGAAAACGGGACCCGGCAATACTTGGATTGGCGGTAAAAACGGGAATTTTCAGAAAATAATCATAGGACCCCCCTAAATATGTCCAGACATGGTGGATCACTATGGGTACCCCCGTTTTTGGCTGCAAAAGAAAGTCGGGTTTTTAAATAGCTGCGGCAGATGTTTTTTCCCGACTTTGAAGAAGTGATGTAGAAGAGCATTTGGGGTGGTTTCTAAAAATATGGGGAAAAAATTGTGTAGGGTTCCACCGTATTTTAGAAACCAACACCAGCCTGCAGGGACTAGTGCTGGTTTTAAATATAGGGGGCAAAAAAGACGTGGGGTACCCCCTATATTTAAGACCAGCACCAGACCCAACTGACCGGGGTGTAATGCCACAGCCCGGAGACCCAATCACCGGGGATCCAGGTCTTACACCCCAAATCGGTCAGCGCAAGCCAGTGATCTTGGGGGAGTTGAGAACCCTCCAAAAAAGGGTCCCCCCTCTCCCAAGCAACACAGGCTTACGCTGAAGCCCGGGGCTCATCCCCATACCCCTGGAGCGGTGGGTATGGTGGTAATAGGGGGGGCCAAATAATGTAACACTACAAGTGCCAGCATGCCTGCCATTTTGCACTTGTGGAACTACAAGTGCCAGCAGACATGTGGCACCTGTAATTTCACTGTAAAATAAATAGTTAAAAAAAGACAACACACACACACACCGTGACAGTATAACTTTATTACACACACCTACCCATTCACACATAGTTACTTATACTAGATGAATCTGTCCCCTTCTCCAGTAGAAAATCCAAAAAACATGGCCCTGCAAGGAAGATTTCATACTCACCTATATATATCAAATTGAAAATGGAATAAAACCAAAACAGGCAATACTGACATCATCAGTGGTAAATTAACGCAGAAACGGACTTAACGCCTCAAATTGAATACGGCCCATAGTAGGGAGCAGCAGCAGTAGAGACAGAGGATGGATAATCAGCTATTTATACACATTTGGTAGGAGAAATAGTAGGGAGCAGCAGCAGCAAAGACAGAGGATGGATAAACAGCTATTTATATACATTTGGGAGGAGATATAGTAGGGAGCAGTAGCAGGGATATACGACTGGCAGACACCTATTTAAACACATTTTAGAAGACATATAGAAAGAAGTATGCAGTAGTAGCAGATTTAGGAGATTTGTGATAGTGTTATTAAAATTTTAATACCTTAAAGTACTCTGGCTTGAGGACGTAAAAAAAGATGGCTTTGCAGGTCTCCGGAATAATAAGACCCAAAGCCTGCGGTGAGATGCCAAATTTGAGGTCGGCCAAAGATCTCCCTGTAGCCAGGAAACGCAGTGTCACAATGAGCCTCTCCTCTGCAGGAATGGCTCTACGCAACCTGGCATCCTGCCTTTGTATGTACGGAGTCACCAAGGCCAGCAATTCTTGAAATGTAGAATCATCCATTCGCAAGAAGTTCCGGAAGTCATCCGGGTTGTTCTTGCGAATCTGCATGAGCAGCGGCATATGAGAGAACAAATCCCTCTGCTGCAACCACTCCTTCGTCCAGCATGAACAAAGCCTTCTCCTCTTCTCAATCCTCTCCCGGTCACTTATAATCACCACTCCAGCATAAGCAACCATCAATTGATAACGGTACGTATCCATCACGACAGATAGTACAGACAGTTTGTTTAAAGCCAAAGCAATAACAAACCACAGCAATTAGCTAAGCAACAGCGTTCAGCAAGGAATACACCAAACCAAACTAGCCACAGACCATAAATGCAGTGATTTAAAATGGCCGACACAATTTTATCACCTCATGTAAGCCTTGCCCACATTTTTTTACATTAACAATAATAAAACTTCATAAATACAACCACTCTGCTATTAAAGAAACCATAATATTTATTAATCTGAAAGATATCGCTGATCATTGATCATTTGTAAAATCGTTTGAAAATCGTTTCTAAAATCGTTTGAAAATCGTTTAATAATCGTTTGCATAAAGTTGTTGAACGATCAAGGATTGATCTTGAAAAGATCATCAAAATCGTTCAGCGATATCGTTCAGGCTGCAAATCGCCCAGTGTGTACCCACCATAAGATAAACAAAAATTCAGATGGGAGTAGACCATCACACATTCACCCAAAAAAAAAAAAATCCTTACTTCATTTATAGTAATGTCAACTAATATAAAAGTAGTAGTAGATTACCTAAAATAATTTTTTAAAACTGCGCAATGGCAATCAAGGTAACAGCATCTGATGAGAACAGAAGTAGTAGATTACCTAAAATAATACACTTACATGTGTCTGACAGATAGCAACAATTAAGTGTATAGAATTCTGCCTTAGAAAATGGAAAACTTATAATACATTAAAAACAAGGTTACAATAAAATGTTTAGTGACCGGGCTGCGTTTGAGAAAGGGGTCAGTCAGTATCCTGGATGTAGGTACAATACGGGACCTCTGGGGGAAATATTTGCCTCAGTTCCTCCTTATATGAGCAAATCTGACATGGACAAGCGAGTCACCTCTAGTTCCTGCCTCTGCTCCCCACTTCTTAGATCTCTCATACACAGGCACCAAGGCCAGATTAAAGAAGGGGCAGAAGGTGATAGGGCACCCCCACACACAGAGGGGCTCCCACATAGGTTAGTGTGACCCTGCTGAGAACAAGTGTGCAATTAAAAACCTGTTCAGGGCTGAGGCCTCAGCTGCCGCTGCTCTGTGTTCTGCATACAGCGCAGATCTGCTCCCAAGTCCACTCTTCAGCGTCCTGTGACACAGGTTACAGCCCTGCATGGCTGTGGTGTTTGATTTTCTCCTTACAGGGACCTGTAGGTGAGTGAGAAGACGAAGAACAATCAGTGTCATGGATGTGATGTGTCCAACGGTGAGCAATATCTGTGCATACTGTCTCTCACTGTTTGTCCCTTTCTGTCTTTCTTCCTTCTGGGCGGACAGTGGGCCTTGCACTCTGGTGCAAGGTTGAGTCTTCACCTGGTGCGCAAGTACCTATAGGTGAAACTCAGGATCTGAGGCCAATAGTGCCAGTGATGATCTTCACTTAAAACCTAAATCTATTTGTAGTGGTTCTCGGTCCGGTAGAGCGTATCGGTAGATGTGAGGAAGGACGGTTTTCACATCATCTCCTTCCTCCTAGGTAGTCGTGTCTGTGTCCTGTTTGGGATTCCAGGACCGTCTGATCAACATACGGCCTGAAGGGGAGAGGGTGCGACGCCAGGTAGGCCACAAGGTTGCACCTGCAGGGCAACAGGCACCGCTCCACACCCCTCTTACATTACCTCACCATCATAAGTTTTTTTTTAGATATTCTATCGAAATATTGGGGAGTGGGGGCAGGCAGGCTCGTTTAATTGGGTCCCACGTCTGGCGCTAAGCCGCTTCCAGAATATATGAGAATATCATACACAGGATTCAAACTCCCACCCTCATATGGCGCAGTCAGTCACCTAACACATATGATGCTGGTTGTAATTGTCAGTTTAAGCCATTGCAGCCAAGCAGGTCTATGGGGACTTTAGGCGGTGGGGAAGGGGGTGTTAGGTTTAGGCACTTAGAGGGGGGATTAGGGTTAGGCACAGGGGAGGGAGGTTAGGGTTAGGCACTCTAAAGGAGGGTTAGGGTTAGGGGGTAGAATTAGGTTAGTTTATACTTACCTTTAGGACGATTGGGATTTCCTCCTCTGTCGGGCTTTCGCTGACGGGATTTGAACCGCCGGCCCTGCGGCCGGCGATAAATCATACCAAATGCAGGTCTATGTAGTGTGTGGCTGCAAACATAGATAAAATTTGGCTCCTTATATGGCTTGAATAGTATACATACTGTAAAAAGATGTTGCCCATAGCAACCAATTAGATTCTACTTAACATTTAACTAGCACCTTCTACATGATAATAGTTAGAATCTGAATGGTTGCTATGGGCAACATTTCCACTTCTAAAAACTATCACTTTAGTAAATGTACCCCTAAGTAGGGAAACTTTAATTATGGTTTTGTATTTTGTTGGTTTTTTAAAACCACTCCCATATGAGTTTATATTAAGTCCTGGGCATAATGTTTGTGTTTACACAAGGGTCATGGAGAGCCAGCCCGGGGCCATGGGGAAGGGGGCGTGACCTAATTGCAGTAGGCATGGCCACTCCCCCTTTAAAAAAAACCCTTTTGCTGCGCCGGGGAGGGGAGCGCTATGAGCCCCTCAGCCCAGTGCAAATCCAGGGGCGGAGGCGAGATCAGTGTTATCACTCCCTCCCACAGGCAGAGGAGACTGCTGCTGCTTCTGCTCAGCAGCAGAGAACAGTCTCCCACTGCAGCCCAGCACATAGCAGCATATTCTGGGCTGCTGAAGATAAGAGAGAGGTGTGGGTGGCATCGGACCTGGGCCCCCGCCGTGCTCCTCCAGCAAGGTCAGGCCCGGTAATTAGTAACTCGCTGTTCAGCATGTTGTGTATGTTTATACTGTTGGGTATAGTGAGCATGTTGTCACTGCTGGGCACAGGCTACACATACAATGGTAATGATATTATTTAAGGGCTATGCTGATTGGTGGCTCCCCACTGTAAATTCCTGTAAAATACTCAAACTACCGGAGTCCGGGACTTACAGTAATTGCTGGATTGCAGGTGTGGCTATCCTAATTTTTAAATAAAAATACAGGATACCAGGACTTTCCTTCCTTCATAAAATCCTTCCTTTAATTCCTTACATGGAAACAGTCACACAGCACTGCGCAGCTATCATTCATACACATACTTAATAACTGGTAATAAATAAATAAATACTTGCTTACTTCCTTGTACTCCACTCAGGGAGAGTTTCCGGATGGGGAGCTACAAGTGGTCACTGTGGGGGTACAAATAACAGCGTCACACAGAGGTGGCGGATCAATGATCTAATATGCTAGAAAGTGGGCAGGATGCAAGAGTAACCTGCTGTCCCTGGACTCCACGGGGGGGTAACATTGTAAAAAATGTCAGTGAACAAACTCTGCTCCCCATGTTCTGTTTCTCTACAACCAGATTTACTGATAAAACACACAATACAATTCTCCAACAGTCCTGGCATTATATTTAGAATATGATTGTTGCCCGGGTATAACCTTATAAGAATATTCAGGAATATACATAATGCACCATGCTGGGTGTTGTAGTTCTGTAGCACAGGCCACAGGGTGCACACCTCGGACAAAGGAATACATTGCTGCAGAACTGAATATATGGCTGCAGAACTGAGTGATGCTGAGTGCACACAACATATCAGTGATTCACAAAGGTTTCCTCATACACCTGACTCATGCTGTGCATACTCAGGCTGGCTGATCACTAGAGGCCAAGGCCCATCCACACTGCACAAGCCTCTACCTGTCCCCTGACAACCACTAGGCTACCTGTGGGAAGCGGGTCACTGTGTAGAACCTTAATAAAAACCAGCAGATCATATCCATAGTGATAATATGCTGCCTTATCAGTTTACACCTTTTTCTAATTACAATAATGTTAAACAAAAGCAACTTTATGATCACTTTTTAGTTCAGCCAGTTTATTACAATTGTAAAATAAGTGTGGAAAGTAAGGGCAGAATGTTACTAAAGCTGGGCATCCACTATACAATTATCAGTCAGATATCTGTTCAATTTGGCTGGTTGGAATGAAAACCTGGTAATGTATGGGAGCAAATAACAGTCGATCATATGGTCTTAAACACTGGGAAACGGACAAAAAACAAATGTTCAAATTGGTTAAATTCGTGTGTTTTAACCAATTTATCTGGATGACAATTTTTGTATGTTTTCCAGTGTTTGTGAGCAAATGGACGACTGACATTTTCTCCCATACATTACCAGGTTTTCATTCCAACGAGTCAGATTGGACAGATATCTGACAGATAATTGTATAGTGTATGCCCAGCATAAATAATAATGACTTAGTTTATCCCAGGGTATTTAATTAAATAGTTATTATAATACTGCTATAATACAGTGCTGGTTTTGGAAATACTGATTTTCAGGAAGAAGTTGGCAAGTAGGAGATGAATCAGGAGAGATCTGAGTTACGGAGCCCTAAGGATTGGAGAATGTTGGAGTAAGAGAATAGAGTTTGGCTGTGAGGAGGTCATTAATGACACTGGTGAAAGCAGCTTTGGTGGAGATCTGAAGCTGGATTAAAATGGGTCATGGATGGAGTTAGTACAGGAATATAATATTTTTATATACAATGTGATTAGGATATGTGTTGTTCTTACTAGAAGCACATGACTCTACATGCCCGCTTATCTATTTGATGTACATGGCAGCCGGAATTCCTTATGTCTCCTAAGCAGACAGATGAAGCTGGCAGAGTATTCAATTTAAACAGTAAAGAAAAAGTATTCCTACAAGGGGCACTCACAGATTCATGAGAAATAGTTATATATTCAAAAGAAAACTAACTCTTCCTGTAACTTCAGAAAATGTTTAAAACATGACATTTGTTAGAATCCTTTAAAACAAAGAAAAGCCAGTAAAATATCTTGTGAAAAAAATGAATTTTGAAATAAGTGTAAATAAATTAAAATACTGTGTCCACAATCCGCTGTTTGTATTTCTTCAATTGTAAGATGTATTTTTACTAGGGGTGTGCACCGGCCACTTTTCGTGTTTTGTGTTTTGGTTTTGGATCTGGATCTTTCTTCGTGTTTTGGATCTGGATTGGTTTTGCCAAAACCACCCTTCGGTGTTTTGGGTTCTGGGTTTTGTGTTTTGGATCTGTATTTTTTTTTTAAAAAAAGCATAAAAACAGCTAAAATCACAGAATGTGTTGATTTTTCTGCTCCTATGCTATTATTAACCTCAAAAACCTTAATTTCAACTCATTTCCAGTTTATTCTGAACACCTCACACCTCACAATAGTGTTTTTATGTCCAAAAGATTGCACCGAGGTAGATGGATGATTATGCTAAGCGACACGAGTGGGCGGCACAAACACGTGGCCCATCTAGGAGTGACACTGCAGTGGCAGACATGATGGCAGTTTGAAAAACTGGGCCCCAAACAGTACATAATGCAAAGAAAAAAAAGAGGTGCAAGATGGAATTGTCCTTGGGCCCTCCCACCCACCCTTATGTTGTATAAACAGGACAGGCAGACTTTAACAAACCAATAATTTCAGCGCCAGGGTCTGCCACACGACTGTGGCTGAAATGATTGGTTCGTTTGGGCCCCCACAAAACAAGCTGGCAATTAATCTGGCCCTGCACAAACTGGCTCTACGGAGGCAAGATGTCGTCCTCATCCTCCTCATTCACCGATTCCTCACTCTCTTCAGTGTTGTGTACATCCTCATCCTCACAGAGTATTAATTAGTCCCCGCTGGAATCCACCACCACAGGTCCCTCTGTAAGTTCTGGAGGCTGGTCTCCCTGGAAAAGTTGATAATTCATTTTTATGAACATCATCTTCTTCACATTTTGTGGAAGCAAACTCCTATGCCTTTTGCTGACAAGGTTCCCGGCTGCACTAAACACTCTTTCGGAGTGCACACTGGAGGGGGGGCAACTCAGGTAAAATAGAGCCAGTTTGTACAGGGGCCTCCAAATTGCCTCTTTTTCCTGCCGGTACATGTACGGACTGTCTGACATGCCTACTTGGATGCTGTCACCGATGTAATCCTTTAACAGACAGACGCACACTTGCCGCTGCTGCTTTGAGGATGCAGGTGCGGCTACAGCCCACACAATTCACAAAGACAGGAAAAAAAAGAAGAATTTTTTTATTGTTTGTGGAGCGCACTTTGAGGGTTACACCACCCTTTAACAGACAGACACACGCTTGTCGCTGCTGCTTTGAGGATGCAGGTGCGGCTACAGCCCACACAATTCACAAAGACAGGAAAAAAAAGAAGAATTTTTTATTGTTTGTGGAGCGCACTTTGAGGGTTACACCACCCTTTAACAGGCAGACGCACGCTTGTCGCTGCTGCTTTGAGGATGCAGGTGCGGCTACAGCCCACACAATTCACAAAGACAGGAAAAAAAAGAAGAATTTTTTTATTGTTTGTGGAGTGCACTTTGAGGGTTACATCACCCTTCAACAGACAGACGCACGCTTGTCGCTGCTGCTTTGAGGATGCAGGTGGAATCTAGACGGGATTTGGAACCGGGGACACACTACCTCCATCAATTGTCTAAATCCCACTGCACTAATGGCGGATACCGGACGCACGTCTAACACCAACATAGCAGTCAAGGCCTCAGTTATACGTTTTGCTTCAGGATGACTGCTGTCGTACTTCATCCTCCTCGCTAAGGACTGTTGGAGGGTCAATTGTTTAGTAAAAGTAGTGGTGTTCCTACTTCCTCTCTGGGATGATGAACAACTCCCAGCAGCAGCAACAGCACTAGGAGGAAGTGGTTCTTGATCTTTCCCTATTTTATTTTTATCGGAGAAAGTTTGGTCCTCCATTTATGTTATATTGATATATACGTGCGGCTAAGGCGCACACAAACACAGAAAATATTTTTTTATTTTTGCTGGAGAGTAGTGCACTTTGTGGGTTACACCACCCTTTAAGAAATGAGCCAGCCGGCTCTTTACTTATGGGACACAGGCGCACGCTTGGCGCTGCTCCTTTGTTGATGCATGTGCGGCTACAGGGCACACAATTCACAAACACAGAAAATATTTTTTTATTTTGTTTGGAGTGCCCTTTGGGGGTTACAGCACCCTTTAGCGGTCAATCCAGCCGGACCTTTATTTATGGGACACAGACGCACGCTTGGCACTACTTTGTTGATGCACGTGCGGCTACTGCGCACACAATTCACAAACACAGAAAATATTTTTTATTTTGTTTGGAGTGTACTTTGGGGGTTACAGCACCCTTTAACGGACAAGCCAGCTGGCCCTTTACTTATGACACAGGCACACGCTTGGCACTACTTTGTTGATGCACGTGCGGCTACTGCACACACAATTCACAAACACAGAAAATATTTTTTTATTTTGTTTGGAGTGTACTTTGGGGGTTACAGCACCCTTTAACGGTCAAGCCAGCCGGCCCTTTACTTATGACACAGGCACACGCTTGGCACTACTTTGTTGATGCACGTGCGGCTATTGCGCACACAATTCACAAACACAAAAAAATATATTTTTTTATTTTGTTTGGAGTTCCCTTTGGGGGTTACAGCACCCTTTAACGGACATGCCAGCCGGCCTTTTACTTATGGGACACAGGCGCACGCTTGGCGCTGCTCCTTCGTTGATGCACATGCAGCCACAGTGCACACAATTCACAAACACAGAAATTTTTTTTTAATTTTGTTTGGAGTGCCCTTTGGGGGTTACAGCACCCTTTATCGGTCAATCCAGCCAGCCCTTTATTTATGGGACACAGGCGCACACTTGGCACTACTTTGTTGATGCACGTGCGGCTACTGCGCACACAATTCACAAACACAAAAAAATATATATTTTTTTTAGCACTTGGGGGGAGCACCCCTGACGGACAGAGCACCCCCTGGACAACACTACAACACCCCTTTAGGACTGGGACACTGCACAGGACTTTGGAGTGGACACAGCCCCTATGGACAACTGACTGCACAACACAGTCCAGCCAGCCCCTATCAACTTTGAAGTAGTGGACACAGCCCTTATGGACAACAGCAGCACAACACAACACTACACTGCACTACACTACACTACACTACAACACTACACTACACAGCCCAGCCAGCCCTAACTCCCACCCTCCCTCTTCACTGTCCACAGCCGAGTGAGAAAATGGCGCCGACACGGGTACCTTATATAGGATCCAAAACCCGCGAGACCCGGAAGGCGGGATGATGACGTTTTGCCTCGATTTCAGATCCGAGTCAGGCGGGAAAAGTCGAGCCTGACTCGGATCGGCCTCGGATCGGGGGGTCTCGGGGGGGTTCGGATTTCAGAAATCCGAACCCGCTCACCCCTAATTTTTACCCATAACCTTTAAGTTAAATAACATTATTCTCAGGATGTTCTCTTTGAGGTTGTATCCTTAAGGTAGTTCCAATAATCACAGGATAGCCATGATAGGGTTGTATCAATAAAATTAATAATAATTAGATATTTCTACAGTAAATGTTCAGTGTCTTTGACCCTAGTACACAATGTATTTCAATGAAATTAAAAGTATGGACAACCACACCGATCACAGTATTATCCAAATTCAACATATTAATTCTCCCCTATTTATCACCATCTCGTGGGTTCCAATCATATGCACAAGATGTAGTCAACATGTCTTTATTATAATATATTTTATTTTTATTTATTTATATATATATATATATATATATATATATATATATGTGTGTGTGTGTCCACATGGCTCTGTATTCACTTTATTTCAGAGTTATTTAGCATGCTTGATATACAAACACTGAACACTTATAAGGGGTTAACCCTATTAGCTTTAAAACAACAATGTCTGTATTTTCTGTTAAGTTTAATACACAGTATCCTTCTCAGCTGACGTATCAACATCTTTTTTTAATAAGATCACATATCCATATTGAAGTATGTCCTATTAGTGGATTCAGTATGATTTACCTCCGGCCGCACGGCCGGCAGTTCTAAACCCGACAGCAGCAGCCCGACAGAGGAGGAAATCCTGATCGACCTTAGGTTAAGTATAAATAACTTAATTCCCCCCCTAACCCTCCCTTAGGGGGGCCTAACCCTAACCTCCCCCCAAGTGCCTAACCCTAATCCTCCCCCTAAGTGCCTAAACCTAAACCTCCCTTCCCTGTAGCCTAAACCTGTTCCCTGGAGGGGTGCCTAACCCTGACCTCCCCATGGGGGTGCCTAACCCTAACCCCCCTTCCCCTAGCCTAAACCTAACCTCCCGGGGGGGTGCCTAACCCTAAGTCCCCCCCGGGATCCCCTAACCTAAAGCGCCACCCCCCCACCGTGGCTGTTCGCGCCCGGCTTACCTTCGATTGGTAAGCCGGGTGTCGGGCTTCCGCCGTAGATCTAATAGGTGTCGGGATATCGACGCCTGTCATTAGTGCCTTGCCAGGATTAGACAGTCGGGAAGCCGGTGGTCGGGATTACGTCCGTCAGCTTCCCGACTGCTTCCACTATTAGTGTGTCGTTGGTTATGAATTATCGCTGTGTCAAAATAAATAGCTCAACGCATGCGGACAAATGCAATCAATGCTTAAATGCTTTGATTCTATGATTAAGCTCCATGTGAAACGTATGTTAGATCATGACACCGCACATGCTGGCTAGTGTGTCTTTTGTTTTTTTAATTACTATAGTCCAGACGACATTACCTTCATGTTCCTCACCATTTGAGTTGTTAAATGGATGCCTACAGAATATTAGGGTTGCATAAAATTAGATTTTTTTAAAAAAATCAGAAACGGGTTTATTTGATGAAATGTTTTTTATTAAAAATTGTTTTTAAATAAACGTTTAAAAATTTAAAACGTCTATTTAAAAAAAAAATTTACGAAAAAATCCTATTTAAATCCCAAAAATCAGATTTAAATCAAACAAATCCGTTTTTTATTTTTTATTTTTTTTAAATTCAATTTTATGCAACCCTGCAGAATATTATTAGCTGTTAGTTTAGGCTGGGGAGCCCCATAGCGGGAAGCAATGCATAATGTACCCTATACTGTACAATGTATCCAACAAAGAGTTGAGACAATGTATCAAGCACAAAAATATCAGACATTATTTTAAGCATTGATTGCATGTGTCCACATGTATTCAGCTATTCCCCTTTCACATCGCTATTGGCAGGTCGCACCCAGGATTTTTACATGCGTCGATACCAGGTGCAACCTGCCTGAGACCCCTTTCAGACTAGAGGCCCGACCCGGCAATAATGCAGGAACGATGACATCACCGCCATCGATGCTGAGCCGGCCCTTGGAGAAGAGATCATCTCCAATCGCCGGCTCTCCCTATGCAGTGAACGGGACTCGGGTTACCCGTTCACACCAGTGACGTCAAGGCAGCCGCTTGCAGGGCAAGTCATAAGCACACCCACTATGTACTGGCGAGCGATCACTTTTTATTTGTAGATGTCCACAAGCCTGTCTTAATACGCCCACTTGCGTACGTCATGTCAAGGAAGTGCAAGAAACCATTGGTACATCGAGCACCATCGGATGTGATTGCAGCGCTTGTGGTTGAATATACACTGCCGCAAGCATTGCGAGCACTTCAGTGTAGATTTCAAGCAAGTGACGTGTCCTATGACGCTGGCTGTTAAGTATGCACGCCTCTCAAACGGCGTAGAATTTCTCAGGCACGCCTGCGTTCGCACCTCCACTCCCCCGTTTCCAGTGGCCTGCCCGTTACCACCCACAAATGGCTTGACCTGTCACTCATTCAGCTGGGCTGTCTATGCTTGGTGAGCGAGAGTTTCCCCATCGCTCGTACCAGTTCGCGAAGTGTACACATGAGCAGATTGAAAAACATTGCTCGCTCCGAGCGAGCGGCCGCTTGCGACAGTGTCTGAATCAGGCCCTCAGTCAGTCCCAAGAGAACATACACAGACTCAACAACACAGGACCAATCTAATTTGTACTACTACAGTATTTCTCCACTGCAGAGCACTATTACACAGCATCTACCTTCTGCAACCACATCTGCTTCAAGTTCAACCAGCCGAATTGGAACCCCGCCAGCTTTTGCACCCACCACAGAACTCTAAATGATAAGGAGGGTCCATTAAAAAAATTAAATAAACTTTCCTTAACTATAATGTATGCTTTCCTTGTTGAACACATTTGTTACTATTAAATTGAATGGGCCTGTGGCAAGGTCTTCATAAGATTGTTCCTGTGTTACTGTTAATAGACGTCTTTCTATGCTACAGCCTTCATCCTGTGTGCTAGTAGCTTGCAGGGGTCCAGGTTGAAGCATCTCACTTGCCAGAGACATATACGTATATTGCTTCGATTTTTTTTTTTGTTTGAAGCAGGATTGAAACTGTCAGCTTATTACATCCATAAATGTTATATGCAGAAGAAGGAACAAAATTGAGACGACACCTTGTAGCATTTTGTGTTTTAAAATCAAGTTTTCCAGTGATTTAACCTCTATAACATATGATGTTGTGCAACTCACCTGAAAATCGCCAGGGTAGAGCAGATTTTACAAAATAAAAGGCATTGCAGAGCCCATATACTCTTATTTACTACTATTAGTACATTTTGGCAGCACCAATTGAACAATTGACACTAGATGTCTTTGATGAAGTCTTGATTAAGACCCAATACAAATGTTTATGTTGATGCTGCATAATTTGTTACTGAAAATGAAAGAGGAAATTGAAATTCTGACAAGATGCACAGCTCCCAACAATCCTGATTTAACAGAAAAATCGGGACACATTGTCATGCCTCGATCCTGGCCGCATTCCATCTGCTCTTGCCATAAACCCCCATTTATCTGGCACCAGATGCAGATTACTTTCCACTTAATTAAATATAATAACTAATCTAAAATAAAGGAGCAGACATCCATGTGGGATTAAATAAATGGTCAGTCTTTATTTTAAAAATTCAAGAGAAAAGGATGGTGGCAAACAAAGAAAGGTGAATTGAACAGTATCTAAACGTCTTATGTCAAGAAGATGACAATACCAAACTTGCAGGGCCAATTGCCCTTATCAATGGCAAGTGTTAGGTTTCCAATTCTCCAACCAAAACAGCAACAAAGGGCCCAGTCAGATAGCAATTGCCACTGACCCCCCAGTAGGGTGAAATCAGCTTTATCAGTGTGTTGACTGGGGGCACACCTAAATGTTTTGCAGAGAAATAGACACCTCTAAGGAAACCAAGCTCGTCGCCATAAATTTAAACCAAACCTATAAAAATGCTCTTCAAAAACAAGAAAACTACCTGACAAGACAAGTGAGCATCCAGAAAAATGAATCAAAGTATGCTCAACAATGTGCCCCCCTTCCCACACACACAATTCAGAACTTGTTTAGAGACCGAAGCATTAACCTTTAATTTAATTTACTAGCATACCTTTATGCCACTGCATAATAGTAATAAATGGTTAATGGTGATGACATTTTGAATGCTAAAAAATCGATATGTTTGCTTTGCAGCTTTTAGTTTTAATTTTGTTTCTCAACACTACTCATTACGATGCTATAAAGGAAGGTTAGCAATATGTGTATGTATTGGCTAAACACATGAATCCAAAGTGTTAGTTATACTACTGAATCAATAGTACACAGTAATTGGCAAAGTAATATCATTGATTTAAAAAGCATGTTTCTATTCCTCTTTATTGGCTATTATTTTATGTTGGAAAAGCACACTGGTGTTAAATACTTCTTTCCCAAGGCTTCTAGTGTGAGAAGAAATTACTTACTACATTAATGCAATACCATATATCGATCTATAGCAGGGAACAAAACAAAAGTAATTTATTTTCTCTGTGTCATATACCCCTATTTCTCTGATGTTACAGCTGTGGAAATATACTGTTTTGATATTTGTCACTGTTAAAAACACAATGGGAACATATAATTCAGGAACTCATTGTAAAGCATCCAATAATCAATATAAGAACTGTATTTTTGTCAACTTGTTATCAAATTATTAACATTCTGTTCTATTCTACCGTGAAAGAGGTAAATATTTTATGTGGCTGCAAAATATTCTCTGTTTGGTTTCAGGCATTAAAAATAACTCCTTTGTGACCTGGGTAGATATAACAAAGTGTACGTTTTCTCTTATATGGCAAGTCATAGCAGAGATATATGGGCATCTTAAAATGACAATTGATCTGTGACTTTAGGCCTTTACTGGATACAGAGCTCTTGAGCAATGTGTAACATCCTCGTGATATTAACAATAGGATTTTAAAAATGGCATAAAGCTGGGTAGACACTGGACGATTTGTGTGTACCCAGCGATGTCGGATGCGCCGTACCCAACGAGGGTGCCGGTATTGGCAAGTGCATACACACAATGGCGTAAGTTCATTCCTGACACCCGGAGGCAAGTTATCATTTGGTGCCCCCCCCTCCACCCCCGTTAGGCCTATATACTAAAGTAAATTAGCAGGATACCTGTATCCCCCAAAACCACCCTTTTTTCAGGCGATATCTGCAGATTTATAGAATCCCCCGAATTTACTGTATCTGCATTCCGGAGACTGGCCCCGGTAGCTAATATTATGGAAAACCAGCAGATGTGGGACTACAAATCACAAAATGCCCAGTCTCCTGCCGATTGCTTCACATGCCGGGAAGTTGCTCCACTAAAGATCTGCCCCCAGACTCGGTCGCTGGTGCTCCAGGCCCCCGCCTCCCATGCACTCCGTCTGGTGCATCCTTGTTGACATCCAGCTCCTAGAAGATCTACAGCCACACTTATGCTCGGGCCCACCGCACAGGTTTGTGGCTAGAGCTTCCACCAGGGAGGAGTGGGATGGGGAGTTGTGGGGGAGGGGGGGCACTGGGACTGCTGCACGGGTTCGTGGCTAGGACTGCTGCCAGGAAAGACTGGGACAGGGAGTTGTGGGTGAGGGGGGGCACCAGGACTGCTGCACAGGTTTGTGGCTAGGACTGCTGCCAGGAAGGAGTGGGACGGGGACTTGTGGGTGAGGGGGGGCACCGGGACTGCTGCACGGGTTCGTGGCTTGGACTGCTGCCAGGAAGGAATGGGATGGGGACTTGTGGGTGAGGGGGGGCACCACGACTGCAGCACGGGTTCGTGGCTAGTGCTGCTGCCAGGAAGGAGTGGGACGGGGAGTTGTGGGTGAGAGGGGGCACCGGGACTGCTGCACGGGTTCGTGGCTAGGGCTGCTGCCAGGGAGGAGTGGGACTAGGAGTTGTGGCTGTGGGGGGGCGCCAGTGGTGTCTCTCACTGGTATAAGAAGTTGCTGAGGAGCAGCAGCACCAACGAGCAGAGACTGTCTATATCAGTGTTTGCTAACCTTGACACTCCAGCTGTTGTGGAACTATATATCCCAGCATGCCCTGCCACAGTTTTAGCATGCCCTAATAGCAAAACTGTAGCAGTGCATGCTGGGTTATGTAGTTCCATAACAGCTGGAGTGTCAAGGTTAGCCAACACTGGGCTATATAGATAGATGGAAGCGGCAGCTGATGGTCTGACACAGTTATGGTAGCTATTCAGGTACCGAAAGAGGTACTATGCATACCGTAAAAGGTACCATGAGGGTACACTACAGGTACATAAGTGGGGTAAATATATTGTGAGCAATGGAGGAGGTGCCCCTTAAGTGCTGGCACCCGGCTGGCACCCATTGTCTCCCATAGTTCTGCCCCTGAATATACTGTGCACTTGCTGATGCCAGTAACGACGAATGACAGCACGCGGGAGGGGGGGGGGGTCGGTAGGGCAGCATGACATCTTTAACAATATCCCCAGATTGGATTGCATGTTCAGACAACTGGGGATATCGTTAACGACCCGTGGGAACGATGTATCATTGAAAGATATCATTATTGTTCAGAAATATCATTCAGTGTGTACAGGGCTTAAGTCATATACTGTTTTAACCGATTATTGACTTTAAAGCTGCTCTATATACAATATAGTATTATCCTTCTTCACTAAACCCATTAACTCGTATAATTCTAAAAACACTATAAGAGTAAAGATTTTTTATTTTAAAGCAAGGTGCATAGCAGTGCATGTTTTCCATATTTCCTCCTCTATCAGAATTGAACAAATACATCACCTGGACAACTTTTAACCACTTAACTAGCTAATATTGTTGTTTTTTTATGAATGAATTAGGTCAACAACATCTATTTAAAACTTACCCAATTCGATTTTATTAAAAAAACAACACATTTTATTTTTAACACATAACATTAATATCGATCTTTAAAAATATTGAATGGCAATATATCGGAACATCAATAATCTGAACATTGCAGTATCGCGATTTCCCTGGGGGCTGATCCTCTTTACAGCCGCCAAGTATACACTGAGGGGCTGAGGGTTGCTTTATTTAAAGCAGCCGCCGGGTGGGGGAAGGCAGGGCCGGATTAAGGGAGGGGCGACAGGGGCGGTCGTCCCTGGGCCCCCACACACAGAGGGCCCCACACTACTGCATGCAGCAGCACAGTCAGTGCTGCTGCATTAGCTTGGGGCAGGGCGGTAGTGCGGACGGCACATAAGTGCTGTCCGCACTACACAGCACAAACACACAGCTGCCGGCGCCGGCAGCTGTGTGTTTGTTTTAGTAGCTGATGAGAGTCAGACAGACTCTCATCGGCTGCTGCGCTGCGGCCCACTGCCGGAGATATTCTTTCCAAACAAATACTAAATGCTATTATCATGTCAACACTCCCTCTGCTATTATCATATGAACAAACCCTCTGCTATTATCATACCAACACACTGTATGCTATCATTTATAATATCAGCACACTCTATGCTATTATCCATTTTAACAGTATTAATATATGAGTTGCATGTTAGAAAGTTGCAGGACCATGAAATCCATATTGACTTTATTTGATTAAGATAAAATAACAAACTGACCATAGCATTTTGTATTTAGGCCAAGACCTATACTATTTATTACCTATTACATGTATTTTTCACGATAAAAAAAAAACCATATAGCTACAGTACTTTCATTATTATCGGACATGTATTTTGACACATGGGGGGCGATTTAATTGCGTTTTGGGTGCCCAACACTCAATGGGCCTCCAATGAAGCAATTAAATTATTGCTCCGTTTGGGTGCCTGTGTCGCTTGTGCGCGCCCAGAAGCACAGAGTTTAGCTGGGTAATAGCAGCCAAGTCCTAATTTGAATGCTCAAACTACGGTTTGGGCATCTAAAGTCCTGCTTTGGGCACCCAAACTCCCATTTGCGCTCCTAAAAAGTCGACATAGCGCACATTTCTGCTCGCCAACTCAGGAAGCTGTGAGCAGAAATGTGTCTAACAGTGTCTATGCACGCCTGAATGGAGCAACAATTGGTTGAATTGCTCCGTCAGGCGCCCATTAGTTTAGGCGCCCTATAAAACAACTGAATCGCCCTAATGGAATCACACTGATAGACATATATTAAGTTAATATTAAGTCACTGTAGTATTGCAGTTAGAAGGTGCCAGTAAGAATCCATATCCACATATTGTACCTAGATGTGTGTATTTTACGTGTCTACATTTTGGCCAAAATGTTGACATTCAAAAAATATTTAACTGCAGATAGTTAATATAGTTTAACCTGCAGTTAAAATATAGGCATGTTGACATTTTCCCTAATTCAAAATATAGGCATGGTCAAAATGTCAACATTTATATTAAAAGGATGTCTATATATTGCTGTGACAGAGTGGGTCTCTCCCACATTCTGAGGAAAGGGTTAACCTCCCTGTAGCCAGGGAGGAACCACACCCTTACCTCAATTAAGACCAGCTAAGGTATAAAACTCTGGTAAGTTTAGTTTGTCAGTGGAAATGTGAGGGAGAGGTTGCAGCGCTCTCTATGCTGGGCAATCTGAACCATAACTGTGCTGGGAATACTCTGCTCGTTTGAACTGCTGTCTCATGTAAACTGAATAATTGTTCCTGAACTGTGATTGCCTTATGTAAGAAGCCATTACACTGGCTCTGCTTTTTCAAGCCTGAAATAAAAAGCTTACTTGTTTGCAACACCTCTGTCTCCCATTGGTCGACAATCAATATGTCAACGGATATTACAGCATCCTATCCCTCCTCAGTTTCTGGATGATCTCCGGTACCATTGAGGTCCGTGGCCCCCTTTGTTATTGATTGGGGTTTTGTTTAATTTGATAGAGTAGAGTCTACTTTTTTACTGTTTACCTTTGTTGAACTCGGAGCTGTATTATTTATTTATTTATTTTCATTTTCTGTTTCCCTTTCTCTTTTACCTTTTGCTCTATTGTTTTTTGTTTCACCTCAAAACCTGCCAGTTTATATTTTTTTATATATATGACAGTACTGTAAGGTTTATTTTCTTTTTCTTATATTTTATTTGTATGTAAACTGTGATTTCTTTGTTTTGCTTATCTGTTTCATGCAAATCATTCAATAAATCCAAATTTGCACTAGAAAATATAGGACATTGTACATAGTGTACATTTCATAGTGTACATAGTGTATAGGCAGGTATACATGCTTTGTTTGTCATTTATTTAGCACAACTATGCTGCAGTGCTTGTTATGTATTTAGTGCAGCTATGAAGGAGATTAGTGCTACATTGATGGGGTTTAGTGGCCGTACCAAATAATGTATGATGCAGCACATTATGGATGGGCAGTTGTCTGTGCACAATTCTCTAATGGGTGGGTAAGGTGACAATTATTTTTATTATGTGACATTTAGGGACATACAGTATAACTGGCTAACATTTGTCTTTTGACTGGTCACCATTATTCAATTTTTTCATCTGTCGACATTATGACTGTCAACATTTTAATTGTGTCCACATTTTGGCTGCAACATTGTGTCTACATTTTGGTTGTTGACAATTGACTAACATTTTGACTGTCTACATTTTGACTGTTGACCTTTTAATTGGGTAAAATCAGGGGCATGGCCTAATGTAAATAGTATTTGCTGTGCTGCAATACACCATAGTGCGCTCCACAGGGGGTTACCGTGTGCACCTCAGCCAGGGACAAATCCGGGGAAGGGGGGGAGCGCTCACTGTCATAGGAGACTGCTGCCATTAATCAGCAGCAGTAGCTACCCTGGTCCCACCGCAGTCTAGCACACAGCAGTGACACAGGCTGCTGAGAGGGAAAGGGGAGGTGGACAGTGGACCATAGCACCTGCCAGGCCCTTCATCAACCCTGGGCTTGGGCAATTGGGTAATTAGAACCTGCTCCTCCCACTTGACACCCTTGCATATGGTTGCCAAGGAAGGAAATCCTATGCTCACAACAGTATGCAACTGTGATTGCCAAGATAATCACTGGAGATAACTATTTCAGTCATTTTAAAATTCTATCAAACCAATCTGATTAAAAAAATTAGAACCTTTGTTCAAACCAGGCCAGAAAATACTGATATTTTGGGTCAAAAATCGAGGTTTTGTCATTTTCCATTTAAATGGAAAAACCTTAAAAATACTATATAATTTATCAATTTTTAAAGCTGGAAATCTTTTCCCAAAGGTGCCCCTTTTCCCTAGTCAGAGCTATTGGGTTTGCTTTGTACAGACATTTTCCTCAGGTTTCCCCAACTGAAAACCAAGGGGATAAGTGTGAGTTGTCCAATTATATTCTTCCATTCAATGTGGTAATTAATTATATAAACAAATGAAAGAACCAGCAGATAGAATGTTAACATTGTTCAATATATTGACAGGCACCATATTAACAAAATCAGATTGCCGACATGCTCTCAATGTCAAAATCTTAAAATCACCATATGAAATGTCAACACTCCAGGAGAGTTAGGGTTAGGCTGCAAAGCAGGGAGGTTAGGGTTGGGCATTAGGGAAGGATAAGGGGTAGGAATTTGGGTAGGGTACAGAATACTGACGGCGAATGCCGCTCATCAGATGCCTAAGCCAGAAATGCAAATCAAATGACCCCTGGGACCCAGAAGAAGATGCTGGAGCCGCTGCAGCCTTTGGGACCATGTAAGTGACCACTGGGCCACCAGGGTCGTTAGGTCGAGGTTCTATCATGTTGAAATATCATCTGTGTAGACATGATGAATGTCAACACTTCAATTGATATTGGCATTCTCACGTTGACCTATTGCACGTCGACATGATAATAGCAGCTTACTATAATACACCCTTTTCTAGGTGGTATTGCGGCTTTATGCTTGAAAAAGTTAAATATGCCTAAAACACTTGGAGCTGGTTGAACCTGTTCATCTTTCTCAAACTTATGTCAAATTGTTAAAGTTTGAGAATCACAAATTAACTGACTCCAAAAACACTGTGAAACAATATGCAGCACATCTAGTAATTCATGACATTTAATAGATTGTAAATTAATAAAATCTTGACTCAAATTCAAATGGAAAATTATGTTGGCAGCTAGATCAAATTCATGGTTTCAATGGTTAAAATGCAAATTATGATCAGAAATTTGAACCCCTAAATACTGTACCAATGGTGCCATTCTAGGGGGAAGTGGCTAACGCCAACAAGCCTGCCTACTTTATAGACAGGCATTCAATCAGGAGTGATCTTTAATAAGCCATACAAAAGTTTTCTTCTAAGGTTTTTCTTTTTTTATTTACACAATGAAAGGCAAGATAGCTGCAAGTTCAGATATCACGTCCTTCACAAACACTACTACAATATGTATAACCACATATTTATGTATTTAGCTACTTGTGTTTCTTTAATAGAAAACAATTGGACAGGCAATTTGAGGTGGGTAACTTTTAGAGACGTGCGGGTCCGGATTTCTGAAATCTGAACACACCCGAATTCAGGGGTTCCGAGTAGAACCGGGCCAAGGTTCGGATTCATCTTTGTGACTCGGTTCAGATCTGTTGTCTGTTTGGTACTTTGGTTTTGGATTAGAACATTTTAGCTGTTTTTATCGATTTCTATCCGAAACCAAAACACTTGAGGGTGGTTTTGCAAAAGTAAAACACAAAGATGAATCCAGGTCCAAAACCAAAACACGGGGATCCGTGCACATCTCTAGTTACTTTCAAAGATGCAAAATAAAGCTGCCAGTTTCCAAATTTACCAGAAACATCACAGAAAACAGGTGATTTTAGTATATCGCACAACATTAAATTACTACCTTGTGTCTCCTTCCTTGTTATATGAAATTGCAGCTTTTAGATAGCCATACATCATTATTTTTAGCTTCTAAACAAAATGTTGCATTTCTGTACTAGCAATATGTAATTCAGGCACTCGTATCATGGTCTCTATCTTAAAAATGCAATCATTTTTGATGACAACATTCATCAACAAACATGTGACTGCTTCCCAGTTTTGACCTGATAGAGCAGAAAGACATTGCAGTGCTTGTGCAATGTGAGACAGAAGAGGCCATGTGACCCTCACATGTGTTATTGACAGGTTAAGGTTCTTTTAAATGTTTTATATTATGTTTTTTTTACTTAAATATACTGGGTTAGTAATGCTAAGCGCAGATGGCTGTTATTAATGTCATCTTCTTCTTTATTTACAGATGAATATAGAAAAAATGGAAGCTAACATGACATCGTTGATCTCAATGGAAATGCACCAGCACAGGGACTTGGTAAAGAAGGCTCTGAATTAGTTCTTTGCAAGTCAAATATAGGAATAAAATGATTGTCCCATAATTGTGACCTGCTATGCGTGCAGCTCAAATTACTGTGTAAGTGTGTGACTGAACTAATATACACTCTAAGAATAACTTGGGGCAACTGGAGTAATGACACAGACAGATGTGCGCTTTTGCAGCAACTCGCGGCCCGGTGCGCACCCGTGACTCCATAGGATTGCATGGTATAAACGCAGTGCGCGGGATGGCGTAGCATAGTGGCCACGGGTAATCGCATGGCTCGATGCGTGCGCACCTTTGTAGCGCGATTCACAAAGATGCAAGAGGAGGCATCTGAAGCAGTCATCATTATCACTGTTCATGACTTCTGTTGTAATAACAAGAATAAATAATAATAACCTGCGCCGGTGCTATTCCTACTACTACTTATTGGTTGCTGCTCTTGCAGATGGACTCAATTTCTGTCATCCTGCAAGAGCAGCAATGAGCACCAGGCTGTGCCAAGGTGGGCAGGTAACAGGGCAGATGCAGCTTTAGGCCTGCAGTCATGACTTGTGGGAACATACAATTGCAAATTAGTAGAAAACAACACAAATAATGCATGTTTCCATTTTTTATTTAATACTCATCCAAGTTCCAGGTATTCCATTTTATTAATAATCTAAATCACTATGGAATCTATTTCCTCTTTCTATAATAATCTGTAATAATCTGTTAGGAATGAAACCTAAAAACTTGTAACGGGCGATATGAAGTTGTTCCTAGCTGACAGATGAAATCGGGTTATTGGTTGGAACATGAGACAAAATACTCTGATTGTCTGTTTACAAATAATGATTCCTCATCAATGAATACACTTAACTGGCCTTAAGTGGTCAATAGGAGAACAGACAAACAGAATGGTAGCTGGATATGCAGCCTACTCTATATAGAATACATCTGCAGGGGGTGCAGCACACTTAGCTGCACACATATTTAGTGTAAGCAATTTAGTGTACTTACTTGCACTTACAGATCTCTCCTGCCACAGTACCGACAGAGGCATTCCCGATGGTTGGAATCCCAACAGGGGTCAGTAAGTATACTTACCCACCCTCCCCTAACCCTCCCTTCTTGTAGTCTAACCCTAAACCTCCCCACAATGCACCCTAGCCCTCCCCGTTAGTTCCTGAATCTAAGTCCCCCTCCTTCATGCCTAAACCTAATCCTCCTCCCTTAGTGCCTAAACCTAACTCCCCCCCAGTGGTGCCTGACCCTAACACTCCCCCCTAGGGGTGCCTAACCCTAACCTCCCCCCAAAACCTAACCCCGCTAACTGCCCTAAACCTAACCCTCAACCCTGCGACTAACAGGATGGGCGCCCCGGACTTACCTCGTTCGGGCACGAGTCCTCCCGGATTCCGTGTCGGGATTAAGATAGGAGTCGGTATTTCCATGCCTATCTAAACTCCCTTGTCTTGATTTCAGCGTCGGCATAGAGACCTTCTCTTGACTACATCCCATACCGATACCTAGTTCACCAACTGGTTATTTAACTTGTAGCTTATGCATTTATCATTACTCTTTTTTGCATACCCGGTCTATCAACATTATCCATTGGTCCCTGCCCACATCACACAACATGGCTCCATTATAATATCTACAATATTTGGATGACCCCAGATCTATTGGCATAGGGCACATTTATTCAACCTTTTGAGAATTTAGTGATCCATAATAACCATTTTAGTGAGTATTAGCTGGCATCTATCTGTATTTTTATCCCTTTAGTTGGTTACTTCCTGAGCCTGCGCACCACGCTGGAGCGCAAACAGGAAGTGCCTTAATGTGTACTTCCGGCCATGGTCCAGTGACTATGCTGTGGTCTCCTACTGACAGTAGTGGCAATTTCTGGGCACTGTAGATTTTGGAAGCAGGTACACAGTACTCACGTAACCTGTTTTGATACTTCCTGTGATAGTATAACCCAGAGGAGCGCACATAGGAAGCCGAGCACTTCCGGTCACGGATTGGCGCTATTATGTTAGTGGCCGTGATCTACCCACATTACCTCTACTACATGGGGCTGATTATGCATGTTAGCTAGCCTATTATAATCTACTGAGTTTTGGTTTAGTTAGATTTAATACAAGACTTTGATATTTCTCGTGGTTTGACATGAAGGAGTGAACACAGGTAAGTGGTGGGGGTATTTATATGAGGTTTCAGTCACCGTGGGGATGAATACAGTTCCTTTGTCTGATGTTTCGTCTTGAGAAGGGTCTCAGAGCAGACCGAAACTTCGACTGATAATTCAATAAAACTTGCTTCTTAAAAAGCCCTAGTGAGTGCCCTCTATGTTTTACATATTGGCTTATATATAATATATAATGTGTGTGTGTGTGTGTGTGTATATATGTATATGCTGCGGACGGCAGCTGTGTCGGCCTTCTGCTCCGGCTCTGCTTCACTAAAGAACAGCTATAGGCTCGGGTCTATTTACTAAGCCTTGGATGGAGATAAAATGAACAGAGATAAAGTCCCATCCAATCAGCTCCTAACTGTCATTTTTGAAACACAGCATGCGACATGACAGATAGGAGCTGATTGGTTGAGCCTTTATCTCCATCCAATGCTTAGAAAATAGATACCTCAGTGGCATGCTGGCTGCGGCGCACGCGGTATGGAGGGAGGTGGGAGTGAAGGATAGAAGAGTAAAGTGGTGTACACACCAAGTTGACAGGTCAGCCGAATGGCCGACACGCCGACCCATCTGACGATTGGTAAGTGTATACATCAATTCGTTTGCCCAAAATGCCGGGCTTGACAGCTCAAATCGGCAGTCAAACACCTCTGTGTGCCACAGCATGTGTACAGGCAATAAGCGGGTCGCCCGACGCCTGTACACACCAGCAGATGGCCGACATCTTTCAGATGTGCTGCACAGCAGATCGGATATGTCTGTAAACGATGTTGTTCACAGACATATCTACTGTACCCACCCAGCGATGCACTATAGATATAACAGGCAATATATCTATCAATGTGTACCCAGTTTTAAGCAGGCGAGGGTCTGTGTTGTATTATAGATATACTGTAGATCTGCCAGCAGTTTGCTATCTTGATATCATACATTAGTGTGTCATACACCTAAACCTTCCTCCACATATGCTTTATAGAATAGTGACAACTGCATCATAATCGGTACAGTAGTTCGCAAGATTAGCCCGTACACACAGACAAATGCCTACCAGGGAATTTTTGGAGATAGCCATGGAGATAGCCACACACTTTGTGTAGATTACATCCACACAGTAAGCATGCCCTCACATCACTGGTAACACTGCAATAGTGCTTGTCATACTCCCCTGCAACAGCACACAATAGGCCCTTCAAAAATTTCAGCTCCAGGCCCATATGGACCTTAATCTGGCACTGTCTCTGATCCACCTCTCCAGGTATAGGTGGCCTTGAGTGTAGGTTAGGTTTAATCTAAAATGCTTTGTTCTACTGTTTTATCCTGTTGCAATGCAATAATAAAGTTACAATACATTATGAACTGTAAATCAGGCCATGTGAGAGATTTCAGAAATTAATAGGAAGACAGACAGAAACTATTAACAACCATAACTAACACTGCACAATATACAGGAATGCTCCAGTATTAAGCACAAAGGACTGGAAACGTATCCTAGTTCATACCAGTAACCTTCATTCCTGTACTCTGTACCGTCTTTATAATAAGGACAAAATATATCCGTGTATAAACATATGTAAAATATGATGGCCATTTTCCCTGTGACTCGGGCATGTGCAGAAGAGATGTTTCGGGAAGAAGGTGCATTCGCCATTTTCCCGGAGACCCGCACATGCGCAGTAGATACTGACATGAAGCCAGAATCTACTGCACTGACAGAGGAGGGGGACCAAATGGAGGCTGCACACTGGCCCCCTCCTCTCTTAAAATGCCCCTGCCAAGATCTGATGCTTGAGGTGAAGCATCAACTTTGGATGATTGGTAGATAGACATATTAAAGACTGTCTAGTTTGGAAGTTTTGCTGTGGTGTTGTCATTGCACAGTGAAAGACCCAGATAAGGGTTGAATAGACCAAGCTAGTGCTCCAGTGCTTTTGCTTTCACTGCTACCCCCTATTACTACATCCCTGCATGGAGATTGTATAAAGCACGGACAACTGAAATGGGAAAAATCATAGGACACAATTGTGGCGTGTACCGTCAGTCTATAAAGAGG
The DNA here is from genome assembly GCA_031769625.1 of Taudactylus pleione. Classification (NCBI taxonomy): domain Eukaryota; kingdom Metazoa; phylum Chordata; class Amphibia; order Anura; family Myobatrachidae; genus Taudactylus; species Taudactylus pleione. Next base: position 12,469,512 of record JAUIMM010000161.1, read on the forward strand.
ATATGTTCAGCTAATACAGTCAATAAAAACACACATGAACATTTGATGTTTTTACCTATTATTAAATAGTCCATTTTGTTGCACTCTACGGATGGGGGATATATTTACTAAAGTGTGGGTTTATTTATTACAGTGGAGATATTGCCCATAGCAACCAATAAGATTCTAGCTATTATCTTCTAAAAGTTGCTAGATAAATGATAAGTAGAATCTGATTTGTTGCCATGGGCAACATCTCCACTTCTATAAACCCACACTTTAGTAAATACATGTCTGCAGTTGTACAATTTACATATACAGTATAATGTGTTATATACATATGTTTTGACCCATTTATTAAAGTTTAAGTTTACCCTAACCAAAATTTTAATTTTTGGTTGGAATATTCTTTGTGCAGCCCTATCCTGAAGGTCAGGCTCTATGCACCAAATTCACCAGTGTGAGGAGACTGGGTGTTACGGTGCCCTGTGCCATCCACACTCCCCTAACTCATGACGTCATGACGTCATACTGAGGGGAGCGGGCAGCCAGTGCCCATAGAATCCTTAGGATGCTCCAAGGGGCGGAATAGACTGCGATGTCCATGTGTGGAGCATTCAGAGAACGCTCTGGGCAGCACCATAGCAGTGATTCTGGCTGCAGGCTGCCATTCCAGGCACCCTGCTAGCCAGATGCAGGAACTGTGGGGTAGCATTGATGTCACCTACAGAGCCCTGCAGTCTGTGCGGTGGAACCGCTCGCACATCTCTAGTTACAGCCCTGGCTGCACTTTCCTCCTAACTACCAACATGGTCTTATCTCTGACAAGATTGATGTTCAGGAACGTGGCTGTATGAACGAAGCAGGTTCGTAACCGTTTGGGACAGGGATAAATTTCAATTTTGTTGAAAGTATCCTTTATATAGATACGACATAATAACAATGGTGGTTATTTTGAGTTGAAGGCAAAAGAAGCCTTAAAGCTATCTGATAGATGCTACTACACTGTCAATCATCATCAACCTGAAAGCTGTACTGGCCTTGTGTAGGTGCAGCACTTAGAGTTGGCCTGGATCATCCGGCTATTGCTGAATCAGCTGCCAGTCTGTGTGTGCCGGGACATTGTTTAGAGGCAGCTGACTCTGTGATGCCAATAGTATCTGTGGGAGAAGGTTCAGAGGACCGGTATTGTGAAATATTAAAATATATACTGTACATTATACTGTATATCTACAACTAACTATCTGTCTGTCTACATCTGTCTGTCTATCTAACACGGATAATGAAAAGCTTTTTTTTATATGTTTCCTGGAATATCTCTGCAATTCATACATAAAAAGCACAATACCAATCACACAAAGTATGCTAGGTACATAGGAATGTCATGGGGTATTAGTAACGATTAGAATAAATGTCACATCAAAATGAAATGAGATAGATCTTAAGTTAGTTATGACAGCTGTGCTCAGTCATTTAAAACCATGTCTTCTAAAATCTTTGACATTCCATTTATTTTTGTTTCCTTTTTGTTCTCACAAACAGCAACATTATTATTTAGAAAGCAGAATAACATTACTGTTGAGCCATTGATATGCAAAAAAAATAAATTGAAAGCAGCTCGTTGTTCAGTCAGTCCAATCTATCCTATAAAAGCATCACAACAATGACAAACGAGCGTCTTCTGTGCAGCAGGTATTAGTGGCAGTAAATTTCAAAGACCATAGAAACTAATGAAAAAGTAAGCCCTAATGGCAGAGAGGCTTGAAATTTGAAATCTTTCGGCCTGAACATACACTGAATCTTCTGCAAATATAAAGATTTATAAATATTTACAGTTGACTGGAAAAAGAGAGATTATTTTTGCTAGAAGCTCATAGGTAATTCATTTTGTACTCATAGGTAATGCATTAATGTGACTCAAGACACCTTGTGGCTCTGAGCTGTAGTAAATTATTTAAATTTTAAATATCTGTAAATTGTTAGCGGATATATTGAGTTGATGTCAATGAATAAAATGTCAGTAGTAAATATAGATCTTGTTTTATGCCTGTTGCTACCAAATATAATTCTTGGGTTCAAGGAAAGACTTCAATTAAAACTATATTACATGGGAATGTTGTATCCAATGTGAAATGTAACAAGGAGGTCACCTAATAAGGGAAGTCACTATTAGTTTAGTATTTAAAGATCATCTATATTTACATTGGTAGCAAACAATATCAATAAGTAAATGGGTTAGTAGGTCAGGTAAGAGGCCTGCAATGGTGCTTCCTCAGAGGAATGAACCTTTACCCCATTGTTAGTGCAGGGAAATATATATATCTATTTCTTAAATACAGTTAAAAAAAATGCCATTCATTTTATACAAATCTGTAAAATATTTTCTTTTATCTAACAATTCCATCAAAATATATATATAAAACCAATCACTCAAAAAAATGAGTACTCTATAAAAAAATATTAATTATACAAAGAAAAATATGTATGAATGTATACAAACTAGGGGTGTGCACCGGCCACTTTTCGTGTTTTGTGTTTTGGTTTTGGATCTGGATCTTTCTTCGTGTTTTGGATCTGGATTGGTTTTGCCAAAACCACCCTTCCGTGTTTTGGGTTCTGGGTTTTGTGTTTTGGATCTGTATTTTTTTTTTAAAAAGCATAAAAACAGCTAAAATCACAGAATGTGTGGGTTTTTCTGCTCCTATGCTATTATTAACCTCAATAACCTTAATTTCCAATCATTTCCAGTCTATTCTGAACACCTCACACCTCACAATAGTGTTTTTATATCCAAAAGGTTGCACCGAGGTAGCTGGATGACTATGCTAAGAGATACGAGTGGGCGGCACAAACACGTGGTCCATCTAGGAGTGACACTGCAGTGGCAGACAGGATGGCAGTTTGAAAAACTAGGCCCCAAACAGTACATAATTCAAAGAAAAAAAAGAGGTGCAAGATGGAATTGTCCCACCCACCCTTATGTTGTATAAATAGGACATGCACACTTTAACAAACCAAACATTTCAGCGCCAGGGTCTGCCACACGACTGTGGCTGAAATGATTGGTTCGTTTGGGCCCGCACAAAACAAGCTGGCAATTAATCTGTCCCTACACAAACTGGCTCTACGGAGGCAAGATGTCGTCCTCATCCTCCTCATCCACCGATTCCTCACCCTCTTCAGTGTTGTGTACATCCTCATCCTCACAGAGTATTAATTCGTCCCCGCTGGAATCCACAACCACAGGTCCCTCTGTACGTTCTGGAGGCTGGTCTCCCTGGAAGAGCTGATAATTCATTTTATGAACATCATCTTCTCCACATTTTGTGGAAGCAACCTCCTACGCCTTTCGCTGACAAGGTTCCCGGCTGCACTAAACACTCTTTCGGATTACACACTGGAGGGGGGGGCAGCTCAGGTAAAATAGAGCCAGTTTGTACAGGGACCTCCAAATTGCTTCTTTTTCCTGCCAGTACAGGTACGGACTGTCTGACATGTCTACTTGGATGCTGTCACCGATGTAATCCTTTAACAGACAGACGCACGCTTGTCGCTGCTGCTTTAAGGATGCAGGTGCGGCTACAGCCCACACATTTCACAAAGACAGAAAAAAAAGAAGAATATTTTTATTGTTTGTGGAGCAACTTTGAGGGTGTCACCACCCTTTAATAGACAGACGCACGCTTGTCGCTGCTGCTTTAAGGATGCAGGTGCGGCTACAGCCCACACATTTCACAAAGACAGAAAAAAAAGAAGAATATTTTTATTGTTTGTGGAGCGCACTTTGAGAGTTACACTACCCTTTAACAGACAGACGCACGCTCCTCGCTGCTGCTTTAAGGATGCAGGTGCGGCTACAGCCCACACATTTCACAAAGACAGAAAAAAAAGAAGAATATTTTTATTGTTTGTGGAGCACACTTTGAGGGTTACACCACCCTTTAACAGACAGATGCACGATTGTCGCTGCTGCTTTGAGGACAGTATCATATGCAGTGACAGTAGACTTGTCAGAAATTGTTGGCACGTCCTTCAGTCCGGACCAGATGTCCAAACCGGCCCTTGACTTATGACACAGGCACACGCTTGGCGCTGCTACTGTGTTGATGCACGTGCGGCTACATCGCACACAAGTCACAAACACATAAAAAAAATAGTTTTTTATTTTTTGGAGCACTTTGAGGGTTACACCACCCTTTAACAGACAGATGCACGCTTGTCACTGCTGCTTTGAGGATGCAAGTGCGGCTACAGCCCACACAATTCACAAAGACAGAAAAAAAAGAAGAATTTTTTTATTGTTTGTGGAGCGCACTTTGAGGGTGTCACCACCCTTTAACAGACAGACGCACGCTTGTCGCTGCTGCTTTAAGGATGCAGGTGTGGCTTCAGCCCACACATTTCACAAAGACAGAAAAAAAAAGAAGAATATTTTTATTGTTTGTGGAGCGCACTTTGAGGGTTACACCACCCTTTAACAGACAGACGCACGCTTGTCGCTGCTGCTTTGAGAATGCAAGTGCGGCTACAGCCCACACATTTCACAAAGACAGAAAAAAAAGAAGAATATTTTTATTGTTTGTGGAGCACACTTTGAGGGTTACACCACCCTTTAACAGACAGATGCACGATTGTCGCTGCTGCTTTGAGGACAGTATCATATGCAGTGACAGTAGACTTGTCAGAAATTGTTGGCACGTCCTTCAGTCCGGACCAGATGTCCAAACCGGCCCTTGACTTATGACACAGGCACACGCTTGGCGCTGCTACTGTGTTGATGCACGTGCGGCTACATCGCACACAAGTCACAAACACATAAAAAAAATAGTTTTTTATTTTTTGGAGCACTTTGAGGGTTACACCACCCTTTAACAGACAGATGCACGCTTGTCACTGCTGCTTTGAGGATGCAAGTGCGGCTACAGCCCACACAATTCACAAAGACAGAAAAAAAAGAAGAATTTTTTTATTGTTTGTGGAGCGCACTTTGAGGGTGTCACCACCCTTTAACAGACAGACGCACGCTTGTCGCTGCTGCTTTAAGGATGCAGGTGTGGCTTCAGCCCACACATTTCACAAAGACAGAAAAAAAAAGAAGAATATTTTTATTGTTTGTGGAGCGCACTTTGAGGGTTACACCACCCTTTAACAGACAGACGCACGCTTGTCGCTGCTGCTTTGAGAATGCAAGTGCGGCTACAGCCCACACAATTCACAAAGACATAAAAAAAAGAAGAATATTTTTATTGTTTGTGGAGCACACTTTGAGGGTGTCACCACCCTTTAACAGACAGACGCACGCTTGTCGCTGCTGCTTTAAGGATGCATGTGCGGCTACAGCCCACACATTTCACAAAGACAGAAAAAAAAGAAGAATATTTTTATTGTTTGTGGAGCGCACTTTGAGGGTTACACCACCGTTTAACAGACAGACGTACGCTTGTCGCTGCTGCTTTGAGGATGCAAGTGCGGCTACAGCCCACACAATTCACAAAGACAGAAAAAAAAAGAAGAATATTTTTATTGTTTGTGGAGCGCACTTTGAGGGTTACACCACCCTTTAACAGACAGACGCACGCTTGTCGCTGCTGCTTTGAGAATGCAAGTGCGGCTACAGCCCACACAATTCACAAAGACATAAAAAAAAGAAGAATATTTTTATTGTTTGTGGAGCACACTTTGAGGGTGTCACCACCCTTTAACAGACAGACGCACGCTTGTCGCTGCTGCTTTAAGGATGCATGTGCGGCTACAGCCCACACATTTCACAAAGACAGAAAAAAAAGAAGAATATTTTTATTGTTTGTGGAGCGCACTTTGAGGGTTACACCACCCTTTAACAGACAGACGTATGCTTGTCGCTGCTGCTTTGAGGATGCAAGTGCGGCTACAGCCCACACAATTCACAAAGACAGAAAAAAAAAGAAGAATATTTTTATTGTTTGTGGAGCGCACTTTGAGGGTTACACCACCCTTTAACAGACAGACGCACGCTTGTCGCTGTTGCTTTGAGGACAGTATCATATGCAGTGACAGTAGACTTGTCAGAAATTGTTGGCACGTCCTTCAGTCCGGACCAGATGTCCAAACCGGCCCTTGACTTATGACACAGGCACACGCTTGGCGCTGCTACTGTGTTGATGCACGTGCGGCTACATTGCACACAAGTCACAAACACATAAAAAAAATAGTTTTTTATTTTTTGGAGCACTTTGAGGGTTACACCACCCTTTAACAGACAGATGCACGCTTGTCGCTGCTGCTTTGAGGATGCAGGTGGAATCTAGACGGGATTTGGAACCGGGGACACACTACCTCCATCAATTGTCTAAATCCCACTGCACTAATGGCGGATACCGGACGCACATCTAACACCAACATAGCAGTCAAGGCCTCAGTTATATTGATATATACGTGCGGCTAAGGTGCACACAAACACAGAAAATATTTTTTTTATTTTTGCTGGAGAGTAGTGCACTTTGTGGGTTACACCACCCTTTAAGAAATGAGCCAGCCGGCTCTTTACTTATGGGATACAGGCGCACGCTTGGCGCTGCTCCTTTGTTGATGCACGTGCAGCCACAGTGCACACAATTCACAAACACAGAAAAAAAAATTTTTATTTGGTTTGGAGTGTACTTTGGGGGTTACAGCACCCTTTAACGGTCAAGCCAGCCGGCCCTTTACTTATGACACAGGCGCACGCTTGGCACTACTTTGTTGATGCACGTGCGGCTACTGCGCACACAATTCACAAACACAGAAAAAATATTTTGTTATTTGATTTGGAGTGTACTTTGGGGGTTACAGCACTCTTTAACGGACAAGCCACCGGCCCTTTACTTATGACACAGGCGCACGCTTGGCACTACTTTGTTGATGCACGTGCGGCTACTGCGCACACAATTCACAAACACAGAAAAAATATTTTGTTATTTGGTTTGGAGTGTACTTTGGGGGTTACAGCACCCTTTATTGGTCAAGCCAGCCGACCCTTTACTTATGACACAGGCGCACGCTTGGCACTACTTTGTTGATGCACGTGCGGCTACTGCGCACACAATTCACAAACACAGAAAATATTTTTTTTTTGGTTTGGAGTGTACTTTGGGGGTTACAGCACCCTTTAACGGTCAAGCCAGCCGGCCCTTTACTTATGACACAGGCGCACGCTTGGCACTACTTTGTTGATGCACGTGCGGCTACGGCGCACACAATTCACAAACACAGAAAAAATATTTTGTTATTTGGTTTGGAGTTTACTTTGGGGGTTACTGCACCCTTTAACGGTCAAGCCAGCCGGCCTTTTACTTATGACACAGGCGCACGCTTGGCACTACTTTGTTGATGCACGTGCGGCTACTGCGCACACAATTCACAAACACAGAAAATATTATTTTTTTTGGTTTGGACTGGAGTGTACTTTGGGCTTACAGCACCCTTTAACGGTCAAGCCAGTCGACCCTTTACTTATGACACAGGCGCACGCTTGGCACTACTTTGTTGATGCACGTGCGGCTACTGCGCACACAATTCACAAACACAGAAAAAATATTATTTTTTTAGCACTTGGGGGGAGCACCCCTGATGGACAGAGCACCCCCTGGACAACACTACAGCACCCCTTTAGGACTGGGACACTGCACAGGACTTTGGAGTGGACACAGCCCCTATGGAGAACTGACTGCACAACACAGTCCAGCCAGCCCCTATGGACTTTGAAGTAGTGGACACAGCCCCTATTAACAACAGCAGCACAGCACAACACAGCCAGCCACTATGGACTTTGAAGTAGTGGACACAGCCCCTATGGACAACAGCAGCACAGCGCAGCACAGCACAGGACAACACTACTCTGCACTACACTACACTACACAGCCCAGCCAGCCCTAACTCCCACCCTCCCTCTTCACTGTCCACAGCCGAGTGAGAAAATGGCGCCGACGCGGGTACCTTATATAGGATCCAAAACCCGCGAGACCCGGAAGGCGGGATGATGACGTTTTGCCTCGATTTCAGATCCGAGTCAGGCAGGAAAAGTCGAGCCTGACTCGGATCTGCCTCGGATCGGGGGGGCTCGGGGGGGTTCGGATTTCAGAAATCCGAACCCGCTCACCCCTAATACAAACACAAGTGTTCATCTTAATATACTGTATATATCCCAGCATGTGTACATATGAAAACGTAAAAATAGCATACAGTATAAGTCCAAGTGAGCCAAAATAGATTTTTGCATAAAAAACATGAATACTAATATACTGAATATATACCAGCATGTGCACATATAAAAACTGAACTGAAATACATTTTTGCATAAAAAAATATTTTAGACAGGTGCAAAAAGAAAATCTAGCAAGAATAAGCATTTCAAGATAAAGATATTCTAGCACTTGCAATGTATAAACTTAATGTATAAAAATACTTTATGTAACAATTAGCAATACTTTGAAAAAAAATTAAGTTATTTATGTAGTCAAAAACAGGGGTCTGAAAAACAATAATACAAACAAAAATAAACAGCGAAACAGTGGCCTTTAGACCTGTAAACTCTAATCAATTAATAACCGTATGAAATACAAGATAACATTTATTATAAAGCAATAGGTCAGCAGCATACATGTATAGGCCTTAAAGCTGGGTACACACTGTGCCGATGGATCCGCCGACACAGCGGCCGATCAGGTAAGCTGTACAGACTTACTGATCGGCTGTTCGTTGTGTGTTCCCTGCCCAGTTGACTTACTCTGATGGGGCTGCTGCTTGTTGGGAGGCATTTTCTTCCTCCAGTGCTAACAAACTGAATTACAAGTCCCTTTTAAAACTAGGCAGTGTAATGGTTACTGCTTCACAGTACTGAGGTCATGGGTTCAAATCTCATCATGGCCTTAACTGTGTGGGTTTCCTCCACGAAAAAAACCCAACAAAAACAAAATATCCCAAGTGTGTTTGTGTGTGTACATGTGGTAGGGAATATAGATTGTAAGCTCCACTGGGGCAGGGATTGATGTGAATTGTCTAATATTCTCTGTAAAGCACTGAGGTATATATGTGTCTATATAACTGGTTATAATAAATAACTATAGTCAGGTGACCACTGACATCAGACTGCCCGTCCAATGCAAATGACCTTTCCTATATAATGCTGGTTTGGGTCTTCCCTGATTGCTAGAATGTGCTTATCATTGGTGTAATAATACCGTTCTGTATCTTTTATTCCCTCTTAATTTCACGGTGCCTTCACAAATTTTCTGTTTCCTATGTGTGAGAAAAGCATTTTGTGTGTGTGTGAGGCAGAGCTGATCTAAAATGTATATATTATATACGTTTTTATGAACTGGAAATGAGCGTTCATACAGTAGCACATGCAGATTGAGCCCATAGTAGTGCAGCAGCACTATAAGAATATATGTTTAGGATTCATTTCAAAGAAGTGAAATCATTAATATGTATCACTGCAGTGAACGGCGTCAGTACATTTTTATTTTGGGGGCCAAGGTATAATTTAATTCTGGGGCCCCTAAATTGCCAAATGTCGCTTCCTCCTCACATATCAATTAATTTAATTCATATTTATTAACCCCTCATTACCTCCCTCAATATAATTAAAATAACTACTTAATCATAATGAACTCCAATAAAAGCAATAACCCCTTCATATTAACACTATTACAGCAATAACTCCTCCACCCCATAATGATCCAACCTCATAACTTACCCCCTTAGACTGTCCCCAATTTAATCCTTTACCACCACCACCACCCCCCCAAACCCATTTCCCTTCCAACTCACTTGTTCTGGTCTGAATATCTTTTGTCTGGTCTGTTGTTGTGGTGATGCTTCTGGGGCTTCTCTGTCTTTTTGTAGCTGCCAAAGAGAGCCTGTGTGTTGTTTTTAGCAACTGCAGGAAACATGGTCAAAGTTATTTGTTGTGCCATGTTAGGACTGAGGGAGGAAGCACGTGGAGGAGGAGGCCAGCACCACAGGGTTGGAGGAGGCCAGCACCACAGGGTTGGAGGAGGCCAGCACCACAGGGGTGGAGGAGGCCAGCACCACAGGGGTGGAGGAGGCCAGCACCACAGTGAAGGAGGAGGCGGGGGCTGCGCATTGTAGGAATAAACTGCAAGGCCACTGCATGAGGAGAAGATGTAATGTGCATTTTTTGACCTAACCACCCGCCCATTCACCGCTCTTCCATCCTAGATCATACATTAGAGGGGGGACCAGTCAATGTACTGGCCCACCCTCTGGGCGACCCAGTACATGGACTAGCGACACTCTCAATTGTTTGGAAGGGGCAAGCCACCCCCCCTCCATTCCGATTGGATTGCATGTAATCAGGTACAAATTACATGATTTTAGCTGTTTTTATTTTATTTTTTATAATTTTTTTTATTTTTTATAAATTTTTAAGGAATATAAAACCAACCCAAAGCCGAATCTGAACCAAAACACCAGAATAAAAAATAAAACCCGATGATCAATTAGAACCAAAACCAAAACCCGGGGGTCCGCGCACATCTCTAATTTACAGTTACATATCTGGATTAGGTTCAGCTGCTCACTGTTACTGTCTGCTCACCAGAGATATCATGCACACAGGGATGTGCCAAGGATGTATATTTCATATATTTAACTGATGACTTAATTTCACAACTATTCTATAATAGTTGCGCACAGTGCCGGATTAAGGTCTGTGGGGGCCCCTGGGCAACAAAAGTGTGGCGGCATATATATATATATATATATATATATATATATATAGTCAGAAATCCACTGCACCTGCCACTCCCAGATTTGGGGTGCAAACCTGCACTCACCATTTCCAGGCCTGGGATGCAAAGTGGCCTGTGACCACATTGCTTAAATAAATAAAAACAGAAAACTCAGAACTCACCATTGTTAAATCACTCCCAATAATACATAAATAATGGGGTTTTGGTTCATGGATTGATCAATGCATTTAAGCCTGCAGCCCACATCACGGGACCCCATTTCTCTGCAGGTCTACACTATCTATCATACTTATGGAAAGCTGGGCCTCGCAGGGATTGTGGGCATTTTTTTTTTTATTTACTCCGGCCACTCACAAAGCTGTGGGAGACCATCGCGATAATCGCGACCATCGGCCTTGGGTCTAGGCTTCCGCAATGCCAAGTGGACTTCCTGCTCTATTAGAGCAGGAAGTCCACTACTAATAATAACCAAATGGTGGTGCACTAATCTAATATTGGTTCAACACAATAAGATTACATTGACAGGGCAGAATTTAAACCAAGACGCCAATATTAGTACACAATTTACTTTATATCAAAAACAAATAATATCAAATGACAATATACATATAAATATAAAACAAGTAATCATACATAAAATATGCATACAAATAGACCACTAATCGGATCCTTATATATCTAAAAACAGACCCAACATCAAGTCCATAATGTCACAATTATGTATTAATTTGAGTTACTTAGTTCTCACCAGACTTGTAACTATAAGGAATGCAATCACTCAGATCAGCTGTTTGGATTTTAAAAAGTATGTTACCCATTTCCATCTAGCAAGCAACATATTGTTCTTACATTTCTGCATAATGGAATTTATTTCTGTTAGCAAAGATTTAGATGTAATGACTTGATTGTATTTTGTATTACCTGGGTGGGGGATGTTGTTCAGTAATGCCTAGTTTATGGTAGGATACTGCTTGTGTTTACACAAACCCAGTGCCAAATTTCTTCATTGATTAGTTAGCATTTGTGCTCAGCTGTAGCATGTCTCAATCAGACTTTCTTTAAGTTTAGAATCAGTATAGAGGCAGCCGTGGATGACGATGGCAGCCGTGTATTATAAGCACTAAGTGTGTTATAACACAAAGAGGGGTATTCAATATGAAACGTAAACTTCGCTGTCGAAGTTTACGTTTCATATCGGAGCTTTTACCTGTGTTAAAGTATCGGGCGCGCGCCCGCTTATCCCCGTTTTCAATATGAAACTAACGAAAACGGGAGCCTGTGAAGTGGGATTTGCGTAAAGTTACACAATTTTCCTTTAAAAAATTGTAGGACCCCCTAAAGTTGTAAAAACATGGGGGATCTCTATGGGTACCCCCGTTTTAGCCTGTAATTGAAAGTCGGGGATTTAAATAGCCGAAGCAGGTGTTTTTTCCTGACATTGAAGAAGTGATGCAGAAGAGCACTTAGGTTATTTTTTCCATTTTTTAAGTGGTCCCATCAAATTTGGGGTACATGAAAATGGGTACTAGAATATTTTGATGTACCTAAAGTAGGGGTGAGCGGGTTCGGTTTTACTCGGTTCTTATCGCCACTTTACCGCAATTTCGGCTCGATTATCGCCAATAAAAAGATCTGAGTAAAACCGAGTAAAACCGAACCCGCTCACCCCTAACCTAAAGTAAGTTTTTAAAAATTCTGCAATTGTGCACCTGCCGCTATAAATCTATTCTAGAAAACACCTGCCACATACTTGCAGAATAGCCCTGAACCTATTTCCCTATTGTTAAACAATTTTTTCCCATTTTTTTTGTTTTCACCCCAATTTTTAAATTAATTTTTTTGGGTGTCCCTATTTTTTTTTAAACTTTTTTTGACACAGTTCTTTTTTAAATGTCATTCCCAGGGGTGCAGGCAATTTTTTTAAGCCTGCACCCCTAAACCCCAATTCTGCACTTTTTTTCGACACCTATTCAATGGTGAAAAGTTATCCCCGTTTTTTATCAAAGACTTTTCGAACCTGCAAAAAGTCTTTGAAATTGAATACGGTGTAAAACTAAAACCTGCGATAATGACGTCATAGGTGCGATATTAACGCAAAAACTATGTTTTCGCTCCCATATTGAATACCCCTAAAAGTGTAATTTATATAACAGTTAAAAAACAGTTGTACAAACATTGAACAATATCTACGACAAGGTAATTACAATATCATTCCTTACCAGTAGTTTGTGTGTTGTACATTTTTGAGTGTTTTGAAAAAATGTATCAGAAACTTCTATTAATGATCTCACTCCATGGAATCATCTCTAAGACTACTACATCCTTTACTCTCCCTGCAGCTCATCCTTCTGTACATATTGCTGCCTCAATACTTTCCTCTCCTCTTACAAACACATATGAGCTTTTAACTTATCTATACACATTGACAATAACATCCACAACCTCTTGCCATAAAAAACATTCAGACAAATCCCACAAATATATATATATATATATATATATATATATCTCGCTCCTGTTGTTCCTATTAGCTGGTGACATATCTCCAAATCCAGGCCCAACCCACATGCCACACCCACAACGAACTATAAATCCAGCTAACCTCATAAACATTGCGTGCATCCCTTCACCCTCCAAGTCACTAAAATGTGCCTAATGGAATGCACGCTCTGTCTGCAACAAACTAACATTCATCCATGACCTCTTTATTTCAACTAACCTCAACCTTCTGGCAATAACAGAAACATGGCTAACACAGTCAGACACTGTCTTCCCTGCTGCACTTTCACATGGTAACCTACACCTCACATACCTCCAGGCCTAGCAATTGTAAAGGAGGTGGGGTAGGAATATTACTCTCCCAATCGTTCACATTCACAGTTCTCCCACAGGTACCTTCACTTACATTTACATAATTTGAAGTACATTCTATCAGGGCTTTCACCCCTTTCTCTCTGCGAGTTGCTGCTATCTATCGCCCGCCTGGGCCACCGCAACAATTTCTGGAACATTTTTCAGCCTGGCTCCCTCACTTCCTATCCTCAGACATCTCCACCATCATTATGGGTGATTTCAATATCCCCATTGACAGTCCACAATCTCCTCATGCCTCCAAACTACTCTCTCTAACCTCATCTCTTGGCCTCTCCCAATGGACTGACTCCTCTACTCATAAGGAGGGCCACTGCCTTGATCTTGTATTTACCAGACTATGCTCAGTTTCTGATTTCACTAATTCTCCTTTCCCTCTCTCAGATCACAATCTTATCACCTGCACACTTTCCTCCATTACATCAACCTCAATGTCAGTGAAATCAACCAAACCTCCTAAAACCCGCAGAAATATTAATGCAATTAACTTTCAACAACTATCTACCTCTCTACAACAATGACTTTCACCAATTTCTGCACTCACTTCTCCTGAGACTGCTGCATCACACCTAAACCAGATTCTAGTAAAAGCCCTCGATGAAGTAGCTCCAGCTACCCATTACACACCGCGTAGACTTAGATGTCAACCGTGGCATTCTAACTTAACAAGGCATCTACAAAAACTCTCATGTAAAGTAGTACGTCAGTGGCGAAAGTCTCGCACTCCACGTGACATCCTCACATATAAGTCTATCTACAACTCTTATCGTACTGCTCTGGACACTGCCAAGCAAACATATTTCCAATCTCTTATCTCTGCTCAAGCCTCTAACCCCAAGCGACTTTTTAATACATTTAAACTGCTTCTTACCCCTCCCTCACCCAAGCCACCTGCTACTATCTGTGCACAAGATCTTGCCTCCTATTTCAAGGACAGGATTGATAATATCCGAAATGAAATGTTACTCTCTTCCTCAGCTAGTGACCTACTCAATTCCCTGCCTGAACCCTCTGGCACATTCTCTTCATTTGACCCCACAAATTAATATGAAGTATCTACACTCTTCTCATCCTCCTACTCTATTACCTCTCCTCTAGATCCTATACCCTCACAAATTAGTAAAGCTCTGTCTCCTGTGCTCATCCCAACCCTAACTAAAATCTGTAATCTCTCTCTTTCTACTGGCATCTTTCCATCACTGTTCAAGCATGCAGTGATTACTCCCATTCTGAAAAAACAAAATTCTGAACCTAACACTCTCTCAAATTACCGTCCTATCTCCCAGCTCCCATGCCCCTCCAAGCTACTGGAGAGACTTGTCTACACCTGCCTCACACACTTTCTTAACACACGCAACTTCTTGGACCCACTTCAGTCTGGCTTTCGTTCCCAGCACTCGCAGAGACAGCACTGACTAAGGTAGTAAATGATTTGGTCACTGCCAAGGCTAAAGGCTATTACTCACTCCTAATTCTTCTAGATCTCTCTGCTGCTTTTGACACTGTTGACCACTCTCTTCTCGTACAAACATCACAATCCCTAGGTCTTAAGGACACAGCTCTTTCTTGGTTCTCTACTTACCTATCTGCGCTCTTTTTCTGTTCATTTTTCTGATTCTACCTCCTCTTCGCTACCTCTATCAGTTGGAGTACCGCAAGGCTCTGTCTTAGGTCCTTTGCTATTCTCAATCTATACCACCTCTCTTGGCAAACTAATCCGCTCTTTTGGATTTCAGTACCATCTGTATGCAGATGGTACTCAAATCTACCTATCCTCTCCAGATTTATCACCATCTGTATTGGTCCGTGTCACTGAATGTATTTCTGCCATTTCATCTTGGATGTCATCTCGCTACCTGAAACTTAATATTTCTAAAACAGAATTAATTATATTTCCACCGGCCAATAAAAGTTACCAATCTGATCTCTTTATCACTGTTGATAACTCAACAATCCACCCTGCCCCACAAGCTCGCTGCCTTGGTGTCATCATTGATTCTGAACTGTCCTTTGTTCCCCACATTCAATCTGTCTCAAAATCATGTTACATACATCTAAAAAACATATACAAAATTCGACCATATCTCACACAAGACACTGCAAAAACTCTAATCCATGCACTCATTGTTTCCTGCATTGACTATTGCAATAGTCTCCTTACTGGTCTTCCCAAAAACAGGCTATCACCATTACAATCCATTATGAATGCAGCTGCGAGGCTTATCTTCCTTGCCAAACGTTCATCGTCTGCTGCTCTGCTCTGTCAGTCCCTCCATTGGTTGGCGGTTTTCTACCGTATTCAATACAAAATACTGTTACTTACACATAAGGCCATTAACCGAATTACACCAACATACATCTCTTCACTTATCTCAAAATATCTCCCAACCTGACCTCTCCGCTCAGCACAAGATCTGCGTCTCTCATCCCCGCCCATTACTTGCTCCCATTTACGGTTACAGCACTTTATTTGGGCTGCACCCACTCTATGGAATGCCTTACCACGCACAATAAGACTTACCTCTAGTCTTCAATCCTGCAAGCGTTCCCTGAAAACTCACCTCTTCAGACAAGCTTATCAGATTCCAGAACTGACCACATAACTTTCATAGCTTCCATGTCTTATTACATCCCCTCTCACAGTCCACACATAACCTCACATATTGTCTTTCCTTCACATACTCCTGACATTTGGCCGACACTCCTGTGTGACTGGATCATGCAGCCCACCAAGAAACTCTGCATTTGGCCGGACCAAATTGCAATATATATAGCACCTATCCTTGTGTATCAATGCCTATTTCCCTATAGATTGTAAGCTTGCAAGCAGGGCCCTCTTACCTCTATGTCTGTCTGTTATTACCCTGTTTTGTTCTATAAATGTTACCAGTTGTAAAGCGCAACGGAATATGCTGCGCTATATAAGCAACTGTTAATAAATAAATAAATAAGGAACACATTTTTACAGTCCCATGGAACAAATCTCTCCAATATTAATAGTAGCAAGGGATACTCGCGTTGATAGTTCTTTGATGAAAATTATTATTTTTAAGTTTCCAATCAGCCTGCACAGGTAATTAGAAGGCTCCAGCTTTGATGGTTTGTAGAGGCTCCAATAAAGTCAACCTGTGACCGCCTCTCTCCAGCCGCTTACACACTCCAAGTGCTGGAGATCTATCTCCGCTGGAATTCCGAGCATCTGGCTTTGATGGTTTGCAGATGCACTAATTCAGTCAGCTTGTGACCGCCTCTTTCCCGCCGCCCATACACTCCTAGTGCTGGAGATCCGTCTCCGTTTGTATAAACACAACTCCCTTTTTCCTATATAACAGGACCTCCAACCAAAGTAAGGTTATGTCTGGCAAGAGGTAGTGACACAGAATTAGGTAATATAGACGCTTTTCGCTTCCACCTATGGAAGCTTTATCAAAGTATCAGCAGTGATGTCAGTTTGCCCTCCCTACAAACGCCAGGCGTTCCTAAGGTAACGTCTGCGTTTGTCCAGCCACCCCCCCTACCTGCCCACAAAATGGGGCGAGCTGTCACTCACCATCGACAGCCACCCTGTCTTGTTGCGAGCCCCATAGTGACTGAACTTCAGTCGCACGGCGAGGTTCGCGCACGCCGGACATGGCGCATGCGCAGTGCCTCAACATTGGGCCGCTTGTGAGCACACAGCGCTTGTGAGCGGCTCTGAATCAGGCCCCCGTGTGCAATATATACAGTTACTGGTCACTGCGAGGCTCCATCTGCTTGCGTTGGATACATTGCTGATTGTGAGACCATCGCTAATTAAAGGAATCCTCACCATCTTGATTACAGGCCGGTAATATATCCACATACAAACTGGACTTTTGCCACCCTTAAATGACTTTTTTTAGTGTGCAATTTTTGTATTATTGGTTTAATTGTTTGTATTAAATTGCTAAAATGAAAAACATGCACACAATATACTCTCTATATGTAAATGAGATTATCTATCTATAACTATAACAAAGTGGATTTAGGGAACAACATCCACATATTTGTTTTGCATTTATCACTGTTCAGAACCTTAAAGGAAACTGAAAGCAATGACAGCATGTGTAACAGCACCACTATATACGTAACATGCAATCAATTTTAAAAAACGCAGAATTCACACTAAACTGATAAAAGCGCTGCTGTAATAACACTATACACTAAATAAATCATAAATCATGAATATCACTAGAAAGAATATACCATGTTACTAACCTAATTAATATTGAATGTTGTACTGTAGCTTAAGTAGGACAAGACTATGATTGACTCTGTGAAAACAGACAGACAAGAGAACATCTCTATTAAATATTGTAAGTCAATTTGTGAAAAGGGAGGATCTAATAGTGAGAGCATCTTATAGTGTAATTTAATAAGCCCCTTATCCGCCATACGAGTGAGCAATATCTCATTCCTCTGGTAAAGTAATAATGTCATAGATACGTACAGTATATTGGTATGTCCCTTTCTCCTAAGTACCTCATACTGGGCCTGATGTTCACGTAGTTGAGCGATTATTTGCAACTGCGCAACGTGAAAAGTTCTATAAAAATTCCCTACAACGCATGCGCTACATAGAGTGTACGAACAAAGGTGCAGTAGCGTACAGGACAGATGGTATCAGAAATGGGGCGGAAAAGTGATGGATGGAGGTGGTCTGAAAAGTCCGTCTCATGTACAGTTATGGCAGTGTCACTTGCGTGTCAGTGAAAGTGTCTGCGTTCTCAGATGCACAGCCGTAGCCACGGAGGCCATGATCAGACAGAGACATGGCATCTGCCATAGGGCTGATGCAAGTGTTGATGGTGCACTGATGGGAGTGTCTAGAATCACTAATACTATGACAACGCGCAGAGATGCTGAAAGTGGGAGTTCCAGTGATTGGTCATTCAGACGCAGGTTACTACAACAGGGGTAGGCTGATACTATTATTCGCATATTACTGTAGCTGTGACTCTGCCTACAGACACAAGAGCGGTCGCATTAGTGTTTAGTCTGACCCTGACAGATGCATACATGTAACATTTTCCACTAGATCCCTCTACAATATTAACTGACTAATTTAAGACTTTACACACATTACTTCATTACTTTCTCTAATATTTCATGAATCTATTATTATTATGATTAGGCTTATAGGCCCTCATTCAGAGCCGTACGCTCTGAGCAGAGCGCACACTCTGAATGAGGGCTGGGCTCCATTTTCATGGAGCGTCCTCCTGGACGCTCGTATAGCTGTGGGTCACCACCCACAGGCTATACGAGCGTGCATTGTGATGGTCGCGATGGTCGAGACCATCGCGACCATCGAATTTGCGAGCCGGAGCCTGCGGTTGAGGTTTTCAACCGCAAGCTCCGGAGTGATTTTGGCTCTATCAGAGCCAAAATCACTCCCACTGACATCACTAGTGATGTCAGTGGGCCGGCTTCTGACGGGAGGCGTTCCCTTAGGAACGCCCCCGTCAGGGAGGCACGCCCCCGGCACGCCCACCAAAGGGGGCGTGCTGTCAATCAACATTGACAGCACGCCCCCTTTGATCGGACACAACGAGCGAAGGACTTTCCTTCGCTCGTCGCGTCTGGCGCATGCGCACGACGGAGCTCCCTCCGTCGTGCGCATGCTCAGTCCATAACATCGACCCACTTGCGAGCGGACAGCCGCTCGCGAGTGGGTCTGAATCAGGCCCATAGTTCATTAGCAATGCAGCAATATTATATAAGGTTGAGGGCACCTTTTTAGAGCTCTATTCATAGGCAAATGCAAGGGGGGTTTCCATCTGCCTGGAAACCCCCCTCCCCAGCCCACACCATGACTACATTATAAGTAGTAATGTAATAGAATTTTACTAGTGCTGCATGCTCTTCACAGTATCACAAATGAAATGATTAGCACTACCTGTGCAACTTTTAACATGTATCAGTCAGCAATAAATAACCTCTGCACCAACTAGGAGATCTGGAAAACACTCACTGTTAGGGATGTGCTGCTATAGAGCTCAATATGTACATATATGTCCAGGGCAGTGCTAGGTTATTCTGCTGCTCCCCCAGACTTCCGGATTTGCTCTAATACTCTGGAATGGTGCTCACATCTAAAATGAAAACATTCAGCTTAGGCAGGATGGCCCCACTGCCACATTTAATGGCTTAGTGTGATTGCTAGTCCTCTATATGCTGGAATTATGACACAATACACTTTGTATGATGCATATTAAAGCTGGTTAAGTGCTAATTCTACCCTCTTCATGGACTGGCCACACTCACTCTAAAATCAAGCATTTGGAAACCTGCTTCTAGAAATCCTGCGTTTGCCACTGCTATTTTTCAATCTTTTTTTTACTAAAATAATGTGAAGAATTGTGTTTTCAGGCCCTTTTCACATTATTTTAATTTCACTGAAATGTATTAAAGTGCTTTTGGAGCAGTTTCCATGAAAAATGACTCCAAGCCCTTTTTAATTTGCATTTCTTTACCTGAAAAACGAAAAATATATCTGCACAGGAAAAAAAATACTAGTCATCCAACAGTTCCCCTATTCATGATCAATCTCTAATAGCATTTATGTTGGGGATGCTACCATAGATCTAATAGGATATATTACAAACAGCAAGAGAGAAAGGCGATCTGTCTTGGGTGCACTTCACATTTGTTTTGTAATGGGAAATATGATCTGCTTGAAATGTACTAAGGGGGAATTGTGAAAAAATACCGGATGGGAGTCCTGCTATAAGAACGCCATCTCCAGCTATATATAAAAAACAAACTAAAGAAGTGAAACAGTGTACATAGTGATGCCATGTAACAGTCCAGCCACACCAGCCCAGAGAGCCTGGCGCCCCAATACCAGTTCCAAACCTAACACACAGCATATATATAAAGTAGGTCTTACCCTCACTGTGCTATGTGTATGTATTAGGGGTGTGCACCGGCCACTTTTTGTGTTTTGGTTTTGGATCTGGATTTTCTTCGTGTTTTGGATCTGGATTGGTTTTGCCAAAACCAACCTTCCGTGTTTTGTGTAGAGATGAGCGGGTTCGGATCTAAGTAGGGGTGAGCGGGTTCGGATTTCTGAAATCCGAACCCCCCCGAGCCCCCCCGATCCGAGTCCGATCCGAGTCAGGCTCGACTTTTCCCGCCTGACTCGGATCTGAAATCGAGGCAAAACGTCATCTTCCCGCCTTCCGAGTCTCGCGGGTTTTGGATCCTATATAAGGTACACACGTCGGCGCCATTTTCTCACTCGGCTGTGGACAGTGAAGAGGGAGGGTGGGAGTTAGGGCTGTGTAGTGTAGTGTAGTGTAGTGCTGCTGTTGTCCACTACTTCAAAGTCCATAGGGGCTGGCTGTGTTGTGCTGTGCTGCTGTTGTTAATAGGGGCTGTGTCCACTACTTCAAAGTCCATAGGGGCTGGCTGGACTGTGTTGTGCAGTCAGTTCTCCATAGGGGCTGTGTCCACTCCAAAGTCCTGTGCAGTGTCCCAGTCCTAAAGGAGTGCTGTAGTGTTGTCCAGGGGGTGCTCTGTCCATCAGGGGTGCTCCCCCCAAGTGCTAAAAAAATAATATATTTTCTGTGTTTGTGAATTGTGTGCGCAGTAGCCGCACGTGCATCAACAAAGTAGTGCCAAGCGTGCGCCTGTGTCATAAGTAAAGGGCCGGCTGGCTTGACCGTTAAGGGTGCTGTAACCCCCGAAAGTACACTCCAGTCCAAACCAAAAAAAAAATTATTTTCTGTGTTTGTGAATTGTGTGCGCAGTAGCCGCACGTGCATCAACAAAGTAGTGCCAAGCGTGCGCCTGTGTCATAAGTAAAGGGCCGGCTGGCTTGACCGTTAAGGGTGCTGTAACCCCCGAAAGTACACTCCAGTCCAAACCAAAAAAAAAATTATTTTCTGTGTTTGTGAATTGTGTGCGCAGTAGCCGCACGTGCATCAACAAAGTAGTGCCAAGCGTGCGCCTGTGTCATAAGTAAAGGGCCGGCTGGCTTGACCGTTAAGGGTGCTGTAACCCCCGAAAGTACACTCCAGTCCAAACCAAAAAAAAAATTATTTTCTGTGTTTGTGAATTGTGTGCGCAGTAGCCGCACGTGCATCAACAAAGTAGTGCCAAGAGTGCGCCTGTGTCATAAGTAAAGGGCCGGCTGGCTTGACCGTTAAGGGTGCTGTAACCCCCGAAAGTACACTCCAGTCCAAACCAAAAAAAAAAATATTTTCTGTGTTTGTGAATTGTGTGCGCAGTAGCCGCACGTGCATCAACAAAGTAGTGCCAAGCGTGCGCCTGTGTCATAAGTAAAGGGCCGGCTGGCTTGACCGTTAAGGGTGCTGTAACCCCCGAAAGTACACTCCAGTCCAAACCAAAAAAAAAATTATTTTCTGTGTTTGTGAATTGTGTGCGCAGTAGCCGCACGTGCATCAACAAAGTAGTGCCAAGCGTGCGCCTGTGTCATAAGTAAAGGGCCGGCTGGCTTGACCGTTAAGGGTGCTGTAACCCCCGAAAGTACACTCCAGTCCAAACCAAAAAAAAAATTATTTTCTGTGTTTGTGAATTGTGTGCGCAGTAGCCGCACGTGCATCAACAAAGTAGTGCCAAGCGTGCGCCTGTGTCATAAGTAAAGGGCCGGCTGGCTTGACCGTTAAGGGTGCTGTAACCCCCGAAAGTACACTCCAGTCCAAACCAAAAAAAAAATTATTTTCTGTGTTTGTGAATTGTGTGCGCAGTAGCCACACGTGCATCAACAAAGTAGTGCCAAGCGTGCGCCTGTGTCATAAGTAAAGGGCCGGCTGGCTTGACCGTTAAAGGGTGCTGTAACCCCCGAAAGTACACTCCAGTCCAAACCAAAAAAAAATTATTTTCTGTGTTTGTGAATTGTGTGCGCAGTAGCCGCACGTGCATCAACAAAGTAGTGCCAAGAGTGCGCCTGTGTCATAAGTAAAGGGCCGGCTGGCTTGACCGTTAAAGGGTGCTGTAACCCCCGAAAGTACACTCCAGTCCAAACCAAAAAAAAATTATTTTCTGTGTTTGTGAATTGTGTGCGCAGTAGCCGCACGTGCATCAACAAAGTAGTGCCAAGAGTGCGCCTGTGTCATAAGTAAAGGGCCGGCTGGCTTGACCGTTAAAGGGTGCTGTAACCCACAAAGTACACTCCAGTCCAAACCAAAAAAAAAATTATTTTCTGTGTTTAGCCGCACGTATATATCAAATCGATATAACATAAATGGAGGACCAAACTTTCTCCGATAAAAATAAAATAGAGAAAGATCAAGAACCACTTCCTCCTAGTGCTGAAGCTGCTGCCACTAGTCATGACATAGACAATAACATGCCATCAACGTCGTCTGCCAAGGCCGATGCCCAATGTCATAGTAGAGGGCACATACAATCCCAAATGGCAAAGTTCAGGAAAATGACCTTGAAAAAGACATTTAAATCAGCTGAAGAGAAACGTAAACTTGCCAATATGCCATTTACGACACGGAGTGGCAAGGAACGGCTAAGGTCGATCCCTAGTATATTCATGACTAGTGGTTCAGCTTCACATGACGATGGAAGCCCTCCTCCCACTAAAAAAATCAAAAGAGTTAAGCTGGCAAAAGCACAGCGAAGAACTGTGCTTTCTAAGAAGATATCACAAATCCCCAAGGAGAGTCCAAGTGTGGTGGTGGTTGCGATGCCTGACCTTCCCAGCACTGGACGGGAAGAGGTGGCTCTTTCCACCATTTGCATGCCCCCTGCAAGTGCTGAAAGGAGCACCCACAGTCCACTTGCTGATATGCAAATTGAAGATGTCACTGTTGAAGTACAACAGGATGAGGATACTGGTGTAGCTGGCGCTGAGGAGGAAGTTGGCGAGGAGGATTCTGATGGTGATGTGGTTTGTTTAAATCAGGCTCCGGGGGAGACAGTTGTTGTCCGTGGGATGAAAAAGCCCATCACGGTCATGCCTGGGCAGAAGACCAAACATTCCACCTCTTTGGTCTGGCAATATTTCTATCCAAATCCGGACAACAACTGTCTTGCCATATGTACCATATGTAAAGGTGAAATAAGTAGGGGTAGGGACGTCAACCACCTAGGAACATCCTCCCTTATACGGCACCTGCAGCGCGTTCATAAAAAGTTACTGTCAAGTTCAGAAACTTTGGCTAAGACCGTAAGCAGTCCAGGGACACCTAAATCCCGTTGTCCTGTTGTATCCAAGCGCCTGCAAACCACACCGTCAACTCCCTCCTCGTCAATTTCCTCCTTAGTCAGGATCGGAAGTAGTCCTGCAGGCCATGTCACTGGCATGACTGACTCTCCTATCCGGGATTCCTCTGGAGGATCCTGCATTGCTACGCCTACTGCTGCCGCTGCTGCTGTTGCTGCTGCTGGGAGTCGTTCATCATCCCAGAGAGGAAGTAGGAACACCACTACTTTTACTAAACAATTGACCCTCCAACAGTCCTTAGCGAGGAGGATGAAGTACGACAGCAGTCATCCTGAAGCAAAACGTATAACTGAGGCCTTGACTGCTATGTTGGTGTTAGACGTGCGTCCGGTATCCGCCATTAGTGCAGTGGGATTTAGACAATTGATGGAGGTAGTGTGTCCCCGGTTCCAAATCCCGTCTAGATTCCACTTCACTAGGCAGGCGATACCGAGACTGTACAGAAACGTCAGAAAAAGTGTCCTCAGTGTCCTGAAAAATGCCGTTGTACACAATGTCCACTTAACCACGGACATGTGGACAAGTGGAACAGGGCAGACTAAGGACTATATGACTGTGACAGCCCACTGGGTAGATGTATCACCTTACGCAGCAACAGCAGCAGCGTCACCAGTAGCAGCATCTCAGAAACGCCAGCTCGTTACAAGGCAGGCTACGCTGTGTATCACCGGTTTCAGTAAGAGGCACACCGCCGACAACCTCTTAGAGAAACTGAGGGAAATCATCGCCCAGTGGCTTACCCCACTTAGACTCTCCTGGGGATTTGTGATATCTGACAACGCCACCAATATTGTGCGGGCATTACATCTGGGCAAATTCCAGCACGTCCCATGTTTTGCTCACACAATAAACTTGGTGGTGCAGAATTTTCTGAAAAGCGACAGGGGCGTGCAGGAGACGCTTTGGGTGGCCCGAAAAATTTCTGGCCACTTTCGCCATTCAGCGACTGCGTGCCGAAGACTGGAGCGCCAGCAAACACTCTTGAACCTGCCCCGCCATCACCTGAAGCAAGAGGTTGTGACGCGGTGGAACTCAACCCTCTATATGCTTCAGAGGATGGAGGAGCAGCAAAAGGCCATACAAGCCTATACATCCACCTATGACATAGGCAAAGGAGGGGGTATGCACCTGACTCAAGCGCAGTGGAGAATGATTTCCGTGTTGTGCAAGGTTCTCCAGCCCTTCGAACTTGCCACACGTGAAGTCAGTTCAGACACTGCCAGCTTGAGTCAGGTCATTCCCCTCATCAGGCTTTTGCAGAAGCAGCTGGAGAAAGTGAAGGAGGAGCTAAGACGGAGCGATTCCGCTCGGCATGTGGGACTTGTGGATGAAGCCCTTCATTCGCTTTGCCAGGATTCCAGGGTGGTCAATCTGTTGAAATCAGACCACTACGTTTTGGCCACCGTGCTCGATCCTAGGTTTAAAGCCTATGTGGTGTCTCTCTTTCCGGCCGACACAAGCCTGCAGAGGTGCAAAGACCTGCTGGTGAACACACTGTCAGCTGAAGCGGAACGTGACACGTCAACGGCTCCTTCTTCATTTTCTCCTGCAACTGGGGCTGCCAGGAAAAAACTTAGGTATCCTAAGCAACCCGCTGGCGGTGATGCAGGGCAGGCAGGACCAAGTTTGGACATCTGGTCCGGACTGAAGGACCTGGCAACAATTTCTGACATGTCTACTGTCACTGCATATGATACTGTCACCATTGACAGAATGGTGGAGGATTACATCGGTGACAGCATCCAAGTAGGCATGGCAGACAGTCCATACCTGTACTGGCAGGAAAAAGAGGCAATTTGGAGGCCCCTGTACAAACTGGCTCTATTTTACCTGAGTTGCCCCCCCTCCAGTGTGTACTCCGAAAGAGTGTTTAGTGCAGCCGGGAACCTTGTCAGCGAAAGGCGTAGGAGGTTGCTTCCACAGAATGTGGAGAAGATGATGTTCATCAAAATGAATTATCAGCTCTTCCAGGGAGACCAGCCTCCAGAAGGTACAGAGGGACCTGTGGTGGTGGATTCAAGTGGGGACGAGTTAATACTTTGTGAGGATGAGGATGGATGAGGAGGATGAGGATGACATCTTGCCTCCATAGAGCCAGTTTGTGCAGGGACACATTAATTGCCAGCTTGTTTTGTGGGGGCCCAAACGAACCAATCATTTCAGCCACAGTTGTGTGGCAGACCCTGGCGCTGAAATGTTTGGTTTGTTAAAGTGTGCATGTCCTGTTTATACAACATAAGGGTGGGTGGGAGGGCCCAAGGACAATTCCATCTTGCACCTCTTTTTTTTCTTTGCATTATGTACAGTTTGGGGCCTAGTTTTTCAAACTGCCATCCTGTCTGCCACTGCAGTTTCACGCCTAGATGGGTCACGTGTTTGTGCCGCCCACTCGTGTCGCTTAGCATAGTCATCCAGCTACCTCGGTGCAACGTTTTGGACATAAAAACACTATTGTGAGGTGTGAGGTGTTCAGAATAGACTGGAAATGAGTGGAAATTAAGGTTATTGAGGTTAATAATAGCATAGGAGCAGAAAAACCTACAAATTCTGTGATTTTAGCTGTTTTTATGCTTTTTTTAAAAAAAATACAGATCCAAAACACAAAACCCAGAACCCAAAACACGGAAGGGTGGTTTTGGCAAAACCAATCCAGATCCAAAACACGAAGAAAGATCCAGATCCAAAACCAAAACACAAAACACGAAAAGTGGCCGGTGCACACCCCTAGATCTAAGAGATCCGAACCCACACGAATTTCGGAGATCCGGGGCGATCAGAGCGCAGCTCGAATCTCCCTGCCTGCCCCAGATCCCTGACCCGAGGCAAAACCTCGCAACCCCTCTGTCGAGTCGCGAGGTTTTGTTTTGAGTGGGCTTAACGCTGATTGGCTGAGAGAGCCATCTGTCACGGCTCTCAGCCAATCAGTGTTAAGCCCATTGAAAACAGCACAAAGGAGGAAAAGAAGATGGCGCCCGCCATGCCCCACCGCCTGACACCACCGGCACCCCCACTGACAGCATCCCCCACTGCCAACATCACTGCTGCAGACACTCCTGCACTGCTGCCCAACGTACTGAGGACACCGTCAGTGACCCCCACACTGCCGACACTCCCACACTGAGGACACCACCAGCACCCCTGCATTGCCGACACAGTCAGCAAACCTGCACTGAGGACACCGCTGGCACCCCCACTCTGCCGACACTGCTGGCACCCTGCATTGAGAACACCCCTGCACTGCTGACACAATCACCAAACCTGCAATGAGGACACAGCTGGCACCCCCGCTCTGCCGACGCTGTCTGTACCCTTCACTGAGAACACTGCCAGCACTGCCATTCCATGTACTGAGGACGCCGCCAGCAACCCCCGAACTGCCGACACAGTCAGCAAACCTGCAATGAGGACACTGCTGGCACCCCCGCACTGCCGACACAGCAAGCAAACCTGCATGAAAGACACTGTTGGCACCCACACACTGCCGACACAGCCAGCAAACCTGCACTAAGACACCGCTGGCACCCCCGCACTGTCGACACAGCCAGCAAACCTGCATTAAACACACCGCTGGCACCCCCGCACTGCCGACACAGCCAGTATACCTGCACTAAAGGCACCGCTGGCACCCCCGCACTGCCGACACAGCCAGCAAACCTACACTAAGACACCGCTGCACCCCGCACTGCCGACACAGCCAGCAAACCTGCACTAAAGACACCGCTGGCACCCCTGCACTGCCGACATCACCGGTACCCTTCACTGAGGACACTGCCAGCACCGCAGCACTGCCATTCCACGTACTGAGGACACTGTCAGCAACCCTGCTCTGCCAACACTGCTGTCACAGTAAGTGCACTATTGGTGTATCCAACCCACACTGTATAACACACTGTGGACCTCATTCAGAGTCTCTCGCAAGTATCGCTCGCTTGCAAAAATGGGCCGGGTGTGCAAATCAAGCGATCGCTCTTTGCACTGTAAGGACGTCCTCTATGTCTTAGTGAGCAATGGCAGTTAGCGTACGCTGGACTATAAAACCTCCCACCTGTCACTCGCAGCACACGTCTTCTCCGGGAAGAGTCTGATTAATCGTGAACATCGAGGGCCATCGGAGCTGCTCGCAGCGCTTGGGGTTGACCTAACCTACTCCAAGCACTGCGAGCAGTTCAGGCTAAAAAACAACCAAGTCACGTGTGTAATGATGCTACTTTGCTAAGCAAAGCAGCAACCTGAAAGTGGCTTGCGAGCTACCAAAATCAGATCGCAACGAATGACTTGCGCACGCACACTGCGCATTATACAAATGCGCAGATGTGCGAATATCGTGCCCTAGTGAGAGTCCTGTATTCGTGTTGGAAATTAGAAACTGAACTGCCATGTTAGTGCCGCCCACTGTGTCACTTAGCTTAGTCAGCCAACTAGCTGGATGCAACCTTTTGGCCTTAACTAGATTAAGCAAATAATATTGTGAGGTGATTAAAATTGATTGGAAATTACTGGAAATAAATATTATTGAGGTTAATTATACTGTAGGAACAAAAACAGGCCCATTTTATGTGAATTTAGCTGTTTTTATGATTTTTTATGAAAAAATCCAGATCCAAAACCAAAACACAAAAACAAACACGGAGGTGAGGTTTTGGAAAAAAAAACAATCCAGATTCAAAACCAGGGTAGATCCAGATCCAAAACCAAAACACGGGGGTCAGCGCACACCTCTAGTTTTGTGTTTTGGATCTGTATTTTTTTGGAAAAAAGCAGAAAAACAGCTAAAATCACAGAATTTGTTTGTTCTTTTGTTCCTACGCTATTATTAACCTCAATAGCATTAATTTCCACTCATTTCCAATCTATTCTGAACACCTCACACCTCACAATTGTGTTTTTATGTACAAAAGGTTGCACCGAGGTAGCTAGATGACTATGCTAAGCGACACAAATGGGCGGCACAAACACGTGGCCCACCTAGGAGTGGCACTGCAGTGGCAGATAGGATGGCAGTTTGAAAAACTAGGCCCCAAAGAGTACATAATGCAATGTATAAACAGGACATGCACACTTTAACAAACCAATCATTTCAGCAACAGGGTCTGCGACATGACTGTGGCTGAAATGATTGGTTCATTTGGGCCCCACAAAACAAGCTGGCAATTAATCTGCCCTGCACAAACTGGCTCTACGGAGGCAAGATGTCGTCCTCATCCTCATCCACCAATTCCTCACCCTCGTCAGTGTTGTGTACATCCTCATCCTCACAGAGTATTAATTCGTCCTCGCTGGAATCCACCACCACAGGTCCCTCTGTACTTTCTGGAGGCTGGTCTTCCCGGAAGAATTGATAATTAATTTTGAAGAACATCATCTTCTCCATGTTTTGTGGAAGCAACCTCCTACACCTTTCGCTGACAAGATTTCCCGGCTGCACTAAACACTCTTTCGGAGTACACACTGGAGGGGGGGGCAACTTAGGTAAAATAGAGCCAGTTTTTCCTGCCAGTACAGGTACGGACTGCCTGACATGCCTACTTGGATGCTGTCACTGATATATTCCTCCACCATTCTGTCAATGGTAACATTATCATATGCAGTGACAGTAGACATGTCAGAAATTGTTGGTAGGTCCTTCAGTCCAGACCAGATGTCCAAACTTGGTCCTGCCTGCCCTGCATCACCGCCAGCGGGTTGCTTAGGATATCTAAGTTGTTTCCTGGCAGCCCCAGTTGTGAGAGAAAATGAAGAAGGAGCTGTTGACGTGTCACGTTCCGCTTCAGCTGACAGTGTTTTCACCAGCAGGTCTTTGCACCCCTGTAGGCTTGTGTCCGCCGGAAAGAGAGACACCACGTAGGCTTTAAACCTAGGATCGAGCATGGTGGCCAAATCCTGGCAAAGTGAATGAAGGGCTTCATCCACAAATCCCACATACCGAGCGGAATCGCTCCGTCTTAGCTCCTCCTTCACTTTCTCCAGGTGCTTCTGCAAAAGCCTGATGAGAGGAATGACCTGACTCAAGCTGGCAGTGTCTGAACTGACTTCACGTGTGGCAAGTTTGAAGGGCTGGAGAACCTTGCACTACATGGAAATCAGGTGCATACCCCCTCCTTTGCCATAGGTGGATGTATAGGCTTGAATGGCCTTTTGCTGCTCCTCCATCCTCTGAAACTGTTGAAGCTGGATAATTGGCTGAGACAAGATCAGTTTAAAATTAGATTGCAGCGACGCCATCTTGCGACTGGCCGCAAGACGCCATCTTGGAAATGAGATTGCAAGATGCCATTTTGCGAATGGCTGCCCAAGCGCCATTTTAGATAAACGCACACTTTAGTACATGTGGCGATATTACTATTAGCATCATGCGATTGCATCTTACACCATTTCTCATACACAAATTAATACGCACAATTGCACTGTTAACTAGTCGCATATTAGCAAATGCATAAGATATTAGCTTCATGCACACGCATCTGCCCCAAGTTAACTAGCATCTTTACATCAAACCCCACATACTCACACATTACATATTCACATACAAGGTTCCATAAGCTTTAAGGTATAAGATTCAAGGATGCACATTTACTATAATTGCTATGAAATAAAGATTATTTTGTAACTAAGGTTTTATACGTGATAAGTAAGTCATGTTTGGTATTGTACTGATGCGTACTCTCTCAACAGTATTCCGTTAACATCGATGTAGAGATCGCAACAGGCATTCTCAACTTATGGACTGCAGAGACTTCAAGCATCAAAAAGTACATTATATGACCAACTGTTAGGATTTGCATGAGGCGGGAAACCAGAGACCACCAGTTGTTAGAGGCTAGACTGTGTCTATTTGAACCAACCTGTTAGATGCCTTGTAACATATGCCCTCTCCTTTAGGACCAATGGTATTAGAAACAAACTTCTCTATTGTGTTGTCTATTTCTGGGGGGTATAAATATGTGTACTCTGACCCTGGGTTTCTAGTCTTCGTGCTGAATGCTGATTGACGGGGGTTTCTTGCTGATGCCTACATCTGGTCCAGAAAGCGCTGCGTATGTATAACTGTACTTGGGTCTGTATAATTCCTTTGCGCTAAAATTGTACTTAAGATCATAGCGTGTAACTGACTGTACTTTTACTTGAATAATACTTTGTGCTTTGGAACCACAGGTTCTAGGTCTGGAGTCTTTATTTACTGTATGACTGTGTACGCAAAAAAGCATCATCCTTAGAGGTTTATAGGCAGGATATTAGAAGGTATAGGCAGGGGTATATAGAGGTTCAATGACAGTATCGTTAGTTGGGGGCTCGTAATGAAGTCACTTACCCACTCACACGGCACATACGGTTATCGATATCTCCCCAAAGAGTGGAGTGGCCACATGCAGGGTTTTCCTGTAACCGCTCGGTGCTGAGAAATCGCTACCCATTTTCGTGTGAGCCAGGGACGCTGACTAGAATCCAGGGACAAGAGAGAAAAAAGTTTGTTTTCCTTTGTTGATAGAACCTAACATTTAAAGGGGTGCCGCAGTATTGAACACGCAGCTGAGTCGCAGTTTTGCGCACAGTAAAGACGCACTTTTGTGTACTCAGCTAAAGGTTGTCATATGGTTGTGTGGTAGTCGCATTATTGTGTATGCGACTGGTCGCACAATAGCGTATACGTACTTCCGGTTGTGCTGCCACATGTTTAAACAAAGCCATTGAGTTTACATTATCAATTGTTGCTAAATATCTGGGTTAACGTGTATTTTTCTGCGCAGGAAAAAAGTGTGTAACTGTGAGTGTTTGTTTAGGTTGTAACACTGGACCTAAATGTTAAGGGTATCGTAGGACCCTTAAGTGCTAGGCGCAAGAGTTGGCCTAGTGACTCGGTAGCAGCTTACCATTTACTTTACACAAGGCAGGTGTATGGTTTGTTATTTTTGTTAGGATTCGGCCCCCAGCGTGATTATAGCGTTCAGTAATCAATGTGTGTGATCTGTTAGGCTTATTTGAACACTATAATTGAACTGCATAATCTTGGCTAGATTGTGATTGTGAGCTGGTGGGAGAGTGGACGAAATCAACTGGAACACAAAGGGTACTTTGCTGCCCCCTAGCAGTTGAAAAGTAGTCAAAAAGGGATTGCTGAGCGGAAGCGGTCTTTACTTCCGTAGGTGAGTGGAAGCGTCTAGAGGTCCTCCATAAGGTTTGCGAATATGCCTTTTTTACAAGACGTTCGCAGGTAAGTGAAAGTATCTTGACTGTCTTTCACCAGTTTAAATCTTTATTGAAAAACGTAGGAGTTGTCTCAGAATGGGAGCCACGCAAACAATAGAGATGTTAGACAATGATGTGCTGCTAATGGAAGCGCCACTTGGATTGGCCCGTCGTATTATGCATACTAAGTACGGTACTTATGCAATAAGGTATTGTGATGTATGGTTTAAAATGACGATGAAGAGTGTTAGACTGTTTCCCAGAATTGGTAGTTTTGATAAAGATGTATTAGATAATGTCCGGGATCACATCAGTCTGATGCGCTCCCGAGAGAAAAAGGTAAAATATTATGAATGTTTAAAGTTGTGGCAGCATGAAGGGGATGCGTGGCTTAAAAATGCGCAAGCGACGCAAACTAGCGTTGCGAGCGCATTGCCAGAGAATACATCCGCGACGCTGAATTGCAATGCGGGCGAGCCGCAAAATGGAGCGCACGTGCAGCAAGGTAGCATTGCGGAAGGTATTGCCAGCAGTTCACGCTCACCACCCCCACCTTATGTGGATAGAGGTGCAAGTATAGTTATCAAAAATACCCATAAAAATGTAACAAGCAATTTGTACCCTCTCTTAAGCAACTATAAAGAAAATGTTCATGATGTGGATGATGAGCCTATTGTAATGTCTGCCATTTCCCATGCTGTACAAATGATAGATGCTACGCCACGACAATCATGAGTGGTGTCGCCATCTCCATCGGTAACAGCAAGGGAAGTGCTAACACCCTCTGCACCCGTAAAGGAAGTTGTTAATACCATACATAGCAGCAACAGATTAAACCCCCAGCCAGGTAACAAGGTCAAAGGTACAGATCTGCCCAGCTATTTTGTTGCTCATGGCGTGGCTTGAGTCACGCCATGGACTTGTGGCATGGCGTGCAGGCCTCTGAGTCGCGCCATGGACTTGTGGAATACCGTGGTATTCTTCAACGAAGGATATGCTACAGCATGTAATACAGTGCTTAACCGCTGGGTGGCGAGTGCTCCACTTTTGTAATTGCATGTAATATAGTGCTTAACCGCTGGGTGGCGAGTGCTCCACTGTACTGAATGCCTTGTATAGAATGCCATACTGTTAAACTTACAGTAAATTGGGTGGATATCACATTCACAGCATTTTCATGTACGCACAACCCATACTGTATTTTTAATGTCGCATAATATACTTATACAGTATATAGTACTGTACCATACGTAACATCTTATAACAGGATGCAAATCACTGCACATACTGTATTATACATACGGTACGGTGCAGTAACTGAATAGTAGAGAAGTTGCCTGAGTTGTTGTCACGGTATAACCGATACTGTAGATTAATGATATCACTGATATGGGATGCATTACAGTATGACAATTATTTTTTTTTTATATTAAAAAACAGCAGCGGGAGGAGTGCACAAGGATGAGGCCACTCTCTGTGGTTCACTGTAGCTGTCGTGTGGGCTAGTGGTTAGGTGATCACTTTGTTAGAATTATGGTCCCGGGTTCGATCCCTGGAAAAGAATATACCGTACCGTATATTTTTTTTTTGTCACTGTCACTGACACTATAGTGAAACTACTGTACTTTAGTAGTGTTGTACTGTACTGTAATACTGTAGTGTTGTTGTTTAAAAGGCTGCTTAAAAGTAAGACATTACAAACAGATTGTGTGTTTCAATAGTGCAAAACTTTCGTCAATGTCTGCGCTTTCGTCAATGGGATTTCATGTGCATGCCCAGTGGAGGGTTTACAATGGGATCTGTAGTGCCCAGAGAGGGCTCTGTATTTCACTGAATAGTGATTTCATACTGTGGCTATGGTGGCTGTCAGCCATCTGCTGTCTAGAATGTGAGACAGGGCTCTACATCACAAACTGTGGGCCAAAAACGCAAAACGCAAACAGGCGACAACTCATATGCGGTCTCAGCCTTGTTCACTATGGCTACATCCCTTGGACTGTGTCTGAAAGTGGTTTCCGTCTGTGAGAGAGCGCTCTGTGTTCAAAGCTGCCTGTGCGTTTGAAGCGCAATATAGCGTTGCATCGAAAACTTAGGACATTGGTGATGCTGCTCCAACCTTGCACACTAAGGCCCTCATTCAGAGCCGCTCGTAAGCGGCCGCTCGTTCGTTATGAGCGATGTTTGCACATCTGCGCATGCGTACGGATATTTTAATACGCATGCGCGAACCAGTCAGTGCGGCTGAAAATTATTTGTTCGCTAAATAGCGAATGCCTGCTACTTTGAGTGACAGGAGGAGGCGTATGTGGGTGGTAACAGGGGAAGGTGCTTGAAAACGGGGAGTGGAATTCAGAACGCAGGCGTGCTTAAAGGTCAAAACGGGCGTTTTAAGGGAGTGCATAATTAATCCAGCAGCGTCATTGACCACGTCACTTGGTTTTTTTAAACTCAGAACTGATCGCAAAATAGCGGTTGAAAAAACCAACCACAAGAATAACGAGCAGTTCATACCCTGGTCGATGTACTCGATTAATTTAATAAATAGCGGACATGACGTATGGTGCGAGCGGCCAGGGGCGTATTTTTCAAAATTACAACCGCACGTTTTGCTCGCTCGTTCAGACTTAGAGGCGTGAACAGACGCAAAGTGCAAACGGTTCATTTGAATAGCCACCCCTTTTTATAAAACGAACGACCGCAAATAGCGAGCGGCTCTGAATGAGGGCCTAAGTACGGTAGTAGTGAGATCTGTATGAGAGTGAGCTCTCTGTATTACACGGTTGGCGCTATGGTCGCTGTCAGCCAACTGCGATGGATTAGAAATGGAGGGGGGTACAATGGGATCTGTGGCGCCAAGCCATACGGCAGGTAGCGCTATGCTATCACTGAACATGCGCAGTTGGCTGTATTCCTGCAGTCGGTACAGTATTGTACTCTATGCTGTTGCATTTCCATCTCTGGTGGGCGCATGCCCAGTAGGAGGGTTGCAATGGGATTTCTGGCGCATGCCCAGTGGGCCGAGAGTCATACACAGTGCATCAGGTCCCTTCCCCCAAAGCAAGCAAAGAGCCTCACAT
The DNA here is from genome assembly GCA_031769625.1 of Taudactylus pleione. Taxonomy (NCBI): domain Eukaryota; kingdom Metazoa; phylum Chordata; class Amphibia; order Anura; family Myobatrachidae; genus Taudactylus; species Taudactylus pleione. The sequence continues at coordinate 12,504,578 of JAUIMM010000161.1, forward strand.
TACCATAATAAAGGAAGCTTTGTTAATCCATTTACTGTAAGCAGTCAGCTCTGCCCTAGTGTCCTGAAAAATGCTACGAATTGTGACCATTGCCAAGGATACCATCCCCCGTCTGCTAGGACAACTAGTGTGCCTCTATGAATGTGCCTGTACTGAATATTCAAAACTGACGGTGCCGTACAATTTAGCACCACAGAATAGTGATTTTTAGAACTGCAGAAACTGCTAGTGAATCTACTGTCTAGAATGTGAGACAGGGCTCTGCATCACAGATGCCGTGCATCGTGCGTCGTGCGATGTACGACGTGCTTCACTGGCTAGTCAAAATGGCTTCTATGAGGGCAAGACGCTACTCGTCCGGCGAGCTCTTTGTGTTGGTTAAGTGGCGGGACCAAGCGTTCGCCACTAACCAAGACAAAGAGCTCGCCTACAGAGCCGCGAGCAACAAAATCTATCGCCTATTTGGCGTTCGGCGCCGAGTTTGCTCACTGCAGCGCAGGTGGAGTGACCTGCTTCGGAGGGACAGGCCTCGCCTAGAGCGAATTCGGAGGCGAATAATTCGAAGTAAGTACAGCATTGCTGTATAATCACATGAATTACAGTATACTGTACAATAACGAATACAGTACAATGCATGACTCTGACATACTCTACATTACTGTACACTGCACTGTAGGGTGTTGGATAGTACAGTATCTGATGATGACTGACATGACTGGCAGATATTTGATTGACAGGCTGATTAAATCTACAGTACTGTACATGGACTAAAGGGTTACACACTATTGGTCAACATGGCTTGTTTGATTAATAAAACTGTCATCTCACAGGCTGTGTTTGAAAAATGAAATTTGGGAGCTTATTGGCTGGTATCTTATCACTTCTCACTCTGTGCCCCATTTACAAACGAAGGGAAATACCAGGGGGAATTTTCGTTTGGTATCACTGTGATACAAACGAAAATTCCACTGGTACTGTATTTATTAATACCGTACTTACCCCTCCGGCGAGGTCTCGCAAAGTCCTCAGCGGGGTCCTCCGCTGGGTTCGGGCTCCAGTGTCATGCGCATGTGCCATCTTGTACAGCTCGTGGGGTGGCGACAGTGCCACCCACATAGCCTATGTGTAACGTTGCACCACTTGGTCATACAGTACTTTACTGGACTGTATATTTTTTATATACAGTACAGTACAGTACCATACTGTTTTATTTTGGCCCCAATGCCAGCTTCACAGACTACAGTAGTTTATGTACTACAGTATACTGTATTGGTTTGTATTTTAATCAATAGCTAATTCCCTAAGGCCATCTACAGTAGTGTACCGTAATCCCTCTCCAATTTGGAATAGAGGTCTGAACTCTTGTTTTCAAATGCTCCTTAATGACGACATGTATTTTTCCCCACAGGGCGAGCAGCCCCCCCTGCCCCGGCAGCGCCACCACCACCGCCACCATAAATGCCACCACCCCCATCACCGCCAGCAGCCGGCCCCAGTGGGCTGAATTTTCGGAGTAAGTACAGTACACACTACTGTACACTGTTCTCTTTCCCTCTCTCTCTCTTTCTCTCTCTCTCTCTCTCTCTCTCTCTCTCATTTGTGTGTTTGTTTTTGGTGTTTTTGGTGTTATGGAGACTCTGGTCAAAAGTTGTACAGTTTATTTGTTTAAAAATGGTTTTGAGGGAAACTGACAGTACAGTGTTCTTTTTCCACAGTCCTACCTCCACGACCACCACCACCTTCTCCAGCCTCCTCAAATGACAGTGGTAATGATTACAACTGTTACAGTATGGACACAATAGTGTCATGCTACTGCCTTTTTGATTTTTTGTATAATATATTTTTTTCTTATACTGTACACACAGACTCGTCATTGATGAGGAGGATGCAGGAAGCCCCCTGCCCTGTAAGTTAAGTACACCTCCCTCTCCCTCTTTCTTTCTCTTTATCTTTCTCTCTCTTTCATTTTCCTCTCTCTCTCTCTCTTTTTCGCTCTTTCCCTGTTTTTCTCTCTTTCTTTTTCTCTCTCTCTCTTTCTCTCTCCCCCTATCTCCCTCTGTTTCTCTCTCTCTTAAAACTCCTCCAACGTCATCTCCTTACACAATAATTGTTTCTGTCCTTGTGTATTTTAGTTGAAGACATTGACGTGCCTCAGCCCTCCCCAGGGCAAGAGGAGGACCCAGACTCCCTCCCCAGCCAAGTAAGTACTGTATACAGTTTTATACTGTAGGACATTTTGTATTAATACTGTACTATAATACAGTACAGTATACTGTATACTGTAGTAATGTTACAGTTGAGTATGTTTACCCTCTACTTTCCCACTGAGTACTGTACAATAGTGTATTATTATTTTCTTTATGCAGAACACCTCCATATAGTGATTCTGGAGCTGGACAGCAGCGAATCCAGTAAACCTTTCTTTGTTTTTCTCTCTCTCTCTCTCTCTCTCTCTCTCTCTCTCTCTTTCTCTCTCTCTCTCTCTCTCTCTTTCTCTCTCTCTCTCTTTCTATCTCTCTCTTTCTCTCTCTCTCCCTCTGTCTTTCTCTCTCGCCCTCTCCCCCTATCTCTCTCTCTTTCTTTCTCTCCCTGTCTCCCTCTGTTTCTCTCTCTCTCTCTTAAAACATCTCCAACGTCTTCTCTCTTTTCTGTAACATACTGTACTGTCATTTTTTTCAACAGCATCACCAACTAGTGGCCTCCCAATGCCATGTAAGTACAGTACTGTATCTCTCTGCTTTATTTCCCTAGTCTCTCTCTCTTTCTCTCTCCCTCTCTCTCTCCCCCTCTATCTCTCTCTCCCTCCCTCTTTCTCTCTCTCTTTTTTTCTCTCTCTCTCTTTCTCTCTCTTTACATGTTTTTTTTCCCACAGTTCCAGAGACCGTACCCCCACCCAGCACCAGCGACAGTCTGCGTAAGTACAGTACATTGTTCTCTCTCTCTCTTTTTTATTCTCTGTCTCTTTCTCTCTCTTTTTCTCTCTCTCTCTTTCTCTCTCCCTCTTTCTTTCTCTCCTTCCCTCTCCCCCCTCTCTCTCTCTCCCTCTGTCTTTCTCTCTCGCCCTCTCCCCCTCTCTCTCTTTCTTTCTCTCTCCCTCTTTCTTTCTCTCCCTCCTTCTCCCTCTCTCTCTCTCTGTCTCTCCCTCTCTTTTTTTCTCTCTCGTGTGTTTTCATAAATTTTTGGACTTGTCAACATTTGTTTTTCTTTGACACACAGATGACTGATATATAGTGGAGGAAGGCAGCAGCCCTGCCCGATCTGTAAGTACAGTAGTGTACTGTACATTACATTGTTCTACCACTGTATACTTACTGTCTCTCTCTCTCTCCATGCATCTCCAACCTCTTCTCAATACACGCTAATTCTTTCTCTCCTTGTGTTTATCTTATTTTCCAGTACTGTACAGTATGTTTCGGTGTCCTGTCTTTAGGTGCATACACGCTAGACTATTTGGATGAACGCTAACAATATTGTTCATTATACAGTGTTGTTCATATCATCTAGTGTGTACTGTATGCAATAAATCACCAAGGATGTAATTCTTTCTCTACTGTACTTGTATAACAGGAACATTCTGTTTTTTTCCCCCCCACAGTTCTCCAACAAGGGAAGCACCGCCTTTCCCCCACTTACCCAAATTTGGGTTTTTGCCCACGTAAGTACTGTACCTTACACTACTACAGTATACAGTAATATAAATTGTCTTCTACTGTATCACTCTTCTTTTTTCTGTGTTTGTATTGGTGTTATGTACAGTATGGAGGTGTTATTTTTTCTACCGTATCATTGTTTTTTCTTAAACACACAGTGAAAAAATTAAAACAGGAACAGCCGGAGCCACAGCTCCCTGGCCTCTGTATGCGGAAGTAGAGTACTGTATCTTTTTCTGTAGTGTTTACGCACCATTACACAGTTAATTTGTTTCCAAATGGTTTTGATGGAAACTGTTCTTTGTCCACAGTCCTACCACCATCCGCATCCGCACCAGCACCAGCGGCTACACCACCACCACCCAGTGCCATCTCCGTGCCACGTATGTAAAGTATTGTTTTCTACAGCACTGTATCGCTCTCCTTTTTTACCATTGTCAGTCTCTCTCTCTCTCCCTCTCCCCCTCCCTCTCCCTCTCCCCCCTCCCTCTCTCTTTTTCTCCCTCTGTCTGTTTGTTTTTGTTGTTATGGAGGCTCTGTTCAAGATTTATGGTGCGTACACACTGGGCGATAAAGTGGACGACTCAGGGAGCATATCGTGTAGTGTGTACGCACCATTACACAGTTTATTTGTTTCCAAATGGTTTTGATGGAAGCTGTTCTTTGTCCACAGTCCTACCACCATCCGCATCTGCACATCGACATTGTATAAAAATACAAATGGTTTTTATGGAAACTGTTCTTTGTCCACAGTCATACCACCAACAACGGCGGTACCCCCACCAGCACCCACTCGTGTCTCCTTTGCACCCTTTAGAACACGGCTTGCCACCCTGAGTAAGTACCGTGCACTACTGTACATTGTGCTCTCCTTTTTACAGTGCCTCTCTCCTCCTCCTGTACTCCAAAGACCCATCTCCAACCTCTTCTCCTTACACACTAATTGTTTCTGTACTTGTGTAACAGGAATATTTTTTTTTCCCCACAGTGCGGTAACGTGGAAGACCCCTGCCACAGACCCAGCACCCCACTGGCCAGTTGCCAGAACCTGGGCCAAGCAGGGCTCACAGGCCGTGTAAGTACTGTACCCTACACAACTGTACATTGTCTTCTTTTGTACTGTCTCTCTCCTTTTTTGTTTTCACAGCGTCTCTTTCTCTCTCTTCTGTACTACAAAGATGCATCTCCAACCTCTTTTCCTTACACACTTTGTGTTTTAATTTTTTTTATAAAGGACATCACTCTAAAGGTGCCCATCCACTTAAAGATACTGGTATGACAACCACTGCATGATTACGACATTGTAATCGTGCAGTCGTTTCTCAGTACAGTATGTGATGAGCCTACTCTGAACAAGCAGTTGTTCAGTGCAGGGTCATCAAGCATTTGCAAACATGCTTTGCAGATACTGTACAGTAATAGTCATTAAATTGTGGGAGGTTACTGTACTGTATCTACACTGCACCTAAAGTATCCCTCTGTCTGCCAGCCTGAAGCTTCAGTCAGTATAATGACCTTTGGTGTAGCAATGTTTAGACTGTACAGTACTTTTCCTGCATTGTACAGTACTTTGTTAGGAGCTACAGTAGCCAAACCATGTACAGTAGCACCATACCATATTAAGGTAAATACAGCACTGTTAATGTGAATATATTTTTTTCCAATACAGTCTCTCAAGGACCCCAAAGGAGGCAGGGACCACAAGGGAGGCAGGGACCCCGCCTGACTCGAGGTAGAGTACAGTATGTACGGTAGTGTCAAGATTGTACAATATTGTATATTAGTGTTGTAATACTGTACCCTTTTTTTTCTCCCTACAGAACAAATCATACTGTTTCTGGCCCTGTATCGCCAGATGGCCCACCACCTGGTAGATTTATTTTTACATTTTTTGTTACTTTATTTTTGTTTATTTTTTACTTCTATTAAAATTTGTTTTATATAGTACAATGTTTTCTGTATTTACTTGCTTCTGTGGATAAATTGCAGTATACTGTATTTAAATTTATTGATACGCTAGCAACTAAAAGGTAAGAATGTACAGTACAGTACAGTAAGTCACCCATTCAGTACTTTTATTAATTGCACACCACTCTTAAGTGGTGATTTCATAAAGCTTGGAGAGAGATAAAATTGGAGAAACTGTAAATACAGTAGCACCAACCAATTAGCTACTACTGTAACTGTCATTTTTCAAACACAGCCTGTACAGTGACAGTTAGGATCTGATTGGTTGATGCTATTTACTGTATCTACAATTTTATCTCTGTTTAAGCTTTAACTAAATAAATACACGACAACAGTAAACTTGTTTTAGCCAATCACGTGTTTTTGCTCCAATGGGTGCAAAAGTGCCAACCAATGTGCTCCCAACTGTCATCTCACAGGCTGTGTTTGAAAAATGACAGTTGGGAGCTGATTGACTGACACCTTAGCACTTTTTTTTCACTTTTCACTCTGTCTCCTAACACTGCTTAGTACAGTAAATAGACCCCTTGGAGTGAAAAGACGAGACCAGCTAAAAACAGTAAATAGACCACCCCAAAACTGAAAACGTTCCTCAGTGTATACAGTACTGTATGTGTACTGTACTGTATTCTACTGTAAGTGCCGGGCAGCTGTGAAATCACTGATGGGCAACAGGGATACTGTACAGTATATGACTGTGTGCGGCAACCCCCATTGGCCGGCGCGCCTCTGGTGAGTGAAATCCTGTCCAGTAGTACGATACACCCCTGCATCTGTGTGTTATTGACTTTTTGTACCTTTTTAATGACAGATGCATGTGTTGGGTCTCAGGCGCACTTAAAGACTGAATTACATACAGTACAAACACCAATTGTATAAATTAATGACAATTTTTATTTAACCTACAGTAACATGCTGTACAGGGGGGGGGGATTCTTTATCTTTCCACCCCCGTAGTCCTCTACAGTACCCCGCTTCTTTCTTCTGCCGCTGGCATGTCCTGGAGTTCCAAGCTGGACACTGACATGACTACTGTACAGTACCTAGGAGGAAAGAGATGACGTGAGAACAGTCCTTACTCAATGCCGACCGATACGCCCTACTGGACCGAGGAATACACAAAAAGAGTAGGCTTTTAAGTTAAAATCATCACTGGCACTTTTGGCCTCAGATGCAGGTAGAGATAGAGTCTCACCTATACCTGGTGCAGACTCTACCTTGCATCAGAGTGCAAGGTCCACTGTACGCCCTGAAGAAAGGAGGATAGGCAGAGACAAACAGACAGTAAAAGACAGACACACAGGTACGGTACGGTACATACAGTACTCACCGGAGATACTCTTGTTCTTTGTCCAGCTCAATCCCACACAGAGGTCCCTGTAGGAGAGAGAATATGCCATGCAAGGCCCTTTCCTGCTCTAATAGTGTCACATTAATCTACTGTAACATTAATATCAGCCCTACTGTATCTCACCAGCCTAACAAACTACAATATAAATTAATGTACAGTACAGTTGGCCTCACAGAGGGCCTACCAGTACCTGTTATGGTGGAAGAGGCTTTGAGGGGTGGAACTTCTTTAGCTCTTTTGCTTTCCACCCCTGTAGTCCTCTCCTGTTCTCTGCTTTTCTCTTCACATGGGTCTTCCTCTCTTCAGACCTGTTGGTCTACTGTAGGTTAGGTTTAATGTTCCATTGGCCTCACATAGGGCCTATCTGTTATGGTGGAAGAGGCTTTGAGGGGGGGAACTTCTTTAGCTCTTTTGCTTTCCACCCCTTTAGTCCTCTCCTGTCCTCAGCTTCTTTCTTCGGCCACTGCCACATCCTGGACAGCAGCGGCGCTGGGTCTTCCTGTCTTCTGACAAGTCCCTTCAAGTCGTGTTTGTTGATTGCAGATCTGTACTTGTATGCGTGACTGTCCTCCATGCATGTTTCCTTGGCATGCGCAGCACCCCATTCAGCGTGTCCTTTATCCGGGTAAGTTCTTCCTTGCCAATCCTGAATCTTGTCCGGCATCTTGAGAGGATATCTTCTCTTAAATTGTTGGGGATTGGCACTTTCTTCCGACTTCCATCAAAGTTCACCCACTTCGTCCAATTGCAATACAGGTTGTAGGGCACGTGTTCCTGAAATATTGCTTGTGCATATCAATGCATCTCACAATTCACAGCTCTGTAAATTTCATTGTCCTTGTCAACGTTGATCACAGCCAGTGGTATATCCGGTAAGGGTGTTCCAAATACAGTCAGTGGTGCTGGCGTGCTCGACATGACAGGTGTACCTGGTGAAATTACAGGCATGCTTGCATTGTTGATCCTTGATTCTTCAACTGACCATTCAGGCAGGCGATGTGATGCCTCTGGTGTACTCTCCCACTGAGGCAGGCTGCATGATGGCACTGGTGTCATGTCCAAGTGCTCTGATGCCACTGTATTGTCCATATGTAGCAAGTGGAAGGATGGGTCAGTCTCCAAGTTGAAATCGTCATCGTTCTCCTCAGGCTCAAATTCATCCGGTGTGACCATTTTATACTGGATTGCCTGGTCATGTCTCTTCCTGGTACTCTGGGCAGCGGCCTCTTGCCATTCTTCTTTACTTTGCCGGATTGCTTCTTTCATTGCTTCTGCAATGGTGTCCTTCAGCCCTTCCTTCAGCTCTTCTTTCAAGTTGTCAATTTTCGCTTCCAGTTGACCAACTTTTCCGACGAGGTCTCTCACCATCCTGGCACAGCTACATGTGCATGCGTTATCTTCTTGGAATGACAGTTTTCGCCGAGTTGGTGAGCAGGATACATCTTCAACAAGAGGCTCAAAGGTGTCCAATTCTTCTGGCCCATAAATGACTGGTGTTTCCTCCTGGTTTGGGACGTTCATGGGTTGCTCCACATTCCCTGGTCCATTTTCTCCGATGTCCACTTGCAAAGTGTTGTTCTTCGCCTTTGCATTCTTCCTTGCCTTGACTAGAAGAGGTACCTGTAAATTTTCCTTACCTGTTTTCTTCTTGGAAGGTTTGCTTGTAGACCGTTGTGGGACTAGTGCACTCAGCCTTTTGGTCAGTGGAAGTGGGCAAGATTCATTTCCGTTGTAAAAACCTTTGCTCTTCACCATTTTGACAGTTCGGTGCACTCTGAAATACACAAGTATAAAGACACTAAATACAATGTTAAGTAAAAGTAAAATAGTTTAAATACATGTACTGTATACAGTAAATGTTTCACATTACAACACTGTAAACAATTACAGTACTCTTTCAGTCTCCTAAGACTGTGCGTGTGTTATACAGTATATACAGGTAAATATAGGAGATTATACAGCACTAACCACTATTGTGAGATTGTATAGAGGCACAAGATAATAAATATGATAAATACAGGTGTATAAAAAACACTCCCTAATTATATACTGTACGGTAAGGTACAGTAGGTGTCAGCTCAACAGTAATAAAATGTGTGAATATCTCAACTGATATACAGTACAGTACTGTAAAGTACAGCGCCAAATTTGCTATTTTTATAACATAAATCAAAACTTAGTGTGTACATGACCATTAAAACCATTAGTCTACCATACTTACAGTACCAGCGAGTTGATACTGTAGGAAACAGCTGTAGAAGCTCAGGGTACAGCAACAAAGGTGACTCGGAAGTCAGGCAGAGTTGCAGAGGTAGATCACGGTAATGAGCAGCAACAACAGCGACTTAGAAGTCAGGCAGCATTGCAGGTAGTAGTATCTCAAGGGTTCGTACTGTTGATACGTGCCGATGAGACAATCCGAGCAGCAAGTCCGTACAGTTAAGTAGCAGATTCACAGTGTGAAACTCTGCCATGCCATTGGACCACAAGGAAGTGCATTTTTCAAATACACCAATCAGCGGCCAGATTTTCTGCGGGAAGGAATTCTTTTGTCTCTGGTAGCATAAAAGAGCGTCTCAGACCGCACTAGCTATCCACACTGTACCCTGAGTTTCTACTGGTAGCATAAAAGAGCGTCTCAGACCGCACTAGCTATCCACACTGTACCCTGAGTTTCTACAGGTGTTTCCTACAGTATCAACCCGCTGGTACTGTAAGTATGGGAGCTTGCTAGGTTCACGGTCATTTTGCAGTTTGCTGTGTTAGATGCTGATTTGCGCAGTGAGTTTTCAATGCATATACGGTACCGTTTCGTTTTGCTCGGCGGCCATTTTAGTTTCAGTGGCAATATTGCTGTGTTTATTGTGCCGCTGCCTCGGTATGCCCCGTCCTTCACCCATCCCCGTAGAGGCTTATATGTGTATGGAGTAACTATCACACACACAACGATCGTTCCCTAGCCTCCCGCTGCCCTCATAGTCTCCCGTGAGTGACCGTCGCCATCTTGTTTTGCTCGGCGGCCATCTTAGTTTCAGTCGCAATATTGCTGTGTTTATTGTCCTGTTTGTCTCCTTCATACGGTAGATGCATATTTGCGTATTTAGGGGCATACTGTATGAAAGCTTGATGTGAGATTAAATTGGGAAATATATATCACTAATTAGCTCAAAACTATCATTTATTAAACACAGCCTGCAAAATGAAATTTACTAGCTGGTTATACTGTACAGTACAGTATATACCGGTGTACACATGTTATGGCTGATGTACAGTAAGAATGTAATACCCCCCTGTGTTTAAGATACTGAACATTAAATTATGTACTGTATACTGTACTCAGTCTGTATACTCAGCAACAGTACTGTAACGTATTTCTCTTGTTCTTTATACAGATTTTGTGGTCAAACATGGCAAAAATCAGCAAAGCCATCAGCAAGATAATTGCAAGCATGAAAAAAGAACACAAAACAACATGACAGATCCATGCCTGGCTGAAAGAGTGTGGTGTTCTTGTTAGTTTACAGACTGTGCGCTATCATGCATTTGAGAGAACGCGGACCAGATATAGATTTCCTTCTAAATGCACATGGTAGGTACTTTACATCAACCTTTTTTTATTACAGTATACTGTATGTTGCTAGATTGCTACTGTATTGTGTTCCAATTTCAACACTAACTGTCCAATAATTGCTATATGCTCTGTATGTGTTCTACCGTAGGAGCGTCAAAAAGATTGTGCACAAATTGACTTGTGAGGATGATGAGCGTACAGCTTTACAAATCAAACGTATTCTAAAAGCAGAATGTGACCTGGACATCTCCTGTTCCAGCATCAAACGGATGCGTAAGGAACTGGGATGGAGTTTTGGCCCTACAAGGTACTGTACATACTGTAAAATATATATATACTGTATATTAATAATGCACTGATTTTACATGACAGTAAACTAAAACTTGTTTTTATTCCACAGGATAAATCCCATGATAAGGGATGTTAATAAAGTAAAGAGAGTTGAACAAGCACGACGGTGGATAGATAGTGGAGAGAATTTTAATGACGTCATTTTCACAGATGAAACTTCAGTTTCTCTCAAGAGGTTCTCAAGACTGTCCTTCCGACACCGTGCACATCTCTCACTTAAACCACGTCTGAAGCATCCGTTAAAAGTCCATGTATGGGGAGGTATATCTCGTTGGGGTGCAGGACCGATCTATATTTTTGAAGGTGCAGTACAGTAATGTTTGTTCTAAAAATTATTTACAGTCCTGTACAGTGTACGCTTGTTACTGACAATTTCTCATCTCTTTAGGCATCATGGATAAGACCTTCTTCCAAGAAAAAATAGTAGATTGCTGTATGGTGCCATTTGTGAGAAAATGCTTCCCATCAGGACATCGATTATTCCAGGATAATGACCCCAAACATTCGGCTTCAGCAAAATTCATGGAAGAGAGAGGGATAAATTGGGAACGCACACCACCAGAGTGAGTATTGTCCTATAGTACTGTATTAACTGTTTATTGTACCAAAAAGTATGTACAGTACCGAGCAGTAATTATTCTAGTACACTTTTTACTAAAGTACAGTACTGTGACTGAATATTTTTTTTTTACTTACCTGTAGGTCACCGGACATGAATCCCATTGAAATGGTCTGGGCCCAGTTGAAGAGGTTCATCAGGTCTGATGTGAAACCAACAACTAAACAGGAACTTTTGGATGGGATAATGAAGTTTTGGAGAACAGTATTGACACGTGCCCAGTGTAACAATTATATTGATCATCTCCATAGAGTCTTACTAGTTGTCATCGAAAGAAACGGTCAAGCAACTGCTATGTAGCTTATACTGTACTGTATATAATTAGTAATGTGGAGGAGGGGTTTAACTTCCTCTTTTCAGTTTGTGATCCGGACTGCTAAGTACTGTACACTGTGTCCATACTGTATGTACAGTATTGTGGTTGTGCTTTTTGTCCCTACATTATACAGTATTCTCCTAATTTATTTTATAAGCTCTTTGTCTACAATAACTTTCCCTTACTGTACCTTATGTACTGTACTTCATACTTTTCCTCTTTTCCTTACACCTACTTTTACTGTACATTGACCCCTGTTCCAAGGCACACATTGGCATCGTCACAGATTGTGCTGCAGCTGCCACTTTCTGCTACTGCGCTTGATGTTGCCGTTTGTAATGCAGATGTTTCAAGTTTTCATGTTCCTGTAGTTCATATACAGTACAGTAGTAGTGGCTGCTTCAACATCCACATCCATAGTTGCAGACATACAGTACTGTACAGTAGTGGGTGCACCGTGATTTGAGAGACAGGCTTCTACTGTACATCTACTGTATGGTTGGAGCGGTGGTCCCTTCGACATCAGGATAAGGTGAGATTTTTGGTAATGTTAGTGCTCTGTTATCGTATTCAGACAGCTGGTGTTCACCTCCATCTGGGGCACCCAAATACTGTCTTGTTTCATGTATTTTTTTTTTTTATCATTATATTATGGGCTGTGGGCCTAGGGGCACTGCTTACAGTATTTCACCACCAGGCTTAATTATAATACAAATTAGTTATTAATAAAATTGTTAGTCTGGTTAGTTAGGGCATATATTAATGTGGAGAAGTGGATTAGTGTGACACTGTTAGAGCAGGGAAGGGCCCTGCACAGCGGATTCTCTCTCCTACAGTACAGGGTGTGTGGGATCAAGGAGGATGAAGAACAAGAGCATCTCCAGTGAGAACCTGTGTGTCTGTCTTTTACTGTCTGTTTGTCTCTGCCTATCCTCCTTTCTTCAAGGCGTACAGTGGACCTTGCACTCTGATGCACGGTAGAGTCTGCACCTGGTATAGGTGAAACTCTGCATCTGAGGCCAAAAGTGGCAGTGATGATTTTAACTTAAAAGCCAACTCTTTTTGTGTAGTCCTCAGTCCAGTAGGGCGTATCGGTCGGCATTGAGGAAGGACTGTTCTCACGTCATCTCTTTCCTCCTGCTGTAGGTACTGTACAGTAGTCATGTCAGTGTCCAGCTTGGAACTCCAGGACATGCCAGCGGCAGAAGAAAGAAGCGTGTGACAGTAGAGGACTACAGGGGTGGAAAGCTAAAGAAGTTCCCCCCCCCTCTGTAAAGCATGTTACTGTAGGTTAAATAAAAATTGTCATTAATTTATACAATTGGTGTTTGTACTGTATGTAATTCAGTCTTTAAGTGCGCCTGAGACCCAACACGTGCATCTGTCATTAAAAAGGTACAAAAAGTCAATAACACACAGATGCAGGGGTGTATCGTCCTATTTGCCAGGATTTCACTCACCAGAGGCGCGCCGGCCAATGGGGGTTGCCGCCCACAGTCAGATGGGGGTTGCCGCCCACAGTTAGAAGGCTGGACTAAGCCTTGGCTGGGTGCCCTATCTTTAGAAGTGTCCTATTTTAAAAGTGTCAACTTCTTTTTAAATCGATTAATTGGCGTTATATCAGCGTTATACAGCAGTGAAACAGAAGGAAACCCACCAAACTACAAACAACAACCTAATTAATTGGACAAAGTGGAATGAACAATTGTGAGTTCACAGTCTCCATACTACTAACTCCTGTGGACACATAACCAGGACTTTCATTATTGAACTCCCTGTCTGGTGGCTGCATAAACCTGGTGCCTCCCTTGCTACTATTGCTGCTGGCTCTGTGCTTTACATATAATCCTAATGCATACTTATCTGTGTTATGTCAGTTTTCCTCTATAATAATGTACTTTTACCTTAGCTCTTTTTCTAAGTCTTATATCTAGCTCCTACCACTGTATATTTTACTATTTAATTTCTGCTCCCACCAAATCTCCACTTTTTTATACTCAATAATAAACTTTTGCAGTACGGACTCTTTTCCCACACTGCACTATTACTTGCGTTTCTGGAAATCTGCTCTCTCTTACATTCTGTCTTCATTCCTACTTTTAACTTTTCTTCCCCTATTTACATCATCCTTACTATTACCATGTTTTCTTCAAATCCCACCTTCACTCAGTGTCTACCTAATCTTTTGTTCTGTCCCTTGCTTCCATCTTTATCCTTTCCCCCTTGTCTCTTCCATTTCCTCTTCCCCTTATCTCCTCTCCTCTGTTTACCTTCCTCCCCATCTTCTCCCATTACTCCACTTTCATTCTCTTATACTCCACAGGGGTCCTACAACCTCACTGCTAATCCCTCCTCCCACTCCCCTCTCCATGTCACTTTACCCCACATCCATCCACACATCATTAATTTCCCTTCCTGCCCACCTTCTACTGGCTCCCCTTCTAGCACTGGAGTCCGCACCATCGCTACACTCTATTCAGCTCGGTCCCCCAAATTAATCTCACCCCCACGCTATAGCAACCCTGATAATCTCATTCAAATCTCTCCAACAAACTCTGTCCCTCTATCCTGTGCCCTCTGGAATGCCAGGTCAGTCTGTAATAAACTGGTCCCAACCCATGACCTTTTCATCTCCAACTCCCTGAATCTCCTAGCTATTACTGAAACCTGGATTTCACCCTCTGACACCACTTCTCCTGCAGCTCTCTCCTCTGGGGGCCTCACCTTTTCCCACACCCCACGACCTGGGGGTCACCATGGTGGTGGTGTTGGGGTCCTTCTATCCCCTGGTTACTCATACCAACCCATTCCCTCTGAACCATCCCTCACATTCTCTTCATTTGAAGTCCATGCTATACGCCTCTTCCACCCAGTACACCTCCAAGTAGCTGTCATTTACCGTCCCCCTGGCCTTCCCTCCAAGTTCCTTGACAACTTTGCTTCCTGGCTCCCTCACTTTCTCTCTTCAGACCTTCCCTCCATTATCCTAGGTGACTTCAATATTCCAATTGATATCCCCACAGAATCCTCTGCCTCCAAACTCCTCTCCCTCACATCGTCACTTGGTCTCTCCCAATGGACCTCCTCACCCTCCCATGTGAGTGGCCATGTGCTTGTTCTGGTATTCACACACCGTTGTGATATTTCTGACCACCTCAATTCCCCATTCCCTCTATCTGACCATCACCTTCTCTCTTTTAACCTCACTCTCTCCTTCCCCTCCTCTGCCTCCAAAAGCCTCCATTACTAAGCGTAACATTGACACTATCGACACAGGTTCCTTTTCTTCCCTGCTTGACTCACTTCTCTCCCCTATCCTCTCTCTCTCCTGCCCTGAACAAGCCGCCTCCCTATACAATGCCTCCCTTACTTCTGCTCTGGACTCTGTTGCCCCAGCGATCACTATTCACACTCGCAGATCTACTCCTCAACCCTGGCATTCCAAATGCACTAGATACCTGCAAAAGTGTTCTTGAACTGCCGAGCGACAGTGGAGAAGATCACGCTCTAAGGCAGATTTTCTCCATTTCAAATTTATGCTCTCATCCTATAGTGCTGCGCTCTCCCTCTCTAAACAGTCATACTTTAAGAACCTCATCTCCTCTCAGTCCTCTAATCCCCAGCGTCTCTTCACTACTTTCAAATCCCTCCTTCGCCCACCCCCTCCTCGTCTCCCCTCCTTGCTCACTGCCCTTGACTTTGCTACCTACTTTACATCTAAAATTGATTCCATACGTCAGGACATCATATCCAATCAGTCCCCCAGCTCTCCACCTCCTCCTTTCCCTAGTCACCCCTCCCCATCAACTTTACCAACTCTAACATCCTTCTCCCCTGTATCTGGAGAGGAAGTCGTGGCCCTCATCCGGTCCTCCCCCCCTTCCACCTCCCCCCTTGATCCCATCCCCTCCTGCCTCCTCCGCTTCCTCTCTCTCTCAGTCTGCTCCCATCTTGCCCACCTCATTAACCTCTCCCTCTCATCAGGCACTGTTCCTTCTGCATTCAAACATGCCCTTGTCTCCCCCATTCTTAAAAAACCTACCCTTGATCCTAACCTTCTTTCTAACTACCGTCCCATCTCTCTCCTCCCCTTTGCCTCCAAACTCCTTGAGCGGATTGTCTACAACCGCCTTACCACTTTTCTTTCCTCCCACTTCCTCCTTGACCCTTTTCAATCTGGCTTCCGTTCTCTCCACTCCACTGAAACTGCCCTCACAAAAGTCAGCAATGACCTCCTTGCTGCCAAATCCCAAGGCCACTACTCTCTTCCCATTCTCCTTGATCTCTCTGCTGCTTTTGACACTGTGGACCACCCTCTCCTGCTGAATATCCTTCACTCCCTTGGTCTATGTGAAACTGCCCTCTCCTGGCTGTCATCCTACCTCTCTGACCGATCTTTTTCAGTTTCCTCTCATGACTCCTCTTCCCCTCCACAGCCTCTTACAGTAGGTGTTCCCCAAGGTTATGTTCTTGGTCCTCTCCTATTCTCCCTCTATACTTCCTCTCTAGGTGAACTCATCAGCTCTTTTGACCTCCATTATCATCTCTATGCTGATGATACTCAAATCTACCTTTCCTCCCCTGATCTCTCCCCCTCTCTTCTGACTCGTATCTCCAACTGTCTCTCTGCTGTCTCTTCCTGGATGTCCCAGCGATTTCTTAAACTTAATATGTCTAAGACAGAGCTAATCATCTTCCCACCCTCCCACATCACCTCACTTCCCACTATTTCTTTATCAATTGATGGAATAACTATCTCATCTAGTCCCAAGGTGCGCTGTCTTGGAGTTATCCTGGACTCATCCCTCTCCTTCAAACCACATATCCAGAACCTTTCACAGTCCTGTCATTTCCATCTCAAAAATATTTCTAAGATCAGACCCTATCTCACCCAGGATGCTACTAAAACCCTCATACACTCACTGGTCATCTCCAGATTGGACTATTGTAACCTCCTCCTATCTGGCCTCCCCAAATCCCATCTCTCTCCTCTCCAGTCTGTCCTCAATGCTGCTGCATGGCTTATCTTCCTCTCCAAACATTCTGTATCTGCCTCCCCTCTCCTACAAGCCCTACACTGGCTCCCCTTCCCTTTCAGAGTCCAATTTAAGGTTCTCATGCTCGCTCACAAAGCCCTCACCCAATCTTCTCCCATATACATCTCTGATCTCATCTCCCTTCACGCTCCTCTCCGCCCTCTTCGCTCAACTAATGCACGCCGCCTTTCATGCCAGCTGATTACTTCCTCCCACTCCCGCCTCCAAGATTTTGCCCGCACTGCTCCCCACCTCTGGAACTCTCTCCCACTCCGCATCAGACTCTCCACCTGTTTGCAATCCTTCAAACGGGCTCTCAAGACCCACTACTTCATCAAAGCCTTCCAGCTATCATTCTAACTCCTTGCTACATGCTCATTCGTCCCCATCTACCCCATCTGTGTCAACCCAGTTTGTCTTCCCCCACCTTTTTAGAATGTAAGCTCTCACGAGCAGGGCCATCTACCCTCTTGTGCTTCTCCTTACTATAGTGTCATTTACTTCTTACTCACCACTAGGGCACCTAACACTTGGTTGCTTATGCTCTGTTGCTTATCTGGGTGATATGGTCACTAATGTAGCAATATATATTATCCATGTCCTGTATTGTATTGTTCTGTAAGTCACTTTGTTTTGTACTTTGTAAGGCGCTGCGGAACACTTGTGGTGCCATATAAATAAATGCTAATAATAATAATATACTGTACAGTATCCCTGTTGCCCATCACAGTGATTTCACAGCTGCCCGGCACTTACAGTAGAATACAGTACAGTAGACATACAGTACTGTATACACTGAGGGACGTTTTCAATTTAGGGGTGGTCTATTTACTTTTTTTAGCCGGTCTGGTATTTTCACTCCAAGGGGGTCTATTTACTGTACTAAGCAGTGTTAGACAGTGAGAAGTGATAAAAAAGTGATAAGGTGTCAGTCAATCAGCTCCCAACTGTCATTTTTCAAACACAGCCTGTGAGATGACAGTTGGGAGAACATTGGTTGGCACTTTTTCACCCATTGGAGCAAAAACACGGGATTGGCTAAAAAAAGTTTCGGAGATTACGTCATTTTGTCAGGCGTAAAATTATCGCTGTATTCAATTTGAAAGCTTTTCTGCCTACTGTAGGCGGGAAGTTAATGCAATGTACAGTAAGACAGTATGTAAAAAAGTTTCGCCTACTGTATGAATAGCAGGCGGAAAAATTTGGTGAATTGGGGTGCAATGTTGCAGGAAGCCTTCAACGTCCCCTAAAGGTACTGTAAACTGCGTAACTTTTTTTAAAAAAAAGTCAGAACACACTAAAAATTCACTTTCATTTTGGGGGGCGGAAGAAAAAAAATTGGGGGGAAAAAGTGAAACTTGTAGGGGTAAATTTACTAAGATGGGAGTTCTATTTAAGAAGTTACTGTACTGTATGTTGCCCATAGCATCCAATTAGATTCTACTGTACTTAGCATTTATCTACAGTAGCACCTTCTAGAAGATACTGTACAGTAATACCTGGAATCAGATTGGTTGCTATGGGCAACATCACTTCTTAATAGCACTACCATCTTAGTACATATACCCCCTAATATATAAAATGTACTGAGTTTAGTAAAAAAAAAAAAAAGCGCTAAATGGGTATACAGTAGATCTGGGCATGTGCCTGAGATACGATGACGTACAGTATTGTAGGAAACACTCAAGCCAGGTGCAAACTTGGTATTGCAGGCGGCTGTAATGTAATGGTAAATAATCAAACCAATACATTACGCTGCCTGTACAACCCTTTTGCAGATTCGAAGCTTGAAAGGTTACAGTTTTTATTTTTTATTACCAAGGTTAGACTTTTTTGTCAAAGTACTGTGGCATAGAAATACCAGAATTTCTGGATAATTTATTAGTGAAGATTTAAAACAAAATAAAATTACCGTATACAGTATGTACTTTAAAGGTCTCGAACCAGCGGGACAAGAAAATGGTAGATGCAGTAGGGCTAGGCATTAGCCCCCTAGACTACTGCATCTACTGTACAGTGGTTCCTAGAGTCAGGGAATCACTACAATGTCTACCGTATTGTACTTACAACTATAGTTGTACTGTAAGTACCGTATAATACAGACAACTGGGCATGCGCAGTGCTATGAGACTCAATACGCCACAGTGTAGCGCGCATCTAGCAATGCAGTATACTGTATGGCGTACCGTATGGAGCAACAAACTACAGTACTGTAGCTGGGCACATCTACAGTACAATAGATTGATTTTTGTAAGGGTTGGATAACAAGACTGAACTACAGTACTATAGTGAACATTAAAAAAATAAATTAAATTATCAAGGTCTCGAACATAAGGAGAGAAGTGTAAGCAAGACGGATCACCTAAGCCCTTGCTCACAAGTCCCTCCTAGTCCTCTACAGTACTTTATGTGACATCTACAGTACCATACGATGAAGTACAGTACTCAGGCGTCTGTAGCGTAGAGGTAAGAAATCAAACTTCTACATTGCAGACGTTTGTACAACCCGGGTTCGAAACCAGGAAGCTTAATAATGAAGCTTTTCATTATTATTAGACAGTCATGGTTACACTTTTTATTTTTAATATTATTATTACACAGTCAGTGTAATAATAATAACACACTTTCACTGTGTGTGAATCATGATCCAGTACTGTACAGTATGATATTCCATACTGTATGCCATGGTGTACAGTACATAGCCATAGCGCTACAAGGGTATGGCTATGGCGCAGCACCACTGGCAATGCATTGCAACCCCGCCACTGGGCACGCGCCAGAGATCCTATTTGTACCGTAAACCATCAGAACTGGCTATAAGTTACCACAACGCAAACTGTGCTGACATTGACGCAATTTTGCGGTTTAAACACGGAGTCAGTTTGTACTATAGAGGCCCCTCTCTTATACACAGTCAACTATCAGTTACTAAACATATTAAATTACTAAAGTTTCCATGTCTAGGACAGCATTTTCATTGACGCAAGTTTGTGCTCTGCATCTGCCCTACAAACTGCTGTTAGTCCACTACTGTAGCACCTTATGTAGTAATGAATTTACTATTGTGTATACTGTGTGGTAAGTCTCGGATAGTGCAGAATGGCACTAGTGTGAAAATTCAACAGTACTGTTAGCAATACAGACAACTGGGCATGCGCCATAAAATAGCGCTACTTAATGTATGGCTTGGCTCCACTGGACATGGGGCACACATTCCATTGTGATTAAAACCCGACCACTGGGCACGCGCAGACATTGACGCAATTTTGCGGTTTAAACGCAGAGTCAGTTTGATATACAGAAACCAGTCTCTTTAACAGGGCCCATTGCCACTTGATGCTCATAATAAATCACAATAATGTCCACGTTCATGTCAGCGCCGGCATTGATGCAAGTTTGCGTTCTAAGGTACAGTACTGTATGTACAATAATAAAAATCCTAGTTTCGCTGTTTGACTCCCGAAGCACTGGGCAGACATGCGCTCCACATGTACTGTATTGAATACTGAATATTTTAAGTGAAGATTTTAAAAATAAATTAAAAAAAGATACTGTATTTTCAAGGTCTCGAACCCACGGAACAAGAAGAGGGGAGAAGCAGTGAGACTAGGCATTAGAACGCTAGGCCACACGCTTCACCCATTACTAGAGTTCTGTAGTTTGTAAAGTCTAATGTCTAAGCTTCTGTCAAACAATCATAGGCCGGTGATACAGAACATACCGTACGGTACATTACAAAGTGACACCTGGTGGGCAAAATGTTGTATTACACGTAATGAAATCACACGCATGCGCTATGTAGTTTAGGAAAAGTGACACCTGGTGGGCAAAATGTTGTATTACACGTAATGAAATCAGACGCATGCGCTATGTAGTTTAGGAAAAGTGACATCTGGTGGGCAAAATGTTGTATTACACGTAATGACTTTTTTCACTACTAAACTTTCTTTGTGGCGCGACTCATGGCGTGGTGTGTGGCGTGCCATGTGTGGCGTGAGAGATAGCGCTGTGATGCCACGTTATAGCTGGGCACATCAGTAGCAGCGCTGCCGGTCTGCATCCCATTCGTACAATAACTGTTCCGAATGGAAATGCAGATGCGAACGGTGTAGTGCCCACGAGGGAAGTGGTAATACATTGTCCTTGGACAAGAGCAGAACTAAATTCCATCACAAATGATTTCCCCGATCCCAAAAAGGAACTAGCCAAATGTCAAAGATTTTTGAGGAATTTGGGTAGTTCTCCTGAGCCAACTAATAAAGATTGGCAGGTGGTGTTAAGGGCCTGTCTACCACGCATTACCGACGTGACAAAATTTATCACGGATTGTGTATTGGATGGTGACGCTCCCTTAACAGACCAAGTAAACCAAGATAACATTTCCCGCATTGTAACTCAATTGGGTATATATTTTCCGGTAGTAGTTAACTGGAACAAAATTTTCAAAAGGAGAGTGAATCTGCAGAAGAGTATTGCCACCGGGCTCTGCAGGCTATCACCCAGTACACTGGGATAGAAGATATTAAAGATAGCACTCGCCACAGGGGGAATGATAGTCACGGTACTCATGGATGGTCTTAAAGAAAACTTAAAGACTCGGGTTCAGACCTCACAACCTGACTGGAGGGGAGTCACAATAGATACACTCATAGAATCTGCCATAGAACATGATAAGAACATCTCAAAGAAGAGAGATACCCTGAGCGAAAAACGAATGGCTGTCAGTATTCAAGCTCTGGAAGGAATGACGGTAACATCACAGCCAACAGACACACTTGCATCTACACACACACCTACACCTGAACAGTTACATGCCCACACTAATCCCACACAACAGCAAACACAGCTCTATTCTACTAAGCCTACACAACCGCAGGTGCCACACTACTCACAAACTTCATATCCCACACAATACCCTTATCCTCCATATCCCTACCATATCCACCACCTTTTCCCCCTGCTCAAACCTCACAACAACCCATGTCTTCATCTGATCCACGAACATGTTTTAATTGTAACCAGCCAGGACATTTAATTAAAAACTGCAGAGTAAAAAGGGTAGGACCCCCAAACCAGAGAGTACCTGGATATCCCCATAAGGGATATGCACAGAGAACAGCAAATGTCCAGCAGGCACCAGCTCCAATTGTGGCCGTTAATGCTTTATTGGAGAATGGTAGCCAACGCTAGGGTTTCAGGTCATACCTGTAGTCTACAGATAGTCAGGTTAATGGGAAGTACTAGGGAAAAAACGGTCATGATGGTTGATGTAGCTGGTACTGAATATCCTTTTCTTGTAGACACAGGGGCGACCAGGTCAATGATAAAATCTCCCGTTAATTTACAGGTGACGAACGAGACAGTACGAACAATGGGTGTAACAGGTAAAGTGGAACATTATCCTTTAACAAAGTCCACAGAGGTTACTATTGGGCCATTGCATACCAGGCATTCTTTTCTTTTGGCCGCTGCCGCTCCTACTAACCTGCTGGGCAGAGACTTGTTATGTAAGATGGGATGTGTTATATATTGCACCCCTGATGGTGTATTTTTAGAAGTCCCTGACAGAGTTGCGCATGAGGTGCGGGATATGTTGGACACTCCCCAAAGGATAATGTATCACTCTACCAGTTTAAATGAAAATCCATCCCAGATAGATCAAATGTTGTCCCAAATTCCAGATTCCCTTTGGACTAAGGATGGACAGGACACTGGATTAATGGCAAACGTAAGCCCTGTAATGGTAAATTTAAAAAGCGGTAGGCAAGCTCCAAAAATTCGCCAGTACCCATTTAAACAGGAGGTAGAATTAGGGGTTTTTCCAATAATTGAGCGACTATTGCAACAGGGAATTTTAGTCCGTACAGCTACTGTAGACAACAGTCCCATCTTTCCAGTGAAAAAGAGTGGTGGGAGGGGTTATAGGCTGGTACAAGACCTTAGAGGTGTAAATAAGGTCGTAGAAAGCCAATTCCCCGTAGTGCCAAATCCAGCTGTCATCCTGATGCAGATCCCACCAAATGCAACCCATTTCACTGTCATTGACATCTGTTCTGCTTTCTTCTCTGTGCCTCTCCACCCTGACTGTCAGTATCTATTCGCATTTGCATACAGAGGTGTGCAATATACATGGACACGGTTGCCCCAAGGTTTCATAGACAGCCCCAGTATCTTTTCCCAGGCATTGCACGACTGTTTTCAATCTTTTCAACCTGCCAATGGATCTGTTCTAATTCAATATGTGGATGATTTACTGCTGTGTTCTGATTCATTTGTGTCATGTTTGAATGATACTAAACTTTTGTTGCTTCATTTCTCGCATACAAGACACAAGGTGGCTAAGGACAAACTACAGCTGTGCCAATCCAGAGTAAAATATTTGGGACACTGCCTAACCCAGGGGTTAAGACATCTCACAAATGATAGAGTTCAGGCCATACAGAACATGACACTGCCGCAGAATCAACAGCAAATTCGTACCTTCTTGGGAATGTGTGGATACTGTAGAATGTGGATCCCAGATTTTTCTGTTTTGGTCTTGCCTTTACAGGACTTAATCTCTTCCTCAAAGCCCGATCGTGTCATACACACAGAGGAATCAGAGCAGGCTTTCCTTAATCTTAAGGATAGTCTGACAAAAGCACCTGCATTGGGAATACCTGATTATGAAAAACCTTTTGATTTGTATTGTACAGAAGCCGATAGTTGTGCTGCAGATGTCCTTACACAAAAACATGGTGATGCCAGTAGGCCCGTAGCATACTACAGTGCCCAATTGGACACTGTGGTGAGATCACTCCCCACCTGTTTGAGAAGTGTAGCAGCTACCGCTCTATTGGTGAGTAAAAGTGAGGACATAGTATTGGGTCATGATATGATTGTATACACTCCCCACGCTGTATCTGCTCTGCTGAACTCTGCTCAAACCAGACACGTCTCTTCGGCTAGGTTTACCAAATGGGAACTAGCTCTAATCGCACCTGCAAACATCACTGTTAAACGTTGCAGCATGCTGACTCCAGCAACGTATTTACCATATGTAGAACATGATGTACAAAGGGTGGAAGGAGATGAGATGCTGGCGGAGAGTTCAGCGGACATAATGATACGCACAATTGTATGGAATATCTGAATCAGACCTTTACTGCTAGACCTGACATACACGACACACCTTTAGAGAATGTAGATGTGACTTTTTACATGGATGGGAGTTGCCATAGATAAACAGAAACAGGTGAATTATGTACAGATTATGCTGTTGTAAATGACACAGACATCATGTCCTCCTCACTCAGCCCAGGTGGCAGAGTTAGTAGCACTAACTAGAGCGTGTGAACTGGCAGCAGGCAAATCTGCTAACATTTACACTGACTCGAGGTACGCGTTCGGGGTGGTGCACGATTTCGGGGCTCTATGGCGTCTGAGAAATTTTATAACAGCAGCAGGCACACCAGTTGCACATTCCTGACACATAAAACATCTTTTAGAAGCAATCCAACTGCCCAAAGTGGTGGCAGTAATCAAGTGTAAAGCCCATACATGTTAGGATGATCCGGTGTCACTGGGCAACAACAGAGCCGATGAAGCTGCAAAATGGACAGCAGGGTTAAAAATGTTTTCTCCCACTGAAAAAATTATGTCTTTCCAAACAATTGATATGCTGAAATTAATTGAGATGCAAAATTTGTGTTCAATTCAGGAAATGTCCATGTGGAAGTCCAAGGGATGTGGGCAAGAGTCCTCCGGGCTCTGGAGGGACAGACAAGGTAAGCCAGTAGCCCCCAAGTCATTTTACCCCAGTCTGGATGAGGCAGCACACGGTCTGACTCATCTGGGAAAGCAAGGTATGTGCAAATTGGTGAGAGCATACTGGTGTGCACTGGGTTTTTCTTCACAAGCAGAAAAGATAGCAATGTCTTGTCTGACCTGCTTGAGGAAGAACATAGGGAAAGCGATCCCTACCGAACCGTCCCACATTCCACCGACTGATGGACCTTTCCAGGTGATACAAATTGATTTCATCCAATTACCACCCTGCAGGAATCTTAAGTATGTATTAGTGTGCACTGATGTATTTTCTAATTGGGTTGAGGCATACACAGCAGGCCACTAATACTGCTGCATTTACTGCCAAGAAAATAGTTCAGGAATTTGTATGCAGGTACAGTTTCCCTAGAATCATCGAGAGTGACAGGGGTACTCATTTCACAGGTGATGTTTTTCAAAATATGTGTAAGCTGATGGGTATTAATAGCCGACTTCACAACCCCTACCGACCGCAAGCCAGTGCCAAGGTAGAGAGGATGAACGGGACTATTAAAAATAAGTTGAGTAAAATCATGGCAGAGACTGGACTAGGATGGCCAGAAGCGTTACCTTTGGTCCTACATAGTATAAGGACCACTCCTAGACTCCCTCTAAATCTGTCCCCATTTGAAATACTGTTCGGTAGACAACCTCATTTGATTATAAGTCCACAGGAAGACTTTAAGGGTAACAATGAGGTAACTGTAAAGTATCTTATATCAATGAGTAAGCAGTTAAAACAACAGCAGCAGAAACTGAAATTGTTGTCCAATGATATGCCTGAAACTAACTGTCATGATGTTGAACCAGGAGAATATGTTATGATCTGAAATTTCTTGCGTTCAGGTTGTTTGACTGATCGGTGGGAAGGTCCGTACCAGGTGCTGCTGACAAGTACTATATCTTTGAAGGTGGCTGAGAGAGATACCTGGGTCCATTCCACTCTCTGCAAAAAGGTCAACCAACCGGTGGAGAAACGAGTCGGAGACAAGGCTGATAGCGTGGACCTGTCGCTCGTGAGATTGTTCCGGGAGGATTGAAAAGGTCGTAGTGAGATACCTGAATTAAAAGAAATCTGCAGGTCTTGTTGTGGCAATGGACGGGCCTGCTGTATTCATTTTCATGTTTTCTTTTAGAGTGTTCACCATCCTGGTCGGTTCGGGAATGTCCGGTTTCTGTGAAGGGGGACCAATTGTGGAGAGGGGAGTTGATGGTATTGCTGATGGAGTGGAGTCAGAAGGAGTGCAATGCCAATCAGGGGAGTGTCTGACCAATCTTAGTATTGTTAAGAGAGCTGTTATTCCGGATACTCGGGGACGGTGTGGAGGTTTATCGTCTGAAGATTCCTGTATTTGTGAGCTTTGTGGGTCCTTAGTTGATGAGAATTGTATCCAACGGTGCCAGCCTAAATATAACCCGTACTGGGGTGGGTATCCTTTAGAGGATTATCATAGCATGGTAGGCAAAGTGTTAAATCAAACTGATTGCTGGGTGTGTTCACATGTGCCACAGGGACAGCATAATGTAGGGTTGGTGCCATTTCCGCTGAATATCACGGAAATTTTAGAATTACAGAAAGGGAAGCCATTGGATGGAAAATTCCTCTCATCCAAACCACCTCATTTCAAACTCTATCAATTCCAAGTAGATAGATCACTTTTGTGTTTAAACATAACCAACCCCAATAAACCCGGGAGTTGGGAAGTGACGGGGAATAATCAGATGATGACCTTCTCACAAAGAGCTGATAATGAGTCCATCAACCATGATCTGTTACGCTCAATTAAATCTAGTGGGAGACATTTTAGGTACCGGTATACATTGAGTTCCACCAAATAAATTATTGGTAAGGTGCCAGATGGTTATTGTGCTAAAATAATACAGCCAGAGACTTGCATGAACCAGATGGAAGACCCAGAAATAGGATTGTTTGCAAGGGAAATGTGCTTAATGATAATGATGCATACCATTCCTTATGTTCTCCCTGATAATGTATATTTTATATGTGGAAGAATAGCGTATAAGTGGCTCTCTCCGAGTTCCGAAGGTTTGCGTTACCTGGGAAGAGTAGTCCCAGAAGTTATGACCCTCACACATGTTAAAATGCTTGATATACATAAAAATACACCATCACCATATCTTCACACGCAATATGAACACAGAGGCAAACGAAATATGATACCTGGTGACGTGCATAAAGCCACTCAGTTAATTGGTGAGACAACTGGCTTTCAAGTTTTAGTTGCATTGGATCCCACCAGGATCGCTCGGGGTGCATAAAATTTTAGATATATTCAAGAACTTGCTAAATTAATAGATAATATCACCGAGATGTACGATGACACATTTAGGTATACAGGGAGAGAATTGTAAGCGTACAAGAAAGAACTGGTGCAACACAAGCTAGTGTTAAATTATTTAACTGCTGTTACTGGAGGGTATTGCGTAATGTTGGCCCCCCAATTTGGAGTAAAATGTTGCACCTATGTCACCAATGATACCAGTGACCCCAAGGAGGTGATAGACCAAAAGATGGATGAAATCCTGCAGCTAAAATGGGAATTTCGTAAGAACCATAATGCTTCAGTGGCTGAAGTAGGGGAGAAGATAGAAGGATGGGTTTCATGGCTGAACCCAGTGAAATGGTTCTCAGGTCTAGGGGAATGGGTCCAGCAAGTGATCGCCAGCATAGGCAAATTCTTATTCCTTATACTGATTGTCATCATAATAATTGGAATAGGTGTCCAGTGTGTTCCTATTGTGTTGAAGTGTGGAAAATGTAAAAATAGAGTAAAACAAAAGAACGAAATAATGATGGTGGTCAGTATGAATACCGAAGTAAATCCAGAACTGCATTACAACCCTGAACTAGGAAATACCATCATTTAATGTATTATATTTAGACCTGCATAGAATGTATTATTGAAATGTTATTTTTTTAAAACACCTCAGATAATGTAAAGTCTCAAATTCCCCTTCAAGACTGCCTTTATAGGACTGGTGTATCCCCACGCCTTTCACATGATCTTCCAAGATCCGTGGTGTGCATATAATAGTTTTATGTCCCCATTCAGAGACACATTATTGATGGATCAAGAACCACCTTGTGCCATCACATAATAACACTAAATTGTATATAAATGTAAGCCTAAATTATATTTTAAAATCAGATTGTGATAGCATGTTGTTCACTATCAAAGGGTGGACTGTCGAAGCTGGATAATTGGCTGAGACAAGATCAGTTTAAAATTGGATCGCAGCGATGCCATCTTGCGACTGGCCGCAAGACTCCATCTTGGAAATGAGATCGCAAGATGTCATTTTGTGAATGGCCACCCAAGCGCCATTTTAGATAAACTCACACTTTAGTACATGTGGCGATATTACTATTAACATCATGCGATTGCATCTTACACCATTTCTCATACACAAATTAATACGCACAATTGCGCTGTTAACTAGTCACATATTAGCGAATGCATAAGATATTAGCTTCATGCACACGCATCTTCCCCAAGTTAACTAGCGTCTTTACATCAAACCCCACATACTCACACATTACATATTCACATACAAGGTTCCATAAGCTTTAAGGTATAAGATTCAAGGATGCACATTTACTATAATTGCTATGAAATAAAGATTATTTTGTAACTAAGGTTTTATACGTGATAAGTAAGTCATGTTTGGTATTGTACTGATGCGTACTCTCTCAACAGTATTCCAGTAACATCGATGTAGAGATCGCAACAGGCATTCTCAACTTATGGACCGCAGAGACTTCAAGCAACAAAATGTACATTATATGACGAACTGTTAGGATTTACATGAGGCGGGAAACCAGAGACCACCAGTTGTTAGAGGCTAGACTGTGTCTATTTGAACCAACCTGTTAGATGCCTTGTAACATATGCCCTCTCCTTTAGGACCAATGGTATTAGCAACAAACTTCTCTATTATGTTGTCTATTTCTGGGGGGTATAAATATGTGTGCTCTGATCCTGGGTTTCTAGTCTTCGTGCTGAATGCTGATTGACGGGGGTTTCTTGCTGATGCCTACATCTGGTCCAGAAAGCGCTGTGTATGTATAACTGTACTTGGGTCTGTATAATTCCTTTGCGCTAAAATTGTACTTAAGATCATAGCGTGTAACTGACTGTACTTTTACTTGAATAATACTTTGTGCTTTGGAACCACAGGTTCTAGGTCTGGAGTCTTTATTTACTGTATGACTGTGTACGCAAAATAGCGTCATTCTTAGAGGTTTATAGGCAGGATATTAGAAGGTAAAGGCAGGGGTATATAGAGGTTCAAAGGCAGTATCATTAAAACATATAGAGGGTTGAGATCCAACGCCTCACAACCTCTTGCTTCAGGTGATGGCAGGACATGTTCAAGAGTGTTTACTGGCGCTCCAGTCTTCGGTACACAGTTGCTGAATGGCGAAAGTGGGCAAAAAATTTTCGGGCCACCCAAAGCGTCTCCTGCATGCCCCTGTCGTTTTTCAAAAAATTCTGCACCACCAAATTTATTGTGTGAACAAAACATGGCACGTGATGGAATTTGCCCAGATGTACTGCCCGCACAATATTGGTGGAATTGTCAGATATCACAAATCCCCATGAGGGTCTAAGTGGAGTAAGCCATTGGGCGATGATTTCCCTCAGTTTCTCTAAGAGGCGATGTGCCTCTTACTGAAACCGGTGATACACAGCATAGCCTGCCTTGGAACTAGCTGGCGTTTCTGAGATGCTGCTACTGGGGACGCTGCTGTCATTGCTGTGTAAGGCGATACATCTACCCAGTGGGCTGTCAGTCATATAGTCCTTAGTCTGCCCTGTTCCTCTAGTCCACATGTTCGTGGTTAAGTGGACATTGGGTACAACAGCATTTTTTAGGACACTGTCACTTTTTTTGATGTCTCTGTACATTTTCGGTATCGCCTGTATGTGAAGGTGAATCTAGATGGGATTTGGTACCGGGGACACACTACCTCCATCAATTGTCTAAACCCCACTGCACTAATGGCAGATACCGGATGCACGTCTAACATCGACATAGCTGTCAAGGCCTCAGTTATCCACTTTGCAATGACTGCTGTCATACTTCATCCTCCTTGCTAAGGACTGTTGGAAGGTCAATTGCTTAGTAAAAGAAGTAGTGGTGTTCCAGCTACCTCTCTGGGATGATTAACGACTCCCAGCAGCAACAACGGCAGCAGTAGGCATAGCAATGCAGGATCCTCCAGAGGAATCCCGGATAGGTGAGGAGTCAGTCATGCCACTGACATGGCCTGCAGGACTACTTCCAATCCTGACTGAGGAGGAAATTGATGAAGAGGGAGTTGACAATGTGATTTGCAGGATAAAGGGATTTAGGTGTCCCTGGACTGCTTATGGTCTTAGCCACAGTTTCTGAACTTGGCAGTAACTTTTTATGAACTCGCTGCAGGTGACGTATAAGGGAGGATGTTCCTAGGTGGTTAACGTCCATACCCCTACCTATTACACCTTTACATATGCAACATATGGCAAGACAGTAGTTGTCCGGATTTGGACTGAAATATTTCAGGGACCAAAGAGGTGGAATGTTTGGTCTTCTGCCCAGGCATGACCATGATGGGCTTTTTAATCACACAGACAACAACTGTCTCCCCCGGTGCCTGATTTAAACAAACCACATCACCATCAGAATCCTCCTCGTCAACTTCCTCCTCAGCACCAGCTACACCAATATCCTCATCCTGTTGTACTTCAACAGTGACAGCAACTGGATTGTTGGTGCTCCTTCCAGCACTTGCAGAGGGCGTGCAAATGGTGGAAGGAGCCACCTCTTCCATCCAGTGTTGAGAAGGTCAGGCATCGCAACCACCGCCACACTTGGTCTCTCCTTGAGGATTTGTTATATCTTCTTAGAACGCACAGTTCTTCACTGTGCTTTTGCCAGCTTAACTCATTTAATTTTTCTAGCAGGAGGAGGAGGGCTTCCATCGTCATGTGAAACTGAACCACTAGTCATGAACATAGGTAAGGATCTTAGCCATTCCTTGCCACTTCGTGTCGTAAATGGCATATTGGCAAGTTTATGTTTTTCCTCAGACGATTTAAATTTATTTTTTAAGATCATTTTACTGAACTTTGGCTTTTTGGATTTTACATGCCCTCTACTATGACATTGGGCATCGGCCTTGGCAGACGACGTTGATTGCATTTCATCGTTTATGTCATGACTAATGGGAGCAGCTTCAGCACTTAAGAAGGGCAGTGGCCTACACCACAGCACACAGGACAGCACCTGTAAAATTTATGAAGGGCAGTGGCCTACACCACAACACATAGGACAGCACCGGTAAATGTTTAAGAAGGGTAGCGGCCTACACCACAGCACCCAGGACAGCACCTGTAAAATTTAAAAAGGGCAGTGGCCTACACCACAACACCTGTAAAAGTTATTTGTATTTTATATTATTGGGCAGCCTAGCCCTGCACCACACAGGGTAACACCTGTAAAAATTATTTGTATTTTGGGCAGCGTAGCCCTGCAACACACAGGACAGCACCTGTAAAAATTATTTGTATTTTTGGGCAGCGTAGCCCAGCACCACGCAGGACAACACCTGTAAAAGTTATTTGTATTTTATATTTTTGGGCAGCATAGCCTGGCACCACACAGGACAACACCTGTAAAAATCAATTGTATTTTGGGTAGCGTAGCCCTGCACCACACAGGACAACACCTGTAAAAATTAATTGTATTTTGGGCAGCATAGCCCTGCACCATACAGGACAGCACCTGTAAAAATTAATTGCATTTTGGGTAGCGTAGCCCTGCACCACACAAGACAACACCTGTAAAAATTACTTGTATTTTGGGCAGCGTAGCCCTGCACCACACAGGACAGCACCTGTAAAACTTAATTGTATTTTTGGGCAGCATAGCCGAGCACCACGCAGGATAAGATCTGTAAAAGTTATTTGTATTTTGTATTTTTGGGCAGCATAGCCTGGCACCACACAGGACAACACCTGTAAAAATGTATTGTATTTTGGGCAGCATAGCCCTGCACCACACAGGACAGCACCTGTAAAAATTATTTATATTTTTGGGCAGCGTAGCCTGGCACCACACAGGACAGCACCTGTAAAAATTGAAGAAGGGCAGCGACCTACACCACAACACACAGGACAGCACCTGTAAAAATTTAAGAAGGGCAGCAGCCTACACCACAACATACAGGATAGCACCTGCAAAAATGATTTGTATTTTGGGCAGCGTAGCCCAGCACCACACAAAACAGCACTTGTAAAAATGTATTTGTATGAGTGTACCCCTACACCAGACAGGGCACCCCCTGTAAAAAATATATGTATGAGCGTACCCCTACAGCAGACAGGGCAGCCCCTGTAAAAAATATTTGTAAGAGCATACCCCTACAGCAGACAGAGCAACCCCTGCAAAAAATATTTGTAAGATCGTACCCCTACAGAAGAAAGGGCATCCCCTGTAAAAAATATTTGTATGAGTGTACCCCTACAGCAGACAGGGCACCCCCTGTAAAAAATATTTGTAAGAGCGTACCCCTACAGCAGACAGGGCAGCCCCTGTAAAAAATATTTGTAAGAGCGTACCCCTACAGCAGACAGGGCAACCCCTGTAAAAATTATTTGTATGAGCGTACTGCTACAGCAGACAGGGTACCCCATGCAAAAAATATTTGTAAGCATGTACCCCTACAGCAGACAGGGCAGCCCCTGTAAAAAATATTACATATACGCCTATGCTGGGGCTAAGGTGTTGAAGGAGAGGGCCCAGCAAAGGAGGAGAGCATGCTGGACCAAGGAGTGGCTGCTGCAAAGGGATACTCGCTGTCACATGTCTCTGTTGATGGAGATTCGGGAGAACAATCCAGACGACTATCACAACTTCCTGCGCATGGATGACGACACATTCCAGGAGTTGCGTCTGGTGACCCTCTATATCCGGAGGTAGGATACTAAGCTGGGGAGGGCAATCCCTGCTGAGGAGAGGCTGATGGCTACCTTGAGGTACCTAGCTACAGGAAGGTCACTGGAAGACCTGAAGTTTGGGACTCTCATATCCCCTCAGGCTTTGGGCGTCATCATCCCGGAGACCTGCAAGGCTATTGTCAAAGTGCTGCAGTACCAGTTTTGTAAGGTAACAAAACACACTATACATTTATTTCTTGTGAAAGAAATATATATTTTTTTTAAATGTAGAAAGTACTGTATAAACACTTTAAAACAGTGTAAAATGTGCTGCCAATATGGCTGCGAGTAATAAAACTGTTTTTGACAACAGTATAGCATTTGAATTCCAATCATGGAATAAATAACTTTGAATATATATTTTTTTTTTGTCTCCTATATGCATTTATAATGTAATACTGCATTATCACCAAATTTTATCAGTTCCAATAGCTAGGCTGCTCTATAGTATATGGTGGTACAAATTGTGGCCCCGGCTTCCAACAATCTGTCCTTGAGCCATGTGTTTAGTGACCGTGTCCATATTCAGTGTTGTCACCACCGTATACCATAGAGTAGCTATTGGGAGAGATAAAATTTGGTGATACTGCAGGCCACAACAACAATAAAACTTTAGAGGTTGTATAACCCCAGAATATCCTCCTATGCTTCTAAAAGGGCACCTTATATAGCCTGGCTTGCGGTGGTTGGGTTAGTGGGTGGGGGGAGTAGGCTATGACTGAGATTGAGGAATCACAGAGGCAGTTGGGGCAGTTGGGCAGGGCAGAGGGACACCAATATAGGTAGATAGATATAAATTATTATGCTACGCCCTGATGAGCAACTCATATACCAGATGCTGGAATTCTGTTTGCCACATGGTGCTATTTATATAAGAGGTGAAGTGATCTAGGTGGTCTGGGTGCCTTTTGAAAATCTCTTCTGCCTGCCGCAGAAAATGATCTGCTGGTTCTGTGCTTTTATGCTTTTTTCCTGGGCGCTTTCTCTTTCACCGGGAAGGTGCGCAAGGTGCTGGGGGTGGTGCGGTTGGTGGTGGGCATGGGGAAATCGGCACATCCCCCTCACTGTCACAAATGATGCTAAAATCAGGCGTACCCGCCAATTCCAGTTCTTGGGTAAGAGTCTGTATTGATTTTAAAAAAAAATTATGTTCATGTTTTAACCAATTTTTACATTTGGTTTTCTAGTTTCCAACAACAGTTGATGAGTCGAAAACCGTCGCTGAAGACTTTGAATGGCATTGGAATTTCCCTAGCTGCATGGGAGCCATCGATGGGAAACATATCCGCATCACCCCACCTGCCAACAGTGGATCATACTATTAGAATTACAAGGGGTACTTCAGCATTGTTCTCATGGTGGTGGCGAATGCCAATTACGACTTTGGCTTTGTGGATGTTGGCAAGAATGGCCGTGCTTCAGATGCTGGGTCCTTCAAACAGACTGCATTCTACCAGAGGCTCACCTCCAAGGACCCTCAACTTGCCGTCAGTGAAGCAGATGAAGCACGGCCTAAACTACGTTTTTGTGGCTGACGAGGCTTTCGAGTTACACGAAAATGTGCTGAAGCCATATGCTCAAAGGGGCTTGACCAGAAAAAAATGCATCTACAGTACAACTATCGGCTTTCTAGGGTATGCCGTATTGTGGAAAATGCCTTTGGAGTTCTGGGCAAATGGTTCTGTTTTTTCACACCCCACATAAAGCTGCGTGTGGACAAGATAGACTGGGTCGTGTTGGCCTGCTGCGTCCTGCATAACTTTCTACGGCGCAAAACAACCCAACAAAAGGCATCAGGCACAGCTATGCCAGAAGACCCAGAACATCCGGATGAGATTGCCCAGTTTTCATCAGTAGCAGCAGCTCCAATGCAAACCACAGGGACTGCACGGGCGAAACAGGTGAGGGAGGCCTATTTTAATTGACTGGGTGCAGTGCCATGGCAGGAGGACTGTCTGAGATAACTGACATTTAAGTGGACATTTGTGGAACATTAAAAAGGAGTATTTCAAATAAAATAAAGAAATGGGCCTGATTCAGAGCCGGACGCTCTGACAGAGCGCTCACTCTGAATCAGGGCTAGCCCTCTGGTTTGTTTGAGCGGCCTCATGGCCGCTCGCATAGCTGTGGGTGGCCCACAGCTAAGACCATCGCGACCATCGGGCTTGCGACGGTCTCGTTGCCGGTCTCGTTGCCGCAAGCCCAAGAGTGCTTGCGATGTCTTGTGATGTCAGTGGGGTCGGCCCCAGACGGTAGGTGTTCCCATGGGAATGCCTCCGTCTGGGCAGCCACGGCCCTGCCCAACAGCACTCGCGACCGGGTCTGAATCAGGCCCTGTGTCTCTACTTACCAAACCTGCCTCGGACGGTCCACTGTGAACTTCACCTACCTCCTCTTCTCTCTCTTGCTCCGCCATAAGGACAAGAGACTGAAGCTGTGGTTCTTGGTCCATGATAAAGGAAATAAGAGGATAGTACCAAAGCGTGGGCCGATACACGTCATCAGCGGACCCTCCTGAATGTTTCAACTCCTCCACTTTCTTCCGTTGTTTGTACAGAGATTTTGGATTTGATTTCTCACCCATTTCACGGATGCATCACTACAGTATTGACTGCTATATTCCACCAATTCCTCCAATGACAATAGTTTTTTGGAGTTATTGGAATAGTCGCAACCCCTTTTTATTAAAAAGACTGACAAAAATGGTAATAGATTAGTGTCAGTACATTTTCAAATGGCATTTCTTATGGTATTTTCCAGGAAGTTATGACACGAGCAACTGTACTGATATTTAAAATGAAGATTAAATTATTGTTCTCTTCAAAAGTATGAAGGGTCCTTCCCGCAGGTATATTAGTTATTTACAGTACAAGAGCAAGTCAAACATTTGAGTCAGCAGCTTTTAGAATTCAGTTTTATATTGTTGGCTCTATTTGTCATTTGATAAAATCCTCACTCCAGCAGCAATTGATTGACCCTAGTACTGTGACTTTGTGGCTTGTATGTAATATATCAGTGCATTTTAACAAAAATTAAACTAGTAAAATGCTATTAGATGACATTACTGACTGAAAATATTATGTAATTATGTACTTTACATGTTTTTTGCTGATCCAACATTTTGTACCAGTATTCCTGACACTATGAAAAATGTAATGTGGAAAATAAGATAAAAATCAGTGCCAATCTGCTAGCACATTGTCAGTGCTGACCCGCTCAGTGTTAATAACGTAGGATCCATACTATTTATTAAAGGAGTTTTATCATCAAAATCATAAAGGGTAAAATACACTACAGGTGGCTAATGGCAAATGAAATTATTTTAGAATTTGATGTCACTATGTTTTCTATGTATTTCTAAACATAATGGAAGTGCCATAACAGGGCTTAACTGCGCCCTGTGCCGTCCTTGCCCGAGGATAAAACTTGTTACATATGACAATTATGTTCCTGCCAATCAGCTCCCAACTGTTCTCTGTTTGAGAAATGACAGTTGGGAGCTGATTGGCTGCAGCACCATTTACCATGCACAACAAGTTTTATCATTCGTTGTGAGTGATAAACCTCGTTGATAAATCAGGCCCCGATTTATCAACTTTGCAGAATCCCTTTAGCGCTCGCTAAAGGGGTTATGCCAGGTTTATAGATTTAACAAACAGCAGTGTTTTAAGCTTACTGCTGTTTTTTCCAAGCATCGCTCTCGCTATCTTTTAGCAATGCGGGCCCCATTGCCTGCAATAGAGACTCGGACATGCCTTTACGGGTTCAGTAAAGCCTTCCAGGCACTGCTGGGTCCCCGTGCCATGCACATGCGCAGACGGACCATCATGCATGCGCATAACACCGGAGCCCCGTCAGCAGCCCAACGGAGGATGAGGACTTCGACCAGGGCTGGATTAATGGGGGGGGTGACAGGGGCGATCGTCCCTGGGCCCCCACATGTTAAGGGCCCCCCCACACCCATCGCGGTTAAAGTGGACCGGAGGAGACGGAACCAGTTCCGCCTCCTCCGGCCAACCTAACCCTGGCGCCGCAGGGAGGCTCCATTTACCAGACGCCCGCTGTAACCAGTGGGTGCCCGACACCCTCCCCGCAGCGGCAGCCAGAGTCAGAGGCTTGAGCTCACACGAGCTCCAGCTTCCGGCTCACGCAGTGCACTATAGCAGAGACGTCATGACACATGAGCTCCAGCCTCCTGGCTCACACAGTGCACTATGGTAGAGACGTAATTTTTTTTTTTTTTTTTTTAGTGCAAGCGACCTACTGGAGGCATTACTGGCGGGGGGCATTACTACAGGGAACATTACTCAGGGGGGAGCATTACTACTGGGGCATTACTCGGGGAGGGGGAGGCATTACTACTGGGGGCATTACTGGGGGGGATTACTACTGGGGGCATTACTCGGGGGGAGACATTACTCGGAGGGGGAGGCATTAATACTGGGGGTATTAATCAGGGGGCATTACTATTGGGGCTCTACTAGAGAGGGAGCATTAGTATTGGGGGGACTAATAGAGGGGCATACTGGGGGCATTTCTACAGAGGGCTCTACTAAAGGGAGAATGACTACAGGGGGCATTACTATTGGGGGCACAACTACATGGGTATTACTACTGGAGGATTTATACAGGGGGCATTACTACTAGGGCATTACTATTGGGCACACGCCCATTTACTACTGGGGGGCATTACTATTTGGGTCACAACTACAGGGGTATTACTACTGGGGGCATTTATACAGAGGACATTACTAGAGGGGGCACTACTAATGGGAGTATTGCATAGGGGGCACTGCATAAAGGGCACTACTCCTGGGTGCACTGCATACGGGGCACTACCACTGTGGGCACTGACACTACTGGGGGCTCTGCATAAGGTCCCCATTGCGCATACCCCCAGTTTGTCACATTTAATAGGGGCCCCCACATATTTGTTGCCCAGGGGCCCCCATAGACCTTAATCCGGCCCTGACTTTGACCTGGACTTCGCGGGACCTCCCCAGAGGGGTAAGTATTGTTAAATACCAGTACATTTTTAATTTGTATCACAGTGATACTAAAAAATTTCAATTGTGTTTAATATTGTTGATAAATGGGGGCCGTAGGGGTCTATTTACTAAGCTTTGTTAGGAGATAAAGTGAACGGAGGTAAGGTACCAGCCAATCGGCTCCCAACTGCCATGTCACAGGCTGTGTTTGAAATATGGCAGTTAGGAGCTGATTGGCTGGTACCTTATCTCCGTTTACTTTATCTCTTAACAAAGCTTAGTAAATAGACCCCTTAGTCTGCTGGCAGCTCCTTTTATTCCTCTCTGTCCCTGCCCTTCTTTCCCTGACAGAAACTCAATCACTCCCAGCTATATCACTCAAAGTACCACATAAACATATATGTAATACATGAAATATGCAAGCATGCACATAAATTACCTCATACATAAGGCGATTAAAATAAATACATATATCATGAGTTACATTACACACTTTTTAACAATATTTATCACATGAGTTTTTGTTTACAGGTTCATACAAATATTTTTACCTCATACATTGTACATACAATAGGAGGCATGATGAATGCCTCCAATACTTGGATGGAACTCGAGTTCAATCCCTAATCACTGGGATATTTTTATAAACCTTCTATCGGATGAGGTGTGTCATGTGTGCAAACCACTTACCCATACTAAAATGAATAAAGACACTGAAACGTAGATTTGGCAGATAACTTGATGGCGATCTACTGGAGCAATAATTATTTATTATTTATTTATTATTTATTTAAGAATGTATGGTGGCAAAGAAAGGATGGCCAGAAATCAACCAATTCTGCAATGCCCACACACAAACAACAGGCATAGCAGATGTATATCGCCCCACAGTGCATAAACATAACAATATAAACCATATTAGCAACAAAAGGTATCACTCACCCTCTACCTTGACTACCCACAAGTTTGGGTGATGATACTGCCCCCCATTGGATTGGTACAGCCAACTGCCAGTCAATGAAGGGAGCACACCTCAACTAAATAATTGCACCTGGACTGATGACCTGCCGTTCTTTCCTACCACAGCAAGGTTCTGCTTATAGAACCGCCGCACCGCCACCATACAAAGTACTACCCCAATAACACCAACTCCCTAAATAGATCCTCAACAAACAATGACAAACCCTGCTCTGTTAAATGGACCCCGTCAGCCCTATACAGATAACTGAAACGAAATTGAATACCCATATGGGGAATGACATGGCCATCATTGGCCACCAAAAATTTAGCTACTGCAAAATTAAGTTTTTCCGAGCCTCGTCTATAGCAGGAAAATTCATAACCCCACACCACACTTAGCGAGATACAATGAAAGACCAAATGAGTTTACACGAGGGCCAGGCCGACAACACCCTCGCCAAATCATTGATAATATCGACTCGCAATTCTAAAGTGGGCCTCTGCCACAAGTCGTTGCCTCCTAAATGGGTCACCAAAATATGTGGCACACCAAAACGTCTTGCATACTCCAACAGTCTAGGACAAAAGGAATGCCACCTCATACCTCTGAAACCTAACCAACGGACCCTAGCTGAATGCTCAAAGACCAGTGCTTGATCTGAAGCCATAAACCTAGAAGCCCAGAAAATATATGAGTGGCCTATTACCCAAATGTCCTGTAT
Source organism: Taudactylus pleione (assembly GCA_031769625.1). NCBI lineage: Eukaryota > Metazoa > Chordata > Amphibia > Anura > Myobatrachidae > Taudactylus > Taudactylus pleione. The sequence goes on from JAUIMM010000161.1 coordinate 12,543,922, forward strand.
GTCAAAGAGCAACCGTAAAAGTGGAGGAAAAGCAATAAAGAAAAAACATTAGTGAATGTCATAAAAACAATAAAATTTATTTCGAATTTGTGAGGATCTGATATTAAATTATGAGTCTCTGCCAAAAAATAAAAATTTACTATTGGTTGCCAACTTTACTAATTAAAGTGGCTAAGAAAAACAAATAGACAGAGGGAAAGAATGGGTGGGGAGAATTGGGAAAAAAACAGGTGAACTTGGCAAGGGGTAAAATAAAAACCTGCTGAGGGATATACTAGAACCTAATTAATTGTTTGAAAATATCCAAATTAGTCAGTCAGTTCAGGCAAAAATTGTAAAATCCCTCAAGACTCCCATTGCCAGCAATGGCGAGTAGCTAATCCCGAGTAGGATGGACAAGGGTAACAGACAAGACAAGACAAGACATGAGACATGACAGGACAAGACAAGACATAAAACAAAAATTGCATAGGGGACCATGAACATGACCCTAAACATAACAATGTCATACTGCGACATGACTTTAAACAGGTGTCCTTTAACGACCTGGCCTAATATAAATTTTATAGCTCTCCGATTTCCATCGTCCCAGGGACTTAATTTCCGATGCCGAGAAACCCGCAGCTGCTGCTGAAGTTGCAGCGCTGATCCTAAAAGAGTGCGTTCCTAAGTCCTGAGGCGAGAGGCTTAAACCTGCCACACACCACTTCAAAAACCAACCAAACTGGTACTTTGTAAGAGGAGTCTTGTCAAGCAGTGCATGGTGGCATAAACCCATTTGGAAGATGCCACCAGCTCTGAAACCCGCAAGCCGCCGTGAAATGCCACTGCAAATGCTACTTGATTCAGAACCGACTCGTACGCAGTAAAAGCCACCCATTGAACTGCCCCTAATACTGCTGCAAGCAGATGCACATCCACAGGTCTCCTACGGTCAGCTACTGGCTGGGAGACCCGTGCCCAACCCTTTAAAGCCTTCATAATCAGAAAACTTTGAGTAAAGTCATGGAGGCCCTTAAATTTACAATTTTTGCCTGAACTGACGGCTAATTTGGCTATTTTCAATCAATTAATTAGGTTCTAGTATATCCCTCAGCAGGTTTTTATTTACCCCTTGCTGAGTTCACCTTTTCGTAATTCTCCACCCATTCTTTCCTTCTGTTTCAGTGTCTTAGCCACTTTAATTAGTAAAGTTGGCAACCAATAGTAAATTTTTCTTTTTTGGCAGAGACTCACTAATTTAATATCAGATCCTCACTAATTCGCAATAAATTTTATTGTTTTTATGACATTCACTAATGTTTTTTCTTTATTGCTTTTCCTCCACTTTTACGGTTGCTCTTTGACATACAGGACATTTGGGTAATAGGCCACTCATATATTTTCTGGGCTTCTAGGTTTATGGCTTCAGATCAAGCACTGGTCTTTGAGCATTCAGCTAGGGTCCATTGGTTAGGTTTCAGAGATCATGAGGCCGAGGACAGTGCACTGGATGATGAGGACACTGGGGAAGGGCCATCCAGGGTCGCTTCTGGCACCGATACATCAGGTGGGTCCAGCTCAAACTCTAGTTCCTTGACATCTTCTTTTTCCTCCTCTGTGTCCAATGTGGATAGTGCTAGCAGAGCACGCAAGCGAGCTGCAAAGTATGCTAAGCTTGAGGCGTGGCGCCACTCTAGATGGAGGCATAGCGATCATAGGCACAAATCAACTCTGAAAGGGAAGGAAAATGCGGCTGGTGTGCATTGTGACAATACGGCGGTATTGCGTGGCTTAAGGATGACTTGTCGCACTAAGATCCGAAAAGGGGATTATGTAGATATGTTTGCCCTGATGGAGAAAGCGAAGAAGGCTTTTAAAGTGCTAGGGCGAAATGGGGTATTGGTTTGGAAGCATTGAAATCATACAATAACTGGTTAGCTGGTTTTTGCATTTTCTCTGCTTGTTACCTGGAGACACATCTGGAGGAGCACCTAAATGTCATCAGGTATCTGCATTTAACTCACAGCATGCAGCTATCCTCCAGGGACATGACTTGGCGCACTTACGATGAAGAGTTTCGTCACAAGCTAGATGGCAGGCAGGTAATGGACTTTGGGTGGAAGGATGTGCAGGTGTGGCTGGAGCTAACGCAGCCTTCGCGTTCTGCCTATGAGGTGCTCAACACGAGCAAAGTGCCTAGTACGGTTCGCCAGGGCCCACAGCAGGTGTCTGGAGGAAAATGTTTCGCATCCAATAATGCTTTCTGTACGCAGGGATGAAAATTTTGTTTTCGTCACCTCTGCTTGCGATGTGGTGGCAACCACCCAGTTTCCAAGTGTTTCAAGCTGGGTGCCCAGCAGCAGCCTGCACAACCAGCAAAAGGCACAAGTGCTAAGTAAAGCTCCATACCCTGTCTGTGTTAAGGCAATGTCAAAATGGTTGAGTTGGTACCCGGATTTACAGGATGCAACATTTTTGTTAGAGAGTTTTCAGTTTTGGTTTTCGTTTACCAATTTGCAGGGCTGTCGACACTGTTATGTTTACGACATTGTTATGTTTAGGGTCATGTACATGGTCCCCTGTGCAATTTTTGTTTTATATCTTGTCTTGTCCTGTCATGTCATGTCTTGTCTTGTCTGTTACCCTTGTCCATCCTACTTGGGATTAGCTACTCGCCATTGCTGGCAATGGGAGTCTTGAGGGATTTTACAATTTTTGCCTGAACTGACTGACTAATTTGGATATTTTCAAACAATTAATTAGGTTCTAGTATATCCCTCAGCAGGTTTTTATTTTACCCCTTGCCAAGTTCACCTGTTTTTTCCCAATTCTCCCCACCCATTCTTTCCCTCTGTCTATTTGTTTGTCTTAGCCACTTTAATTAGTAAAGTTGGCAACCAATAGTAAATTTTTCTTTTTTGGCAGAGACTCATAATTTAATATCAGATCCTCACAAATTCGAAATAAATTTTATTGTTTTTATGACATTCACTAATGTTTTTTCTTTATTGCTTTTCCTCCACTTTTACGGTTGCTCTTTGACATACAGGACATTTGGGTAATAGGCCACTCATATATTTTCTGGGCTTCTAGGTTTATGGCTTCAGATCAAGCACTGGTCTTTGAGCATTCAGCTAGGGTCCGTTGGTTAGGTTTCAGAGGTATGAGGTGGCATTCCTTTTGTCCTAGACTGTTGGAGTATGCAAGACATTTTGGTGTGCCACATATTTTGGTGGCCCATTTAGGAGGCAACAACTTGGGGCAGAGGTGCACTTTAGAATTGCGAGTTGATATAATCAATGATTTGGTGAGGGTTCTGTCGGCCTGGCCCTCGTGTAAACTCATTTGGTCTTTCATTTTACCTCGCCAAGTGTGGTGTGGGGTTATGAATTTTCCTGCTATAGATGAGGCTCGGTAAACAATTAATTTTGCAGTAGCTAAATTTGTGGTTTGGCCATGTCATTCCCCATATGGGTATTCAATTTTGTTTCAGTTATCTGTATAGGGCTGACGGGGTCCATTTAACAGAGGAGGGTTTGTCATTGTTTGTTGAAGATCTATTTAGGGAGTTGGTGTTATTGGGGTAATCCTTTGTATGGTGGCGGTGCGGCAGTTTTATATGCAGAACCTTGCTGTGGTGGGAAAGAACGGCAGGTCACAAGTCCGGGTGCAATTATTTAGTTTAGGTGCGCTCCCTTTGTTGACTGGTAGTTGGCTGTACAAGCCCAACAGGGGGCAGTATCATCACCCAAACGGGTGGATAGTCAAGGTAGCGGGTGATTGATACCTTTTGTTGCTTTTATGGTTTATATTGTTATGTTTATGCACTCTGGGCCTGATTCAGAGCCGGACGCTATTAGCGGACGCTCGTTCTAAAAAAGAGGCCGGATATTTAAATTGAGCGCTTACTCTTTGCGGTGTGTTGACGCCTCTATGTCTGAGCGAGCGTCCGAAAAATGCGCTCGCTATTTTGTAAATACGCCCCTTTGCTGTTCGCATCACACGTCATCTCTGGTATTTATTAGATTAATCGGGAACATCGAAAGGCATCTGAACTGCTCGCAGTGCTTGTGGTAGGATTTTCTTTCCCCTAATACTGCGAGCAGTTCAGGCTAAAAGACAACCAAGTGACGTGGTCGATGACGCTCCTTTACTAATTATGCACTCCCATTAAACGCCCTTTTGACCGTTAGGTACGCCTGCGTTCAGATCTCCACTCCCCCGTTTTCAAGCACCTTCCCCTGTTACCACCCACAAATGGTACATTCTGTCAATCAAATTAGCAGCCCCTCGCTGTTTTACGAGCGCACGATTTCCAACCGCAATGACTGGTTTGCGCATGCGCATTACGACCCATATGCATGCACAGTTGTGCGAATATCGCTCAGAGCGAACGAGCGACCGCTTACGAGCGGCTCTAAATCAGGCCCTCTGGGTGTATACGCCTGCTATGCCTGTTGTTGTTTGTGTGTGGGCATTGCAGAATTGGCTGATTTCTAGCCGTCCTTTCTTTGCCACCATACATTCTTAAATAAATAATAAATAATTATTGCTCCAATAAATCGCCATCAGGTTATTGAGTTATTGCCAAATCTACATCTCAGTGTCTTTATTTATTTTAGTATGGGTAAGTGGTTTGCACACATGACACACCTCATCGGATAGAAGGTTTATAAAAATATCCTGTGATTAGGGATTGAACTCGAGTTCCATCCAAGTATTGGAGGCATTCATCATGCCTCCTACTGTATGTACAATGTATGAGGTAAAAATGTTTGTATGAACCTGTAAACAAAAACTCATGTGATAAATATTGTTAAAAAGTGTGTAATGTAACTCATGATATATGTATTTATTTTAATTGCCTTATGTATGAGGTAATTTATGTGTATGCTTGCATATTTCATGTATTACATATAGGTTTATATTAGGGGTGTGCACCGGCCACTTTTCGTGTTTTGGTTTTGGATCTGGATCTTTCTTCGTGTTTTGGATCTGGATTGGTTTTGCCAAAACCACCCTTCCGTGTTTTGGGTTCTGGGTTTTGTGTTTTGGATCTGTATTTTTTTTTTAAAAAGCATAAAAACAGCTAAAATCACAGAATTTGTGTGTTTTTCTGCTCCTATGCTATTATTAACCTCAATAACCTTAATTTCCACTCATTTCCAGTCTATTCTGAACACTGAACACCTCACAATAGTGTTTTTATATCCAAAAGGTTGCTCCGAGGTAGCTGGATGACTATGCTAAGAGATACGAGTGGGCGGCACAAACACGTGGTCCATCTAGGAGTGACACTGCAGTGGCAGACAGGATGGCAGTTTGAAAAACTAGGCCCCAAACAGTACATAATTCAAAGAAAAAAAAGAGGTGCAAGATGGAATTGTCCTCCCACCCACCCTTATGTTGTATAAACAGGACATGCACACTTTAACAAACCAAACATTTCAGCGCCAGGGTCTGCCACACGACTGTGGCTGAAATGATTGGTTCGTTTGGGCCCCCACAAAACAAGCTGGCAATTAATCTGTCCCTGCACAAACTGGCTCTACGGAGGCAAGATGTCGTCCTCATCCTCCGATTCCTCACCCTCTTCAGTGTTGTGTACATCCTCATCCTCACAGAGTATTAATTCATCCCCGCTGGAATCCACAACCACAGGTCCCTCTGTACGTTCTGGAGGCTGGTCTGCCTGGAAGAGTTGATAATTCATTTTATGAACATCATCTTCAACACATTTTGTGGAAGCAACCTCCTACGCCTTTTGCTGACAAGGTTCCCGGCTGCACTAAACACTCTTTCGGAGTACACACTGGAGGGGGGGGCAACTCAGGTAAAATAGAGCCAGTTTGTACATGGACCTCCAAATTGCTTCTTTTTCCTGCCAGTACAGGTACGGACTGTCTGACATGCCTACTTGGATGCTGTCACCGATGTAATCCTTTAACAGACAGACGCACGCTTGTCGCTGCTGCTTTAAGGATGCAGGTGCGGCTACAGCCCACACATTTCACAAAGACAGAAAAAAAAAGAATATTTTTATTGTTTGTGGACCGCACTTTGAGGGTGTCACCACCCTTTAACAGACAGATGCATGCTTGTCGCTGCTGCTTTAAGGATGCAGGTGCGGCTACAGCCCACACATTTCACAAAGACAGAAAAAAAAATAAGAATTTTTTAATTGTTTGTGGAGCGCACTTTGAGGGTTACACCACCCTTTAACAGACAGACGCACGCTTGTCGCTGCTGCTTTGAGGATGCAGGTGCGGCTACAGCCCACACATTTCACAAAGACAGAAAAAAAAAGAATTTTTTTATTGTTTGTGGAGCACACTTTGAGGGTTACACCACCCTTTAACAGACAGACGCATGCTTGTCGCTGCTGCTTTGAGGATGCAGGTGGAATCTAGACGGGATTTGGAACCGGGGACACACTACCTCCATCAATTGTCTAAATCCCACTTCACTAATGGCGGATACCGGACCCACGTCTAACACCAACATAGCAGTCAAGGCCTCAGTTATACGTTTTGCTTCAGAATGACTGCTGTCGTACTTCATCCTCATCGCTAGGGACTGTTGGAGGGTCAATTGTTTAATAAAAGTGGTGGTGTTCCTACTTCCTCTCTGGGATGATGAACAACTCCCAGCAGCAGCAACAGCACTAGGAGGAAGTGGTTCTTGATCTTTCCCTATTTTATTTTTATCAGAGAAAGTTTAGTCCTCCATTTATGTTATATTGATATATACGTGCGGCTAAAGCGCACACAAACACAGAAAATATAATTTTATTTTTGCTGGAGAGTATTGTACTTTGTGGGTTACACCACCCTTTAAGAAATGAGCCAGCCGGCTCTTTACTTATGGGACACAGGCGCACGCTTGGCGCTGCTCCTTTGGTGATGCACGTGCAGCCACAGTGCACACAATTCACAAACACAGAAAATATATATTTTTTTGGTTTGGACTGGAGTGTACTTTGGGGGTTACAGCACCCTTTAACGATCAAGCCAGCCGGCCCTTTACTTATGACACAGGCGCACGCTTGGCACTACTTTGTTGATGCACGTGCGGCTACAGCGCACACAATTCACAAACACAGAAAATATTTTTTTATTTGGTTTGGAGTGTACTTTGGGGGTTACAGCACCCTTTAATGGTCAAGCCAGCCGGCCCTTTACTTATGACACAGGCGCACGCTTGGCACTACTTTGTTGATGCACGTGCGGCTACTGCGCACACAATTCACAAACACAGAAAAAATATTTTGTTATTTGGTTTGGAGTGTACTTTGGGGGTTACAGCACCCTTTAACGGTCAAGCCAGCCGGCCCTTTACTTATGACACAGGCGCACGCTTGGCACTACTTTGTTGATGCACATGCGGCTACTGCGCACACAATTCACAAACACAGAAAAAATATTTTGTTATTTGGTTTGGAGTGTACTTTGGGGGTTACAGCACCCTTTAATGGTCAAGCCAGCCGGCCCTTTACTTATGACACAGGCGCACGCTTGGCACTACTTTGTTGATGCGCGTGCGGCTACTGCGCACACAATTCACAAACACAGAAAAAATATAATTTTTTTAGCACTTGGGGGGAGCACCCCTGATGGACAGAGCACCCCCTGGACAACACTACAGCACCCCTTTAGGACTGGGACACTGCACAGGACTTTGGAGTGGACACAGCCCCTATGGAGAACTGACTGCACAACACAGTCCAGCCAGCCCCTATGGACTTTGAAGTAGTGGACACAGCCCCTATTAACAACAGCAGCACAGCACAACACAGCCAGCCCCTATGGACTTTGAAGTAGTGGACAACAGCAGCACAGCACAGCACAGCACAACACTACTCTGCACTACACTACACTACACTACACAGCCCAGCCAGCCGTAACTCCCACCCTCCCTCTTCACTGTCCACAGCCGAGTGAGAAAATGGCGCCGACGCGGGTACCTTATATAGGATCCAAAACCCGCGAGACCCGGAAGGCGGGATGATGATGTTTTGCCTCGATTTCAGATCCGAGTCAGGCGGGAAAAGTCGAGCCTAACTCGGATCTGACTCAGATCGGGGGGGCTCGGGGGGGTTCGGATTTCAGAAATCCGAACCCGCTCACCCCTAGTTTATATGGTACTTTGAGTGATATAGCTGGGAGTGATTGAGTTTCTGTCAGGGAAAGAAGGGCAGGGACAGAGAGGTATAAAAGGAGCTGCCAGCAGACTATGGGGTCTATTTACTAAGCTTTGTTAGGAGATAAAGTGAACGGAGATAAGGTACCAGCCAATCAGTTCCTAACAGCAGTTAGTGCGAGTGGCCTGGCGATGGTCGCGATTTTTGTGACCATCGGGCTTGCGTCGAGACCCTGCGGGAGGGTCTCGGCTCCCGCCAGCCTGAGTGGACTTCCTGCTCTAATAGACAGCCGACACTGTCAGCACTCCTGCACTTAGTACCCCACTGGCACCCCCACTCTGCCGACACTGCCGGCACTATGCACTCAGGAAACTGTTAGGGCCCCCACTCTGCCAACACTGTCAACACTGATGGCACTTCCGCATTGAGGACACCACTGGCACTCTCGCATTGAGGAGTGTATCCAACCCACATTGTATAACACACTTTATCCATGTTGGAACTTGGAAGCTGAACTGCCACATGTTAGTGCCGCCCACTGTGTCGCTTAGCCTAGTCAGCTAGCTAGCTGGATGCAACCTTTTGGCCTTAACTATATGAAAAAATTATATTGTGAGATGGTCAAAATTGATTGGAAATTATTGGAAATAAATGTTAATGAGGTTAATAATACTGTAGGAACAAAAACAGGCCCATTTTATGTGATTTTAGGTGTTTTTATGATATTTTAAGAAAAAATCCAGATCCAAAACCAAAACCGAAAAACAAAACACGGAGGTGAGGTTTTGGCAAAACCAATCCAGATCAAAACCAGGGGAGATCCAGATCCAAAACCAAAACCAAAATACGAGGGTCGGCGCACAACTCTATTTATTATGGATAAACACAACATGGTAGTACACAAATAAAATACGTGAATTGAACGACGACAGGAGGATTTTATATTATCTGAAGCACCTGTTTTCATATTTACTCACATTTTTTGTAACTTTAAACCCTTTTTATATTTTATATTTCACCTATTTCCTCAGACTATGCTGTCTTTTTAGACATTAAGAATAAAAGATATATTTTATATAATTCCAGATAACATATTTCTGATAAATAGCATACAGACCCAACGAGTGCAACAAACATATATCTTGTCTTTCTTCTCTGTTGATCTACAGTAAATACTATTTTTAGTCAGTGTGATAGGCAAACTAGTGCTAATGGCTGCCAATCAAATAATATGTGGACAAAAAGAAGCGCAGCCCTGTCCCCCACCACATAACTGAACATAAGGGTGACATATAAGCACAATTTACTTCATTTACATTTTGCTGAATTTCTCAATAAGAAACTTTTGGCCCAGGGTTGCTGTGGATAAAAAGGCTGATACTCTAGGGCTCCGTAATTCGAAAAAGTTAGGGAACAACTGGACTAAGCATTTGTACCAATTGTCCTGTTGCACTCCCTCAACCTGCCTTAATTCCCCACTACGGGGGAGTGTACCATGGTCTAACAGAACTCGGAGAACAGAAGTTCTCCTAAGTTGGCAAGGGGGTCGCAGGGTTGAAAGGAATGGATGAGGCCAGGGCTGACCCAGACAAATTTGGTGTCTTAGGCAAGGTTTTAGCCCCTAAATAAAATTAGTTATTCCCGCACAGGTGCTTCAGAGCATCCTGCAGCTAAACACAGCATTCAAGAAAAGCAACCGTCCTTTCAAATAACAATAGTAATAATAAAATAACTTACTTCTAGTGCTAAATACAAAGACTAAAATACAGCTGCTAATCAAAGTACAGTAAGTGCGTGTAAGTCTCCTACCAGACCTTGGAAGTGGTGAGCACAGTATAATGAAAAACTAGTATGTTGTGACAGCAACCGGAGACCTCAGTTCTCATAAGACGCCTCCCTCCTTCCACTCTACGACTAAGGGGGGTAGGGAGGAATAGCGGTGGTGGTCTATGTCATGGGATGAAGTGCAGTTTGTCCCGTAGAAATCACACCCCCCATGCCTGGCGCCTGGGAACTCTTATGATCCTACCTCATGCTGCAGTACTACTGTATATGCAGATACTATTGTGTTACTTTCTTTTATATTTTACTAGAAGTCACACAAACAGTGTGAGCGGAGGATTCTACAGTCACCAGTCTTTACCCAGAGGGCAGCCATGTGTCTATTTCACAAGCCACTGGAGAGGCAATCTGTCAACTCTGCTTTCTCAATGCAAGCCACAAGTGGGATTAAAGAAATACAGGATGTGGGGCCCTCTGAGATCCCGGTGGGGCAGCCCAAACATGACTATACAGAACCATCATTGTGAAGTGGAATATTGACTCAAGGTATTGGAGATGTACAGGCTTACTTTTACCCAAAATAAGGGAAACCGTGTGCAAACAAAACTGTAGATCCCTATTTGTAATCCTTTCGATATGTTAGGTGCCGTAAACAAGGATTTCACAGAAGTCTGTTACAGTGTAACAACCTCCTTAGGCAATTGAACAAAAATGAAATCGCTTATGTGTTACTTTGCAAACAGGTATATATATTGCCATTCTGATGTCCTCAGGAATAATAGGAGGCCATGTATCAAAGGGACTGGAATTGAAAGAGGAATAACTGTATCTCTGAGTAAGCAGAGCCAAGACCCAGCATGGGTGTTTATCAACGAGAATGAAACAAGTCTTATAACATCTTCCTCAGCTTTAGCAAACAGATCATTTTAATAACACAAGACAGAGGATTTGCAAAATAAAACAAGACCTGATTTATTTCCAGTTCCCTTGGGAAAACATGAATAAAAAATAGGAAGATTATTTCAAGCCAGACTGTTTAAAACTGGCATTAATCCAATTGATAATAGGACGCCAATAGATTGCCTCTTCCATGCAAGACTGAATGCAGGTGGTTCTTGTCTTATGCCGCCTGTTAAGCAAAGATTGCAGGCACTGAAATGCTGTAGTGTGCAGGTTATTAAAGAAGATATGATGCTAATGCAAAGAGGATTTTGCACAGAATTTTATGACATGTCAAAGCCGACCATTATAAACATTAATTCATTTTAGGTTTATACATTTTTAGAAGATAACAGCAAACCATTAGTTTTGCTTCAATGATGACCCATTTCAAGCAATAAAGATATAAATAGCTGCAGATTGTTGTTGTTTTTGATTCAGAAGGGCAGAGGGAGTAATGGAACGTTAGTTAATTGTAGGATGAAAATTAGTTGCTGCACTGAGCAAATTTGTTATACTAAATCAGCAAGTAATAGTTATTGTTTTTCAACTTTTATATTTGTAGAAAAATACAGTAACTTCTGGGATTGATAATGTCAATGATGAATTATAGAACAGATGTAGAGAATCTGATAAGATAAAGCACACTTGCCTACTTTTTGGACCTTCTCCTCCAGGAGATCCCAAAGGGAAAGTCTGAGGAGCAAATGTGGAGGGTTTGATAATGTGAATCACTTTATTATTTCCATTACCCCACTGTGCAAGTACACAATTAGCACATTGCACAGCGGGGGTCAGGACTACAATGATGCTACTTACAGTACTTCTTTGGGCAGCAAAGCAAAGCACAACCACCCAATGAAGAGAAGAAGAAGGAGGAAGACCTATTATCCCAGGAGCACAGGAGGACTCCCCAGATTTGTGAGTCTCTTATGGTGCGTACACACTAGAAGATATGCTCCCTGAGCGATATCGTCTAGTGTGTCCCCGGCAGGGTGTGCTCAATGTCGTTCATGACATTGAGCACACCCGCTGAACGATATCATTAACGATATTGTTCAGCAAAAGGGCTCTCTCCCTCATTCCCCAACATGTGGCAACCTGACGACATCGTCAGGTTGGCCTGTATGTTAACCCGATGAACGATGATGACGAACGATCCGCGGGAACACGCGTCGTCGTTATCGTTCATCGTTTTTGTGTTAAAAATGGACGATAAAGTCATCCACTTTAATTGCCCAGTGTGTACGCACCATTAGACATGCCAGTATATTGGGCTAGTATAGACTAATGTGAAAAGAGAACATGGAGCGCTTGTAAAAACAGTGTATTCAATATAGTAGAGGACTTAGATATATTAATTATAAAACACTAAACATATAGAGAGAGAAATAACAATGTAACAAACACACAATGAAGATTTTTGAAAATACTTCTTGGTCACTGATGCTCAACCTTACTTGATACTGTATAATTCTATTCACTTTTTTTTAGATTTTCTAAACCTCTTTGGATTATTTATATATGCATATACTGTACATCTGTAACAGGACTTTTCCCTGACATCCCCTAGTCCCTAATCCCTCCCTTCCTCTATTCTCATCTTTTTACTTTTTCTCTTCCTTTCTTCTCCTCCCTGTTAAGTAGATTTTGGAATTGGAATTTTGATGCTGAGATGATTACCCCAGTCTCTTATTAGTATATTTAATGGTTATTGTAGTCATCTTATTATATATTCCCTGTACAGTATGTTGCACCTTACCATCTGTGTTGATTTGATTACATTCTTCTGTATCAATGTGATCTCCTCCTTGTCCAGATAATACCAATGAAACATTATAAATTAAAAAAAAAAAGGATTCTAGCTCATTCAGACCCGCTCGCTAGATGCGTTCGCTCGCTCCCTGCAAATCCAGTGCACGCCCAGCAAGGCAGGCGATCCCACGGCAAGTCTTAAAATGCCCACTTGTGCACGTCATCTCCAGGAAGTGCTTGAAAACATTGGTACCTCGAGCACCATCGGATGCGATCACAGCGCTTAAGGTTGCCTATACCCTGCCGCAAGCACTGCGCCCTTCAGAGTCAAATCCCATCAAGTGACGTGTACTATGACACTGCCTTTTAATTATGCGTGCCTCTGAAATGGCGTTGAGACACTCAGGCACGCCTGCGTTCACACCTCCACTCCCCCATTTCCAGAGGTCAGTCCCTGTCACCACCCACAAACAACCTCTCCTGTCACTCACTCTTCTGGGCAGTCTATGCGCAGCGAGAGAACGCATCCCGATCCCCCGCATTGGATCGCGCAAGGGCTTTGCGATGCGTACGCATGTGCAGATAGCGACTATCGGCCAGCTACGAGCGTTCGCATCATAGCGAACGGGTCTGAATCAGCTCCAGTGTTCATAAGGTGAAATAAATTATATATAGGACATTCCAAGTGGATTCCGGGACAAAACGTCCCTCCAAGGATACCTGTTCAGTTAAGACGAAAAGTAAATAATGTAAATAAAGTAAATAACCTTAACTTTATCAGAGCTAGATACTATTGGGATAATATCCCTTGTGGTTAGAATCCTGTTCTCTGAATAAATTTTGTTGCTTTAGAGGTGCACAGGTTGGTGCCACCAAGGCTTCTTGTAATATGCTCATGAAGTGTAGGGTAGATGCCTTTATTGTAGCTCCAGCAGGTCTGTGGCAGTACATTAGTAATGAGCGCCTGCCCCAGTTCCAGCAGATCCCTACACTGTGGGCCTGATTCAGAGGCATTCGCAAAAAGCGAGCGCTCGCTCTGAATCAGGGCGGGCACTGTTTTATTTAGTTACGGCCTCCTGGCTGCTCGCATAGCTGTGGGTCTTGACCATCGCGACCATCGGGTTTGCGATGAGACCCTTGTGGTAGGGTCTCGTGGCCGCTAGCCCCAGAGAGCTTCTGGCTCTAATAGAGCTGGAAGCTCTCTCACTGACATCACTGGTGATGTCAGTGGGGCCGCCCACAAACGGCAGGCGTTCGCTTGGGAACGCCTCTGTTTGTGAAGCCACCCCCCGGCCATGCCTACAAAATGGGGCGAGCTGTTGATCAACATCGACAGCTGCCCCTTTTGTAGTGAGCCACGGAGCGAGTGATTTTTGCGCTCGCTCCGGGGCTCGTGCACGCGCAGTGTGCATGCCGCGCGTACGCACTGGGCCACCATCGACCCGCTTGTGAGCGCTATGCGCTTGCGAGCAGGTCTGAATCAGGCCCAGTGTCCAGAGACTGGCTGTTGTTATGCATTAGGGTTATCTTACGGTGGTGAGATCAAATACTGTATGTGGTGGTTGTAGTTCCAAAAGACCTGTGCAGGTGATCTATTAAAAAGCGGCAGAAGGAACAAGTCCCCCAAACACCGTAACATGTTTCCACTAGGGGTGAGCGGGTTCGGATTTCAGAAATCCGAACCCCCCCGAGCCCCCCCGATCCGAGGCCGATCCGAGTCAGGCTCGACTTTTCCCGCCTGACTCGGATCTGAAATCGAGGCAAAACGTCATCATCCCGTCTTCCGGGTCTCGCGGGTTTTGGATCCTATATAAGGTACCTGCGCCAGCTCCATTTTCTCACTCGTGTAGTGTAGTGCAGTGTAGTGTTGTGCTGTGCAGTGCTGCGCTGTGCTGCTGTTGTCCATAGGGGCTGTGTCCACTACTTCAAAGTCCATAGGGGCTGGCTGGACTGTGTTGTGCAGTCAGTTGTCCATAGGGGCTGTGTCCACTCCAAAGTCCTGTGCAGTGTCCCAGTCCTAAAGGGGTGCTGTAGTGTTGTCCAGGGGGTGCTCTGTCCGTCAGGGATGCTCCCCCCAAGTGCAAAAAAAAGTAATATTTTTTCGGTGTTTGTGAATTGTTGGCTGCACGTGCATCAACAAAGGAGCAGCGCCAAGCGTGCGCCTGTGTCCCATAAGTAAAAGGCCAGCTGGCTTGTCCATTAAAGGGTGCTGTAACCCCCAAAGGGCACTCCAAACAAAATAAAAAAATATATTTTTTTGTGTTTGTGAATTGTGTGCGCAGTAGCTGCACGTGCATCAACAAAGTAGTGCCAAACGTGCGCCTGTGTCCCATAAATAAAGGGCCAGCTGGATTGACTGCTAAAGGGTGCTGTAACCCCCAAAGGGCACTCCAAACAAAATAAAAAAATATGTTTTTTTCTGTTTGTGAATTGTGTGTGCAGTAGCCGCACGTGCATCAACAAAGTAGTGCCAAGCGTGCGCCTGTGTCCCATAAATAAAGGGCCGGCTGTATTGACTGCTAAAGGGTGCTGTAACCCCCAAAGGGCACTCCAAACAAAATAAAAATTATTTTTCTGTGTTTGTGAATTGTGTGCACTGTGGCTGCACGTGCATCAACAAAGTAGTGCCAAGCGTGCGCCTGTGTCCCATAAGTAAAAGGCCGGCTGGCTTGTCCGTTAAAGGGTGCTGTAACCCCCAAAGGGCACTCCAAACAAAATAAAAAAATATTTTCTGTGTTTGTGAATTGTGTGGGCTGTAGCTGCATGTGCATCAACAAAGGAGCAGCGCCAATCGTACACCTGTGTCCCATAAGTAAAGGGCCAGCTGGCTCATTTCTTAAAGGGTGGTGTAATCCACAAAGTGCACTAGTTTAAAAAATTATTTTCTGTGTTTGTGTGCGCCTTAGCCGCACGTATATATTATTATAACATAAATGGAGGACCAAACTTTCTCTGATAAAAATAAAATAGGGAAAGATCAAGAACCACTTCCTCCTAGTGCTGAAGCTGCTGCCACTAGTCATGACATAGACGATAACATGCCATCAACGTCGTCTGCCAAGGCCGATGACCAATGTCATAGTAGACGGCACATACAATCCCAAATGACAAAGTTCAGGAAAATGACCTTAAAAAAAACATTTAAATCATCTGAAGAGAAACGTAAACTTGCCAATATGCCATTTATGACACGGAATGGCAAGGAACGGCTAAAGTCTTTCCCTATGTTCATGACTAGTGGTTCAGCTTCACATGACGATGGAAGCCCTCCTCCCGCTAAAAAAATCAAACGAGTTAAGCTGGCAAAAGCACAGCGAAGAACTGTGCGTTCTAAGAAGATATCACAGATCCCCAAGGAGAGTCCAAGTGTGGTAGCGGTTGCGATGCCTGACCTTCCCAGCACTGGACGGGAAGAGGTGGCTCTTTCCACCATTTGCATGCCACCTGCAAGTGCTGGGAGCACCCACAGTCCACTTGCTGATATGCAAATTGAAGATGTCACTTTTGAAGTACAACAAAATGAGGATACTGGTGTAGCTGGCGCTGAGGAGGAAGTTGGCGAGGAGGATTCTGATGGTGATGTGGTTTTTTTAAATCAGGCTCTGGGGGAGACAGTTGTTGTCCGTGGGATGAAAAAGCCCATCACGGTCATGCCTGGGCAGAAGACCAAACATTCCACCTCTTTGGTCTGGCAATATCTCTATCCAAATCTGGACAACAACTGTCTTGCCATATGTACCATATGTAAAGGTGAAATAAGTAGGGGTAGGGACGTTAACCACCTAGGAACATCCTCCCTTATACGGCACCTGCAGCGCGTTCATAAAAAGTTACTGTCAAGTTCAGAAACTTTGGCTAAGACCGTAAGCAGTCCAGGGACACCTAAATCCCTTTTTCCTGTTTTATCCAAGGAATCAGTGGATGAGGAGGATGAGGACGACATCTTGCCTCCGTAGAGCCAGTTTGTGCAGGGACACATTAATTGCCAGCTTGTTTTGTGGGGGCCCAAACGAACCAATCATTTCAGCCACAGTCATGTGGCAGATCCTGGCGCTGAAATGATTGGTGTGTTTAAGTGTGCATGTCCTATTTATACAACCATAATACCCAAGGACAATTCAATCTTGCACCTCTTTTTTTTCTTTGGAGTATGTACTGTTTGGGGCCTAGTTTTTCAAACTGCCATCCTGTCTGCCACTGCAGTGTCACTCCTAGATGGACCACGTGTTTGTGCCGCCCACTCGTGTCGCTTAGCATAGTCATCCAGCTACCTCAGTGCAACCTTTTGTACATAAAAACAATATTGTGAGGTGTGAGGTGTTCAGAATAGACTGGAAATGAGTGGAAATGAAGGTTATTGAGGTTAATAATTGAATAGGAGCATAAAAACCCACAAATTCTGTGATTTTAGCTGTTTTTATGCTTTTTTTCAAAATAATACAGATCCAAAACACAAAACCCAGAACCCAAAACACGGAAGGGTGGTTTTGGCAAAACCAATCCAGATCCAAAACACGAAGAAAGATCCAGATCCAAAACCAAAATACAAAACACGAAAAGTGGCCGGTGCACACCCCTAGTTTCCACGGGTTCTCAGTTTCATCAGAAAGAGGGTATAGTTGATCAGAGTTCCAAACAAGTTTAAGACCTTATAAAAAGTGAGAAAAAGCAATTGTTGGACAAATAATGTTAGAGAAATACATTGAAACTAAAAGGATCCCCAGGGGCCTGCACATTTTAAAAATTGTTCTTTTAAAGATGACCCTATATTTACTGAAGAATGGAATGAAACATTGGATTTACTGTATTTTTTTTTCTCTATTGAGATTACTGATTACTGATTACACATACAATAGAGACCAATAAAATTGAAACAGAGATAAAGACTGATCATAACTCTTCAAAGGCCATAGATCTATTAAAGAGAAAGATCAGGAAATTAATTGGAAAATAGAGAAAATAGAGAAATATGAAAAAGAAATGATAAATAAGAACAATGATAAACCTAACAGGGACACAGGATTATGCAAAAGATAAAATAAGATCCTATATAAAAAACCATCAGAGCATTAGGCACCATTGAAGACACAGGAAAAATAGGCTGCCAAATTCTAGACATTACACTACGGAAAGATCTAGATCCTGTAACTACGGAAACCATATATCCATAATGCCCAATTTAAAGACAGCAGTATAGATAACTACCAAGGATATCAATAAAAAATAGATAATAAAACAGACTCAGTTAGACATAATACAAAAAGGACACCTATTCTAATGAAAAAATACAAATCAAGGACAATATCCTGACTAAAGAAGATAATCAATAATAGACACAGAGAAAAAGAAGACTACTTTTTGGGGGCACTATTTTTCATAGCAGTGCCCCCAAAAAGTAGTCTTCTTTTTCTCTGTGTCAATTACTGTGCTTTGCTGATTCTGGGGAGCACCACCAACGCTTTAATTGATCCATGACCACATGTATACTGTGTGACTATCACTGTATGGTGCCACTAACACCTTGTGGTGCCCTTTAAAGAAAAGATAATAATAACAAAAATATTTTTGCACATGAAAGCCTTACAGAATGAGAAGCTAATTATGGGGCATATTCAATTAGCCGTAAAAAGTCCCGTACTTTTCACACGCCGGACTTTTTTGCCGACATCGCTGGTTTTCAATGCGAAAAAGTATTGCGCTCGTTCGCGCTTATCCCCGTTTTCAATTAGAAGTCAGCGAAAACGAGACCTGTAACATGCGAAAAGTACTGTCAGATTTGGGGAAATCAGCCTGACACCCCCCAAAAGATGCACTGATATTGGGGATCACTATAGATACCCCCGAATAGCTCTGCTGAAGGTATTTGGGGTACTTAAATGATCTCAATAGCTGCCATTTAGCGTCTTTGCATAAGTGGTGAAGAATAGCATTTAGTAGTGTTTTTGGTGAAAATAAGTAGTCCCAGCAAATTTGGGGTACATTAAAAATGGCTAGCATATTTTAAAGTTGCTAAAGTGAAGTTTTAAAAAAACATAAAAAATCCACCTGCCGCAACCACCAACAAACAAAAACACCTGGGGCATACTTGGGGGCCCCCTGGAGTCAATTTTGCTAGTTTTTAAGATTGTCCCTCAACTTTGGACTTTTTCGACCCCAAAATGAAAGTTTTTTGGGGTGATCTAAAGTATTTTTTTATATTTTTGGACGCAGTTTACCTTTGGGTGGGTATACAATCGGGAAGCCGCTGCTTTAATACCGGCAGCCGGCTTCCCGACTGTCATATCCCGGTGTGGGATGAAATGCCGGGCGTCTAGATATAGACGCCTGACATTTCCTCGACGCCGGGAGACCGGTGCCTGGCATCCCGATCGAAGGGATGCCGGGCGCCGCGAGTGGACAGCTGCGGGGGGGAAGGGTTAGGTTTAGGGCACCTGGGGGGGACTTAGGGTTAGGCACCCCCGGGAGGGTTAGGGTTAGACTAGGGGGAGGGAGGGTTAGGGTTAGGCACCCCCCCGGGGGACTTAGGTTTAGGCAGCGGGGAAGGGGGGGGATTAGGGTTAGGCACTTGGGGGGGAGGTTAGGGTTAGGCACCCCTAAGGAGGGTTAGGGTTAGGGAGTTCGGTTAGGTTAGAGAATACTTACCTATCCCCGATCGGGATTTCCAGCACTGTTGGGCTTCCGCTGCCGGGAACTCTGCTGTCGTCGGCCAGGCGCTGCCGGGAATCGAGCCACCGGCCATGCAGCCAGCGGTATTTCATACTGATCCCTTGGGGGGACTGTCCCAAGAGTGCAGGGGGGGGGTCTGATGTTTGCACCCCAAAATCCCAATTCTGTACTTTTTTTTCGACACCTATTCATAGGTGAAACTTTTTCGCCAGTTCCATTGCATTGAGTTTCCGCACCGGCGAAAAGTCTCTGGAATTGAATATGGAGGAAACTTTTTGCATAGCGAAATGATGTCACTCACGAAACTTTATCGCCGAAAACAGCTTTTCCCACCTAATTGAGTACGGCCCTAAGTTGTAGTTTTCTTTCTTGTATCACACAATCCTACCATCTTACCATCTGACCTTAAGAAGGAGTAACGCCAACACCACCAAATCAACTTTTCCTTCTGCCTTTGGCCATAGTAGTCCAGTTTTTTAGAAAGGAGATAATTTAATTGTTGCTGTTTTGCATGTTTTCTTACAATTCATTTCTGTGAGCAGGAAGAAAATGTGTTTGCAATTCAACATGCTAGCAACAGATTGAAGTTGTCAACAACAGTTAAAATTAATGCCCTTACAGATGTCAAACAATTATTTTTGGGACACAAATGTGTAATAATTATTACAATGTTTTAATAACTGCATGTTTGAAAATAAAATTCAAATTCTGCAAATTTTAAGCCAGTCGCAATAAACCTATGGTAATATGGACTAGTTATTGCATCCAGTCAACATATACTAAAACATTTTCCATGTTACCTTGTAACATAAGGGGTGTATCATACTGACACTTTACTAACACACTTGGACTGATATAGAGTTGGATGCAAACGTTTTGCATAAAATACATATTTTACCACTGCACATGCCGACTGAAATATGTTTTGTCTCCATTAGTAAGCACATTGTTTGCATGTGTTTTGAGAGTCTCAAACGCAACTTAGCAAGAAGAATATGCTCTTGACACGGGGCATATATTGTGATGGATGCCTGGTGCAAAGTACACAGCCCAGAGCACTTGTAATAAAGTGGCTGGTCCCTGGGGAGAGAACAGACACCAGAAAATAGATGTATAGATTGAGGCCAGCCCCAGTTGATCTAGACTGGCAATTGGCCACCATCGCCAAAGGAAAAGACCTTTAATGCAAGAACGGAGAGACAAAAAAGATTAACCCCATGGGAAATGTCCTTAATTTGTAATCCAAAAAGAAACAAACAAACCACTTTTTCCTCTTTTAATGCAAAAGGAAATCTCTGAAGATGTGAGTAGATGAAGGTGTTATATAACAATTTTCTGAAAACTTACTTTTTTAATGGTTGACGGTGTTATAATAACCTAGCTATCATAGTAGCAATTTAATTTAAAATGTTGGTAATCTATTTGGGATGCAGTTGCGGCCGCCGGTCACAATCCTGACAGCAGAATGCCGGCTAGGGATTTATGATAGGCATCGAAATACCGACGCATATCATAATCCCGACGCCAGAATCCAGGACGACGCATGCCCAAATGAGGTAAGTCCGGGGTGCCCGTCCCGTTAGACGTGGGGGAGGGTTAAGTTTAGGGCAGTTAGGTGGTTATCGTTAGGTTTTTGGGGGGTGGTTAGGGTTAGGTACACTCATTGACAGGTTAGGGTTAGGCACCCACTCGGGGGGAGGTTAGGGTTAGGCACTAAGGGGGGGGGTTAGGGTTAGGCACTACTAAGGGAGGGTTAGGGAGGGGACAGGGGAGGATAGCATACTTACCTGCCTCTGTCGGGATTTTCATCCTGTCGGGAAGCCGCGGTTGGGATTTGACAGCCACCAGTATTTCAATCCCATGCCGTCTATTTACTGATATAGAGTATTTTGTGTATAAAAGTGCTAGTCCAATTTATGTCAAATTTATAAATATCTCAGTTACTGCTAAATGTAACATACAACATCATCATCCACCCGCTTCTTCAAATATATAATATAATAGACAACTAATACATACAAATGTTATGAAATTGTAATGAAACTTAATAAAAACATTTTATATATTAGACCTAAACACTACTCTCCAATCAGGTGTATGTTTACTAGCCATTACAAAGATGTGAGGTGTACACTGTACTGTACAACTGCTCTTCATAATCTGGCAGGCACTGCACACACCAGCTGTACAGTAAATGTATAATGCCTTGCAATTTTGAGACTGCACCAGATGTCAGTTTGTTACACTAGGAAGAAATTATCATCTGACAGATTTTTGGATTTAATTTACCGCATGTATTAATAGGCTGGTCCACAAATGTGTAGTTATGTTAAATTCCTAATCTGAAACAATTTTTTTTATTTAAGATGAAATTAAAGTAAGGAATAATTGATCAATACTTAAAATCCGCAACAAAAATAGGTTATTTGTTTTGGTTGTAACTAGGGGTGAGCGGGTTCGGATTTCTGAAATCCGAACCCCCCCCGAGCCCCCCCGATCCGAGTCCGATCCGAGTCAGGCTCGACTTTTCCCGCCTGACTCGGATTCTGAAATCGAGGCAAAACGTCATCTTCCCGCCTTCCGAGTCTCGCGGGTTTTGGATACTATATAAGGTACCCACGTCGGCGCCATTTTCTCACTCGGCTGTGGACAGTGAAGAGGGAGGGTGGGAGTTAGGGCTGTGTAGTGTAGTGTAGTGTAGTGCTGCTGTTGTCCACTACTTCAAAGTCCATAGGGGCTGGCTGTGTTGTGCTGTGCTGCTGTTGTTAATAGGGGCTGTGTCCACTACTTCAAAGTCCATAGGGGCTGGCTGGACTGTGTTGTGCAGTCAGTTCTCCATAGGGGCTGTGTCCACTCCAAAGTCCTGTGCAGTGTCCCAGTCCTAAAGAGGTGCTGTAGTGTTGTCCAGGGGGTGCTCTGTCCATCAGGGGCGCTCCCCCCAAGTGCTAAAAAAATAATATATTTTCTGTGTTTGTGAATTGTGTGCGCAGTAGCCGCACGTGCATCAACAAAGTAGTGCCAAGCGTGCGCCTGTGTCATAAGTAAAGGGCCGGCTGGCTTGACCGTTAAAGGGTGCTGTAACCCCCGAAAGTACACTCCAGTCCAAACCAAAAAAAAATTATTTTCTGTGTTTGTGAATTGTGTGCGCAGTAGCCGCACGTGCATCAACAAAGTAGTGCCAAGCGTGCGCCTGTGTCATAAGTAAAGGGCCGGCTGGCTTGACCGTTAAGGGTGCTGTAACCCCCGAAAGTACACTCCAGTCCAAACCAAAAAAAAAATTATTTTCTGTGTTTGTGAATTGTGTGCGCAGTAGCCGCACGTGCATCAACAAAGTAGTGCCAAGCGTGCGCCTGTGTCATAAGTAAAGGGCCGGCTGGCTTGACCGTTAAGGGTGCTGTAACCCCCGAAAGTACACTCCAGTCCAAACCAAAAAAAAATTATTTTCTGTGTTTGTGAATTGTGTGCGCAGTAGCCGCACGTGCATCAACAAAGTAGTGCCAAGCGTGCGCCTGTGTCATAAGTAAAGGGCCGGCTGGCTTGACCGTTAAAGGGTGCTGTAACCCCCGAAAGTACACTCCAGTCCAAACCAAAAAAAAATTATTTTCTGTGTTTGTGAATTGTGTGCGCAGTAGCCGCACGTGCATCAACAAAGTAGTGCCAAGCGTGCGCCTGTGTCATAAGTAAAGGGCCGGCTGGCTTGACCGTTAAGGGTGCTGTAACCCCCGAAAGTACACTCCAGTCCAAACCAAAAAAAAAATTATTTTCTGTGTTTGTGAATTGTGTGCGCAGTAGCCGCACGTGCATCAACAAAGTAGTGCCAAGCGTGCGCCTGTGTCATAAGTAAAGGGCCGGCTGGCTTGACCATTAAGGGTGCTGTAACCCCCGAAAGTACACTCCAGTCCAAACCAAAAAAAAAATTATTTTCTGTGTTTGTGAATTGTGTGCGCAGTAGCCGCACGTGCATCAACAAAGTAGTGCCAAGCGTGCGCCTGTGTCATAAGTAAAGGGCCGGCTGGCTTGACCGTTAAAGGGTGCTGTAACCCCCAAAGTACACTCCAGTCCAAACCAAAAAAAAAATTATTTTCTGTGTTTGTGAATTGTGTGCGCAGTAGCCGCATGTGCATCAACAAAGTAGTGCCAAGCGTGCGCCTGTGTCATAAGTAAAGGGCCAGCTGGCTTGACCGTTAAAGGGTGCTGTAACCCCCAAAGTACACTCCAGTCCAAACCAAAAAAAAATTTATTTTCTGTGTTTGTGAATTGTGTGCGCAATAGCCGCACGTGCATCAACAAAGTAGTGCCAAGCGTGCGCCTGTGTCATAAGTAAAGGGCCGGCTGGCTTGACCGTTAAAGGGTGCTGTAACCCCCGAAAGTACACTCCAGTCCAAACCAAAAAAAAAATTATTTTCTGTGTTTGTGAATTGTGTGCGCAGTAGCCGCACGTGCATCAACAAAGTAGTGCCAAGCGTGCGCCTGTGTCATAAGTAAAGGGCCGGCTGGCTTGACCGTTAAAGGGTGCTGTAACCCCCAAAGTACACTCCAGTCCAAACCGAAAAAAAATTATTTTCTGTGTTTGTGAATTGTGTGCGCAGTAGCCGCACGTGCATCAACAAAGTAGTGCCAAGTGTGCGCCTGTGTCATAAGTAAAGGGCCGGCTGGCTTGACCGTTAAAGGGTGCTGTAACCCCCGAAAGTACACTCCAGTCCAAACCAAAAAAAAATTATTTTCTGTGTTTGTGAATTGTGTGCGCAGTAGCCGCACGTGCATCAACAAAGTAGTGCCAAGCGTGCGCCTGTGTCATAAGTAAAGGGCCGGCTGGCTTGACCGTTAAAGGGTTCTGTAACCCCCAAAGTACACTCCAAACCAAAAAAATTTATATTTTCTGTGTTTGTGACTTGTGTGCACTGTAGCTGCACGTGCATCAACAAAGGAGCAGCGCCAAGCGTGCGCCTGTGTCCCATAAGTAAAGAGCCGGCTGGCTCATTTCTTAAAGGGTGGTGTAACCCACAAAGTGCACTACTCTCCAGCAAAAATTAAAAAATATTTTCTGTGTTTGTGTGCGCTTTAGCCGCACGTATATATATCAATATAACATAAATGGAGGACCAAACTTTCTCTGATAAAAATAAAATAGGGAAAGATCAAGAACCACTTCCTACTAGTGCTGTTGCTGCTGCTGGGAGTTGTTCATCATCCCAGAGAGGAAGTAGGAACATCACTACTTTTACTAAACAATTGACCCTCCAACAGTCCCTAGCGATGAGGATGAAGAAGTCATCCTGAAGCAAAACGTATAACTGAGGCCTTGACTGCTATGTTGGTGTTAGACGTGCGTCCGGTATCCGACATTAGTGCAGTGGGATTTAGACAATTGATGGAGGTAGTGTGTCCTCGGTTCCAAATCCCGTCTAGATTCCACCTGCATCCTCAAAGCAGCAGCGACAAGCGTGCGTCTGTCTGTTAAAGGGTGGTGACACCCTCAAAGTGTGATACACAAACAATTAAAATATTGTTCTTTTTTTTTCTGTCTTTGTGAAATGTGTGGGCTGTAGCCGCACCTGCATCCTTAAAGCAGCAGCGACAAGCGTGCGTCTGTCTGTTAAAGGGTGGTGACACCCTCAAAGTGTGCTACACAAACAATTAAAATATTGTTCTTTTTTTTTCTGTCTTTGTGAATTGTGTGGGCTGTAGCCGCACTTGCATCCTCAAAGCAGCAGCGACAAGCGTGCGTCTGTCTGTTAAAGGGTGTTGTAACTCTCAAAGTGCTCCAAAAAATCAAAAAAAATTTTTTAATGTGTTTGTGACTTGTGTGCGATGTAGCCACACTTGCATCCTCAAAGCAGCAGCGACAAGCGTGCGTCTGTCTGTTAAAGGGTGGTGACACCCTCAAAGTGTGCTACACAAACAATAAAAATATTCTTCTTTTTTCTGTCTTTGTGAATTGTGTGGGCTGTAGCCGCACCTGCATCCTTAAAGCAGCAGCGACAAGCGTGCGTCTGTCTGTTAAAGGGTGGTGTAACTCACGAAGTGCTCCAAAAAATAAAAAACTATTTTTTTTATGTGTTTGTGACTTGTGTGCGATGTAGCCGCACTTGCATCCTCAAAGCAGCAGCGACAAGCGTGCGTCTGTCTGTTAAAGGGTGGTGACACCCTCAAAGTGTGCTACACAAACAATAAAAATATTCTTCTTTTTTCTGTCTTTGTGAATTGTGTGGGCTGTAGCCGCACCTGCATCCTTAAAGCAGCAGCGACAAGCGTGCGTCTGTCTGTTAAAGGGTGGTGACACCCTCAAAGTGTGCTACACAAAGAATAAAAATATTGTTCTTTTTTCTGTCTTTGTGAATTGTGTGGGCTGTAGCCGCACCTGCATCCTTAAAGCAGCTGCGACAAGCGTGCGTCTGTCTGTTAAAGGGTGGTGACACCCTCAAAGTGTGCTACACAAACAATTAAAATATTGTTCTTTTTTTTTCGGTCTTTGTGAAATGTGTGGGCTGTAGCCGCACCTGCATCCTTAAAGCAGCAGCGACAAGCGTGCGTCTGTCTGTTAAAGGGTGGTGACACCCTCAAAGTGTGCTACACAAACAATAAAAATATTCTTCTTCTTTTATCTGTCTATGTGAATTGTGTGGGCTGTAGCCGCACCTGCATCCTTAAAGCAGCAGCGACAAGCGTGCGTCTGTCTGTTAAAGGGTGGTGACACCCTCAAAGTGTTCTACACAAACAATTAAAATATTGTTCTTTTTTTTCGGTCTTTGTGAAATGTGTGGGCTGTAGCCGCACCTGCATCCTTAAAGCAGCAGCGACAAGCGTGCGTCTGTCTGTTAAAGGGTGGTGTAACTCTCAAAGTGCTCCAAAAAATAAAAAACTATTTTTTTTATGTGTTTGTGACTTGTGTGCGATGTAGCCGCACTTGCATCCTCAAAGCAGCAGCGACAAGCGTGCGTCTGTCTGTTAAAGGGTGGTGACACCCTCAAAGTGTGCTACACAAACAATAAAAATATTCTTCTTTTTTCTGTCTTTGTGAATTGTGTGGGCTGTAGCCGCACCTGCATCCTTAAAGCAGCAGCGACAAGCGTGCGTCTGTCTGTTAAAGGGTGGTGACACCCTCAAAGTGTGCTACACAAACAATTAAAATATTGTTCTTTTTTTTCGGTCTTTGTGAAATGTGTGGGCTGTAGCCGCACCTGCATCCTTAAAGCAGCAGCGACAAGCGTGCGTCTGTCTGTTAAAGGGTGGTGACACCCTCAAAGTGTGCTACACAAAGAATAAAAATATTCTTCTTCTTTTTTCTGTCTTTGTGAATTGTGTGGGCTGTAGCCGCACTTGCATCCTCAAAGCAGCAGCGACAAGCGTGCGTCTGTCTGTTAGAGGGTGGTGTAACCCTCAAAGTGTGCTCCACAAACAATAAAAATATTCTTTTTTTTTTTCTGTCTTTGTGAATTGTGTGGGCTGTAGCCGCACTTGAATCCTCAAAGCAGCAGCGACAAGCGTGCGTCTGTCTGTTAAAGGATTACATCGGTGACAGCATCCAAGTAGGCATGTCAGACAGTCCGTACCTGTACTGGCAGGAAAAAGAAGCAATTTGGAGGTCCCTGTACAAACTGGCTCTATTTTACCTGAGTTGCCCCCCATCCAGTGTGTACTCCGAAAGAGTGTTTAGTGCAGGCGGGAACCTTGTTAGCGAAAGGCGTAGGAGGTTGCTTCCACAAAATGTGGAGAAGATGATGTTCATAAAATGAATGATCAACTCTTCCAGGGAGACCAGCCTCCAGAACGTACAGAGGGACCTGTGGTTCCAGCAGGGATGAATTAATACTCTGTGAGGATGAGGATGTACATAACACTGAAGAGGGTGAGGAATCTGTGGATGAGGAGGATGAGGACGACTTCTTGCCTCCGTAGAGCCAGTTTGTGCAGGGACAGATTAATTGCCAGCTTGTTTTGTGGGGGCCCAAACGAACCAATCATTTCAGCCACAGTTGTGTGGCAGACCCTGGCGCTGAAATGATTGGTTTGTTAAAGTGTGCATGTCCTGTTTATACAACATAAGGGTGGGTGGGAGGGCCCAAGGACAATTCCATCTTGCACCTCTTTTTTTTCTTTGCATTATGTACAGTTTGGGGCCTAGTTTTTCAATGCCATCCTGTCTGCCACTGCAGTTTCACGCCTAGATGGGTCACGTGTTTGTGCCGCCCACTCGTGTCGCTTAGCATAGTCATCCAGCTACCTCGGTGCAACCTTTTGGACATAAAAACACTATTGTGAGGTGTGAGGTATTCAGAATAGACTGGAAATGAGTGGAAATTAAGGTTATTGAGGTTAATAATAGCATAGGAGCAGAAAAACCTACAAATTCTGTGATTTTAGCTGTTTTTATGCTTTTTTTCAAAAAAATACAGATCCAAAACACAAAACCCAGAACCCAAAACACGGAAGGGTGGTTTTGGCAAAACCAATCCAGATCCAAAACACGAAGAAAGATCCAGATCCAAAACCAAAACACAAAACACGAAAAGTGGCCGGTGCACACCCCTAGTTGTAACGTATAATACAAATTGCAGCATATATATTGTTGCTTTGGATTACAAAACAATTATCTATGCTTATTTGTTCACAGCAATTAGAAAATTACACTTTAAGCACAAACCTATAAGTGTAATATATTTAACAATATTGTAGCCAATGGTTGGTGGTAGGTAGCTTGCAGGATGATGTAGTTGTATTTAAGATATATCTTTTTATTCATGTGGTCTATTGATGTGTGTATGTATGCTCTCAGGGCTGAGAGTGCTGTCTGGCACCTCATTATGGGAGTATATATATATATATATATATATATATATATATATATATATATGAATACATATTTATAGTAGAAGGTTAAATGTATATTGTGAAGCACAGTGATGTTTATTTGTACAATTAGTTATTATTACATTGTATTGATATTGAAAGATCGTGAGGGGAGTATGTGAGGAGAAGCAAAGGCAGTGCTATATAAATTTTGTTCTCTTTACAATTCTATGATAGGGACAGAAAATTCTAAAATGGCATGAGCGGTCAGCTGACCAAAGGCTCGCGCAGTGAGCGGGAGAAGTAGGGTCGCACGTCGCCTGTGCCTGCAAGACTACTTACATAGCGCTGGTATTCCAGGGCGCTCAGTGGTCTTAGCGGAGGCCTGTGCGGGGCATCCGGGTCTGGAGGTAGAGCGGCAGCTTCCGGCGCTAGGAGGAAGCGGTCGGGACAGCGGTGACCAATCAGACCGGCGTCATCAGAGAAGGCGCCGGCTGCAGTGACGGGTCGCTGGCGTCATCAGACGGGAGGC
Source organism: Taudactylus pleione (assembly GCA_031769625.1). Lineage (NCBI taxonomy): Eukaryota > Metazoa > Chordata > Amphibia > Anura > Myobatrachidae > Taudactylus > Taudactylus pleione. The sequence continues at coordinate 12,572,508 of JAUIMM010000161.1, forward strand.
GCCGGCCAGTGTGACTAGACGCCGGCGTCATTTTAAGAGGCGGAGCCGGCGCTAGCCTGCCCCGATCAGGTGACAGCTCTGGGGAAAGCCCAGCAGCTGTGAAGCGGAGTCAGCGTCATTGGTGATCAGGCGCTGGGGGAGGAGCACAGCGGCTCCCCTTGCCGGAGTAAGGGGAAGCCCAGCCAGCGGCAATCAGCAACACAGTATTAACTCCTGCACAGCTTAGGAGACCTCTATAGTGGGTTGCAGCAGCAGCGCTGCACTCACTGGAAACTGTGAGTAGTCAGTAACTTTTTATTCACCCTGGGCATAGTAACGCACTGTTTATAGGGGGAACGTTGCCAGGAAGGGATACATATATATTACTGAGAACACATCCATAAAGAGGGTAAAGTGGCGCTTATACTTACCGGCCAGCTGAGCCATTAGAGCCCACATTCTCTCTTAATTAACTAGAAGCTTTGCCTGCTCCTTTCAATAGCTATTTTTAACTGGCCCCACTGAGTGGAAAGCTTGGCAGCTGGAGCACCTACAGAAGCAGTCAGAGAGATAGATAGACTCTATTAGCTAAAGACAGGAACCACATTGAGGAAGAAATACTATTAACTTTGCATAGCCTTTTCCAATTCTTCTATACATAATCCCCAGGAATTCATCTAGTTCAGGTTAATGGTAATTGGACCAATCAGCTGGCTCATATAAACTTGGAAAAGAACGGACTATTAGCCAATCCAGCTGTTTCCCACTGAGTTATCAAGAAACCCCATGTACATTTAACCGTATATTCTCATTGACATATTAGAAACAAAGGGGCATCAAAGAACTTTCACTCAAGGACTGAACTCTCAAATAACTTACAGAACTGAGTAAAGCCTCTAAGAATATTTAGTTAAGATACTGTTTCCTTGATATTGTCAAAGTGTGAAATGTAATGCTGAATGTTCACAAATGCTTTTACCTTACTAACACATAAATGAACTATTTAATGTCATGCACTATTTAATGTGTACCTATGTGAATGGACTGGTGAGACGTCACTTGACAGATCCAACTACAACAGATCCAAAGGAACAGTGGTAAAATTGTGGTAATTCTTATTAACGTGATTTAATAATAAGTAGCTGCACATCACAGTAAATATATATAAATACGCTATTACCTAGGTTTTCCCAAGTAAGCCTTATTATTTACTATTCCACATTTATACTTGGGTGGAGGCACTGATATACACAAACAGACCTATATACCTAAGGGCTAATTAGGGATAACCCCTCTCAGTAACCGTACAAAGGAAAACAGGGTTACAATATAATTAGTTGAAGCATTTTATTTTGGAATTAATACATTTTGGTCTTTTATTTATCAATTTGTTCAACAATAAGCTCAATACAACTTGGCACATTGTGATTGCTGAGCAGTCCTATAAACCATAAATCCAGCCTCGTGTAGGTGAAAATGCATTAACAGAGAGAAAATAAATGAAAATGATAGTTTCAGAAATAGCACAAATGATTCAGCTGTCATGAAATGCCATTAGCTTTACACGCATGAAGCAGAAATCTCGTGAAGGGGATTTATATTTTTTAGGAACAGGTATAATCATTTGATGATTTAAATTCAAATTACTATGTTATAATTTGTGATGTGTATGTTATCTCTGTGGGAATATTTTCAAATGTTGCAATTTTAGAATTAAAAATAACACAGTAGACATATATTATTATGTCACCTAGTAGTTTTAGCATTCCAATTAGGCAATACATCATAAAACTCTTAAAACCTATATATTGCTGATGAAATAATGATATATACACAGTGACTGGTCACAGCTTTATTCAATAACTTTAAGAATAAGGCAGGAAGGCATAGCATACCCTCAGTAACAGCCAAGTAAACTCTATGAAATAAATAGGGATGGCACCTATCTCCAACCTAACCCAAATTGAGGAGAACCCCCCCTTCTTACCTGGCATTGTACTGGTTCTCTGTAAGATGGTAATACCCCTTTTACACCAACCGAATAACCCGGGTTATTGCTGGGTCAATCCGGGTCGATGCTCTGTGTGAACGGCTTCCAGAAAAATTTCCCGGGTTGATTTACCCGGGAATCTTACTCGGGTTGAGAGCAGGGTTGAACACGGGTTGTTCCCGTGTCATGCGGCAGTGTAAACGGGTGCTACCCGGATTATTTTACCCGGCTACATTCTGCTATTAGCTGATTGGAGCTTCTGGGGCGCTGGCAGATGATGTCATTTGTCAGGGCCCTGCAGAGAGACGCACACGCAGCCATTACTTGCCTGCCTAACCTCCTGCACACAGCCTGCACCACAGCCTGACCAACTCCCACAAAACGCAGGTTGATACACAGGCTGCCACAGTCAGAACTGCAGCCTGCACCACAGCCTGACCAGCAGCTCCAAACGCAGGCTGATACACAGCCATAACAGCAGCCTGACCCACAGCCTGTTCCTAAAGCAGCTACAAGCGCAGGCTGATACACAGCCATAACAGCAGTCTGAGCCATACCCTGTTACTACAGCAGCATGTGTGCTGCATCAAACTGGACCGATGCCGATATACGAGAGCTACTGCTCATCAGAGCGGAGGAAGAAAGTAAACGCCAGATGACCGGCACAGTTAAAGATGCAGTAGTGTACCACAATATAGCCAAGATGCTGGAGTCCCGAGGGATAAAACGCACGCAGCAGCAAGTGGTCAATAAATTGAAGGCCTTGCGTAAGCAGTTCACTAAAGTGCACGATCATAACCGCAACAAAAGTGGTGCAGGCTGCAAGGAATAGATGCATTACCAATTGTGCTACAGCGCTTTTGGAAATACAGCGCTTTCAAACCCCATAGCACTGTCCTCCTCAATTGCGCCATCCTGCTCCAGCCAGCAGGAGGATAGTCAAGAGGTACCGGCTACACAGGTTACCCTGCCGTCCTCGCAAAGCAGACCAACATCACAGCTCCTACTGACCGATGAGCCTGGAGAAGGTAGTGGGATGGATTCATCTGTGAATGCTGACAGTATCGCTTCCACCATAGATGAGGTAGTTGAGACAAGCTCAGAGACTGCGCCCCCTAAAAGACCCCTCCGCTACGCGCTAATAGTAAGTATTTTAAAAAATAAAAACACCCACATTACACACACACACTACATTCACTTATATCCAAATGGTAACTGTTGCAGAGTGCTGCTAGCGTGCAGGTAGATAGGAGGCCACAAGCACATGTACGCAAACACCACTGCTATCTTTATGTCGGCTCAGTGCATATTATTTTTTTTTAGTTTATCCCCTTTGCAGTCTACAATCTGACACCCAAAAAGAAGAAGCTCAACAGGTCGGAGCAAGCGGCCAGAGCGATGACTTCTGTGATCGTGGAGCATCTCCGTGAATTGGATGCCGATATTCAGAGGCAGGAGGATGCTAGATTGGATCGGTTTCTAGAGTCCGAAAGGCAAATGCAGCAGTCATTTATGAGGCAATTAATGGATATGCAGGAGAGACAGATGTTGTTTTTTGAGCGCACATTTGGTCGTGGCTATCCAAACCAAACACAGGCATTACCACAGGCCCCAGTGTACCCAGAACACAGATTTGGGCAGTGCAATATTGGGCCCAGTTATTACAACCCTAGCACTAACCCTAACACAACACAAACAAACCAAGAGTCACCACAGTATACAGTGTATAGGCAATTGCCGTAAACATGGCCATTTTAAATATTTTATCGTTGTACCAACCGGTACATGTTCTATTTTAGTTTTGTTTTTTTATATTGTGTGGCTAAAATTATCATGTTTATTGTGTGATGGCACTTTTCATTTTTTTATTACTTTTATAGTATATTGTTTTGCCTGCAGGGATCTATAAGGCACTTTTCTTTTATACTGGGCAAACGATGTTTGACATATGTTTTATACTGTTTTTGTACTTTTTCTACAATCTGAGAATGTGTTAAAACTGTTCTATTAAAAAACACAATATATGCACATGGTTAAAGTAAAAAAGAAAAACTTTAAAATCTAATAAACCAAAAACATGTTTGGAATATCAAATTTTGCCTTTTTATTTTAAATCAATAAGGGAAGCTTTGTGGAAATGGTGGCCCGGATGAGCTCGGCGCTGTCCTCATGCTCCCCCACATAGCTTACTGCATCACTTGTAATGCCCCCCACCTCAGTGTCCTGCACATTCCACTCGGGAAGGAAGTGGTCCTTTTGAATTTCGCAAATGTTATGCAGTATGCAGCAGGCTGCTACTACATGGGGCATAATTTTTAGGTCCACAGCGCCAACGTCCTTTTAAACGTCCAAAAGCATTTTCCACAGCCATCCGGGCAGAGGTAAGGCTGTGAGTGTAGGTGACCTTTTCCGGGGACAACTGTACATGTTGTGTATAACCCTTCATTAGCCAATGCTTCAAAGGATATGCCGCATCGCCAATGATGTGGACCGGGACCTCCACGCCATCTACGGTCACCGATTTCTGTTAAACAAAAAATATGGTCACTATAATGAGAAGTGGCACAAGGTGTATTCATATGGTGGCCAAGTAGGTTTCAAAAATTTCATGTATTTTATAGCACAATATATATGTTGGCAAATACTTTGGAATATCATGCATTCCGCATTTCACACTTCATATTTTGCTAAAGCACATAAGAATAGTGGACATAAAGAGAAAAAGGACCATATATTCTTACCTCTCTAGGGAAAAACCATCCACCCCGCTTTTCCTCTGCTATGCTGTACAAGTCAGAGTTGGCTAGTACTCTGACGTCATGTGCCCGTCCAGGCTAGCCTATGAAAACATCTGTAAAACTAAAAAAAAAAAAAAAAAAGAGTATTCTACCAACAAAAAACATAAAATAAAAGTAGATATGAAAGAATAATTTGTACAAATTTACTTACCAGTATCGGTGGTCCACAACAGCTTGAAGAATAATGGAATGCCACCCTTTACATTTATAATAATCCACAGGGTTTTCATGGGGGGCGATGATGGGAATGTGGGTCCCGTCTATGGCACCAGCACACTGCGGATACCCACGCCTGAGGAAGCCTTGGATGGTTTCATCTAGGCGCTGTCCTTGTGGCAAGGAGATAAAGTGCTGGTACAGGGTATCCACTAATGCCCACGTCACCTGGTAAATGATCTTGCAGACTGCGCCAATTCCAACACCAAATAGACAGGAGAGTGTGCGGTACTCTCCGGGGGTAGCATACCACCAGAGTGCAATGGCTAATCTCCTGATTGGGGTGATGGGCTTTCGGTAGTTGGTGGTCTGCATCATCAGTGCTGGTGCCAGTAATTCCAATATATAATAAAAGATGGCACGCAACATCCGAAAGTGTTCCAGCCACTGCTCCACTTGGAAAGCTTCTACAGTCAGCATGAAAGCTTCTCCATGGTGGCGGTCTCTGGCCCACATTCTTCAATTTCTCATCGTGGTCAATCTCATCATGGTGGTGATGTTGGCTGAAATCAGTGCTCTCCTCCTGCGCAAATATTGGCGTTGAAATCTGGCCCTCTCAGCCAAGAATTGCGCTCTCCTCCTCGAACCCTGCACAAGGTGCCACATCATAAAAAGCTGCATCCAATTCTCTGTTGCTGAAATCAACAGAAAGCTGAAAACAGTGAGGACATCGGGAATACCCACATGTGCTCCGTCTGCCATCATTGCTGCAATGCTGTAAGCAGTCCCCACCCCTCTCTTTTGTTGCCTTTTGTGACCTCATCTTTGTCAGCCCTTAAAAAAGTCAATTTTTAATGACATCTATAGGGAAAAGCAGGGATTACCCGGTTTCAGTGTGAACGGGGCAAACCCGGGAATAACCCGGGTCGAGTTGCAATGTAAACGGGGTCTGAAGCCGAGTTCAACCCGGGATTGACCAGTGTTCAAATTCCAGGGTCGGACCCGGGATTTTGGTGTGAAAGGGGTATAACCAGGTCCTCCTTCAAGGTAGTGACTCGGGCCTATTCATCAAACGATAAATGGCCTGATAACCATGCGCAAGCTCCGAAAACTGAAAGTTTGCCGCTGAGAACAAGCGCCATCTTCAGACAGCGCGTGTTCTCGGATCCCCGCTCCTTCCTATGGGTAGGAGTTCTGGGGATATGAAGAGGGATCCCTTCGCTGCCTCCTTACTACCTCCTCGGTGGCTTTGCGCATGCGTGATCCGAGGTCCCGCATGCGTAGCCAGAATGACAGGGAGCAGGTAAGTAAAGCAGCTATAGAAGTAGTTGCGATACTAACCATGAGGACAAGTGCTTTTCGGAGCAGTTGTCTCCTCACCAGGGCAATGATGAATTGCTCTGGTTTCACGTTCCCCCACTGCGAGTTGGATACTTAAATATCCCTCACAGCGTGTTCAATACTTCATCATCGGGGGCCATAAGGCCTTCAATGATGAATAGGTCCCTCACTTACAATATTAAAGAGGAAGTGGTCCTCAACAATGCTTATGCCCAAAGTGGCCACTATAGAGCACCCCCCTTCCTGCCATAGCCAGGTTCAAAATATCACAGCCCAGCTACCAAAAAGTGACCTCAATATCACTAATTACTAGGACAAAAGTTGCCTAACAAACTAACCCTTCCACAGCCACATTCACTTTACACTAGACCCTATATAATGCTGCGCATCCTTGGGAACCCAAAAACATGTTGGAATGATCTCCAGTCAAACCACATTTACATGGGGCTATTGCTGCAAGAGCACAGCAAAATCAACCTTAATGGTATTGACAAGTTCAAAACCCAACATGTGCCTAAATCATTCCCTCCCAAATGAATAATGACCCAATCACAATTTCCAAAAAAGCAACATGCCTTGCAACTTAACCCCCTCTATATAACCTTTTGCAAACCACCTACAGTACTTCCATCAACCTAATGCTTTAATGTAATCAATGGAAGAGCCTGCTGCAGCTTTAAATGTTGCTGCACCGATTCTAAAACAATGAGTTACCTACTCAGCCTCTTACAAACCCAGGATGCCTAAACACATCTATAAAATACAATATAACTGGAATTTAGTTAAAGGGGAACAATCAGCATGCATAAGCTTCTGAACAGCCCTTTTTGACCTAATGAGGGCCATACATCAGCTGTAATACCCAGTTCCCCCAACGGCGATCTGATCTGCCAATCAGCGTTCAAAAACACAGATCCGTGGGCATCGATAATCAGCGATCGGTCAGGGAATCAAGGAAATTCTGCATGTTAAAAATCTCCAAAACCCTGATCCCAATCATTTGGTCAGGAATGGAAAATCAGGGAGGGGGGAGGGGGGAGGGGGGAGGGGGGGCAATAGGTGGATGGGGTAGGCGGGTGAATGAATAGAAAGAAAAGGAGGGAAAATTTAGGGAAAATGGTGAGAAAAGAGACAGGGATGAAACGAACATAGAGTTGGATAAGAAATAAGCAGCATGCAGAGAGACAGATCAAGAAAGCAAGTAGGGAATATTATGAGAATGTGGGAAAAGAGAAAATCAATGACGGGATGATGAAAGACTAGGAACACTTAAACTGGGTACATATAAGATGATATTGGACCGATATGGGTACACATTAGACGATATTGGACTGATATGGGTACACATTAGACGATATTGGACCGATACAGTGGATCGGTCCAATATATTATCAATCTCGTCTAATGGGTATGCTCTATGTCGGGGCATGCGTGCTCCCGTTAGGTCATCCCTACATGCGGCTCAATCTGACAATGTGACTGACAACCCCATGCAGCAGGATGTAGCAGGGGCCGACATATCAGGTGGTCGGGCACCAGATCGTCTAATGTGTACCAGCCACCTGATATGTCGGCTTGTCGCCCATGCAGTCGTCCAACGGATCGCTGGGTACACACATCGTTTAATGTGTATCCAGCTTTAGCCAGCATGGGCACTGGAAAATGGGAGGCCTGTTTCCATTTGTACAGCGCAAGGGAATATGCTGGTACTAATAAGCAAATGTTAATAAATAAAGATAAATATCTTCTCCTTCCTGAGAATTTATAAGCAACATAACTCCACCTCAAACATATACTATTGGTTAGGGACCATAATGCTACAAAGTTCCACTCAACAGCTAATACTGTACCATAACACTTAATATCCCAACACTCAATATATATCACACAACATGGTGTCCCCAGCATCATACAGAGTTATACATTAGTATATATCATAAGATAACATTTAAGACAACCGAAGGCAGCATGGAATATGAAAGACGTAAATGGCAGAGTAGAGCAAACCAATTTGAATAGTAAAATCAGGTAGTAATAAGTTGCATGGTGGGAAATAAATCATCACTCAATTAACCTGTACCCAGCAAGTGGGCAGTCAGACAGGATCGATTCGCTGGTGGGAAACAGGGGGCAGGGATAGTGCTAGGAGGAGCGAATGAGGGAAGAGGGCCCTGCTGCTGAGGGATTACAATCTAAGAAGAAGAGAAAGACATAAGAGGAGATGTATTCAAATTTCTTTGTGGATAAGTGACTGGGAAAGAATATAGCAAAGCATTATTCTCACTAAGCCCAGTGATGGGCTTAGGTAGACCTATCACTTTCAAAGGGGTCTCACATTCCACTTAATCTCTAATAAAAAAGCCCCAAAATGACCTTTGCACTGACTAGTCCCAAAATCCCCAACATGCTCACCAGACCTTCCATATAGCCCTTAGAGCCCTTACTTTTTTTAAATTGCACTACAAGGTCTGATGTAGTGGCTGCCTTGACTGTCCAGAGGCATCGAGACCAGCCCTGACATAACTGTGGTTCAAAAGGTAGTGACATGATTGGGTAGATGGGAAGGGGGCAATAATGTTCTAATGTGCAGCCTGAACACTAAGTCCCCTGGGGAGACCACATGGCGCACTCCCTGCTCCTCCTCCTCCTGATTGGATGTAGTACATGGCCTCCCTGTATTGTGCAGAAGAGGTCACATGATGCATGAGCTAGATACTCTGCTTAAACCATAAGATAAGTCAGAGCAGGGGCAAATACCTGGGGGCTTAGGGGTCTATTTACTAAGCAGTGTTAGGAGAGAGTGAAAATTGATAAGAAAGTGATAAGGTGCCAGCCAATCAGCTCCCAACTGTAATTTTTCAAACACAGTCTGCGAGATGACAGTTGGGAGCTGATTGGCTGGCACCTTATCACTTTCTTATCACATTTTACTCTGTCTCCTAACACTGCTTACTAAATAGATCCCTTAAGGCCAGGCCAACCTGTTGCCCACCATGGCTCTAAGCTGAGCAATCCAGAAGAGAATAGATTTTACAATTTTGATCAATGAGAACTCCACTATGGAGGGTTCGATATGCAAGAATTTTCCTAACAAATTTAACTTTTAACATTTATCAGTTAGCTCAGTGTAGACTGTGTAGTGGGAACAGTAGTTAGGAAGCCCATGTGTTTATTTGTAAATAAGAAATTTATATCGCCGCCACACTTTCATCAACAGCAGACAATCCACATTTCCTGTCCAACTATTTCTGCAGAGAAAACAGGGCACTGCTGTAAATGGAAGCAGGTGTCAGGCTTCGGCATTATACTCACTAAACACCTTGACATGATTGCTTCACATCTTTCTACTCCTAGTAGCTTGGCTGTTCAGTGTTTTCTTTAAAGTGTTCACCAGCTGTCAACATAGTTCATCCTTGAATCTGAATGAAGCAGCTATTTACAGCAAATGCCAAGAGATGCTTCAAAACATGTGTCTCACAATGGCAGGCTTCATGGTACTGCACAATACGTAGTAGTGAAATAAATGGGGGATTCAACAGTGCAAAAGCGCTCTTCTGGAGAAGGGCAGTTGGCTACTGGAAACAGTGCTAAACATTGGTGGAAGTTTTGTTCACTGCAAAGTCCGAACAAAAATCTGGAATTGACTATGGAGAGATGTTGCCTGTTACAAGGTACTGTACATTACTTATGGCAATTGCTATAGCTACTGTGTATGATTTGCTACTGTACTAACTGGACTTTGATACAGCCTTTTTAAATGTCAGCTGAGCTAGCTGAAGAAATGTACATGAAGTCACAGGAATACAACAGTGTTAATGCATTTATAGAGGGAAAAGTATGTATGTTAAAGAAATTATTGTATGGGCTAAAACAAAGTGGTTGCTGCTGGTACATCAAGCTTGACAGTGTATTACTAAAAAATGTAGATTCCAAAACTAGTCCCTTTCCCAGTGGAGCTTACAAACTATGGGCCTGATTCAGAGCCGCTCGTAAGCGGCCGCTCGTTCGCCGAGCGATGTTCGCACATCTGCGCATGCGTATGGGTCGTAATGCGCATGCGCCAACCAGTCATTGCGGTTGGAAATCGTGTGCTCGCAAAACAGCGAGGGCCTGCTAATATGAGTGACAGAATGAGGCGTTTGTGGGTTGTAACAGGGGAAGGTGCTTGAGTGGAGATCCGAACGCAGGCGTGCCAAACGGTCAAAACGGGCGTTTAATGGGTGTGCATAATTAACAAAGCAGCGTCATCCACCACGTCACTTGGTTGTCTTTTAGCCTGAACTGCTCGCAGTGATTGCAGGAAGTAAAACCTACCACAAGCACTGCGAGCAGTTCAGACGCCTTTCGATGTACTCGATTAATCTAATAAATAGCGGAGATGACGTATGATGCGAACGGCCAGGGGGCGTCTTTACAAAATAGCAAGCGCATGTTTCGTTCGCTCGCTCAGAAATAGAGGCGTCAACAGACCACAAAGAGCGAGCGCTCAATTTAAATAGCCGGCCCCTTTTTCTGAACTACCGTTCACAAATAGCGTCCGGCTCTGAATCAGGCCCTATATTCCATACCACTATATACTAGGGTTGATTTATTTTCCAGAATCCAATTAACCTACAATAATATTTTTGGAGTGAGGGAGGAAACTGGAGAACCCGGAGGAAACCCAAGCAAACATGGGGTAACATACAAACTCCTTGGTGGAAATCAAACCCAAGACCTCAGTGCTGTCTGGCAGTAATGCTAACTACTGTTATGGTAGTCTGCAAGTAGACGACCAGAATAACCCATAAGGAGAGAGACACAGACAATGTGGTAAAAACTAAACTGGTGACTTTAGTGGCACTAAAAACTGGAAACAGAAAGAGTAACCTACAGTTCAAAACAGAAGAGACGGCTGAACGCCGATTAGGTGGTAAGAAAGCAAATTATATGGATGCACAGCCTGCAGAATAGTCAGAAACCATAGGTGTGACTATTGAGCCGTGGATGCAGCTATGCGGCTAGTAAGTCGATAATGTTGCTGGGAAGCTGATGTTGCACCGGTTGCACTGATAATGCGGCAAATGAACTGGTGATGTGGCTAGGGAGCCAGTGATGTAGCCAGTAACCTGATGGTACGTCAATTGCGCCGATGGTGCGACTAGTGAGCTGGTAATATATAGCTGGTGAGCTGGTGATGCGGCGATTGCGCCGATGATGCGGCTAGTGAGCCGATAATGCGGCTAGGGAGCCGGTAATGTTGCTTGTAAGCTGACGGTGCAGCAACTGCGCTGATGATGCAGCTGATGATGTGGCCAAGGAGCCAGGGATGTAGCTAGTAAGCTGATGGTGCGGCGATTACGCCAATGATGCGGCTAGGGAGCCAGTGATTTAGCTAGTAAGCTGATGGTGTGGCGATTATGCCGTTGCTGTGGCTAGGGAGCCGGTAATGTAGTTTGTAAGCTGATGGTGTGGCGATTGCACCGCTGTTGCAGCTAGTGTGCTGATAATGGAACTTGTAAGCTGATGGTGCGGCGATTGCACTGATGATGCAGCTAAGAAGCCGGTAATGTAGCTTGTAAGCTGATGGTGCGAAGATTGCGCTGATGATACTGCTAGGGAGCCGGTAATGTAGCTTTTAAGCTGATGATGCAGCGATTGTATCGGTGTTGCGGATAGGGAGACGTTAACGCAGGAACCTGATGACAAGCCAGAGGACTCAGACGTAGCAGGTACATAAGCTAGAGGCAGCAGGGTGGACAGTACTGCAGGTGGAGTAAAGCTGGCCACACATGTAAAGATTATCTGTCCAACCAGCCAACTAGTTGATTGGTTGGAATGAAAATCTGGTAAGGTATGAAAGCAAATGACAATCAGCAATTTGTTCCCAAATGCCAGAAAATTTACAAAAGCTGTTGTGTTTGAACAAAATGTCATCTATTTTCTGGCATTTAGTAGCAAACTGCTGATGGCTTACTCCGTGGCTTACTCTTTTCCGTAATTCTCAGAGCTTCGGGATCGCTTAGGTATTCCTTCAAGTAATTTTTCCAATATCACCATATTAGGCATTTTTTCACATCCCTGGTGGGCCAATATTCCCTTCTGTAGTCTCTCTGCCTTCAAAGTTTTGCTATTGCTAATTTATTATAATCAACCCGAAAAGGACCCACATGAGCTGGCTTGAGAGATGGACATGGGGGAAACCTTCGACCCAAAGGTTTGGTCCCAGATCAGGAAGCTTTCTTCATCCATTTTGGTCCAAATTAAAGAAAACATACAGTGTGTAAATGGATTTATCGATGGTACCTGGTTCCCACTCGACTTCGAGCCATCTTCCCCTTTGAAATCAGATTGTTACTGGAGGGACAGTCATGAAATGAACATTTTCTTGCTACAAATTTACTTATATCTTATATATAGCATTCATTGGTCTGTTTGTTTATTTGTTTGTCTGTTTGCCTATGCATTCGGACACCCCTGCACCAATTAGGATGAAACCAATGCGAGGTGGTTCAGTTGGATCCTGGCCAAGTTTTGAGGGGGGGTTGTTAGGGTCCCAGTCTGATATCCCATGGTGTACACTGGGCAGAACTTTGACTTGGGGACATTGGCAAGAACTTTGACCTGGGGAGCCTGTTCAGGGTCTTCCACTGGATGGATTTGGATGAAAACTTCACAGAGGGCTGACAATTGGTCTGGGATGCCTAATGAAGTGGTTGGGGTCCTGTTCGGACCTCATGGAGGAGTGCGCCGGGCAGCACTTTGACCCAGGGAGCCTGTTCTGGGCCTTCCACTGGATAGATTTGGACGACATCATATAATTTGGATGCAAACTTCACAGAGTAGTAACATTGGATCCCAGAAGACATACTAGGGGTCGGACCTCCCGTTGGTATATGCTGGGCAGAACTTTGACCCGGGGAGCCTATTCTGTGCCTTCCACTGGATGGATATGGAGGAAAATACAGAGTGGTAACAATGGATCCCAGAAGACATAGTAAGGGTTTTTGGTCCCAGTCGGACCTCCCGTTGGTGTATGCTGGGCAGAACTTTGACCCGAGGATGCTGGGCAGAACTTTGACCAAGGGAGCCTGTTCTGGGCCTTCCACTGGTTGGATTTGGATGACATTCGTAATTTTGACAAAAAATCAGTCAGACCTCCTGTTGGTGTACGCTGGGCAGAACTTTGACCCACGGAGCCTGCTCTGGGCCTTTCAGTGGATTGATTTGGATGACATCACATAATAAAACTTAATAACTTGAAGATTTAAACCCAGGCAATGCTGGGTAAGTCAGCTAGTCAACTATACTTCGTAATTACCCCTTAATATACTACAATATATTTTATATTCTAATTTCTCCTAATTCATTACTGAATTTGGCCTAATTTATGGCTTAATTAAGTAAAGGTGGAGGTGCACAATGAGTCCCATTTAAAGCATAGGATGAGATCTGATCTCTATCAGCTCTGAGAAAGTGCAAAGTGCAAGTACTTTTGTACAATAAACACCTCTAAAACTGTGCCCTGTCCACCCCCTTATTCCATTTCACCTTTTTATACCGCTGTACAAATGTAGCAGCACCAATGCTGATTCAGCGTGCAATGCTGATCACAGGTTCCCGATTATTGGGAATCTCTGCATGCGCAGGACGCGTTCTGCACATGTGCAGAACCAGGGGCGTTTCTAGAGAGGAGGGGGTCTGTGTGCAGTCTCCGACATGGACCCCCTCCTCACTGCCCAGTGGCCGGCAGCGCACTGAGCTGTGCACGGCCAGCGCCTAAGTTATAGACTCTGGGCACTAGAGTGAGCCCAGAGTCTTTAGTGTATGCACAGGTCACCGGAAAAATGGCTGCGGTGGCCATTTTCCCTGTACTGCACATGCGCAAATGACGGGAAAATGGTGCGACGGTCATGTTCCAGTCTTTTTGCAGCGCCGGACTCCCGTGCCAACGTGGAACTTCGGAGAGGTAAGTAATATTATGGGTGCAGGGTTTGCGGTGCGGGGCCCCCCTGGACCCAGGGGCCTGTGTTCCCCGCACATCCTGCACCCATTATAGATACGCCCCTGTGCAGAACCGGTCCTGCAAAATTGCATGCAGGCCCCGAATGATTAACAAGCAGAGGTGTTTGCGGGGCAGTGCAGGGCCGTGGACGGGAGTGGCAAGGTCGGGATTTGTGCCCATGGACGCAGACTTCCTGACCAAAGGGGCATTCATCGAGAAGCAAGGGTTGCGATGGTGATTCCAGGCTGCGATATCAGTCTCAGCGCTGGGATCACAGATACAGCAAGGAGGTATCAGACACCTCCTGCTGCATTTGCATTCTTACAGGACGGAATTGCACAGCCACTTGTATGCAGCTCTGCAATTCCGCCCTCTGCTGAATCAGGCCCTCTGTACTTAGAAAGAAATGCCCTCTTTCTGGCCTGTTCCACCCATTAGGACTGATTCTGAATTTGAAGTAAAGCAGAAAGAGCAAGTAATGTATCTGGAACAAACCATGTTTCATTGCAAAGGGTGCAAATATATTTATTTTATTTTTTGCACGCAGGGTAAATCCTAGCTGCTTTTGCATGTAGCCCACAAATACTGGACAGCTTTATTTTACACTACAATTTAGATTTGAGTTTGGACACACCCCTCTCACATCTAAATCTCTCTGCACATTTTAAATGTGTCTGACCTACAGTACAACATGTTTTACCAAGGTGCAGCTACTTGCTCTTTTTTTTGCTTTGCTCCAAACTCAAACCCAGCCCCCTTATGTGGTGCATACTTGAGCTTCTCAGCAAACGGCGTTGGTAGAAATGGATCCTAGTTGATCACAATTAAGGTAGCTTATGCTTTGCTGCGACTTACCAGCAGGTGATGGTCCCCTAGCAGGGTGGATAGAGGTTCTGTGTGTGCCCTAGGAGGTGTTCCTAACCCCAGGAAGGCAGTGCTCTTCTTTGGAAATTATGGCCCTGATTCAGACCCACTCGCAAGCGGGCGAACATACGTTAGGCGTACGTACAAAAATATTTAAATTCAAGGGCTCGCTCGTATTTTCGAACGCATCTAAAAATCCTCCCCAAACTCAGACGACCCCTCCTCTAACTAATGAGCGTGCGAAATAGCGAGCGTACATCCCCAAAATGGCTTGAAGGGAACGCACGCACAAGTATAAACCGGAAGTGGCCTTGTCAGATGTCGATTACCTGCTCCTTTATTCTGCCTACCTCCATCAATCGTATCATGCCCATCAATGAATCAATTACCTTATTTTTTATTTTATTTTTTCAACACAATGCAAGAAACTTTACTCTTGTCCGTGTTTGTGTTTTCACGCAGAATACGTACGGCTTAAACATTCGCTTTTATTGTTCAATAAACATGTTACCCACAATTAAACAATTGTTCTATTGCTTTGGATCCCCGCATATTTCCCGGGGTTCATTTCTTTATTTAAATTTGCTTACGCATGTCACTGCATCAAGCCTATCATAACTCTCCAGAGATTTCTGGCCCTGTCGAACACATGACTCATACACTAACCAATAGAATTGCTCCTGTTAATTTCCCAAATACATTAGCCAATCAGAATTTTTTTGGCCACTTTATCAAAAATGAATTTTTGGAAAAACACCATTGCCATCATGAGAGCCTCCGCATTCACCAAGCGCGAGCTGTTGGTGCTAACGGAGGTGATAGATAGGCGTATCACCAGCCAGCCTCCACCCATCACCAACCGGCAGAAGCGTTCCACATATGCGGAGGCACGGGCCCGCCTGCGCTCCTTCGTCTCACGCCGCAACATCGGCCAGCTGGAGCACAGGAGGTCGGACCTGCAACGGCGAACGCCCCGCTTGCTGGCATGCTTTCGCATGCAGATTTCAGAAAGTAAGTTTTATTTATTTTGTTTATCATGTTTGTCTTTGTGGCCCAAACTGCGTGGGCATGTTGTCATGTCTGTCCAATTTATTCATTCTCCTCATATTTGCCTGGCCATGTTTTCCCTCTATTTCTTAATTATTCATTCTACTCATATTTGCATGGCCATGTTTTCCCTCTATTTCATAATTATTCATTCTCCTCATATTTGCATGGCCATGTTTTCCCTCTATTTTTTAATTATTCATTCTACTCATATTTGCCTGGCCATGTTTTCCCTCTATTTCTTAATTATTCATTCTCCTCATATTTGCCTGGCCATGTTTTCCTTCTATTTCTTAATTATTCATTCTCCTCATATTTGCATGGCCATGTTTTCCCTCTATTTCTTAATTATTCATTCTCCTCATATTTGCATGTTTTTTCTTGTTGGGGGTGTTTTTAAATTGTTTTTTGGCCAGGATTTGTGCTGAAACTAACCACAATTTGTTTGACATCTTTTAGGTGGACAGCCAAGACTACGCCGTCACCGTCCGGCCAGACGGCGGTCACGCCCACTCTCCCCAACCCCCAGCCAACACTCCACCCCCAATAATTCCCCTATTCCCCACTCCTCCCCAGCCTTCCAAGACCCTCTCCCTGAAATGTCGGGCCTCCTTCCCCTCCGTCCCACTTCCCCCTCTCCTCCAACCACCCCTCTTCCAATTACCCCCTCCCCGGAGTCCGTAATAACCCCGCCCCGATCTTTGGGGAATGGAGGGTCCTCCAAGGAGGACGATGGTGGGACTTCCGGAGCTGCCGTTTTGTCACCCGGTATGTTTTTCTTTCGCCTTTTTTTTAAGCACAAACTGTTTGTATGTAATCATGTGTCGTTCCTTTATTCAGGGTTTTTGGGTCGACTTTTGTGGATTTAGCAGATTGCCTTTAACTGTTCCTGCCGATTTCAACATACACATATCACACCTGGGGGAATTTGTACATAGGCCTTGTATTTTTGGCACCCCCCATTTTTTTTTATGGGTTATTTTTGGAGTGATTTCGTTGTATTTTATAATTTTTAATGTGGTTGCCCTATTGTTGTATTAATCCACACACTTTTCTCACCAACAGAGGAACAGAGGTGTCGTGACGAAGTTCAAGTTTGTGTGGCCCAGATGCGCCAACATATAATTGGTGTGCTCGTGGCCCTTGATCGTTTGTCTGGCATCCTTCGCCAATAGTTTGTTTTTTGGTTGCTTTTTTTCACATTAAATGTTATTTTTCAAACATACGTTCCGGCTAATTCGTTTTTGCAAACCCAAAGATTGTTAACCCTGACATAAGTAGACTGTTCCTGCAAGGATTTCCATTGTTTTAAAGTAAGATTGTGTTTTGTATTTGTATGTAAAACAGCCACAAGAAACACATTACAGTCACAATGTCATTTCCCTTTTTGGGTGTAGTGTCAATTAGATATTTCAACATTTTACAGGTTCCTAGTTGGTGTGCAAGCTGCTTAGGCCAATCTTACAAAGCCAAATGATTGTACAGGCTTCCTTTTGGTGTGGGTTTTGAACCAGAAAACATATTTCATTTTAGCTCAACTGGCGACAGTACTGGATTACCCCTTAGTCCAATGTACCGTGTGTGAACCTGGTTACACTTGCTGGTAACGTCCAAAAAAAGGAAGAACATTTCACTCAAAAAACATTTATTCACAACATAACTGATAAATCAAAGTGGTCACTCACAAAAAAAACACACAGTGATAATCTCAAATACAACACATACCAAACTAAAACAAACCAAAAACAACAAATCAAGAACTGGTTGACGAAGGACCATGCCAACATGATTCCACAAACATGGCGTTGCGATATGGGTTCCATAATATATTCCCAAAATGTCCAGATCCAGGTTTGGTAAGGGTAGCAGGAAGTAGTGAGCGTTGGATTGCCAAAGATTATGTGAACAAACAGAAGATGGTGGAAAAAAAAACACAAAATTAGAGGTTCGCAAACAAACCCAAACACATTAGGTATAAACACTGTTGTTTTGTACAAACTTACCTAAAAAATCTGGCCACCACATCATCGCATATGGCCCCCCCACATACTGACCTCCGACCAACCTCGGGGGGGCCATCCTCAGGTAAGGCATCCTCTGGCTGCATTGGGACACCACTCCTTATGGCGATGTTGTGAAATATCCCACACAGGACCACAATTTTCGACACCATATCCGGCAAATACATGAGCTCGCCACCAGAGCGGTGGAGGCATCGGAATCGGCCTTTTAAAAGGCCGATACAGTGCTCCACCACTTGCCTGGTGGCTGTAAGTGCGGAATTATACGCACTTTGTGGGCCTGGTGTGGGAGCCAAATAAGGAGTGAGCAGCCAGGACATGCAAGGATATCCACTGTCTCCTATGGAAAAGAATAGACAACATCAGGAACACTGTGGATCAAGCTTAACATTGTTATGTACTAAAGGTCTCCACTTACCCAGAAGCCAGGCATCACCAGCTTGTAGGTTGTTTAATTTGTGCCATATCCCTGATTGCCGGATGACGAAGGAGTCATGTGCACTTCCGGGTAATTTAGCATTCAGGGACAGGATCTGGAGGGAGGCATCACATAGCACCATTACATTGAGGGAGTGATAGTGTTTCCTGTTTCGAAATATGGCCTCCAGCCGTGCTGGAGGCTGAAGTGGTATGTGAGTACCATCCACAACCCCTATGATGTGTGGGAAGGCAGCTATTTGGTGAAAATTGGCCTTGGACACACTAAGGGCACCCATATCCAAAGGCATTTGAATAAAATGATGGAGGTGCTTGAAAAGTGCCTCCATCACTACCCTCAGGATCCTGGAAAAGGAGGATTGGGAGATGCCCGCCACTATTCCCACCGTTGTTTGAAACGATCCTGAGGCACAGAAATGTAACACCGCCATAAATTGCGTAAGTGGTGGTATTGCTGTTGGACTGTCAATTTGCCGCTCAAGATCACTTTCTATTAATGAGAGAGTGTCTATGATGATTTTGGGAGGTAGACGGTAGCGTCTTAAAACCTCATCATCGGGCATTCCAAAAAGGGTGACACGTGTTTGAAATATCTGGGGCCTTGCATGCCTACGATGCCTACGCCTGGGACGAGATTGAGGTTGGTCGGCTTCCGGGAGCATGGCCAGAACAATCCGCCCCAGATCTACCTGAAATTCAAAGATTTCAATGTAAGGCTTTTGACCCACCCCAAAACTAAATTAAAACAACTTAGCTTGATGATACCATCCATTGCTGCTTACATGCCGGGGTATTGTCATGATACGTCCAACCTGAAATTAAACACCAAAATTATTTGACACATTTCACTCTGTGCATTTTTGTTTAAAAATTTTGTGCTAGACCAAAGTTAAAATATGCGAAACACCCATTTTGCAAAACAGCAAAACGACATTTCACACAGTACATCAAAATGGGTTGAAATGTTTGCACAAAAAGCGAAAGAGAAACCACAAAAAAGTAAAAATGATTATTAAGCCTTTAAAAATGCGCTAATTATTTCGCAAATACAAGTCACAAGAGTAACTACTAAAAATGCGCTAATTACTTCGCAAATACAAGTCACAAGAGTAACTACTAAAAATGCGCTAATTATTTCGCAAATACAAGTCACAAGAGTAACTACTAAAAATGCGCTAATTATTTCGCAAATACAAGTCACAAGAGTAACTACTAAAAATGCGCTAATTATTTCGCAAATACAAGATAAAAAATGGACTTACCAAGAGCAAATATATAAGAGTCCAAATCAAAAGGTCTTTTGGTTCGAAAATAATCAAAAACTAAAATAGAAGAAATTAGGGATCCAAAATTTACAAAAATGAAGAAACACAATGAAACAACAATTGATCAAAAGTTAGACTTCCCAAAACTTACCAAATCAAGAAACGAGGTCCCAAAAATATAAACCAACAAAGAGAACGGAAAATAAAAACGCAAATCTAACCAACAAAAGAATCTCCAACGCCAACTCCTTTCTACGCAATCAATAAACTCCAGCCAAGGTAACCTCCAACAATCCAAAAACGCAACCTCGAATAGAGACACACCAAGCCATAAATAGTGTTTCGTTTCCCGCACAAATTAAGGAGGGATCATAGGGCCGCACAATCAATGATGCGGCCGCAAAATAAGGACGCATGTATAAATACGTCACGAAAACACATTAAAATTCTGGTGTATTTCTTGTTTGGACCTCAGACATGGCGACAGACCAGGGAAACAATGCCCAAGAGTCAGGCGGTAAGTCTTTCATGCATTTTGTATCAATGATTAATTTGAATCATAAGATTGGGCAAGTTGTGATTTTGTGAATTCTGAAAATTTACACAAATAGGTGAGGAGGATGACATGGAAGAGGCTGCTGGGCCCAGTATTCCGGCCAAAGCGGGCAAAAAAAAAAGGCAGCCACATTTCACAAGAAAGGAGATGGAGGTTTTGATCCAGAAGTGTGTGGACATCCTGCCACAGGCAGACAGGAATATGAGTCTAAGCCAGAAGTGGAGAATGTGGGAAGAGGTAGCCGTTGCTGTCAATAGGGTGGGTGATTATGTCCGTCTAGCCCGGGATGTCAAACGGCGGTAAGTAAACCCTTGCCCCCCCTAAAAACAAACCCCATTTTAAACCAAAGGATAATGGCTTCCATTTTTTCCCACAGATGGGGCGACTTCAAATATCGCCTAAAGCAAAAACTCGCGGACAGGGCTAGGCATGCAAGGGGGACAGGTGGGGGTCCCACCCCTGTGTCATTGAAGTTGACGGATTTAGAAGAGCTGGCACAGGGGTGTGTGCAGCCTGTGGAGGTGTTTGGCGTGTCCAACATGGATACGGACATGCCAGACTTTGCGGCTCCTCATGTTGTCCCAGGTAAATCTTTGGATGTCATCAACTCTGAAATGTTATTGTGCCAATAAGTAGATTCTAATGTGTGGCTTTTCTCTTTTATCCTAACAGAGACACAGGTGGATGAGTCTGCTCCAGAGGGGAGCCTTGGCCGCCGAATTTCTGCTGGCTCTGCAGGGGAGGAACCAGTACATCCGGCTGAGGACCCTGCAGAAGCCAGTCCAGGGCAATCCCCCTCGCAGGCAGTGGCCCTCCTCACAGAACTCAATTTCAAATCGGATTCCCATACGGAGATTCTGCAGAGGATGGACGCCAGTCTGCTACGGGTGGCTGAGGCCCTGGAGCAAAATGCTGCGGCCAACGTGACCATTGGTCAGGCCCTGACGGAAAATACCAGGGCCAACATCCGCATTGCCATTGCCCTGGAGCAGCTCGTTCGCCAGCACATGGTGGAGCCGACCTCCCTTCCTGCCGGAACATCAGGATCCTCCACCTCTGGCACAACATCAGCCAATCCTCCAAATGTGCCTAGCCCTGTGCCTAGTCCAGAGGCCACAACATCTGCCTCTGGACAGGCCAGCCCGTTGACATCCCGGACCCGGTCTGGCGCCCTCCCTCCCCCATCCAAACGGGTGAAAAAACGGTGACAGCAATGGTGACTTTTCCCACAATCCTTCTGTGCTTGGCTCATATTCCTTTCTGGTCAAAACTTCCCTCTCCTTTCTTGTGAAATGTTTTTATTTTTTTGTTGTATGTTTATGTCAACAGTTATGTTGGGCCAATTTGTTTGATTTTGGAACAGATCTTTGGGCAAAAAAGATATCCCCAATATTTTTGAATTTTGTTTTTTTGTTTGAGCAATAAATTGTAAAAAAAAAAATGACATTGGATTGTGAAATTATTGTACAAATGGGTTACATTTAATCCTGGACCAAAAGGCAAAAACTCGCACAAAAAAAAAAAAAATGGGCTCTTTAAGGAACATTTAAAAATTCATATAACGAGGCAAATTCAAGAGGCACAAATAAAATGGTGCGAAACTTAAAACATGATGACATTATTGTTACAATAGGCCCTAACCACCAAATTGAGGGCAAAATAAACCCCCACAAATGTACGCAAATTGATTGTGTCATCCTGACATTAGCAGCTCTGAGTTCCACCTGTGTACGGTTTTGTGCTATCCCAAAAAACTGATTTCAAAACACATACCAAGCCGGTTCTCAATCCAACACTAATTGCTTTTCTGCCCTCCCGCGATTAATCGCAACAACATCGTGGAGTCCCGGGACGGAGGAGAAGGCCATCGCCAATGTGGTCGAGTAATAAAGACCCTAAGCTGTGCGAGCATTTGGAAGGGAAAGAGGATCATCCAGTGACGTATGAGTCGGTCCGAACACATTTTAAACTCGCATCTGCTAATGTATGTACGCCCCAAAAACGTCTCGCCACGCCTGCGTTTTTCCATCTCCACCCCCGTCAACACCCTAAAACGCCCTGTTCTGTCAATCACATTTGACATGTCACTTCCTGTACGCTATTTTAGGAACGAGTCCCAAAAAACTCGCAATCTGCCGTACGCACATGCGCAGTGTTACACCGACGCATGCGCGGTTAGTCAACATCGGAACGCAACGAGCGTACTGTTGTTAACGAGCGACTCTGAATGAGGGCCTATGTCTCTTTTATTGGCTTTGCTTCCTAGCTTCTCCCTACTTCTTAACTCAGCAGGACTTCTCATTTAATTTTTTCCATATTTCTTACTTTTTTATTGCATTTATATTGTATTTGATATTGGGGGGAAAAAAAGCTAAAAAGACATTATAATGTATGATCAGACAACCTGTTGAGACATCTCAACACATACACTTATCTGGAGAGTTCATTGCCTGCTAAACTCCTGAGAGGTTTCCACGTTGCACACCAATTAACATCACCCTGTGGCACACAGCAGCATCTCAGGTACTATGGGTTTTAATGAGTTACTTATTGAAATTGAAAGCCATTAACTGAAAGAAAATGAATAGTGATTTGGAAAATAAGACTTTCAACTTCACTGCATATACCTTACCCTGCATCAGACCAGTGGTTGAGGCTAACGATGGTTTAACCCCCTTATACCCAGTTTTAGTGTTACTTTGTGCCTGTTCTTTTCTTTTTGGAAATGTTTTTATCTGATTTATATGCATACATTTCTTGAGATGCTGAATAATTAAATCTGATATTATAGTTTTTGTAAATACTTGTTAGAGGGTGGGATGTATCGGAAGCTGCGCTACAACAAATGCTGACTAAAAATGTCTGAAAAATGTATTGGATTAGCTATTTGCATACTCATTTTGAAGAATTAATCAGACAAGAGAGAAGAATTAAGAACAAAGTAAATCAATTTTTGCTGGAACAATTGAAATAGGGAATAAGAATAGTAAAGAACAAATTAAATGCTGAGCTGAATGGTATAGGAAGAAGCAAACTGAAGAAAGAGGACACAATCAAATATAAAACTGGTTGGTGTGATAAGAGATCCCACTAGGAAAATAATAATGTAAGTATTCCCCATATGATATATTGTATGTGTGAGAGCACTGTAGCTGCACTTTCCCATTCAGCCTAGCAGACATGTTTCCTTCTCTCATCTTTGCCTACCATACCAAAGGGGATGCAATCGGGATGATGCCGATGGTCTAAATGCCGACCGTTGGCATCCCGACTGTTTAATCTCGGCAAGGCGCTAATGACAGGCTTCGAAATCCCAACGCCTGTCATTAGACCTACGCCGGGAGCCCGACACCCGGCTTACCAAAGGTAAGCCTGGTGCCGGGTACGGAAAGCTGCGGGTAGGGTTAGGGGCTCCCGGGGGAAAATTAGGGTTAGGCACCCCCCCCCCGGGAGACTTAGCGTAAGGCGGCAGGGAAGGGGAGATTAGGTTTAGGCACTAAGAGGGGGGTTAGGTGTTTAGGCACTTGGGGGGGAGGTTAGGGTTAGGCACCCCTAAGGGAGGGTTAGGGTTAGGGGGGAGGTTAGGTTAGTAAATAGGAATAAATACTTATCTGTCGGGATCTCACTGCCGGGCTTCCGCTGTCGGGATTTGAACCGCCGGCCAAGCAGAGATAATGGATTTTAGTGGCTAGTGTTATACAATTTATATAGAAAAGAACAGTGGATGCAAAGATTTTTTTTTTTTAATATTATTTATTAGAAGAATCACAAAAAATAACAGAGACCGTAGTAATCAGTAATCTCAAAATTATCACTTAAAGAAAATCTGTACCTCATAGACTAAAAACAGAAATTGTGATCCATTTTTCATTTTAACACAAAAATAAAACAAAAAAATTATAGACCATACATTACTGAATAAAAAAAGAGAAAAAAAAGGAGAGGGAAAAGGAAAAAAATAAATAAATAGAAATTAGAGAAATAGAAAAATCCCTGGGGTGGGTCCCAAAAACTAAAAGTAAACATACATATATATGTATATGCACATCTTATAAATACATATTGATACTCATACATATACCAATATAAATAACTGTCACAGGGCAAAAGGGGAGGGAGCAGATTGAGAGGCTAACCATGGGCCCCAAATTTTATCAAAAGATTTAAAGGAATGGTTAATTATACTAGTCATATACTCCATACAATAAATATACCAAATACGGGATAAAATGGATTGCATGGAGGGAGAATCATGCTTTTTCCAATCTGAAGCTAGCTGACATTAATAATATGGTGCGTCAATTTGTTTTGGTGCCTAGTCAAATTGGGAAAAACTAAAGGGATGCAAACATTTTAACATTTATACTACAGTTGTCTTTAGAATTTTGCTCAAATAGTCCCAAACCAGTGAAGTAAAAAAAATCTTGCAATTCACAATTAAGCTACTTAGTGTAGATAAATGTAGGAGTATTCGACTAGTTCACAGTAACAACTACTGTATGCTAATTACACATTAAGGGCCGTATTCAATTAGTTTCGCACCCGCAATCCTTTTTTGCCTGCCGGACTTTTCGCCTACATCGCGTATTTTAGCTGTGGAAACTTATTGGGCGCGTACCCGCGATTCGCCCTATTCAATTCCAAAAGACATGAAAACGGAGATACGCGATGTCAGAACAGATGAAAAGTGGTCTCAGAATCAGGGAAATCAGCCTGTACCCCCCAAAAAAGATGCAGAAACTTTGGGGATCAGTAGTAGTGCCCGATTAGCCCTAATAAAACTGTGGTGAAGAATGGCATAGAGCAGTATTTTTTGGAGAAAAAAAGTAGTCCTGTCAAATTTGGGGTACATGAAAATGGGTGCAAGCTAGTTGCTAAAGTGAAGTTATAGGAAACATAAAAAACACATCTTCAGTAATCACCTGCAAACAAAAAAACACCTCACCCATAATTGCAGACGCCCCAAAAGTCTATTTAGTTATTTTTTATGTTTGTATACCCACTTTGCACTTTTTCAAGACCTTTTTCAAAGTGTTTTTTAGGGGTGTTCCTCACTTTTTTGATTTTTTTTTTACGTAGTTATTCTTTGGGGGGCTGTCCCAAGGGTGCAGAGTGGTTTCCCCACCTTTGCACCCCAAAATAGTGATTTAGCACTTCTTTTCTCCACCTAGTCATAGGCGAATCTTTTTCGCCTATTACATTGCATTGCGTTTTCGCGTATGCGAAAAGTGTTTGCAATTGAATACGGAGATAAGTTTCCGCCTGGCGAAAAGTCGCAATCGGCGATACTTTTTCGCGGAAAATGGCTTTTCACGTCTAATAGAATACGGCCCTATATTGGGAAAAAAATTAAATGGAAAAGGTGTTAGGTATACCAGTTGATAGAAAGCTGAATAGGAGCACAAAATATTGGGCTGCATGATAAGTGGGATAAATGCATGGAATATAAACATTAGTATTAGCATTGCATAAGTTACTACTGTATGTAGATCACATCTTGAATGTGATGTACAGTTTCAGTCACCTCACGGTAAGAACAGATACTGAGAGGAATAAGAGGCAGATAACTTTGTTGATAAAGGGAATGATATGTTTAAATTATAGAGGTACTAAACACTAGTATTTTGGGGGGTAATAAGAGCAACTTAGAGGTGATCTAATTGATACTGTATGTACTGTATATATAAATTTAATATTAATATAAACATTTTAACTATCAATTCATAACAAGAACCATACTCAGGATGAGAGGTTATTAACTGCACAAGGAAGTGGGCCTTTACTGTAATGGTGTATATGAAGTGTTCCCTTTTCAAATGACCTGGTGATAAAAAAAATCTCTGACAATTTAAAAAAAAAAAATTGGAAATTGGATGCCTTTTCATATAAAAAAAATTGTATCCGTACCTATAAAAAGTAGAGCATATATTATAGGCTTTGATTGATGTAAGAAATGTATCACATTGTAATTTTTGCCATAAAAAAAGAACCCACCCACAATAATGCTAAATTGTCAGCTTTCTCACTACATATGTGGTTTTTTTTTTCATGGTTTTTTTTTGTTTTTTTACTGTTTAGCTATGTTATATATCTATGTAACCAAAAGACAGGTGGATTTTCTCCAGGCTATGCAACAACATACAGTACTATAGAGATCACTCTTCAATAGTCATTTAGTTCAATAAACTTCATGTTGGAAACATCTGTAACGTTATAGATTCCACTTAAATGACTGACAGTCAAATTTTATTAACAGCAGCAAGAGCAGCTTTACAGAGTTAAAGAGCTGGAATATGTGTGGACCACACTATTAGGAAAGTGCATTTAAAATGTAGGGTGGACACACTCAGGGCCTGATTCAGCAAGGATCGCTATTTTGCTAATACGCACGCTACGCAGTTGCTAATATCGGTGAAATGCAAATGTTTGCAATCGCATTGCGATCACAGTCTAACATAAGGATGCCCACTTCCCCTTACACACATCCATAAACTTGGGCAACATAGTGAATTAATCTGTAACAATGAGTAACATCGGACCCATACGCACAGTTAAGGCAGGTCAGACCTCACCCAGGAATTGCTTTCTTCAGTGCACGCTATGAGACCTCAGGCTGCGCCTGGTAGCGCAGTGGCTAATTTATGCACGCCCCTGCAACGGCATTGAGACACACTGGCACATCTGCATTTGCCCGACCACTCCCCCGTCACCACCCACAAATGGCACTTCCTGTCAATCACTCTGCTCTGGGTCTGCGTAGCCTCTGCAGACGCAGTTCCCATCGCAATTGCTAGTTTGCGCATGCACACTGCAATGCATACACATGCGCAGTGCAAATTAATCGACCGATTGCGTGCATATTAGCAACTGCGTTCCTTGCTGAATCAGGCCCAGAGTATTTAAGCAATGAAAACAGGAGAAGAGACTCATTTATTATTCCCTCCTGTATAACTTTTCAGTATAGTAACTGTGCCTTTAGCTAAATGAATAACTCCCTCAGTTAGTCAGAGATATTGTTTAGACCCGAAAATTGCAATATAGCATTATCTGTTTGCTGTATAACTGCTAATGACGGAGATCACCAACCATATAAGTGCACCAATAAGGCAAATGTCAATAGATCCAGTGTTACCTGTTATGACTGAGGGCCTGATTCAGCAAGCAGCGCAGTTGCTAATACGGTGCAATCGGCTGATTGTAGTGTACTGCGCATGCGCTTTAGCATCAAGGTGTTCAGTACTGTGTGTGCCTGAAGTGTCTCTCTATCCTGAATTCCCCTTCTGGATTATGGTCCAGGTCTTGGTCAGAGCTGTACCGGGGACATAGCTTCAGTAGTTCTTCCCTGGTTACATAAGACTCAGATTCCTGGCTTGGTTCCGAGGCCCAGACTGTCATTACTATACTGTCTTGAGTTCAGGTTCTTCTTGTCATTGGAGAAGTTCTCTGGCCTGATTGGTCCTTAGACCATTAGGTGAGAGGCTGCCCGGTGGCTTGAGTTCCTGTTCCAATTCTAGTATCCTTGCATTGCTTCGGTCCATGATTCCTAGTGTCTCTAGTCTGCCAGTACCTGTATTACCTATGAGTCATGGTATCTTGAAGCCTCCCCAATTCCTGCACTCCTCAGTTAATACCCGGGTCCCGGGCCAGATTTACAGAATACCAGAACCTTGACATGTATGATTATCATACCAAACAGGTGATAATGATCAACATTTTCATTAGTAGGTTGAAACACAGTCATTAACTGAAACAGAAACAGCTGTGTACGAGGCTTAAAACAGGGTGAGGAACAGCCAAACACTGCTACAAAGGTGAAGTTGTGGAAGACAGTTTCATGTCACAGGTCATACACCATGGCAAGACAGCATAGCAGCAAGACACAATGTAGTTATACTGCATCAGCAAGGTCTCTCCCAGGCAAAGATCTCAAAGCAGACTGGGGTTTCAAGATGTGCTGTTCAAGCTCCTTAGAAGTAGCACAAAGAAACGGTCAACGTTGAGGACCATAGACACAGTGGTCAGCCAAGGAAACTTAGTGCATCAGATGAAAGGTGCATTATGCTTACTTTTCTTCGAAATTGCAAGATGTCCAGTAGTGCCATCAGCTCAGAACTAGCAGAAACAAGTGGGACCCAGGTACACCCATCTACTGTTAGGAGAAGTCTGGCCAGAAGTGGTCTTCATGGAAGAATTGCGGCCAAAAAGTCATACCTTCAATGTGGAAACAAGGCCAAGCGATTTAACTTTGCACAAAAACATAGGAACTGGTGTGTAGAAAAATGGAAGCAGGTGCGCTGGACTGATGATTCAAAAGTTTAAATATTTGACTGTAACAGAAGGCAGTTTGTTCGCTGAAGGGCTGGAGAGTGGTACAATAATGAGTGTCTGCATGCAATAATGAAGCATTGTGGAGGTTCCTTACAAGTTTGGGGCTACATTTCAGCAAAAGGAGTTGGGGATTTGGCCAGGATTTATAGTGTCCTCAATGCAGAGAAATACAGGCAGGTACTTATCAAAAAAGAAGAAAATGTGAAGCGCTTGTCTGAGTTTAGTGGATGAGTCAATTAACACATTTATTAATGTCTCAATAGTATTAATACAGTCATATATCAATTGCATAAAAATACTAATATATGAAACATCCGTAAATAACACTCTGCGTGGTGCAGCAGAAAAAAACTGTATATAGAAGGTCTCTGAACATTAAAATGGATTTAAATAAGCATTGCACTAAGGGCTCGATTCAGATGCACTCGCTAGATGCGTCTGAAAATTTTGGCAAGGCAAGCGATCGCACGGCAAGGCATTAGCATGCCCACTATGTCTTGGCGAGCGATCGCTCTGTGTATGCAGACACCCACCAGCCTGTCTTAAGACGCCCACCTGCGCATGTCATCTCCAGGAAGTGTATGCAACCATTAGTACATCGAGTACCTTCGGAAGCGCTCGCAGCGCTTGTGGTTGACCATACCCTATCACAAGCACTGCGAGTGTGAAATACAACCAAGTGACATGTACAATGACGCTGCCTCTTAATTATGCATGCCTCTGAAATGGCGTTGAGTCGCTCAGGCACGCCTGCGTTCGCACCTCCACTCCCCCGTTTCCAGTGGCCTGCCCCTGTCACCACCCACAAAGGGCTTCTCCTGTCACTCATTCAGCGGGGCTGTCTATGCGCAGCAAGTGTACGCTTCCCGATCACTCGCACTAGTTCGCGCACGCACATTGCGATGCGTACACATGTGCAGAATGCAAACAATCGGCTGGCTGCGTGCAAACACTTCCTAGCAAGCAGGTCTGAATCACGCCCTAAATCCGGTATGTTGCAACAATGTATTCTCTCACTTGTAACATATATTCGTTTCTGCAGTAACATTGATATAATATATTGTTTATATGATATTATAGATAAATACCCTTCAATGAGGGAGTAAGCTGATTGTCCTTTTGGCTTTGGTAACAGTGTTCCTATATAGGAAAATAAAAAGGCAGCCAGTGAAAGTTCCAATTTTGGTCTAATAGTGGTCAATACTCCGTAATAGAGCAGTCACTTTAAGGTATAAACTTTAAGTCCAAATATTTTCTGGTACACAGAATATATTTATGTCCTGTGCACTCCTAATTGCGGACGTAGGCTATATCCTTCGTAGTTCCCTGTGATGTTATTAGCCCTCATAGAATTCCAAGGAGGGTTTCGCCGATAACGGCTGTCCTGGGGTGAGCGGCTGAGCGGACCATGATGGAGGCACAATTTTCAATGTGGCAAACAGGTATGCTGACAGACAGGATCCCGGTAAATTGAAGAGCAAAATCCTATATGTTCCTGTATCCTTGACGCATTTCTCAGGGTATTGTGACCCCCGGTTTCATCAGAAATGTATGGTTTTTGTGGGGAGCAGACCCCACTTTGTTAGTAGCAACTTGGTTTAGTGGTCTGTGAAGTTAATACACAGCGCACCATTACTTCTTGTGTTTTTTGCTTAGAGGTACTTATCCATCATGTAATACCATCAGGGATGCTTCTGATTGGCTCCAAATTTATTCTGTAGCAGGACAACGACCCCAAACATACAGCCAATGTCATTAAGAACTATCTTCAATGTAAAGAAAAACAAGGAGTCCTGGAAGTAATGATATGGCCCCAAAGAGCCCTGATCTAAACATCATCGAGTCTGTTTGGGATTACTGTACATGAAGAGACAGAAGGATTTTAAGAAAGCCTACATTGGTGCTGTTTTGCAGGCAAAGGGCGGTCACACCAAGTTTTGATTTGACTTAATTGAGATTCCTCTTCTGTTCATTTTCTTTGTATTTTGTTAATTGATAAAACTAAACTATTAACACTTCTATTTTTGAAAGCATTCTTACTTTTCATTTACAATACTTATCATATGCTAATCACCAGTAATTGAATCCCTTAATGTTAACTAAGCAGACAGATTGTGCACACATTACTTCATTTACAGGCATGAAGTCAAGCAGCTAAATAAGTTGCATAAATGCAAATTATTTTGCTGCTTACAAGTTTTAAGTGTAAAGGATATAATATTGACACTTTCTGCCCACTTAGTTGACATTAAAGGATTAAATCAATGGTGATTAGCGTATGGTTAATATTATAAACAGAAAAAAAAAACATATATATTTATATATATGTATGTATAGCAAGCATACAAGGCAGCACTCGGAGACCATGTAACTGTGTCAAAAGAGCAATATGGTTTATTGCATCATCATCATAATCGACGGTTTGGGGTAACACGCCCCGAAACGTTGGGGGCTACACACTACACACATTAGCTGTTCAGTCGGTAGTGGTGAACATTGTTGCATATGTAAAATAAAGGAAGTAGTGTCCCGCAACACTGTAGATTGTGTGTAGTGGATGTAGTCAGCCTATGTTCCTCTAAACCACATCAAAGGGGCCTTGAAGCTGTTAAACGCATTCTCACTGGCCACCCAGCATATTCGGGACCTGACCTGAAGTTCGTTATGACATTGTTGGAGCTGACGCTCACAAGAAACTATTTCCTTTTTGACAGTAAATTTTATTTACAGAGGTCTGGCTGTGCAATGGGGTCCTGTGTAGCTCCGAGCTTTGCTAATTTGTTTATGTGTGAGGTGGAGAAAGATTTGTGTTTCACCAATGAGGCTACACAGGGCTCCATTGCATCCTACTACAGATATATAGATGATATATTCATCTTATGGAGGGGCACCGAACAATCATTCATTGAAACCATGTTGGAGATTAATTGCATGGATCCAGCTATTAAATTTACATTCGAATGTAGCTTTAGTTCAACTCATTTTCTAGATGTGGCGCTTAACATAGATGCACAACTTAACATCAATACTTCAGTGTTTTTTAAAACCACTGACCGGAACACTTTTTTGAGAGCTGAGAGCTTTCATCCACCTGCCCTCACTAGGGGTCTGCTGTATTTGCAGTTTCTCAGGATCATACGTATCTGTAGTGATCCTGAGGATGCCTGTGTACAGATTGACAA
Source organism: Taudactylus pleione (assembly GCA_031769625.1). Classification (NCBI taxonomy): domain Eukaryota; kingdom Metazoa; phylum Chordata; class Amphibia; order Anura; family Myobatrachidae; genus Taudactylus; species Taudactylus pleione. The sequence continues at coordinate 12,604,457 of JAUIMM010000161.1, forward strand.
CATGATCTTGAAGTTCTTAGCAAGGGGATACAACCCTAAAATACTAAAGAAAGCCAAGAACAAGGCACTTACAGTGTCTAGAGAAGTGGTCTTGGGTTTAAAATGAAGAGATCAGGACGCAAAAAATCAAATACTGTGGTCCCTGGAATTTTCTGATACATCAAAGGATATTGTTACAAAGGCTATGCAACTGTGGCCCATTGTGGCAGATGCCTATGCTTTGAAAATGCTCAAAGGGTCTAGAATTACACCTGCCTATAAAAGGGGCCGGAACATAAAGGATTGGATAGTACTCAATGATGTATCACTTCATAGAGAATTAGCACCAATACATTTTCTAACAAAGAAACCAGGTAATTACAGGTGTACAGGCTGTATTACGTGCAGCCACCTTGAGATGGTTTTGTACATCCTCATTCAGGCCAGAAATTTTCTATAAAGCATGCATTAACTTGCACTAGTCGCTACGTGGTGTACTATATCAGGTGTCCTTGCGGACTCCTGTATATAGGCAAAACGACACGCCAGCTGAAAGAGCGGATGGCACTTCATCGCTCCAGCATTAGGGGGCTGCCCTTGATGGTAAACCCGTGGACCAGCCGGTGGCCAAACATTTTCGGGATTTGAAACATGGTTTAGCTACCTTACGATGTAAAATGATAGACTGGATCCCCCCTAGCAGTAGGGGTGGAGATAGAGGTTGGATTTTGCTTCAACATGAAGCTAGATGGATCCATAACTTGCAGACACTCAAACCTTTTGGATTGAATGAAATGAACTCATATTCCTGTTTCATGTAATACTAATATAGATATGTGATAATCCAGTAATAGCATGTCTATTTGAGTTTATACAGTGGTAGTGTTTAAGTGACCCTGTTGGAAACTGTAATAAATTATATTAAAATGAACTTTATTTTAATATTTAATATGAACTATGTGTTCCTGGTGCAACGTGATGGACAATAATATAGCCCTGGACACTTGGCAAGGGCTATCTTCCCCTGCATGTTTAGCTAGGTAATAGACTTCCTTAGGGGCAAAGGACACTGGAGCAATGGCTACAAGAATTGGCGGGGGTAGAAAGTTCTGGCAATCCACGCGCCAGACACCCAGCATCTCGCGGCCCCAAGCAGAGGACACCCGGGTGGGAGACTGGGCAGCAGTTAGAAGAGAAGGGGACGCGCGCTGTGTGCGCAGTTCTTGGAGGGACTCTGAACGGAGAGGCTGTGCGCCTGGAGTGACTGACCTCAGGCGATCGGAGTGACTGGCGACTGGGCTCAGATAGGTCTCCGGTGGGTTGAAGCAGCGCTGACGGGTCCCGGCAAGGAGGTGGTTGTAAAATCCGCTGAGCGACAACCAGAGGTCACGGCTATAGGCGGAGCCCGGCTGGGTGGTGACTACTGCTGGGAGAGGCTGTGAAGCTCCGTGCAATGGAGTGAGGAGGCGCGGCTAGAGGCGGGACCATCCTGAATGACAGCTGTGGCTGAAATAGGCTGCGAGTCTCCGGGTATAAAATACAGGACGTCCTGTTGGAGGGGAGACGGAGCTGCCAGCGCTGATCCGGAGGGACTGCTGTAACTAACGGGCATGACAGCAACGCAGATTTGGTAAGGAGCAAATAAAAGCATCCTCACCTGTTTATTTACTCGGCTCAACAAACATTAATGTACCCCCAATAGACAGACTTCCAAGTCGCTCCAGACAGTCTTTAATAGCCAATAGAGCATACCGAAAGTACTTTGAACTATAGCTATTGCCCCTGAGCCTAGTTGGTGCACACAGCCCATCACAGGGTAGTCAAAAGCAAACATTGATGAACCCCCGTAGTCACTGTGATGATAAGCAGACATTAACGTAAAAGGGAAGAGCCCGTACAGAAAGCCTACTTTGTTTAATGAGCTGTTACTCCAAGATCACTCAAGACAAGGGATTTGCTTTATATTAAAATACTGCGGATAGAGCCAGTTTTCCGTACACCAATTCGAGAGAAGATAGTCTACCTCCGACTATAATATATACTATTTAACGCCAGGCTAAGTGAGAAGCCTCTGCTGCAGGGGAATTGTTGCCAGGAAAACATATTGCTACATCTTAGGGAAGGATCAGACAGAGTGGCGACAAAATAGTTACACTGAAAAGACAGTCTTAATTTACCAGAATTTTCACAGAAAACAATCGATTGTGCTTCATACAATGAGCCTTATTTAGACCTGGACTAACGTGGTTTCTGGCAGAGTCAACAACCCGGGCAACGTTGTGCACAGAACAGGGACTAACGTTGTACTAGCATAAGGTAGTGAGCTCACATACTAGCTTAAATATCTAGGTTTATTGCATTGATTTAGCTAAAGTGGGAATAGCTGTAGTATTTCGTTAATGGTAGTTTTAGGTCTATAAAGAACCTTAATCTTAATTCGATGTTATATTTATTGTGAATTGTTTGTGATATTATTTACATTAATCAATTATACTGCAGAGCTCAGAAGGACAACTGTTGAAGCTATTTTCCAGCTGCGTTCCTGTAAAATAAAAACAATCGAAGTTGCCTGCATTTTATTGTGTGAACTAATGGCACTGTAAAAGAATATCAGAACTCGGTGTATTGTTGTTTGAAATAATTTATGTCTGGCATATTCGAGTATTGTAATTGTTTGCATGACTAAATTAAAATTTACAGTTTGCAGATAGCAGTTACATTAATAGAACGAAACCCAACTTCCTCATTGTTAAAGTATCTTGCCTTTAAAACTATTCAAGACGTTATCACAAAGAAGTTGGGTATAACAACTTGGCGTCCACGAACAGTATACAACAGGAAAATGTCGGCACCACGAACTCCAGCATCAATATCAGGTCGAAGACGACTACCTGCTTCACCATCAGGAAATGTCTCATCAAGCAGCGGTGTGACACAGATGACACGGGCATCACCGATCACAATGCCATATTACTTTGGAGCTCCATGGCTACCAACATATTCAGGGGAAACACGCCCACAAGGTACTAGCACCCTGAAAGAATTTAAAGATAAAATGAGATCAATGTTTAAGTTATATCCACTCAATGATGAACAAACGGTGGAAATCATAATTGGACAGCTGAAGGGAGCCGCCTTGAGAGAAGTAAAAGCGTGGGAAGAAACAGAAAGAAGGACTGCCGAAGATATTTTCAAAAAATTAGAAAATATTTTCGATTCAAGGACCGTGTCAGAACTAAGAAGCCGGTTATATGCTAGGAAACAACAACCTAGAGAGACCCTAAGGGAATTCGCACTACGCCTGCAGGAAGCTATGCGGGCCATCCGAGCCCGGGAATCGAGAGAAGTAGAACAAGTCGATGAGACCTTAACAAATCTGTTCATTGAAGGAGCACGAGGGGAAGCGATCCGAGCACAACTCCGAATGTGGAGACGCCTGAACCCTGTCTGCTCATTCTCAGAATTCAAAGAAACAGTGTTAGGCATACTTGGGCTCAATTAAAACATAGATCCTGAATATGATTCGTCATCGGAGCAGTTGACCGCTGATAATTATGATGAATCTACAACATACATGACGCCTGTCCATTCTCCATTGGAAAAAACGGTCACTCAACAAGGACAGTCAGGACAGGATGTGATTGGAACATTTACCAGCGCTATCACCGAAATTATGAAAGAACTAAAGGAGATTCGGCAAGAACAGTCTGGACCAAGACGCAGAGACTGGCGTCAAGGACGCGGTGGGGGAAATCAAGCTCGATGGGACATTCCTCGAGGGGCAGGTCGATGCCCCACTGATCAGTTTGATTCACAAGGAAGACCCATTTGCAGAGGGTGTCGGCAAAGTGGCCATATTGAACGAACTTGTACGAATGGTGCTTTAAACGAGGAAACCCTGAGGCGGGGGACCGACCCTCGGGAGGACACACCCCAGTAGGTCCATCATCGCAGGAGTGGTGGCCCCAATACGCTGGAAAATGTCCGCATGTAAAAATTCAAGTCAACAATGTGGAAGTATCCACCCTTCTAGACACTGGTTCCCAAGTGACCGCTATACAACTGGCAAATTTTCTTCAACACTGGGACAAAGAAGAGATGGTGTCCCCACCAACTGCATGGTTACAACTGCTTGCCAGTAATGGACAACCATTCAATTATGAGGGGTATTGGGAAGCAGACTTAGAAATAGGCCAGGCCAAACTTCCAAGACAAGGATGTTTAATCACCACGGTGCAAAATGAACATTTTCCCCCAGTTATTCTCGGAATGAACGTCCTTAAGAATTGCCCTGATGAGTTAGTGGAGGTCTTAAAGATGGAGATGCGAACCGCAGCCCCAAAACAGAGAAAAACCTTGCTGCAGACAGTAAGGTTACAGGAGGGACAGAAACACTTTGCCAATGAGAGGGGGGAAGTCGGGAAAGCCCGGATTGTGGATAGAAGGCCTATACTGTTACAACCTAATTCGGAGCATGTGATCTGGTGCAAAGCCCAGATCGGACCAGGTGGTCATGATTACGATGCCATCATCGAGCCCTGCGATTATGATGGAAGACAACCTTTTGCAATAGCTAGGACATTAGCTAAAATGGCACATGGAAAAGTGCCCATTCGCATTTTAAACCCACACAGTTACCCTGTAAGACTATTTAACCATTGCCTAGTGGCACGAGTACTACAAGTTGACTTTCAGGACGTGCTGGGCGAAACTCTAACAAACCGCCGCTCAGACTACAGCCACGGGAGAGCCGACCAAGGACAACCCATGGTGGGAAGACATACAAATAGGTGATCACGATACCCCAGACGATCAAAGAAAAGGGGTAGTGCAAGTTGTAAAGAAAAACGCTGTGTCCTTCAGTCAGCACCCTTCGGATTTCGGAAAAGCGAAGGGTGTCTACCATCACATACCCACCGGGGCTAAACCCCCTATCAAAGAACGTCATAGGCCTCTACCACCGGCAATGTATCAACCGGTACGGAATATGCTGGAGGAAATGAAAGAGACCGGGGTCATCCATGAGAGTCACAGTCCATGGGCAGCTCCGGTGGTAATCGTTAGAAAAAAAGATGGAAGTCTTCGGTTTTGCGTGGACTACAGAAAACTGAATGCCATTACCCACAAAGATGCATACCCCTTGCCCAGAATTGAGGAGTTGCTCACGGCATTGAAGACGGCTACTTATTTCTCGACATTAGATCTAACCAATGGGTATTGGAAGATTCCGATGGCCCCGGAGGACCAGAAGAAAACGGCTTTTACCACCCCGATGGGCCTTTTCGAATTTTATCGTATGCCGTTTGGGCTGTGCAATGCTCCCGCCACCTTCCAACGGGGGATGGAACACTGCCTCGGCTACCATAACTTCGAGATGGTATTATTATATCTGGATGATGTCATCATATTCTCGAAGGATTACGAAGAGCACCTGAAACACCTGGATGAAGTGTTCATGCAGTTGGCGAAGTTTGGATTGAAACTTAAACCAGCCAAATGCCATTTACTTAAACCAAAGGTGCAGTATCTGGGGCACGTTGTCAGTGCTGAAGGGGTGAAGCCGGACCCGGAAAAGATCAGAGTGGTACGAGACTGGCCGGTACCAAAGACGGTGAAGGATGTTCGAAGTTTCCTTGGCTTTGTAGGGTATTACAGATGCTTCATAGCGATTTTTGAAAGGAATAGCCGCCCCACTCCATGAACTGTTGCGAGGCAGATCGGGTCAGGAGAAAAGGAGCTTGACGGTAGTCAGCTGGAGAGAAGAACAACAATGCTCATTTGCACACCTGAAAACGGCCATGATTGAAGCTCCCTTACTCGCCTATCCTGACTATGAGAAGCCATTCCAGGTATATACAGATGCCAGTCATCACGGATTGGGGGCTGTGTTGTCCCAAATACAGGATGGGCGTGAGCGTGTGATAGCGTATGCCAGTCAAGGTCTATGGAAAACGGAGAGGAATAGCGAAAGCTATAGCACATTCAAGCTGGAATTGCTGGCTCTCGTTTGGGCTATTACCGAGAAGTTTAAAAATTATCTGGCCGCTACTCCATTCATTATCATGACAGATAACAACCCTCTGGCTCACCTGCCCACTGCCCGGTTGCGAGCCCTTGAACTGCGCTGGATGGCCCGTCTTGCAAATTTTCACTATACTGTACACTATCGGAGTGGAAAATTGAATGGCAATGCCGATGCTTTGTCTCATCTTCCAACCACTGACGTCACTGAAGCGGAGGATAGGGAGGAAGAAATAGAGACACCAGCCTTTAAACACACAAGAAGTAAAACCGTGGTAACTTCGAGGCCGGTAACGGTCACTGAGAGCCGGAGTAGTGAAAGTCTAACACTGGATTCTCCTGCCTTCGATTGGAAAGACATACAGCAAGAGAGCTCAGTGTTGCGAGAGTTGATGGACATTATGCAGCAAAGGTGTCGATTAACCAAAGTACAGAGAGATAATGCTGATCCTGAACTGGTGAAATTACTGAGACACAGAGAACGTCTACAATTTAAACAAGGACTCCTAGTACGCCGTAGTCTTGACCCAGGAACACATCATCCAATTACCCAACTCATCATCCCACGGCAACAGGCCAAATTATTATTGCAAGCCTATCACGATGAGTCTGGACATTTCGGCATGCAAAAGACTGAAGCTGTGTTACGCCGGAGATACTTCTGGATAGGGCTACGAAAAGACATTGAGGAGTGGTGTAAAAGATGCACCTCCTGCACATTAAAAAGAAATGTTGGAACCGAGCAAAAGGCCCGCCTTTGCCCCATCATCAGCCAATATCCACTAGAGATCGTTGCCTTGGACCATGTAAAGCTCGACAACAGTCCACAGGGGTACCAATATGCCCTCACCATGACCGACCACTACAGTAAATTTGTGATGGCTGTTCCGGTGAGAGACATGACAGTGAGGACCACTGCAGAAGTATTCCTTAAAAACTTTGTGCGCCCTTATGGTTATCCCGATCATGTCCTTACTGATCAGGGACCCGCGTTTGAGTCACAGCTGTTCACCGAACTGTGTACTATGTACAATTGTAAAAAACTAAGAACCACAGCTTATCACCCACAAGGGAATGGACTTTGCAAATGGGTTAATCAGACCCTCATTGAAATGCTGAGAAGCCTTCCTTCGGAGCGCCGGTCACTCTGGCCAAAATTGCTACCTGAAATTACCTTCCTATACAACAATACCAAACACTGCTCCATGGGGTTCATCCCATTTTATCTGTTGTTTGGGAGACAAGGCAAACTGCCTAAAGATGTAGAATTATCGCCCATGTTGGAGGATTCTCAGTGGACTGACTGGGTCTATGAGCATCAACGCCGCATTAAGTCTGCTAGAGACATTGTGAACGACAAACTGAAAGTAGTCTATCAGAGACAGGAGCATAATTACAACGTGAATGCTAGAGCTACTCCGCTTAAAGTGGGAGATAGAGTGTGGAAGCGGAAGAATCATCGCTATAGCAAGCTAGATGATAAGTGGGAAAACATCCCTTATGAGATCGTCGGTATCCCTGGTACAAATCTACTTACATATCGGATTAAAAGAGAAAATGATGGACAAGTTAGCATTGTTCACAGAAATCAACTCAAGTTGTGCCTGTCTGAAGTTGACTTGTCCAACAGAGATAAATCGCCAAGCGGTGGGAGGTCAAGAAATCCCTTGACAGACTTTTGGGAAAATCCAGTAAACTTACTAACCTTTATGTGTGGGCCTGTAAGGTCAGGAGCCGGGAGTAATGTGGCTTCTGAATCTACCTTGTCTATAGTTTGTGAAGAGGGAAATCCACCTGTTCCAAAGGATGATCCCTCTGAAAGTGTGGCCCCTGAATTGAGACGATCAACAAGGTGCAACAGGGGTGCCCTGCCTCTCCGATATAGATAAGGGGTCTAAAGGTTATCACTTCCCGGTCTCAGTTATTGTTAAGCTATATATTTTCAATGTGACCTGTGGCATGAGGACATGCATATTTCTAGCAGGGAAGAATGTGATACTCCAGTAATAGCATGTCTATTTGAGTTTATACAGTGGTAGTGTTTAAGTGACCCTGTTGGAAACTGTAATAAATGATATTAAAATGCAGTTTATTTTAATATTTAACATGAACTATGTGTTCCTGGTGCAACGTGATGGGCAATAATATAGCCCTGGACACTTGGCAAGGGCTATCTTCCCCTGCATGTTTAGCTAGGTAATAGACTTCCTTAGGGGCAAAGGACACTGGAGCAATGGCTACAAGAACTGGCGGGAGTAGAAAGTTCTGGCAATCCACGCGCCAGACACCCAGCATCTCGCGGTCCCAGGCAGAGGACACCCGCGTGGGAGACTGGGCAGCAGTTAGAAGAGAAGGGGACGCGCGCTGTGTGCGCAGTTCTGGGAGGGACTCTGAATGGAGAGGCTTTGCGCCTGGAGAGACTGACCTCAGGCGATCGGAGTGACCGGCGACTGGGCTCAGATATGTCTCCGGTGGGTTGAAGCAGCGCTGACGGGTCCCGGCAAGGAGGAGGCTGTAAAATCCGCTGAGCGACTACCAGAGGGCACGGCTATAGGCGGAGCCTGGTTGGGTGGTGACTACTGCTGGGATAGGCTGTGAAGCTCCGTGCAATGGAGTGAGGAGGCGCGGCTAGAGGCGGGACCATCCTGAATGACAGCTGTGGCTGAAATAGGCTGCGAGTCTCCGGGTATAAAATACAGGACGTTCTGTTGGAGGGGAGATGGAGCTGCCAGCGCTGATCCGGAGGGACTGCTGTAACTAACGGGCATGACAGCAACGCAGATTTGGTAAGGAGCAAATAAAAGCATCCTCACCTGTTTATTTACATGGCTCAACAAACACTAATGTACCCCCATTAGACAGACTTCCAATTCGCTCCAGACAGTCTTGCATAGCCAATAGAGCATACCGAAAGTACTTTGAACTATAGCTATTGCCCCTGAGCCTAGTTGGTGCACACAGCCCATCACAGGGTAGTCAAAAGCAAACATTGATGAACCCCCGTAGTCACTGTGATGATAAGCAGACATTAACGTAAAAGGGAAGAGCCCGTACAGAAAGCCTACTTTGTTTAATGAGCTGTTACTCCAAGATCACTCAAGACAAGGGATTTGCTTTATATTAAAATACTGCGGATAGAGCCAGTTTTCCGTACACCAATTCGAGAGAAGATAGTCTACCTCCGACTATAATATATACTATTTAACGCCAGGCTAAGTGAGAATCCTCTGCTGCAGGGGAATTGGTGCCAGGAAAACATATTGCTACATCTCAGGGAAGGATCAGACAGAGTGGCGACAAAATAGTTACACTGAAAAGACAGTCTTAATATACCAGAATTTTCACAGAAAACAATCGATTGCGCTTCATACCATGAGCCTTATTTAGACCTGGACTAACGTGGTTTCTGGCAGAGTCAACAACCCGGGCAACGTTGTGCACAGAACAGGGACTAACGTTGTACTAGCATAGGGTAGTGAGCTCACATACTAGCTTAAATATCTAGGTTTATTGCATTGATTTAGCTAAAGTGGGAATAGCTATAGTATTTCGTTAACGGTAGTTTTAGATCTATAAAGAACCTTAATCTTAATTCGATGTTACATTTATTGTGAATTGTTTGTGATATTATTTACATTAATCAGTTCTACTGCAGAGCTCAGAAGGACAACTGTTGAAGCTATTTTCCAGCTGCGTTCCTGTAAAATAAAAACAATCGAAGTTGCCTGCATTTTATTGTGTGAACTAATGGCACTGTAAAAGAATATCAGAACTCGGTGTATTGTTGTTTGAAATAATTTATGTTTGGCATATTCGAGTATTGTAATTGTTTGCATGACTAAATGAAACGTTGACGACCTAAAGCAAAGCAGTGCTGTGTTCTTTATTTGTATTGGAGTCTCACTGAGTGCCATCCCGCTTTTGCTGCAAGTACATTCGTTTTGGGAAGTGCACCAGGAGCATTCTGACCTGAGAATGAGTGCCGGTCCCTCGTGCAACTGTATATATATATATATATATATATATAGTTAGATAAAATATATATATATATATATATATTAGGGGTGTGCACCGGCCACTTTTCGTGTTTTGTGGTTTGGTGTTGGATCTGGACCTTTCTTCGTGTTTTGAATATGGATTGGTTTTGCCAAAACCACCCTTCCATGTTTTGGGTTCTGGGTTTTGTGTTATGGATCTGTATTTTTTTGGAAAAAAGGATAAAAACAGCTAAAATCACAGAATTTGTGTGTTTTTCTGCTCCTATGCTATTATTAACCTCAATAACATTAATTTCTACTCATTTCCAGTCTATTCTGAACACCACACAATATTGTTTTTAGGTCAAAAGGTTGCACCGGGGTAGCTGGATGACTATGCTAAGCGACACAAGTACACGGCACAAACACGTGGCCCATCTAGTAGTGACACTGCAGTGGCAGACAGGATGGAAGTTTGAAAAACTAGGCCCCAAACAGTACATAATGCAAAGAAAAAAAAGAGGTGCAAGATGGAATTGTCCTTGGGCCCTCTGACCCACCCTTATGTTGTATGAACAGGATATGCACACTTTAACAAGCCAATCATTTCAGCGCCATTGTCTGCCACACAACTGTGGCTGAAATGATTGGTTTGTTTGGGCCCCCACAAAACAAGCTGGTAATTAATCTGTCCCTGCACAAACTGGCTCTACGGAGGCAAGATGTCATCCTCATCCTCCTCATCCACCTATTCCTCACCCTCTACAGTGTTGTGTAGATCATCATCTTCAAGGAGTATTAATTCGTCCCCGCTGGAATCCACCACCACAGGTCCCTCTGTATGTTCTGGAGTCTGGTCTCCATGGAAGAGTTGATCATTCATTTTGATGAACATCATCTTCTCCACATTTTGTGGAAGCAATCTCTTATGCCTTTCGCTGACAAGGTTCCCGGCTGCACTAAACACTCTTTCGGAGTACACACTGGATGAGGGGCAACTTAGGTAAAATATAGCCAGTTTGTACCGGGGCCTCCAAATTGCCTCTTTTTCCTGCCAGTACAGGTATGGACTGTCTGACATGCCTGGTTGGTTGCGGTCTCCGATGTAATCCTCCACCATTCTGTCAATGGTGACAGTATCATATGCAGTGACAGTAGACATGTCAGAAATTGTTGGCAGGTCCTTTAGTCTGGACTAGATGTCCAAACTTGGTCCTGCCTGCCCTGCATCACTGCCAGTGGGTTGCTTAGGATACCTAAGTTGTTTCCTGGCAGCCCCAGTTGTGGGAGAAAATGAAGGAGATGTTGACTTGTCATATTCCTCTTCAGCTGACAGTATTTTCATCAGCAGGTCTTTGCACCTCTGCAGGCTTGTGTCGGCCAGAAAGAGAGACACAACGTAGGCTTAAAACCTAGGATTGAGCACGGTGGCCAAAATGTAGTGGTCTGATTTCAACAGATTGACCACCCTCGAATCCTGGCAAAGAGAATGAAGGGCTTCATCCACATGTCACACATGCCAAGTGGAATCGCTCCATCTTAGCTCCTCCTTCACTTTCTCCACCTGCTTCTGCAAAAGCCTGATGAGGGGAATGACCTGACTCAAGCTGGCAGTGTCTGAACTGACTTCACGTGTGGCAAGTTCGAAGGGCTGGAGAACCTTGCACAACATGGAAATCATTCTCCACTGCACTTGAGTCAGGTGCATACCCCCTCCTTTGCCTATGTCATAGGTGGATGTATAGGCTTGAATGGCCTTTTGTTTCTCCTCCATCCTCTGAAGCATATAGAGGGTTGAGTTCCACCGCGTCACAACCTCTTGCTTCAGGTGATGGCAGGGCAGGTTCAAGACTGTTTGCTCACACTCCAGTCTTCAGCAAGCAGTCGCTGAATGGCAAAAGTGGTCAGAAATTTTTCAGGCCACCCAAAGTGTCTCCTGCACATCCTTGTTGTGTTTCAGAAAATTCTGCACCACCAAATTTATTGTGTGAGCAAAACATGGGACATGCTGGAATTTGCCCAGATGTAATGCGCGCAAAATATTGGTGGTGTTGTCAAATATCACAAATCCCCAGGACAGTCTAAGTGGGGTAAGCCATTGGCTAATGATTTCCCTCAGTTTCTCTAAGAGGTTGTCGGCGGTGTGCCTCTTACTGAAACCGGTGATACACAGCGTAGCCTGCCTTGGAACAAGCTGGCATTTTTGAGCGCTGCTACTGGTGACGGTGCTGTTGTTGCTGCATAAGGTGACACATCTACCCAGTGTGCTGTCACAGTCATATAGGCCATAGTCTGCCCTTTTCCACATGTCCATGGTTAAGTGGACATTGGGTACAACCGCATTTTTTAGGACACTGAGGATACTTTTTCTGATGTCTCTGTACATACTCGCTATCGCCTGCCTAGTGAAATGGAATCTAGACGGGATTTGATACCGGGGACACACTACCTCCATCAATTGTCTAAATCCCACTGCACTAATGGCGGATACTGGACGATGGTTTAACACCAACATATAAGTCAAGGCCTCAGTTATCCGCTTTGCTTCAGGATGACTGCTGTCGTACTTCATCCGCCTCGCTAAGGACTGTTGGAGGGTCAATTGCTTAGTAAAAGAAGTAGTGGTGTTCCTACTTCCTCTCTGGGATGATGAACGACACCCAGCAGCAACAGCAGCAGTGGCAGCAGTAGGCATAGCAATGCAGGATCCTCCGGTGGAATCCCAGATAGGAGAGGAGTCAGTCATGCCAGTGACATGGCCTGCAGAACTACTTCCGATCCTGACTGAGGAGGAAATTGACGAGCAGGGAGTTGATGGTGTGGTTTGCAGGCGCTTGGATACAACAGGACAAAGGGATTTTGGTGTCTCTGGACTGCTTACGGTCTTAGCCAAAGTTTCTGAACTTGACAGTAACTTATGAATGCACTGCAGGTGACGTAAAAGGGAAGATGTTACTAGGTGGTTAACATCCCTACCCCTACTTATTCCACCTTTACATATGGTACATATGGCAAGACAGTTGTTGTCTGGATTTGTATAGTAATATTTCCAGACCAAAGAGGTGGAATGCTTGGTCTTCTGCCCAGGCATGACCGTGATGGGTTTTTTCATCCCACGGACAACTGTCTCCCCCATGCCTGATTTAAACAAACCACATCACCATCAGAATCCTCCTCGTCCACTTCCTCCTCAGCGCCAGGTACACCAATATCCTCATCCTGTTGTACTTCAACAGTGACACCTTAAATTTGAATATCAGCAACTGGACTGTGGGTGCTCCTTCCAGCACTTGCAGAGGGCGTGCAAATGGTGGAAAGAGTCACCTCTTCCCGTCCAGTGAGGGAAGGTCAGGCATCGCAACCGCAGCCACACTTGGACTCTCCTTGGGGATTTGTGATATCTTCTTAGAACGCACAGTTCTTTGCTGTGCTTTTGCCAGCTTAACTTGTTTGATTTTTGTAGCCAGAGGAGGGCTTCCATCGTCATGTGAAGCTGAACCACTAGTCATGAACATAGGGAAAGACCTTAGCCGTTCCTTGCCACTCCGTGTCGTAAATGGCATATTGGCAAGTTTACGTTTCTCCTCAGATGATTTAAATGTTTTTTTTAAGGTCATTTTCCTGAACTTTGTAATTTGGGATTGTATATGCCCTCTACTATGACAATGGGCATCGGCCTTGGCAGACGACGTTGATGGCATGTTATCGTCTATGTCATGACTAGTGGCAGCAGCTTCAGCACTAGAAGGAAGTGGTTCTTGATCTTTCCCTATTTTATTTTTATCGGACAAATTTGTGCCCTCCATTCATGTGATATTGATATATACGTGCGGTTAAGGTGCACACAAACACAGAAAAATATTTTTTTATTTTTTGGGGATGGAGCGCACCTTGGGGGTTACACCCCCTTCAACAGATGAGCCATCCGGCCCTTGATTTATGACACAGGCACACGCTTGGCGCAGCTACTTTGTTGATGCACGTGCGGCTACTGCGCACACAATTCAGAAACACAGAAAAAAATTAATTTGTATTTTTTTTGGAGTGCACTTTGGGGGTTACACCACCCTTCAACAGATGAGCCAGCCGGCCCTTGATTTATGACACAGGCGCATGCTTGGCGCTGCTACTTTGTTGATGCACGTGCGGCTACTGCACACACAATTCACAAACACAGAAAAAATATATTTTTTATTTTTTTTGGCGTGCACTCTGGGGGTTACACCACACTTCAACAGATGAGCCAGCCCTTTACTTATGACACAGGTGCACGCTTGGTGCTGCTACTTTGTTGATGCACGTGCGGCTACTGCACACACAGGGGGTCACTCAGTCCCACTCGTGAGTGGCAGTACGCTCACAAGTGGGTCGATGGTCCCCACTGCGCATGCGCATGATGGAGGGAGCTCCATCGTGCGCATGCACGAGACCCGGCAAGCGAAGGACTTTCCATCGCTCCGGGTCTCGCACCAAAGGGGGCGTGCTGTCGATGTTGATTGACAGCACGCCCCCTTTGGTGGGCGTTTCGGGGGCGTGTCTGCCAGATGGAGGCGTTCCTATGGGAACACCTACCATCTGAAACTGGCCCCACTGACATCACTAGTGATGTCAGTGGGAGTGATTTTGGCTCTGATAGAGCCAAAATCACTCCTGGCCTTGTGTTTGTGAAACCCGACCACAGGGTTTCACTCGCAAGTCCGATGGTCCATCCGATGGTCCATCTTGTTGGACGCTCGTATATGCTGTGGGTGGTAACCAACAGCTATACGAGCGTCCAGGAGGACGCTCCATTTTAATGGAGGTGGGCCCTGATTCAGAGCAAGCGCTCTGGTCAGATCGTCCGGCTCTGAATCAGGGCCACAATTCACAAACACAGTTGCACTTTGAGGGAGCACCCCTGATGGACAGATCACTCCCTGGACAACACTACAGCACCCCCTTTAGGACTACAGCCTTTACGGGACACTGCACAACACAGCCCAGCCAGCCCCTATGGACTTTGGAGTGGACAAAAGCAGCACAACACAGCCCAGCCAGCTCATATGGACAACAGTAGCACAACACAGCCCAGCCAGCCCCTATGGACAACAGCAGCACAACACATCCCAGCCAGCCCTAACTTCCACCGTCCCTCTTCACTGTCCACAGCCAAACTGAAAAATCCAAAACCTGCGAGGTCCGACAGCGGGATGATGACGTTTTGTCTTCGATTTCAGATCCGAGCCAGGCGGGAAAACCCGAGCCGGACTCGGTTCCCGGCTCAGATTGGTGGAGGAGCGTGGGCTCGGGGGGATTTCATAAACCAGAACCCGCTCATCCCCAATATATATATATATATATATATATATATATTAGGGGTGAACGGGTTCGAACCCCCCCGAGCCCCCCCGATCCGAGGCCGATCCAAGTCAGGCTCGACTTTTCCCGCCTGACTCGGATCTGAAATCGAGGCAAAACGTCATCAACAAAGTAGCGCCAAGCGTGCATCTGTGTCATAGGTAAAGGGCCGGCAGGCTTGACCGTTAAAGTGTGCTGTAACCCCCAAAGTGCACTCCAAAAAAAATAAAAATATATATTTTTTTGTGTTTGTGAATTGTGTGCGCAGTAGCCGCACGTGTATCAACAAAGTAGCGCCAAGCGTGCGCCTGTGTCATAGGGAAAGGGCCGGCTGGCTTGACCATTAAAGGGTGCTGTAAGCCCCAAAGTGCACTCCAAAAAAAATAAAAAAATAAAAAATGTTGTGTTTGTGAATTGTGTGCGCAGTAGCAGCACGTGCATCAACAAAGTAGCGCCAAGCGTGCGCCTGTGTCATAAGTAAAGGGCCGGCTGGCTTGACCATTAAAGGGTGCTGTAACCCCCAAAGTGCACTCCAAACAAAATAAAAAAATATTTTTGTGTGTTTGTGAATTGTGTGCGCAGTAGCCGCACGTGCATCAACAAAGTAGTGCCAAGCGTGCGCCTGTGTCATAAGTAAAGGGCCAGCTGGCTTGACCATTAAAGGGTTCTGTAACCCCCAAAGTGCACTCCAAACAAAATAAAAAAATATTTTCTGTGTTTGTGAATTGTGTGCACTGTAGCTGCACGTGCATCAAAAAAGGAGCAGCGCCAAGCGTGCGCCTGTGTCCCATAAGTAAAGGGCCAGCTGGCTTGTCCATTAAAGGGTGCTGTAACCCCCAAAGGGCACTCCCAAAAAAATAAAAAAATAATTTTTTTGTGTTTGTAAATTGTGTGCGTAGTAGCCGCACGTGCATCATCAAAGTAGCGCCAAGCGTGCACCTCTGTCATAGGTAAAGGGCCATCTGGCTTGACCGTTAAAGGGTGCTGTAACCCCCAAAGTGCACTCCCAAAAAAATTAAAATATATATTTTTATGTGTTTGTGAATTGTGTGCGCAGTAGTAGCACGTGCATCAACAAAGTAGCGCCAAGCGTGCGCCTGTGTCATAAGTAAAGGGCTGGCTGGCTTGACCGTTAAAGGGTGCTGTAATCCCCAAAGTGCACTCCAAACAAAATAAAAAAATATTTTCTTTGTTTGTGAATTGTGTGCACTGTGGCTGCACGTGCATCAACAAAGGAGCAGCGCCAAGCGTGCGCCTGTGTCCCATAAGTAAATGGCCGGCTGGCACATTTCTTAAAGGGTGGTGTAACCCACAAAGTGCACTAGTGTCCAACAAAAACAAAAAATTATTTTCTGTGTTTGTGTGCGCCTTAGCCACATGTATATATCAATATAACATAAAGAGAGGACCAAACTTTCTCCGATAAAAATAAAATAGGGAAAGATCAAGAACCACTTCCTCCTAGTGCTGTTGCTGCTGCTGGGAGTTGTTCATCATCCCAGAGAGGAAGTAGGAACACCACTGCTTTTACTAAACAATTGACCCTCCAACAGTCCCTAGCGAGGAGGATGAAGTACGACAGCAGTCATCCTGAAGCAAAACATATAACTGAGGCCTTGACTGCTATTTTGGTGTTAGACGTGCATCCGGTATCCACCATTAGTGCAGTGGGATTTAGACAATTGATGGAGGTAGTGTGTCCCCGGTTCCAAATCCCGTCTAGATTCCACCTGCATCCTCAAAGCAGCAGCGACAAGCGTGCGTCTGTTTGTTAAAGGGTGGAGTAACCCTCAAAGTGTGCTCCACAAACAATAAAAAATGTTCTTCTTTTTTTTTCTGTCTTTGTGAATTGTGTGGGCTGTAGCCGCACCTGAATCTTCAAAGCAGCAGCGACAAGTGTGCGCCTGTCTGTTAAAGGGTGATGTAACCCTCAAAGTGCTCCAAAAAAAAAAAAATATTTTTTTTATGTGTTTGTGACTTGTGTGCGATGTAGCCGCACGTGCATCAATACAGTAGCAGTGCCAAGCGTGCGCCTGTGTCATGAGTCAAGGGCCGGTTTGGACATCTGGTCCGGACTGAAGGATGTGCCATCAATTTCTGACAAGTCTACTGTCACTGCATATGATACTGTCCTCAAAGCAGCAGCGACAAGCGTGCGTCTGTCTGTTAAAGGGTGGTGTTACCCTCAAAGTGCACTCCAACCAAAATAAAATAATCTTCTTTTTTTCTGTGTTTGTGTGTGAAATGTATGCACAGTAGCCACACTTGCATCCTCAAAGCAGCAGCGACAAGCGTGCATCTGTCTGTTAAAGGGTGGTGAAATCCTCAAAGTGCGCTCCAACCAAAATAAAATAATCTTCTTCTTTTTTTCTGTGTTTGTGTGTGAAATGTATGTGCAGTAGCTGCACCTGCATCCTCAAAGCAGCAGCGACAAGCGTGCGTCTGTCTGTTAAAGGGTGGTGTAACCCTCAAAGTGCGCTCCACAAACAATTAAAAAAATTCTTCTTTTT
Source organism: Taudactylus pleione (assembly GCA_031769625.1). Taxonomy (NCBI): domain Eukaryota; kingdom Metazoa; phylum Chordata; class Amphibia; order Anura; family Myobatrachidae; genus Taudactylus; species Taudactylus pleione. The sequence continues at coordinate 12,622,281 of JAUIMM010000161.1, forward strand.
TTTCTGTTTGTGAATTGTGTGGGCTGTAGCTGCACCTGCACCCTCAAAGCAGCAGCGTCAAGCGTGCGTCTGTCTGTTAAAGGGTGGTGTAACCCCCAAATTGCGCTCCAACCAAAATAAAATAATCTTCTTTTTTTCTGTTTGTGTGTGAAATGTATGCACAGTAGCCGCACCTGTATCCTCAAAGCAGCAGCGACAAGCGTGCATCTGTCTGTTAAAGGGTGGTGTAACCCTCAAAGTGCGCTCCACAAACAATAAAAAAATTCTTCTTTTTTTTCTGTGTTTGTGAATTGTGTGGGCTGTAGCCGCACCTGCACCCTCAAAGCAGCAGCGCCAAGCGTGCATCTGTCTGTTAAAGGGTGGTGTAACCCCCAAATTGTTCTCCAACCAAAATAAAATAATCTTCTTCTTTTTTTCTGTGTTTATGTGTGAAATGTATGCACAGTAGCCGCACCTGCATCTTCAAAGCAGCAGCGACAAGCATGCATCTGTCTGTTAAAGGGTGGTGTAACCCTCAAAGTGCGCTCCACAAACAATAAAAAAATTCTTCTTTTTTTTTATGTGTTTGTGAATAGTGTGGGCTGTAGCCGCACCTGCATCCTCAAAGCAGCAGCAACAAGCGTGCGTCTGTATGTCAAATGGTGGTGTAACCCCCAAAGTGTGCTCCACAAAAAATAAAAAATTCTTCTTTTTTCCTATCTTTGCGAAATGTGTGGGCTGTAGCCGCACCTGCATCCTCAAAGCAGCAGCGACAAGCGTGTGTCTGTCTGTTAAAGGGAGGTGTAACCCCCAAAGTGCGCTCCAACCGAAATAAAATAATCTTTTTTTTTTCTGTTTGTGTGTGAAATGTATGCGCAGTAGCCGCACCTGCATCCTCAAAGCAGCAGCGACAAGCCTGCGTCTGTCTGTTAAAGGGTGGTGTAACCCTCATAGTGTGCTCCACAAAAAATAAAAAATTATTCTTTTTTTTCTGTCTTTGTGAATTGTGTGGGCTGTAGCCACACCTGCATCCTCAAAGCAGCAGCGACAAGCGTGCATCTGTCTGTTAAAGGATTACATCGGTGACAGCATCCAAGTAGGCATGTCAGACAGTCCGTACATGTATTGGCAGGAAAAAGAGGCAATTTGGAGGCCCCTGCACAAACTGGCTCTATTTTACCTGAGTTGCACCCCCTCCAGTGTGTACTCCGAAAGAGTGTTTAGTGCAGCCGGGAACCTTGTCAGCAAAAGGCATAGGAGGTTGCTTCCACAAAATGTGGAGAAGATGATGTTCATAAAAATGAATTATCAACTCTTCAAGGGAGACCAGCCTCCAGAACGTACAGAGGAACCTGTGGTGGTGGATTCCAGCGGGGACGAATTAATACTCTGTGAGGATGAGGATGTACATAACACTGAAGAGGGTGAGGAATCGGTGAATGAGAAGGATGAGGACGACATCTTGCCTCCGTAGAGCCAGTTTGTGCAGGGACAGATTAATTGCCAGCTTGTTTTGTGGGGGCGCAAACGAACCAATCGTTTCAGCCACAGTCGTGTGGTAGACCCTGGTGCTGAAATGATTGGTTTGTTAAAGTGTGCATGTCCTGTTTATACAGCATAAGGGAGGGTGGGAGGGCCCAAGGACAATTCCATCTTGCACCTCTTTTTTTTCTTTGCATTATGTACTGTTTGCGGCCTAGTTTTCAAACTGCCATCCTGTCTGCCACTGCAGTGTCACTCCTAGATGGGCCACGTGTTTGTGCCACCCACTCGTGTCGCTTAGCATAGTCATCCATCTCCCTTGGTGCAACCTTTTGGACATAAAAACACTATTGTGAGGTGTGAGGTGTTCAGAATAGACTGGAAATGAGTGGAAATTCAGGTTTTTGAGGTTAATAATAGCATAGGAGCAGAAAAATCAACACATTCAGTGATTTTAGCTGTTTTTATGCTTTTTTAAAAAAAAATACAGATCCAAAACACAAAACCCAGAACCCAAAACACCGAAGGGTGGTTTTGGCAAAACCAATCCAGATCCAAAACACGAAGAAAGATCCAGATCCAAAACCAAAACACAAAACACGAAAAGTGGTCGGTGCACACCCCTAATATATATATATATATATATATATCTATATATATATCTATATATATATAAAACACAAATATATATATATATATATATAACACAAAACACGAAAAGTGGCCGGTGCACACCCCTAATATATATATATATATATATATATATATATATATATATATATATATATATTAGGGGTGTGCACCGGCCGCTTTTCGTGTTTTGTGTTTTGGTTTTGGATCTGGATCTTTCTTCGTGTTTTGGATATGGATTGGTTTTGCCAAAACCACCCTTCGGTGTTTTGGGTTCTGGGTTTTGTGTTTTGGATCTGTATTTTTTTTTAAAAAAGCATAAAAACAGCTAAAATCACAGAATTTGTGTGTTTTTCTGCTCCTATGCTATTATTAACCTCAATAACCTTAATTTCCACTCATTTCCAGTCTATTCTGAACACCTCACACCTCACAATAGTGTTTTTATATCCAAAAGGTTGCACCGAGGTAGCTGGATGACTATGCTAAGAGAAACGAGTGGGCGGCACAAACACCTGGTCCATCTAGGAGTGACACTGCAGTGGCAGACAGGATGGCAGTTTGAAAAACTAGGCCCCAAACAGTACATAATTCAAAGAAAAAAAAGAGGTGCATGATGGAATTGTCCTTGGGCCCTCCCACCCACCCTTATGTTGTATAAACAGGACATGCACACTTTAACAAACCAAACATTTCAGCGCCAAGGTCTGCCACACGACTGTGGCTGAAATCATTGGTTCGTTTGGGCCCCCACAAAACAAGCTGGCAATTAATCTATCCCTGCACAAACTGGCTCTACGGAGGCAAAATGTCGTCCTCATCCTCCTCATCCACCGATTCCTCACCCTCTTCAGTGTTGTGTACATCCTCATCCTCACAGAGTATTAATTCGTCCCCGCTGGAATCCACAACCACAGGTCCCTCTGTACGTTCTGGAGGCTGGTCTCCCTGGAAGTGTTGATAATTCATTTTATGAACATCATCTTCTCCACATTTTGTGGAAGCAACCTCCTATGCCTTTCGCTGACAAGGTTCCCGGCTGCACTAAACACTCTTTCGGAGTACACACTGGAGGGGGGGCAACTCAGGTAAAATAGAAAATTGTTGGCACGTCCTTCAGTCCGGACCAGATGTCCAAACCGGCCCTTGACTTATGACACAGGCGCACGCTTGGCGCTGCTCCTTTGTTGATGCACGTGCAGCCACAGAGCACACAATTCACAAACACAGAAAATATTTTTTTATTTTGTTTGGAGTGTACTTTGGGGGTTACAGCACCCTTTAACGGTCAAGCCAGCCGGCCCTTTACTTATGACACAGGCGCACGCTTGGCACTACTGTGTTGATGCACGTGCGGCTACTGCGCACACAATTCACAAACACAGAAAATATTTTGTTATTTGGTTTGGAGTGTACTTTGGGGGTTACAGCACCCTTTAACGGTCAAGCCAGCCGTCCCTTTACTTATGACACAGGCGCACGCTTGACACTACTTTGTTGATGCACGTGCAGCTACTGCGCACACAATTCACAAACACAGAAAAAATATTTATTTTTTTAGCACTTGGGGGGAGCACCCCTGATGGACAGAGCACAGAGCACCCCCTGGACAACACTACAGCACCCCTTTAGGACTGGGACACTGCACAGGACTTTGGAGTGGACACAGTCCCTAGGACAACTGACTGCACAACACAGTCCAGCCAGCCCCTATGGACTTTGAAGTAGTGGACACTGCCCCTATGGACAACAGCAGCACAGCACAACACAGCCAGCCCCTATGGACTTTGAAGTAGTGGACACAGCCCCTATGGACAACAGCAGCACAGCGCAGCACAGCACAGCACAACACTACTCTGCACTACACTACACCACACAGCCCAGCCAGCCCTAACTCCCACCCTCCCTCTTCACTGTCCACAGCCGAGTGAGAAAATGGCGCCGACGCGGGTACCTTATATAGGATCCAAAACCCGCGAGACCCGGAAGGTGGGATGATGACGTTTTGCCTCGATTTCAGATCCGAGTCAGGTGGGAAAAGTTGAGCCTGACTCGGATCGGCCTCGGATCGAGGGGGCTCGGGGGGGTTCGGATTTCAGATATCCGAACCCGCTCACCCCTAATATATACATATATATATATATATATATATATATATATTCCTGCAGGTGGATTTTTGTTGTTAAATGTGTCTCTTGTTGCCAAGCAAAATCAGCCTACAAGTATTCTATACAGATTTAATCCTACCTACTACCGGTATAGCTACCTACTACAACATTAAGCATCTGTTGTATGTTATGAGTATTCTAGTACCTTATATATTACATTAGTACAGGCTGTTTGTGGATATGTTGGTCATTTGCTATGTTCTTTACTGTTTAATGTTTTAAGTTTTAGCACTTTAGTTCTTCACAGCTACTACTGACTTTTTAATCAGTACTGGCTGTTGGTTGTACTTGTAACATAAGAATATACAGTAAAAAGGTAGCGCTATATAGAGTATTCTAAAATTCCTCTATCTCTGGATGCTACAGCTGCTGCAAGCAATAGCCAGGTAGCGTCCTGGTGATATATAAAATATGGATCTCAAAGAAATAAGCAGCGCTTGTAGCATTCAATTAATAGGGAAAAAGATATTTATTCATACATAAGTCAAATAAACACATGTGGGGAATCAATTCTCCTATTTTTAGTTTTCTTGATATTGTATATATTTTATATTCATTATTTGACTTATGTATGAATAAATATCTTTTTCCCTATTAATTGAATGCTACAAGCGCTGCTTATTTCTTTGAGATCCATATTTTGTACTTGTAACATGTCAGTAACTCGTTATGTCCTTTTTTCTGATATTTTCGCTATGTGCAATTTTCATTGTTATGTCATTTTTACAGGAGTACCCTCCTCTATCCCTATAGTGATGGGTATACACACTAGGTCCCAGCCACGCCCCTCTGAGATTGCTAGGACATCGGAGCAGGGTGCGCGCATCGATGATGTCATCGTGCTTCCAATGATGGCGGTGGCTGGTGAAGTAGCCATACACTAAGTGGTCAAATTATTGTGACCACCAGGTGATTTTGATTTTATGCTAAGTAGCTATTTGTTAAAGTGTATATATACTGTTATTAATATAGCCGTGGCAATCACAGGAATTGTACATATAGCAATAACTTCAGGTGAGAAACACCTTCATTTTTGTCAACGTTTTTGTTTATGCCAACTTTGGTCAGCACAAACGAAAGTTAAAATAAATTGAAATGTTGACAAGAACTAAGGTGTCTCTCACCTGAAGTTATTGCTGTATGTACAAGTCCTGTGAACCCCGTGGCTATCTGAGAGCAGGGCCGTTTCTAGGGGCAGGCGACCCGTGCAACCGCATGGGGCGCTCTGCCCTGACCAGTGTTTGCGTGGGACTCAATTTTTTATAAATTAATGCCGAGTACTGCATCAGCACTGTCAGAGTCTCCCTCTAACCAATCACGGCAGGCAGCTACTGTTAACTTCGCAAGCGCATGGTGCAGACAATAGCCTCCTTCCCTCCTCTCCTCCTGGGTGTCACATGTCAGACAGTGGCACACACATCAGCCATACTGACTCCGGACGCCGGCTGAGACCTCTGTCCTACTCCTGCTGGCTGCCCTCTACACACGGTCGCCTGAGACTGTCTGTCCCCTCGTTGGTCTCACTAGGTGGTTGGGGCTCAGCTGTCCGCTCCCATCTGCTGTGCCCGCACTCCGGACTTTTGCATGGGACAAGTGCAGCAGAGTGCACCAGGTAACTGCACCTCCGCGGGGGGAAGGGGTGTGTGTGTGTATGCAGCATGTGTAATGAATATGTCAGTTGTGCAGGGTGCAGCATGTCGTGTAATGTATGTTGGGGGGTGCATGATAAGAGAAACAGGAGGGGGTCTGGCTGATTAGCAAATGGGGGAGGGTCTGGCTTATTGACAAATTGAGGGGAAGGGTCTGGCTGAATGACAGGGGGATCTGCTGATTGACTAACATGGAGGGGTCTGGCTGATTGACAAACGGGGGAGGGTCTGACTGACAAATGGGGTGAGGGTCTGGCTGATTGACAAATGGAGGGGGAGGGTCTGGCTAATTGACAAATGGGGGGAGGGTCTGGCTGGCTGACAAACAGGGGGATAGTCTGGCTGAATGACAAACAGGGAAAGGTCTAGCTGATTGTCGAACGAGGTCTGTCTGATTGACACACGGGGGAGGCTGAGGGACACAAGAGGAATTGAGGCTGAAAGTCACTGGCAGGAGGCTGTAAAGGCGGGAGACTGGAGTGACAGGGCAGGAGGCAGGAAGCTGGAGAGATGGGGCATGAGGCTGTAAAGAATGGAGGTTGGAGAGACACAAGAGGCTGCTGGGGATACACGGGGCATGAGTCTGGTTGAACCTCTATTATATTATGTTGACATTGGTTATATTTCTACACAAACAGGCATCTTCTGGATCATGTAATCTGCTACATGAATAGTGTATACCGAATAAAGAAACACCATCTGCCCAGAGAGGATCAGTTTCTTCAGAGGTTCCATGTTGTAGAGAAACCACCATACAGGTAAGGTGTATTTGGAACAGAATGCAGTAATTCTACTCCAAACTCACGTTTTACAGCAAAATGCATTTTTTCCCTCGCATGCTCATGATTATGGGACAAGGTGGGGGAAAAATATATATATTTTTTAAGTTAGCAATGCTTAGACAAAGTACCGAACCTCTCGTACACCTTTGACAATGAATAATCAGGCACTTGGAGGCATTTAAAGAGTACAGAATGGCCAATACTGACATGACCGTTTTCAAGTGAATTTCTCTAATATGTTAAAAAATTGGTTAAATTATGTGGGACAGGTACCTCCCAGTAAGTACCCCTCAGTTTCCCTTCCCTCTCCCTCCCTGTAACATCTACTCATTGTTCCTGCTCTCACCGTCCCTGTAACTTCACCTCAGTGTCTCTGCCTTCAATCTCCTTGTAACTCCACCTCAGTTTCCCTACCCTCAAAAGTGACAAATTGGGGACAGGTCACGGGGACACACCCCCCCCCAGTTTGCCACACACCCTTTCCAGGAGCGCGCGCGGCTCAGGAGCGCGCGCGGCTCAGGAGCGCGCGCGGCTCAGCCGCGCGCAGCAATGCCCTTTCCACACTCAGTGACCTGCACTTCAAATATTATTGCATTATTAGTGATGTCACTGATTACATGGCTCAGAGAAGTAAATATTACAATGGGGGGGTGCATTTTGAATGCTCGCACTGGGAGCCAGATTGGCTAGAAACTGCCCTGTCTGAGATACAGGGGTCTATGTACCAAGCAGTGTTAGGAGACAGAGTGAAAAGTGATAAGTCTGTGATAAGTGCCAGCCAATCAGCTTCCAGCTGTCATCTCACAGGCTGTGTTTGAAAAATTACAGTTTGGAGCTGATTGGCTGGCACCTATCACAGACTTATCACTTTTCACTCTGTCTCTTATCACTGCTTAGTACATAGGCCCCACAGTATCCTATGCTTTACTGAGGGCACCCAGGCAATTCTAATACTCGTGGGAAAGAGTGCTGGCTATGATCTACAATATATATATATATAAATATATATATATATATATATATATATATATATATGGAGTTGCATGCCACCTAGCAAATGAGAGAATTATTTGATCACATTTCCCACCTATACAGAAAACATTGGGACCATCTACTGTGAAAATTCCAACAGTCATTAGGTTTTTCTATACACACTAGAGATAAGCCTATGGACTTCACAGAAAACCCAAGCTACAGTAGTAAATCTAATGGAATGTTTCTAAGAAACAAACAGTCTCTCAAATCAGCATTCATAAGAAAAAACACTGTATATGTATGATAAGGATTAAAACAGTGGGATGCAAATCAGCAACAGAGAGTGTTACATAATTTTCTAAATTCTAAATTCTTATCACAATCCTTCTTTCTTGAGACCTTCTAACCTTATCTTTGATGTACAAAGCAAATAGAAATATTGATAGACAATGATGCTGACCTTTAGATCTCATCAATTTAGCTGAGAACCAACCATGGCATTCTGAAGGTACTTGTAACTTATATGTCAAATAAAATTGTGCTAAACTAAACAGCCTCCATCACTCAAATGTCTTTTAGTAGTCTGATCACAGCATAGTATCACACAGCATGCAGTGATTGACATTCTTATGCTCTCTGAAAAGCAGTGGCACTGTACAATGCCACATTCATAGTAACAATTCATCTGACATCCTGTTAATGTTAGTTATATATTGAATGTCATTAAATTAATAATAAGGGAACATAATCGCTTTAAGTATGTGGACTGCCCTGATTAATAGCATGATTTAATTGCATCAGCCAGGATATGCTAAATCAGCATGTGCTGGCTAAATATGATGTAGCAAGACTGATGTGAGGCATAAAAGGATGTGACTAGTTGGAGATAGTCCAACCACTTTAATGTAATAAAGGTGACCAGCACAAGATTAAGAAGACCAACAGCTCTAGATAGTCCATATATTTATCTGTGTTAATTATATAATATTAATTGTTCAGTTAGTATCTAATAATTAAATTTTTTTCAGAAGTACTTTACATTAGCTCCAAATCCAGTCTACAAAAATTCCCGATAGACGATAGACCAACACCTCATAGTGTGCAACTTTTTGTTAAGTGTAATATTATATCCAACATTACTAGTATTCTGAAATATAAAAATATAAATAATGTGCATATGAATTAAAGCAAATGAGCATCTTTCACCTTTTTGAATATTGCTAGGTATGCTTATGTTTGTTCAACAAAAACTGTATCAATAGTGGAGATGAGCAGTTCGGTTTTGCTGCAAACCAAACACACCAAACTTTAGGGTTCTAAGTCAAACCCAAGTCCCTACTTGGATAACTTTTTGGGTTTCCGAGTTGAATTTAGTCCTGAATTGGGTCCTCCCATAAGTTTGGATCTTGGATCTAAAAAACAAATCTTGGGTTTTAGGATTGCATGTACACAGGTCCATATTGCATGGTGGTTCGCGCACATCTTTAATGAATAGCCAAGTATGCTCTTTTGGGATTTCTGTAAATACTGTACTCCAGAATCACAATCTGTTAAAAGGTTTATCCAATTAATCTAACTTTCCACCTGTAAGTAGCACAATGCATTTGGGAATCCTCTCTTATCTGAAGCAAGATCTGAAAAGTGCTGACTAGCCCTCATTTTCAGAACAGGGAAACAGGTTTATTGCTGGCCATTCACAGGTGTATTGAGACTCTAGAGGGCTGAGTGCTAAGTACCCAGGCCAGGAGTACAGATGAGGTGCATCTTTGACAAGAAATAATTCCCCCAGCACAATGCAAAGGGCCAGTAAAAGAGATATGCATCCTACATAATAAAATGAAAAGGACTTAGGGCCTGATTCAAACCCGCTCGCGAGCGCTGAGCACTCGCAAGGGGGTCGATGGTGCCCTAGTGCGCATGCACACGACGGAGGGAGCTCCGTCATGCGCATGCGCGAGACACGCATAGCAACAGCCAAGCTGTCGCTATGGGTCTCGCACCAAAGGGGGCGTGCTGTTGATGGTGAGTGACAGCACGCCCCCTTTGGTGGGCGTGCCGGGGGCGTTGCTGCCCAGACGGAGGCATTCCCATGGGAACGCCTACCGTCTGGGGCCGGCCCCACTGACATCACTAGTGATGTCAGTGGGAGTGCTTTTGGCTCTGATAGAGCCAAAAATCACTCCTGGGCTTGCGGCAGCGAGACCCTACCGCAGGGTCTAGTCACAAGCCCAATGTTCGCGTTGGTCTTGACCATCGCGACCATCTTTTTGACCGCTCGCATAAGCTGTGGGTGGTCACCCACAGCTATGCGAGCAGCCAGGAGGCCGCTCCGATTTTAGGTAGGAGGGCACTGATTCAGAGCGTCCGGCTCTGAATCAGGCCCTCAGTTACACACATTTCAAATTCAAACATATGATAAGCCATAGCCATGTCAAGGCATCTCTGCTCAGGTGGTTCTATACTACATAATTAGAACCCCACTTTGGGTCATATATTCATGTGTTTCTAAGTTCAGAATCAATTCATCTGGAGCCACCCAAATATTATCCAATATGGCACTACAGAGATCAGCATTCCCTCCAACTATTGATCCCATAGATGCCTCTCAGAACAGTGATGCACAGAAAGGAAGCAGTGGCGGATCCAGGGGGGGGGCGATCGTAATAAAACTGCAAAAAATATAATTTTTCCATAAGGGGCATGGCCACACCTCTCGTGATTAGGTCACGCCCCCTTGGGCCAGCCGACTCTCTACAGTGACAAGTGCTACATGTCAAGTGCTCGGGAAGAGGAAGACTGGAATAACAGGGGTCTGGAGCCAGCAGGGGACACAGCAGGCTGGAATGACGGGCTGGAGGATGAAATTACAGAGGGCTGGAGGGGACACAGGGGGCTGAAGGCTGGAATGACAAGGGGCTGGATGCTGGAATGATGGGCTGGAATGACAAGAGGCTTAAGGGGACACGGTGCTGAAGCAAACACAGGAGGAATGGAGGCTGTAATGACAGGGGGCTGGATGCTGGAATGACGGGGCTGGAGGGGACACAGAGGGCTGAAGGCTGGAAGGACAGGGTACTGGAGGCTGGAATGATAGGGGCTGGAGGGGACAGAGGGGGCTGGAATGCCAGGGGGCTGGAGGATACACAGAGGACTGGAGGCTGGAATGACAGGGAACTGGAGGGGACACACAGGGCTGGAAGCTGGACTGACAGGGGGCTGGGGGGAACACAGGGGTCAGAAGGGTGGAATGAGAGAGGGCTGGAGGGGACACGGAACTGAAGGCTGGAATGACAGGGGTCTGGAGGCTGGAATAATGTGGGGCTGGGCTGGAGGGGAAAGAGGGGGCTGGAATGACTGAACTGGAGGGTACACTGGGGGCTGGAGGCTGGAATGAAAGGGGGCTGAAAGGGACACAGAGGGCTGGAAGCTACAATGACGGGGCTGGAGGGGACAAAGGGGGCACATTTCTGATTGAACTTCTGTTGTATGATGACATTGGTTATATCCCTACTCAAACAGGCATCTTCCGGACCTTGTGATCTTCAATGTGAATAGTGACTACTGATTGAGGGCACTGTCTGCCCACGGAGGATCAATTTCTTCAGAGGTTCCCCATTGACGAGAAACCACCATATATGTAAGATGAGTTTTTATTTAGTACACACAAAAATAGTATTGATATTTTTTGTCTTTTTAAGTGGGGCACCAAAAGGAATTTTTGCTCTGGGCTCTACTTGGTCTAGAACTGGCCCTGATATGACACACAAGGTCCCCCTCCTACAGATGGCTAAAACCGGATTAATGAGGAGTCTGAGGACCCAGGTGACACGTACCTCACTCCCAGGGCCCCCCATTGGTATCCACGATGATGGACGGATAGCCGGCGCAGTGGCAAGCACATCCTTACCGCCATTGCACATGAAGAAAGGGGAGGATACTTTGGATGGAGGACCTCCCCCTCACATGGAACACTGTCGCTGCCCCCTCATGACACATAGCAACACCCCTCGTCACACATGGCCATGCCCATTTTTCACAGCGTGTCTCCATACACCCACTTCAAAATTCCCACTTCAACAACTGTATATATCTATATGTGTGTGTATATATATATATATATATATATACTCAGACACACCACCCCCACCCCCCATAAAGCAAGAGTTTAGATCCACCCCAGAAAGGAAGTTGCTCAAAATCAATTTAGTGGCCCATCACAGGTGCATCTAGATTTACCCCTCCTTTACATGCATTTGCAGGGTGCCAATAAATTGATTATGAATAACTTCTATTCTGTGTATCACATAACTGGAGGCGCATCTTTGACAAAGGACCTCTGACATGGCATAGCCATGCCCACTCATCTGGCCACACCCCCTAGGATTGAAAATTGCAGAGCTAACAGCACTAGCCATAACTCTACAATAGAGAACTAGGTAGAGCGATGAATGAGCTATGGATGGATTTTGACTTTGCATTCCAGAGCTTGGTAAATTTATGGAAGCTGCTATTGCAATAAAAAATCTCCGATATGTGCTTCAGAACACCTGTCATATATCATGGGACTTTTTTCCCTGGCAAAATTAGTTTAATAGATATGCCCTTGTAAGTTTATTATGATTACCCCCTTCGTGCAGCAATTTTACAGTGATTTTGTGGTGGTTTATTCAAGAGGTTTGGACCAAACAACTGGCGGTTTGGCCTAGTGTCACCTTCAGTTTGTGAATGACCATTGAATCTGCTGAATAGTAAATATTGTACAATGGTTTGAAGGTCAAAACCACCACAGATATGCAGTAATTTCAAACTCCTGGAAAAACCAATGCTGAGTGATTGTATGCCCAAATTCCACTGATGAAATGTGCAAAAAAAATAATATTTTTCAGAAAAAAATTGGAAATTTTCACCCATCTCTGCTTATTTATTGACTTTGCTTTGCAGCCTAATAATTGATAAAATACATATTCTACAATTTAGGACCTGATTCTGAGAAGGACAGATATCTGCTTATGGCACATGTGCTGTAGAACGTAAACACGACCTCACGTGCTCCGTACAAGGCATAAGCACACAAATGGAGTTTGCAAGTACATACGGATTGATCCGTCCATCGACAGAGCTCTCTTTCAGTGACATTTATATTTCCGGGTGGTAACTGGGCAGCAACATAGTGGATTAACAGTACCGATCCATCTTGTGGGAATGTCATGGGAGTGTTATGGGCATGTAAACCAACTGCCGTACTCATTCATAGTGTGTGGACGCAGATGGGATGCCTGTTTTTGCCAGATCTTTTGCACCCAGCATGGGGTGGGCGCAGGGGTGTCTTTATAATGGGTGCAAGGTGTGCGGTGAACACAGGCCCCTGGGTACAGGGGGACCCACACTGCACACCCTGCACCCATAGTTAATTATACTTACCTTTCCGCAGATTCCAGTTTGCTGCTGGGAAAATGTATTACAATAAAGTGTGATGATACTGTATGTGCAGGTGGGTACTGGGTTATCATGCACCCACCTTACCAGGCTCAGGCACATCTGCATGATACCCTTTTGGCTCCTCACTGCACATGCTATGCATGCATCACCCACCTATATCCTCATACTTGCTCCAATGTCCCTGTTCTGCTCTTTTAGAACATAGGACTTGTAAGGTGGAACAGCACCTTTGCTGGAATAAAAATATATTTTTAATAACAGGAGGGGTGCCCCCGGTAGCATGGCGCACTCTTGCTGAGATTACCGGGTTTACCGTGTACTGCTGGCCTTGCCTATGTGTGTTCTCAACATACAGTACAATACAGTACTGCTTATATTACTGCCATATATTTGTAACTATGAAATTGCATCATTTGCCATTTCCTGTTTGTAATGCAACTAAAATATTTTCCTTTATTTTTTATAAGGAAAAATCATCTGGTTATTGCACACACAGTGTCCTCTATTTCTGATTAATGCACAGTCATTCTGCCAGCAAAATCCTTGGCACTAAGAAATCCATTGATGCCTTTTAGCTTCTTGTCAGCAGAACCCTTGGCACCGAGGGATGCGTAGTCTCTTAAGACAGAGCAGTAACACTTATTTTTCATAAATACGGTCTGTTTCATACAGAAGACTGTGCATTTTTATTTGAGCATTAACCTGTATATGCACATTGTAAAAAAGAAACAGTTTATTTTGGAGGTTTTTGTTTTGCTGTTCAGTTTATGGCATTTTATTGTAAGCAGTATTTTCCAGCTTATAACAGAAAATATGTGATATGTACTAAGCCAGTTAGTGTAGCATATCTTACATGAAATTGCTAAGGATGTGCCCAGAAAATGGACAAACGCACAAGCGTCTATGCAGATTTACATACGCCGCGCTTCCCTTGAAGGGGCGGGATGGAGGAGGAGTGTCCTAATGTAGTCCGAGTAAAAAAAATTACAAACAGATGCAGAATGGAACAGAAGCATATATGCCTGGGATTTGGGAAAGCATATTATTTGTGGGTGGTCTTGGGGAGGTGCAAATAGCAGATGATGTTAACAGTCACCAGCACTAGGTTTATTGACTCTTTCTTCGTTGCGTAAGCAATTATTATGCTTTTGTATGTGTGTGTAACTTCCTGTCATTGTATATGTTTTGTGAAGTGCCTGTGTAGGTAGTACACCTCTAATCTTCAGCTGCCATCCCACTCTTTGCAAGTGTATGAGCCTTCACATAATGTATCCTCTTCACACACAGGTTTACACCAGTGATGTGCGGTCAGGTGAGGCAGGGGAGGCAGGTGAGGCAGAGCTTTTCCTGTCATACTTAGGTAAACTCAAGAGTTTTGACTGTAAAAATTATAAGAAAAATGCAAAGAAAATACTATAAATATCTTCTTTGAATTATTCTAATAATATTTATAGTCAAAACTTTGGAGTAAAAAGTGTATGACAGGTGAGGCACTGCCTCCCCTGAGTACCTTTTCTGCACATCCCTGATCAACACACAACAAATTTCCAGCACTATATACTGCTGCATATTTGTATAATGTCCACATTAACCCTCAGGTTCATATTAGGGATGTGCAGGCTCGGATAGGTTCGAGTTTGCACACCGAGTTCGGATTTTTCCCTCAAAAAAAACGGAACTCAGAAAGAGGCTAAACGTCATCTTGCATGGACAAACATCCAGGAATGATGATGTTTGTCCATGTAAGATGATGTTTAGCCTCTTTCTGAGTTCCGTTTTTTTGGAGGGAAAAATCCGAACTCGGAGTGCAAACTCGAACCTATCCGAGCCTGCACATCCCTAGTTCATATATATATCTGTAAATCTGGCTCTGATACTAGCCAGTGCCTCCCTAGCCATTTACCTCACCGTATTTCACTGGTTTACACTCATGTTACACTTACAAAGTCTTTTCTGTTGCCACATGGCCTGACAGTGACCCCCTTTTTATGGCTGCTGCGCCTGTTTAGAATATCTTTCCATCTTCCTCTGGAGCTCTTACCTCTCTTACTGGGAGTATCTCACTCCCTCTATAGGGTCTATGATAGCACTATTCTCTCTCTGCTGGCTGTGTGATTAGCATTGTGACTTCCGCCACCGTCCTGCCCTTCTTCTGTGCTGTGGGAAAGCAGAAGCTTCCTCCCGGCCCCCCAATTCTGAGGTGTCACTTACTGGTCATAGGCTCTGTTACCGGTGACCACACCACCCTAGCGATTTTCATTTTCTCATGTAACCAATGGACACATCCACGCAGCCAGTCCGAAGGGGGTGTTAAATATGTTTAAACAAAAACTAATGCTGTTTTCTTTTGTTTTTTTAATGCACTAGTCAGGGACTTTTTTATGATGGTATTATAGAAGAAGTTTTAATGATAACTAATAGTGAATTTGTACTTTGCAAATACAACAAATATCTGTAAACATAAGTATTTATGATGCATTCCTGGTGTAAACCGGGCACATATGCTACTGGTGCCAACCTGCATTTATCCTAAGTTAGTAGAAGATTTGTATATAGCCCTAATTTTGTGTTTTGGGAGTGCAGTTGCAGCCAACTTTGCATCTGCCCCAAAGTATTTATCTTGTTATAGTGGTGCAAGTATTTATCATGTTATAGTGTTGTAGTAGATGGCATTTATCTTGTTATGGTGGTGTAGGTATTGGTAGATGGTGTACAGTAGGTATTTATCTTGTTATAGTGGTGTCGCTAGTGTAATTGTTTATCTTGTGTGACACAGTCAGATTAGGGGTTCCCTCTCCTGGGTAGAAGGACTCCTTTCTTACACACACCCACAGCAGCAGGGAAGCAGCACACCAGTCTGGATGCAAGTACAAGCTGGTCGGCGCCAGTCTTTATTGTACAATGTCAGAAACAACATAGAGAAAACATAAACATAAGTTCTAGCCCTGTCGGGGCACTAACTTCACAGGTAGTTCCCTCACTACCAGAACCTGGCAGGGCCTAACGCCCTCACCAGCAACCAAGGCACAGCACAACACTTACAGATAGGTTTTCAAGTGTCTCTGAGCAAACTCCCTGCCTGCTCTCCCAGGTGAGACACTCAGCCCTATACACACTAGGCTTATATTGGCCACTCTCAGGTGGGAACCCAATCAAGCCTGTTACCAGGCTGCGAGAACCAAAACCTGGAGTGGCCGTGGGTGGAGCCTGCCCTCTCCTCTCACCCACAACCCCCAGGTCCCAAACCGGCTTTGCAAAAAGCTGAGACTCAAGCCTGCTACACTGCAGACTTTCTCCTGGGGGTTTAAAACACATAAGACAGGAATCTGGGACAAATGTACCTGCCACAGACCACTTTACCAGTGATCCTATCACATATCTCCCCCCTTTGTTTCGACCTGTGGGGCGGAACAACTGAAGCCCCCAAACAATGAACGCGTGACAACGCATCTGCATTGGCCAGCTGGCTTCCTGGCCTGTGTTCCACTGCAAATTTAAAAGTTTGTAACGCCAAGAACCATCTCGTAATTCTCGCATTACTGTCCTTATTTTCGGACATCCACTTCAAAGGGGCATGGTCAGTGATCAAATGGAACTTTCTTCCAACCAAGTAGTACCTGAGAGCCTCTAATGCCCACTTTATGGCCAACGCCTCCTTCTCCACTGTGGCATAGTTTCTCTCATGTACATTCAACTTTCTGCTAAGATAGAAAATAGGGTGTTCCTCACCCTCCTTGTTCTGGGACAGGACCGCTCCTATACCTACTTCTGATGCATCGGTTTGTACTATGAATTCCCTTTCAAAATTAGGAGTCATCAGGACAGGTTGGGAACACAACGCTACTTTCAACTCCTGAAAAGCTTTCTCTGCCTCAGGACTCCATTCTACCATGACTTTTTGTTTGCCATTGGTCAGGTCAGTCAGTGGGACTGCCATGGTGGCAAAGTTGGGTATAAACCTCCTGTAGTACCCCGTAATTCCCAAGAAGGCTCTCACCTGCTTCTTATTCAGAGGCCGTGGCCAGTTTTGTATGGCATCAACTTTATTGAGCTGAGGCTTTATCAGGCCTCTGCCAATGGTGTATCCCAGATATTTTACTTCCTCCATGCCTAGACAACACTTTTTTGGGTTGGCTGTCAAACCTGCCTTATAGATGGAGTCCAAAACTGCTTGTACCCTGGGTAAGTGAGACTGCCAATCAGGACTATGAATGACCGAGTCATCCAGATAAGCAGCCGCATACCGTCTATGGGGCCTTAGAATCATGTCCATCATTCTTCGGAAGGTAGCAGGTGCCCCATGTAGCTCAAAGGGCAACATCTTGTACTGAAACAAGCCCTCTGGCGCTGAAAAAGCTGTCTTTTGTTTGGCACTCTCGGTTAACGGTACTTGCCAATACCCTTTGGTTGGGTCAAGAGTGGTTAAATACCTTGCCGTCCCTAGTCTCTCAATCAGTTCATCCACTCTTGGCATCAGGTAGGCATCGAATTTTGAAACACTGTTCAACTTTCGGAAGTCTTTGCAGAAACACACACTCCCGTCGGGCTTTGGAATCAACACAATGGGACTTGACCATTCACTATGTGATTCTTCAATAGCCCCTAACTCTAGCATATTTTTAATTTCTTTCGACACTGATTCTCTTTGTGCTTCTGGTAACCTATAGGGCTTTAGATTAACTTTAACCTCTGGGTCAGTGATGATGTCATGTTTAATGACCGAGGTTTTCCCAGGTACGTCAGAGAACAGCACCCTATTTCTGATCAGAAACTCCTTGACCTCTTGTTGTTGAATTGCCGACAGGGTTTTTGCCACTGTCACTTCGGGAACTAAGGGCCCTGGATTTACTGGAGGGGCTCGGACGGCCGACAGTACCGTTCTATCTTTCCAGGCTTTAACAGATTTATATGGTATATCTGTTCCGGCTTTCTTTTCCCCGGCTGGTAAACTTTGTAATTGACCTGCCCCACTCTTTCTAAGATTTCAAAGGGCCCTTGCCATTTTGCCAAAAGTTTATTTTCCACAGTGGGAACCAACACTAACACTCTGTCCCCAATAGCAAAGCTGCGTAACCGGGCATTGCGGTTGTTTACCCTCTGCTGTGCCTGTTGAGCCTGTTCCAGGTGCTCTCTCACTATCAGCACTACCGCAGCAATTCTCTCCTGCATTTGAGAAACATACTCAACCACCATTTTGTAAGGACTAGACTGCCCCTCCCATGTCTCTTTGGCAATGTCTAGTAACCCCCTTGGGTGTCTCCCATACAACAAGTCGAAGGGTGAAAACCCGGTGGAGGACTGGGGAACCTCTCTTATGGCCAACAATAAATACGGTAATAAGTAGTCCCAATCCCTACCATCCTTGTTGACCACTTTCCTAAGCATGTGTTTTAACGTCTTGTTAAACCTCTCGACCAGCCCATCGGTTTGGGGGTGATAAGCCGAAGTTCTTAACTGTTCAATTTTGAACAGGCGGCATAACTCTTTCATGACTTTTGACATAAACGGTGTACCCTGGTCAGTTAGTATCTCCTTGGGTATACCCAGCCTGCTAAAGACATGAACTAGCTCTCTGGCAATGGTCTTTGTTGACGTATTGCGCAACGGGATCGCTTCCAGGTACCTGGTAGCGTAATCCATTATGACCAGAATATACTGATGTCTCCTGGCAGACTTCATCAAGGGTCCAACCAAATCCATCGCTATTCTTTCAAACGGCACCTCTATAATAGGCAATGGAACTAGTGGACCCTTAAAATGTGGCCTGGGAGCATGATACTGACACTCAGGGCAGGATGCGCAAAAGTCAGACACCTCTTTATGAAGCCCAGGCCAGAAAAACCTCTGCATTATTCTCTCAGTGGTTTTCTCTACCCCTAGTTGGCCTGCCGTTATATGACCATGGGCCAGATCCAACACTGTTCTTCTGTAGGCTTTGGGAACTATTAGTTGTTCCACAATATCTTCCCCCTTCTTAGTCACCTGATATAACAAATCCTGACACATTGCCATGTGGGGATAGGACAAAGGACTATCAGGGTCTACGGGTTTACCATCAACTACTTTTACATTCTCCCTGGCTTTTACCAAAGTAGGGTCATTCAACTGCTCCACGGCAAAGACCTCTCTTCTGACCTCTAAATCAGGCAGATGATCACCTAGCCCAACAACACTTCCCACCTCAATGGGAGGCACATCAGTTGGCGGGCCACCATCACGCTCCGCATTCTCTAGTTCGCCAATCATAGTAGAAAAAGGGAATAACTCTGACTCAGAAGAAACTCCCTCCTCCACTACATCGACAACCTTCTCAAATGGATTGGGGTTGTTCACCTCTGGAACAAAACGGCTTTCCCACAACTTCCAGAAGTGAGCAAAGTCTCTCCCCAATATTGCATTGTACACCAGACCATGCACCAAACCCACAGAAACTATAGCAGAGCCACATGGTGTCTCGATGTTCACCTCGGCAGTAACATAATATCGAGTATCCCCATGTATGCAGGTCACACCAAGAGTTTTCCCCTTACGCCTCAAGGGGTTCACCAGCTCAGCTTTTATAAGTGTCACCAAGCTACCAGAGTCTAACAGTGCCTCTACTCGGTTGCCATCTACAGTGAGTATACACATGTGCTTATCAGTCTCAGCCTGCCGGTCAGCCATACAGGCTGTCTGTGCAAAGAAAGACCCCCTGCGGTAGACATGAGCAGTATCACATTGCATAGGTTCAGTTGTAAGTGAACAATTAGCGGAAATATGGCCGAAGTCACCACACCGGACACACTGAATCATATTAATGTCTAGTCGTTTACGGGGCAAGAACCTTCCTGGCCTGGCAGGCCTGTCTCCAGGTTCTACACCCTCAGTCTTAGGTACATCCCACCGCCCAGCACCCTTCTCCCCTGGAACAGTCTTACCAGTGTCTGTGGGAGTTCGCCGGTGCGCCATCAGGGCTTGGTGAGGCATACTCATCAGCTTATCAGCCGCCACGTACCTCTCCACCAGCTCGACCAACTGGTCCGCGGACTTAGGGTCTGCATGGCTCACCCACTTGCGCAGAGTCACAGGTAATGATCGCAGGTACCGGTCCATCATGACCCTTTCCACGATCTGTGGTCCCGTCAGCGTCTCGGGCTGGAGCCATTTTGAGGACAGATGGACGAGGTCATGCATCTGTGAACGTGGAGGCTTGTCCCTATGGAACTCCCATCGGTGGACCCGTTGGGCACGAACAAAGGTGGTGACTCCCAAGCGAGTTAGGATCTCCTGTTTTAGTTTTTTATAGTCCTTGGCATCAGCCAGGCATAAGTCGAAATAGGCCTTTTGTGGCTCCCCAGACAAAAAAGGTGCCACCAGACTTGCCCACTGCTCCTGGGGCCAACTCTCCCTTTCGGCCGTTCTTTCAAATGCGGCGAGATAGGCCTCCACATCATCGCCCGAAGTCATCTTTTGGAGGAAGGGACTGGCTCGTGCGGAGTGAGTGGTGGTGGGAGGACCAGTATTAACATCTCTGGGCCGGGCGACCAGGTGCTGTACCACCTCTTTTATGGCCTGGCTGTTTTCCGCTAAGGCCTGTCGGGTTTCCTCGATGGCGACCTGTTGTTGCCTCTGGACTGTCTCCAAGGCCAACAGTTGCACCCTGGTGGATTCCTGCTGAGCCCTGGTAGATTCCTGCTGAGCCCTGGTAGATTCCTGCTGAGCTTTGTTCGTCTCCTGCTGAACTGCTGTAGCTTGGAGCAAGGCTTTAATAATGTCCTCCATTTTGTCCTGGGGTGTAGGTTGGAAGCTGAACCTTGCCTCTCTGAGCATTGGCTGACGCCTCCTCTATGGGACTCCAAGGACACAGTGTTATTTCCACACACACAAATTGGGTGTCTGTCCCTTTAATTTTTAAACGGAAAGTTTTCCTCTCGCTGCAACTTCAGTGTGTGTGGGTGCCCGCATTCTCCACCATATTGTGACACAGTCAGATTAGGGGTTCCCTCTCCTGGGTAGAAGGACTTCTTTCTTACACACACCCACAGCAGCAGGGAAGCAGCACACCAGTCTGGATGCAAGTACAAGCTGGTCAGCGCCAGTCTTTATTGTACAATGTCAGAAACAACATAAAGAAAACATAAACATAAATCCTAGCCCTGTCGGGGCACTAACTTCACAGGTAGTTCCCTCACTACCAGAACCTGGCAGGGCCTAACGCCCTCACCAGCAACCAAGGCACAGCACAACACTTACAGATAGGTTTTCAATTGTCTCTGAGCAAACTCCCTGCCTGCTCTCCCAGGTGAGACACTCAGCCCTATACACACTAGGCTTATATTGGCCACTCTCAGGTGGGAACCCAATCAAGCCTGTTACCAGGCTGCGAGAACCAAAACCTGGAGTGGCCGTGGGTGGAGCCCTCCCTCTCCTCTCACCCACAACCCCCAGGTCCCAAACCGGCTTTTCAAAAAGCCGAGACTCAAGCCTGCTACACTGCAGACTTTCTCCTGGGGGTTTAAAACACATAAGACAGGAATCTGGGACAAATGTACCTGCCACAGACCACTTTACCAGTGATCCTATCACACTTGTTATAGTGGTGAAGGTAGTGTAATTGTTTATCTTGTTATAGTGGTGAAGGTAGTGTAATTGTTTATCTTGTTATAGTGGTGTAGATAGTGTAATTGTTTATCTTGTCATAGTGGTGTAGGTAGTGTATTTGTTTATGTTGTTATAGTGGTGTAGGTAGTGTATTGTTAATCTTGTTATAGTGGTGTAGGTAGTGTATTTGATTATCTTGTTATAGTGGTGTAGGTAGTGTATTTGTTTATCTTGTTATAGTGGTGTAGGTAGAGTAATTGTTTATCTTGTTATAGTGGGGTAGGTAGTGTAATTGTTTATCTTGTTATAGTGGTGTAGGTAGTGTAATTGTTTATCTTGTTGCAGAGGCGTAGGAAGGGTAAGTATTTATCTTGCTGTAGTGGTGTAAATATTATTGGTATTTATTTTATTATACTGGTGTAAACATGTGTCTTGTTATAGTGGTGTAAATTTTTATCTTGTTATGGTGGTATAGGTGGTGTATTTATCTTGTTATAGTGGTGTATTTATCTTGTTATAGTGGTGTAGGTGGTGTAAGCATGTATCGTTATAGTGGTGTTGATGGTGTACATTTTTTTCTTGTTATAGTGGTAAAGGTGGTATAAATATTTATCGTTTTATAGTGGTGTATTTATCTTGTTAGAGTGGTGTAATTATTTATCTTGCTATAGTGGTGTAGGTGGTGTATTTATCTTGTTAGAGTGGTGTAAGCATGTATCTTTTTATAATGGTGTAGGTGGTGTAATTTTTTATCTTGTTATAGTGGTTAAGGTGGTATAAATATTTATCTTTTTAAAGTAGTGTAGGTGGTGTATGTATCTTGTTATAGTGGTGTGCACTGTAGGTGGTGTATTTATCTTGTTATAGTGGTGTAGGTATTTATATTGTTATAGTGGTGTAGGTGGTGTATTTATCTTGTTATAGAGGTGTAGATAGTGCAAGTGTTTATCTTCTTATAGGGGTGTAAGTATTTATCTTCTTATAGTGCTGTAAGTTGGTTATTTATCTTGTTATAGTGGTGTATTTATCTTGTTACAGTGGTGTATGTGGTGTATTTATCTTGTTACAGTGATGTAGGTGGTGTAAGTATTTATCTTGTTATAGTGGTGTAGGTGGTGTATTTATCTTGCTATAGTGGTGAAGGTGGTGTAGGTATTTATCTTCTTACAGTGATGTAGGTGGTATTTATCATGTTATAGTGGTGTTATGATTCATCATCAAGAGGAATAAAATTAAAAAAGTGGGTTGATTACTAGTATATTGTGTATATATATATATATATATATATAGTACTCTATATATATATATATATATATATATGTATATATCTTGCAGAAAATTATCAGATTTAATTTAGATTTGAAGACATATGAGGTATGCTAGAATTCCTTAGGAATACTTTTAATATGGACACAATACATCTTGTGCAGTAAAGGACATTATATTTTTACATTGTTGGAGACAATATATAAGGCATATAGGGATCTATCGTATAGACTGTAATTTATCAAAAAGCAGTGATAGAACAACTCTTTTATAATGTCACCATGGCAGCTGAGCAATGCTGTCATATCAGAGGTGAGCTTAGGCTTACCATTTTTTTGGTCATTCGAGGTCTGCTACTAGTGGCTACCACCAAATAGGTATCTGCACCAACTCCTGACCACCTGCAAATAATCAGGGTCGACAAGAGCAATGACAAGCCCGGGTAAAGTGAGGGGGCATGGCCGATTATCAGAGGTGTGGCCACGCCCCCTTCCCAAATGTTTTCCTTTTTAAAAGTACATTGCGTAGAGCAGCACTGCACTTCTCCGCCAGGGGCAGATCTGAGGGTGAGGGCAAACAGTGCGATTGGCCACCCCTCATAACCCTTGCAGAAAGAGAGAGGAAACTGCTGCTGCTCAGTGGCAGCATCCTTCCTGGACCCTACTCGTTGTGCTACTGACCAGGGCCGCCAGCCGGCCCTGGCCCGGTAAGTAGTACACCCCCACCCCTCTTGGCGCACCTGCAAATAATCAGGCTTTCGCAGGCATATATGCATCCTTGTTCCAGTCTCCATGTGTTTATAATGAACATGCCAATGTTTTACTTTATTCCTGTGTTAGAATGCCAAATCCCTCCAGATGCAGTCTGGTGCGAGCAAGAACAGCAATGTATCTTTCCAGCAATATCCCATCAAATTTCATTGTGCAAGGTTTCTATGGGACCTTGCCCTTATCTGCCCCATTATGTTAAAGTACATAAACCAGTTTTGAATATTGCATTATTCATGGAGCAATTAATACATTGATGTAAACTGTTATATTGTTGGTTATCTTCTTTAGCAAAATAATAAAGCTGTGTGTCGTAATCATACCATTTCTACCTGTGCAAAATCTCCAAAATGCGAAATATTTTCATACAAGGGGCCTAATTCAGATGTGGACGCACTACCGATGTCAGACGTGTTGGAGCGATTTTTTGAAACTGCGCGTGCCTGAAAACTTCAGAAAACCCCTACGGCACATGCGTCACCCTGAGTGTATGCACGAAAGTGCTGTTGTGATCGGATCAGACAGTTTCAGAAATGGCAGAGTAATGGGTGTTCCTGGGCTGTCACTGTGTGGTGACCTGAAGTGAACGCAAAAAAGTCAACCTCATGGGCATGTTAGGAGAGTGTCTCGGACAGGGGCATAACTACCTTGGGTGCAGGAAGTGCGGTAACTATGGGGCCCACAGCACCTCCAGAGCCCGCCTCTCATTGCACCCAGCTCACCTCATATTGTGACAGAAAGATGCTAATCCGTTCTTCAAACTCCTTCTTATTCAAAAGCACACTTCAGCCTGTGAAGCTTACCCCCACCCACCCCACTGACTCTTCTCACTGAAGCTGGGATAAGGTGTGGTTGTGCTGACATCCCCAGAACATGGCCACACCTCCTCCCAGCATTTGAGAGGAGACGGAGCGCCAGACTCAACAGTTGAGTAGTGCGTGGGGGCAGACTCAGCAAGGGAGAAGTGCGGGAAGGTGTACTCAGGAGGGGAGAAGTGCAGGGGGCGGACTCAGCAGGGGAGAAGTGTGCGGGGAGCAGACTCTGCAGGTTAGAAATGGGGGGTGGGCAGGTTAGAAGTGTACTTTACAGGCTAGAAGTGCGAGTGGGGGGGCAGACTCTGTAGGTTAGAAGTGGAGGGTTGGCAAATTAGAAGTGTACTTTGCAGGCTAGAAGTGCAGATGTAGCGGTGGCAGAGTCAGCAGGTGAGAAGTATGGGGTGGGGGGCTAAACATAGCTATACCTATGGGGGCCATCTAGAAATTTTGTCTAGCCTGATGTATGGGGTGGGGCAGAGGCGTCACTAGGGTTGGTGTCACCTGGTGCTGTAATGCATGGTGACACCCCCCCCCTCCACCCAAAAAAAAAAAATTGAGACCAAGATGCGCAGCGCCGCAAACTTTTCCCCCTTACCTGTCCAGCATTCACACTGTGCTCCTCCCAGGATGCCGGGTGCACCCGGCGGGCGTAATGATGCCACGCCCGGTATTCTGGGTAGCAGTGCTTAAAGTGGTCCTAGAGACGTGGTGGAACGACCGCCCCATCCTCAGCAATTTATCAATAAAAGGACAGCATGCGCCTAAGGCATATGGTGCAAAAAAGGGGCGTGATCTCGAAAGAAAATGGCATGTTCATACAATACTATCCCCAATTCAAATTACAACGCACAGTAGCACAATCTTATTCACATTACACCGCACATAGTACCCCTTATTCACATTGCACCATAAATTAGTGTCCCTTATTTATGTTACGACACACAGTAGTGCCCCTTTTACACAATGCCCACAGTAGTGCCCTTTTTATATAATGCCCACATTAGTGACCCTTATACACAATGCCCATAGTAGTGCCCCTTAAACAATGCCCCCAGTAGTAGTGCCCCTTATGCAATGCCCCCTGTAGCTCTGCCCATTTAAGCAGTTCCCCCTTAAGTAGTGCCGCTTTATGCAATGTACCCTGCAGCTGTGCCCAATATGCAATGCCCCCTATATTATAGCCCATCATGCAATGCCTCCTGTATTAGACCCCCATATACTGTGCCCCCAGTAGTGCCCTTACACAGTGGCCTCAGTAGCGTCCCTTATGCAGTGCCCCTTATACAGTACCCCAGTAGCGCCCCTTATGCAATGCCCCTTATATAGTACCCTCAGTAGCACCCCTTATACAATACCCCAGGAGCTCCCCTTATGCAGTGTCCCCAGACAGTAATGCCCCTTATGCTGTGCCCCCAGTAGTACCCTTATACTGTGCCCCCTATACACTATCCCCAGTAGTGCCAATATGCAGTGGCCCCAGTAACGCTGCTTATGCTGTGCCCCCACCCCTGTGCAGTACTACTTTCCTTCCTTTATGAAGTCCAGGCTGGCTTGTCCGGGTGGCGGGCACACACCTCCTTCTTCTCCTTCCCAGAATGGAAAGGTATATTTCCCCTTCAGCCGGCGTGCCGCGTGCCTGATGACGTCACCGCGGCCAGCGGCCAGCGTCCAGAGCCACACACAGGCAAAGAGAGATGCTCTGTGCCTGTGTGTGGCTCTGAACGCCGGCCGCGCCGCAGTGAGAGACTTAACTCACCCGCAGCGGCGGCTGCAGGGCCAGTCCATTTGGGGTCGGCAGGGGGTGTGCGGGCAGCGTACGGGTCTGTGGATGGGGTGCGGCCCGCATGTGTGTGTGTTGCTCTTTTTGGTGTCACCCTCTTGAAGGGTGACACCCGATGCGGGCCGCACCCCCCTAGTGACGCCACTGGGGTGGGGGGGTAAACATAGCTATACCTATGGGGGCCATGTAGAAATTTTGTCTAGCCTGATGTAAAACTGGCGCGGATGCTGGTGTTGTTGAGCTGGCAGCATTTTGAGATTAAGCTTGTAAATATGCATTTTCACGTATGCAATTTGTCTCTGTATGTTCAGACTGAAAAGTTTCTAACCGTACCTGAGGACGATGGCCTTTTGTTCCTATGGAAGTTCCTATGCTTACAGGGTGGGTTGACTTAGCTGGGGAATGTGGACATTTTGTGTTTTAGTTCCATTTGTCTAAAATCTGTAAAGGAAATGTATGAGCAGGTTGGCACACATTTGAATTATTTTTGAGGAACACATTTTGGCATGGTATGACATGTCAACATTCAAAAGGTTGATATTCTGCATGTCAACACCAGAATGTCGACTTGGTCTTTAGGTCGACAACCACTATTTTGACATGCATTTATGTTATCAAAATCTCAACATTAATGTGTCAACACTAAAATGTCAACAACTGGGTTTTTGCTTATTTTAGCCTAACCCTAACAGTAACCCCTACCCTAATCTAACCCTAAACCTAACCCTAACTCTAATCCTAACCTTAAACCTAACCCTAATCCTAAATTTTGTGTTGACATGTTGAATGATTGTGTTGACATTTTAACACTACCTATATGCATGTCAATATATTGGTTGTCATCGTAATGTACATATTGACCTTTTGAATGTTGTCAAGTCGACCTGATACCACAAATTTGGGATCTGCTACAGAATTTATGGGACCAGGCTGATCCAAAAGATACTTTAATAAAAACAAAAGTAAATTAGATAAAATAAAAACTCCCCTCCCCCATCTGCTGCATTTGCATAATCCATATTTTCTTCTTTGGTTTTACAGAAGCAGTATTTATATTTGAAGTTTAGTCATGGACAATCTCTGCATTTATTTTCAGAAGGAAAAAAAGTTGAAGAAATGTTTAGAAGAATCTATTTTTTTTCAGTGAATAATTAATAAATGGTAATCGTACTCCAGTTTTAAACAACCTTTGGAAATTGTTCATTTATATGTAAATATTTTTGGCGGGGACAAAATTCACGTATTCTCTGTCTGTAATTATTCTAACTTTACAGCTACACCTTTATTGTCTTTCAATTGTTCTTTTTATGAATCCTCAACAACCTCTCTTTGTGTTCCCAAGGACAAACGTTCATTCATTATAATTGTACTAGATTATTTCTCAATCAGCTTGCATAATTGGTTGACAAAATAATAGCCTGTTCCCATGCTTTCAAGCAAAAGAAAAAATAGGTAATTGGAAAGTTCATTGGACAGTAAAGGTTGATATAGCACAGGCACATAGTTCACATAGACTAAACTATGATAATAAATCCTACTCCAGCTGTACTGTTAGATGCAATAGACTGCAAAATAAATTATAAAAAAAACTCTCACAAATTAATTTATTTATATAATATTATGATATAAGTTTTTTTGCCTACTATATGTTTGCACCATGTATTCAGCAAACTGTACAGATTAATTTGGGCAATTTTGTGACTTTTCGGGGGCATATTGCTCCACTATTGCAATATGTGTGGAGTAGAAAATATGGGGCAATTATTAAAATGATAATTCAGTGTTCATACCAAATACAGTGATTTCACACGGCTAACACTTCAATAACTATTCCTTTTCTAGATGCATTTAGCATTGCAAACTACATTGACCTCAGGGAAACATTGAGCTGCAAGTGACCCTATGTGCGATGTCATGATATCATGGGCAGCACAGGATGCATTAAAGCCCTGTTACGGCACTGTGAGAATGTAGTATTTTTGAAGCTGGTAACTGGTAAGGTATCGCGAGTGAGGGGGGTTTGTGTTAAATTGAGCACCCCAATGATTCTGAGAAGTTGGCTTACAGATGTGTCTTGTTCATCTAATTTCTAGCCTCAATACGCCATGCAGCGCTATGCATCTGACGTGAGTTAGCCGCCAGGTCCATTGCAAATCCTCTGGTGTCAGGAGTCTTTGTTTGCTGAAAACCCATCTAAGTCTCAGTGCGATGTCACTAGGACGCAGCAGGAGATTGTGACGATTAATTTGCTATGTGACACTTGGGTATATCTGTGTGCATCTGAGTAAATGGAATGTGGCATGGAAAAAAGCTGCGGACACTGCATCATAGCACGTCGCATGCTGATTGAGAGACTTATGCCCCTTTCACATCAGATTGACGGGTCGCACCCAAGCTTTTGTTACTGGTCCATCCTGGCTGCGAACCAGCTGAGACCTCTTTCAGACTGGCGGCCAATAATGCCGGGTTGATGATGTCATCATGTGCTGAGCCAGTGCTTGATGATGAGATCATCTCCAAACGCTGGCTCTTCCTATGCAGTGAATGCGACCTGGGTTGCATCAACCTAGGTTAACCATTCACACTGCATCACAAGCCAGGTTGAACCCTTGTTCTACCCTTCTCGTGACAGGGTTGAAATGCTGGGTTGTTCAACCCTGCTTATTTTAACCTGACCCTTTAACACTGCACAGTAACCTGGGTAGCTGCGCGTTCACATGCAATAACCTGGGTTATTGCAGCAAGTGTGAATGGTGTATTATTCACACACAGATATGCAAGTGTTAGCACAGTATTCTTAATCAGCACAGTCTTCTGATGCATCTTAGTCACAGGGGCTGATTGGCACGATTGCAGCTAATATGAATGAGGACGTATCTGTATATGACTATGATAATTGGCCCTGATTCAGACCCGTTCGTTAACAGCAGTACGCTCGTTGCGTTCCGATGTTGAGTAACCGCGCATGCGTCGGTGTTACACTGCGCATGTGCGTACGGCAGATTGCGAGGTTTTTTTGTCTCGTTCGTCAAATAGCGTACAGGAAGTGACATGTCAAATGTGATTGACAGAACAGGCCGTTTTTGGGCGTTGACGGGGGTGGAGATGGAAAAACGCAGGTGTGGCGAGGCGTTTTTTGGGCGTACACACATTAACAAATGCGAACGTCAAATGTGTTCGTACCAACTCATACGTCACTGGATGATCCTCTTTCCCTTCAAAATGCTCGCACAGCTTAGGGGCTGGATAACTCGACCACAGTGGCGATGGCCTTCTCCTTCATCCCGGCACTCCACGATGTAGCATCGATTAATAACGGCTTGTCAGAAACTCAATTAGTGTTGGATTGAAAAACGGCTTGGTATGTGTTTGGAAAGCAGTTTTTTTGGATAGCACAAAACCGAACGCAGGTGGATATCATAGCTGCTAATGTCTGGATTACCCAATCAATTAGCGTACATTTGTGGGGGTGTATTTTGGCCGCAATGTGTTCGTTTTTGGACTATTGTAACAATAATGTCATCATGTTTAGGTTTGGTCCCTCATTTTGTGTTTGCAAGATGATTTTTCCTCCTTAGGTAATGTTTTAAATGTTCCTTAATGAGCCCTTTTTTTCAATGTGTAATTTTTTAGTTTGAACGTTGTAGGCTTGTGTGCCCGGATTAAATGTAACCCATTTTTACAATAATGTCAGAATACAAAGTCGTACATTTGTGGTAAATTTATTGGTATCCACCCAAAAAAAAATACACATATTGAACTCAAAAATTTTTGGCAGTGTTCCACAATATTAATTAATTGTGCAAACAATAATTTTTGGGTAAACGTAAATGCAAAAATTAAAAACAATTCACAAGAAAGGAGAGGGAAGTTTTGGCCAGAAAGGAATATGAGGCAAGCACAGAGGGAGTGTGGGAAAAGTAGCCAATGGTGTCACCGTTATTTCGGCCGTTTGGCTGGGGGAGGGAGGGCGCCAGACCGGGTCCGGGATGTCATCGGGCTGGCCTGTCCAGAGGCAGATGTTGTGGCCTCTGGACTAGGCACAGGGCTAGGCACATTTGGAGGATTGGCTGATGTTGTGCCAGAGGTGGAGGATCCTGATGTTCCGGCAGAAAGGGAGGTCGGCTCCACCATGTGCTGGCGAACAAGCTGCTCCAGGGCAGTGGCGATGCGGATGTTGGCCCAGGTATTTTCCCCCAGGGCCTGACCAATGGTCACGTTGGCCGCAGCATTTTGCTCCAGGGCCTCAGCCACCCGTACCAGACTGGCGTCCATCCTCTGCAGAATCTCCTTATGGAAATCCGATTTAAAATTGAGTTCTGTGAGGAGGGACACTGCCTGCGAGGGGGATTGCCCTGGACTGGCTTCTGCAGGGTCCTCAGCCGGATGTACTGGTTCCTCCCCTGCAGAGCCAGCAGAAATTCTGCGGCCAAGGCTCCCCTCTGGAGCAGACTCATCCGCTTGTGTCTCTGTTGGAAAAATGAGAAAAGACTCACATTAGAATCTACATATTGGCACAATAACATTTCACAGTTGGTGACATCACAACATTTACCTGGGACAACATGAGGAGCCGCAAAGTCTGGCATGTCCGTATCCATGTTGGACACGCCAAACACCTCCACAGGCTGCACACACCCCTGTGCCAGCTCTTCTAAATCAGTCAACTCCAATGACACAGGGGTGGGACCCCCACCTGTCCCCCTTGCATGCCTAGCCCTGTCCGCCAGTTTTTGCTTCAGCCGATATTTGAAGTCGGCCCATCTGTGGGATGAAATTGGAGCCATTATTTTTTTTTTTATTTGGTTTTTGGTTTTAGGGTGGTCAAGTGTTTACTTACCGCCGTTTGACATCCCGGGCTAGACGGACATAATCACCCACCCTATTGACAACCACGGCTACCTCTTCCCACATTCTCCACTTCTGGCTAGCACTCATATTCCTGTCTGCCTGTGGCAGGATGTCCACACATTTCTGAATCAAAACCTCCATCTCCTTTCTTGTGAATTGTGGCTGCCTTTTCTTTTTGGCAGCTTTGCCCGGAATACTGGGCCCAGCAGCCTCTTCCATGTCATCCTCCTCACCTATGTGTGTAATTTTGGAGAATTGTCAACTTCACAACTTGCACAATATTATGTTTCAAATTAATCATTGAGTCAAAATGCATGAAATACTTACCGCCTGACTGTTGTCCATTGTTTCCCTGGTCTGTAGCCATGTGTGAGCTTCAAACTAGAAATACACCAGAATTGTGTTTTTGTCTCCTGGCTTATTTATACATGCGTCCTTATTTTGCGGCCGCATCATTGATTGTGCGTTCCTATGATCCTTCCTTAATTAGTGCGGGAAACGAAACACTATTTATGGCTTGGGGCGTCTCGAATCGAGGTGGCGTTTATTGAATGTTGGAGGTTATGTTGGTTGGAGTTGATTGTTGGCTGGTGTAGGAGATTGCGTTTGTTGAAGGTTTTTTTTGGATTTATTCTTTTTTTGTTTTCCGTTCGTTTTTTTTCCATTTTAATTTTTTTGGTCGTTTCCAGTCTTGGTAAGTTTGTGGAAGTCTAACTTTGGGTCAATTTGTCTCTCATTCTGGTGTCGATTTTTCTAATAAGTTTTTCCCGTCATTTCATCTCTCTTAGGTTTTATTTTGGCTCTGCCCCAAAGACATTTTGTTCCGGATTCTTATATATTATCTCTTGGTAAGTTCATTTGTTAAACTGTTTTGGAAATGTTCTTGTTTGTCTGTACGCAACTTTGGTTGGCCTTACACATGTAACGTTTGTTTTTGCAAAATCGAACTCTGTGTTTTTTTCTTTTTTATTTATGCGGCGTTGTTGTAACTTGTATTTGCGAACTAATTAGCGCATTTTTACTACTTACTATTGTGACTTGTATTTGCGAACTAATTAGCGCATTTTTACTACTTACTATTGTGACTTGTATTTGCGAACTAATTAGCGCATTTTTACTACTTACTATTGTGACTTGTATTTGCAAACTAATTAGCGCTTTGTGAAATGTTTATTCATCCCTTAAAATTGTTTTTTTTTTTTCGGGAGCATTGGTTGCTTACATTTGGCCTCAATTTGACGTAGTGTGCGCAATGTCGTTTTGCTCTTTGCCCAAATGTGTGTGTGTCCCCTTTTATGTTTTTTCTTGCTTAAATTTTTGATAATGACATGGCCAGCATAAAATGATGTATAATTTTGATGTGATTATTTGCAGTTACAACATATCATGACAATACCCTGGCATGTAAGCATCAATGGCTGGTATTTTCAAGCTAAGTTAAATTTATTTTTAATGGGTGGGGTAAAAAGCCTGACATTCCAATGTTGTCATTTCAGGTTGATATGGGTCGGATTGTTCTGGCCCTGCTCCCGGAAGCCGACCAACCTCAATCTCGTCCCAGGCATAGGCATCGTAGATGTTCAAGGCCCCAGATATTTCGAACACATGTCACCCTTTTTGGAATGCCAGATGATGAGGTTTTAAGACGATACCGTCTTCCTCCAAAAATCATCATAGACACTCTCTCATTAATAGAGAGTGATCTTGAGCGGCAAATTGACAGTCCAACAGCAATACCACCACTTACGCAAATTATGGCGGTGTTACATTTCTGTGCCGCAGGATCGTTTCAAACAACAGTGGGAATAGTGGCGGGCATCTCACAATCCTCCTTTTCCCGGATCCTGAGGGCAGTGATGGAGGCAAGGACCACCAGCACCCCGATGATATTGGTGT
Source organism: Taudactylus pleione (assembly GCA_031769625.1). Lineage (NCBI taxonomy): Eukaryota > Metazoa > Chordata > Amphibia > Anura > Myobatrachidae > Taudactylus > Taudactylus pleione. The sequence goes on from JAUIMM010000161.1 coordinate 12,655,340, forward strand.
GCATCTGGGCCACACAGGCGGATAAATCAGCCCGACGCCTCTGTTCCTCTGTGGGTGAGAAAAGTGTGGGGATTAATACAACAATAGTGAAACCACATTAAAAAAAAAGCAAAACCAAACTCCACAAAAAACATTAAAAAAAAACAGCAATAAAACTCATCAAACTAAAATGGTGTAGGGCAAAAATACAAGGCCTATGTACAAATGCCGACAGGTGTGCTATGTGTATGTTGAAAACAGCAGTAACAGGTAAAGGCAATCGCCAAAAACCCCAAAAGTTTAGCAGAAAAACCCAAAAAAAGGAAACACCCATGATTACATACAAACAGTTTGTGACGAAAAAAAAACGCAAAGAAAAACATACCGGAAGACCCAACGCCAGCTACGGAAGGCCCTCCATCGTCCTCCTCGGAGGTGGGTCCATTCCCCAAAGATCGGGGCGGGGTAATGACCGACTCCGGGGAGGGGGTCATTCTAAGAGGGGTGGTTGGAGGAGAGGGGGAATTGGGACGGAGGGGAAGGAGGCCAGAAAAATCAGGCTGAGGGTGTAGGAAGGCTGGGGAGGAGTGGGGAATAGGGGAAGGACTGGAGTTGGAGTGTTGGCTGGGGGTTGGGGAGAGTGGCCGTGATCGTCGTCTGGCCGTACGCTGACGGCGTAGTCTTTGCTGGGCCCCTAAAAGATGGGAAACAAATTGTGGTTAGTTTCAACACAAATCCGCGCCCAAAAACAATTTCAAATGCACCCCAAAAAAAAAAAAAAACAGATATGAGGAGAATTAATAAATATGAAATACAGGGAAAACAGGGCCATGCAGATATGAGGAGAATGAATAAATATGAAAGACAGGGAAAACAGGGCAATGCAGATATGAGGAGAATGAATAAATATGAAATACAGGGAAAACAGGGCCATGCAGATATGAGGAGAATGAATAAATATGAAAGACAGGGAAAACAGGGCCATGCAGATATGAGGAGAATGAATAAATATGAAATACAGGGAAAACAGGGCCATGCAGATATGAGGAGAATTAATAAATATGAAATACAGGGAAAACAGGGCCATGCAGATATGAGGAGAATGAATAAATATGAAAGACAGGGAAAACAGGGCCATGCAGATATGAGGAGAATGAATAAATATGAAAGACAGGGAAAACAGGGCCATGCAGATATGAGGAGAATGAATAAATATGAAAGACAGGGAAAACAGGGCCATGCAGATATGAGGAGAATGAATAAATATGAAATACAGGGAAAACAGGGCCATGCAGATATGAGGAGAATGAATAAATATGAAAGACAGGGAAAACAGGGCCATGCAGATATGAGGAGAATGAATAAACATGAAATACAGGGAAAACATGGCCATGCAGTTAGGGCCACAAAGACAAACATGAAAACCACAATCCATTAAACTTACTTTCAGCGATCTGCATGCGAAAGCATGCCAGCAAGCGGGGCGTCCGCCGTTGCAGGTCCGACCACCTGCGCTCCAGCTGCCCGATATGGCGGCGTGAGCCGAAGGAGCGCAGGCGGGCCCGAACCTCCGCATATGCGGAACGCTTCTCGCGGTTGGTGATGGGTGGAGGCTGGCTGGTGATCCGCCTATCCATCACCTCCGTAAGCACCAGCAGCTCGCGCCTGGTGAATGCGGAGGCTCTCATGATGGCAATGGAGTTTTTCATAAAAATCATTTTTGATAAAGTGCACCCAAATTTTATGATTGGCTAATGTATTTAGGAAATTAACAGGAGCAATTCTATTGGTTAGTGTATGAGTCATGTGTTCAACAGGGCCAGAAATCTGTTGAGACTTATGATAGGCTTGATGCAGTGACATGCGTAAGCAAATTTACATAAAGAATTGAACTCCAGGAAATATGCGGGTAGAAAAACAAATAGAACAATTATTTAATAGGGGCTAACATGTATTTTGACAATTAAAAGCGAATGTTTAAGCCGTATGTATTCTGCGGGTATACACAAACACGGACATAAATAAAGTTTATTGCATTGTGTAAAAAAAACAAACAATTAAGCTAATTGATATATTGATTGGCATGTTACGATTGAGGGAGGTAGGCAGAATAAACGAGCAGTTAATCGAAATCTGATAGTCCAACTTCCGGGTAGTACTAGTGCGTGCGTTCCCTTCAAACCACTTCGGGGATGTACGCTCGCTATTTGGCACGCTCGTTAGTTAGAAGAGGGGTCGCCTGAGTTTGGGGAGGATGTTTTGATGCGAGCGAAAATACGAGCGTGTGCCTGAATTTAAGTATTTTTTTACGTTCACCGAACGTACGAACGGTCACTTGCGTCCGGGTCTGAAAGAGGGCCATAATTGGTTTGTATTTGTTATTTTATGTTAATACTTTTGCTACAGCAGCAATTTTTAACTGGATCTGTTTTTCAAATATGCATATGTAATCTTTATAAATTTCAGTTTGCAGACATAATTATAGGTCAGATGCTAGCCTAAACATTTTTTGTTTTAACCTATTTTTGCAGTGCTTGTACTATACTAATGGAACAACCCAGTTCGGGGACAACTAGGGTTTTGGTGCTCAAGGCCCCAAAAAATGGTACCCCTTGAAAACTGTTCTTTTAAAGTCTGACTCAGGGCCATCTCTTCCAATGGGCTTGCTGGGCAGTTGCCCAAGGGCCCCAAGCTTGTAGGGGCCCACCCACCCGCCCCTATGCAGCCGTGGCCCATTGGTAAATTTGTGATATTTTTATAAGATGGCCGCCGGTGCAGTGTACTCCGATCTAACCTCCACCACACCATGCCCCCCCCTCCTCAGTACCAGTTTCACTTAATCTGCCGGCTTCAGACCAGTCACACAGAGTCTCTCTGCATGTGTCGGAGGTCTGATGGGCATGCAGGAGGGTTTAATTTTATTGACTATTTAATTTTTTTTCCCGTGAATGGGTGGGTGGGGGCCCCTGTGCATTGCTTTGCCCAGTACCCACACTGCTGTTAAGACAACCCTGGTCTAACTGAAGTTTGATATTGAGCCACGAAATAAACACACACTGGAAAGACATATTAGGGAGCAAGGCAAAATGTAAACATAACAGTGACCAATTCCACATGCACAAATACCCTGTAGTAGAATGAAAATCAGACATCTGACCAAACTAAATAGTGTAAAAACCTGGCACCACCTAATTGTAATATTACAAGAATATACAACCTACCTTTAGCCCTCATTCCCAAAGCCCAGCACTGTCAAAAACCTTTCAGTGCTCTAAGAACCTTTGTCCCTAGGCAGATGTACTAAGCTCTGGAAAGTGATAAATTGGAGCGTGATAAAGTACCAACCAATCAGCTCCTAACTGTCATTTTTCAAACACAGCCTGTAATATGACAGTTAGGAACTGAGTGGCTGGTAGTTTATCACTCTCCAATACATTACTTTCCAGAGCTTAGAACAATCTTATCGGCACCTCACCTTGATTTCCATTCCTCATTTTGCTGACACATAATCTAATCCTACGTCTTGAAACTACTCACTTCCTCCAACTTCTTTTCTGCAAACAAACACTGTTGCTCTTCTCGGCAGTACACCATCACTGGACTCTATCCTACATATACCTACACATACATGAGAAGAGGAATACATGTGATTGTCATTATGAGAAGTGGAATTTTTGCATTTTTAAACCTAGGAATAGTGTCCTCAAAGTGGTGCCTAACCTATCCCACATTAGTTACCCCACTGGAACAACCACTTAATAGGCTGTATCTTTAAGGAAAAAATCATTTTAGTGGCTCTACTGTATGCCCAGGAAGCTATAGATTTCCACAATCCATGGCTCACCATCAGCAAATCAGTCCCAACTTGTCTTAAAATTAGCCAGTCAGCAAGCATCAACAATAGTCACATGCCTTATAAAAGGAACTTACAGCCCCTCAGGCACTCTCTGGGTTTTACTACAGGAGAACATCTGTGTATGATATCTTTGATAAGGGGCTGGCAGCCACATTTTATCCTGGGGGGAAAGGCCAAAGCAGTGGCTCATCTGAGGCCCATCCTAAAACAAGATGGGTTAAGGTGTTGAACATGGGGTAATTTATCAAACCTTGAAAGGCTGTCTTACTGGAAAACAGCACAAATGTTTGTTATCACTTAGCCCTATATATATTAATGGAGTTACCACTCACAATAACCACACTGGGGAAAAGTACAGTACTTATTAAGCAAAAGGTGGACCTCCTGGTTCTGGTAACATCACTCTCACTGAGGGGTCTATATACTAAGCAGTGTTAGGAGACAGAGTGAAAAGTGATAAGGTACCAGCCAATCAGCTCCCATGATTCCTTCCCCCATGATTTCAGGCTCCATTTCACTGAGGAAATGGACACGGTTGTGAGCTGTAGCTGTGCTGCATTAGACGCCATTAGAGAGAGTTGTAAGTGGTTGGAGTGGGCGGAAAGGGTGGAAAAGAAGACATCTTTAATCTGTGTGTCTGTGAGGATCAGACACCAGCAAGCAATCTGCAATATAGGCTCCTGTGTAAGTTTGTCAGACACTAGCAACTGCAATCTGCAAGACAGGCTCCTCCTGTATGTTGTTTTAACCAAAAGTGAGTTGTACTTACTTATAGTACAATTGTTTTTCACAAGGGTGGACAGGACAGAGACAGTACAGTGATTGCAAGCTTAGCTGACCAAAAATAGTGTTCTCTGTCAAAGTGCACTGCACCCCAAAGAAGACAACTTTTCCTGTTTAAAAAAAAATCAAGGCCAAATGTAATAGGGTGAGAGTTTTGAAAATGTGAGAGTTTAGCAGTAAAATTCTCACACTAATACATTGATCAAGTTGCATTTTCTAAACAGGAAATACCTGGATGAGAGTTTAAATCTCGAGAGTTTGTTTAGTCTGAAAAACATGCCAGTTTGCCTATTCTGTGACTTTATTACATTGGCTGAGTTTAAAAATGTGAGTTTTCTCTCACATTTTCTAAACTCTCATCCTATTACATTTGGCCCCAAGTCTTTTATAATTCAATTTAGATATTTCAGGGGAAGATTGTGTGTTTTTGAGAGGCAACGTATATTACTGCACTTGATGGGTGTTGTGTCCCTGTTAGCTGCACCCCAAAATAATAAAATTAAAAAAAATAAAACAAGTTTTTTTTTTAAATCTCAAATCTATTGTAATAAAATTTAGATATTTCAAGTGGAGATTGTGTTTTTGAGAGGCAGCATATATTACTGTAGTTACTAGTTGTTGAGCCCGAATAGCTGTATTCCCAAATAATAAACATTGAAAAAAATATTTTCTTCTGGTTGTCTCTTGGGGGAGGGGGACTCCATTTTATTGGGGGTCCCACTTTCTGAGGAATTTCAGCCCTGGGCTGACCAGTTTAGGGCTGGTTTACATTATTGCAGGGGGACCCCATTCTGTGTGTCTCCCTGCTATAGAGTCAGTCCCCCAGCTAGTTCAGCCTGATTTTGATTATTGGGAAATAGGGAAAACCTAATGCCATTTTTACCCCCTATTTTCCGGTACCAGCCCAGGCTCAGAGGACCATTTCTTAGATTTTTAACATGTAATGAAGCCTACACAGATCATACTTATCCGTACAGTTCTTTCAGCCCACCCAAAAAGGCTCAGGTGCTACAGAGAAGAAATAGGAAGTAGAATTTAAATAGGACATGGAGGCACTTATATGCAGTCCAAAACATGTGTGATCTGACATTTCCTGGATTATGACATCTTGCCACGTTTTGAGACCCAAATTTGGCTGGGGGAACCTACATATACCTCGGTTCGACATGGTACCACGAAATTTGGTTCGGTCAGAGATTTCAGAATCCGAACCGCTCATCTCTAGTATATGTGTGTGTGTTTGTGTGTGTATATATTACACCTAAAAATCCTTTATATTTCCTATTTCTTTTTATTAATATTTTTGTTTATCTGCCTATACAATTGATTGTGCAATTCTGTGCTTTCTACTACCATAACACCATATAGAAATGGTGTTATCTTTTGGAGAAAAGTTTGGAGAAGAGAAGTTTTGCCCCCTCCAACTCCACCCTGTCCACTGACTACTGCCCTCTATTCCCCAGACACAACCTTCCCCCCTCCCTCAGTCACTACCAGTGCAAAAACAAACCCATCACACACACATTTACTTACCTCCAGGGGTGCGTTGGCAATACACAAAATAAAGCAAGCCCAAAAACAAGCAACCTTAAAAAAACAAGCCCAAACACAAGCAACAAGCAACTTGCAAAAAACACAAGCAACTTGCAAAAAAAACAGCCCAATTCCGCTTGTTATAAGCTCACTTGGCAACTATGGTTTTTTCCCTGCTCACTGGTAATGTATTATAAAGGATACTACAGGTATATCTTTAAAACAAATCTGAGGCAAAACAACTTTGCATTATGTATTAGTGCTAGCTTTTATTATCGTTACACTGGATTTACACACATATGGGGCTTACTTATCTACTTTCTTTTAATCCTCCTGGGGAGAAACCCGGAGAGGAGAACGGATCATTCCCCCACGGATCATTCCCCCATTGAAACTTATGGGGCTGCATCACTAATTCCCCTTTACCATCTATGCCGGGTCACACCAGAGATTTTGTTCACACATCCGTACTTGGTGCGACCCAGCTGAGACCCCTTTCAGAATGGCAGCCCTACCCGGCTTATTGCGGGGTTAATTATGTCACTGCCATCATGTACCAAGCCCGCGCTTGGAGATAAGATCATCTCCAAGCGACAGCTCTTCCTATGCAGTTAACGGGCTACAGATATTTACAGCTGTGATTTTTTTTCCAGGGTGCAGACTTTGGGCCTGATTCTAAGTCACACGTAAAGAATTTGCAATTCCAGATGCTTACAGTGATCAGAAGTACTATGCAAATATCTGCACGTATGCTGAATTGTACGGATCCATCCAACAGCATCACCCCCAACCATTCGTACGTGTGAGCAGCCATCATTACTAGTAACGAAAGTGCCATGTCTGCACTCTACTTATAATTGGTGGCAGCTATAACTTCATGCCCACTGCACACCTACGGGATGCTTCCCTTTTGTATGAATGCCCCAATGCCACCCATTCAACCGTCAGTGAGAATCAATTGAAATGCATACGACTTGGCATAGCTGCATACGCAGTTTTCTAAAAAAAACATGAGATTCGGCCACATTCAGCTTTATATGCGACTCTGGATTGTATTGCATTGTTTTAGGTTGTTTTTAAATCTAACAAATTAAGCCTTCCTTGCAAATGTAAGAGTGAGCAATGATGTCAACAAGTCTGGGGGATCCAACATGTCAATAAAGGCTTGCAAAAATTGCTCTCTCATCAGCTTGTAAGAGCTATATCTACCAGTGGTGGATCCAAGGGGGGCTATCTGGGTGATTGCCCCCTATAATACGCACCCCTTCTCCCAGCAGAGTTGTGTGGCCAGTGCCAGAGACATGGGAGACTGTGCCAGGAGTGATGGAGTCATCTGCCGCAAGTGCCAGCGAGTGCCCTAATCGCTCAACTGCGTAAATATTGTAATAGCGTACATCTTTGAATCAGGCCCTAGATCTTTCCAGAGTCGAACCCAAAACCTCTCATTTGCTTAGCTGCACCTAGTACAGATGAATGTATGTGAAAGATATCGTTTTTTGTTATTCCTCTGTGCAAGATATGGGCACCATGTTTTCTGTCTCTTCCACACCTACGTGTAGATTTACTAACCAACTGGTTGTCAATGCTGAGCAAGCCTGATTTAGCATTTATTTCTATTGCTGTCTTTAAATCTATGTCAAAACCACAGATGATTGATGGCTTTAACAACCCTCTGGTTAATAAATATACTCCCTAGCTATGCATGTTCTATGCTACTAAGCCACATCCAACCTATTGCCTTGGGAGAGGTCTATCATTCATCAAGAAGATTTACAAGAGAGATTAATAGATTATGGAACAAAACAAATGACAGAGTCATCTGTCCTGACAATGCAAAACTTTGCTGGTATAATACTTAATATTTATTTAACTTACTATGCTTTTCGTGTAGCCATGGCTCCCATCAGCACATATAGATGAGTATGCACACTAATATTTGGAGAATATTTTAAAAATACTACATGATATGAGGAAACAAAATCTAATAAGTGATAGATATTCTCAAAATATACTGAAAGTGAATCTGATTTAGATTTATATTATTTAGGTGTTCTGTATTCCCGAATAAGCTCTTGGTGTTAATTGATAAAGAGAAAATTGTAAAAGTCTGTCTTAATTGTAAAGTACTGTAAGTAGGAACTCGGCGGTTACAAAGAAGTAATTATTTCCACAGTTGTATGATTAGGAGCGAAAATGACTTTATTCAAATTTTATCCACGATAAGAGACTTGGTGAATGCAGTACAGATAAAGCCATATGAGCACAGCGGGCAAAAAGATTAATTTTATGTGCAAATTAAGTGACACATGTTAACAGCATTTAACTTTTAAATCGCTAAATTGAGAGATCTTAAGGTCTTGAGTTAAAGTGTCTGTGATTAAATTACAAGAAACAATAAAAAATATTAAATTTTTAATGTGTAAAAAGGCTACATTTATATACAGTTTATAAAAAAAAGACTCATATAAAAGAGTAACTAAGATTCACATAAATATGTCCAAGTAGGCGTTTATCAGGCTGGAAGATATTTAAGATAAACCTGATATTGTGAAGGGAGATGTTTTCTTACATGCGGCAAATTTCTTGTCTATTAATCCTGTTGGAAGACAATCTAGCTAGTTACCAGTTGCAGCCTAAAATCCATGATAGAATAGAACAATAGTTTATTCTTATTCTTAACAATACATTGGCACGCTCTATAAATATTATATTCTGCAGCTTCAATCAAAGACTAAATAAATATATGTAATATAAAAACACACTGAATGTAAGTGTGCGGGGTCAGCAATGTTTGTGGCTCTTTTCAATAGACATAAGACATGTGAATGTTGAGCACTTGGTATTGGAAAAAACTTCCCTTTTCTGTACATACTGTATAAACTTTAAGAATGAGAGAAAACCATTCACTAAGTGCTTTTCATGCATCACTATTACTTTGATAACATTTGTAACTTTTTTGGGGGTATTTTGTGTCTCAAACAAGGCTCTGCTCCAACAGTGGGCTACTGGAAAGCAGCTAGAACGCACCTGTTTCCTGGTCTCCTCTTCCTATTTCCTGGTCTTCTCTTCCTGTTTCCACTCCCCTCTCACTGTTTCTTGGTCTCCTCTTCCTGTTTCCTGGTCTCCTCTTCCTGTTTCCTGGTAACAGTAGCCTGTGGAGGATACTCGTAAGTGTAACATGGATAAATCAATACATATTGGCTGTAACAACTTTATCAAGGATACTGATTCATGTGAAACAATTTCATTTTTTTATTACTTTATTTATAAATTCTCCATTAATATATCTCTAGTAATAAAAACAAAGGTTTTAGATGATGGGCTAGAGTGCTCAGCGCTGTCTCTCTGTCTGGGTACTAGAACCCCCGGATTATGGGAGGAGCAACCTCCAACCATTGTGCGCATGTATGCATGTCTTCAACTTTGTCCTCCGTGCTAGAAGAATGTGCACCTGAGAGTCGCCTGACTATACCTAAGTATGCAGCCGTCATTACGCAGGCTACAAATCCCTTGTCAGTTCCACTGCACCACCACCGCTGTACCACTGCATTTAAAGAACAAGCGTGCATACTCCACTGCCACCACTATATGTACAGACACAGGTATGTGCTTCAACCTACGCTCCCATATGCATTCCTGGCTGGATCTGGTGCTCAAATCATATATGGCATTGTATACATCTTATATACTAGCTTCATTAACCCTGTGTCACCCTGTAAAGCTGTACTTCCTGGAATAAAGCATGTGTTACGATCTCACACTATGAGATGAGACCGCAGGACTGCTGACTAGGACAAGACAGGATGGTGATGTGGCAGTCCTTCCACAACTGGCTAACTGGAGTGAGGCTACAGTTCATAGTGCTAAAACAGGTGTAATGGACAGGGTACACCAGCAGTGACAGATGATGGGTCTCAGGAATGTCTAGGGACTACGGTGCAGCTAGGACACCAGATAAGGAGTGGCTGGACAATAATAACTAGCTGCTAAGCAGAAGAGACCGGGACTGTGGTATTGCAGGATTACAGACTGGACTAGACAAGACAGGACTGGCAAGGTACAGACAAGGACTAGATAGGCAAGATACAGACAAGGACTGGACAAACAAGACACAGACAATATACAATGAACACTGAAGACAAGAACACTTGTAGTGATACAGACACAGTTCAAGGTGCGGCTAGCAGGGCCAGGTGCGACTAATGAGCCAAGATGGTTGCAGACTATGATGTGGCCTAGTAACCAGAGACGAGGCTTGAACAAAGTGGACTTGAGGGCCATGTCCGTCTGTAACAACAGATGCAGCTACTGAGCCGCCAAGGTACGGACAGATTACGATGTGGCCTTGTGGGCTGTGATGCAGCTTACATAGCCGGGATGCGGCTACTGAGCTGTGAAGTTGCAGACAAAGAACGATGCGGCCTTGCGGGCCGTGATACAGCTTAGACAGCCAGGGTGCGGCTACTGAGCCGTGATGGTACAAACAGGGTTCGATGCAGCCTTAGAGGCCGAGGTGCAGGAACCAGACGGCAGACAGGCGCACACAAGCTGGAGGCAGCGAGGTGGAGAACACTGCAGATGGATTACCTAGAATTAAACAGACACAGCTTGATGCGGCCTTGCAGGCAGAGGGGCAGGAACCAGATGGCAGACTGGTGCACTCAGACACAGCAGGAACACAGGCTGGAGGCAGTGAGGTGGAGAATACTGCAGGTAGAATAGCTGGGACAAAACAGACAAAACTTGACAGGCTGTGGAATGGAAATGCTGCAGGGATGGATACTGACAGATTCAGGATACAAAACTGTAGAACTAGTAAGACCAGCTAGGACTCAGACTTCTGAGGACAGAATGGGAGTCCCGGTGCTCACTACACTACAATTGTGTATGGGGGGTGTGAGGTACGGCTGCAAGTCCTAAAATGACATTCCCCAGAATCTAAATAATCTGCAAATATAACAAAAGTACATATATGTGAACACACACATATGTTGACGGACTGCGCCCTATATAACGTGACAGAATGCTAGCTCAATGATACTGTAGGGGCTGTATGTAAAAAGGCTAACAGTCAAATGTGTACTATGTAAATAATGAGTTTTTATTAGGAATAATGAGATATCAATCTAAAATTGCTAAGATACAATTGAATGGGTAGGGGATGAATATGAGTACTTGGGATGAAAAGGGGGGGTACATTTGTAATATTAACATAGCATGTCAGACAGTATAACCGATATGGAGTGAAGGGCTGGATGTAACTTAAGGAATACAGGGTCCAATCAAAGCCATTTCCTGCAGAGAGCTATTCCTAATCACAGTCTAGCGTGCACCTGAGCTGCACACAGACAGATAGTGATTAGTGAGCACCTGAGACAAACACACAGACAGACAGGAATGACAGGCTATGAGCTAAACACTGACAAACAGCTAGAGCTGTACACAGACTAGACAGGAATCCAGCTGCCTGCAACAGCTGGAACATGGATCAGGACAAGATGCAGTATCCCAGTGACAAGTATAGCTGGGACCTGTCACAAAGATGATCCGCTGTCACAGATCTTAACAATAAGTTTGTACACACCATACAAAAGAATGATCCAGATATGCGACAAGTGATATAATGATTCATTGCATGCACTGTACACACTGCACGATCAGGCATTTGACGGCGTGATGTACTGTTACATGCTGTATGTAACTACACCACTGGTTCATTGAATCATCTCATCTGCTGTGCAGCACAGCAGATGGGACATTTGAAGGAACCATGGCAGAGAACAACGAATTGAGCGTACACACTATACAATGTGTACGATATATCATTCCAATCCACTTCAAATCACTATATCATATGAAACATTGTGTAGTGTGTACCTAGCTTGAGACCTGGTAAAGTGATCTACTGAGTGGACTAACCTCCATTCCACACAACTGCTACCTATATCATCTATAGGGTGGGCTATAATTAGATATTTAAAAAACTATTTAAATCAAAGATAATGTCTCCATTTGGAAAATCCATTAAACCTCAGGTCAGAATATAGTGGCTTCATAATCCCCCCTCTTCAGTTTGCTGAATATGCTGTATGCCTATAAGTATAAGGCAATATGAGTGCTTATTGTGAATCTCCAGATAGTAACCAGTTAAGTTGCATGTTGCAACCCTTTTTCAGTGTTCCTGATATGTTCCATAATCCTTATTGTTAATTTCCTCTTGGTGTGCTATATATATTGGAGACCAGATGGGCATTCCAAAATATAGATAATGCCTGTGCTACATGTTGTATTTTGAAATAATTTAGGTTTTGCAGTGGCAATCTTCATATTTTTAAAGTTTGTACAGTTCATGGTAACTCTTAGTGTGATGTTTTTGAGTCTTTCTTGGATCTTGTCTCAGAATGAACCTGTGTGTTAACAAATTTCTTAGTGTTTTAGCTCTTTTGTAAATTAGTTTTGGTTCTTTTCATTTGATACTAAGGGCCATAATCTATTTGAGGTGAAAATCCGTTATCGGTGATAAATTATCGTAATTTTTGCTTATTGTCATTACCTCGCTATTCAATTACACTGACTTTTCCCGGTACGAAAAGTCAATGTAATAAAATCCGGTTAATTTTTCGCAGCCTTTAGCTGGCGAAAAAAAGTGCAAAACTGGGGTTTAGGGATGCAGGCTTAAAACAAATAGCCTGCACCCCTGGGAAAGGCGCCAAAAAATAAAATAGGTCAAAAAAAGTTTAAAAAAAATATCTGCACACCCCAAACAAAAAAACTTACATTTTGGGGTAAAAATAAATAAATGGGAAAAGGCTTCTAAAATAGCTACGTGTAATCTAGAGGGGTTTCAAAGTTTGCGGCAGGTGTTTTCTTCAAAGTGGGTAGTAGCGGCAGGTGCATTGTTGTAGAATTTAAAAAATCAGTTTAGGGACTTAAAAATATGCTTGCACCCATTTTAAAGTACCCCAAATTTAAAGGGCATAGTTGTTTCCCCCCCAAAGAAAGGCTAAATGCTCTTCTGCGTCACCTTCTTCAAAGCCGCATTTATGCACCTGCCACGGCTATTAAAAAACCCCACTTCCTTCAGCAAGCAAAACGGGGTTACCCAAAGTGGGCCCCCCATGTCTGCACATCTTTAGGGAGTTCCAAGGATGATTTCCTGAAAACTCCCTTTCTTTTTGCCGCTCCAGGTTTCGCCGGTTCCCGTTTTCAAGTCCTTTTAAATTGAATACGGTCGTAGGAGGCGAAAGGTCCAGCAGGCAAAAAGTCTAGACTTTTCACCTCAATTTGAATACGGGCCTATACCTTTAAAATCCTCAATGATACTTAAAATATGCAAATGTTTTTTAATAATCTAGTTCAAGATATCAGCATTGTATTGACTGCAATTTAAAATTATTGTAAAAATGTAATTGTTTATACTGTAATAAATAATAGTATTAAGGCTTCTTAATTCCATGGAAATAGGTCAATCTTGTTCATGCGCTCTGTCCATAATTTTTTCCAAAAGTTTCCTCTCAATGCCGAAATGTTTTTTAGTTTTTACAGTTTTGTTTAAAGCATTTGAATTGATCTGATGGTATGTTTATGATCCAGTTAAGAGGATGATGATTACTGGATGCAGTGATAAAATTACTGGTTTTATGTTTGTTCTTGTTTGTTGAATTGTTGGCAATAATGATTTTCAAATTCAACACCACCATTTGTTTGTTAGAGAAGCAGAGCATTATAGAATGACATGATTTGAGTTTATGGGCTTGAGAAAATCATTAAGCTTTTCTTTGGTATCAATCCTAATAAAGAAAATATCATCAATGTACAGTAGCATTACCAGCATATTACATTTTCGCAAATAAATCTTTTTGTCCCAATGTGATGCAAATAGGTTCTCATAGCTTTCAGCAAAATGTGTATCCAGTGATTTTCCTATGATCTTATAATACTCTCTTTCCAAATATAATTATATGAAAAAATAAATTTTTTCAAAATTATTTTTAGTTTGAAAATTAATATGTATGATTACATTTATATCAGTCCACATAAATTATGAATATATATATAATAATTTGATATCACTAGTACTGTGAGTGTAAATAATTTTAAACACTCCTTTGTGTCAAAGTGAACTGGTAAGAATTAATACAGTACATTTGGAAAAATTTGATGTCAGGAATCCAATATCTGATACTATGGTACGTCCTAGTCTGTTATTTGGGTTTTTATGGAGTTTTGGAGATAATGTAAACATGAGGTGCATGGATATTTTACATTCAGAAAATTATATTTTTAGTTAGATAAAAAAATTTCTGTGTCACAGCTGAGTAAATATCTTTTGATTTGGTTTGTAAAATGATTTATAATATGCAGTAGGGCCAAAAGATTCATTTTTGTGTTCATAACCTATTGGTACAGCCTTTGTGAGCAAATTCAGGAGAAATTTCTTGCCCAACATAAGTAGGAGGCAGGCTTAGGTGTGTCATTAGGGGAGGATGAGTGCAGAAGAATTCTTCTTGATGGTTTTAAGATGTCTAAATGTATCAATCATATGGAAATTTATAATAAATTTATTTATATTAAATTAAGCATATTTGAGCCTTGACAGACAACAAAAAATGTGTCCATCTCAATCTCTGCTTTGTTGGCGTGCTAGTGAATAGATGGGGTATACACACTCTATCTATTCTGGAAATGCCCCATGCTCAAGCCTTTTTGGAGTGAAGTTGCCTGTCTCATGGTTGACCATACTTTTGATATCACATTGTTTCAGTGATATTCAGCAGCTATTAAATCAGAACTATGTTCTGAGATATATCCTAATTGCTGCTAAAGCAGCCAAAGCCAGGGGCATATTTATAATTGGTGCAGGGTGTGCAGAGTACACAGGCCCCTTGGTTCAGGGGGCCAACACCGCACACCCTGTACACATTTTCTAAAACTTACCTCTCCGAAGTCCCACATTGGGTATCGCAGCCCTGCACAAAACACCTGGAAAATGGCCGCCGTGGGCATTTTTCTGGTGTTTTGCGCATGCTCGGTGGTGACCTGTGCATGCACAATATACACTGGGCACAGACTAGTGCCCTGAATCTACTTATACTACTCTGCGCTCAGTGCGCTTCCGGCCGCCAGAGAGAGAGGACGTGGCCCCAGACGGATACTGCACACAGGCCCCCTCCTCTCTTAATATGCCCCTGGCCATATCTTAACTATGGAAACAAAACATACCTCTTCTCTTTTCTTGATAGTTATAAATGCACTAGCGGAAAATTACACATGAACACAAACTTATGCTTTTAACAATAAAGTTATCTATAAAAAAGACAAAGAGACAATCTGGTCAGTCTTTTTATTTAAATATCAATAAATAATAACTGTACTATGGTGGCGACAAAAAGAAACAGCATACGACAGACGTCAATGTCTACCAATCAGATGATTACAAAACTTGCAGGGCCAATTGCCCATTCAGCAAGTACATAGGTCACATAAACTCTGCCATGCTATCAAAGCCTGTTTAGCTAACCAAGGCCACTGACCCCAGTAGGACAACCAGCCAAAAGACATATCAAAAAAGGGGAGTGACCTATTAAGCAGCTCACTGGCCCCTCAGCTATGTTTTTTCCTGCCTTCATGCCAAAGAAAAAGAAAACATCAAAATTGGAAAAAATATTTGGAGGGAAGGTAAACGCTGAAAAGAGGTAGCTTCCTGTTGGAAAATGGCCTATGTAATCTAAACTCCTCCCATAAGCCCACCCACACTCCTACCATTAGCTAACAACACAAAAATATTAACCCTCAACTAACATGCAGCTGTATGTTCATCTGTCCTTTAGCTTAGGCCCTAGCTGTTTAAGGTCTGTCCTGCACACATGGTTGCTTTCAGTTTTCATTAGGGTCCAGTGCAATTGTCAGATGGAAATGTTGGAATCCTCCAATTTCACCTCTCCCTCCCCTCCACTCATTGAGTGGTTCAGTTGGCATGGATTTGCCACAGAGACTTGCTGAATCTTCCATGTACCTGAATTGTTATGCCTAAAAGGAGTAAATTTGGGTAATAGGGGATTAGCCCAATCACCTGTTCAAACTATTCATTGTTCCTGAATTGTGTGACAAGTAGTTGTGGCTAAACCTGTATATATTGCATGTTTTGCACACATTTGGCCAATTGTATGAGAATTTGTGCACTTGAAGAACATGTTTTCTTTTTCCTTATTTGATTTCCCTTTCCCTGCCTAATTTATTTTGTGTAGCAACTCCCCCTATTAAATCTATTAAAAGGAATTATTTTATATATTTATTTATTTATTTTGTAACCTATTTTTTCTTTGGGTATTCATTAATTTCTCTTCATAGTGATCATACTGTATGTTTATTACCAATTTTTATTTTTCCCATTGGTGAATGTGGTTGTTTATTACTTTTCTACAATAAACTGTAAACACTATCAACAATTACCATTATTCATTTCCAATGTGATTGATATTTGGATCAATCCATATATTCTTATGTGTCATTTTATCCTTATAATTTAAGCATTGTGGGCAAATAAGTATTGACAATGTAAAAAGAAATGAAAAATAACATTTTGTTTAAAATTTTTGATAATGTGAATTGTATTACATGAGTACTGTGATTGGGTAAAATAGTTTTATTTTATGTTCTAGAAGTTAATATGAAACTAAGGGCCGTATTCAATTAGTTTCGCACACGTGATACTTTTTCGCATGCCGCACTTTTCGCGGACTTTGCGTGTTTTAGCCACGGAGACTTATAATAGGAGGCAAACTTACAATTGGGAACTAGCAAAGATAAAAATGGAGGAACAATATAACCTCACTATATCTTTTAGATCAAACCTGGTGGAAAGGACCTTTGTTTATTTATTTATCCCACTGGTTGATCATTGGACATACGTGATCACATGATCGGAGCTAACAAAGAGATGTGGCGTCTTCAAACGCCGCGTTCCAAGCCTCCGACTGGTCATGTGAAATCACATGGTCGGAGCTTATGGTTTAGCACGGCGTCATCACGCGCTGTGTTCCAAGCCTCCAACTAGGTGCTGTTCATTGTGCCTTCACGTATAGGTCACATATCACTAACCAATTAGGTAGTGAGGGATACTAAATCCATGGAAACCGAGAGTGTAGTATGGTAATTGTAAATAGATACAAATGAAGCGATCAGGCGCCATTTGTCTAAGTATAGTTATAAAATACTGACACATGTCAGAGTTAGGCAATAAAATTGAATAATGAATAAATAAATACTCCGAAATTTTAGAAAAAGAGCCCCCGCTATTCGCAGTATTCAATTCCAAAGGACGCGAAAACGCGTCCTGGCGAACCTCTAACAGGCGAAAAGTATTGACAGAATTGTGGAAATCAGCCTGACACCCCCCAAAAGATGCACTAACATTGGGGATCAATGTAGCTGTCCCCGATTAGCGCTACTGAAGTTATTTGGTGCACTTAAGTGCTGTCAATTGCTCCAAAATAGCGGCTTTGCACAAGTGGCGAAGAATCGCATTAAGCAGTTTTTTTGGTGAAAATAAGTAGTCCTGTCAAATTTGGGGTACTTAAAAATGGGTGAAAGCATAGTCAAAAATCACTAAAGTCAAGATTTAAGTGCTGCAAAAAACGCACCTTCAGCAAATACCTGCAATAAAAAAAAGACCTCCCCCATACTATCATGCCCCCCAAAAGTCTATTTTGCTAGTTTTTGCATTTGAACCAACACTTTGTACTTTTTCGCCCCCATTTTCAAAGTGCTTTTTTGGGGTGTTCCTCTTTTTTTTTGCCTTTTTTTTATGCAGTTTACCTTTGGGGTTCTGTCCAAAGGGTGCAGAGTGGTTTCCGCACCTTTGCACCCCAAAACCACAATTCTGCACATTTTTCCGCCTGATATTCCTAGGTGAAACTTTTTCGCCTATTACATTGCATTGACTTTCCGCGTACGCGAAATGTCTTTACAATTGAATATGGCGGAAAGTTTCCGCCTGGCGAAATTACATCATCCGTAATACTTTTTCACAGATTACAGAGTTTCGCCGCTAATTGAATACGGGCCTAATTTTGATTTATAGACATTTAAGATAATTTCTTCAATCTAAAAGGAATTGCATTATATATCAATAATATTAATTCTTTGTTTAATCTAAATGTTTTAAGATACTTCAGGGTGCTGCTATGTTTTGAACTTTAACGGTTTTAATGCCAAATGTTAGTGCATCTTCAGTATTCAATAATGTATTATCCCTTTGTGATAAAAAATATTTGTCTTTTTATTATGTCCATATTATTTTGCCTTCTATTTCTTCTTGATAATACACTCAAACAAAGATAATTCATAAATATATATAAGCCATGCTATAATATTAAAATTAAACAAATAATGTTGGAAGAATAAAAAATGTCATAAAGCAATTCAGTCTACAACTTTGGAAAAGTGAAATGAAATTACAAAAACTATAATAATCAGTTTTTCTAGAACTCACAGATTTTAATCAATGCATTTAAATATTTATTATCTAATAATGTAATGCCTGTTCTGTAATCCAATAAGAACAAACAAGACCAGTAAATTAGCAACCGGCATGCACAGAACTATCATAGACCAATAACTAGTCAACAGGGGGAGTGTAAAAATACTAACTAGGGCCTTGCTCGTTTCAGCTTACATTCTCATTAACTCAAGTTTCAAGTCTAGCATATTAGTCTTCCTGTTTTTGCCCTTGGTAGGACTCTTTTTTCATTGAAAGTCATCCTACTCCTAACCTGAGTATTATTCTCAAAATTATTCTTAAAACAAGACTGTGTACTTTCAGGATACATAACTCCGCAATCAATATACTTAACTGCATTTTATTAATATAGTATGAGTAATATCTGTATTTCAAGATTACCTGAATGTATTACTCTTATAAGTATGCTAAACTATTTTTTGGAACATCCAATGCTATTAGTAGAGGACCTGATTTGATTTATTAATCAATACATTGTAGTTGTGTATAGCAGACAATAATATGATTTGCAAAATTTAACATCTGTATGTACGGCAGTAGTTCAATGCATACACAATTAGGAAAAATTACTCAATTTTACAGCATGGAATTTTTTTATCAATCTGTTTAAATAACATTACTTCTGTTTACAATTTGTGAAAATAAAGTTTTTCTAGACTCTAAAGGCAATCTTAAGATATCGAAATAAAGAAATTCCTCCATCCTTAAAATGTAACTACCATTATTGTATTAAATAATGTGACTGTATATCTTAGACTGGCTTCTTATTGCAGTTTCTGAATCTCTTTGTATTGTGGGGCTATTGTACTGTGGAGCCCTAAGCTCTACATCTGCTTTTTTCAGTCAGTCAGTGGTTTTGGCCTCAGACAGTAGCACCCTTTCAGCTCATGACCAGCCTACAGCTACACAAGTAAGTATGCGTAAGCTGCTGCCCAGCACTCACAGTGAAAGACCCACAGGGCATATAAGAACACTGAATGACTAATGTTAAATCCTACATTCAGTGTTTTCTTTGTAAATTCTGGTGCCATAGGGAACGACCTAGTGGTAGTGCTGACCCTGCTCCTGTATAGTATTGGTCAAAAAAGGATTTTCCTTTTGTATTACACTTGATTTTTGGTCAGGGAAGGAAGGGGGTAGGTACACTGAAAACCTAAATACGGTTTGCTGTCATCTGATGATTAGAAACAATGTTCCCTCGAAGCTGAGGTCAGTCATGTTAAGTTGAACAATGGGACCTAATGTACAATTGAAAGACTACTTTTCAACATAAACCTGCACATGCTTAACAAGCATGTCCTTATTCTTCCAACTGAGATCACATGTGTTAGAGGGAACAGTGAAAAGCGCTATCTCTCACATTGTAAAGTGGGCTATTCCTTCTCCCTCTCTAGTGTCAATAAGGAAACGGAGAGCAGCCATCTTGCAGGTATCAATTAAGCATTAAAGATCAGTACGAGAGATTTCTTAGCCAGCTAATATAAATAATTGCAGATGGTGCTTCTGGGGTTACAATAATAATATTAAAAATAATGGATCATATGTTAGACATGGAATGGTATTGAAATACCGACAGCTCTTTAGGCGCCGGTTCAAATACCACCTCCGGAAGCCCGACAGCAGGAGATCCCGATGTGACTAGGTAAGTAATCAAACCCTACCCTGCCTCCCCCTAACTCTAACTCACCCTTAGTGGTGCCTAAACCTAACCTTCACGGTGGTTGCCTAATCCTAAATCCCCCCCAGTGGTGCCTAACCCCCCTTCTGGCACCCTAAACCTAAGTCTCCCAGGGGCGTGCCTAACCCTAACCTCCTCCAGGGGTACCTAACCCTAACCCCCCCTCCTCACACGCTAACACTAACACTCCCAGGGGGTGCCTAACCCTAAATCCTCCCAGGGGTGGCTAATCCTAACAACCCCCATCCCCAGGTTACCTTCATACTTACCCGCCATCTGGACATTTGGGATTCTGGAGGTCGGGATGCTGACACTGGTATCCTGATGTTCATCGGGATATCAGCATCAGCATTTATGTCCGCGCGGCGGGATTACGGCGATGGTTATTTCGACTGCCTGCAAACCCATCCACCAGCATAATAACTACATCCCATTGGATGTATAGTTGATTAATTATAGATAATGTTTCAAAGTGGACTTGCCCTTTAATATAAAATTGTATTTGTTTGTGCATCTATCCAGTATATATTGTGACTCACTCGCAGTTGCATGCAGTGGGTAAGTGTAATATAAATAGCTTGATACACACACCGAACTTTTCAATGAACCATATCATCATAATGTCTTCACTTGTAAAAGTAATTTAATATGAATTTGAGGTCAAACAAGCATTAAAAAATATCAGTATTAAGGCCATGGTAATTTATTGAAACAGGTGGTCAAATGGATCCAGGAATACAGTGTGGACTCAGGGCCTTATTCAGAGCCGCTCGCTATTTGCGTGCGCTCGCTCTGAATCAGGGCGGGGATTTTTTTTCTTTTGGCCTCCAGGCCGCTAGCTAAACTGTGGGTGACCACCCACAGCTTTTGCGAGCAGCCTGGCGATGGTCACAATTGTCGCGACCATCGGGCTTGCGAGGAGACCCTGTGGTAGGGTCTCAGTTCTCGCAAGCCCGAGTGGACTTACTGCTCTAATAGAGCAGGAAGTCCACTACTGACATCACTCGTGATGTCAGTAGGGCCGCCCACAAACGCCAGGCGTTCCTAAGGGAACGCCTGCGTTTGTGCAGCCACCCCCCCTCCCTGCCTGCAAAACGGGGCGAGCTGTCAATCAACATCGACAGCCACCCCGTCTTGAAGCGAGCCCTGTTGCGACGGACTGCCGTCGCAGTACGGGTCTCGCACATGAGCACACCGGAGGTGGCGCATGCGCAGTCGGGGACCATCAACCCGCTGTGCGCTCGTGAGTGGGTCTGAATCAGGCCCTCATTGTCTTGAACTAGTGCACAGTTAGCTCACAAACTAGCTCACAAACAGGAACAGCCGTAATCACTTGGTAAATGTATGCATTCCTGCCTTTCTGGACTGCACTTTCACATTTTATATGACCCCCTCTGTGGTTTTTTTTAATCATTCTTTTCCAGATGGAATATATTCCTCATACACTTACTTAAGTCATATTACATTTATAAAATGCTCTCTGGTATGAAAAGTGTGTTTTACATCTTTCTCTATTGATATGGAATATAGAAGAGCTTGTTTCTTTCCATTTAGGATTCGATGGATCAAGAAAAACAAGTAAAAATAAAATATTTTTTTATGGACAGAACAAGAAATACGATTGTTTTATATATTTAATAAAGTTATAAAGGAAGGTTTAAGGTGTAGTTTATTGAATTACATTTATTTTCTAAATTAGCATGTGTGTTTGCTGTTTAGGTATAATAATCAAGGGTCTTAGAATCTCCTTTCCATTATGCTTTGACCACTGGGTTGGAAAAGGTGTCACTTTCACAGCCCAGGGAGCATTTCAGGACAATGTAATATATTGTGCAGCCATAGAGGTATCAGTCCTGGACTTACTGGGCTGATGCTAGTCCTCTGTTACAAGGGGATGGTTGGGATCCTCAGGTTATAGTGGAAACCAGAAAAATCTGTCTCGCGCTGGAGTGGTTGAGGATTTTGGGAGTAATACCGTAGGTTTTTTTTACAATTTATTTATTTACTGTAATTTAAACAGTGCCAATTCTATGCAGCCAGGATCAGCAGGATCAGCACTGAGATCTACGGTGAGAAGGAGCTGGGTCTGTTACCACTGCCAGACCAGCCGCATCGGAACATAATAGTAGAACTGCAGTGTTACAGTCATAGACTATCAATGGTCACCACTCCTTTGTAAATAGGCATTGGTTTACCCAATTCTTCAGTGGTTGTAGTCTATTTTCTGAACTTTTGATTACTCAGGACAGTTTCATTGGGATGCAGTCAGAATCCTGACAACTGGGATTCCAGCGGAAAAAGGAGGGGGATTTAACCCCCTATTGTACCTCAGCACACTGAATAATACCTGCAACAATATATGAAGACTATATGGTCATAGAAAGTCAGAGATATTAGTTGCATGCATTTGCAAATACATGGGAGGCTGCTGGGCCACGTCACGGCTTCTCTGTTACCAGCAGTCCCTAACACTAAGAGGTTCACGTCCGGGGCGCAGTGCTCAGCGCTCAGAATTCCAACACTTATCAGAATACTGGCGCCGGGATCTGATTGTAAGTACTAGGGTTAGGGGGAGGGATAGGGTTAGAGTTAGGCACTAGGGGGAGGGTTAGGTTTAGGCTGCAGGGGAGGAGGTTAGGTTTAGGCTGTGGGATGGAGAGTAAGGTTTAGGCACTGGGGGGGGTTAGGTTTAGACTGCGGGGAGGGAGGGTTAGGGTTAGGTTAGGCTTACTCACCTAGAGGAGTCGGGATTGTAACCTAGTCAGGTTGCCAGTGCTTGCATCCCATACCCATCCCATTTCATTAATTAATTAGCTGTAGTCAAAGTTCTAAAATGTGTCTGAATCGTTTAGATCATTTTCCGATCTCTACTCCAAAGTCACAGACTCACATACTGTAAAAATTAAAGATGAACCACTCCAAACATGGGGATCCGAGTCCCACCTGAGCCAAGGTGTTGGATCCTCGCGAGAGTGCCAAACTCTTGCGAGAGGCGAGAGTTTGCCTCTACATAAGGTGTCGAGTCCCGCGACTCGGCGCCTTATGTCCTAACTCCGGACTGCGACCTGCTCTGCTACTGGGCTGGCTGGCTGAGTGGGACAAGAGGCTGTAGATGGGGCACGCTGATCACTAGCTGGCTGAGTGGGGACAAGTGGCTGTATAGGGGGCATGCTGATCACTAGCTGGCTGAGTGGGACAAGTGGCTGTATAGGGGGCATGCTGATCATTGACGGGCTGAGTGGGACATGTGGCTGTATAGGAGGCACACTGCACGCTAATGCTGCGCTATACCCTGCTGATTATGTGCTGTGTCCAGAGACTCACAAGTGGCTGTGCTGGCAAAAGTGAGTGTGTAAAGGGGCACACTGACTGCACACTGATGTATGCTCTGCTATACTGATTAAAGTGTCGAGACTCACAAGTGGCTGTGTGTAAAACAAAAAAAGTTAAAAGTTTAAAAATAAAAAAAATAAAACTTATTTTTTGGTGCTGTGCCCCACTGTGTATACAAGCACCATGACTTTGTGGGCTTTAGCCCTCTGTGTATAAAATACAAGCACCATGACGTTGTGGGCCTTAGCCCTCTGTGTATAAAATACAAGCACCGTGACTTTGTGGGCCTTAGCCCTCTGTGTATAAAGTACAAGCACCGTGACTTTGTGGGCCTTAGCCCTCTGTGTATACAAGCACTGTGACTCTGTGGTGTCTGCGCCTCTGCTCTGTCGCTTAGTAACCAGTCAGCTCACTGCAACCTTTCGCCAATAATGGTGAAAACAATATTATAAGCTGTGAGGTGCTCTAAATTGACTGGAAATTAATGTTATTGAGGTTAATAATACTCTAGGAACAAAAAAAAAGCTCAAATTTTGTGATTTTAGCTTTTTTTTGTACATTTTTGTAAAAAATCCAAATCCAAAGCCAGTCACGGCAGGTTTGGAAAATGCAAACCCAAAGCCGGATGATGAATCAGAGCCAAATTCAAATTGAAAATCCAGCAAAAATGGTCCGGTGCACATCCCTAGTAAAACTACAAAAGCAGCCACACCTACAAGGAATGTGTGAAAAGATTTGGATATTTATTGAATCCTCCTGTTTAAAGAACTTGAATTGCTTTGCTTTTTTATTTCTTACTAAGGTGCTCTGTTCTTTATAGATGCTTGTGTCAACAACAACATCATAGGGATCAACAATCCCAATACCAGCTGTATTTTTGTGCAAGGTTCCTTCCTGCATTGCGAGTGAAACTCAGTGGAGTTAAGTTTGACCAGTTTAGGATTGCTGTGTTTATACATCCAGAGTGAGTGAATCCAACAAGGATACACAGTAGATAAATGTTGCTTCAAATAAGGTTATTATGATGAGTGAAAATGAAATAATCTACAAGTCATTAAAGAAACATTAATTTAAACCAGGGATGGGGAACCTCAGGCCCCAGGGCCATATAAGGCCCCCGGAATCATTTGGTCTGGCCCTCTGAGCTTTTTTCTGCTAGCCTCATCTGGATAGCAGGGTGCCTAGAATGGCACCCTGCAGCCAGAATCTATGCAGCAGTGCCGCCTGGAGCGTCCTTAGGACGCTTTAGATGGTCACGCTGCTGTCCTTAAAGCTCCCCGGAGCATCCTCAGGATGCTTTGGGCAGTACTGTAATCACCGGCGATTGTGCCACTGAGGGGGCATGGCCTGCACCGGGCCCACGAATAATGTTAAATATATCAAAATGGCTCTCGGCAGAAAAAAGGTTCCCCACCTCTGATTTAAACTAACACTTTGCTATTTCACCTCTGAGCTTTTGCTCTCATGAATACCCCTGAATTAAAAAAAACAACTTCCTGACCATATCCATTCCACTTTCACCCAAATGATTCCAACCACAACACTGAATCATTAAGTGGCCTATTTATCATTAAATATTTGTGACATATTCTCCGAAAACACCCGTTTTCAGGGGGTCCCCGCAAATCCCAAGTATTCCCCAGTTGTGTTAGAGAGGGATTGCCCTCCATTTCTGTCACCAGCCGCAACCCCCATACGTTTCTATGGTGGATGCGATGCTGTCAGATGTCAGCTGCCAGCGCCTGAAGATGGTGTTGTGCTACTGTAGCCTATGGGCTACACTTTGTAAATATTACTGGGAGAGGGTTCCGGAGGAACCCTCCCCGGCAATGTGCAGGAGTCCTGAGAGGGGAGTGAAGAGACTACGGATTCTGGACCTCAGCGCTGTGCGCTCGCAAACGGCCCAATGGTTTGCATATGCTTCGTTCTGCGCGTGCGCGAACTACTCTGTGCGATCGCAGGCAGCTCGCTCGCCCAGCAAAGACAGCACAGTGAAATGAGTGACAGGAGAGGCCGTTTGTGGGTGGTAACAGGGGCAGGACACTAATAATGGGGGAGTGGAGGTGCGAACGCAGGCGTGCCCGAGTGTTTCAACGCCATTTTAGAGGCGTGCATAATTAACACACAGCATCATAGTACACGTCACATGCCTGTTTTTTACACTGATGTCCTTGCAGTGCTTGCGGTAGGGTAAGGCAACCACAAGCGCTGCGATCGCTTCCGATTGTCCTCGATGTACCAATGTTTTAATACACTTCCTGGAGATGATGTGTGCTGGTGGGCGGCTCTGCCTGTGCGATTGGGCGTACGCTGGCCGCTCACTAAGACATGGTGGGCATGCTTATGCCTTGGCGAGCGATCGCTTCCCGTGGCATCACTTTGACAAGTTTGCATACGCTGGGAGCGAGTGATCGCATCTAGCGAGAGACTCTGAATGAGGCCCTCTGTCACTTCATTCAGAGCACATTGCATGGATGGGCTCCTTTCAGAGCCCTTGTCCCCGTGGATGCTATTTAAATCATCCCGGTGCAATCATCACATACAGCAATGCGACCATGGGCATTAATATCGCGCCCATATCACATTCAGTATGAAATTATTGATAAATGGGCCCCTAAGCGATACAGCCATCCATTGTTGTACCTAGAGAGAGCACAATGTAATAATATAAGTTTACAAAGCAAACAAAAGAAATCCCATAACAATTTTGCTTTACTGCGGAACTGGAATGTATATCAGCAGAAAACTGTGTTGTTTTATCATAAAAAGTAACAATGTTTTCAGAATGCTGGAAATCTTGTAAACTTTTCCCATGCAATCTGATCCAAACCCATATATCGCGCTGGAAGAATGCTATATTCTGTACAGTAATTGGATTGCTTCTGAGCAACTGTTTTCCCAGCAATCCTTGTTTTAACAAGTGACATTTATATTGTGTGTAAGCACTCCCTGAGGATATTCCTTTTTATGAGGGTTTCTGGTTAGAGCATAGTGAGGAACCATTTCATGGCGACCTAATCACATTTATTTGGGCAATGGCACATGCATTAAACGGACTGCTGCAGAGCGGACCTTTGTCATGTCTTCTTATAGAGTGCAGCACATTTTAATGTTGGCTAAGTTTGATCTTTTATTTGTTATACTATCATTTAGAACAAGGTAATTCTGTTTCAGTGAACGTACTGTACTGAAATGTTACAGTGCTTTGTGATAAATAAACACAATGAAATGATGTAAATCAGATTACACTTGAAATACACTTTTGGATTCTGCATAACCAAATTGTATTTTCTTCCTCTACAGTTCGCAGCATTAAACATAACAAGTGGATGCTGGATTTATCCCTGTGAGTAATTATTTATTTATGAGCATGAACTTTGCATGCAGCATTATAAGGCATACATTTTGATGTTTGTGAAGTACCTGTTATTTTAGGTCAAATGCCAAGGGAACAGCTTTCAAAGCCATACAGATGAATAAACATAAGAAATATTCTGACTATATACATGATTGCAGAGACTTCTCATGTTAGCATGATCCAATGGAATCAGTATACAGTATATGACCGTTGGACCTCAGCCCGGCGGATGAAATCCCGATGCCGGAAGGCTGGCAGAGATCCCGACTGAGGTAAGTAACTACCCTAACCCTCCCCTCTCCCCCCCAAACCCTCCCTTAGGGGTTCCTAACCCTAACCTCCCCCCTAGTGCCTAACCTCCCCCCAGGGGTGCCTAAACCTAACACCCCCTCCCCACGCCCTAAACCCAACCCTCCCAGGGAGAGTTCCAAACCCTAACCTCCCCCCCGGTGGTGTCTGACCATAATCCCCCCCTTCCCCTAGCCTAACCCTCCCGAGGGGGTGCCTGACCCCGTTCCCCTGGTAGTCCCTAAACCTAACCACCCCCCCCCAGCAGCTATGAGCTCCCGACTCCCGACTTACCTACGTTCGGTATGCCGGGCGTCAGGATTTCGGCGTGGGGCTAATGATCGGCATCTGTATTTACTATCATTAGCCACATCATCACCTCCCCCCCTGCGTCATCTCTCAGCCACACCATCACCTCCCCCCTGCATCATCTCTCAGCCACACCATCACCGCCACCCCTGTATCATCTCAGCACACCATCATCTCAGCCTGCATCATCTCTCAGCCACACTATAGCCTCCCCCCCGCGTCATGTCTCAGCACACCATCACAGATACACACACACTGACACAGATACACACACATTGACACACAGACACTGACACACACAGTGACACAGACATACACACACTGACACACACACACACACACTGACACAGATACACACACACACTGACAGATACACACACACTGACACACAGACACTGACACACAAAGTGACACAGACACACACACACACTGACAATGTCACACACACTGACACAGATATACACACACAGACACACACACAGGCCCCTGCTGGGCCTGCCATCGCACCCAGGGTACGTGCCCCGCTCAACCCCCCCTAGTTATGCCACTGATAGTCACTGTCTATATTGTGTATAGCCACTGTCTATATTGTGTATAGCCACTGTCTATATTGTGTATAGCCACTGTCTACATTGTGCATATTGTGTATAGCCACTGTCTGTCTATATTGTGTATAGCCACTGTCTATATTGTCTATATTGTGTATAGCCATTGTCTATATTGTGTATATTGTGTATAGCCACTGTCTATATTGTGTATAGCCACTGTTTATATTGTATATAGCGACTGTCTATGTTGTCTATATTGTGTATAGTCACTGTCTATATTGTGTATATCCACTGTCTACATTGTGTATATTGTGTATAGCCACTGTCTATATAGTGTATAGCCAATGTCTATATTGTGTATAGCCACTGTCTATATTGTGTATAGTCACTGTTTGTATTGGGTATATTGTGTATAGTCACTGTATGTATTGGGTATATTGTGTATAGTCACTGTCTATATTATGTATATTGTGTATAGCTATTTTCTATATTGTGTATATTGTGTATAGCCACTGGCTATATTTTGTGTATTGTGTATAGCCACTGTCTATATTGTGTATATTGTGTATAGCCACTGTCTATCAGTGGCGTAACTAGGGTATTTGGAGCCCACGGCAAATTGAAAAATGCACCCCCCCACCCATCTATGTATATATTATTTATAGCCACTGTCTATATTGTGTATACTGTGTATAGCCACTTTCTATATTGCGTATATTGTGTATAGCCACTGTCTATATTGTTTATATTCTGTATAGCCACTGTCTATATTTGTATATTCTGTATAGCCACTATCTATATTGTGTATATTGTGTATAGCCACTGTCTATATTGTGTATATTGTGTATAGCCACTGTCTATCAGTGGCATAACTAGGGTATTTGGAGCCCAGGGCAAATTGAAAAATGGAGCTCCCCCACCCATCTATGTATATATTATGTATAGCCACTGTCTATATAGTGTATATTGTGTATAGTTACTGTCTATATTGTGTATAGCCACTGTCTATATTGTGTATGGCCACTGTCTATATTGTGTATAGCCACTGTCTATATTGTGTATTGTCACTCTATATTGTGTATATTGTGTATAGCCACTATCTATATTGTGTATAGTCACTCTCTATATTGTGTATATTGTGTATAGCCACTGTCTGCATTGTGTATATTGTGTATAGCCACTGTCTATTTTGTGTATGGCCACTGTCTATATTGTGTATTGCCACTGTCTATATTGTGTATATTGTGTATAGCCACTGTCTATATTGTGTACAGTATATTGTGTATAGCCACTGTCTATATTGTGTATAGCCACTGTCTATATTGTGTATGGCCGCTGTCTATATTGTGTATAGCCACTGTCTATATTGTGTATATTGTGTATAGCCACTGTCTACATTGTGTATATTGTGTATAGTCACTGTCTATATTGTGTATAGTCATTCTCTATATTGTGTATATTGTGTATAGCCACTCTCTATTTTGTGTATATTGTGTATAACCACTGTCTGTATTGTGTATATTGTGTATAGCCACTGTCTACATTGTGTATATTGTGAATAGTTACTGTCTATATTGTGTATAGCCACTGTCTATATTCTGTATATTGTGTATAGTCACTGTCTATATTGTGTATATTGTGTATAGCCACTGTCTATATTGTGTATAGTCACTCTCTATATTGTGTATATTGTGTATAGTCACTGTCTATATTGTGTATATTGTGTATAGCCACTGTCTATTTTGTGTATAGTCACTCTCTATATCGTGTATATTGTGTATAGCCACTGTCTATATTGTGTATTCCCACTGTCTATGTTGTCTATATTGTGTATAGTCACTGTCTATATTGTGTATGTTGTGTATAGCCAGGGTCGGACTGGCCCACATCGGTACAGGGGAAATTCCCGGTGGGCCCTACTGCCTGAGGGCCCCACCACCTCTTCTATTGTCAGGTTTCAGACAGTGCACTTGAATACATTGTTACTCTATTACAGAGTCAGCTAGTTAGGTAGACCAGGATCATGGATGAATAGACCATGCAGTGGAGTATCCATGTTGTCTACAGACAATTGTCCTCTATAATGGTTAGCCAAGTGTCTGTGGTGACTGGCCACACCTCTCTGGAGGCTGGCCACACCCTTTAAGCATGGGCCCCTACCACTGTCTTCCCCTGGTGGGCTCTTCATGCCCCAGTCTGACACTGCGTATAGCCACTGTCTACGTAGTGTATATTCTGTATAGCCACTGTCTATATTTTGTATATTGTGTATAGCCACTGCCTATATTGTGTATATTGTGAATAGTTAGTGTCTATATTGTGTATACTGTGTTTAGCCACTGTCTATATTCTGTATACTATGTAAAGCCACTGTCTATATAGTGTATATTGTGTATAGCCACTGTCTATATTGTGTATATTGTGTATAGCCACTGTCTATATTCTGTATATTGTGTATAGCCACTGTCTATATTGTGTATATTGTGTATACTATGTATAGCCACTGTATATATAGTGTATATTGTGTATAGCCACTGTCTATATTGTGTATATTGTGTTTACTATGTATATCCACTGTCTATATAGTGTATATTGTATATAGCCACTGTCTATATAGTGTATATTGTGTATAGCCACTGTCTATATACTGTACATAAATTCATGAGTAACTGTTCCCAGAACAGATTTTTTTTTTTATTTAATATGCACAATATAGACTATATTGTGTATATTAACCACTTAACTGATGAATTCTTTTTCCAAAAACCGCACCAAAATTGTCGGTTTCTTTTATGATTGAATTAGGTCAAGAACATAATTTTATACCTATCCATCACTATTTTATTTTACATTTTTTTTTTTTTTAAATCCAGTATACCATAAAAATAGCACTTTTTATGTTATACTGTAGTGATGGCCATTGACAGCTGTACCATTGATGGTTCAGCCATCGTTAGAAGCCATCAATTGTTTAGCGATTGGGCAAGATCTGTGTAGACCACAATTGTCGATGTTTCCTAAACATCGATCGATGGCTACCATCGATGGTGCAACATTGATGGCCACCAGCAATGGCAAACCACTTGTTTTCAGTCAAACCATCGATGTTTGCAAACCATTGATGGTTGGTTGACATCCCTAAACAGAGGCTCTGCGATATCTATCGAACATATATATATATATATATATATATATATATGCATATATATATATGCGCATATATATATATATATATATATATATATGCGCATATGCATATATATATATATATATATATATATATATGCATTGCATATATATATATGCATATTATATATTTTATTATGGCCAGGTCCCTTATATATGTGGACATTATGGGGGTGGAAGAGCAGCTGAGTCTGGAGGGAGTGGCCCAGATACTTAGAATAGCGGGGGCTACCAAAGCCGCCGCTGCTCTCTATACACGGCCAGTGATCACTGTGTGATCACTGCCGGAGCCGCAGCGGGAGGGTCTCCCGCTGGCGGCCCGGACCCATAGCACAGCGGCGGCTACCAGAGCCGCCGCTGCTGCTTCTGCTCAGCCAGTGATCACTATGTGATCGCTGCTGTGCCGGAGCCACAGCGGGAGGGTGTCCCGCTGGCGGCCCGGCTACTCAGCAGCAGCGGCGGCTTCCAGAGCCGCGCTGCTGCTGCTTGTACACAGTGATCAGTGTCTGTTCCAGGAGCCGCAGCAGAAGGGTGTTCCGCTGGCGGCTCGGATGCATAGCAGCAGCGGCGGCTACCAGAGCCGCCGCTGCCTGTGCCGGAGCCACAGCGGGAGGGTGTCCCGCTGGCGACCCGGCTGCTCAGCAGCAGCGGCGGCGGCTTCCAGAGCTGTGCTGCTGCTGATTGTACACAGTGATCATGCTGATCACTGTGTGTTCCAGGAGCCGCAGCGGAAGGGTGTTCCGCTGGCGGCTCCGATACATAGCAGCAGCGCTGCTGCTTCTCACTGAAGGGGGTGGGGCCGGCAAGTGGTTAAATTAAAAAAAAGAATCTGTTCTGGGAACAGTTACTCATGAATTTATGTACAGTATTTCTTCTGTTAGATACATACTCCAAATGACTTCCTCACATATAAGACGATCTACCACTCTTACCGTAATGCACTGGATAATGCCAAACAGACATATTTCCAATCTGTTACCTCTGCCCAAGCCTCTAACCCCATCTCCCCACTACAATATATGTTGGTTATGTAGAGTTTGCACTAATTCTCCTTTCCCTCTCTCAGATCATAACCTTATCACCTGCACACTCTCCTCCATTCCTCAATGCCAAGCAAATCAACCAACTCAAACCCACAGAGATATTAATGCTTTTAATTTTGAACAACTATCCACCTCTCTGCAACAATCACGCTTACATATTTCTAATTTCACTTCTCCTGAGATTGCTGTATCACACTTGAACCAGGGCCTAGAACTAGCCCTCGATGAAGTAGCTTCAACTACCCATCACATTCCGCTTAGACATAGACGTCAACCGTGGCATTCCAAATTCACAAGACACCTACAAAAACTCTCACATAAAGTAGAACGTTAGTGGTGAAACATACTCCAAATGACTTCCTCACATATAAGACGATCTACCACTCTTACCGTATTGCACTGGATAATGCCAAACAGACATGTTTCCAATCTGTTATCTCTGCCCAAGCCTCTAACCACAAGCGACTTTTTAATACATTTAAATCACTTCTTACCCCTCTGTCACCCAACCCACCTGCTACTATCAGTGCTTCCTATTTCAAGAGCAAGATTGAAAATATCCGAAATTAAATGGTATGCACTTCCTCAGAGAGGGTCTTATTCAATTCCCTACCTGAACCCAGTGGCACGTTCTCATCATTTGACCCCACTAATGAAGATGAAGTATCTAAATTTTTCTCATCCTCCTACTCTTCTACCTCTCTTCTTGATCCTATACCCTCACAAATCAGTAAAGCTCTGTCTCCTGTGCTCTTTCCACACTTAACTAAAATCTGTAATCTCTCTTTCTCTACTGGTATCTGTCCATCACTGTTCAAGCATGCAATGATCACTCCCATTTTGAAAAATAAAATTCTGACCCTAACTCTCTTTCAAATTATCATCCTATCTCCCAGCTACCTTGCCCCTCTACTGGAGAGCCTTGCCTACACTCACCTCACACACTTTCTTAACACCCACAACTTATTGGACCCACTTCATTCAGGCTTTCGTTCTCAACACTCCACTGAGACAGCACTAACTAAGGTAGTAAATGATCTGGTCACTGCCAAGGCTATTCACTTCTAATTCTTCTAGATCTCTCTGCTGCCTTTGACACTGTTGACCACTCTCTTCTCATACAAACACTACAATCCCTAGGTCTTCAAGACACAGCCCTTTCTCGGTTCTCATCCTACCTATCTAATCACTCTTTCACTGTTCGCTTTTCTGATTCTACCTCCACTTCGCTACCTCTATCAGTTGGAGAACCACAAGGCTCAGTATTAGGTCCTCTACTTTTCTCAATATATACCACCTCTCTTGGCAAACTAATCAGCTCTTTTGGTTTTCAGTATCATCTGTACACGGACGATACTCAAATTTACCTATCCTCCCCAGATTTGTCACCATCTGCGCTGGCCCGTGTCACTGAATGTCTCTTTGCCATTTTATCTTGGATGTCATCTCGCCACCTCAAACTTAATATATCCAAAACAGAATTAATTATATTTCCACCGGCCAATAGTAGCTACCAACCTGATATCTCTATTACTGTTGACAACTCGACAATAAACCCCAATCCCACAAGCTCGCTGCCTAGGTGTCATCCTTGACTCTGAACTGTCTTTTGTTCCCCACATTCAATCTGTCTCTAAATCCTGTTACATACATTTAAAAAACATAGCCAAAATTCGACCATATCTTATGCAAGACACTGCAAAAACTCTAATACACGCACTCATTATTTCCAGCATTGACTATTGCAATAGTCTCTTTATTGGTCTTCCCAAAAACAGGCTCTCCCCACTACAATCCATTTTGAATGCAGCTGCGAGGTTGATCTTTCTCACCAAACGTTCAGTGTCTGCTGATCCACTCTGTCAGTCCCTCCATTGGCTGTCAGTTTTCTACCGTATTCAAGTTAAAATACTTACACTCACACATAAAGCTATTAAACAAACCACACCAACATACATCTCTTCACTTATCTCAAAGTATCTTCCAACCCGACATCTCCGCTCTGCACAAGATCTACGTCTCTCATCCCCGCGCATTACTTGTTCCCGTGCACGGTTACAGGACTTTTTTCAGGCTACGCCCACCCTGTGGAATGCCCTCCCATGCACTTTCCACTAGTTTCCAAACATTCAAGCGTTCTCTGAAAAATCACCTCTTCAGACAAGCTTATCAGATTCCAGGACCGCCCACCTAACCTTTTATAGCTCCCTATCTAGCTCCCTTCTTATAGTAAACACCTATCACATCTTCACTTTCTTCAATTTAACATCCTCCTAACCCTAGGCCAACTTTCCAGTGTGATTGGATTATACAGCCCACCAAGAACATCTGCAATTGGGCTGGACCAATTTGCAATATGTAGCACCTATCCTTGTGTATCAACACCTATTTCCCTATAGATTGTAAGCTTGCGAGCAGGGCCCTCTTATCCTTATGTATGTCTTTTATGTATGTATGTATGTATGTATGTCTTTTACAACCCAATATAATGTTAATGTTGATTAAACTTGTAAAGCGCAAAGGAAATTGCTGCACTATATAAGAAACTGTTAATAAATAAATAATAAAGAAAGAAATATTTCTTGAAAGAAAGAATTATGTACCCACAGTACTGTACATATAACATGCTCAGTGTGTATAATTATATTTACTATCGTTTGCAGCAAAAATACTAATACTAGTTAAGGGAAATAAAATGAATGTGCCCATGTACTCCTCCTGCTCTACACTTACCTGTAGACTATGGGACCAGATTCTGCATGAGACACGGCCACATGTGTGCACGGCCGCACAGGCAGGTTTATTACCTTATGCTAATGCAGGTACCTCTATGGCTTCATGCTTATGGTCACACCGCCAACTGTATTTCCATCCGCAGCCGCAATCGTAATCATTATACTCAACACTTACATTAGTCCATATGGGGGGCAAAAGTTCCAACAGTATCAGGCGTCCCTTCTGCATAGACATGGCACAAATTAGCACAGAAGTCTGGCTACACACTCCCACTAACTCCCATGACACATCCACAAGACAGATCCTTTCTGTGTGCTTTGCAAGGTAACTACACAGTTGCTGCCCATTTCACAGATGGACAGATCTGACTACGCATGGAGTGAACCAGCTACTCTCATGCTGTATCCTCCATCAAGGTGGGTTTACATGGTGTGGTGCATGTTCAGTCTACATGTGCACGAGAAGCCTCTGAAGTTGCAGCTGCATCCGACTCAGAATCAGGAGTTCTACAGTTATATATAGGGGTCTATTTATCAAGCATTGAAATGTGTGGAGAAATGAACCAGTAGAGAAGTTGCCCATAGGAACCAATCAGCTTTCAAGTAGCATTTATCAAGTACAGTCTATATAATAATATGTAGGAGCTGATTGGTTGGGCAACTTCTCCGCTGTATATGCGATACAATGCACTTGTAACAAAACATATATAGGGTGGACAACTAGGCCTTTGAAGGTACGTGTGGGTGAACACCTACGTAATATCAAAAAAGGCCTAGACACCCACTCTCTATCCTTACATTTCAAGGAAGTACATGAATGCTCATCTACAGAGATCTCTGGCTTTTTAGGACTTAAAATCATTAAGCCCAACATGAGATCCATTGACATTTCTGTATCTTTGGCGAAAGCAGAAATTAATCTCATTTATTCATACAAAACCCTTGTTCCACATGGTTTGAGCAAGGATTTTGAAGTCAAGTGGTTCTTGTAGTTCAGCCATTCTTTGCGCTTTTTGTTGTAATTTTTGAAGGTAACATTCATCTCCTCAGTTCCTTTTTAGGTTTATCCATTATGGATTTTGTGATTATTTCCATTATGGCTATATCTGTCTACCACTAAAAAAATGAAGACCAAGCACACCTACTGGATCATTTATTTTTCATTTCATATGTTAAATATTTGGTGTCTCATTTGCTGCATGTATTTGTTTTATATGTATTATATGTTCGTATGTGTTTTTTTTATTGTTAATATTTTATATTGCCAATGTGTTTTTCTGCCCGGGTTCCCTTGGCAACCACGGGTGTATCTTTGTTACCCATGGTGGCCGGGCTGACTTCTATTTCCGGCTATCCACGGGAGCTGGGCTGACTTCTGCTTCCGGTCTGTGACACGTACGTGTCACTTCCGGTGATCGACACACACCAGGTGGCCGGGAACCCTCAGTGACTGCCAGGTAAGGCTGTCCTGGGTGTGTAATGCTCTCTTTTGGCATGTGACCTGCCGCAGGTTAGAGCATTCCACTCCATTAGGTAACACCTGTCCCTCGGCGGTAACCCTGCCTTGAGTAATTGTGATTGGCGGATTGCAGTTTAATAGCTTAAAGGCGGGTATCCACTACCTGACAGTGAAAAGACTGAACGATAACGATATCGTTATCGTTCAGTCATTCACTACACTGCAGGGTGCCCACACTGAACGATATGTCATTCAGTGTAGGCACAATCAATCATCTGCAAACATGCTGAACCTGACGTTGACCAGCTTGTTTGAACGATGATAGATGTCTAAAAGATGTCTTAAAGACCAAATTTTCAAACGATGTTCAAACAATGTTCAAATGATTATCGAACTATTATCGAACGATTTTATTGTTATCGTTCAATCGTTCAACTTTATCGTCTAGTGGATACCCCCCTATAGTTTGCACACTTTTCCTCATCTTGACAAAGGCTCCATAGAGAGCTGAAACGCGTTGATCTGATTAAAACGGGAGTGTGCTGCTTGTTTATTATATCCAGAGGTATGCCCTGCATTATTTTGTTTTTTTCTTCCTTGTGATGTGATTGGACGCTATTATATGCATTACATGACCTACACTTGCAATGTTTGGACTGCCTCTTGGATTTGGACTCTACCATTTTATATTTATTTTTTTATTTTTTAACAATGTTGGATGTATTTTTGTGTCAATAAATCAAGTTTTTGGTGTAAGTCTTGGACTGGACTGATACTGATTGAGGAAACAGTTAAAAGATACCTTTATATTTGAAATATTGAAACTGTAAGTTCGGTA
This sequence comes from Taudactylus pleione, assembly GCA_031769625.1. Classification (NCBI taxonomy): domain Eukaryota; kingdom Metazoa; phylum Chordata; class Amphibia; order Anura; family Myobatrachidae; genus Taudactylus; species Taudactylus pleione. The sequence goes on from JAUIMM010000161.1 coordinate 12,692,786, forward strand.
CGCTGATTATTCTATTCAGAGAATTAAAGATACATTGATGTGATTTAAAAATTCTGTGTTAGAGTGAGTGAAAGGTATGCTGTACCCCATATTATCTAGAACAGATATGGTATAGGATTGCTAACGTTAAAGATACCTTTACACGATTACCACAGTGGTTTTCTTTGTGGTATTGTACGCTCCATTGTTCCTCCATAGTTGAAGTTCCCCTGTCGTGTATGATTCATTAAGGTATGTTTTGAAAAACAGTGATACAACAAATGTCCTTTTTGTCTTTTTTCACTTCCAAAACACTTCGAGGGAACTCAAGGAGTCTCTAAGAAAGAAGCACTCGAGGATTCCTTTCTGATTCAAGGGACGTGTCTTTACCATTTACACATGTATTTTTCATGATAGATCGCCTATTGGTGTATCTCCTGTTTCAATTGTTTGTGTGATTTGATTTATGTGTAGGGATGTGGTGATATCCTTTTTAGGACTAGGAGATCCTGTGTAGCAGCTTTGCGTTGCGCAGTTTGTTGTAACCCACCACATCTTATATTGTATTGCAACTTCTCCACTGGTCCACTTCTCCACACTTTCACTGCTTGATAAATTAGACTCCTTAGTCATGTATAATTATCGCATTCTCTGTAATGGTATTAGCACCATGCCAACGATTGGGTACACTAGAAGGGTGATACAGGGGGAACGACCGCTCCCCCAGCTGAAAATCTGCTTTTAATCAGCCCTATGCTGTACCTGTTCCGAGAATCAGGTTCCTGGCAGCATCGATTATATGATGTAATGACATTGCAACGACACCAGTCAGACACTGGAGCATCAACTCTGAACTGCACAGGACTTGAGAGGGGGCATGGATTGTAGGCAGACAGGACTAGAAAAGCACAAAAGGGTAGCATGCATGAGACACATAAAGATCTGTGTGGGGGTGCAAAGTACAAAACATAGACACAGGAGTCGGGTAATGGGAACAAAACAAAACATGCAGATGGGGGCAGCACAGTATTCAGGGGGTGTGAGACCACAATTCAAAAGAGTAGAAATGGGGGTGTACACTACAGCAGTGCCAGATTACTTATGTACAGAATAAGAATAGAAACCATACGCTCCTCTGTATAGATACAGTGATGAAGTCCAACTTTAACTCCTTTAATCCACCAGTTCTGATTCTCCAAGATCTTCTCAATTATGATGTCCTTGGGGACAGTGGCGTCACAATGGGGGTGTGGTTTGCACCCGGGTGTCACCCTCCGTGGGGTGACACAAAGGTGCAAACTCCCCCTCAGTGACAGGAGCCGGGTGCTGCAATGCACAGCCATAGGAGACTGCTCCGGCTGCTGCAGCAGCCGGAGCAGTCTCGCACTGCAAAACAGCAAAAGCTGTGTGCTGAGCTGCTGTGAGGGAGGGGGGCAATGCCGGACCAGGGCCCCTCTAGCAAGCCTGGGCCCGGGTAACCTGTACCCGCTCCCCCCCCTCTCGGCGCCCATGGTTATGCTCTGCCAAAGATTGTGTAATAAACACTTAGGATGTTAGGACTGAAGTTGCGTAGTCTGATGAGGTTTCCTTCAGTCAGTTTGCTTACCAATTTGTTTGGCAGTTCTGTTTGATTGCATTAAAGCTCTAATCCTCAAGGTATCGACTCACTTTTAAATATCAAGCAAATTTATTCACAATTCCTCAAACATGGCAATTGAATATAAAGGATCAGTTAATGGCAACAATAAGGTACAATACAAAACATGAATACATTTCAAAACAATACAATGGACACTTTTCTGAGAATGAAATACACTCTGGTCCGAGTTCTATTTATTAAACAGGAACGCAGGATACTCGACCCACCTATGGGAGCAATGGGTTAAACATGAATGGGCATACAATATCACATTCCTGTGCAATGGTTTGACCCTAGCAACATTACCAACTATTTTCAGGTGCACCCGAATAAGGTAATACACGAGTCTCTAGTCCCCTCTCTGCATGCAAGAGATAATTGGTCCCTAGTGTTAGATCAACGTTGCCTGGGTTAGTGAATAGTTCATTAAAGGCAGGGATTAAGTAGTCCTGGTGCAATACAAAGTCCTAAACGGCTTTTTAGGTAAGAACAATTAGATAGCTGTCTGGCTATCGTATTTGTATTATAACACTTTCTCTTTCAGGAACAGCTGGGGGTCAATTGATGAACGTCACTGAAGAGTAATTGCAGCAATCACTCCTGGCTACTCTCTCTGTATCCTGGTGGATGATATGGTTGTTCTTTTTACTCACTCTGCCCTTCACAATTCCTCTCAGCTGCCAAATTAGTACTGCGAACGGTATGCCCTTTTTAGAAGAGGGAGCTGTTTAGCTAAAAATTGCCAATTTTACTGAACCTAGTTTATTCTGAGGTAAAAGGGCTGTCACTGCAGGGAGCACTGCCTTCCACTGTACTTAGGTGATTCTGAGGTAAAAGGGCTGTCACTGCAGGGAGCACTGCCTTCCACTGTACTTAGGTGATTCTGAGGTAAAAGGGCTGTCACTGAAGGGAGCACTGCCTTCCACTGAGCTTAGGTTATTCTGAGGTAAAAGGGCTGTCACTGCAGTGAGCACTGCCTTCCGCTGTACTTAGGTGATTCTGAGGTAAAAGGGCTGTCACTGAAGGGAGCACTGCCTTCCACTGAGCTTAGGTTATTCTGAGGTAAAAGGGCTGTCACTGCAGGGAGCACTGCCTTCCGCTGTACTTAGGTTATTCTGAGGTAAAAGGGCTGTCACTGCAGGGAGCACTGCCTTCCACTGTACCTAGGTTATTCTGAGGTAAAAGGGCTGTCACTGCAGGGAGCACTGCCTTCCGCTGTACTTATGTTATTCTCAGGTAAAAGGGCTGTCACTGCAGGGAGCACTGCCTTCCACTGTACTTAGGTTATTCTGAGGTAAAAGGGCTGTCACTGCAGGGAGCACTGCCTTCCACTGTACTTAGGTTATTTTGAGGTAAAAGGGCTGTCACTGCAGGGAGCACTGCATTCCGCTGTACTTAGGTGATTCTGAGGTAAAAGGGCTGTCACTGCAGGGAGCACTGCCTTCCGCTGTACTTAGGTTATTCTGAGGTAAAAGGGCTGTCACTGCAGGGAGCACTGCCTTCCACTGTACTTAGGTTATTCTGAGGTCAAAGGGCTGTCACTGCAAGGAGCACTGCCTTCCGCTGTACTTAGGTTATTCTGAGGTAAAAGGGCTGTCACTGCAGGGAGCACTGCATTCCACTGTGTGGGAGTCTATAGTTCAGGTAATAATAGCTGATACTGCAGTAGAGTATAGCCTGCTTAAGTGTCACAAGAAATAAATTTCTTTTGAATCTAACTCTCTCCTGAGAGAACAGGGCAAGGTCTAACTAAAGTTTAGCTGCCACTGCACTATGGTGGATATACTAAGCAGTTCAGATAGTGTAGAAGTGCCAATGTGTAAATATCTCAAAGACCTGTTCCGTTTGCTTCACTCCATGACAGGGAAAGCTCTCCCTCCTCCTCTCCAGCCCCGGCTGTCAGTCACTGTGAATGGGGGAGGAAGTCGGGCGGTTCCACTACTGAGGCCGCTTCCCTCTGTTCATGCCCCTGCATCAGCCGCACAGCTCCCTGGCTGTCTGTTCCTCCGCAGGGCAGGCTTGGAGGTGGCGCCCGGCTGACGCGACCTCCTCCGGCAAAGCCTCTAGTTACTAGGCAGCTCCGGTCCCTGCAGTCGCTTCATGGAGATCCGCGGCTCCGCTCCACAGCTCCCGGTAGGTCCCGCTCTCTCCTTATCCTCAGCAAGCGCAGCATTTTCCCTCACGCTGGCTTACCTCAAGCACACACTCTACCGGGCAGTCCCCGCGGGTCCTCTTATATATTAGCGGTCACGTGTGGGTCAGCTTCCCACTCACAGCATGCGCCACTCTCTTTACTGGCCACCTGTGTAAGCCAAAGGGGGGAAGAGGATTCCCCCTCCATAATGGTTGGGCTGTCCTGTCCCTGGCAACGTGCCCACTGGCTCCCTCAATGTCCAGAGTGGGCAGCAGGCTCCATTTGCTCCCCTTGAGGGGGTAGTTCACCCAATGTTCCCCAGGAAGGGGTTAACAGTTCCAAATGTACTGCATTCACCATGAGGTACTGTGTACACATATTAACCAGTATTTGGATCTTTATAAACAAAGCAACATGACTATACATATTAATTTACCACAGAATTACAAATATATAGGAATTGACCAGCAAGCACTTTAGGGATATCACATTCCTCCCCGCTAGAATGATGCATGTGCCCATGCATCTGCTTTTCCAAACAGGTTTAAGCAAACTGTTTTCACAATCATGAGCATTTAGCTTCATTTGTAGCAACAATACTAGTCACATATGTTACCAACAATAAGTTTACAAGTAACAATTTAGTTTGCAACAGTTACTAGACATACTATTACCTGTATCTAATGGGTATAATTTCCTTTGCGTCTTTTTCCTGATTTGGTACAGGCTTGTTTCAGGATTACGGGTACCTCTTTAGAGCTTATCGTGGTGTATTCGACGTCTGGGCAATGCCACTCTGGGAAGAGTTACGTCACTTCTTTCTTAGCTACACTTGGAGTGTCGGCAGTGTTACTAGATTCGGATTTCAATGTAGCTACATCTGAACAATTGGTTTCAAGAGGTTCCGATTCTTTTGCCGTGGTCATGCGGTTCACCTCTTCAGTGTCTGTCTCTTGTTCAGTGGCCTTGGAATTTGCCTGGTTGTAGCAATTTATTTGGGGAGGGATATCTTCTGCTCTAGCTTCGCTCTCAGGTCCTGGAGAAGATTGTGACCAGATTACATTCTGCCGACTCTGCCATGCTGTTCCACTCTCCACTTCTTCAGGCTCCTCACCATATTCATGATATTGCTCATGTTGCTGGTAATTACGGGTTGAACATCTTCGATGTGAACGATGCCAATAATGCTTGTGATCTGCTGCATATCTACTGCCTTGAACTGGGACACCACCAGGGCCGGTCACATTGGCTGCTTGCAGACCTTTCGCTCCTTGGACCACCTCAAACTCTACATTCTCTCCATCTCCCAAACTGCGGAGGTACTTCCTGGGATTATTCTTTTTGATGGAGGTGTAGTGGACAAACATGTCTTCCTGGGTATCATCCCGGTTGATGAATCCATACCCGCACTTCACATGAAACCAGACGACTTTTCCGGAAATTCTCCCTGCAGGTGGAGTGCTCACAAATTGTGTTTGGTTCTGCGAATTTGGGCCCTGATTCACATCTCCGGGTTGCCTGTCTTCCAACAATAGATCTATTCAGTCTGTCTCTCCTGAGGGCTGGTCCTCGACCCCAAGACCTCCGAGTTTAACGGTTCCCTCTGATTGCAATACCATCCGATGTTGCCACTCTGATTACATCCTTGACAAATGGGTCTTCCCTGAGAGTCGAATCTATCGCTGGGCCTTCTCCCATTTGCTCGAGGAGTTTCCCACCCGTCATTCCTGTTCGACCTTCAATCTGAGTTCCGACGTGCTCGAGGGGGAGAGGTACTTCTTGGCTGTTTTAACTGTCGCATTTCTTGGCACATTTCTGCAAATTCGATGGTTATTTCTGCCAATTGTCCCTTTAAAGCTTGTATGGGGTCCTGAGCTGGTAGTTGAACATTTTGTCCAATGGAATCTCTCCCAGGACTGTTTTCAGTCCTCATTGGGTAGGGTGTGTCTCGGTAACCTGGCATTTTCTGGAAATGCGACTCCTTGTCTCGCACTATTTCCTATCACTTTAATAGCGGCCTCTTTAAAGTCCAAAAAGGTGTAATCTTCCAGTTGCATCCTTAGCATCCTTAATTGAGTACGGACACATTCCTTATTTGCGCCCTCAATATATTGGGAAACCAGGATCTCGTCAGCATCCCTAATTTCCTGGTTGTCAATGGCTTGGATGGCTTTTAAAGCCTCTTGGAGACTCAAATGGTTTTGCCCGTCTTTTGGTGTCTACCATAGAATTCATTTTTAATTCTGAAGCTTAGTTTCAAATGTGGTGGACAGTCGTTCTAATATCTGTGACACCTTTTGTCGTTCCACCCGCGGCCATGACGAGACTTCTCTAAGAGCAGCTCCTTTGAGTTGGCCAATTAGTATTTCTACTTGTTGCTGCTCGCTCACAGGATATAAATGGAACATGGCTTTAATCTTCTTTTTAAATTCCAATAAGGTGATTCCTTCTCCTCCCATACTATCTCCACTATAGGTTGGGAACCAAGGGGCCCCGAAATAATACGGCATCGTGATGGGCAACACCAGTGTGGATGGCATTGCTCCACTAGGTGATGCATTGGATGACGATGAATATTTCAGATTTGGTGAGGCGGGTAATAGTCTCCTGCATGGCGTAGATGCTGAATTCTGGGGTTACAACATGGTCTCTTTTTGTTCGTCCTGTTCGTATGACGCCAAAATGTAATGAACACTTAAGATGTTAGGACTAAAGTTGTGTAGTCTGATGAGGTCTCCTTCAGTCAGTTTGCTTACAATTTGTTTGGCAGTTCTGTTTGATTGCATTAAAGCTCTAATCCTCAAGGTATCGACTCACTTTTAAATATCAAGCAAATTTATTCACAATTCCTCAAACAAGGCAAATTAATATAAAGGATCAGTTAACGGCAACAATAAGATACAATACAAAACATTAATAAATTTCAAAACAATACAATGGACACTTTTCTGAGAATGAAATACACTCTGGTCCGAGTTCTATTTATTAAACAGGAACGCAGGATACTCGACCCACCTATGGGAGCAATGGGTTAAACATGAATGGGCATACAATATCACATTCCTGTGCAATGGTTTGACCCTAGCAACATTACCAACTATTTTCAGGTGCACCCAAATAAGGTAATACACGAGTCTCTAGTCCCCTCTCTGCATGCAAGAGATAATTGGAACCTAGTGTTAGATCAACGTTGCCCGAGTTGGTGAATAGTTCATTAAAGGCAGGGATTAAGTAGACCTGGAGCAATATAAAGTCCTACATGGCTTTTTAGGTAAGAACAATTAGATAGCTGTCTGGCTACCGTATTTGTAGTATAACACTTTCTCTTTCAGGAACAGCTGGGGGTCAATTGATGAAAGTCACTGAAGAGTAATTGCAGCAATCATTCCTGGCTACTCTCTCTGTATCCTGGCGGATGATATAGTTGTTCTTTTTACTCACTCTGCCCTTCACAATTCCTCTCAGCTGCCAAATTAGTACTGCGAACAGTATGTCCTTTTTAGAAGAGGGAGCTGTTTAGCTAAAAATTGCCAATTTTACTGAACCTAGTTTATTCTGAGGTAAAAGGGCTGTCACTGCAGGGAGCACTGCCTTCCACTGTACTTAGGTTATTCTGAGGTAAAAGGGCTGTCACTGCAGGGAGCACTGCCTTCCACTGTACTTAGGTTATTCTGAAGTAAAAGGACTGTTACTGCAGGGAGCACTGCCTTCCACTGTGTGGGAGTCTATAGTTCAGGTAATAATAGCTGATACTGCAAAGTGTAGAGTATAGCCTGCTTAAGTGTCACAAGAAATACATTTCTTTTGAATCTAACTCTCTCCTGAGAGAACAGGGCAAGGTCTAACTAAAGTTTAGCTGGCTCTGCACTATGGTGCATATGCTAAGCAGTTCAGATAGTGTAGAAGTGCCAATGTATAAACATCTCACAGACCTGTTCCGTTTGCTTCACTCCACGACAGGGATAGCTCTCCCTCCTACTCTCCAGCCCCGGCTGTCAGCCACTGTGAATGGGGGAGGAAGCCGGGCGGTTCCACTACTGAGGCCGCTTCCCTCTTTTCACACCCCTGCATCAGCCGCACAGCTCCCCGGCTGTCTGTGACTCCGCAGGGCAGGCTTGGGGGTGGCGCCCAGCTGACGCGACCTCCTCCGGCAATGCCTCTAGTTACTAGGCAGCTCCGGTCCCTGCAGTCGCTTCACGGAGATCCACGGCTCCACTCCACAACTCCCGCTCTTTCCTTATCCTCCTCAGCAAGCGCAGCATTTTTCCTCACGCTGGCTTACCTCAAGTACACACTCTACCCGGCAGTCCCCGCGGGTCCTCTTATATATTAGCGGCCGCGTGCGGGTCAGCTTCCCGCTCACCACACGCGCCGCTCTCTTTACTGGCCACCTGTGTAATCCAAAAGGGGGAATAGGATTCCCCTCCATAACAGTTGGGCTGTCCTGTCCCTGGCCACGTGCCCACTGGCTCCCTCAATGTCCAGAGTGGGCAGCAGGCTCCATTTGCTCCCCTTGTTCTCCAGGAAGGGGTTAACAGTTCCAAATGTACTGCATTTACCATGAGGCACTGTGTACACATATTAACCAGTATTTGGATCTTTATAAACAAAGCAACATGACTATATATATTAATTTACCACAGAATTACAAATATATAGGAATTGACCAGCAAGCACTTTAGGGATATCACAATTGTACACATTGGCCCTCATTCAGAGCCGCTCGTTAACAGCAGTACGCTCGTTGCGTTGCGATGTTGACTAACCGCGCATGCGTCTGTGTTACACTGCGCATGTGCGTACGGCAGATTGCGAGCTTTTTTTGTCTCGTACCTAAAATAGCATACAGGAAGTGACATGTCAAATGTGATTGACAGAACAGGGCGTTTTTGGGTGTTGACGGGGGTGGAGATGGAAAAACGCAGGCGTGGCGAGGCGTTTTTGGGGCGTACATACATTAGCAGATGCGAGCGTAAAATGTGTTCGGACCGACTCATACGTCACTGGATGATCCTCTTTCCCTTCAAAATGCTCGCACAGCTTAGGGTCTGGATTACTCGACCACATTGGCGATGGCCTTCTCCTCCGTCCCGGGACTCCACGATGTAGTTGCGATTAATCGCGGGTGGTCAGAAAAGCAATTAGGGTTGGATTGAAAACCGGCTTGGTATGTGTTTTGAAATCAGTTTTTTGGGATAGCACAAAAGCCTACGCAGGTGGAAATCATAGCTGCTAATGTCAGGATGACACAATCAATTTGCGTACATTTGTGGGGGTTTATTTTGGCCTCAATTTGGTGGTTAGGGCCTATTGTAACAATAATGTCATCATGTTTTAATTTTCTTACCTTTTTATTTTTGCCTGTTGAATTTGCCTCGTTATGTGAATTTTTAAACGTTCCTTAAAGAGCCCTTTTTTTAAAAAAATTGTTTTGTTTTTTTTTGCAAGTTTTTGCCTTTTGGGCCAGGATTAAATGTAACCCATTTGTACAATAATGTCACAATACAATGTCAGATTTTTGGGGTAAATTTATTGGTCAAACCAAAACTAAAATAATAAAAAATTTGGGGACATCTTTTTTTGGCAAAGATCATTCCCAAAATCAAACAAATTGGCCCAACATAACTGTAGACATAAACGTACAACAAAAAATTAAAAACATTTCACAAGAAAGGAGAGGGAAGTTTTGACCAGAAAGGAATATGAGCCAAGCACAGAAGGAGTGTGGGAAAAGTCGCCATTGCTGTCACCGTTTTTTCACCCGTTTGGATGGGGGAGGGAGGGCGCCAGACCGGGTCCGGGATGTCATCGGGCTGGCCTGTCCAGAGGCAGATGTTGTGGCCTCTGGACTAGGCACAGGGCTAGGCACATTTGGAGGATTGGCTGATGTTGTGCCAGAGGTGGAGGATCCTGATGTTCCGGCAGGAAGGGAGGTCGGCTCCACCATGTGCTGGCGAACAAGCTGCTCCAGGGCATTGGCGATGCGGATGTTGGCCCTGGTATTTTCCGCCAGGGCCTGACCAATGGTCACGTTGGCCGCAGCATTTTGCTCCAGGGCCTCAGCCACCCGTAGCAGACTGGCGTCCATCCTCTGCAGAATCTCCGTATGGAAATCCGATTTGAAATTGAGTTCTGTGAGGAGGGCCACTGCCTGCGAGGGGGATTGCCCTGGACTGGCTTCTGCAGGGTCCTCAGCTGGATGTACTGGTTCCTCCCCTGCAGAGCCAGCAGAAATTCGGCGGCCAAGGCTCCCCTCTGGAGCAGACTCATCCGCCTGTGTCTCTGTTAGGAAAAATGAGAAAAGACTCACATTAGAATCTACATATTGGCCCACTAACATTTCAGAGTTGGTGACATCAAAAGATTTACCTGGGACAACATGAGGAGCCGCAAAGTCTGGCATGTCCATATCCATGTTGGACACGCCAAACACCTCCACAGGCTGCACACACCCCTGTGCCAGCTCTTCAAAATCCGTCAACTCCAATGACACAGGGGTGGGACCCCCACCTGTCCCCCTTGCATGCCTAGCCCTGTCCGCGAGTTTTTGCTTTAGGCGATATTTGAAGTCGCCCCATCTGTGGGAAAAAATGGAAGCCATTATCCTTTTGTTTAAAATGGTGTTTGTTTTTAGGGGGGGCAAGTGTTTACTTACCGCCGTTTGACATCCCGGGCTAGACGGACATAATCACCCACCCTATTGACAGCAACGGCTACCTCTTCCCACATTCTCCACTTCTGGCTTATACTCATATTCCTGTCTGCCTGTGGCAGGATGTCCACACACTTCTGAATCAAAACCTCCATCTCCTTTCTTGTGAAATGTGGCTGCCTTTTTTTTTTTGCAGCTTTGGCCGGAATACTGGGCTCAGCAGCCTCTTCCATGTCATCCTCCTCACCTATTTGTGTAAATATTCAGATTTCTCTAATTCACAACTTGCCCAATCTTATGTTTCAAATTAATCATTGATACAAAATGCATGAAAGACTTACCGTCTGACTCTTGGCCATTGTTTCCCTGGTCTGTAGCCATGTCTGAGGTCCAAACAAGAAATACACCAGAATTTAAATGTGTTTTCGTGACGTATTTATACATGCGTCCTTATTTTGCGGCCGCATCATTGATTGTGCGTTCCTATGATCCCTCCTTAATTTGTGCGGGAAACGAAACACTATTTATGGCTTGTTGTGTCTCGAGTCGAGGTGGCGTTTTTGGATTGTTGGAGGTTACCTTGGTAGGAGTTTCTTGTTTGCGGATAAAGGAGTTTGCGTTTGGAGTTTATTTTGTTTGCTAGATTTGCGTTTTTATTTTCCGTTCTCTTTTTTGGTATATTTTTTTTTGGCCTCGTTTCTTGATTTGGTAAGTTTTGTGAAGTGTAACTTTGGTTCAATTGGTGTCTCATTGTGTTTCTTCTTGTTTTTAATTTTTTGATCCATAATTTCATATCTTTTAGCTTTTTTTTAATTTCGGACCCAAAGACCTTTTGATTTGGAATCTTATATATTTGCTCTTGGTAAGTCCATTTTTTATCTTGTATTTGCGAACTAATTAGCGCATTTTTCTCTGTTTGTATAGTGACTTGTATTTGCGAACTAATTAGCGCATTTTTCTCTGTTTGTATAGTGACGTGTATTTGCAAACGAATTAGCGCATTTTTCTCTGTTTGTTTATTAACTTGTATTTGCGAACTAATTAGCGCATTTTTAAATGCTTATTAATCCTGTAAAATTTTTTGTGGTTGCCCTTTCGCTTTTTTGGCTTACATTTCAACCCATTTTGATGTACTGTGTGCAATGTCGTTTTGCTCTTTGGCCAAATGTGTGTTTCGCATATTTTAAGTTTTGTCTAGCACAAAATTTAGAAACATAAATGCACAGACTAAAATTTATCAAATTATTTTTGTGATTAATTTCAGTTTGGACGTATCATGACAATACCCCGGCATGTAAGCAGCAATGGATGGTATCATCAAGCTAAGTTGTTCTTAATTTTCTTTTGGGGTGGGTCCAAAGCCTTACATTCCAATCTTGCCATTTCAGGTTGATCTTGGGTGGATTGTTCTGGCCATGCTCCCGGAAGCCGACCAACCTCAATCTCGTCCCAGGCGTAGGCATCGTAGGCGTGCAAGGCCCCAGATATTTCGAACATGTGTCACCCTTTTTGGAAAGCCCAATGATGAGGTTTTAAGATGCTACCGTCTTCCTCCCAAAATCATCATAGACACTCTCTCATTAATAGAGAGTGATCTTGAGCGGCAAATTGACAGTCCAACAGCAATACCACCACTTACGCAAATTATGGCGGTGTTACATTTCTGTGCCTCAGGATCGTTTCAAACAAAAGTGGGAATAGTGGCGGGCATCTCACAATCCTCCTTTTCCCGGATCCTGAGGGCAGTGATGGAGGCACTTTTCAAGCATCTCCATCATTTTATTCAAATGCCTTTGGATATGGGTGCCCTTAGTGTGGCCAAGGCCAATTTTTACCAAATAGCTGGCTTCCCACACATCATAGGGGTTGTGGATGGTACTCACATACCACTTCAGCCTCCAGCACGGCTGGAGGCCATATTTCGCAACAGGAAACACTATCACTCCCTCAATGTAATGGTGGTATGTGATGCGTCCCTCCAGATCCTGTCCCTGAATGCTAAATTACCAGGAAGTGCACATGACTCCTTCGTCATCCGGCAATCAGGGATATGGCACAAATTAACCAACCAGCTGGTGATGCGTGGCTTCTGGGTAAGTGGAGACCTTTAGTACATAACAATGTTAAGCTTGATACACAGTGTTCCTGATGTTGTCTATTATTTTTCACAGGAGACAGTGGATACCCTTGCATGTCCTGGCTGCTCACTCCTTATTTGGCTCCCACACCAGGCCCACAAAGTGAGTATAATTCCGCACTTACAGCCACCAGGCAAGTGGTGGAGCGCTGTATCGGCCTTTTAAAAGGCCGATTCAGATGCCTCCACCGCTCTGGTGGCGAGCTCATGTATTTGCCGGATATGGTGTCGAAAATTGTGGTCCTGTGTGGGATATTTCACAACATCGCCATAAGGAGTGGTGTCCCAATGCAGCCAGAGGATGCCTTACCTGAGGATGGCCCCCCCGAGGTTGGTCGGAGGTCAGTATGTGGGGGGGCCATACGCGATGATGTGGTGGCCAGATTTTTTAGGTAAGTTTTGACAAAACAACAGTGTTTATACCTAATGTGTTTGGGTTTGTTTGCGAACATCTAATTATTTAATGTTTTTTTCTCCATCTTCTGTTTTTTCACATAATCTTTGGCACTCCAACGCTCACTACTTCCTGCTACCCTTACAAAACCTGGATGTGGACATTTTGGGAATATATTCGGGAACCCATATTGCAACGCCATGTTTGTGGAATCATGTTGGCATGGTCCTTCGTCAACCAGTTCTTGATTTGTTGTTTTTTGTTTTTGTTTGTTTGGTATGTGTTGTATTTGAGATTATCACTGTGTGTTTTTTTTGTGAGTGACCACTTTGATTTATCAGTTCTGTTGTGAATAAATGTTTGGAGAGTGAAATGTTCTTCCTTTTTTTGGACGTTACCAGCAAGTGTAACCAGGTTCTCACACGTTACATAGACTAAGGGGTAATCCAGTACTGACGCCAGTTGAGCTAAAATGTAATCTGTTTTCAGGTTCCAAACCCACACCAAAAGGAAGCCTGTACAATCATTTGGCTTTGTAAGATTGGCCTAAGCAGCTTGCACACCAACTAGGAACTTGTAAAATGTAGAAATATCTAATTGACACTACACCAAAAAAGGGAAATGACATTGTTACTGTTATGTGTTTCTTGTGGCTGTTTTACATACAAATACAAAACACAATCTTACAGTAAAAAAAAGGAAATCCTTGCAGGAACAGTCTACTTATGTCAGGGTAAACAATCTTTGTTTTTGAAAAAACGAATGAGCCAGAACGTTACTTAGAAAAAAACAATTTATTTATAAAATGAACACAAAAAAAAAAAACTATTGACGAAGGAGGACCGACATACGGTCAAGGGCCACGAGCACTCCGATGATATTGTGGCGCATCCGGACCACACAGTCGGCTAAATCTTCCCGACGCCTCTGTTCCTCTGTGGGTGAGAAAAGTGTGTGGATTAATACAACAATAGGGAAACCACATTAAAAAATAAAAAACACAACGAAACCACCCAAATAAATTAAAAAAAATAAAATAAAAAAACACAGCAAACTGAAATGGGGGCTGCAAAAAATACAAGGCCTATGTACAAATTCCCACAGGTGTGATATGTGTATGTTGAAATCAGCAGTAACAGGTAAAGGCAATCTGCAAAATCACCAAAAGTCTACCCAAAAACCCCGAAAAAAGGAACGACACATGATTACATACAAACAGTTTGTGTTTAAAAAAAAGCCTAAAGAAAAACATACCGGAAGAAAAAACGCCAGCTCCGGAAGGCCCTCCATCGTCCTCCTCGGAGGTGCCTCCATTCCCCAAAGATCGGGGCGGGGTAATTACCGACTCCGGGGAGGGGGTAATTCGAAGAGGGGTGGTGGGAGGAGAGGGGGAAGTGGGACGGAGGGGAAGGAGGCCCGACATTTCAGGGAGAGGGTCTTGGAAGGCTGGGGAGGAGTGGGGAATAGGGGAATTATTGGGTGTGGAGTGTTGGCTGGGGGTTGGGGAGAGTGGCCGTGAGCGCCGTCTGGCCGGACGTTGACGGCGTAGTCTTGGCTGGCCCCCTAAAAGATGTTAAACAAATTGTGATTAGTTTCAACACAAATCCTGGCCAAAAAACAATTTCAAATCCCCCCCCCCAAAAAAAACCATGCAGATATGAGGACAATGCAAAAATATGAAATACAGGGAAAACATGGCCATGCAGATATGAGTAGAATGAATAAATAGGACAGACATGAAAACATGCACACGCAGATATGAGTACAATGAATAAATAGGACAGACATGAAAACATGCACACGCAGATATGAGTACAATGAATAAATAGGACAGACATGAAAACATGCACACGCAGATATGAGTAGAATGAATAAATAGGACAGACATGAAAACATGCACACGCAGATATGAGTAGAATGAATAAATAGGACAGACATGAAAACATGCACACGCAGATATGAGTACAATGAATAAATAGGACAGACATGAAAACATGCACATGCAGATATGAGTACAATGAATAAATAGGACAGACATGAAAACATGCACACGCAGATATGAGTAGAATGAATAAATAGGACAGACATGAAAACATGCACACGCAGTTAGGGCCACAAAGACAAACATGAAAACCACAATACATAATACTTACTTTCTGCGATCTGCATGCGAAAGCATGCCAGCAAGCGGGGCGTCCGCCGTTGCAGGTCCGACCACCTGTGCTCCAGCTGGTCGATGTTGCGGCGTGAGCCGAAGGAGCGCAGGCGGGCCCGTGCCTCCGCATATGCGGAACGCTTCTGCTGGTTGGTGATGGGTGGAGGCTGGCTGGTGATCCGCCTATCCATGACCTCCGTAAGCACAAGGAGCTCGCGCCTGGTGAATGCGTAGGCTCTCATGATGGCAATGGTGTTTTTCTTAAAAATCATTTTTGATAAAGTGCCAAAAAATTTTCTGATTGGCTAATGTATTTGGGAAATTAACAGGAGCAATTCTATTGGTTAGTGTATGAGTCATGTGTTCGACAGGGCCACAAATCTCTTGAGAGTTATGATAGGCTTGATGCAGTGACATGCGTAAGCAAATTTAAATAAAGAAATGAACCCCGAGAAATATGCGGGGATCCAAAGAAATAGAACAATTGTTTAATTTGGGCTAACATGTTTTTTGAGCAATAAAAGCGAATGTTTAAGCCGTACATATTCTGCGGGTAAACACAAACACGGACAAGATTAAAGTTTCTTGCATTGTATTGAAAAAAAAAAAAACAATTAAGCTAATTGATACATTGATTGGCATGATACGATTGAGGGAGGTAGGCAGAATAAAGGAGCAGGTAATCGACATCTGACAAGCCCACTTCCGGTTTGTACTTGTGCGTGCGTTCCCTTCAAGCCATTTCGGGGATGTACGCTCGCTATTTGGCACGCTCGTTAGTTAGAGGAGGGGTTGTCTGAGTTTGGGGCGGATTTTTATATGCGTTCGAAAATACGAGCGAGGCCTTGAATTTAAATATTTTTTTACGTACGCCTAACGTACGTTCGCCCACTTGCGAGTGGGTCTGAATCAGGGCCATAGTATCCTGCCAATCCTGCAAAGCCTCATTCAGAGTCTGCTCATGCGGGACGGGGGGAGGGCACTGTGAGGATACACTACAAACCAGCTAAAGGCAACAGTAGCTGTGCTTCATATTATTTATACTTTATTATTCTTGAGCCAGAAAATTGCCGTCCTTATAAACACATATTTCTTATTATCACTGAGGGAGAAGGCCGGCACTCCACACAGGTACCTCCTGTACCCCCCGCACCCCCCCCCAAGTAATAAACATGGGGACACTTCATGGCCGAATGCACAGGGTCCCTTACCGCACCGAGTGACACCACAGGAAGGTACGCCACTGCTTGGGGAGACAGATATTCTCACAGCAAAAGCGGTCCAATATATGAAGAGAGAAAATAAACTAATAGTGTAGTATGTTCGTATACCTGGACCTTTATAGGGGACTAAAATGGAATCCAAACCAACAAAACAGTACTATGATATACTTCCAACACTGTGAAGAGTTTGAATGGGACCACTCTGTGATCACTAAATAAAATGTGAAAATGCTTACATCAAAGCTTACATCAAGTATTCTGCAGGCATATACAGGTATCTTTTATTCATCCCTCGTGGAGTATTCACAAGAAATGTTAAATCCTATATCACCACGTGTGTAAACATCCTCCAGATAAACAAAGATTACATGTATGCTTACATGTTTTACACTCTGTACTTTCATGTAGCAGGAGATATGGGAGACTCAAACTGTATTTCAAAACATAGTATTATTAGTGAATATAGTCAGGGCCAGATTAACAATGGGGCGGATGGAGCTACGGCTCCAGGCCTCCAAATAAAAATAGGCCCATCAACATGACAGAATGATTACCAGCTACCTAACTGGCCATAAATTTTAAGTATTTAAATAGTTTTTCTAGTCCCCCGTCCCCCCCCAAAAAAACAAAATTATGCAATTTTTCTATTTCTATGTAGTTAGGCAGACATTGTGGTCATAGTTTAGGGGGTGTATACACCAAGGTGACTCTGACCACAGCCACACAGCACCGTTCATAGCTCTTCCCCTTCTCAGTATAGGCCCTTGAACATTTTCAGGTCCAGGCCCATGTGGGCCTTAATCCGGCCCTGAGTATAGTCAGGGTTAATATCAGAGGTTTGGTACACTTGTTCATCAAATTGTCATTAATAAGTGTGGTCAAAGTCAATGGCAATAGTATGGTGCACTGTACTTGTGATCAGTCCAGAGCACACAAGGCAATGCAAGACACTAATGCATGGATACAGTAATCTGACAGTGCTACAGCCAGGTTAATATAGCGGCTGAAGTGTGCAAGGTGATACTTGTCTTCTGACTCCATATGCATATAGAGCATATGTATGCAAGAGACTCAGTTTGACAACATGATTTTGCTGAGACATTCCTGTCATCCCTGCTGGCACTGTAACCCATCGTATGGGGAACAAGACCTCCTGCACTTATACTAGATTGCTAAGGACCAGAGAGATAGCGGCAAGTACTTGCAGGCAAAATTTTTATAAAGGTTTAAAGCATGACTGATCCGGTTATACAGAATAGGGGATAATGCCAAAATTGCAGCAATTTGTGACAATTATCCAACCCATCAACTTTGGCCTTGTCCCTCTCATTTATACCTTCTCCAGCTCATCGTAGCTACTTACCATAATCCGTCCTCTCAGGACAAATCAGATTGGTCAACTGTGGTGTGTCTCTGATAGCTACCCCAACCTACTGTAATATTTCTGGGACATTATCTTGTGCCTCAGCATAGAGCACGCTGGGTTAGCACCGCGGTGTGATGCTTTACACCACACTCAGGTACATAAAGTGGAGTTTGACATCTTGAATCAAGTCCACTTTACCACCTAGAAAATACATACTCTATTGACATTTCAGCTTTACAAACTCTGGGTTTTACTGCATCAAAAATACTAATATCTGTAAATTAGAAGTGTGCTGACCCCCATGTTTTGGTTTTGGTTCTGGATCTGGATTCATCTTCGTGTTTTGCTTTTGAAAAAACACTCTCAAGTATTTTGGCTTTGGTTTTGGATCAGAAAAAAAATATTACAAGTTTTAAATACAACTAAAATCATGTAATGTTTGCAATCCAAAGCCCAAAATTCGGATAATCCAAATACCAAAACGCTAAAAGATCATAACCACGACTCGCATTTATCCAGATCTCCTCAGGACACTAGTACCGCAACTTGGATTTATCCGGATTCACAACATTTGGGTGGATTCAGATTTCTGGAGAACCGAACCGCACATCTTTACTGTAAATTCTATTTATAATTATAGGTCTCTAAACTGTATAATATATTATATTTTATACTAAATATTATCTGTGAATGTGCCACAAATGAACTCTTCTAAATTGAATGATCCAAAAGCACAAGAAAAGTTGAGTTCCCAGCTGTGGTGTACAGTCCCAGGGCCAGCAATAGTTGTTCTTTAAAAAAAAAATCAAACATTAAACAGAATGATTCATTGGTTTCTTTATTTAGCAAAATATTATCTAAAAACATACAATAAAGTGCTACTTATTTATAAAAGTGAATTAAAAATAGCTGGTCATTCATCACATCGTCCCATCTGCTGTTTTGTATGGCAGATGGGACAATGCCATGAACGACGCAGTGCTGTTACATGCAGCATGTAACCACACATAGCGCCATTGTACAGAGGAAGATGCAATGTGTATAGCACAATGTATTGTTACACTGCATTGCAATGTTGCTGGGTCACACAGCACGTGATGTGTACCCAACTTTAGATGTGAATTTCAACTTTAGGCAACTTATCTCTCTCCAATAGGGGTATTCAATATTGGAGCAATAACATCGTTTTTGCGTTAATATCGCACTTATGACATCATTATCGCAGGTTTTAATTTTACACCGTATTCAATTTCAAAGACTTATCGCAGTTTTGAAAAGTCTTTGATAAAAAACGGTGATAACTTTTCACCATTGAATAGGTGTCGAAAAAAAAGTGCAGAATTGGGGTTTAGGAGTGCAGGCTTAAAAAAATAGCCTGCACCCCTGGGAATGACATTTAAAAAAGAACTGTGTCAAAAAAAGTTTTAAAAAAAAAGGGACACCCCAAAAAATGAATTTAAAAATTGTGGTGAAAAAAAAAATGGGAAAAAAATGATTAACAATAGGGAAATAGGTTCAGGGCTATTCTGCAAGTATGCGGCAGGTGTTTTCTAGAATAGATTTATAGCGGCAGGTGCAGAAATGCAGAATTTTTAAAAACTTACTTTAGGGACATCAAAATATGCTAGTACCCATTTTCATGTACCCCAAATTTGATGGGACCACTTAAAAAAACGAAAAAAATAACCTAAGTGCTCTTCTGAATCACTTCTTCAATGTCGGGAAAAAACACCTGCTGCGGCTATTTAAATCCCCGACTCATTTAAAGGCTAAAACGGGGGTACCCATAGTGATCCCCCATGTTTTTACAACTTTAGGGGCGTCTTACAATTTTTTTAAGGAAAAATTCGTAACTTTACGCAAATCCAACTTCGGAGGCTCCCGTCTTCGTTAATTTTATATTGAATACGGGGATAAGCGGGCGCGCCCGATACTTTAACGCAGGTAAAAATTCCGATATGAAACGTTAAGTTCGACAGTGAAGTTAACGTTTCATATTGAATACCCCTCCAAGTCTTGATACATCTCCCTTTTGGAGATAAACATGAACACCTTTGGACTGCACATGCTCATGTAATTATATGTCTTTATAAAGTCTTTTACATATCGTTCCCTTGCGTCCACTTACACCTGAAGTAGTGGGCGGGGGAAGGACAGGGGAGAGCAGTTGTGGGTTGAGTTGAGTAAGTTCAACATAATTAGATTTGAGCACAAATGCACCATGTCAGAGGTTTCTCTTTCATGGGTGCCGAGGGCTGGTGCGATGATCACTATCAAAAGCACTGTTGTGATTGGCTGATTGTGTATCTTCATCTGACAGAACTTTAGTATATTAGACAGGCAGCTATATTATATCAGGTCACAGCTTGTGTATTTTCATTACTTCATTGACATTTCCATTTGGACTACTGCAGGAAAGAGGATTACCATTTCATTTATAAAAGGACAAACAGCAGATGTGGAAATGTTTGTACTTCACTACATTTTATACTGAAAGTGAAGCTTTCACATTTATTAATAACTGGCAATACATAGTCTGTCTTGTGTACATGACACCTCATTACATTATTATTTTTTGTACAAACAGGATTATGCTATTTTAGCAGCTACTACTAACATATCAAGATATATCGGTATCTATGTACACTTGCAAGTCTGGCACTAATGTCATTGGGCCTGATTCAGAGCCACTCGTAAGTGGCAGCTCGTTCGCTCCGAGCGATGTTTGCCCAACTGCGCATGCGTACAGATCGTTATACGCATGCGCGAACCAGTCAGTGCGGCCGAAATTCATGTGCTCGCAAAATAGCGAATGCCTGCTAATTTGAGTGACAGGATGAGGCGTATGTGGGTGGTAACAGGGGAAGGTGCTTGAAAACGGGGAGTGGAGATCCGATCGCAGGCGTGCTTAAAGGTCAAAACGGACGTTTTAAGGGTGTGCATAATTAATACAGCAGCGTCATTGACCACGTCACTGGGTTATTTTATAGCCAGAACTGCTCGCAAAATTGTGGTAGCAAAAACCAACCACAAGAATAGCGAGCAGCTCATACCCTGTTCGATGTACTCGATTAATCTAATAAATAGCGGACATGACGTAGGATGCGAGCGGCCAGGGGGCGTAGTTTCCCAAAAAACGACCGCAAGTTTTGTTCGCTCGTTCAGACCTAGAGGCGTGAACAGACCGCAAACAGCGAACGGTTCATTTGAATAGCCACCCCTATTTTCTGGACGAGCGAGCGCAAATAGCGACCGGCTCTGAATCAGGCCCATAGTTTTTGAGCTGGGCAAATCATGAGTCGCATCTGACTAAACATACACTGTACATGTAAGCATGCTCTTTCTTGTACATGTCTTTTCCTTTATGCAAATTGTTTTCTTTTTTTACTGAGGGATCCAATCAGATCATGCTCTTTATTATTGTTAGATTTGCAATTGTGATCGATCTAACAAAAGATCACAGTTGAAAGTGATCATATATTACTTATGTGTAAGAGAGACAAAGGGGTAAATTTACTAAATGATGGGACTGGCTGCGTTTTCAGCCCCAAGCTGCCTTAGTCACTATTCTAAAGTTTGGATAGAAGCACACAGGCTACGTCGCAGCAGGTTTGAATTTTCCAAACCATCGAACGGGTATTCTAAACATCATAAACAGTATAAACTTCTGCACTTTCTAAATAAACAGAGGTGCAGAGAATGTTGGTTAGTTGGGTGAATTTCTATATTGGAGTTGTGACAAGAACTGTAGACTTGTCATTTTTTATGTGGTCCTTAAGCTCTGCCAATCAGCAAATATTTGTTTGAGATTGGCACCCTTGGGGAGCCAATCGCAGCTTTAAGGGAGGCAGGCAATCAGAATCTAGAATGGTGGACCAATCTCAGCCCACCACATCACCGCTCTGCCTTCTCACAGTGGCTTATAATAGTTGCCATGAGTCCACTCCACAGCAGAGTGTAAAGACAGAGGAGATCCTGGACAGAAGAGATATGGTGACTGTGGTAGAGACCAGAAGTCACAGAGCTCAAGCCAGAATAAGAGAGAAAACCCAGGAGCAACAGTTGAGCATGGAGGATGACGTCAGTCTATGAGAGTCAAGAAAGACCTGTAGTGGTGGGACGCAGATGAGCTATTTGAAGATCCCCACTGTAGCCTCTCCCTCCAAGTCAGGTAGGAGGCCTTTGTGACATGTAGTCCCCTAAGTTATATATTGGAATCTGGCTCTGCCAGATTCACATTGTTGTTTAATGCCTGTGGTACCATGTCTCACCACTGTATTATTTTACAGTATTGCTTTAGAGCTGCTGCAAAATGTGTTGCTTTTTGTTTGTTCTCAGTTCACTAAAAGATGTTGAAAGCATATTGACCACAGCTCCTGATCTCCATGTATGTCCTTATGTATGACTAAGCACATACTGTACACAGACACTACAATTGGCAACGAGTGGCTTATGAACCCAGACCATATCTTCCAGCCAGAAGGGAAGTGGAGTGGCAACATCTGTAAGAGAATTACTTTACACCCTATTCAGCTGCAAGCTCTGGTAAGGACCTGCTGTCATGGCTATGCATCTAGGCACATTAAGTGACTTTGACATAGAAAATGTGACTGGCTCCTGTATACAGAAAGACTGGAACAGTATTTTGTGCCAAATAATGTTGCTGAAGAGAAACAAGTGACAGTCATATTAAGTGCTATGGGGGTAAAAGTCTATGGTCTGCTCTGCAGTTTAACAACCCCTGAGAAACCTGCTGCAAAGTCTTTTACAGCTATTGTTAAGATTTTACAAGAGTATGTGTCCCCTAATCCTCTCCTGATTGAACCATTCAGATTCTATAAATGGAACCAGGAGGAGGGGGGAGTCAGTGGCTGCATATGTGACAGAACTAAAATGACTGTCAGAGCACTGTCAGTTTGGAGATGGCCTGAATGATGCCCTAAGAGATCGTCTGGTGTGTGGGCACGTAACTACCTTGGAGAGCAGAAGTGGGTAATCGCAAAGGTTAAACAATTTAGAGGGCCATTGTCATACATAGTGGAAATTGAGCCCGGTTTACTGTGGGACAGACACCTGGATCAACTACGGGAGCATAACGGATTACCTGCACTGGATGGAGAAAAAACTGCTTTAGAAACTTTGGTGTCAATGCCTGCACCAGTAGATACAGAGGATTGTGCGATTGACTTGTCTGGGGTAGCGCAATTGTTTCAACCCCATGAAACTGTCGGCGTGGACACCAATCCAGTTGAGTTTACAGACATCATTAGCTCTCATGCTCCAAGTTCACAGGTCCTTCATGAGGACCACCGTTACCCTCCACGGGTAAGACACACACCACAAAGACTGATCTTGTAAGCGGAGGGGGGAGAAGAAATTATCTACATGGGGGGGAGTTGTTATATATTGGAATCTGGCTCAGATTCACATTGTTGTTTAATGCCTGTGGTACCATGTCTCACCACTGTGTTATTTTACAGTATTGCTTTACAGCTGCTGCAAAATGTGTTGCTTTATGTTTGTTCTTAGTTCAGTAAAAGACGTTGAAAGCATGCTTACCACAGCTCCTGATCTCCATGTATGTCTGTATGACTAAGCACATACATAGACACTATACCCTAGATCACCAAAAATACAGGCACTAGGCCTATGGCCCCTGATTAGTTATAAGATTATCCCCATTGCCCTTTTTAGTTCAAGTACTATGCCCGTGCTCTGGAGACCCACCTAGGGTGTGAAGGGGCTTCCGGCTTCCACACCAAGGCCCAGTTTTCCCGCCAAAACTATTCCTGTTTTTACCAAAAATAGTATAATTGTTAATTGATTAAAGGCAGTAGGCCCTGTACAAGGCCCCAAGTAAGAGTTGCTTAGGCCACAAGGCCCTAAATAAAAGAAGAGTACAAGATCCTGGTGTGTAGTGGAGAACCGACTGGTTAGTAAGCCTGAGTGATCATGGTTTTGATTCCAACCATATTCTTTAGTTGTTTGTGTGGGTTTCTTTCAAATATTTCAGTTTACAACCACAATCCAAACAGTCTAGTGTAATGTGTGGAATATAGATTGTAAGCTCCACTGTTTGAGGTGCTGAGGGATTTAGTACACTGTTCTCTGTATAACACTGTATAATATGTATATGCTATATAAATAATTGTTAATAAATAAAATTAAAAATAAATAAAGGATAGAGACATAAGCTATGGCAAACTGTATGTGTCAGTAAATGCTGTGGGGCCCTTGAAGAGAAAAGCTATAAAGAGATGAGTAAAAGAAAAAATGCAGAGGAAAGGGGGGCATTAGCAGCCACATATGTCGGTCCGCCTGTTTATGATAATTCCTTATCTAATGAGTTATGACAGGGGTGGACAATAAGTGCCCTCCCAGCATGCCTTGCAGTAGTTTCAGCATGGCCAAATAACAAAACTGTGGCAAGGCATGCTGGGCTATGTAGTTCTACAGCAGCTGGAGGGCCGCTTATTGTTCACCCCTAAGTTTGAGGAGGAGCTAATACAGATTTGGCCTCATCTGGTGAGCGCAGTATTTTTCATTAGTGTACATTGAATAATTTCTATAGGTGAAAGATTAAATGACTTTACTGTTTCAACCAAAATAAATATAATTATGGCTTATAGCAATTAGCACAAATGTATGCTACCTGCATTACAATAATTAACTCAAATAATTGCCACCTGAATTTTGGTAAAATCACTTGTCACAGGCACTTTTACATATACGTAAATTAAATTAAGTTTGCAAACTGACATTGTACATAAAATTAAATGTTTGTTTAATGAATTTAATTCTTTTAACAAATAATTTTTAACAATCTGCAGGCTGCTACTGAATTTCAAGATTGTGAGTGCAACCTTTTAAAAAATAATGTGTAATGATTATGTTGTAATTAAATAACTTCACTAATTTAACGTGTGTGTTATTTCACTACCCTACTGAAATCAGTTTACTGATATACATAAATCCCCTCTAGGATTCCCTGAGACCTTGATTTTGGAAACACTCCATTAACATTGATCAAACAACTGCCAAGTTCTGCTACAAGGCCAACAAAAATGATGAAATTATAAAATCATGCTGTATGCTAATCCTTTTTAAGTAATAAAAATGGTCACTAAAGAACAGGATTATTGTTTGGTCACATAAATACTTACATTTGTTATTTTGGATCAGTTACAGCAGGACAGCCAGATGTTTCTTCTGAAGAAACAGAGGTGCTGTCATCTCCCTAAGAAAGAGAAGAAATCTATGTCACCTTAACATGTATGATCTGACTTTTTCTCAAAAACATGAAGATAAGTTGGGACAAGATGTTGAGGTCCAGCACCATCACAAGCTAGACCCTGAAATCCTGGATTTGAAATGGCACAGTCCTTTACACCTGTGGCATCACTCTGGGTGGTGATACCCAGAGCAGGACTCTTCAGTGCTCCGAAGGCGCATGTGTGCAAAAGGGGGCATGACCTTGTGACCGCAAGGTCATGCCCCCTGATGTGTGCCATTTTGGGAGCTTGACCGTGTCATACCCCATTCTCGTCATGCAGAGGGGTGTGGGCTGCACTCGGGTGTCACCTGCCAAGGGGTGACACCAAAGTGCCGACATCTCTTCAGTGACAGGAGCCGGGTGCTGCACTGTAGCATTACATGCAGCACCCGGTTAGGGAGCCGGTGGGTTTTGGGTTTTGGGTCTGTATCGGGCGCACATCTAATATAGTCTAGATATAGAAATGGAATAAGGACCTCATTCAGAGTCGGTTGTTGCGGCGGCACGGTCGTACGCCACCGATGTTCTCTATACTGCGCATGCGTAAAGTTCGCAATCTAGCAGCTACGATCATAAATTTCTCTCTCCTTGAACACAGCCAGGTCGGAAGTTTGAGTGACAGATGGAGGCGTTTGTGGGTGGTAACAGGGGAAGGTGCTTGAAAACGGGGGAGTGGAGATCCGAACGCAGGCGTGCCTCATTATGCAAACGGAGTTTTATGGGAGTGCATATGGATTATAATTAACAAAGTAGCGTCGTGGCACATGTGACATGGGAGGTTTTTACACTGACATGATCGTAGAGCTTAATAGAGGGTATGGTCAACCTTAAGCTCTACGACCAGTTCCGATGGTTCCCGATGGTCTCGATTAATCCTTATATGCCCGGAGATGACGTGCAATGCGTACGAGAAGGGTGCATATTTTTTTGTCTTCCGACCGCTTCCTCCCCTTGGTCGGCCAACTACCGATCCGAACTTAGGGACGCAACTTGCGAGGGAATCATTTGCATATCCGGCCCCTTTTTCCATACGACCGTGCGGCCGCGTCGACCGACTCTGAATGAGGTCCCAAGAGAGAGTAAATATTTAAATATATTGGTTTAATGGTATAAGAGTTTGTGAGTTTTACTAGGTATGCAATGTAAAAGGTAAAATGTAAAG
This sequence comes from Taudactylus pleione, assembly GCA_031769625.1. Classification (NCBI taxonomy): domain Eukaryota; kingdom Metazoa; phylum Chordata; class Amphibia; order Anura; family Myobatrachidae; genus Taudactylus; species Taudactylus pleione. The sequence continues at coordinate 12,718,900 of JAUIMM010000161.1, forward strand.
GATAAATGCGGTTATTATAAAAATAGATTAAAATACAATCAAATCCAAGTATATGCAAATAAACACAAATAATAAATATGCATAGAGTCTCTTAAAAGGGTCTTTTTTGAAAAATGTATATCTGCAACAGCTGATTGCTCTTTCAGGAGTAAACAGGGTGTAGTTCAGTTCCACAATTTTGTTGAGAGACTCCGTATGGACAGATTCATGCGTAAAAAATCGTGTTAGGGAGCCGGCACTGCACAAAGAGCGGTCCCCGGGGGCAGTCCACACTTCCAAGGCCTCCCAGGAGTGATAACAGTAGGGGTTCGGGCCATGAGGCCGCACCCTCTACCCACAAGGCCACAGCCACTTTTTCGCCGCACCAGGTGACACTGCAGGGAGGCATGCCACTGTGTGGATGATGCACACACGTGCACGTTATCCATCACCGCTGGTGCAGCGCTGCCCGTTGACACCATCCGAAGGGGTTACACTAAAATAGCAGAGCTGATCTGATATTTTGGTGTCAACCCCTTGAATGGCGTCACCCCCTCACCCCCTAGTGACACCACTACTTTACATAATTTAGAAAAAAGCTAAATAAATGAATGAGTAGTTAAACTATTCAAATTAACCAAAATGTCCATGAGTTAAAGTGTATATAATACACACAGAACCAACCAACTAGTGCATTACGCCATATTGCTACAGCTCTGGAGCAAAACAATATTCAGCATGTACAAATACAGCTTCAATGCAGTCGCTAAATAAATCATTAAGGAAGTTAAACTCAAACATAACTATAATTTATGCAGAAATACTGTCCATCATCTAAGTCATTTAGCAGCTCTTTTAAACTTTAAGATAAACCATTATATCTAGTACACCTCCTCATTCAGCACCCACTACTCCGCCAAGGTGTGGTGCTCGAAAGAGTGATTGTGAAGCCAGAAGACACTCTACAGAGAAGTTTCATGAGTGTTCTACAAAAACAATAATAATATACTCAAATTTACTTTATACTGTTTTGAGCCAACAAAAAAGTATACATTTGCTATTTCAGGGTTAAGAATGTTTTCTGTGTTAATTGCACATATTTGTCTATGCTTGCTAATTAAGTTTATCTTTTGTTTGTGTTTAAAACATTGATATATTTGTTTGTATAAAAACTAATGGTCACTATTTTGTGATTTAAAAACAAATGCTGCTAATGTATGGGATGTTGTCAGCAAGCCGACGATCTAAATACCGACCACCGGCTTCCCGACTCTCTAATCCCGGTGTGGTACTAATAACAGGCGTCGAAAACTCGACGCCTGTCATTATCCATATACTGGAAGACCGACGCCCGGCATACCGAACGAAGGTACGGGCACGGACAGCCGCGGGAGGGGGGAAAGCTTAGGTTTTAGGGCTCCCAGGGGGACTTAGAGTTAGGCACCCCCCGGGAGGGTTAGGTTTAGGCTAGGGGAAGGGAGGGTTAGGGTTAGGCACAGAGCCGGCCCTAACCAATTTGGTGCCCTAGGCAAGATTTTCTCTGGTGCCCCCAGCATAAAATCCCAGGTTCTCCCCTCTCAGCACACTGCTATAACTAAAGAAAAAAGGGACAGGTTTTAGGGGAAAGTTCCTTATAGCCCCACCGCAGAAGGCATTCTATAGGGCAAATTCTACCCACACCCACACAGCACTCCTCTTCCCTCACTGCACAGCACCCGTCACCCAGCACCCCTCACTCAGCACAGCACCCCTCACCAACACCTCTCCCAGCACAGCACCCCAAACAGCACAGCACCCATTACCCCTGCGCCCAGCAACACACCACAGCACCCATCACACCTCAGCCAGCACAGCACAGTCAGCACCCATCACTCATAGTACAGACATACCCACACACCCCACCTGCTACATATACGTTTACAGGACACCCATGTAGGCTGTTGTAGCACATCTCAGTAGAATGGTAGCCAATGGTTGCACCTTGCTGTTACTTCTAACCCCCTTCTATGCTGGTGACCATCATCATCACTAATGCACACACTGGGTCCCTTCTTACCAATGTGGATGATGGAATCCACCGATGCCTATAGTAGTGTCATATCCCCCTGGGCCCCACTTCCAATATCTCTCCCCCTCCCCCCCAAAGCAGTGTCATAAACACCCTGAGCCCACTCCCCATGTGCTTCTGCCTTCTGCCCTCCCTCAACAGCAGTGTCCTCAGCGCTGAGCTCCCACACACCCATGCCTCTACCTCCCTCCCATAACAGTGTCATCAGCCCCCACATATATCTGCCTTCCCCTCACCCATAGCAGTATAATCAGCTCCCTGAGCCCCTACTCCCCATGGCTGTCTCACCCTCCCATAGCAGTGCCATCAGCCCCCACTCCCCATATGTATCTGCCTCCCCCTCCCCATTGCAGTATAATCAGCTCCCTGAGCCCCTACTCCCCATGTCTTTGTCTCACCCTCCCACAGCAGTGCCATCAGCCCCCACTCCCCATATGTATACATCTCCCCCTCCACCATAGCAAAATCATCAGCTCCCTGAGCCCCCACTCCCTATACGTGTCTCCCCCTCCCCCATAGCAGTAACTATCATCAGCTCCCTGAGACCCTACTCCCAATGTATTTGTCTCACACTCCCACAGCAGTGCCATCAGCTCCCTCTCCCCATATGTATATATCTACCCCTCCCCCATAGCAGTATCATCAGCTCCCTGAGCCCCTACTCCCCATGTCTTTGTCTCCCCCTCCCATAGTAGAGCTATCTGCCCCCACTACCCAAATGTATCTGCCTCCCCCTCCCCCATAGCAGTATCATCAGCTCCCTGAGCCTCTACTTCCCATGTTTTTGTCTCCCCCTCCCATAGTAGTGCCATCAGCCCCCACTCCCCAAATGTATCTACCTCCCCTCATCCAGCTCTTACCTTTATCCTGTGTGGAGGAGCCGGATCTGTCAGCAGCTCCGCGGGTGTTGCCTGGCTTCTCCTCCTTACTCTGCAGTAGCTCGCGTCAGCCTCACACACACAGGCAGAAAGTGAAACTAAAAACACTTCCTGCCTGTGTGAGTCAGAGTGTCCTGCTGCTGCTGCAGCCTCCTGATCTCTCCTCCTGGCTGCCTCAGATTGCCGAATCTGAGCAGATCAAAGAAAAAAAAATGACATCTGGCCCTAGACTAGGGATGCCTAGGCATTCCAGTTGCCCCTAGGCATTTGCCTTTAATGCCTATACCTAGGGCCGGCCTTGGTTAGGCATCCCCAGGGGGAGGTTAGGGTTAGGCACCCCCCCTGAGAGACTTAGGTTTATGTTGCGGGGAAGGGGGGGTTAGGTTTAGGCACTTAGGGGGGGTTTAGGGTTAGGTACTTGTGGGGGAGGTTAGGGTTAGGCACCCTTAAGGGAGGGTTAGGGGGTAGAATTAGGTTAGCGATACTTACCTTTTGATGATCGGTATTTTCACCCTTGCCGGGCTGCTGCTGTCGCGATTTGAACCGCCGGCCATGCCCATCAAAAGTGCATGTAAGGCAGAGGTTAATCTAGACAGTTTTATCTGAATTAACAAATTCTGAAGATATGTTTCCATTTTTTTTTATTCAAATATAAATATAATCTAAAATTTAAATGCTATGCAGATGAAATGACATTTTATATTCTAAATTGTTTGATGAAATACATTTTACTTTTCTCGCTTTAAAATTGTCAGGCTAGAATTGTTGAATACATGTGTTATATGGATACATCACAAAGTCATTGGGGAAATAAACCTACAGAGAGAACAATATATAGCAATCACAATTGTTCATGGAACCTTTCAAAATTCACAAACATAATAGAATGTAATATTTTGAGTAACAATGTTAGTACAATGTTTGTGCATAGATAAAATGTCAGTATAAATAAATCAGCAACCTATTTCTAAATACTTCCATTGGGAAGTAAGAATTTTCAAAGATGAATAAAAAAAAATAACAGAAGAATCAGGTAGGTCCAGAAGAATGTCAGTCTTTCAGCTGTACTCATAATATTGAACAATCATTTATCAGCATTCTTATACAACCTAATTTGTTAAGTTTAAAGGTTAACTTGAATTTTCAAAAGAATATTCTGCATTCTAGCAGGGTATTAATCCTACAAAGGAATAATAGAAAGATTTGCAAATAATTGTTGCTAATGTTTGCGCTGCCTTTTGGTGACAAAATAATACTTCAAAACAGTTATTTCTAACCAATCTACTTGTTAGCTGGAGATTTTACAATATCTTAACTGTTCTACTCTCCTGGCTTTCACATAATAAAATGAGACACTTAACATTATTTATAAGAGGAGAGCTAATAGTTGTGCTGGTTATTTTGCAGAGTCTCCTGATATTAAACTGGTAACCTGCAAAATCCCATCTTGCTCTGCACTGCTTCCCTTTAGTTACACAAAATATATCCATTTTAACTATTTGGCTTTCACCATATTCTAGGAACATAAATAATATTAACAAAAATAATGTTTTAAGTAGTTGATGAACTACCATAGCCGGGCAAAAATGCACCTGTGATGGCCTCACCCCCCAACATGTGACATCACGAGGTCACAATGAGGAGGCAGGGATGTAAGGACCATGGAGAAGCTGGCTGTGCCCTTATATTAAAACGGAATTAAATAAACAGCATTCCACCATTATAATCTTGTGAGAGGGGGGGTGGCATAGTGTTTAAAGAGCTACACATCAAAAGTTATTGCACATACTGAGCTGAAATTTGGCATATTCATGTAGAACCGTCACTCTGCAACACATGCCAAATTTTAGGGCAAGTTGTATAAAATGTCACAATTTTTCTCCACTTCCTGTTTGATAAAGGTGCCAGTTTTTGAGGGATTTTGGTAGGGATGTGCAGGGTTGGATAGGTTAGAATTTTCCCACCAAGTTCAGATTTTTCCCGCCAAAAATCGGGTCTCAGAAAGAGGCAAAACGTCATCTTTCATGGACTTTTGTCCAGGAATGATGATATTTGTCCCCCCAGTAAAATCCTCCAATGTTCAGTGAGCCAGTGCAGTCCGTGACAGCACTTGCTTCACTGTGACTGGAGGTGGCTTCCAATTGGAAGCGCCACCTGCCAGTCACACTGAAGACAGGCAGCCAGGGGGAGGTGTCGCCTCCCCCTGGGACTGCCAGTCCGCGCTGCAATCAGCAGAGAGCGGCTCCAGTGGAAGCCGCTGCTCTGCCTTTCGGTAATATAAAAGACAGGGCACGCAGCCTCTCTTCTCCAATCCCATACTGTAATTCACAAATCACACTTTGGTAATGACTAAACTTCCATGGATCTTTCTAAGGCAACAAGTCCATCTACTTCAGTTTAATCTATGTGCCACTACATACTGTATGATTAGTCTCCAGCCACCTTCAGATTTTCACACTTTCAGATGCTCAGGATAACTGTAAAACCTTCTGAACACCCCATTTCTGGCAATAATGCTGCTTCCTTGTCTTGGTATCGCTTAAGCCACAGCTCAAATAGTCTGTTTTTACCGAGTTGTGTCCTGTCCTGTCATTCTCTGTTGAAATACTTTAAGATGGGTGACATTGAACACACCTTGAGCATTTGTGCCTTCATTAACCATCACTGAACAGCCATGCAATTTACACTGTTATAAGTTAGCGCTACCCACAGCAGTAGAATAAATATATACTGTAGAGGTCAAATTTAGTATTTATTTTATTTTATTAACAGTTTCTTATATTGCGCAGCATATTTCGTTGCGCTTTACAATTGTAAGCATTAATAGAACAAAACTGGGTATTAACAGACAGATATATAGGTAGGAAGGCCCTGCTTGCAAGCTTACAATCTATAGGGAAATAGGCATTGATACACAAGGATAGGTGCTATATATTGCATTTTGGTCCAGCCAGAATGCACAGTTTCTTGGTTGGCTGCATGATCCAGTCACACAAGAATGTCGACCAAATGTCATGAGGATGTGAGAGAAAGATGATGTGTGAGATTGTGTGTGTACTGTAAAAGGGGATGTAATTAGATATGGAAGCTATGAAGGTTATGTGGGAGGTTCTGGAATCTGATGAGCTTGCCTGAAGAGGTGAGTTTTCAGGGAACGCTTGAAGGATTGGAGACTAGAGGAAAGTCTTATTGCGCGAGGTTGGTCATTCCATAGAGTGGGTGCAGCGCGAAGAAAGTCCTGTAACCGTGAATGGGAGCAAGTAATGTGTGGGGATGAGAGACGCAGATCTTGTGCTGAGCGGAGAGGTCGGGTTGGGAGATATTTTGAGATGAGTGAAGAGATCTATGTTGGTGTGGTTTGGTTAATGGCCTTATGTGTAAGTAACACCATTTTGTATTGAATACGGTAGAAAACCGGTAACCAATGGAGGGACTGACAGAGCGGAGCAGCAGATGATGAACGTTTCACAAGAAAGATAAGCCTTGCAGCTGCATTCATAATGGATTGTAATGGTGATAGCCTGTTTTTGGGAAGACCAGTAAGGAGGCTATTGCAATAGTCAACGCGGGAAATAATAAGTGCATCGATTAGAGTTTTTGCAGTGTCTTGTGTGAGATATGGTCGAATTTTGGATATGTTTTTTAGATGTATGTAACATGATTTTGAGACAGATTGAATATGGGAAACAAAGGACAGTTCAGAGTCAAGGAATACACCAAGGCAGCGAGCTTGTGGGGCGGGGTGGATGGTCGAGGTATCAACAGTGATAGAGAGATCAGGTTGGTAACTGTTATTGACTGGTGGAAATATAATTAATTCTGTTTTAGAAATATTAAGTTTCAGGTGGCGAGATGACATCCAAGATGAAATGGCAGAAAGACATTCAGTGACATGGACCAATACAGATGGTGATAAATCTGGGGAGGATAGGTAGATTTGAGTATCATCAGCATACAGATGGTACTGAAATCTAAAAGAGCTGATTAGTTTGCCAAGAGAGGTGGTATAGATTGAGCATAACAGAGGCCCTAAGACAGAGCCTTGCGGTACTCCAACTGATAGAGGTAGCGAAGAGGAGGCAGAGTCAGAAAAACGAACAGTAAAAGAGCGATTAGATAGGTAGGAAGAAAACCAAGAAAGAGCTGTGTCCTTTAGACCTAGGGATTGCAGTGTTTGTATGAGAAGAGAGTGGTCAACAGTGTCAAAAGCAGCAGAGAGATCTAGAAGAATTATGAGTGAGTAATGGCCTTTAGCCTTGGCAGTGACAAGATCATTTACTACCTTAGTCAGTGCTGTCTCTGTGGAGTGTTGGGAACGAAAGCCGGACTGAAGTGGGTCCAATAGGTTGTGTGAGTTAAGAAAGTGTGTGAGTCGGGTGTAGACAATTCTCTCAAGTAGCTTGGAGGGGCATGGGAGTTGGGAGATAGGACGGTAATTTGAGAGAGTATTATGGTCAGAATTTTGTTTTTTCAGAATGGGAGTAATCACTGTGTGCTTGAACAGTGATGGAAAGTTGCCAGTAGAGAGAGAGAGATTACAGATTTTAGTTAGGGTTGGGATAAGCACAGGAGCTTTACTGATTTGTGAGGGTATAGGATCTAGAGAAGAGGTAATAGAGTAGGAGGATGAGAAGAGTGTAGATACTTCATCTTTGTTTGTGAGATCAAATGAAGAGAATGTGCCAGAGGGTTCAGGTTAGGGGTGAGCGGGTTCGGATTTCTGAAATCCGAACCCCCCCGAGCCCCCCCGATCCGAGTCCGATCCGAATCAGGCTCGACTTTTCCCGCCTGACTCGGATCTGAAATCGAGGCAAAACGTCATCATCCCGCCTTCCGAGTCTCGCGGGTTTTGGATCCTATATAAGGTACCCACGTCGGCGCCATTTTCTCACTCGGCTGTGGACAGTGAAGAGGGAGGGTGGGAGTTAGGGCTGTGTAGTGTAGTGTAGTGTAGTGCTGCTGTTGTCCACTACTTCAAAGTCCATAGGGGCTGGCTGTGTTCTGCTGTGCTGCTGTTGTTAATAGGGGCTGTGTCCACTACTTCAAAGTCCATAGGGGCTGGCTGGACTGTGTTGTGCAGTCAGTTCTCCATAGGGGCTGTGTCCACTCCAAAGTCCTGTGCAGTGTCCCAGTCCTAAAGAGGTGCTGTAGTGTTGTCCAGGGGGTGCTCTGTCCATCAGGGGTGCTCCCCCCAAGTGCTAAAAAAATAATATATTTTCTGTGTTTGTGAATTGTGTGTGCAGTAGCCGCACGTGCATCAACAAAGTAGTGCCAAGCGTGCGCCTGTGTCATAAGTAAAGGGCCGGCTGGCTTGACCGTTAAAGGGTGCTGTAACCCCCGAAAGTACACTCCAGTCCAAACCAAAAAAAAATTATTTTCTGTGTTTGTGAATTGTGTGCGCAGTAGCCGCACGTGCATCAACAAAGTAGTGGCAAGCGTGCGCCTGTGTCATAAGTAAAGGGCCGGCTGGCTTGACCGTTAAGGGTGCTGTAACCCCCGAAAGTACACTCCAGTCCAAACCAAAAAAAAAATTATTTTCTGTGTTTGTGAATTGTGTGCGCAGTAGCCGCACGTGCATCAACAAAGTAGTGCCAAGCGTGCGCCTGTGTCATAAGTAAAGGGCCGGCTGGCTTGACCGTTAAAGGGTGCTGTAACCCCCAAAGTACACTCCAGTCCAAACCAAAAAAAAATTTATTTTCTGTGTTTGTGAATTGTGTGCGCAGTAGCCGCACGTGCATCAACAAAGTAGTGCCAAGCGTGCGCCTGTGTCATAAGTAAAGGGCCGGCTGGCTTGACCGTTAAAGGGTGCTGTAACCCCCAAAGTACACTCCAGTCCAAACCAAAAAAAAATTTATTTTCTTTGTTTGTGAATTGTGTGCGCAGTAGCCGCACGTGCATCAACAAAGTAGTGCCAAGCGTGCGCCTGTGTCATAAGTAAAGGGCCGGCTGGCTTGACCGTTAAAGGGTGCTGTAACCCCCGAAAGTACACTCCAGTCCAAACCAAAAAAAAATTATTTTCTGTGTTTGTGAATTGTGTGCGCAGTAGCCGCACGTGCATCAACAAAGTAGTGCCAAGCGTGCGCCTGTGTCATAAGTAAAGGGCCGGCTGGCTTGACCGTTAAGGGTGCTGTAACCCCCGAAAGTACACTCCAGTCCAAACCTAAAAAAAAATTATTTTCTGTGTTTGTGAATTGTGTGCGCAGTAGCCGCACGTGCATCAACAAAGTAGTGCCAAGCGTGCGCCTCTGTCATAAGTAAAGGGCCGGCTGGCTTGACCGTTAAGGGTGCTGTAACCCCCGAAAGTACACTCCAGTCCAAACCAAAAAAAAAATTATTTTCTGTGTTTGTGAATTGTGTGCACTGTGGCTGCACGTGCATCAACAAAGGAGCAGCGCCAAGCGTGCGCCTGTGTCCCATAAGTAAAGAGCCGGCTGGCTCATTTCTTAAAGGGTGGTGTAACCCACAAAGTGCACTACTCTCCAGCAAAAATAAAATAATATTTTCTGTGTTTGTGTGCGCTTTAGCCGCACGTATATATATCAATATAACATAAATGGAGGACCAAACTTTCTCCGATAAAAATAAAATAGGGAAAGATCAAGAACCTCTTCCTCCTAGTGCTGTTGCTGCTGCTGGGAGTTGTTCATCATCCCAGAGAGGAAGTAGGAACATCACTACTTTTACTAAACAATTGACCCTCCAACAGTCCCTAGCGATGAGGATGAAGTACGACAGCAGTCATCCTGAAGCAAAACGTATAACTGAGGCCTTGACTGCTATGTTGGTGTTAGACGTGCGTCCGGTATCCGACATTAGTGCAGTGGGATTTAGACAATTGATGGAGGTAGTGTGTCCTCGGTTCCAAATCCCGTCTAGATTCCACCTGCATCCTCAAAGCAGCAGCGACAAGCATGCGTCTGTCTGTTAAAGGGTGGTGACACCCTCAAAGTGTGCTACACAAACAATTAAAATATTGTTCTTTTTTATGTCTTTGTGAATTGTGTGGGCTGTAGCCGCACCTGCATCCTTAAAGCAGCAGCGACAAGCGTGCGTCTGTCTGTTAAAGGGTGGTGACACCCTCAAAGTGTGCTACACAAACAATTAAAATATTGTTCTTTTTTCTGTCTTTGTGAATTGTGTGGGCTGTAGCCGCACCTGCATCCTTAAAGCAGCAGCGACAAGCGTGCGTCTGTCTGTTAAAGGGTGGTGACACCCTCAAAGTGTGCTACACAAACAATTAAAATATTGTTCTTTTTTTTTCGGTCTTTGTGAAATGTGTGGGCTGTAGCCGCACCTGCATCCTTAAAGCAGCAGCGACAAGCGTGCGTCTGTCTGTTAAAGGGTGGTGTAACTCTCAAAGTGTTCCAAAAAATAAAAAACTATTTTTTTAATGTGTTTGTGACTTGTGTGCGATGTAGCCACACTTGCATCCTCAAAGCAGCAGCGACAAGCGTGCGTCTGTCTGTTAAAGGGTGGTGACACCCTCAAAGTGTGCTACAGAAACAATTAAAATATTCTTCTTTTTTTTTCTGTCTATGTGAATTGTGTGGGCTGTAGCCGCACCTGCATCCTTAAAGCAGCAGCGACAAGCGTGCGTCTGTCTGTTAAAGGGTGGTGACACCTCAAAGTGTTCTACACAAACAATTAAAATATTGTTCTTTTTTTTTCGGTCTTTGTGAAATGTGTGGGCTGTAGCCACACCTGCATCCTTAAAGCAGCAGCGACAAGCGTGCGTCTGTCTGTTAAAGGGTGGTGACACCTCAAAGTGTTCTACACAAACAATTAAAATATTCTTCTTCTTTTTTCTGTCTTTGTGAATTGTGTGGGCTGTAGCCGCACTTGCATCCTCAAAGCAGCAGCGACAAGCGTGCGTCTGTCTGTTAAAGGGTGGTGTAACCCTCAAAGTGTGCTCCACAAACAATAAAAATATTCTTTTTTTTTTTCTGTCTTTGTGAATTGTGTGGGCTGTAGCCGCACTTGAATCCTCAAAGCAGCAGCGACAAGCGTGCGTCTGTCTGTTAAAGGATTACATCGGTGACAGCATCCAAGTAGGCATGTCAGACAGTCCGTACCTGTACTGGCAGGAAAAAGAAGCAATTTGGAGGTCCCTGTACAAACTGGCTCTATTTTACCTGAGTTGCCCCCCCTCCAGTGTGTACTCCGAAAGAGTGTTTAGTGCAGCCGGGAACCTTGTCAGCGAAAGGCGTAGGAGGTTGCTTCCACAAAATGTGGAGAAGATGATGTTCATAAAATGAATTATCAACTCTTCCAGGGAGACCAGCCTCCAGAACGTACAGAGGGACCTGTGGTTCCAGCAGGGACGAATTAATACTCTGTGAGGATGAGGATGTACACACTGAAGAGGGTGAGGAATCGGTGGATGAGGAGGATGAGGATGACATCTTGCCTCCGTAGAGCCAGTTTGTGCAGGGACACATTAATTGCCAGCTTGTTTTGTGGGGGCCCAAACGAACCAATCATTTCAGCCACAGTTGTGTGGCAGACCCTGGCGCTGAAATGATTGATTTGTTAAAGTGTGCATGTCCTGTTTATACAACATAAGGGTGGGTGGGAGGGCCCAAGGACAATTCCATCTTGCACTTCTTTTTTTTCTTTGCATTATGTACAGTTTGGGGCCTAGTTTTTCAAACTGCCATCCTGTCTGCCACTGCAGTTTCGCGCCTAGATGGGTCACGTGTTTGTGCCGCCCACTCGTGTCGCTTAGCATAGTCATCCAGCTACCTTGGTGCAACCTTTTGGACATAAAAACACTATTGTGAGGTGTGAGGTGTTCAGAATAGACTGGAAATGAGTGGAAATTAAGGTTATTGAGGTTAATAATAGCATAGGAGCAGAAAAACCTACAAATTCTGTGATTTTAGCTGTTTTTATGCTTTTTTTAAAAAAAATACAGATCCAAAACACAAAACCCAGAACCCAAAACACGGAAGGGTGGTTTTGGCAAAACCAATCCAGATCCAAAACACGAAGAAAGATCCAGATCCAAAACCAAAACACAAAACACGAAAAGTGGCCGGTGCACACCCCTAGTTCAGGTAGGGAATTGAGCAGGTCACTAGCTGAGGAAGAGCCTACCATTTCATTGCGGATCTTATCACAAAAACTAGTTATTCTCTTGTCCAAAAAAGGAAGAAAAATCACATTTGGGCTGGCACTATACCAAGATATCATATTGCATGGCACACCACTAGCAGAATCAAAGATAATATATATATAAACAACAATTATAATAGTTAATATTTATGGTAAAGTGTATAAATTTGACTAATGACAAATCCATTACATCAGTGGTTCTCAAACTCGGTCCTCAGGACCCCACACAGGTCACATTTTGCAGCTCACCTATAGCAGGAGCACAGGTGTTCTCATTACTCACTGACACATTTTTAAAGATCCACAGATGGACTTAATTATGTCTCTTGTGATTCTAGAAGAGACCGGGAAAACATGCACTGTTTGGGGTCCTGAGGACAGAGTTAGAGAACCTGTGCATTACATGTTTCAAATGTTGTCCCCCTCTGTTGTATATAGTGTAAGATAGCTGGACAACAGGTATCAATAGATTAAGTGTGAAAATAGTAAAAAAATTCTTACACATTTACAATTTCTATAGATGAGACATACTTAATATGAGGTTTCGGTAGTCCTAAAAAAGGTAGATACATCGATTGTGTATGTATACTGAAAAAACATTTGAAGTAAACCTTCTTCATTGTGTGATGGACAGTATAATGCTGCCCTGTTCTCCTTAAAATATATTTGGAAGATCATATCTAAGCATTTAAATGTAATGATAGTTAAATAGTTGCACCTTGATTACACAATTATATTTAATTAGAACCAATAATACCTCCAACTGAATTCTATTTGAAGTATAGACATGATTGCGAGAATCACCGCTTCACCTAATTCAGTCTAATTGGGGCTACTATGATAATGGTGATTGTGCTCACCTGAAAATAATAATATAATATTATTACATACATATGTATGTATATGCCACGGCATATATATATATATATATATATATATATATATATATATTAGGGGTGAGCGGGTTCGGATTTCTGAAATCCGAACCCCCCCGAGCCCCCCCGATCCGAGGCTTATCCGAGTCAGGCTCGACTTTTCCAGCCTGACTCGGATCTGAAATCGAGGCAAAACGTCATCATCCCGCCTTCCGGGTCTCGCAGGTTTTGGATCCTATATAAGGTACCCGCGACGGCGCCATTTTCTCACTCGGCTGTGGACAGTGAAGAGGGAGGGTGAGAGTTAGGGATGGCTGGGCTGTGTAGTGTAGTATAGTGTAGTGCAGTGTAGTGTTGTGCTGTACTGTGCTGTGCTGCTGTTGTCCATAGGGGCTGTGTCCACTCCTTCAAAGTCTATAGGGGCTGGCTGGACTGTGTTGTGCAGTCAGTTGTCCATAGGGGCTGTGTCCACTCCAAAGTCCTGTGCAGTGTCCCAGTCCTAAAGGGATGCTGTAATGTGGTCCAGGGGGTGCTCTGTCCATCAGGGGTGCTCCCCCAAGTGCTAAAAAAAGATATATTTTTTCTGTGTTTGTGAATTGTGTGCACTGTGGCTGCACGTGCATCAACAAAGGAGCAGCGCCAAGCGTGCGCCTGTATCCCATAAGTAAAGAGCCGGCTGGCTCATTTCTTAAAGGGTGGTGTAACCCACAAAGTCATCCACAAGTCCCACATGCCGAGCGGAATCGCTCCGTCTTAGCTCCTCCTTCACTTTCTCCAGCTGCTTCTGCAAAAGCCTGATGAGGGGAATGACCTGACTCAAGCTGGCAGTGTCTGAACTGACTTCACGTGTGGCAAGTTCGAAGGGCTGGAGAACCTTGCACAACACGGAAATCATTCTCCACTGTGCTTGAGTCAGGTGCATACCCCCTCCTTTGCCTATGTCATAGGTGGATGTATAGGCTTGTATGGCCTTTTGCTGCTCCTCCATCCTCTGAAGCATATAGAGGGTTGAGTTCCACCGCGTCACAACCTCTTGCTTCAGGTGATGGCGGGGCAGGTTCAAGAGTGTTTGCTGGCGCTCCAGTCTTTGGCACGCAGTCGCTGAATGGCGAAAGTGGCCAGAAATTTTTCGGGCCACCCAAAGCGTCTCCTGCACGCCCCTGTCGCTTTTCAGAAAATTCTGCACCACCAAGTTTATTGTGTGAGCAAAACATGGGACGTGCTGGAATTTGCCCAGATGTAATGCCCGCACAATATTGGTGGCGTTGTCAGATATCACAAATCCCCAGGAGAGTCTAAGTGGGGTAAGCCACTGGGCGATGATTTCCTTCAGTTTCTCTAAGAGGTTGTCGGCGGTGTGCCTCTTACTGAAACCGGTGATACACAGCATAGCCTGCCTTGTAACGAGCTGGCGTTTCTGAGATGCTGCTACTGGTGACGCTGCTGCTGTTGCTGCGTAAGGTGATACATCTACCCAGTGGGCTGTCACAGTCATATAGTCCTTAGTCTGCCCTGTTCCACTTGTCCACATGTCCGTGGTTAAGTGGACATTGGGTACAACGGCATTTTTCAGGACACTGAGGACACTTTTTCTGACGTTTCTGTAAAGTCTCGGTATCGCCTGCCTAGTGAAGTGGAATCTAGACGGGATTTGGAACTGGGGACACACTACCTCCATCAATTGTCTAAATCCCACTGCACTAATGGCGGATACCGGACGCACGTCTAACACCAACATAGCAGTCAAGGCCTCAGTTATACGTTTTGCTTCAGGATGACTGCTGTCGTACTTCATCCTCCTCGCTAAGGACTGTTGGAGGGTCAATTGTTTAGTAAAAGTAGTGGTGTTCCTACTTCCTCTCTGGGATGATGAACGACTCCCAGCAGTAGCAACAGCAGCAGCGGCAGCAGTAGGCGTAGCAATGCAGGATCCTCCGGAGGAATCCCGGATAGGAGAGTCAGTCATGCCAGTGACATGGCCTGCAGGACTACTTCCGATCCTGACTAAGGAGGAAATTGATGAGGAGGGAGTTGACGGTGTGGTTTGCAGGCGCTTGGATACAACAGGACAACGGGATTTAGGTGTCCCTTGACTGCTTACGGTCTTAGCCAAAGTTTCTGAACTTGACAGTAACTTTTTATGAACGCGCTGCAGGTGCCGTATAAGGGAGGATGTTCCTAGGTGGTTGACGTCCCTACCCCTACTTATTTCACCTTTACATATGGTACATATGGCAAGACAGTTGTTGTCCGGATTTGGATAGAAATATTGCCAGACCAAAGAGGTGGAATGTTTGGTCTTCTGCCCAGGCATGACCGTGATGGGCTTTTTTATCCCACGGACAACAACTGTCTCCCCCGGAGCCTGATTTAAACAAACCACATCACCATCAGAATCCTCCTCGCCAACTTCCTCCTCAGCGCCAGCTACACCAGTATCCTCATCCTGTTGTACTTCAACAGTGACATATTCAATTTGCATATCAGCAAGTGGACTGTGGGTGCTCCTTTCAGCACTTGCAGGGGGCGTGCAAATGGTGGAAAGAGCCACCTCTTCCCATCCAGTGCTGGGAAGGTCAGGCATCGCAACCACCACCACACTTGGACTCTCCTTGGGGATTTGTGATATCTTCTTAGAAAGCACAGTTCTTCGCTGTGCTTTTGCCAGCTTAACTCTTTTGATTTTTTTAGTGGGAGGAGGGCTTCCATCGTCATGTGAAGCTGAACCACTAGTCATGAACATACTAGGGATCGACCTTAGCCGTTCCTTGCCACTCCGTGTCGTAAATGGCATATTGGCAAGTTTACGTTTCTCTTCAGCTGATTTAAATGTTTTTTTCAAGGTCATTTTCCTGAACTTTGTCATTTGGGATTGTATGTGCCCTCTACTATGACATTGGGCATCGGCCTTGGCAGACGACGTTGATGGCATGTTATCGTCTATGTCATGACTAGTGGCAGCAGCTCAGCACTAGGAGGAAGTGGTTCTTGATCTTTCTCTATTTTATTTTTATCGGAGAAAGTTTGGTCCTCCATTTATGTTATATCGATTTGATATATACGTGCGGCTAAACACAGAAAATATTTTTTTATTTTTGCTGGAGAGTAGTGCACTTTGTGGGTTACACCAGCCTTTAAGAAATGAGCCAGCCGGCTCTTTACTTATGGGACACAGGCGCACGCTTGGCGCTGCTCCTTTGTTGATGCACGTGCGGCTACTGCGCACACAATTCACAAACACAGAAAATTTTTTTTTTTTTGGTTTGGACTGGAGTGTACTTTGGGGGTTACAGCACCCTTTAACGGTCAAGCCAGCCGGCCCTTTACTTATGACACAGGCGCACGCTTGGCACTACTTTGTTGATGCACGTGCGGCTACTGCGCACACAATTCACAAACACAGAAAATAATATTTTTTTGGGTTTGGACTGGAGTGTACTTTTGGGGGTTACAGCACCCTTTAACGGTCAAGCCAGCCGGCCCTTTACTTATGACACAGGCGCACGCTTGGCACTACTTTGTTGATGCACGTGCGGCTACTGCGCACACAATTCACAAACACAGAAAATAATTTTTTTTTGGGTTTGGACTGGAGTGTACTTTCGGGGGTTACAGCACCCTTTAGCGGTCAAGCCAGCCGGCCCTTTACTTATGACACAGGCGCACGCTTGGCACTACTTTGTTGATGCACGTGCGGCTACTGCGCACACAATTCACAAACACAGAAAATAATATTTTTTTGGGTTTGGACTGGAGTGTACTTTGGGGGTTACAGCACCCTTTAACGGTCAAGCCAGCCGGCCCTTTACTTATGACACAGGCGCACGCTTGGCACTACTTTGTTGATGCACGTGCGGCTACTGCGCACACAATTCACAAACACAGAAAATAATTTTTTTTTTGGTTTGGACTGGAGTGTACTTTCGGGGGTTACAGCACCCTTTAGCGGTCAAGCCAGCCGGCCCTTTACTTATGACACAGGCGCACGCTTGGCACTACTTTGTTGATGCACGTGCGGCTACTGCGCACACAATTCACAAACACAGAAAATAATATTTTTTTGGGTTTGGACTGGAGTGTACTTTGGGGGTTACAGCACCCTTTAACGGTCAAGCCAGCCGGCCCTTTACTTATGACACAGGCGCACGCTTGGCACTACTTTGTTGATGCACGTGCAGCTACTGCGCACACAATTCACAAACACAGAAAATATATTATTTTTTTAGCACTCGGGGGGAGCACCCCTGATGGACAGAGCACCCCCTGGACAACACTACAGCACCCCTTTAGGACTGGGATACTGCACAGGACTTTGGAGTGGACACAGCCCCTATGGAGAACTGACTGCACAACACAGTCCAGCCAGCCCCTATGGACTTTGAAGTAGTGGACACAGCCCCTATTAACAACAGCAGCACAGCACAACACAGCCAGCCCCTATGGACTTTGAAGTAGTGGACAACAGCAGCACTACACTACACTACACTACACAGCCCTAACTCCCTCCCTCCCTCTTCACTGTCCACAGCCAAGTGAGAAAATGGCGCCGACGCGGGTACCTTATATAGGATCCAAAACCCCCGAGACTCGGAAGGCGGGATGATGACGTTTTGCCTCGATTTCATATCCGAGTCAGGCGGGAAAAGTCGAGCCTGACTCGGGTCGGACTCGGATCGGGGAGGCTCGGGGGGGTTCGGATTTCAGAAATCCGAACCCGCTCACCCCTAATATAAACCTATCAATCTTTTGTCACCTCCTCCCTGTATATATTTAATGTCCCTCCCCTAGCCCTTTACATATATAGAATACATCTACAACTCTTTCAGTTGTGCCCCTCCTGCTTTTTTTTTTTACTTACCTGTTCCTCCACTTTGCCTTCTGTTGTTTTCATAGGCTGCTGGGGCTGTGCTCTGGCTTGGCCAAGTCTCTTGTTGCTGCTGAGCTGTGCTGCAGGTATATATATATATATATATAGTGGCAATATAAGGATAAGGATGCCAACTCCTGGGTTATCATGCATCAGCCAAGTAGTATTACATCAGTTAAGGGCCTTGTTACAAGTAGCCTCAGCTAGTTTTCTTAGCAACAAAGAAAAAGAAATAAAACATAAAAGTAAATCCTAGCTTGTCTGGTCTAACTAAACAAAATGATTCCCTCTCTCAGAATGGAAGGACCTAACGTCCCTCTCACAAAACAGAAGTCTTTAGCACATCACTTACTGTACATTCAGTAATCACAGTGTCTCTCAACAGGCCTCCAACCTGTTCTTCAGGCAGCGAGAGACTGACTACAGAGACTGACACACCATTAATCAGCTTCTCACAGGTGGTCTGGCAATCAAGGCTACTAATTAGCTTCTGTCTACCAGACAGAAGCTAAAAACCTGGGGCATATATATCTCTCTTCGACAACCTTTCCAGTGTTTTTGTCATTATATACAGCATATATATATAATATATATATATATATATATATATAAATCCATAGCCTACACTCTCATCATAACTTTTAAGTTCAACATTCGGGGTGCAATCCTCAAACCATGTATATCCAATTGTTTCTTCCACACATGGGAGGTAACAGAGGGCACTCACCAGAGGTAAAAGTTCACGCTATTTTAATCATCACTGGTAAATATGTCGATGTTTCAGTCTGGTGGTGTGATCGTTTGCATAAAGATGCTGTTTACTATGAAGTTGGTGTCTTGAAGAAGGTCCTTCGGGACTGAAACGTCGACATTATATTTACCAGTGATGATTAAAATAGCGTGAACTTTTACCTCTGGTGAGTGCCCTCTGTTACCTCCCATGTGTGGAAGAAACAATTGGATATATATATATATATATATATCAGTAGCATCACAAGGAGGGTGCGGGCCGCAGCCAGGTGTCACCTGCCGAGGGGTGACACCAAGGTGCAGACTCCACCTCAGTGACAGGAGCTGGCTGCTGCACTGTATAATTAAGTGCACCACTAGGCTCCACACACTGTGAGGGAGCCAGCCGGCAATACACGCACCTCCGGCATCCCCGCCTGCCTCCAGGCTCCCACTGGTAACAGGACCGGGGGTTCGGCCAGGAGACCACGCCCCTTCCCGTAAGACCACTCCCCTTCCTGAGATACCACACCCCTGTGAGGTCACACCCTCTTTTGCCGCCACAAGGCTTTGCCACTCAACGCAACATTTCTCCCCACACTGGGTGACACCATGGGGAGGGACACCACTGATATATATATATATATATTATATACTGTATGTCTATCACGAATTGTGGCACTTGAGTAATAACAAGTTGAACAGGAGGGTAAATCACCAATGTTTCAATGCTTATTCACATCATCTTCAAGGTATTACGATGTGAATAAAGCATTGAAATGTTTGTGATTTACCTACCTGGTCAGCTTGTTATTACTAGAGATGAGCGGTTCGGATTCCTCAGAATCCGAACCGCTCCGAACAGGTGGAATCCAAGTCCACCCGAACGCAAGTTTGGGTGTTCCTGCCTGACTCGGATTCCACCTCGAGGCCGAACGTCTCCCAGCCAGCGTCAGATTCTCTCGCGAGACCCGGGTTACATTCGGCCTCTATAAAAGGTGCGGCGTCCGGCAGTCGGCGCCATTTCGCATGAATGTCTGACTGAGGACAGGAGTCAGATGTACGTCACACGTAGTAAGTGTTAGAGAGAGAGACTCAAGTGAGACTAGACTTAGAGAGAGTAGGCAGTGGCACCAATCATATAAAGAAATAACCTGTGACTTTACTGGGCATAAGCCCACTGTGTGCTCCGTGACTGTTTTGTTCTTGCCGCTGGCATTATAAAGTAAACACAATCATATCATATAAAAAAATAACCTGTGACTTTACTGGGCATAAGCCCACTGTGTGTGCTCCGTGACTGGGCATAAGCCCACTGTGTGCTCCGTGACTGTTTTGTTCTTGCCGTCGGCATTATAAAGTAAAGACAATCATATAAAAAAATAACCTGTGACTTTACTGGGCATAAGCCCACTGTGTGTGCTCCCTGACTGCTTTGTTCTTGCCGCTGGCATTATATAACACAATCATATAAAAAAATAACCTGTGACTTTACTGGGCATAAGCCCACTGTGTGTATACAAGCTCCATGACAGGGAAAAGCCCACTGTGGGCCTGATTCAGAGCTGGACTTTCTGACAGAGCGCTCGTTCTGAGTCAGGGCCGGCCTTCTGTTTTTTAGAACGACCTCCTGGCCGCTCGCATAGCTGTGGGTGACCACCCACAGCTATAGCAAGCGGCCAGGAAGATGGTCGCAATGGCCAAGACCATCGCGATCATCGGGCTTGCGATGAGACCCTTGTAGTAGGGTCTCGTTGCCAAAAGCCCCAGAGAACTTTCGGCTCTAACAGAGCCGAAAGCTCTCCCAATGACATCACTTGTGATGTCAGTGGGGCCGGCCCCAGACAGTAGGCGTTCCCATGGGAACGCCTCCATCTAGGCAGCCACACCTCGGCCCGCCCACCAGAGGGGGCGTGCTGTCACTTAACATCGACAGCACGCCCCCTTTGGTACGAGACCCGGAGCGACGGTTTGCCCATCACTATCCGGGTCTCGCGCATGCGCACAACGGAGCCGGCTACATCGTGCGCATGCGCACTGGGCCACCATCGACCCACTTGCGAGCGCATAGTGCTCGCGAGCAGGTCTGAATCAGGCCCTGTGTGTATACAAGCTCCGTGAGAGGGCATAGCCCACTGTGTGTATACAAGCTCCGTGAAAGGGCATAAGCCCACTGTGTGTATTATACAAGCTCTGTGACAGGGCATAGCCCACTGAGTGTATTATACAAGCTCTGTGACAGGGCATAAGCCCACTGAGTGTATTATACAAGCTCTGTGACAGGGCATAAGCCCACTGAGTGTATTATATAAGCTCCGTGACATGGCATAAGCCCACTGAGTGTTTACAAGCTCCGTGAAAGGGCATAGCCCACTCTGTCTATTATACAAGCTTGTGAAAGGGCATAGCCCACTGTGTCTATTATACAAGCTCCGTGACAGGGCATAAGCTACAGAGTGTATTATACAAGCTCCATGACAGGTCATAAGCCCACTGAGTGTATACAAGCTCCGTGAAAGGGCATAAGCCCACTGTGCGTATACTGTATACAAGCTCCGTGACCTTACTGGACAAAGCCCACTGTGTGTATACAAGCTCCGTGACTCCAGTTCAAAGTGATAAATTAATATGGATCACGAGAATGAACCGAGAGGAGTGCAGAAAAACAAGCAAATGCTAACACTGCAGCGGCTGGAAGTCCATCACTTTCATCTAAAGCTGATGCTCAAGGGCGTAGAAGCTTTAAAAAATTAGGGAACCTGAAATAAAAAAATCTAGATTTCACAGGGGAAAAGACAAAAGAAAAACCTCTAAAGACTACTACTATTGCAGAAAAACAGAAAATTGGCAACATACCATTCACCACATGTAGTGGTAAGGAAAGACTCAGGATTTGCCCTTTATTTCTGAGTGGTGGTTCTGCAACTGTCAGTGAGGCATCTTGTGCCTCTCATGACAATAAAAGACCTTTTCAAGCTGACTATAGAAGTGTAAAAAAATTTAAAACCTATAAGGCAGTAGATCAAACTGTTTTTTGAAGCACAAATGTCAGAAATCCCTGAGGAGAGTCTAAGTGGGTCCACGAGTGGTATTGCTTTGTGTAAGCCTGTCCTTTCAGAGAAGCCACCCTCCACAGTTTCTTTTCCAGCTGTGGTTGTGGGGATCAGCAGTATTGCTGAGGACATAGAAATTGAGGATGCCACCATAGAATTGCAAGAGCATGAGGGGAATATATGTGCAGCTGACGCTGGCACTAATGAGGATGTTGAGGATGAGGATATCGTTTGTATAAGTCAGGCACCAGTGGAAGCAGCTCTTGGCCAAGATAAGAAGGCCATTGCCATGCCTGGGCATAGAACCAACAAATCCACATCTTTTGTATAGAATTACTTTTATCCAAACCCTGACAACATTTGTCAAGCCATTTTCAGCCTCTGTGGGACCACAGTTAGTAGAGGTAGGGACGTTAAGCATCTAGGAACCTCCACGCTATTATGTCATCTGCAGCGAGCTCATGACAGGTGTTTGATAACAGAAACTACTGCTAAAAAAATAACAACAAGCAATCCAGCATTAGCTAGATGCCTTCTCTCTACTAAATCCCAGCATCTGTAATCTCCGCCGACAACACCTTCCTCCTCAATATCCTCAGGAATGATCAGTGGTAGTCCAGCACCCAATTTGTTAATGCTAAGTCACGGTGACTCCTCCACTTTCCAGGACACCTCAGAAGAAACTGAATCTTTGAGTGCTAGGCCTGCTGCTGCTGCTGCTGCTGGTGGATCTTCATCTCAGAAGTGGACCAAGAAGACTACTAGTAACATACCAAAAAAACAATTGACTGTTAAAGAATCTCTTGCAAGGGGAAGCAAGTATGACAGCTCTCACCCTATCGCACAGCGGATCAATGACGCTATGACAGCTATGCTAATATTAGATCTGCGTCCAATATCCGCAATTAATGCAGTGGGATTTACGCAGTTAATTGAGGTCCTGTGTCTCCGGTACCAAATTCCATCTCGGTTTCATTTTACCCGAAAAGCCGTTCCTCGGCTGTACCAGGACGTTAAACAGAACCTAATTATTGGCCTGCAAAATGCTATTGTACCCACTGTCCACTTAACCACAGATATGTGGACAAGTGGTAGTGGACAAACTAAAGATTACATGACTGTGACAGCCCACTGGGTGGGTGAATTGCCTTCAGCAGCAGCAGTATCTAACAAGCAACACCAGCTCATTCAGAGGCAGGCAACTCTGTGCATCACCGGATTCAATAAGAGGCATACCGCTGACAACCTCTTCGAAAAACTAAGAGATGTCATAGAAACATGGCTTACCCTATTTGGACTCTCCTCAGGATTTGTGATTTCTGACAACGCTACAAATATAGTGAAAGCATTACAGCTGGGTGAATTCCAACACATCCCCTGTTTTGCTCACACAATAAACTTAGTGGTGCAGGGTTTTTTAAAAAACGACAGGGGCGTTCAGGAGATGCTGTCTGTGGCCCAAAAAATGTCGGGACATTTTCAGCATTCAGCAACAGCGTGCAGGAGATTGCAGCACCTGCAAGAGCAGTTTAATTTGCCCTGCCATCAACTGAAGCAAGAAGTGGTAACGAGGTGGAACTCAACCCTGTATATGCTTCAGCGGATGGAGGAGCAGCAAAAAGCCATCCATAGCTATACGACAAGCCACGACGAGGGGGAATGTACCTTAGCCCAGCACAGTGGAGAGTACATCTGTCTTGTGCAAGGTGCTCAAACCATTTGAAGTTGCCACATGTGAAGTGAGTGCTGACACTGCTAGCCTGAGTAAGGTGATTCCCCTGATTAGGCTTTTGGAAAAGCAGCTGGAGAAATTGAAGGATGAGATTAAACAAAGTGATTCCACAAAGTATGCTGGACTGATAGATCAAGTCCTTTGTTCGCTTCGCCAAGATCCACGGGTGGCCAAGATCTTGAAATCTGATCATTATATTTTAGCAACCATTCACCTTTTCCAAAAGACCCAGTGGTGATTCAGATAAGTCAAGTCAACATTTTGACATCTGGTCGGGTCTAAAAGAATTGCCCAACACCAGTGACACCTCTACCGTAACTCCATCTAATACGATTACCATCCAAAGAATGGTGGAGGATTATTTTCAGGATACCATACAAGTAGACATGTCACAGAGTCCCTTTGAATATTGGAAGAAAAAAAAGGCAATTTGGAGACCCTTGTATACATTACTTAAGCTGCCCACCCTCCAGTGTAACTCGGAGAGAGTTTTCAGTACAGCCGGGAACCTTGTGAGCGAACGACGTAGGAGGCGACTTCCACAAAATGTAGAAAAAATTATGTTCATTAAAATGAACTGGAAACTGGAAATTTCACAAGGAAAACCTTTCCCGCCAATCACGTCACAGTACAGAGTCTGATGTAATGGTGGATTCCAGTCCCAGATGTGGAAGATGTACTAATTGTGCCTAACCTAGGAACAAATCTAATAGCTATGTGTTCCTGAGAGGAGAGAGGGACTGTTATTGCAGCAGCAACCCGGTACCGACAACTATATACCCTATACACTGTGGAGTGCCGTGCAATGGTCGTTGAGGAATCCAACCAGTAAATAGAACTATGTAAAGGTAGCTAGGTCACTTAGGCTATGACAATGTACAGAAGCTTCAAGGTGGTATAATGTCTGGGATGTCATTAGACAATACTGTAAGACCAGCATGTGAGAACTGTATGAAGGACAAGCAAACACGTTGCACCTTTACTAAGTTAACATCCAGATCACATGCCATTGGAGTTAGTGCATATTTTTATGTGTTAGACTAATGATGGTTGAATCCATGAGTAGGATGACACATGTTTATTTTCTGAAGAGCAAAAGTGAAGTAACAAGTAAGATCAAAGTGTTCAAGAATCACTTTGAAAACCAGCAAAGTGCTAAGATTTAATAATAGTGGAGAGTTCGAGAATAGAGATCTAGCCAATTACCTTAAAGAAAGCGGCATATAGGATCATCTAACTAATGCTATACAACAAAACAGAATTAAAAGAATTAATAGAATAATAGTTGAGAAAACTTGAGCTATGTTGGATGATTCAAGTCTTGACAAGAGATTTTGGGCCAAAGCAGTATAAACGTCTGTTTACCTCAAAAAACGATCACCAACACTTATAGTGCAGGTGAGACATCAAAATGTGTGATGTTCACATTGCATATTGTAATGAGAGGCAGCTTTAAGCAGGGGAGCTGTTATATATGAGGTGCTTTCTGGCGCTGCCTCAATCCATAGACAAACAGACAGACTGATGCAGTGGTCTCTAGGATCTGACAGAGCAACGAGACAAAAAATGCGGCATGGAGAGTCGCTGGCTCCTAGTGCTTGGCAGCTATTGTGCACCGGTAAAAGAGGCAGCACAGAGGGCCTCTCTAACATGTTAAGGAATTATTTTATTAAGAAGGCAACATTAATGTATTTTATTAGAGGCATTATTCATTTATTGTTTTATTATAAGCGCAACACTATTTGATTTCTAGTAGAGGCAATAGGAATTTATTTGTAATGGAAATAACACATAGTTGCTGACTTTCTGGCTGTCCCCACTGGGAAGATGTTAGAAAACAAATATAAAACCAGCATATTAATTAAGGGGTTGGACATACAGTTAGGACCATAAAGTTTGGTTATTTGGTTTACATCATGTGTATTTACAGGAATCAGTTTGTTATACCGTCGGTCACACAGCGGCCCGACAGCGGATTAAGGTAAGTAACCCTAATCCTACCCCCCCCTAACCCTAACCCCTCCCTTAGGGGTGCCTAACCCTAACCTCACCCCCTAGTGCCTAACCCCCCTAAGTGCCTAATCCTAAACCCCCCGACCCCGCAGCCTTAACCCAAGTCTCCCGGGGGGTGCCTAACCATAGCCTCCTCCCAGGAGTGCCTAACCCTAACCCACCCCTTCCCCTAGCCTAAACCTAACTCTCCCAGGGGTGCCTAACCCTAAGTCCCCCCAGGAGCCCTAAAACCTAACCCTCCCCCCCGCCATGTCCGCATCTGGCTTACCTTCATTCGGTATGCCGGGCATCGGGCTACCTGCATAGGTCTAATGACAGGCGTCGGGATTTCAACGCCTGTCATTAGTACCCTGCTGGTATTTGACAGTCTGGAAGCCGGCGGTCGGCATTTTGACCGTCGGGTTCCTGACTGCATCCCATATTTACATATGAAACTGCAGTATTGCATATATCTGTGTGTAAACACATAGAGATCAAATCCAGAGCATGTCTGCATAGTTGGCGCTTAGTAAATGACTGCAATCTATACTCATTTTCACAAGCCACCCCCATGTCAACACCTCACCTTCTGGCATCTCTACCCTTCTTGAAGGAGTGCAATCGATTTTTCAATTTTGAACTATGTTATATTATATCTATTTGAATGTGTAAACCAGAATTTTAGCTTACTAGGCTCAAAAGTATGATTTATTGAGCATTCTCAATGAGAAAGCTTGCACTTGCTATTTATATTTTCACCCAATCTTCTCTTCTACTTTGTCAGTTTGCTGTGTAGTGCTTAAGCAATATAGATTACTACACTGCCCCAAATCCAATTGTATTAGTTGTGCTCTAACAGATAGTCAATTCTAGAATGGAATAGTCAATTCTGGATTGGTATGCGACATAGTGAAACTTAGCTAGTGTGAATTCCGTCCATAATGTGCAGATTGGGTATTTTCTTTTACTATTATTTTTAAACCACATTAAAATAATACATTAATATTATTTCTACACTTGGCATTATATAGGACTTATGCAAATATTTGCAATATTTTATCTGTCAAACAACCATCACTATAGTAACCAGTTCAAGTAGACACAGCCATTTCTATTATTATTATCTTTATTTGTAAGGTGCCACAAATAGTCTGTTGCGCTGTACATAGGGGGTAAAGAGAGAACACAATAAGCAGCATTAAAAACGTACAGAGAGTAAAAAATAATACATAATTCTGCAATACAAAATGATACACTGACAAATTGACAACAAGTTCACAGTGTATAAACAGAACATATAATTGCAGATCCAGATATTGACAAGACAGTGAACATCATTGCTAAGTAGCACTTTTGTGATGTAGACATTTCTCAGAAGCATAGGCTGGAGAAAAAATGAAACAGGGGTTCAGAGTCTGGAAGAAAAACATAAGGGAAGAGGGCCCTGCTCATGAGAGCTTACTTCCTATTCCTAGAGGGAGGAGGCAGACACAATTAGGGTAGCACTAAGTGGTAGCAAAGACAGAAGAGTTAGGATGACTCAGGATTGAATGAATAGCTAAATTTTAAGGGCATGTTTGAAGTATTGGAACTAGTGGCTAATCTAATAGGATGGGGTGTGTGTTCTACAGGTCAGGCACAGCATGCTCAAAGTTCTAGAGGTGGGAGTGCAATGAGCTAATCAGTGTGGTATTGAAGTAGTGGTCATTGGTAGACCAGAGTATTGGTAGAAATGAAGTTGGAGATGTAAGGGTGAGAGAAGTGACTGAGGGCTTAGTAGGTCTGGGTGAGGAGTATGAATTTGATTCTATAGGAGACAGAGCAAGTGTAGTGATTAGCAGAGAGGGTCAGATGAGGTATAGCGGGTACAGAGGAAAATAAGTGAGGTAGCAGCATGTAGTATCAATTGATGAAGGATGAGATAGGACTTGGGGCCTGATTCAGAGCTGGACGCTCTGACCAGAGTGCTCGCTCTGAATCAGGGCCCTCCTACCTAAAAATGGAGCGGCCTCCTGGCCACTGGCATAGCTGTGGGTGACTACCCACAGCTATAGCGAGCGGCCAAAAAGATGGTCGTGATGGTCAAGACCATCGCGACCATCGGGCTTGCGACGAGACCCTGCGGTAGGGTCTCGCTGCCGCAAGCCCAGGAGTGCTTTTGGCTCTATCAGAGCCAAAAGCACTCCCACTGACATCACTAGTGATGTCAGTGGGGCCGGACCCAGACGGTAGGCGTTCCCATGGGAACGCCTCTGTCTGGGCAGCAATGCCCCCGGCACGCCCACCAAAGGGGGCGTGCTGTCAGTCACCATCGACAGCACGCCCCCTTTGGTGCAAGACCTATAGCGACAGCTTGGCTGTCGCTATGCGGGTCTCGCACATGCGCACGACGAAGCTCCCTCCGTCGTGCGCATTAGGGCACCATCGACCCGCTTGCGAGTGCTCAGTGCTCGCGAGCGGGTCTGGATTAGGCCCTTGGTAAGAAAGAAGGAGGTTACAGTAACCAAGGCAAAAGATAATTAGGGACTGAATGCGAGTTAGTTGCTTCAAGGTGAGAAAGGCCTGGACCTTTGAGTCTTTGTAAAGATGGAATTGGTAGGAATGGAAGAGGGACTAAATTTGGGAAGTGAAGGAGAAGAAGAAGTTGAAAATGACTCACAGCAGACTTGAGACACAGAGGAGAGTGTATTTGCTTCAATTTATGGGTAGAGAAGAGTAGATGAGGAGACTTGGGTGGGGGGACACAATCATTTCTGTTTTAGATATATTGAGCTTCAGTAAGTGCAGGGACATCCATGATGAGAAGTCCAAAACACAACTAGATATAAGAAAAGGGAAGAAGGGGGAGAGGTCAAAGGAGGAGTGATAAATTTGGGTGTAATCAGCGTACAGGTGATATTGGAGGCCAATAGAGCTCATAAGATCACTAAGGGAGAAGGCGTAGATGGAAAAGTGTTGTGTACCAAGGACACATACTGTACTTGATGGCCTCTGATAGTTAAGGAAGTGGGAGGAGTGGAGATCCAGAAAGGAAGTGGATGGTGAGGCATGAGATAAACCAGGAGAGGACAATGTCATGGAGGCACATGAAATGGAGAGTTTGCAAAAGAAGACAAAGGTCAACAGTATTAAAAGCAGCACAGAAATCAAGAATGATAAGAATGGAAAAGACTTAGGAGTGAGAAGATCGTTAGAGACTGTGGTAAGGGCTGTTTTCGTGCAGTTTGAAGAGTTAAAGCCAGACTTAATTGGGTGAGAGGAGAGGAAGGAGGATACTTAGTTACAAACAGCCAGCTCAAGAAGCTTGGAAGTAAAGGGAAAGAGAATGATACAATGGAAGGTTTTTTGAGCACGGGGCAGACAAGAGCATGTGTAAAGGAGAAATGGAAGGTACCAGTAGAGAGGTGGATGTCTTGAGGAGGTGTGCAAAGGAGGTAGTGAGAGGCATTTAGTTCTAGAGGGTAAGTGGAGTGAGGGGAAATGAGATAAGGATGTTTATTTCATCTGCAGAAAGTAGGCGAAAGGAGGAGAGGATTGGTTGGCAGGAGGTCAACGGTAGCAGTGGGGAGTCCTCCATCTAAAGTCCACCCACACTGTCACGATTTCAAAACAAATATGAGGATAGTTCTACTAGCTAAAATTACCTCTACCACATAGATGTGGAGTCTAATGTACCTGCAGTTTTAACTAGGGTCCCTTGTCAGGAGTTTTTAACTTAGCAACAACCTGCATGCAGGTCATAGCACCGTGAATTAGCTCCTAGTGTGGTAGGTTGGAGAATGATAAAATACCAAGCTGCTGATGTGTTGAAGTCAAAGTGATAGTGGGTCACAAGCCGAAGTCATACACAGAATACACTGGAACAGAACTGAGGTATAAAGCAAGGAGTAGGTCATTAACAAGCCTGGTCATATACTTATATCAGTAACAGAAGACAAGGTATGCTGGAGACTAGGAGTGATGACTATTTCTATGTTAACCATATCTTGTTAGAAGCTGATTTTTATAGGCAGAGGATTCAAACTTTCAGCCACTTGTGATGTCAGCTATTACCTGATCACAAGTATAAAGTAAAGATGTGCGCCAGACCAATTTTGCTGGATTTGGATTTAGATTTCAGTCTGATTCAGCAGCCGGTTTTGGATTTGGATTTGCCAAACCGCCATGACTGGTTTTGTATTTGGATTTTTTACAAAAATTGACAAAAAAAGCTAAAATCATATAATTTGGGCTTTTTCTGTTCCAAGAGTATTAATAACCTCAAAAACATAAATTTCCAGTCAATTTAGACCACCTCACAGCTCACAATATTGATTTCACCATTTTTGGCCAAAGGCTGCAGTGAGCTGGCTGGTTATTAAGTGACAGAGCAGTGGCACAGACCCCGCAGTTTAAAGCACATCTTTGAAACATTGCCACACAGCAGTGGCAGAAATGAAAGGTAGTTCTTATGTTGGATATTGAAAAGGACAAACACACTTTAACAAACCAAGCACTTCAGCGACAGGGAATGCCACTTTTGTGGCTGAAGTGCATGGTTTGTTTGGGCCACCACAAAACAAGCTATCAATTGGCTTAAGGAAACAGCTCTACTGGGGCAAGATGTCATCATCATTGCCATCCTTACTCTCATCAGTGTGTACATCATCCTCACACAATATTAATTCATCCCCGCTGGAATCCACCATTGCAAAAGTCTCTGTACTGTGACATAATTGCAGGGAAAGGTCTTCCTCATGGAATTTCCAGTTCATTTTGAGGAACATCATCTTTTCCACATTTTGAGGAAGTAGTCTCCTACACTGTTCGCTCACAAGGTTCCCGGCTGTGCTGAAAACTCTCTCCGAGTACACACTGGAGGGTTGGCAGCTTAAGTAATGCAAAGCCAGTTTGTACAAGGACCTCCAAATTGCCTTTTTTTCTTCCAGTACTTGAAGGGACTCAGTGACATGTCTATTTGTACTGTGTCATGAAAATAATCCTCCACCATTCTTTGGATGGTGATCGTATCAGATGGAGTAATGGTAGATGTGAAAATGTTGGGTTGACTTATCTGCATCACCATCGGGTCTTTTGGGAAAGCTGCATCTTTTAAGATCTGGGTCAGTTGGAAAGAAAGACACAGCATACAACTTAAACCTAGGATCAAGCATGGTTGCTAAAATGTAGTGATCAGATTTCAAGTAGGGGTGAGCGGGTTCGGATTTCTGAAATCCGAACCCCCCCGAGCCCCCCCGATCCGAGTCAGATCCGAGTCAGGCTCGACTTTTCCCGCCTGACTCGGATCTGAAATCGAGGCAAAACGTCATCATCCCGCCTTCCGGGTCTCGCGGGTTTTGGATCCTATATAAGGTACCTGCGTTGGTGCCATTTTCTCACTCGGCTGTGGACAGTGAAGAGGGAGGGTGGGAGTTAGGGCTGGCTGGGCTGTGTAGTGTAGCGTAGTGCAGAGTAGTGTTGTGCTGTGCTGTGCTGCGCTGTGCTGCTGTTGTCCACTACTTCAAAGTCCATAGGGGCTGGCTGTGTTGTGCTGTGCTGCTGTTGTTAATAGGGGCTGTGTCCACTACTTCAAAGTCCATAGGGGCTGGCTGGACTGTGTTGTGCAGTCAGTTCTCCATAGGGGCTGTGTCCACTCCAAAGTCCTGTGCAGTGTCCCAGTCCTAAAGGGGTGCTGTAGTGTTGTCCAGGGGGTGCTCTGTCCATCAGGGGTGCTCCCCCCAAGTGCTAATAAAAAAATATTTTTTCTGTGTTTGTGAATTGTGTGCGCAGTAGCCGCACGTGCATCAACAAAGTAGTGCCAAGCGTGCGCCTGTGTCATAAGTAAAGGGCCGCCTAGCTTGACCGTTAAAGGGTGCTGTAACCCCCAAAGTACACTCCAGTCCAAACCAAAAAAATATATATTTTTTCTGTGTTTGTGAATTGTGTGCGCAGTAGCCGCACGTGCATCAACAAAGTAGTGCCAAGCGTGCGCCTGTGTCATAAGTAAAGGGCCGGCTGGCTTGACCGTTAAAGGGTGCTGTAACCCCCAAAGTACACTCCAAACCAAATAACAAAATATTTTTTCTGTGTTTGTGAATTGTGTGCGCAGTAGCCGCACGTGCATCAACAAAGTAGTGCCAAGCGTGCGCCTGTGTCATAAGTAAAGGGCCGGCTGGCTTGACCGTTAAAGGGTGCTGTAACCCCCAAAGTACACTCCAAACCAAATAACAAAATATTTTTCTGTGTTTGTGAATTGTGTGCGCAGTAGCCGCACGTGCATCAACAAAGTAGTGCCAAGCGTGCGCCTGTGTCATAAGTAAAGGGCCGGCTGGCTTGACCGTTAAAGGGTGCTGTAACCTCCAAAGTACACTCCAGTCCAAACCAAAAAACAAAATATTTTTTCTGTGTTTGTGAATTGTGTGCGCAGTAGCCGCACGTGCATCAACAAAGTAGTGCCAAGCGTGCGCCTGTGTCATAAGTAAAGGGCCGGCTGGCTTGACCGTTAAAGGGTGCTGTAACCCCCAAAGTACACTCCAAACCAAATAACAAAATATTTTTTCTGTGTTTGTGAATTGTGTGCGCAGTAGCCGCACGTGCATCAACAAAGTAGTGCCAAGCGTGCGCCTGTGTCATAAGTAAAGGGCCGGCTGGCTTGACCGTTAAAGGGTGCTGTAACCCCCAAAGTACACTCCAAACCAAATAACAAAATATTTTTTCTGTGTTTGTGAATTGTGTGCGCAGTAGCAGCACGTGAATCAACAAAGTAGTGCCAAGCATGCGCCTGTGTCATAAGTAAAGGGCCGGCTGGCTTGACCGTTAAAGGGTGCTGTAACCCCCAAAGTACACTCCAAACCAAATAAAAAAATATTTTCTGTGTTTGTGAATTGTGTGTGCAGTAGCCGCACGTGCATCAACAAAGTAGTGCCAAGCGTGCGCCTGTGTCATAAGTAAAGGGCCGGCTGGCTTGACCGTTAAAGGGTGCTGTAACCCCCAAAGTACACTCCAGTCCAAACCAAAAAAAAAATATTTTCTGTGTTTGTGAATTGTGTGCACTGTGGCTGCACGTGCATCAACAAAGGAGCAGCACCAAGCGTGCGCCTGTGTCCCATAAGTAAAGAGCCGGCTGGCTCATTTCTTAAAGGGTGGTGTAACCCACAAAGTGCACTACTCTCCAGCAAAAATAAAAAAATATTTTCTGTGTTTGTGTGCGCTTTAGCCGCACGTATATATCAATATAACATAAATGGAGGACCAAACTTTCTCCGATAAAAATAAAATAGGGAAAGATCAAGAACCACTTCCTCCTAGTGCTGTTGCTGCTGCTGGGAGTTGTTCATCATCCCAGAGAGGAAGTAGGAACACCACCACTTTTACTAAACAATTGACCCTCCAACAGTCCCTAGCGATGAGGATGAAGTACGACAGCAGTCATCCTGAAGCTAAACGTATAACTGAGGCCTTGACTGCTATGTTGGTGTTAGACGTGGGTCCGGTATCCGCCATTAGTACAGTGGGATTTAGACAATTGATGGAGGTAGTGTGTCCCTGGTTCCAAATCCCGTCTAGATTCCACCTGCATCCTCAGAGCAGCAGTGACAAGCATGCGTCTGTCTGTTAAAGGGTGGTGTAACCCTCAAAGTGCGCTCCACAAACAATAAAAATATTCTTCTTTTTTTTTCTGTCTTTGTGAAATGTGTGGGCTGTAGCCGCACTTGCATCCTCAAAGCAGTAGCGACAAGCGTGCGTCTGTCTGTTAAAGGGTGGTGTAACCCTCAAAGTGCTCCAAAAAATAAAATATATATTTTTTATGTGTTTGTGACTTGTGTGCAATGTAGCCGCACGTGCAGCAACACAGTAGCAGCGCCAAGCGTGCGCCTGTGTCATAAGTCAAGGGCCGGTTTGGACATCTGGTCCGGACTGAAGGACGTGCCAACAATTTCTGACAAGTCTACTGTCACTGCATATGATACTGTCCTCAAAGCAGCAGCGACAAGCGTGCGTCAGTCTGTTAAAGGGTGGTGACACCCTCAAAGTGCACTCCACAAACAATAAAAATATTCTTCTTTTTTTTCTATCTTTGTGAAATGTGTGGGCTGTAGCCGCACCTGCATCCTTAAAGCAGCAGCGACAAGCGTGCGTCTGTCTGTTAAAGGATTACATCGGTGACAGCATCCAAGTAGGCATGTCAGACAGTCCGTACCTGTACTGGCAGGAAAAAGAAGCAATTTGGAGGTCCCTGTACAAACTGGCTCTATTTTACCTGAGTTGCCCCCCCTCCAGTGTGTACTCCGAAAGAGTGTTTAGTGCAGCCGGGAACCTTGTCAGCGAAAGGCGTAGGAGGTTGCTTCCACAAAATGTGGAGAAGATGATGTTCATAAAATGAATTATCAACTCTTCCAGGGAGACCAGCCTCCAGAACGTACAGAGGGACCTGTGGTTGTGGATTCCAGCGGGGACGAATTAATACTCTGTGAGGATGAGGATGTACACAACACTGAAGAGGGTGAGGAATCGGAGGATGAGGACGACATCTTGCCTCCGTAGAGCCAGTTTGTGCAGGGACAGATTAATTGCCAGCTTGTTTTGTGGGGGCCCAAACGAACCAATCATTTCAGCCACAGTCGTGTGGCAGACCCTGGCGCTGAAATGTTTGGTTTGTTAAAGTGTGCATGTCCTGTTTATACAACATAAGGGTGGGTGGGAGGACAATTCTATCTTGCACCTCTTTTTTTTCTTTGCATTATATACTGTTTGGGGCCTAGTTTTTCAAACTGCCATCCTGTCTGCCACTGCAGTGTCACTCCTAGATGGGTCACGTGTTTGTGCCGCCCACTCGTGTCGCTTAGCATAGTCATCCAGCTACCTCGGTGCAACCTTTTGGACATAAAAACACTATTGTGAGTTGTGAGGTGTTCAGAATAGACTGGAAATGAGTGGAAATTAAGGTTATTGATTTTAGCTGTTTTTATCCAGATCCAAAACCAAAACACAAAACACAAAAAGTGGCCGGTGCACACCCCTAATTTCAAGATATTAGCCACCCATGGATTCTGGTGAAGCAAATAAAGGACTTGATCTACAATTCCAGCATACTGTTATGATTCTCACTCAATGATCACAGGACTGCTGACAATGGACAAGACTGGGTAGAGGTGTTGCAGTCCTAGTGGAGTTAGCTGGAGTGAGGCTGCAGAAAGATGACACAACACAAGCAAGTCACTATGGTATGAGAAATGTCTAGGGACTATAATGCAGCTAGGATGCTAGGCAGGGAATGACTAGACACAGGGTATGAGCAGCAAGGCAGGAGCGACAAGGACTATGACATGCAGGATTTCAGATAAGACTGGACTGGTAAGACAAGATGGGCAAGACTAGACTGTCAAGGTTAAAACAGGAGTGACTGGACTGACATAGAAAAGACAGGCAAAACAGCATTAGAGGGCTGAGGTGCGACTTGAGACAAGCCGGAGCAGCCGGGAGGGCCATGGTGAGACAAGAACTAGATGATGCAGCCTTGAGGGCTGAAGTACGACTTGAGACTGGACTTGAGCGGCCTTGAGGGCCATTGTGCGACTTGAAACAGGATGGAGCAGCCTTGAGAGCCATGATGACTGGAACTATGTGCAGTGACTGAGACAGGACGGAGTGGCCTTGAGGGCCGTGATGACTGGAACTAAGTGCTGTGACTGAGACAGGATGGAGTGGCCTTGAGGGCTGTGGCGAGACTGGAACAAATTAATGCATTTGAGACAGAACGGAGCAGCCTTGAGGGCCGTGGCGTGACTGGAACAAGGTGATGTGGCTGAGACAGGACAGAGCAGCCTTAAGGGCCATGATGTGACTGGAACTAGATGATGCAAATGAGACAGGACAGTAAACTGATGAACTTTAGACACGACAGGAACAGTGACTGGAAGCAGCACAGATGAAAACACTGCAAACTTGACTCTGGTGAACATAAACAGACATGGCTTGATAGTCAATGGATATGCAGGCTGTGATGCGGCCTAGCAGGCTGAGATGCAGGAACCAGATGGCAGACAGGTTTGCTCAGACACAGCAGGAATACAGCCTGGATGACACACAGGCAGATCCAGATCAGACAAACAGACAGTGGGAACTGAAATAGCAGAACTTGGAAAACCAGCTAGAATTCAGGTTACTGAGTACACAACCACATACTCTGGAAGTCAGGCAGCATATCCAGCATGGAGTGAAGATGTGCCCAGCTATAGCGTGGCATCACAGCGTTATCTCTCACGCCACGCATGGCGCACCACACACCATGCCATGAGTTGCGCCACAAAGAAATTTTAGTAATGAAAAAAGTCATTACGTGTAATACAACTTTTTGCCCACCAGATATCACTTTTCCTAAACTACATAGTGCATGCGTCTGATTTCATTACGTGTAATACAACATTTTGCCCACCAGGTGTCACTTTTCCTAAACTACATAGCGCATGCGTCTGATTTCATTACGTGTAATACAACATTTTGCCCACCAGGTGTCACTTTTCCTAAACTACATAGTGCATGCGTGTGATTTCCAATGTACTGTACGGTATGTTCTGTATCACCGCCCGATGATTGGTTGACAGAAGCAGTGATTCGGTACACTATACAGTATTACAGCGTTTTCCACATGGAATCAGGATTGTACGGTATAATAAAGCGGTAGAAGAATGTCTAATAAAGTTTGAAATCATTAAGCTCTGCATTACCCACTGACTGTGCGGTTGAAATCATACAGTACTTGCGCAAATGTAAATACTGTCGGCACTGTCCCAGACTTAGACACTGTAGTGGTTTCATTACTTTACAAAGTACAGAACTCTAGTAATGGGTGAAGCGTGTGGCCTAGCGGTCTAATGCCTAGTCTCACTGCTTCTCCCCTCTTCTTGTTCCGTGGGTTCGAGACCTTGAAAATATTTATTTTTAATTATTTTTAAAATCTTCACTTAAAATATTCAGTATTCAATACAGTACATGTGGAGCGCATGCCCAGTGGTTCGGGAGTCAAACAGCGAAATTTGGATTTTTATTACTGTACATACAGTACTGTACCTTAGAACGCAAACTTGCGTCAATGCCGGCGCTGACCCAGACTTGGACATTATAGTGATTTTTTATGACCATCAACTGGTAGTTGGCTCTGTTTGAGAGAGAGGTCTCTGCATTACAAACTGACTCTGCGTTTAAACCGCAAAATTGCGTCAATGTCAGCGCATGCCCAGTGGAGGGGTTACAATGACAACGGAATGTGTGCCGCATGCCCAGTGGAGACAAGCCATAAACCAAGTAGCGCTATGCCATGGCGCATGCCCAGTTGTCTGTATTGCTACAGTACTGTTGAAATTTTACACTGTGCCATTCTGCACTGTCCGAGACTTACAGTATACACAATACTCATTTCATGACTTCAGAAAGTGCTACAGTAGTGGGCTTTGTTTGGGAGGGAAGTCTCTGTATTACAAACTGACTGTGCTCTAGAGCGCAAAATTGCATCAATGTCGATGCTGTCCCAGACTTGGAAACTTTAGTGATTTAATGAGTTCAGTAACTGATAGTTGACTCTGTTTGAGAGTGAGGTCTCTGCATTACAAACTGACTCTGCGTTTAAATCGCAAAATTGCGACTTATAGCCAGTTCTGAGGGGTTACGGTACAAATAGGATCTCTGGCGAGTGGGTTGCAATGCATTGCCAGTGGTGCTGCGCCATAGCCATACCCTTGTAGCGCTATGACATTGGCGTACAGTATGGAAGATCATACAGTAGCGGGTCATGATTCACACACAGTGAAAGTGGGATCTCTGTATTACACACTGCCTGTGTAGTAATAATATTAAAAATAAAAAGTGTAACCTTGACTGTCTAATAATAATTAAAAAAAATAATAATAAAAAAGATTAACCTTCCAGGTTTCGAACCCGGACCCGGGTTGTACAGACGTCTGCAATGTAGAAGTTCGATTTCTTACCTCTACGCTACAGACGTCTGAGTACTTCATCGTAGGGTACTGTAGATGTCACATAAAGTACTGTAGAGGACAGATGCAATTCTTACTAGGAGAGACTTGTGAGCAAGGGGTTAGGTGATCCGTCTTGCTTACACTTCTCTCCTTCTGTTCAAGACCTTGATAATTTATTTATTTTTTAATGTTCGCTATAGTACTGTAGTTCAGTATTGTTATCCAACCCTTACAAAACTCAATACATTATACTGTAAGCACTGTAGATGTGCCCAGCTACAGTACTGTAGTTGTTGGTTCATACGGTACGCCATACTGTATACCGCATGCATTGCTACTGTAGTTGCGCGCTACACTGTGGCGTATTGAGTCTCATGCCCAGTTGTCTGTATTATAGTAAGTACAATACTGTCGACCCTGTCCCGGACTTGCGGTAGACATTGTAGAGATTCCATGACTCTAGGAACTACCGTACAGTACAGTAGATGCAGTAGTCTAGGGGGCTAATCCTAGCCCTACTGCTTCTACCATTTTCTTGTCCCGCTGGTTCGAGACCTTTAAAATATATACTGTATATGGTAATTTTATTTTGTTTTAAATCTTCACTAATATATTATCCTGAAATTCTGGTATTTCTATGCCACAGTACTTTATTACAAAAAAGCGTAACCTTGACTGTGTAATAATTGTAAAAATAAAAAAGTGTAACCTTTCAAGTTTCTAACCCGCAAAAGGGTTGTTCAAGCGACGTAATGTATTGGTTTGATTATTTACCATTACACTACAGCCGCCTGCAATACCAAGGTTGCACCTGGCTTGAGTGTGTCCTACAATACTGTACGTCATCGTATCTCAGGCGCATGCCCAGATCTACAGTATACCCATGTAGCGTTTTTTTTTTTAATTCTTGGCTACTTTTGTTCAGTATTGTTATCCAACCCTTACTAAACTCAGTAAATTTACCCCCTAATGTATAAAATGTACTAAGATGGGAGTTCTATTAAGAAGTGATGTTGCCCATAGCAACCAATCAGATTACATGTATTATCTTCTAGAAGGTGGTACTGTAGATAAATGAGAAGTAGAATCTGATTGGTTGCTATGGGCAACTTACAGTACAGTAACTTCTACTCCTACATGTTTAACTTTTTCCCCAAAATTTTTTTCTTCCAGCCCCCAAAATGAAAGTGAATTTTTGGGGTGTTCTTACTATTTTTTTTTTTTTTAAATTACGCAGTTTACAGTACCTTTAGGGGACTGTCTTAAGGCTGCACATTGAAGGCTTCCCGCAACATTGCACCCCAATTCACCAATTTTTTCCGCCTGCTATTCATACAGTAGGCGAAACTTTTTCACATACTGTCTTACTGTACATTGCATTGACTTCCCGCCTACGGTAGGCGGAAAAGCTTTCAAATTGAATACAGCAATAATTTTATGCCTGGCGAAATGACGTAATTGGCTAAACTTTTTTTATCCGATAACGTCTTTTCGCTCCAATGGGTGAAAAAGTGCCAACCAATCTGCTCCCAACTGTCATCTCACAGGCTGTGTTTGAAAAATGGCAGTTGGGAGCTGATTGACTGACACCTTATCATTTTTGTATCACTTTTCACTCTGTTTCCTAACACTGCTTAGTACAGTAAATAGACCCCTTGGAGTGAAAAGACGAGATCGGCTAAAAAAAGTAAATAGACCCCTAAATTGAAAACGGCCCTCAGTGTGTACAGTACTGTATGTCTACTGTACTGTATACTACTGTAAGTGCCGGGCAGCTGTGAAATCACTGGGATGGGCAACAGGGATACTGTATAGTATATGACTGTGGGCGGCAAACCCCATCGGCCGGCGCGCCCCTGGTGAGTGAAACCCTGGCCAATAGGAAGATACGCCCCTGCATCTGTGTGTTATTGACTTTTTGAACCTTTTTAATGACAGATGCATGTGTTGGGTCTCAGGCGCACTTAAAGACTGAATTACATACAGTACAAACACCAATTTTATAAATTAATGAAATTTTTATTTAACCTACAGTAACATGCTGTACAGAGGGGGGGGAACTTCTTTAGCTTTCCACCCCCGTAGTCCTCTACTGTCCCCCGCTTCTTTCTTCTGCCGCTGGCACGTCCTGGAGTTCCAAGCTGGACACGGACATGACTACTGTACAGTACCTAGGAGGAAGGAGATGACGTGAGAACAGTCCTTTCTCAATGCCGACCGATACGCCCTACTGGACCGAGGACTACACAAAAAGATTAGGCCTTTAAGTTAAAATCATCACTGGCACTTTTGGCCTCAGATCCAGAGTTTCACCTATACCAGGTGCAGACTCTACCTTGCATCGGAGTGCAAGGTCCACTGTACGCCCTGAAGAAAGGAGGATAGGCAGAGACAAACAGACAGTAAAAGACAGACACACAGGTACGGTACATACAGTATTCACTGGAGATACTCTTTTTCTTCGTTCCGCTGAACCCCACACAGAGGTCCCTGTAGGAGAGAGAATATGCCATGCAAGGCCCTTTCCTGCTCTAATAGTGTGTCACACTAATCTACTGTAACATTAATATCAGCCCTACTGTATCTCACCAGCCTAACAAACTACAATATTAATGTACAGTACAGTTGGCCTCACAGAGGGCCTACCGGTACCTGTTATGGTGGAAGAGGCTTTGAGGGGGGGAACTTCTTTAGCTCTTTTGCTTTCCACCCCTGTAGTCCTCTCCTGTCCTCCGCTTCTCTCTTCACACAGGTCTTCCTCTCTTCAGACCTGTTGGTCTACTGTAGGTTGGGTTTAATGTTCCGTTGGCCTCACATAGGGCCTATCTGTTATGGTGGAAGAGGCTTTTGGGGGGAACTTCTTTAGCTCTTTTGCTTTCCACCCCTTTAGTCCTCTCCTGTCCGCAGCTTCTTTCTTCTGCCGCTGCCACATCCTGTCCAGCGGCGGCGCCGGGTCTTCCTGTCTTCTGACAAGTCCCTTGAAGTCGTGTTTGTTGATTGAAGATCTGTACTTGTATGCGTGACTGTCCTCCATGCATGTTTCCTTGGCATGCGCAGCACCCCATTCAACGTGTCCTTTATCTGGGTAAGTTCTTCTTTTCCAATACTGAATCTTGTCCGGCATCTTGAGAGGAAATCTTCTCTTAAATTGTTGGGGATTGGCACTTTCTTCCGACTTCCATCAAAGTTCACCCGCTTGGTCCAATTGCAATACAGGTCGTAGGGCACATGCTCTTGAAATATTGCTTGCGTATATCGATGCATCTCACAATTGACAGCTCTGTAAATGTAATTGTCCTTGTCAACATTGATTACAGGCAGTGGTATATCCGGTAAGGGTGTTCCAAATACAGTCAGTGGTGCTGGGGTGCTCGACATGACAGGCGTTCCTGGTGAAAGTATAGGCATGCTTGCATTGTTGATCCTCGATTCTTCAACTGACCGTTCAGGCAGGCAATATGATGCCACTGGTGTACTCTCCCACTGAGGCAGGCTGCATGATGGCACTGGTGTCATGTCCAAGTGCTCTGATGCCACTGTATTGTCCATATCTAGCAAGTGGAAGGATGGGTCAGCCTCCAAGTTGAAATCATCATCGTTATCCTCAGGCTCAAATTCATCCAGTGTGACCATTTCATACTGGATTGCCTGGTCATGTCTCTTCCTGGTACTCTGGGCAGCGGCCTCTTGCCATTCTTCTTTACTTTGCCGGATTGCTTCTTTCATTGCTTCTGCAATGGTGTCCTTCAGCCCTTCCTTCAGCTCTTCTTTCAAGTTGTCAATTTTCGCTTCCAGATGACCAACTTTTCCCACGAGGTCTCTCACCATCCTAGCACAGCTACATGTGCATGCAGTATCTTCTTGGAATGACAGTTTTCATTGACAGTTGGCGTATGGCTTGGTGCCACAGATCCCATTGTACCCCCTCCATTTCTAATCCATGGCAGATGGCTGACAGCCACCATAGCGCCAACCGTGTAAAACAGAGAGCTCTCTCACATACAGATCCCACTACTACCGTACTTACTGGACATGAGAAATCACTATAACGCTATTTTGCACTTCAAACGCACAGTCAGATTTGAACACAGAGAGCTCTCTCACAGACAGAAACCACTCTCAGACACAGTCCAAGAGATGTTGCTATAGTGTGTAAGGCTGAGACCGTATCTATGTTGTCGCATGTTTGCGTTTTGCGCTTTAGACGCAGTTTGCAATACAGAGCCCTCTCTCTCATTCTATACAGTACATTCACTACCAGTTTCTGCAGTTATGAAATCACTATTGTGTGGTGCAAAATTCAATGGCACTGTCAGTTTTTAATATACAGTACAGACACATTCATAGCGGCACACTAGTTGTCCTAGCAGATGGGGGATGATGTCCTTGGCAATGGTCACTATTCATAGCATTTTTCAGGACACTAGGGCAGAGCTGACTGCTTACACTAAATGGATAAACAAAGCATCCTTTGTTATGGTAATTAGAGGCTCTTGCTTGATTTGGGGGAAGGGACCTGATGCACTGTGCATGACTCTTGGCCCACTGGGCGTGCACCAGAAATCCCATCGCAACTCTCCTACTGGGCATGCGCCCACCTTAGATGGAAATTCAACAGCATACAGTAATACAGCCAAATGCGCATGCTCAATGATGATCTTCCATACACCATGGCATAGCGCAACATGGCGTATGGCTTGGTGCCACAGATCCCATTGTACCCCCTCCATTTCTAATCCATGGCAGATGGCTGACAGCCACCATAGCGCCAACCATGTAATACAGAGAGCTCTCTCTCATACAGATCCCACTACTACCGTACTTACTGGACATGAGAAATAACTATAACGCTATTTTGCGCTTCAAACGCACAGTCAGCTTTGAACACAGAGAGCTCTCTCACAGACAGAAACCACTCTCAGACACCGTCCAAGAGACGTCGCTATAGTGTGTAAGGCTGAGACCGCATCTACATTGTCGCATGTTTGCGTTTTGCATTTTAGGTGCACAGTTTGAAATACAGAGACCTCTCTTGGCGCTACAGATCCCATTGTAACACCTCCACTGGGCATGCCCATGAAATCCCATTGCAACCCCTCGAAGCAGACAGCCACCACAGCGCAGACATTGACAAAAGTTTTGCACTATTTAAACACACAATCAGTTTGTAATGTCTTACTTTTAAGCAGCCTTTTAAACAACAACACTACAGTATTACAGTACAACACTACTAAAGTAGTTTCACTATAGTGTCTAGAGCAGACAGTGCCAATAAAAAATATATACAGTATACGGTACGGTATATTCTTTTCCAGGGATCGAACCCGGGGCCATAATTCTTCCAAAGTGATCACCTAACCACTAGCCCACACGACAGCTACAGTGAACGGCACAGAGCGACCTCATCCTTATGCACTCCTCCAGCTGCTGTTTTTCATTTAAAAAAAAATTGTCATACTGTAATTCATCCCATCTCAGTGAAAGCTGTGCGTGCATCTCATTAATCTACAGTATCAGTTATACCGTGATAACAACTCGCGCAACTTCTCTACTGTTCAGTTACTGCACCGTATGTACAATACTGTATGTGCAGTGATTTGCATCCTGTTATAAGATCTTACTGTATGGTACAGTACTGTACTGTATGTACATTATGTGACATTAAAAATATTGGTTGTGCGAACATGCAAATGCTGTGAATGTGATATCCATCCAATTTACTGTAAGTTTAACAGTATGGCATTCAGTACAAGGCATTCAGTACAAATTACAACAGTGGAGCACTCGCCACCCAGCGGTTAAGCACTGTATTACATGCAATTACAACAGTGGAGCACTCACCACCCAGCGGTTAAGCACTGTATTACATGCCGTAGCATATCCTTCGTTGAAGAATACCACGGTAT
Organism: Taudactylus pleione; assembly: GCA_031769625.1. Lineage (NCBI taxonomy): Eukaryota > Metazoa > Chordata > Amphibia > Anura > Myobatrachidae > Taudactylus > Taudactylus pleione. Next base: position 12,762,047 of record JAUIMM010000161.1, read on the forward strand.
GCCACAAGTCCATGGCATGACTCAGAGGCCTGCACGCCATGCCACAAGTCCATGGCGCGACTCACGCCACGCCATGACCAACAAAATAGCTGGGCAAATCTGTAACTTAACTGATGCAGGATCCAATCAAAGCAAAACCATGCAAGCCTCCCTAATAACAGACTAGTGTGCAGCTGGGTTCTGCACACAGACAGGCAAGATGCAGTTTAGCTGAAAACAGACTAGACAGGATTTCCAACTGCGTGCAACAGCCGGAACAAGGACAAGACATGATGCAGTGTCCCAGTAGTAACTATGACTGGGAAGTACCACCAAGATGATCTTCTAACTGCAGCTCTTAACACACACTTTGCGGATTCATTTTGTTTAATCTCCTCCTTCAATTTCTCCAGTTGATTTTCTAAAAGCCTAATTAGGGGAAACACCTTACTCAAGCTAGCAGTATCAGCACTCAATTCACATGTGGCTACTTCAAATGGTTTGAGCACCTTGCACAAGACAGAAAGTACACTCCACTATGTTGGGCTAAGGTACATTCCCCCTCCTCTCCCAATGCCATGGCTTGTTGTATAGCTATGGATAGCTTTTTGCTGTTGCTCCATCCACTGAAGCATATAAAGGGTGGAGTTCTACCTTGTTACCACCTCTTGCTTCAGTTGATGGCAAGGCAAATTAAACTGTTATTGCACATGCTGCAACCTCCTGCATGCTGTTGCTGAATGCCGAAAATGCCACAGACAGCATCTCCTGCACTGCCCCTGTCATTTTTTTTAAAAACCCTGCACCACTAAGTTGATCGTGTGAGCAAAACAGGGGATGTGTTGAAATTCACCTAGCTGTAATACTTTCACAATATTTGTGGCATTATCAGAAATCACAAATACAGTACTAAGGAGAGCCCAATTGGGGTAAGCCATGTGTTTATGACATCTAAGAGGTTGTCAGCGGTATGCCTCTTATTGAATCCAGTGATACACAGAGTAGCCTGCCTCTGAATGAGCTGGCATTGTTTGTTAGATACTGCTTCTGCTGCTGCCGAAAGCGATTCACCCACCCAGTGGGCTGTCACAGTCATGTAATCTTTAGTTTACCCACTACCACTTGTCCAAATATCTGTGTTTAAGTGGACAGTGGCTACAATGGCAGTTTGTAGGCCAATACTTATGGGGGTTTTTACGTCCTGGTACAGCAGAGGAATGGCTTTTTTGGGTAAAATGAACCAAGATGGAATTTGGTACCAGGGACACAGGACCTCAATTAACTGTATAAAACCCACTTCATTAATTGCAAATATTGGACGCAGATCTAATACTAGCATAGCCATCATGGCGTCAGTGAGCCGCTGTGCAATTGGGTGAGGGCTGTCATACTTGCTTCTCCTTGCAGAGGATTGTTTAACAGTCAATTGTTTTGTTAAACAACTACTAGTAGTCTTCTTGGTCCACTTCTGGGAAGAAGATCCCCTCCCAGCAGCAGCAGTAGGCCTAGCGCTCAAGGATTCTTCTGAAGAGTCCTGGGAAGTGGAGGAGTCATCTAGCAATAACAAATTGTATGCCAGACTACCTCTGATCATTACTGAAGATATTGAGAATGAAGGTGTTGGCGGTGGAGATTGCAGGTGCTGGGATCTATTAGAGATAAGGGAGCTAGCTGATGCTGGACTACTGGTTGTTAATTGTTTCTGATGTTATGAAATACTTGTCATGAGCTCGCTGCAGATGACATAATAGCGTGGTGGATCCTAGATGATTAACATCCCTACCTCTACTTACTGTGGTTCCACAACAGCTACAGTTGGCTTGACAAATGTCAGGATTTGGGTAAAAACAATTCCACACATAAGAGGTGGATTTGTTGGTCCTATGCCCAGGCATGACAATGGCCTTCTTCTTATCCTAGCCAAGAGCTGAATCCACTGGTGCCTGACTTACACAAACAACATCCTCATCCTCAATATCCTCATTAGTACCAGTGTCAGCTACCTGTACACAAATATCCCCTATTCCTCTTGCAATTCTACATTGGCATCCTCAATTTTTATATCATCAGCAATACTTTTTCTGCTCATCCCCACAAATACAGAGAGTCAGGCTCACACATAGCACTCATGGACACAAATAGACTCTCCTCAGGGATTTCTGACATTTGTGTTCCTGAAGGCAAAGTTTGATCTACTGCCTTAGTGATTTTCAGTTTTTTTACACTTCTTCTAAAGTCTGAGTGAAAAGGTCTTTCATTATCATGAGAGGCAATAGATGCCTCACTGACAGTTGGAGAACCACCACTCAGAAATAAAGGCCAAGGCCTGAGCCTTTCCTTCCACTGAGTGTGGTGAATGGTATGTTGCCAATTTTCTATTTTTCTGCACTTACCTTTTAAGTGTTTTTGTCTTTACCCCTGTAAAGTTTAGATGTTTTTATTTCAGATACCCTGATTTTAAAAAGCCTCTACGCCCATGAGCATCACCTTTAGATGATAGTGAAGGACTAATATCGTCATAATGACTGGTTGCAGGAGCTGCAGTGCTAGCATTTGCTTGCTGCTTCTGCTCTTCTCTCGGTTGGTTGTCATGATCCATATTAATGAAAATACTTGTATAAAAACTACTTACTAGTATTATGTATTTACTAATCACCACTCACTGCGGAGTCACAGTACTGGTGTGTTATGGACACACAGAGGGCTACGGCCCAAGGAGTTACAGTGTTTGTATATACAGAGAGCTATGGCCCCCAAGGAGTAATGGTGCTTGTATACACAGAGGGCTATGGCCCAAGGAGTCATGGTGCTTGTATACACAGAGGGCTAAGTCCCAAGGAGTCATGGTGCTTGTATACACAGAGGGCTACAGCCCTAGGAGTCATGGTGTTTGTATAGACAGAGAGCTAAGGCCCAAGGAGTCACAGTGCTTGTATACACAAAGTGCTATGGTCCAAAGAATCACAGTGCTTGTATTCATAGAGGGCTAATGGTCACAGTGTTTGTATACAGTATACACAAGGGGCTACAGGCCAAGGAGTCATGGAGCTTGTATACACAGAGGGCTACCACCCAAGGAGTCACAGTACTTGTATACACAGAGGGCTAAGGCCCAAGGAGTCACAGCACTTGTATACAGAGGACTACTGCCCAAGGAGTCATTGTGCTTAGCAGAGGGCTAAGTCCTAAGGAGTCACAGTGCTTGTGTATACAGAGAACTAAGACCCAATAAATCACAGTGCTTGTATACACAGGGGGCGGCCATGGCCCAAGGAGTCACGGTGCTTGTATACAGTATACACAAAGGGCTAAGGCCCAAGGAATCACGGAGCTTGTATACACAGAGGGCTAAGGCCCAAGGAGTCACAGTGCTTGTATACAGTATACACAGAGGGCTACAGCCCAAGGAGTCACAGTGCTTGTATACAGTACACAGAGGGATACAGCACAAAAAAATAGTTTGCTTAACTTTTATTTATTTTTTTTACTTTTTAAAAAATATATTATTTTACTATTATTTTATACTGGAGCAGATGGACATGAGCATACATCAGCATGCCTTGTACACACAGCCACTTGTGAGTCTGAACACAACCACTTTAATCAGCAGAGTATAGGTCAGCATACAGTACATCAGCGCGCCGTGCAGTGTGTCCCCCTATACACAGTCACTTAACAGCACAGTCACTTGTAAGTCTGGAGTCTGGCCACAGGCTACAGCCACTTCAATCAGCAGAGTAGAGCAGCATACATCAGCATGCAGTGTGCCCCCCTATACACAGTCACTTACTAGCACAGCAACTTGTGAGTCTGGAGTAGACACAGGCTACTACAGCCACTTTAATCAGCAGAGTAGCGCAGCATTCATCAGCGTGCAGTGTGTCTCCTACAGTCACTTTACCAGCACAGCCACTCTGGACACAGCCACTTTAACATATGCAGAGAGACATTGCAGAGCAGTGCGCAGAGTGCGAGTGAACAGTGAAATGGCGCCGAGTCCCGCACGCAGCACCTTATATATAAACAAACGAGATTCCGATGTCATGATGATGACGTTCGGCCTCGAAGTGGGATCCAAGTCAGGCGGGAACACCCGAGCTGCAGCTCAGGTGGACTAGGATCCCCGGTGTTCACAGTGGTTTGGATTCCACAGAAGAGCAATGAAAGCATCATGCCCACCCCTAGAGAGAGGACAATAAGCAGACCATGGAGACTGTCAGGAAAACCCAGGAGACAACAGGATCTGCCTGTTAAATATTAGCTGAAGTTATGGTGTTTGACAAATACGTTTTTTGTGGACCCAACTTTTTTACAGTATACATTCATTTTTCAAATGTTATCTGACCCATGAGCAGACATTTTTGCCATACAGTCACAGCTAATGTTCCAAAGCATATATCAGTGGTTTAACACTGAAATTTAATATGCTGCAATCCTAGATTAAATAATGTCAGCTCAATATAAAATTAAATTCTTGTAAGGATACTGTTGGATGCATCTGTAAAACGTATTGTTCATAATGTAAACTTAGGATAATGTTGGCTGCATCTATAAGGTAGTAACTTCAATACAAAACCTGGTTACTATTTTCGATGAAAGGAGAAAAATTGTCCAAAAATAACAGTGTAAGAAATGATGTGTGTGCAGGTGTTGATACTGCAGAGTTATATATGCAAACCCCAGTGAATGACTGAAACTAGGCCAGTTACTTAATCAGTGGTGTTGAAAGATAACAGGTACAGCCGTACTCACTGTTATACACACCAGCAGATGGAGTGTAGCTTGAGTGAAGCAGGGGTCTATGCAGCTCAGCAGCCCCTGAGTGTATGCTGCTAATGAATAGAGGTGCAGGGATGCTGAAACAGCTTTATGCAGGTATATACTAGGAGTGTGCACCGGCCACTTTTCGTGTTTTGTGTTTTGGTTTTGGATCTGGATCTTTCTTCATGTTTTGGATCTGGATTGGTTTTGCCAAAACCACCCTTCGAAGTTTTGGGTTTTGGGTTTTGTGTTTTGGATCTGTATTTTTTTGGAAAAAAGCATAAAAACAGCTAAAATCACAGAATTTGTGGGTTTTTTCTGTTCCTATGCTATTGTTAACCTCAATAACATTAATTTCCACTCATTTACAGTCTATATTGAACACCTCTCACCTCACAATATTGTTTTTAAGCCAAATGGTTGCAACGAGGTAGCTGGACGACTATGCTAAGCGACACAAGTGGGCGGCACAAACACGTGGCCCATCTAGGAGTGACACTGCAGTGGCAGACAGGATGGCAGTTTGAAAAACTAGGCCTCAAACAGTACATAATGCAAAGAAAAAAAAGCTGGAAGATGGAATTGTCCTTGGGCTCTCCCACCCACCCTTATGTTGTATAAAGAGGACATGCATACTTTAACAAACCAATCATTTCAGTGCCAGGGTCTGCCACATGACTGTGGCTGAAATGATCGGTTCGTTTGGGCCCCCACAAAACAAGCTGGCAATTAATCTGTCCCTGCACAAACTGGCTCTATGGAGGCAGGATGTCATCCTCATCCTCATCCTCCTCATCCACCGACTCCTCACCCTCTTCAGTGTTGTGTACATCCTCATCCTCACAGAGTATTAATTTGTCCCCGCTGGAATCCACCACCACAGGTCCTTCTATACTTTCTGGAGGCTAGTCTCCCTGGAAGAATTGATAATTCATTTTCATGAACGTCATCTTCTCCACATTTTGTAGAAGCAACCTCCTATGCCTTTCGCTGATAAGGTTCCTGGCTGCACTGAACACTCTTTCGGAGTACACACTGGAGGGGGGGCAACTCAGGTAAAATAGAGCCAGTTTGTACAGGGGCCTCCAAATTGCCTCTTTTTCCTCCCAGTACAGCTACAGACTGTCTGACATGCCTACTTGGATGCTGTCACCGATATAATCCTCCACCATTCTGTCAATGGTGGCAGTGTCATATGCAGTGACAGTAGACATGTCAGAAATTGTTGCCAGGTCCTTCAGTCTGGACCAGATGTCCAAACTTGGTCCTGTCTGCCCGGCATCACTGTCAGCGGGTTGCTTAGGATACCTAATTTGTTTCCTGGCAGCCCCAGTTGCGGGAGAAAATGAAGAAGGAGCTGTTGACATGTCACGTTCCACTTCAGCTGACAGTGTTTTCACCAGCAGGGCTTTGCACCTCTGCAGGCTTGTGTCAGCCGGAAAGAGAGACACCACATAGGCTTTAAACCTAGGATCGAGCACGGTGGCCAAAATGTATGGTCTGATTTCAACAGATTGACCACCCTCGAAAGCCTGGCAAAGCGAATGAAGGGTTTCATCCACAAGTCCCACATACTGAGCGGAATCACTCCGTCTTAGCTCCTCCTTCACTTTCTCCAGCTGCTTCTGCAAAAGCCTGATGAGGGGAATGACCTGACTCAAGCTGGCAGTGTCTAAACTGACTTCACGTGTGGCAAGTTCGAAGGGCTGGAAAACCTTGCACAACACGGATATCATTCTCCACTGCACTTGAGTCAGGTGCATACCTCCTCCTTTGCCTATGTCATAGGTGGATGTATAGGCTTTTTGCTGCTCCTCCATGCTCTGAAGCATATAGAGGGATGAGTTCCACTGCGTCACAACCTCTTGTTTCAGGTGATGGTAGGGCAGGCTCAAGATGGTTTGCTGGCACTCCAGTCTTCGGCACGCAGTCGCTGAATGGCGAAAGTGGACAGAATTTTTTAGGGCCACCCAAAGCATTTCCTGCACACCGCTGTCGTTTTTCAGAAAATTCGGCACCACCAAATTTATTGTGTGAGCAAAACATGGGACGTGCTGGAATTTGCCCAGATGTAATGCCCACACAGTATTGGTGGCATTGTCAGATATCACAAATCCCCAGGAGAGTCTAAGTGGGATAAGCCATTGGGCGATGATTTCCCTCAGTTTCTCTAAGAGGTTGTCGGTGGTGTGCCTCTTACTGAAACCGGTGATACACAGCATAGCCTGCCTTGGAATGAGCTGGTGTTTCTGAGATGCTGCTTCTGGTGACGCTGCTGTTGTTACTACATAAGGCCATACATCTACCCAGGGGGCTGTCACAGTTATAGAGTCCTTAGTCTGCCCTGTTCACTTGTCCACATGTCCGTGGTTAAGTGGACATTGGGTACAACCGCATTTTTTAGGACACTGAGAACACTTTTTCTGACGTCTCTGTACATTCTCAGTATCGCCTATCTAGTGAAGTGGAATCTAGATGGGATTTGGTACTGGGGACACACTACCTCCATCAATTGTCTAAATCCCACTGCACTAATGACAGATACCAGACGCACGTCTAACACCAACATAGCTGTCAAGGCCTCAGTTATCCGTTTTGCTTCAGGATGACTGCTGTTGTACTTCATCCTCCTCGCTAAGGACTGTTGGAGGGTCAATTGCTTAGTAAAAGAAGTAGTTGTGTTCCTACTTCCTCTCCGGGATGATGAATGACTCCCAGCAGCAACAGCAGCAGTGGCAACAGTTGGCGTGGCAATGCAGGATCCTCCCGAGGAATCCCTAATAGGAGAGTCAGTCATGCCAGTGACATGGCCTGCAGGACTACTTCCAATCCTGACTGAGGAGGAAATTGATGAGGAGGGAGTTGACGGTGTGGTTTGCAGTCACTTGGATACAACAGGAAAAAGGGATTTAGTTGTCCCTGGACTGCTTATGGTCTTAGCCACAGTTTCTGAACTTGACAGTAACTTTTTATGAACGCGCTGCAGGTGACGTATAAGGGAAGATGTTCCTAGTTGGTTAACGTCCCTACCCCTACTTATTCCACCTTTACATATGGTACATATGGCAAGACAGTTGTCTGGATTTGGATAGAAATATTTCCAGACCAAAGAAGTGGAATGTTTGGTCTTCTGCCCAGGTATGACCATGATGGGCTTTTTCATCCCACAGGCAACAATTGTCTCCCCCGGTGCCTGATTTAAACAAACCACCTCACCATTAGAATCCTCCTCATCAACTTCCTCCTCAGCGCCAGTTACACCAATATCCTCATCCTGTTGTACTTCAATAGTGACATCTTCAACTTGAATATCAGCAAGTGGCCTGGGGCCTGAATCAGAGCCGGACGCTCTGAAAGACCGCTTGCTCTGACTCAGGACATTTTTTTTTTAGGAGCGGCCTACTGGCTGCTCGCATTTCTGTGGGTAACCACCCACAGTTATTGCGAGTGGCCAGGATGATGGTCGCAATGGTCAAGACCATCGTGACCATCGGGCTTGCAACGAGACCCTTGTGGTAGGGTCTCGTGGCCACAAGCCCCAGAAAGCTTCCAGCTCTAATAGAGCTGGAAGCTCTCCCACTGATATCACTGGTGATGTCAGTGGGGCCACCCACAAATGGCAGGCGTTCGCTTGGGAGCGCCTCCATTTGTGAAGCCACCCCACCACCACACCTACAAAATAGGGCGACAGCCACCCCTTTTGTAGTGAGCCACGGAGCGAGTGATTTTTGCACTCGCTCCGGGACTCGCGCACGTGCAGTGCGAATGCCACTCGTGCGCACTGGGCCACCATCGACCTGCTTGTGAGCGCTATGCGCTTGCAAGCGGGTCTGAATCAGACCCAGAGGGTGCTCCTTCCAGCACTTGTAGAGGTGGCATGCAAATGGTGGAAGGAGCCACCTCTTCTCGTCCAGTGTTGGGAAGGTCAGGCATCGCAACCGTCGCCACACTTGGACTCTCCATGGGGATTTGTGATATCTTCTTAGAATTAGAAAGCACAGTTCTTTGTTGTGCTTTTGCCAGCTTAACTCGTTTGATTTTTGTCGCGGGAGAAGGGCTTCCATCATCATGTGAAGCTGAACCACTAGTCATGAACATAGGGGAGGACCTTAGCCGTTCCTTGCCACTCAGTGTCGTAAATGGTATATTGGCAAGTTTACGTTTCTCCTCAGATGATTTAAATTTATTTTTTAAGGTAATTTTCCTGAACTTTGCCATTTGGGATTTTATATGCCCTCTACTATGACATTGGGCATCGGCCTTGGCAAACAATGTTGATGGCATTTCATCATCTATGTCATGACTAGTGGCAGCAGCTTCAGCACTAGGAGGAAGTGGTTCTTCATCTTTCCCTATTTTATTTTTATCGGACAAATTTTTGTCCTCCATTTATGTGATATTGTTGCACGTGTGAATAAGGCGCATACAAACATAGAAAAAGATTTTTTTACTTTTTTTTCAGGCACTTTGGGGGTTACACCACCCTTCAACAGATGAGCCAGCCGGCCATTTACTTATGACACAGGCGTACGCTTGGCTCTGCTACTTTGTTGATGCACGTGCGGCTACAGTGCACACAATTCAGAAACACAGAAAAAGATTGTTTTTATATTTTTTTTGGAGCGCGCTTTGGGGGTTACACCACCCTTCAACAGACAAGCCAGCCGGCCCTTTATTTATGACACAGGTGCACGTGTGGCGCTGCTACTTTGTTGATGCACGTGCGGCTACAGCACACACAAGTCACAAACACAGAAAAAAAACACATTTTCAGGCACTTTGGGGGTTACACCACCCTTCAACAGACTAGCCAGCCGACCCTTTACTTATGATACAGGCACACGCTTGGTGCTATTTTATTGATGCACGTGCTGCTACAGCGCACACAGGTCACAAACAGAAAAATATTTTTTTATGTATTTTTCAGCCACTTTGGGGTTACACCACCCTTCAACAGATGAGCCAGCCGGCCCTTTACTTATGACACAGGCGCACGCTTGGCACTACTTTGTTGATGCACGTGCATCTACAGTGCACACAAGTCACAAACACAGAAAAATATATAATTTTTTTTGGAGCGCGCTTTGGGGGTTACACCACCCTTCAACAGATGAGACAGCCGCCATTGACTTATGACACAGACACACGCTTGGCGATGCTACTTTGTTGATGCACATGTGGCTACAGCGCACACAAGTCACAAAAAGAAAAATTTAATTTTTTTTTGCAGGCACTTTGGGGGTTACACAATCCTTCAACAGACGAGCCCTTTACTTATGACACAGGCGCACGCTTGGAGCTATTTTGTTGATGCACGTGCGACAAACAGAAAAATATTTTTTTATTTATTTTTCAGGCACTTTGGGGTTACACCACCCTTCAACAGATGAGCCAGCCGGCCCTTTACTTATGATACAGGCACAGGCTTGGCGCTACTTTGTTGATGCACGTGCGGCTACAGCGCACACAAGTCACAAACACAGAAAAATATTTATTTATTTTTTCAGGCACTTTGTGGGTTACACCACCCTTCAACAGACGAGCCAGCCGGCCCTTTACTTATGACACAGGTGTCCGCTTGGCGCAAATTTGTTGATGCACGTGCGGCTACAGCGCACACAAGCAGAAAAATATATATTTTTTGCACTTGGGGGGAGCACCCCTGATGGACCTCACAGGTAACACTCGCCTAGCACCATGCTGAAATACCCTGGCCGTGACAGTACCCCCCCTTTTAGGGTGGCCTCAGGACACTCACCAGGCTTCTCCGGATGGGCAGAATGGAATCTCCCGATGAGCGTGGGAGTGTGGACATCACGAGCACCCCTGATGGACAGAGCACGACCTTGACAACACTACAGCAACCCTTTAGGACTACAGCCTTTATGGGACACTGCACAACACAGCCCAGCCAGCCCCTATGGACTTTGGAGTGGACACAGCCCCTATGGATGACAAATGGTGCCGACATGGGGACCTTTTATTGAATCCAAAACCCGTGAGAATCCGACAGCGGGATGATGACGTTTTGCCTCGATTTCAGTCAGGTGGGAAAACTCGAAACTGACTCGGATCCGGCTCAGATCAGGGGGGCTCGGGGGGTTTTGGACTTCAGAAATCCGAGCCCGCTCATCCCTAGTATATACTAGGTTCTCTCTTGAGCTAAGTGTGTCTTGCACCATTTCTGTCTCACACAGAGCTAAGATGGCTGCAGTCATGTGCAGGAACACATCAGGTTGGAGCACAAACCATCCCTGCAGACTCTAGGTCCTAGTGCCCAGTATGTATGCACGGTATGCAGTTGGGATGCCGACGGCCTAAATGCCAACCGTCTGAATCCCGACAGTCTAATCCTGGTAAGGGTCTAATGAGAGGTGTTGAATTCTCGACGCCTGTCATTTCACCTATGCCGGGAGCCCACCGCCGGGCGTCCCGATCGAAGGTAAGCCAGGCACTGGGTGCGGACAGCCGCGGGGGGGGTTGGGTTAGGGGCTCCCGGGGGGACTTAGGGTTAGGCACTCCCCCCAGGAGAATTAGGTTTAGGCTGCTGGAAAGGGGGGGTTAGGTTTAGGCACTTGGGGGGGAGGTTAGGGTTAGGCACCCCTAAGGGAGGGTTAGATTTAGGGGGGGGTTAGGTTAGTTAGTACTAACCTTAGCTGCTGTCGGGATCTTCACTGGTGCAGGTCTTCTGGCATCGGGATTTGAAATCATACCTAACCCATATGCACAGTGCTTTCTAACAAACAGCAGTTGTTCTATACCAAGTCACATTTCCTTAACAATATGGGTCAACTAATGGAACGTTATTTTACCAGCATACTGTACATTTTAACATTATTTCTGTCATGAATTTTTATGAAGGATCCTGTTAATAATTGTATTTAGAAAATAAATAAATACAAAAATTGGCCTTCAAAAATAGATTTTGTAACCATCTTGTGATGTTCTGGGTTGTTTGTGGACCCGGGGTGGTAGCAGGAGCGATCACAGAAGCAGATTTGAAAATAAAACTAGGATTTTTAATAAGTGCTTGAGTAGACATATAATGGCAGTAAATAAAAGTCCAGGAATATATAAATGTGCACAAGAGTTCTGTGGTGGGAGTAAAAGGGTTAATGTTCAAGTAGAAACAATTAGAGCCTTACCAGCGCAGACTGACAACAGGCCCACACAACAACGCGCACAGCCAAAGCCCCCACCAGACACCAGCTCCGCAACCAGACAGCCCGCGCCACAATGACCTCACAGGTAACACTCGCCTAGCACCATGCTGAAATACCCTGGCCGTGACAGTACCCCCCCCTTTTAGGGTGGCCTCAGGACACTCACCAGGCTTCTCCGGATGGGCAGAATGGAATCTCCCGATGAGCGTGGGAGTGTGGACATCACGAGCATCGGTCCAGCAACGTTCCTCTGGACCGTAACCTTTCCAGTCCAGCAAATACTGTAGATGACCTCTGCGTAGACGAGAGTCCAAGATCTGGGTGACCTCAAACTCAACTCCTCTCTCCGTCTGGACTCGAGGAGAAGCAGGTAGAGCACTATGGAATTTATTCAGGACCAGGGGCTTCAATAAGGAAATATGGAAGGAATTAGGGATTTTTAGGTATAGGGGTAACTGTATGGAGAAGGGACCGATGATGCGTGGTGCAAATTTCATAGAAGGAACCCTCAGACAAAGATTCCGGGTGGATAACCAGACCTGGCTTCCAACTTGCATGCGTGGAACTATTCTACACTTCTTATCGGCCTGGGTCTTATAGCGAGAGGATGCCTTCAACAAATCAGACCGTACTTGAGTCCAGATGGCAGCAAAATTCCGCACCGTGTCCTCCACGGCCGGAACATCGAAAACAGGCAGGCTTCGGAATTCGGGAACACGAGGATGAAGGCCATATACAACCTGAAATGGCATTTGGTTAGTTGACGAGTGGTAGGAAGCATTATGTGCAAACTCAGCCCACGGCAGCAAGGCAGCCCAATTGTCCTGGGAAGATGACATAAAAATTCTTAATAAAGTCTCTAGATCTTGATTAACTCTCTCGGTGGAGCCGTTGCTTTGTGGATGGTAGGACGTGGAAAAGTTTAACTTCACTTGAAGAACAGAACACAAAGCCCTCCAGAATTTTGCAGTAAACTGCACACCACGGTCAGAGACAATTTCAGCAGGAAGGCCATGTAGACGAAATATGTGTTGGACAAACAACTGTGCCAGGTCAGGGGCAGAAGGTAACTTCTTCAATGGTATATAGTGGACCATCTTAGAAAATCGGTCTATTACAACCCAGATAGTGTTGAAACCTTGAGAGACTGGCAGGTCTGTGACTAAATCCATGGAGAGATGCATCCATGGACATGATGGAGTAGGTAATGGAAGCAATTCCCCAGCTGGAGCTTGTCGTGATGATTTATGCTGGGCACAGGAGGAGCAGGAAGAGATAAAATCCATTATATCTGCCTTCAGAGAAGGCCACCAATAGTGTCTTTTCAGGAACTCCAAGGTCTTCCGAGTGCCTGAGTGCCCTGCGAAGTGAGAGGAATGTGCCCAAGTGAGAAGCTGCTTCCTTAATTCCGGGGCCACAAATGATTTTCCCGTAGGAGGCTGAAGTTGTAATGCGGTGAAAACTCTTGATTCCAAGACAGGGGTATTGCTTTGATTTTCAGATTGATCATCACAGAGGAGAGATCTCGATAGGGCATCAGCCTTCTGATTAAGTGCTCCAGACCGGAAGGTCAGGGTGAACTGAAACCTGGCAAAGAATATTGCCCAGCGGGCCAAACGAGGACTCACACATTGGAGGTTTTTGAGAAATAGGAGATTTCTATGGTCCATAAATACAGTAAATGGAAACTTGGCGCCTTCTAGCAAATATCTCCACTCCTTCAATGCCAACTTTACAGCTAGTAGTTCTTGCTCACCTATGGCGTAGTTCCTTTTGGCAGGTGAGAATTTTTTAGAAAAGAACCCACAAGGATGGACTCGGTTGTCCTCATAACGTTGAGACAAGACTGCTCCCACAGCTTCAGATGATGCGTCTACTTACAACAAAAAAGGCCTGTCCAGATCTGGTTGTCGAAGAACTGGTGTTGAGATAAAGGCCTGTTTTAGAAGATGAAAGGCAGACTCTGCCTCAGGTGACCATCGGGCAGGATTAGCACCTTTGCGGGTCAAGGCTGTAATGGGAGCCAGCAGTGTAGAAAATCCCTTAATGAAGCGTCTATAATAATTGGCGAAGCCCAACAATCTCTAGATGGCCTTCAGTGTCTGAGGTCGGGTCCAATCCAGAATTGCTTGTACCTTCTTGGGGTTCATTTCTAAATTGGAGCCAGATATTACATAGCCGAGAAAAGGTACACTGGGCACTCCAAAGACGCACTTCTCCAGTTTGCAGTAAAGATGGTTTTCTCTCAAATGGGTCAGAACTTCTTTAACATGTTCTTGATGTTTAGCCACAGAGGGTGAAAAAATCAGTATGTCATCCAGATAGACAACAACTGAAACATATAATAGATCCCGTAAAATCTCATTAACGAAACTTTGAAAGACAGCAGGGGCGTTACACAATCCAAAAGGCATTACTAAATACTCGAAATGTCCATCTCTGGTATTAAAAGCGGTCTTCCATTCATCGCTAGCTCAGATACGAATGAGGTTGTAAGCCCCTCTTAAATCTAATTTAGAAAAAATTACAGAGCCCTTGACCCTATCAAACAACTCAGTAATCAGGGGAAGAGGGTATCGATTCTTTACAGTAATGTCATTAAGGCCTCAATAATCGATACATGGTCTTAGACCACCGTCCTTCTTGCCAACGAAGAAAAACCCAGCTCCGGCAGGTGAAGTAGAGGGGTGAATGAACCCCTTTGCCAGGTTGTCTCGGATGTACTCGGTCATGGCTTGAGTCTCAGGCAAGGACAGCGGATAGGTACGACCACGAGGTGGTATCTTATCAGGTATCAATTCAATTGGACAGTCCCATTCCCTATGAGGGGGTAAGATATTTGCTTGTTGTTCAGAGAAAACTTCGGCGAACATCTGATATTCCTTGGGAATGGCAGAAGAAACTAATGGAACTGTCTTTCTCACAGGTCGAATTTTTGGAAGACAGGATTTCTGACAGTCCATACCCCATGACAGAATCTTCATAGAACTCCAATCAATCCTGGGATTATGTTGACGTAACCAGGGTAGACCAAGAACAATTTCTTGAGAGGCCTCTGATATCACCAGGAATTTTAAGGACTCAGAATGAAGTGCCCCAATTCGGACCAATACTGGTTGAACTCTTTGGTGACTATCCCGTTAGTTAGAGGGTGTCCGTCTATAGAGGTCAGAGAGATGGCATGGTTGAGAGACAAACAAGGAATCTGAAATGTATCTATGAAACTAGACGTTATGAAATTTCTGGCTGCTCCCGAGTCGAGTAGAGCAGTAGCAAAGACAGGTTTGGGTTTAAGATCCAAGGCTAGGGTAATCGTGAAATCTTTAATTTTTGGAGATGGGTTCATAACTCCTAACTTGATGTCTCCAGGCTCAGTTAGGATTTGGCATTTCCCGGTTTATGGGGCAGGAGATCAGCAGGTGACCGGACTCTCCGCAGTACAGACAGAGGTTCTTTTGCATTCTTCTCTGACGTTCTTCCTTGGAGAGGTGAGTATGATTCACCTGCATAGTCTCCTCTTCAGTAGGAGAAGGAATGGGATGGGTAGAAATGGAGGGGGTAAATGACCTTTGCCGGTCAGTTCTGTTTTTTTCAGCCTGACGTTCTCTGAAGCGTAGGTCAACTTTGATACACAATGAAATCATGTCGTTCAGATTAGTAGGAAGCTCTTGAGTGACTAGATCATCCTTCAGTCGGTCTGACAACCCATGCCAGAAGGTCGAGGTGAGGGCTTCCTCATTCCATTTGAGCTCTGATGCTAAAATTTGAAATTGCACGGCATATTGACTGACAGGACGGACCCCTTGTCTCAGTGTCATGATGTTTGATGATGCTGATACAGTACGCCCAGGTTCATCGAAAATCCTCCTGAAGGATGACACAAAGCCTGCATAATTATCCAGCAGCGGATCTGAGCGCTCCCAGAGTGGGGAAGCCCATTCCAAGGCCTGGCCGGATAACAGAGAGACTATATAAGCCACTTTAGTTCTTGCAGTTAGAAAGTTGTCAGGCTGCAGGGTAAAATGTATGTCACACTCTTTTAACAATCCTCGGCAGAGTTTAGGATTGCCGTCAAATTTATTTGGTAAAGGAAGATGTAAGCGGGGAGATGATATGCCTCCTGTATTCCTAGACGCTGATGCGGATGTAGATGCTGGTACTTCAGGGGTAGAAAAGGAAGTTTGCAAACTATCCTGTCGCTTGGTCATCTCTTGCAGAAATTGAGCCATCTGATGCTGCATGTTTTCCAGATTTTCTAAATGACCAGAAATGCACCAGAACAAATCCACTCCTGACTCCTGATCCGTGGCCGGCTCCATGTGGCCTGTGCAAACTGTGATGTTCTGGGTTGTTTGTGGACTCGGGGTGGTAGCAGGAGCGATCACAGAAGCAGATTTGAAAATAAAACTAGGATTTTTAATAAGTGCTTGAGTAGACATATAATGGCAGTAAATAAAAGTCCAGGAATATATAAATGTGCACAAGAGTTCTGTGGTGGGAGTAAAAGGGTTAATGTCCAAGTAGAAACAATTAGAGCTGTCCAGGTGTGCAGGTAGTGAAACTGAAAATAATCGAACCAGGTATGCAGGTAGTGAACTGAAAATCAACAAGCCAGGTATACAGGTAGTGAACTGAAGCGCAGGATGTCAGCAGGCTCAGGCACTCAGGTATGGGCAAGGGTGATGGAGGAAGCGGGGTAGTCCAGTGGGAGCTAGGAGCTGTCAGGCAGACTGGCAGACAGCGAATTCACAGGAACCGGAAAGGACAGAGAACTCCCTCTCAGCTAGGCTGAGATACACAATGCACTGGCAAAGAAGGAAGGCACTGACCCTTCCTAAATACCCCATGCCGTGCTGTTACTGGCCGGAGGGAACATGTGACTCACCAGGATTGGCCAGCCACATCACATGGCCAGAAGGCAAGATGGCGGCGCCCATGCCAAACGGAATGGAGACGCCGCCAGACCTTACCAGCGCAGAGTGACAACAGGCCCGCACAACAAAGCGCGCAGCCAAAGCCCCCCCGCCAGACACCAGCTCCGCCGCCAGACACACCGCGCCACAATGACCTCACAGGTAACACTCACCTAGCGCCATGCTGAAATACCCTGGCTGTGACACATCTATACTAATGTAATGGCTGTTTTACTGCAGGGAGAAATCACAATGTGATGAGGAGGTCATGGTTTTCTGTTCATAAAATATAAAGGCCAAAAATTTACCAGCACTTACTTGTTTCACTCATAAACACCAAATGAAGTGCTGGTGGTACTGTACAAAACTACATTATCTTTTTTTTTTCATCCCAAGGTGTTAAAAGTGTCTTATCGGCCCCTTTGATAAAAAGGGTAAAGTTGTTCTGTTAACAATCAGTGAAACTTTGAAGCATTAACATAAAATCCCTAGGTAATAAAATACTAATTCCTTCACATCTCCTACAACGGATGTTCACTAATTAAATAATATTGCTATGGGATTTACTCAAGTCTCAAAGTCAACAGTGCTCTTCGATCCACTTTATTGTGTTTCTTATCATTAGCATTAATCTAAATGATGTGGACTGAATTGTTTCAGCAAAGCAATAATTTAAATCATGCATAATTTTAGTTTCTCCAAGCAATGTTTAGTGAAGTTTTAAAAGTCTCAAACTAGTATTAAAAAATGCATACAGTGCAATGAATACCATTAGATGTCTTTAATGATAAAATATTTAACACTTACTCCAATGGAAACTTTCCATAATAACCATCTCTTATCTCTTTAATGACCGAAGATCCTCAGAAATTTACAATGTAGACAGAAAACTCCATTAGCCCCAATAAAGAACTTTAAAAAGTTATTTATCAAACTGTAGGTTTAGTGCATTGCTGTTTTGCAAAACATATCCATAAACAGTACCAATGCAATTTTCAAATTAAGTTGTTACATTAGGTTAGCTTCAAAAGTGATAATATTTGGCTATGGCTTGGCTACTGTGAGCTGGTATAGATTCTTGTGGACATTTATACACTATTTTCCTCTCCATTGCTTAATGAATTCCTAAAAGCTATAACTACTGTAAAATTATTTTTGCAGAGTGTAAATTGAGCTCTAAAAATAATTTTCTTGTATGTTATTTTACAAGCACACTAGGGGGTAAATTTACTAAGAATCGAGTCTGAGAGAGTTTTTTTTTTTTTAACTCGTTTAGCTTCACCTAAACTCGGGTGATTTGAAGCTCCTGAGACTCTCAAATTTACAAAGAAGGGAGTTTAGCTGAGAGTGAGATGGCCAATGGTGAAGCAGAATGAGTTTTCTCTGATGAGTAGCAGGGTTTGCAGTAAATTTCTCCCCCGAGTAGCAGGTTTTGCAGGAGACGACTCACTCGAGATTGCAGTGTCTTCTCTCTGCAAAACTCTCCCGAGCAAGCAGCCTGCACATATTAGTGAGATATGTGTAAGCTGTTTGTGTTGTACCTGTTAAAAAAACGGGTTAAAAGTGTTTTTAAAAAAATGACAAAGCCCCCCCCAAAAAAAGCTTAACCAGCCCCAGGCTTTCCAGCCTGTTCTGGTTTCTAAGATTATGGGGAACAAAATGTGTAGGGTTCCCCCGTAATTTAGAAACCAACACTAGGCTGCAGGGACAGTCCTGATTTTAAATATAAGGGGGAAAAAATTGCGTAGGGTCCCCCCTATATTTAAAACCAGCACCAGACCCAAAACGGCTGGGCTGTAATGCCACAGCCCGGAGAACCTTTCACCGGGGCTACGGGTAAAAAGCATTAGCAGCCGAAGCCCGTCAGGCCAAGCCGGGGATCTCAGGGGAGGTGGCAACCCCCCAAAAAAGGGGTCCCCCCTCTCCTTTAACCCCAGGCTTGGTTCTGTAGCCTGGGGCTCTTCCCCACACTCCTGGAGCATTGGGTACGGGGGTAATAAAGTGGGGAAATATAATTAAACTATTGTATTTTACAGTGGAACTACTGGTGCCAGCATGCTGCCCTTTGGCACTTGTGGAACTATAATTGCCAGTAGACGGGTGGCACCTGTACCCCCACTGTAAAATAAATAGTTAAAGAAAGACAAAACACACACAGTGCAAAGCATAACTTTATTACACACACCTACCCATTCACACATACTTACCTATACCAGATATTTCTGTCCCCTTCTCCAGTAGAATCTATGTTGACTGGCCCTGTAAAAAAGATTTCATACTTACCTATATTATGGCGCTGGTCTCCGCAGTAATCCATGGCATTTTGAAAACAAAAGAAAGATCTTACCGAACCATGCACCGGGTATCAGTATGTGTGTTGCCACACATACTGATACCTCCCGAATGCCAGCTGACGGGACTGCACAAACTTTGCTAGTCCCGCCAGCCAATCAGCGGCCACGCTGACAGTAGAGCGGCCACTGATTGCCTCCGGCTACTGACAGTTCCCACGTAGGAACTGATATTTAAATTTATTTTCTATATTTACAGGCAGAAACATACATGGATCACAGCGATCTGTGTATGTTTCTGCCAAACTCTCAGATCACAGGCAGGTGTATTTTCTTCACGAGTTTTTACAGGGGAGTTTGCCCATCTCATGAGAGTTTCGAATCTCTCTGCTTGATAAATTCCAGAATCCTATCTTCACCAGTGAAAAGGTTCTCAAATTTTGCCGATGGTGAATTGATGAGAGCTTGCTAACTGTCCAGTATTTTCTCGCAGCAAAGGAGATCTCTCTCCCGAGTTTGTCAATCAACCAAGAGAAGAGCAGAAGCAGCAAGCAAATGCTAGCACTGCAGATGCTGCAACCAGTCATAATGATGATACTAGTTCTTCACTACAATCTAAAGCTAATCCTCATGGGCGTAGAGGCTTTAAAAAATCAGGGTATCTGAAATAAAAAAACTCAAGACTTTACAGGGTGAAGACAAAACACCTCTAAAGGTTAGTGCAGTAAAATAGAAAATTGGCAACATATAATTCACCATATGCAGTGTCAAGGAAAGGCTCAGGCTTTGGCCTTTATTTCTGAGTGGTGTTTCTGCAACTGTCAGTGAGGCATCTTCTGCCTCTCATGACAATGAAAGACCTTTTCACTCAGACTTTAGAAGAAGTGTAAAAAAACTGAAAATCACTAAGGCAGTAGATCAAACTTTGCGTTCAGAATCACAAATGTCACAAATGCCTGAGGAGAGTCTATGTGTGTCCATGAGTGCTATGCATGAGCCTGACCTTTGAGAGAAGCCACCTTCCCCAGTTTCTGCTCCCTCTGTATTTGTGGGGATGAGCAGCATAACTATTGCTGATGACATAGAAATTGAGGATGCCACCGTGTAATTGCAAGAGGATGAGGGGGATATTTGTGTAGCTGATGCTGGCACTAATGAGGATGTTGAGGATGAGGATGTTGTTTGTGTAAGTCAGGCACCAGTGAAAGCAGCTCTTGGCTAGGATAAGAAGGCCATTGGCATGCCTGGGCATAGGTCAAACAAATCCACCTCTCATGTGTGGAATTATTTTTACCCAAATCCTGACAACATTTGTCAAGCCATCTGTAGTCGTTGTGGAACCACAGAAAGTAGAGGTAGGGATGTTAAGCATCTAGGAACCTCCATGCTATTACATCATCTGCAGCGAGCTCATGACAAGTATTTGATAACATCAGAGTCTGGTGCTAAAAAATTAACAACAAGCAGTCCAGCTAGCTCCCTTCTCTCTGCTAGATCCCAGCACATGTAATCTCCACCGCCAACACCTTCATCCTCAATATCCTCAGTAATGATCAGAGGTAGTCTGGCATCCAATTTGTTATTGCTAGGTGACTCTTCCCCTTTCCAGGACTCCTCAGAAGAATCCTTGAGCACTAGACCTGATGCTGCTGGGGGTGGATCTTCATTTCAGAAGTGGACCAAGAAGACTACTTCATTCCAGAAGTGGACCAAGAAGACTACTACTAGTAGTAGTTTAATAAAACAATTGAATGTTAAACAATCCTTTGCAAGGGGAAGCACAGCGCATCACTGACACCATGAAGGCTATGCTAGTATTAGATCTGCATCCAATATCCACAATTAATGCAGTGGGATTTACACATTTAATTGAGGTCCTGTGTCCCTGGTACCAAATTCCATCTCGGTTTCATTTTACCTGAAAAGCCATTCCTCGGCTGTACCAGGATGTAAAAAAAAACATAATTATTGGCCTACAAAATGCCATTGTACCCGCATTTAAACACAAATATGTGTACAAGCAGTAGTGGGCAAAATAAATATTACATGACTGTAACAGCCCACTGGGTGTGTGAATCGCCTTTAGCAGCAGCAGAAGTAGTATCTAACAAACCACGCCAGCTCATTCAGAGGCAGGCTACTCTGTGTATCACTGAATTCAATAAGAGGCATACCGCTGACAACCTCTAAGAAAAACTAAGAGATGTCATAGAAACATGACTTGCCCCACTTGGACTCTCCTCAGGATTTGTGATTTCTGATAATGCCACAAATATTGTGAAAGCATTACAGCTGGGTGAATTTCAACACATCCCCTGTTTTACTCACATGGCCAACTTAGTGGTGACAGGGGTGGGCAGGAGATGCTGTCTGTGGCCCGAAAAATTTTGGGACATTTTCGGCATTCAACAACAGAATGCAGGAGTTTGAAGCACCTGCATGAACAGTTTAATTTGCCCTGCTATCAACTGAAGCAAAAGGTGGTAACAAGGTGGAACTCCACCCTTTATATGCTTCAGTGGATGAAGCAACAGTAAAATGCCATCCATAGCTATACAACAAGCCATGACATTGGGAGAGGAGGGG
Source organism: Taudactylus pleione (assembly GCA_031769625.1). Taxonomy (NCBI): domain Eukaryota; kingdom Metazoa; phylum Chordata; class Amphibia; order Anura; family Myobatrachidae; genus Taudactylus; species Taudactylus pleione. The sequence goes on from JAUIMM010000161.1 coordinate 12,783,740, forward strand.
GAATATACCTCAAACCATTTGAAGCAGCCACATGTGAAGTGAGTGGTGACACTGCTAGCTTGAGTAAGGTGTTTCCCCTCATTAGGCTTTTGGAAAATCAGCTGTAGAAATTGGAGGAGATTAAACAAAGTGAATACACAATGTATGCCGGACTTGTAGATCAAGTCCTTTATTTGCTTCACTAGGATCCACAGGTGGCAAATATCTTGAAATCTGATAACTACATTTTAACAACTGAGCCAACTCCGACATGCGCATGCGCGAGACCCGGCTAGCGAAGGACGCTGTCGCTCCGGGTCTCGCACCAAAAGGGGGGCGCCTGTCGATTTGATCGACAGCTTGCACCATTTTGGAGGCGTGGCGTGGGGGTGGCTTCACAAACTGAGGCGTTTTCATGCGAACGCCTGCCGTTTGTGGGCGGCCCCACTGACATCACCAGTGATGTCAGTGGGAGAGCTTCTGGCTCTATTAGAGCCAGAAGCTCTCTGGGGCTTGCGGCCACGAGACCCTACCACAAGGGTCTCGTCGCAAGCCCGATGGTCGCAATGGTCTTGATCATCGCGACCATCATCCTGGCCACTCGCAATAGCTGTGGGTGGTCACCCACAGCTATGCGAGCGGCCAGGAGGCCGCTCCAGAAAAAAAAAGAAAATACCCTGATTCAGAGCGAGTGCTCTTTTAGAGCATCCGGCTCTGAATCAGGGCCTCTGTACAGTATTTTAGCACTAATTGCTATATTATATAAACCCACTTGGAAACACTCAAGACTGAGCCTTTGGTGGAACTGCCACCTCATAAAGGGAATAGGTCCCTGTGACTGTGGAGGTCTTGTCTTGGGTCTGAAGCATAGAAACGAAGCCCCAGTTGACTTTGCCATTACTTGAATTTGAGAATCAATTATGAACTGTTTTGCCCCTGTTCTCAGCCATATACTCTTCAAAGACACACATTCATTCATTCACACAGATTTGTGACTACAGAATACTAAATGCATATTTGCTATCATTTGAAATAAATCCAGGGGCATGTTGCTGCTGATCTAGTATCCGGTCAGATGGTTGACATTCTCCGATGGTTCAACATGTCGACAGGTAAAATGTTGACATCTTCAGAATGTTGACATCTGACATGTTGCTATAGGACATATAGAAATAGGGGACAGAATACTCACTGGAACGCTGCTGCTGAGATGTCATCACCAGATCTGCTGCACATGTTACCGCTAGGACCTAGAAAAAGATGCTGGAAACGCTGCTTCCACTGGGAGAAAGTAAGACAACACTAAACTACCAGGGTCAATTTGTTGACAGTTCATGATGTCAACATATCATCCATGTAAACATGATGAATGTTGACTTGGTCACTGTCAACATGCTAAACATGTTGATATGCCTTTATCAGGGGAGCTGGGGACTTCTGGACTGTGTTAGTAGAGGTCTTGACATTCTGGAAGCATAGGTGGTCAAATCTTTCTCATGAAATTCGTGTAGCAATTGTACTGGCAAGAGAGGTTGGCTGACAGCCAGAACAGGGGCACAGAGTTTAACATGCTGGCGCTCTTCACGAGGGGCTCCAGCAAGGGAGTATGGACTTGGCTGTGAACTACATGCAGGTTGTGGCCTCCTGACTGGGTTCCCCTAACCTGGTCAGGAAGACTCTAAGAGTCCTTTGGAGAAGAAGAGACTCAAGAGAACAGTGGGTTTTTTTGGTAGGAACCAATGATGCAGAACTCTAGACTGGATTGGATGGTATGATTAATTGGTAATTGTGAGCGAATTCGGCCCAGGGAAGCAATTCAGACCAGTCATCCTGTGAGGATACATCCTCAAGAATGTTTCTAAAGCCCGATTGACCATTGGTTTCAGGGTGGCAAGCTGAAGAAAATTTCAACTTAACCTGTAATGTTGTACACAAAGCTCTCCAAGATGTTACTACAAACTGAGGGCCCCGATCAGAAATAATTTCTGTTGGTAGACCCAGAAGATGAAAAATTTCATGAAGGACAGTTGCACAAGCTTTGGAGCCAAAGGTAAACCCATCAGGGAACAAAGTGGGTCATCTTAGAAAACAGATCCACCACCACCCAGATAGTATTGTAACCTCTAGAGAGAGGTAAATCAGTTATAAAGTCCATCAACAAATGTGTCCAGGGACAGATGTCGAAGAAGTCCAGCTGGAACTTGGCAATAAACCTTATGTTGGGCACACTTAGCACAAGAAGCAATAAATTCTTGGATATCTGTCTTCATATTTGGCCACCAAGTTTCAAGACTCCCAGTATGGCCAGCAAAATGGGAAGATTGCGCCCAAGTTAATAACTTCTTGCGTAAATCTGGGGCTATGAAAATTTTCCCCTGAGGTGAAACATAATGAATTTGTGTAGCTGCAAAAGCCACAAAATTGATAATACTGTAGGATGATTTTTCCCGAGAAATGGACTTCTCTTCTGAGGAGATAGATCTAGAGAAAGCATCAGCTTTATGATTTTGTGGGCTCAGATGAAGTGTGATCCTAAAGTTAAACCTCAACAAAAATAAAGCCCATCGAGCTTGATGTGGGTTGCGGTATTGAGCAAATCTCAAATACTGAAGATTTTTGTGATCTGTTAAGATGGTTATGGGAAACTTTGATACTTCCAGAAGGTATCTCTATTTCTCTAGGGCTTGTTTGATCGCGATGGAATAATTTTTTCTTGGCTGGGTAGAATCTCAGAGAAAAGAACCCACAAGGATGTAACTTCCCATCTACAGAAACCTGTGATAAAACAGCTCCCACACCCACAGCTGAAGCATCTACTTCCAAGATGAAAAGTTTTTCTACATTTGGCTGCTGTAATACTGGTGCAGAAGCAAAGGCTTGCTTGAGGAGTTGGAATGCAGTTAAAGCCTCTTCAGGCCACTGCACCAGATTAGCCCCCTTCCTGGTTAGGTCTGTAATAGGTGCTACCAGGGTAGAAAATCCCCTGATGAATTTACTATAGTAATTAGCAAAACCTATAAACCTTTGGATGGCTCTCAGTGATGTTGGGAGAGACCAATTCAGAATTGAACGTAATTTCTCAGGATCCATCCGGAGATCCATTCCTTAAATTATATACCCAAGAAAAGAAATAGTGGGTACTTCAAACACGCATTTGGATAATTTCCCATACAACCTATTGGCCCGGAGATGTCTGAGAACCTTTCTAACCTGCTGGCGATGAGACTCAAGGTCACAAGAAAAAATTAGAATATCATCAAAATAAACTACTATAAACTTATGGAGAATATCTAAAAAAATCTCATTAACAAAATGTTGAAAGACTGCTGGGGCATTACAGAGGCCGAATGGCATTACTAGATATTCATAGTGGCCATCCCAGGTGTTAAATGCAGTTTTACTTTCATCTCCCTCACATATTTTGATCAAGTTGTAAGTGCCACGCAGAACATATTTAGTAAAAATTGTTGCCCCTTTTACCTTGTGAAAGAGCTCAGCGATTAAAATGATTAAAGGGAGAGGATAACGATTCTTGACTGTAATATCATTCAAACTTCGATAATCTATGCAGGGTCAGGGTCCTCAATTCTTTTTCCACACAAAGAAGAACCCTGCTCCTGCTGGTGAAGAAGACAGCCATATGAAAGCCTTCTGTAAATTTTCTTTGAGGAATTCAATCATAACTTTTGCCTCTGGAAGGAACAGAGGATATATACACCCCTTGGGTGGAGATTTCCCTGGAATGAGATCTATAGGGCAGTCCCATTCTTGATCGAGTGGTAACCCATTAGCCGCCTGTTCGCTGAACACATTGATAAAATCTTTGTAAGCATCAGGTAAAGTTACTATCTCTTTACCATTAGTCTCACGCAGAGGGACAACATGAGGAAGACAGGTCTGAAAACAAATAGTTCCCCAAGCAGAGATCTGAGAAGTACAGCAGGCCAATTGATACTGGGATTATGTAGCTGTAACCACGGAAGACTGAGAACCACATCATAAGAGGCTTTGGGCATCACAAGAACTTGATTTGCTCCAGATGCAGAGCTCCAACACGCATGTAAACTGGAATAGTAGAATGAGTGATGATTCCATCAGAAATTCGTCTCTCATTGACTGCTGTTAGCACAATAGATCTAGGAAAAACCTCAACAGGAATGCCCATCTTCTATAAAATAGGTTCGCTAGGAAGTTGTCAGTTTTTGGAGGAGAATTCATGGGAGCCCCTAACCTGACTCATCCTGTGCTAGTTAGGCTGAGGAGTTTCCTGACCGGAAAGGACAGGAGGAAGTGATTCTGAGAGACTTCGGAGGTCTTGAAAAAGCTCCAGGATTGGAGCGAAACGCGTCACAAAGGGTTAACATACAGTCTATGCCACCTGTTAGTGAACTTACTGCATCTGAGACACGCTATGGGAGCAGTTGGAATCCAGTCTAATAGGATGCTGCATGCAGCTGTGTGGTCCTTAGAAAGAGTGGCGGCTCTGTGCGGAAAAGCTGAATGAGCATTGACTGTCACTGCAGTGAACCGGGGTGGAATCACAGGATGCTGTGATCTCTGCCATTTACCAGCATCCTACAACACCGGACCATTGCTGGCACTGTAAGTGTAACTGCTCTACTTACAACTATATAAGCAAGGAACACTCTAATTATCTACACTTTGGATTACAAATATCGCTAAGCTTAAACCCACAAGATATTGCCTCTACAGTACATAAAGAGGAGACTTTTAAAAAAGTGTGTCTCACATACTGAGTAGTACTACTACTATTGTTAAAATATCTACAAACTGAACATATAGCAGAGGTCATATTTTATACAGCAATTTAACTTGAATTTTAAGATCAAGTCCAAGTGCGGAAAATAACTGGATACATTGTTAAAATAATTGTGTTTGTATGTATCATATATATTGCAATTTTTGAAAAGAATGTGTAGTGGTATTTGTGTCTGAATATATTTTTTTAGTAATCTTAGAGAAGTCTGCTTTATTATTAATCAATCTAGCACATATGTATGATTATTAATATATAATTGTTGTTTTTGCATGGCACCTCTGATGATGTTCCTCCAGAGATAGCTGGGAAGTATTAACCTGCAGAGGCTATTCACTGGAAGGAGACTGAGGATGCGGCCGAGGCACTGGATGGGGCCTGAAGCAATCAACCTTAAACTTCTCAGCTGTATGTTCTCGAATGCACAGATCTATCTTAGTGCACAGCAAGATCAAATCATCTAAATTCTCCAGTAGATCACGAGAAGCCAACTCATCTTTGATCTTATCCGAAGACCAAACCAGAAATCCGCCTTCAAGGCATCCTTATTCCAACGCAACTCCGAAGCAAGGGTCTGGAATTGCACAAGATACTAACCGACTGTTCGAGAACCCAGATTCAGTAAAAAAAATTAATTAGATGCGGAGGTAAGTCTGCCAGGCTAATCGAAAATCCTCCGGAAGGACTTCACAAAATCATTATAGTTGGAAAGTAGGGAGTCATTTCACTCCCACAGAGGTAACACCCAATCCAAGGCGGGACCACTCAACAGGAAAACAATATACGCCACTCTGGATCTGGCAGTCGGGAAATTATGTGGCAGTAATTCAAAGTGGATCTCACACTGATTGAGAAAGCCTCAGCAGTTCTTGGGGTTACCATTGCATTAACTGGATATCGGCAGTTGTAGTCTAGATACAGCCGCAGGTGGAGACTCAAGGGCCGCAAATGGTGAAGAGACACTTTAAACTAAAACAACAGGAGTCAAAGAGGTCTGTAGTTTGTCCAAGCGCATGGAAAATTCCTGAAAAATCTGCACCATCTGTCTTTGGACAGCCTCCTTGCGTTCAAGCCTTGCAGTACTCATGCACCCAGGCTCTGTTCTCCTCCTGAGTCGATTGGGCCAGAACAAACTGTCAGGGGAGCTGGGTCTTGTGTTCCCAGGAGAGACTTCTTGCCTGTGTTAGTAGAGTTTGTGATATGCTGGAATCTGGGTGGTCAAATATAAGTCTTCCTCATGTAATTTGTGGAGCAATCGGACTGGCAAGAGGGGTTGGCAGATACCCAAAACAAGGGTGTCTAACACAACACTGGTCTTCACCAAGGACTTCCACAAGGAAGTTTGGACTTGGCTGTGACCGATGTGCAGGTCGCAGCCCCCTGACTGGGTTCCCATAACCCGGTCAGGAAGACTCTAAGGGGTAAATTTACTAAGCTCGAATGACATTGAATGCCGCAAATTCAGCTGTGAAATACATATTCGGAAATGTACTAAATGCTAAAATCAGCCTACTTTGCTACATTCGATGTATAAAACTCAGTCGCGAACATTTGAAAATCGGACGATAACATGTTTTCGAACAAATAGACCATCGATTCAACTCAGCAACCTTTTGCCATATACATCAATAGGACCTAAAAAATTTACTAAGCATTCGGATTTGTTATAATGGCTGATAAACAATGCAAATCGTCTGCAAGAGACAACAAAATGACCCAAAATACAAATCTCAAATAGAACACTTTTTTCAATTCGAGTTTCACATCTCAACATACTTAACCATCAATGACAACTCTATTCTGTGGCTAATAAAAGGGGATTAAGCACATGAACGATGTGATGGCCGACACAGATGCACAGACGGATCAGGGAGATTCGTCTGTGCTTCTGTGTTTAAAAAAATTAAAACCTGTGATAAATGTAAAAAAAAAAACTGCGTGGCCCTCTCCCCAAAAGAATAACCAGCACCGGGCTTTGGAGACCCAGTACTGTTTGTGCTAAATACAGGGAAAATATGACGTAGGGGTCCCCTGTATAAAGCACAACTAGCACCAGGCTATTCAGAACTAGCCCTGGTTGCAAAATACAGGGGGCAAATGAGGTAGGGGTCCCCTGTATTTAGCGCAACCAGCACTGTGCACTGATCCGGTCCTGGTTCTATAAAAACATGGGACAAAAAGCGTAGGGCACCCCTGTAATTTCCATTACCAGCACCAAACTTTTTCTAGCGGGGGGTAATGCCACAGCCAGGGGAACGCTTTCACTGGGTCCCCTGTCCAAAGGTACCGTGAAAGTAACCTTAAGTTACCTTTGCGGTTCTCACCATTGAGAACCACAAAGGTAACTTAAGTCAAGGTAACTCTCACAGCCAATGTATGCTCATCACAAGGATTTCTATAGAGAAATTCCGCCGCTGAGCCATCATTCGGGTAGTACTGTTCTTAGAGGACAGTACTAATGTCCGCTGGTTCCCAAATTTTTAGTTTGTTATTTTACCAAGCCCTATGGATGCCTACTTTGAAACGAAGAGGATGTAATCCACGCATAGGAGAAGGTGAGAATGGATTTTTAGTACAGGTAACTATGGATTACTACTGGAGAAGAGGACGCAAAATGACTTCAGGGAAACATAGGTGTGCGTGTGCATGTATGTTTTAATAAACTTTTACTTTCACGGTGTGTGTGTTCTGTGTTTTTTTAAGTATTTCTTTTGCAGTGGAACTACAGGTACCAGCGGGCCTGTAATGCCCCGCATGCTGGTACTTGTGGTTCTCCATTTTCAGCATGCGGGGGAGGCTTGCTGAGACCAGTAGTTCTACTGCAAAAGATAATATTTTTAACTCTTTCAATTGCATCACATTTTACATAATCAACCACGCACCCACCACTCCAAGGGTGCCGGGGATAGCCCCGGGCTATCAGCCTAGGCCTGAGCTGCCCGGGAAAGGAGGACCCCCATTATTGGGGGATCCCCAGCTCCCCAGGGATCCCCAGCCTGGGCAGACTAGTGGTCAGCGGTAATGCTTTGGACTGGGAACCCTGTGAAATGGTTTCCCTGGCTGTGGCATTACTCCCCCACTAAAAACAGTTTGGTGCTGGTTATGAAAATTACAGTGGACTCCTATGCTTTTTGTCCCGTGTATTTCCGGAACCAGGACCCGATCAGAGCCCAGTGCTGGTTGCGCTAAATACAGGGGAACCCTACTTCATTTGTCCCCTGTATTTAGCACAACCAGTACTGAGTCTCCAAAGCCTGGTGCTGGTTGTCCTTTTAGGGAGGGGGGGCACACCATTTTTTTCTTATTTCTACACAGGTTTTAATTTTTTTAAACACAGAAGCACAGATGGATCTCTCTGATCCATCCGTGCATTTGTGTTTCTTTTTTTACACATGGATGCATGTACTGTATCATGGATCTCCCTGATCCGTGCGTGCATCTGTTCGTTCGAGTTAGTCAAAATCGAACGCTAAAAACGAATGAAAAATTTGAAAATCGAATGATTACACAATCGAACAACATGAATGACAGCAACTCGGCCGCTTAGTAAATTCAGTAACCTGTTCGAAAAATTAAACACATGACTATGGACGATGTCATCCGAGATTGATCTCGGATGACATCAAATAGAAATTGGCAGCTTAGTAAATTTACTGTACCCCTAAGACTCCTCTTGAGAAGAGGAGACTAGAGAGAACAGTGAGTTTTTCAGTAGGAACCGATAATGCAGAACTCTAGGCTGGAACCGATTGTATGGTTAATCAGCTGAAAATGATGTGACTGGAACGTCAATGGGGACCGATATAACTGAGGTATCAGCTGGGACCTATGTTGCAGGAATATCGTCTCAGACCGATGTTGCAGGAATATCGGCTGGGACCGACGTAACCGAGGTATCAGTTGGGACCGATGTTGCGGGAGTATCGTCTGGGACCGAATTTGCAAGAGTATGGGCTAGGACCAATCTAGTAAGGTGTGCAGGGAAGACAGCAGAACCACAGCACCTGGAGCCACTTCACGCAAGGATGTCTGATGTTGTACTGCCTCCCTGCTATTAGTGGCCTAATCATGTGACCAGAAGCTTCCCTTCCATTGGCTTCTGTGCGGTCAGCTGACCGGGAGCAAGATGGCAGCGACCATGAGCAAGGCTATGACAGAGCAGGGCTGTATGGAAGCCTCAGAGACCCCATGAGCACCAGGAGCTGAATTGTCACAAAGATTGCCACCGAATAGGTAAGCATACCGCAGTGCAGCACCGAGTCCTGACAGCATCTAAGGACAGTAATACCCTAATGATGAGTCTGGAAATTGGGTAAGGGTACCTTGAAGTTCTACATGCAGTGGCACTACCAGCTGGGGTGGGCACAGATTCCCCTGCAGTGCCCCCCCTGCAGTGCCCCCCCCCCATTCTATATGCAGTGCCCCAACCTGGTTCATATTGTACAATAATAAGGGTATTGTAGGGCTTGGATATAAGGGTTGAGTATGCGATCCCGGTGCACACAATGCCGGTGGTCGCAAAACCGACACCGAGCCAGGTATGCATGAACACACCTGCTAAGATTATTAACCCCCTCACACTCATGATTATAACTGACCCCCTTAACAGTAACTTCCCTCAGTTATATATTATATATAAATATATAAATATATATATATATAATATATATATATAGTAGGGGATCGAGGCAGCACTGAAGGACTTATTCAGAAAAATATACCAACATTTCAGGGCATCAGCCCTTTTGTCAAGGTCATATACAAAATTAAAACAGTTTCTTACCTTAAGTAGTCACCCAGGTGTGATAGTGAGGTCCACGGGTTGCGCGAGTTTCCTGCATGCTGCAGACGGCGTCCCATGCTGATGATGAGGTTGCTATGCGCCATACTCTATTACCCAGACAACCAAACGTCATCAGTAATAACAATAAACTGACATGTGTAACTACGTGCCTACATAACCATCACCGTAATACATCTAAAAGAGGTAAACCATAAACCACAATATACAAGAGCATCTATATAGAATAAGGGACTCATATTACATCTGCATGCCATTAAATACTGGCTAAGCATGTCCCAACTGACATGGACATAAAACTAAGCATATATTCGTACCCAAATAGTTCAAAAGAGAAAATATAAAGCATAACCTTACTCGATATATACTAGGAGAAGCATAGATCCACATGTAACAAGCATATACCATATTGGCACATATTATAGTAGGTTCTATCTATCTATCTATCTATTTATCTATCCATATCTATATATATATATATATATATATATATATAAATGATTTCAGAAAAAACGGCACTCCCAGACTGCAGTAATCAAATGAACTCCAGTGCTTTACTGGGCAACGTTTCGGGGTCCACCCCCATCATCAGGACACACGTGTGGGAGTGTTGTTTTTTCTGAAATCATTTATATGGAGGGGCACTTCACCCCAAGATGAGCACCCCAGCAAGTATATGTTAGCTCTATGCAACGAGTGCCAGTATTGTGTACCATATATATATATATATATATATATATATATATTAGGGATGTGCAGGCTCGGATAGGTTTGAGTTTGCACGTGGAGTTCGGATTTTTCCCTCCAAAAAAACGGAACTCAGAACGAGGCAAAACGTCATCTTACATGGACGAACATCATCATTCCTGGACAAAAGACCAGGAATGATGATGTTCGTCCATGTAAGACTCATCCGCCTCTGTCTCTGTTAGGAAATTGGAGAAAAGACTCACATTAGAATCTACATATTGGCACAATAGCATTTCTGAGTTGGTGACATCACAAGACTTACCTTGGCCAACATGAGGAGCCGCAAAGTCTGGCATGTCCGTATCCATGTTGGACACGCCAAACACCTCCACAGCCTGCACACACCCCTGTGCCATCTCTTCTAAGTCTGTCAACTCCAATGACACAGGGGTGGGACCCCCACCTGTCCCCCTTGCATGCCTAGCCCTGTCGGCAAGTTTTTGTTTGAGACGATATTTGAAGTCTGCCCATCTGTGGAATGAATTTGGAACCATTATCCTTTTTTTTACAATGGGGTTTGTTTAGAGGATGGGAAAGTGTTTACTTACCGCCGTTTGACATCCCGGGCTAGACGGACATAATCACCCACCCTATTGTCAGCAACGGCGACCTCCTCCCACATTCTCCACTTCTGGCTTTGGCTCATATTCCTGGCTGCCTGGGGCAGGATGTCAACGCACTTCTGGATCAAAACCTCCATCTCCTTGCTTGTGAAATGTGGCTGCCTTTTTTTTTTGGCAGCTTTGGCGGGTTGACTGGGGCCAGCAGTCTCTTCCATGTCATCCTCCTCACCTATTTGGGTAAATATGCAGATTTAGCCACTTCACAACTTGCACAATATTATGTTTTAAAAGAATCATTGACACAAAATGCATGAAGGCCTTACCGCCGCAATTTTGACCATTGTTTCCCTGGTTTGAAGCCATGTCTCTGCTTCCAGCATGAAATCATCCAGAAATTCAATGTGATTTCGTGACGTATTTATACATGCGTCCTTAGTTTGCGGCCGCATCATTGATTGTGCGTCCCTATGATTCATCCTTAATTTGTGCTGGAAAATAAGCACTATTTATGGCTTGGTGTGTGTGGATTCGAGGTGGGGTTGTTGGAGTGTTGTCGGTTAAGTGGTTTGGATTGCGATTGGATTGGTTGCGTTTGGAGGATTTTGCAGAGTTGTTTTTTTGTTTGTTTTTGCTACATTTCTTTGGTTTTTCCGTTCGCATTTTTTTATTTTTTCAACATCCTTTCCTGATTTGGTAAGTTTTGTGCATTCAAATTTGTGGCCAATTGGTGTATTCTTCTGTTTTGTGGTTCGTTAATTTGTTTAACACTCATTTCATCTTTTTTAGTTTTTTTTGGTTTTCGGACCCAAAGAAGTTTTTTGTGGAAATCTTATATATTCGAGTTGGGTAAGTCCATTTTTTGTCTTGCATTTGCGAATTAATTACCGCATTTTTGACTGTTGGTGTAGTGACTTGCATTTGCGAATTAATTACCGCATTTTTGACTGTTGGTGTAGTGACTTGCATTTGCGAATTAATTACCGCATTTTTGACTGTTGGTGTAGTGACTTGCATTTGCGAATTATTTACCGCATTTTTGACGGCTTATTCATCATATAATCCAGTTTTGCTTTTCCCTTTTCCATTTTTTGGGTCCATTTGAACCCTATTTGACGTACGGTGTGCAATGTAGTTTTCATGGATGGCCAAATGTGTTTTTCCGCTATTTTCTCTGTTGGCTTGCAACAATTTTTAAACAAAAAAAACACCCTCTAAATTTTTGAAGTCTCATTGTTGGCTTTTTTACAGTTTATACGTATCATGACAATACCCCGGCATGTAAGCAGCTATGGATGGTATCAGAAAGCTAAGTTGTTTTTTCTTACTTTTGGGGTGGGTCAAAAGCCTTACATTGTAAACTTTGAATTTCAGGTAGATCTGGGGCGAATTGTTCTGGGCCTGCTCCCGGAAGACGACCAACCTCAAACTCGTCCCAGGCGTAGGCATCGTAGGCATGCAAGGCCCCAGATATTTCGAACACGTGTCACCCTTTTTGGAATGCCCGATGATGAGGTTTTAAGACGCTACCGTCTACCTCCCAAAATCATCATAGACACTCTCTCATTAATAGAAAGTGATCTTGAGCGGCAAATTGACAGTCCAACAGCAATACCACCACTGACGCAATTTATGGCGGTGTTACATTTCTGTGCCTCAGGATCATTTCAAACAACGGTGGGAATAGTGGCGGGCATCTCCCAATCCTCCTTTTCCCGGATCCTGAGGGCAGTGATGGAGGCACTTTTCAAGCACCTCCATCATTTTATTAAAATGCCTTTGGATATGGGTGCCCTTAGTGTGGCCAAGGCCAATTTTTACCAAATAGCTGGCTTCCCACACATCATAGGGGTTGTGGATGGTACTCACATACCACTTCAGCCTCCAGCACGGCTGGAGGCAATATTTAGAAACAGGAAACACTATCACTCCCTGAATGTAATGGTGGTATGTGATGCCTCCCTCCAGATCCTGTCCCTGAATGCTAAATTACCCGGAAGTGCTCATGACTCCTTCGTCATCCGGCAATCAGGGATATGGCAGAAATTAACCAACCTACAAGCTGGTGATGCGTGGCTTCTGGGTAAGTGGAGACCTTTAGTACATAACAATGTTAAGCTTGATACACAGTGTTCCTGATGTGGTCTATTTTTGTTCACAGGAGACAGTGGATACCCTTGCATGTCCTGGCTGCTCACTCCTTATTTGGCTCCCACACCAGGGCCACAAAGTGCGTATAATTCCGCACTTACAGCCACCAGGCAAGTGGTGGAGCACTGTATCGGCCTTTTAAAAGGCCGATTCAGATGCTTCCACCGCTCTGGTGGCGAGCTCATGTATGTGCCGGATATGGTGTCGAAAATTGTGGTCCTGTGTGGGATATTTCACAACATTGCCATAAGGAGTGGTGTCCCAATGCAGCCAGAGGATGCCTTACCTGAGGATGGCCCCCCCGAGGTTGGTCGAAGGTCAGTATGTGGGGGGGCCATACGCGATGATGTGGTGGCCAGATTTTTTAGGTAAGTTTGAACAAAACTCCAGTGTTTATACCTAATGTGTTTGTGTTTTTTGGCGAACATCTAATTTATTTTTAATTTTCTCACCATCTTCTGTTTGTTCACATAATCTTTGGCACTCCAACGCTCACTACTTCCTGCTACCCTTACCAAACCTGGATCTGGTCCTTTTGGGCATATATTCTTGAACCCATATCACAACGCCATGTTTGTGGAATCATGTTGGCATGGTCCTTCGTCAACCAGTTCTTGATTTTGTGTTTTTATTTAATTATTTCTTGGTATGTGTTGTATTTGAATTTATCACTGTGTATTTTTTTTGGGAGTGACCACTTTGTTTTCTCTGTTATGTTGTCAATAAATGTTTGAAGAGTGAAATGGTCTTCCTTTTTTGGGACGTTAACAGCAAGTGTAACCAGGTTAACACAAGTTACATTTGACTAAGGGGTAAACCAGTACTGACGCCAGTTGAGCAAAACTGAAATATGTTGTCAGCTTCCCAATCCACACCAAAAGGAAGCCTGGCCCAACCTTGGGATTTGTAAGATTGGCCTAAGCAGCTTGCGCACCAAGTAGGAACCTGGAAAATGTAGAAATCTGAAATTGACACTACACCCAAAAAGGGAAATGACATTGTTACTGTTATGTGTTTCTGGTGTCTGTTTGACATACAAAGACAAAACACAATCTAACTTTTAAAAAAGGGAAATCCTTGCAGGAACTTATGTCAGGCTAAACTATCTTGGTTTTGGTTTTTAAAAATGAGCCACAAAGTATATTTGTCTTAATAAATTTAATTGGAAAATAGAAAAAAAAAAAAAAATCTAATGCCGAAGGAGGCCAGACAGCCGGTCGAGGGCCACCAGAAGGCCGATTACATGGTGGCGCATCTGCCCCACAACATCCGCCACCTCTTGCCGACGCCTCTGTTCCTCTGTGGGTGAGAAAAGTGTGTGGGTTAATACAACAATAGGGACTCCACAGAAAAACCTAAAAAAAAACCCAAATCACTCCTAAACCCAAAAACTGAAATAAAAAGGGTGGGCTGGCAAAAATACAAGGCCTAGGTACAAATTCCCACAGGTATGATATGTGTATGCTTAAATCACCAGGAAGAGGTAAAGGCAAACCTTCACAATCAACAAAAGTCAAGCCACAAAAACACGAAGAAAGGCACGACACATGATTACATACAAACAGTTTGTGCTTTAAAAAAAAAAAAAAAAAACATACCGGGAAACAAATCGGGAGCTCCGGCCAAACCTCCATGATCCTCCTCAGAGGATCCGTCATTCCCCAAAGAATGGGGCGGAGTTATGCTGGACTCCGGGGAGGGGGTAATTGGAAGAGGGGTGGGTGGAGGAGAGGGGGAAGTGGGACGGAGGGGAAGGAGGCCTGACATTTCCGGGAGAGGGTCTGGGAAGGATGGGGAGGAGTGGGGAATAGGGGAAAGATTTGGGGTGGAGTGTTGGCTGGGGGTTGGGGAGAGTGGGCGGGAACGCCGACGTTGACGGCGGAGTCTTGGCTGTCCCCCTAAAATATGTCAAATAAATTGCGTTTAGTTTATGGACAAATCCGGGCAAACAAACAAAAAAACAAAAAATAATAAAAAATAAAACCAAAAAAAAAAGCAGTAGAATTAAAAATTCAGAAAAAGAGGGGAAACATGCAGACGCAGATATGAGTACAAATAATAAATAGAACAGACAGGAAAACATGCAGACGCAGATATGAGTACAAATAATAAATAGAACAGACAGGAAAACATGCAGACGCAGATATGAGTACAAATAATAAATAGAACAGACAGGAAAACATGCAGACGCAGATATGAGTACAAATAATAAATAGAACAGACAGGAAAACATGCAGACGCAGATATGAGTACAAATAATAAATAGAACAGACAGGAAAACATGCAGACGCAGATATGAGTACAAATAATAAATAGAACAGACAGGAAAACATGCAGACGCAGATATGAGTACAAATAATAAATAGAACAGACAGGAAAACATGCAGACGCAGATATGAGTACAAATAATAAATAGAACAGACAGGAAAACATGCAGACGCAGATATGAGTACAAATAATAAATAGAACAGACAGGAAAACATGCACACGCAGATATGAGTACAAATAATAAATAGAACAGACAGGAAAACATGCAGACGCAGATATGAGTACAAATAATAAATAGAACAGACAGGAAAACATGCACACGCAGATATGAGTACAAATAATAAATAGAACAGACAGGAAAACATGCACACGCAGTTTGCCCCACAAACACAAACATGAAAACCACAATACATAACACTTACTTGCCAGGATCTGCATGCGAAAGCATGCCAGCAAGCGGGGCGTTCGCCGTTGCAGGTCGGACCACCTGCGCTCCAGCTGCCCGATGTTTCGGCGTGAGCCGAAGGACCGCAGGCGGGACCGTACCTCCGCATACGCGGAGCGCTTCTGCCGGTTGGTCATGGGTTGAGGCTGGCTGGTGATCCGGCGATCCATGACCTCCGTAAGCACCAGCAGCTCACGCCTGGTGAATGCGGAGGCTCTCATGATGGCAATGGTGTTTTTCTTAAAAATCATTTTTGATAAAGTGTGTAAAAATTTTCTGATTGGCTAATGTATTTTGGAAATTAACAGGAGCAATTTTATTGGTTAGTGTATGAGTCATGTGTTCGACAGGGCCAGAAATCTCTGGAGAGTTAGGATAGGCTTGATGCAGTGACATGCGTAAGCAAATTTAAATAAAGAAATGAACCCAGGGAAATATGCGGGGATCCACAGCAATAGTACAATTGTTTAATTGTGGTTCACATGTTTTTTGAACAATAAAAGCGAATGTTTCATCCGTACGTATTCTGCGGGTAAACACAAACACGGACAAGAGTAAAGTTTCTTGCATTGTGTTGAAAAAAAAAAAACAATTAAGCTAATTGATACATTGATTGGCATGATACGATTGATGGAGGTAGGCAGAATAAAGGAGCAGGTAATCGACATCTGACAAGGCCACTTCCTGTTTATACGTGTGCGTGCGTTCCTTTCAAGCCATTTCGGGGATGTACGCTCGCTATTTCGTACGCTCGTTAGTTAGAGGAGGGGTCGTCAGAGTTTAGGGAGGAATTTTAGATGCGAACGAAAATACGAGCGAGCCATTGAATTTAAATATTTTTGTACGTACGCCTAACGTACGTGCGCCCGCTTGCGAGTGGGTCTGAATGAGGGCCTAAGACCGCTGCTGAGCTCCGATCGCGGTAGCAGCCATCCAGCCCAGCAGTCAGCGTGAGGCGACTTGGCAGGGAGGAGCATGGGCCTGGCCCAGCAGGAACTTTTCTAATTTCCTGGTGGCCCAAACTGGCCCTAGACTTTCTGCATAGGCTGCATGGCTGCCCAATCTGCATCAATGTAACCGATGTTTATGCTGATGTACTCTACATCATCAAACAGACATGAGAAGGCAGCAGTGGGTGCCCCTATGCTCAGCTAAGCTTAGGAAGGCATTAGAATATTTTAGAAACTGTGGGCCTGATTCAGACCCGCTCGTGAGCGCTGAGCGCTCTCAAGTGGGTCGATGTTGGCCAAGTGCGCATGCGCACAAGGGAGCCGGCTCCGTTGTGCGCATGCGTGAGACCCGCATAGCGAGGGACAAGCCGTCGCTATGGGTCTCGCACCAAAGGTGCGAGACATCACAAGTGATGTCAGTGGGAGTGCTTTTGGCTCTGATAGAGTCAAAAGCACTCCTGGGCTTGCGGCAGACGAGACCCTACCACAAGGGTCTCGTTGCAAGCCCGATGGTCGCAATGGTCTTGACCATCGTGACCATCTTTTTGGCCACTCGCTATAGCTTTTAGGCCGATCTAAAAAAAAAAGGGAAGGAGGGCACTGATTCAGAGCGAGTGCTCTGAAAGAGCGTCCGGCTCTGAATCAGGCCCTGTGATCCATAAGAGAATGCAGCTGTGATGGCATTAATGTACATCTCTGAATCAGGTTCATTATTACCTTTTTGGGGCTAACATGAGATATGTAGCCTCTGAGGAGAGAGGAATCCCAATGTACAATTAACCTTAGAAGGCGCAATGAAATAAAAGTTATTGGGTTTAATTTTAAAAAAAAAAGTATTTACTACAACATTTCAAAGAAGTTAAAAGAAAAAAAAAGCAATAGTTAGCCAGACGGCTACATTACCAGATTCACTAGTTAGCATTGATGTATATAGGGGAGATTCGGGACTTTTACGTTCTGCAGTACTGTCCTCCAAAGGCTTCAGTGGTCATCTGCTACCTTCTTCCATCCAACGCATTTCAAGATGATTCTTTTTATCAAGTTAAGCTTAACTTTACTAATTTCCACATAAATCATGAATAACACTCGCTGACGTCCCTTTCGGTTTCCGGTCTCATTCAAACTGGAAGTTCAGATCCATAGCCCTATATACAGTAAGGCCCATACCCCCATGCCTTGATAAAGAGAATCATCTCAAAACGCGTTGTAAGGAAGAAGATAGCAGATAGTGCCCGGGAAACATCTCGTTCACATATACAGATTCCACTTCAGATTTTAAGTTAAACCTTTAATGTTCACCTAGGCAGCTCTCCCATAAGTGCAGTGCTTATTGTATTTCCTTACCCACCTCATTTTGTGACTCTGTATCAGCACTATAGAGCTTAAACTGGCTGAACCTAAGATAACTGAGAACAAACCCAAGTGTCAGTGTGCCATTGTTCTGAGATCTCTAAATAATTATTTTCTATCAGAATGTAATGTACTGTGGCCCTCATTCAGAGGCGCTCACAAGAAGCGAGCGCTTCTTCTGAATGAGGGCGGCCGCTTCATTTTTGAAGTGCGGCCTCCTGGTTGTTAGGTAAGCTGTGTTACCACCCACAGCTTAGAGACTGACCAGGTTGATGGTCACGATGGTGAACACCATCGCGACCATCAGGGCTTGTGACGAGACCCTAAGGTTGGGTCTCGGCAGCTGCAAGCCCCAGGGAGCTTCCTGCTCTAAAAGAGCAGGAAACTCCCCACTGACATCACTGATGATGTCAGTGTGGCCGCCCACAAAACGGTAGGCGTTCCTTAAGGAACGCCTCCGTTTTGGAAACCACCCCCCTGGCCTGCCTACAAAACGGGGCGAGCTGTCGATCAACATCGACAGCAGCCCCTTTTGTAGAGAGCTCCGGAGCGAGAGAGTTTCTCTCTCGCTCCGGGGCTTGCGCACGCGCAGTGCGGCTGCTGCACGTGTGCAGGGCTAACCATCGACCCGGTTGTGAGCGCATCGGTGCTTGCAACCAGGTCTGAATGAGACCCTGTATCTCTTGTGTATAGCACAGTATATTACTGTGAGTGACAACACAACTGCAGGCATGAGCAAACCAACCTGGTTTTGCCTGTTAAATGATTGTCCCTTTAAAATATCAGTCACACTCATTGGAAACTCAACTAAGTCTGAAATTTGCAGGCTATTACATTTACCCCTATACTGTAAGTGCAGAAAAAATGTAGTGACGTTAATTCAGAGATACAATTTGAGGAGCAGGAGAAATACCATTAGCTTAGAGCATCGCACAACATTGTAGAAATATAATTTGTGCCATACAGTATTAAAGAGGAACCTATGCTGTGGTGGGTTTATGATTCTTACTGTGCTAGAAATAATTATACCTAAGTTCTGTCACCCTTATCATATGCTCTTTGTTTCCACATTTGCAATACTGTAGTTCTCAAGATTTTCCTTCTGACAATAAGACAGATGGAAATTATAATTAACATATCTCATTAGACTTGTGTATGGGTAGAATGGTAGTAAGAAGAAACCAAGGCGTAATTTGCATTTAATATTATTGGCCTATTAAAAATCCTACTACCAGAGCCGCTGATATTGGTTAGTAAATATACCACTTAGTTATCACATTTTACATTTTGTTAATATTGCCCTAATATGTTTAATTTTTGTGCACAGCTATGGATAGAGCTGCGGATAGAGCAATAGATGGAGTAAGGTTCATTTAAACAAAATGACCATGACCATGATGGTGTGGAGATATGGATGGTATTGGCACTTTCTGACTACATACAGAAGAGCTTATTTACATAGCGCAAAGTTCAACTCTGAAGCGCAAATATGGCTAGTTCCTGAAGAACTGTTGCTTGCAGTGAGTATTTATCCACTAATTGACTGAAGACAGGGACTGTTTCCAGACAACAACATAAGGGGTGGGGGTGCCGATTCAAACACAGTCATGTTGCAACCTTTTTCTGGGCCTTAGTCTGTGACTGCGATCCCATACGCAGTTGCCAAGGATCCAGCTTCTCAATTCCAATGGCCTTTCTGAGTAACTCAGAGGTTTTATTATCGGCTGATCTGTGTCTGATGGTACATCCTGGTACACAGTAGCTTGGATTTGCAAAGACGCCGGTGGGCGTCTTCGCAAATCTCGACAACTCTCAACAACTGCGACATATGCATATTTTTGCACAGAAGTTGCGTACAAAGATGCAGTCACAATTTGGGAGTGCCCTGTGTAAAATAATTAAAAAAAATAAAAATTAATAAAGGTCCAGTCAGTCATAATGTGTGGGTTGTGGATTTGTTAGGGGCCAACTGCCAGCCCATCACCAATAACTCAAAGCTTAGATGGAGACCAACTGCTAGCCCATTGCCAACAATTCAAGGTTTAGGTGAGGGTCAACTACCAGCCCAATAACATCAACTCCAGGTATCCACCTACCCTCTCAATAACACAAAATGGTCTACCTGGACTGGTGGTGCTGCTGACACCAGTAGGGTGTGCCGCGTTCCTCCGACACTTCCGGTCCGGACACCCGCGGCACCATAAGTGGTGCACATTCTTCTTATGCCAGGCAGATGCCAGACACCCACTGAAGGGCCCCCAGGTACTTACTTGCTATCTGAAGGGCGTAGACAGACGCCGAGAGGTCTCAGTGTTAACTGAAATTCCTGGTAGTGTGCATACAGGAGAGACACACCATATTAGTCTGCCTTCACCAACAATCCAGCACATAGAGCTCTGTATGCTTCTATATACCTGTCAATAATACCAGCCTTTTATTTAATTTACTAAACAATTTGTCTTCACTGGATTGGCTCTATTATTAGGCATTTATTGTCTCTCAGCACAAGGATCTACAACCATTTGTTTTTATGTAACCTCAGGTGTTTGATGAAGATTACTGCTTTCTGCATATGCTAACTAGGAATTTGGAAGCAAGAACTCCCTATTTTGATAAATTAACCTGAAGATTTTGTTTGTTCACGCAATCAGCTGCCACCACACGAATTGACAACTTGCCTTTACCTTCCCCCCACACCAGTGGATTGAGAATTTATTATATTACAACTGTTATTTGTGGAGATCTCGTAATATCTTTGTCTATTGACTCTGCGGGACAGGTCATAAATCGTCATACAGTATTATTAACCATATTTCAGATCTGGAATATTTGTCATCTATGCTACCATTATTTATTCTCACCACATGGTATTCTATTTCACCATAGAGACTTTGGATACTATCTAAATGTAATTTGGATTTTTGTATGGAGCCTCACTGCTAACCCTTACATGTAACCTTCTATTTTTGGGGTGTTACACAACCTAAGCCGTAATTGTATTGTATTGCACTTACTACTTGCATCGATTTTTATATGGAAAAATTCCTCTCCCTCCCTGCCACATTGAAGCCACAATCACAAAGGCAGGAAAAGTGCAGGGCTGATCCTAACATGGCCCCAGATAAAGATACAGAAGCTTCAACTCCTGCTGCTAAAAAAGTAGCGGCTCCTCATGACTCGTATGTTACTTACAGTGATGTAGTGGAAGCTATCAAATCAACTATGGCCCCCCTTCTATCTCAAGCCATATTTGACATAACTTCTAAGTTACAACATCTTACTTATAGAGTTTCGGAAGCTGAACAAAAAGTAGGCAAAGTTTTCCAAGATGTTTCCCAACTAAACCACACTGTTCAAAAGTTGGAATGGGACAATTAGCAATTATGGAACAAACTTGATGCCCTCGAGAATCGATCCCGTAGGTACAATGTTAGATTGGTGGGCCTCCCATAAACAATCAAAGGTCCTTCTTTGGCCCATTTTGTTCGTAATACTTTTCCTACACTGCTTGAAATTGAAACAGAATGCCAGAATCTTGTAATAGAAAGAGTTCATAGAATTGGGCAATCTCCCCGCACACAAGATGCTCGCCCTAGAGTTGTCTTCTTTCGTTGCCTCAACTATTTGCATAAACAAACATTCTGGGCAGCTTCTAGATGTAAGAAGTCGGTACAGTGGGAAGATTCAAAATTATATATATCTCAGGATTATTCTGTTGAACTATCCAGAGCCCACAAAGCAGTCTCACCAGTTTGCACTCAATTAATTGCAGATAAGCGTAAATTTGCACTCATTTATCCTGTTAGATTCAGATGCTTTGATGGGACCTCCTTCAAGAACATTACCAACCCAGCTGACCGGGAAGCTTTCAATACGTGAAGAGAAAGAAGCTTCCTCCCAAGATATCTCAGATGCTTCTCCAAATTCACAGTAACTGTGGTTCTTTGCTGGTTACTATTTGGTTCACTCCTGAGCGTCTTTTTCTGTCTCCTTACATTCACCTGACCATTCTTTGTTGGATTTTGAAGACATGGACACTCATTTATTCTTCCTGTTCCTACATCTACAGTGGTTAAGTATATAAATATACTTGTAAGTTGAATAATTTAAGCTTGTTTTTACATCACTAAAAACTTCATGTTACAGATTGTTAATGCAAGATTTCTCAGCATATCTGACCCACGATTAATATGATTGAGACTATATGCTCAGTTTTTCTTATAGTTCATTTAATGATTAGTTTCTCACCCTTAACTGTTAGATATAAAGGGTTATAACGTGAGACTCTATTATGCCTCTTTAAATACAAATTTCTCTTTTATGCTCAAAAAGTCATATAATTTTCACTTTAGCTTATTCCAAATGCTATATGTTTCAATAATTCAATGTATTGATTATTGTGTCAACCCCTTGTCTCTTTTTGTTTGTCTTTCTATCCTCATGTTTTTCCTCCCCTTTTCTCCATCATGCTTAGAATATTGCAATTTAGCTTTCCTTGTGTAGATATACTTTCTTTTATGTATTTTAAGATGTAATGGCTTTAAAAATAGGTACATGGAATGTAGGGGGAATTAATTCACCCATCAAAAGACGTAAATTGCTTATGTATTTATCTAAACAACATATTGATCTGGTGTTCCTCCAGGAAACACATTTGACAGCCTCAGAAACTAATACGTTACAAATGCTTAATTGGTCTTTAGTTGTAGCTGCTCCCTATAATTCCATATCCCATGGGGTTGCTATATTGTCCAGACGCTCTTTATCTATATCTGTGAAATCTGTTGGTCGTTACATTATAACTGAAGTACTTCTTAACAAATCTAAATTCATACAATGTAATGTACAGTATATGCACCCAATAATGATAAAAATTTATTTTTCAACCATTTATTGACTAAGTTTTTGATACATTGTTTGGATCCACTAATAGTCTGTGGAGACTTTAACCTTGTTTCCCCATATACTCTAGATTGCTCCAATGGCACTTCTTCACTTCCTAAGCTAGGAGTCCCCACATTAGCTACTAGATTACAATTTATAGATGCCTGGAGGGCTACTCATCCCACGGACAAGCATTTTATCTGTTTATCATCAGCTCACCAAACTTTATCACAGATAGATTATGTTTTATTGTCTCATTCACAATTCCTGAAAGTATTAGATTCAAAAATAGAACCTAATGCTCTATCTGACCATGTACTAGTTTGGATGACATTACAGTCAGATTTAGACAAAGGCCCCTTTTGCCATTGGCGATTTTCTATTCACTTATCCAAATCTATTTAGTTTCTAAACAAATTGGAAGCGGCTTGGAAGGATTATATGCATACTAATTTATCTCATGCAGAATCTAACCCCTCATTATTTTGGCAATCAGGTAAAGCAATTCTCCGTGGTATTATCATTTCATACGTCTCTTCAGAAAATATAAAAGTAACTAATGCATATCTTGACCTTCAAAATAAACGTACAAACGCTTTCCAGATGTTTCAATCTTACCCAATACCATCGACTAAACTAACTTACCTCACTGCTAAGGTTCAGTTTGATGAATATCTTAAGACTAAAGGTGAACGATATCTTTTCTCTATTAACTTCAAATTTCACAAATTTGATAACAAGAGAGGCAAACTCTTGACCATTCGCTACGAGGTACTCAATCACCGATGGTAGTCTATCTATTGTGTACTGCTGATGGCTCATTGACTAAATCTGGTAGCCAGATCACTGACATAATGAAAGATTTCTATACCACTCTTTAATCTGATGACCCTGCCACTATTCCTACCAATGATGTCTTTGCTAATTTATTGAACTCATCTCCCCTCCCACAATTACCAGACGATTCAGCTGACATACTTATTGAACTGATCACAATAGAAGAAGTTACTAGAGTAGTACAATAGCTTAACCCCCTAAATCACCTGGCCCAGATGGCTTAACCGCTGAATTTTACAAAATTCTTCTTCCCCGTATCAGTGAATTTTTAACATCATTTTACAACCACATTGTAATAACTAAAACAATACCTTTAAACTTTAACTTGGCAATTATTAAACTTCTCCCTAAGCCTGGTGGAGAGATCCAACATTTCCAGGATCCTACCAACCAATCTTGTTGCTCAATTTAGACTATAAGATTTAACGAAAATATATGCAGACAGGCTGAAATCCATTCTACCACAACTTATACATACAGATCAGACTGGCTTTATTACGAGACGACATTCCATAGTCAATATTCGGAGAGTTTTATCTGCTATTCAGCAGACACATTCTTCTAATTGCTCCACTCCTAGAGTGATAGTTTCATTTGACGCTGAAAAGGCATTTGATCTTGTGATTTGGACCCATCTTTTTCATACACTCAAAACTTTTGGTTTTCCATCAACATTTATTGATATTTTGCAGACACTATATACTAACCCCCTTTCAAAAATTTCCTGCAACGGGTATATTCAACACCCTTTCCAATATGCCGAGGGACAAAACAGGGATGTCCTCTCACACCCCTATTATTTGCTTTAGCAATAGAACCCTTAGCAGCAACATTACATGCCTCAGCATTGGTGGAGAGGATTTTGATCGGTAATAAACTTTTAAAAATTGCGCTGTTTGCAGATGATATGCTGCTTTTTCTTTCCAATCCCAATGTATCTCTACCAGCTGTATTAGATATTGTATCCTCTTTTGGATCAATATCAGAAAAATCCGAAATTCTCCCTATTATTTTAAATCTTTACCGGCTCTCCAACCTTTTCGTATTGCCTGCAACTCAATTAAATATCTTGGTGTTCAAATTACTTCAGATTCAGCTCAACTCTATTCAGCCAATTTTATGCAGATTATTACTAAGATGGCTCATATGTTAGATAATTGGAAATCCCTTCCCCTTTCATTACTAGGACATTTGGCAGTAATAAAAAGTATAATTTTTCCAAAATGTTTTACTTTATGCAAATGTTACCTATTAGTCTTACTAAAAAAGATAAAAAATATATTACTAACTGTTTTTCTTGTCTCATATGGCAAAGCAGGAGACCGCATATAGCTATTAGCAAAATTAAGACATCAAGAAATAACGGTGGCCTTGGCTTCCCTGACCAATCCTCTTACTCCTCATCAATTTTCTTCCATTATGTCAGTGACTCGCTTTTGGAAGTCTTTATACCGATCACCATCTGGATATTGCCCTGTTTGCCCTTTTTCTCCTAGTGCATTATTACACACTAGCTGACATTCCTTTAGCTGTACTAAATAATATTCTTTTCAAAGACACATATTATTCCTGGATCTCTGTAAACCAGAAACTTCATGGTAATCCTCTCTATTCCCCTTATGTACCCCTATGGGTAAACCCAGCTTTCCCTCCCTCAGTAACCAATTGTACTTACCTTTGATGGAAAGAAAAGCCTCTAAAGTTTTTGACCCAGGAGGACTACTCTTGACTTTTGATAATTTACAACAAATATACCACCTACTGAGACACCATTTCTATATTTACCTTCAAACCAGGCACTATATATCATCTATCCGCATGAACCCAGCTGAAGGAACGAACTCTAACACACTTCATTCGCTTCTGAGACTGATTTCTATGATCCCTTATAGAATTAATATGTTTTATGTTCATTTGACAAATAACCACTCGACCAATTCCTGGACCTCGCTATTCAATAAATGGAAAACAGATATTCCTTCCTTAACTGAACTACCAGATCTCCTCACTCTCTTTGACTCTACTCTTAAATATTTGTAATCAGCCTATTTGCAGGAAGTCCATATTCGTACTATTCATAACGCTTACATTTCGCCAGTGCAACAAAAACATATGATAGATTCAGAACATGGAATCTGCCCAAAATGTCAAATGTCCAATGCCAAATTTTTTCATTGTATATGGGGATGTAGAAAAATAAACAAATTTGGTATTAAATACAGTAGTTCAGTTTCTAAACACTATATTCTCCTTTCAAATAACACCCAACCCGTTAGCATGTATTGGTGGTAATTTTACATTGTGGAACTTCGGTTCGGATAAAGCAATTGAGCTTCGTTTAATAACTACTCTTCTAACCATTGCAAATAAAGTGATTCTTATACATTGGACCAATAAATCTTCTCCAACCCTCTCTAAGGTTAGACTTAAAATGTAGCAAATTTTCTATTATGACCGCCTTGAGCATACCTGATATTAACAAAGGAGTGGAAAAGTTTTATCAGAAATGGGATCCTTTTATTAATACTTTATAGGAAGCATCTAAGGCTCATATCATTAAGCTTTTTGAAAATACTGATTGGTATCTTCTTAGACGTATTTAATCTATTGCATAAGCGACTGAGATTACATTTTCTCCCTGTTTCTTCCTTCCTATTGTATATGATCATTATGGGGTCTATTTACTAAGCAGTGTTAGGAGACAGAGTGAAAAGTGATAAGGTGCCAGCCAATCAGCTAACAACTGTAATTTTTCAAACACAGCCTGTGAGATGGCAGTTGGGAGCTGATTGGCTGGCACCTTATCACTTTCTTAACACTTTTCACTCTGTCTCCTAACACTGCTTAGTAAATAGACCCCACCATCTCTTTATTACTAATATTTATTCGCCATATTTTTTTTCTAGTCTAAGATGGGCTAAATGTTTATCTTTCGCTAATATCCATTCATCTTCTTCCCTTTTGTATGTTCCTTCCCTTTGTGTTCTCCCCTCTCCTGTATTGACTTCTCTCTTTTTCTCTACTCTCTTTATCCACCAATTTTTAGATATTTGTTATGTTAGACAATCTGGATATATTTTCTATATTTTGGTATATTATTAATATTTTAGCAAAAGATTGCTTAATGTTATTTTTATTTATATAGTAAACTCTGAGACAGAAATCTACACGATTGATATTCAATTTATTATTGATTGTTGTGTGAGATTTCTCATTCTCTTCTTACCTATCACCATACGTGGTGGTGGAGGTTTTCTTTCCTATTTTATTGTACTTCATCTGATAAAACTCAATAAAAAATGTATTTAAAAAAATGTAAAAAAAAATGTAAAAAAAGACAGGACTCACATACAAACTGATTTATTCCTTTATTACACATATGCGCACTCATAATCAGACACTGCGTACTCACCTACAGTACTCCTTAGCGGTGCTCAGTCCCTTTATCTATGTAGAAATCCTCTCTTGGAAAAATAACAAATGCAGCTTCCCGAGCCCAAGGACATGCCATACTATACTGTATAGACAGTACAGGACTCGAATGGCAGTTCCCACATGGTTCTCTGCACTATTGTGCAGATTGGCTAAAGAGTCAGACCACTCTCAGCCAATCAGCGAGCAGTTTCAATGTCAGCATGCGCTGAATGGCTGAGAGTGTCTGACTGTTAGCACAGAAAAAAGGAATTTGCCCTCCAGCACACTGCAGCTAAATCAAAAATACTTGAATCCTACATAATAATAGAAATTCAGAGGTATTGGTTACATAGATTTGCAAATATATGAATAAGCGCTGGGCCAACGTCAAGGCTCCTCTATACCAGCGTCCTTAACATTAAGGGGTTCACGTCCATGAAGCAAGGCACCCCAAAAAATTCCAGCCAAGGACCATCCCCAGGGCATCACACGAAAAGGGGAAAAAAGGTGATAGTGAAGTGTAAAGGATAGATGTGTAAAGATAAATCAATAAGTGTTAATGAAATGTAAAAGAATTAAAATGACATAAATAAAATCCAAACGATTAGAGAAGTGAAAAAATATTCTATGTGAATTAAGTGGTGATGCCATGAGAAAGGTCCAGCCAGAACAACCCCGGGGGCCCCACTCCCAAACGCTCACCCCAAAATAATTATTGCTACATAATAGTAGCACCCACTCTGGGTCATATAATTACAAATTGGTGTACTGCATGATAACAGTACAAGTATGAGCTAATAGCTAACTTACCTTGGAGGTACCCCAAAAAACCTCCACATGGCACTATAAGGATCAGCACCTCCTCCTAATGCTGACTCCCTTCATGCCTCCAAACTGCAAGCAAAAAATATGGTAGTTGCTCAATCAGCTTAATGACATACTACAGGTGCTTGTAAAGGGAAGGGTTTACATTGAGCACAGAAAAAAGGAATTTGCCCTCCAGCACACTGCAGCTAAATCAAAAATACTTGAATCCTACATAATAACAGAAATTCAGAGGTATTGGTTACATACATTTGCAAATATATGAATAAGCGCTGGGCCAACATCAAGGCTCCTCTATACCAGCGTCCCTAACATTAAGGGGTTCACGTCCGAGAAGCAAGGCACCCCAAAAAATTCCAGCCAAGGACCATCCCCAGGGCAGCACACGAAAAGGGGAATAAAGGTGATAGTGAAGTGTAAAGGATAGATGTGTAAAGATAAATCAATAAGTGTTAATGAAATGTGAAAGAATTAAAATTACATAAATAACATACAAACGATTAGAGAATAGAATATTTTTTCACTTCTCTAATCGTTTGTATGTTATTTATGTAATTTTAATTCTTTCACATTTCATTAATACTTATTGATTTATCTTTACACATCTATCCTTTACACGTCACTATCACTTTTTTCCCCTTTTCGTGTGATGCCCTGGGGATTGTCCTTGGCTGGAATTTTTTTGGGTGCCTTGCTTCTTGGATGTGAACCCCTTAATGTTAGGGACGCTGGTATAGATGAGCCTTGACGTTGGCCCAGCGCTTATTCATATATTTGCAAATGTATGTAACCAATACCTCTGAATTTCTATTATTATGTAGGATTCAAGTATTTTTGATTTAGCTGCAGTGTGCTGGAGGGCAAATTCCTTTTTTCTGTGCTCAGTGTAAACCCCGCCCTTTACAAGCACCTGTAGTATGTCATTAAGCTGATTTAGCAACTACAATATTTTTTGCTTGCAGTTTGGAGGCATGAAGGGAGTCGGCACTATAAGGATCAGCACCTCCTCCTAATGCTATGTGGAGGTTTTTCGGGGTACCTCCAAGGTAAGTTAGCTCTCAGCTAATACATGTACTGTTATAATGCAGTACACCAATTTGTAATTATATGACCCAGAGTGGGTGCTACTATTATGTAGCAATAATTATGGGGTGAGCGTTTGGGAGTGGGGCCCCCGGGGTTGTTCTGGCTGAACCTTTCTCATGGCATCACCACTTAATTCACATAGAATATTTTTTCACTTCTCTAATCGTTTGTATATTATTTATGTCATTTTAATTCTTTTACATTTCATTAACACTTATTGATTTATCTTTACACATCTATCCTTTACACTTCACTATCACCTTTTTTCCCCTTTTCGTGTGATGCCCTGGGGATGGTCCTTGGCTGGAATTTTTTGGGGTGCCTTGCTTCATGGACGTGAACCCCTTAATGTTAGGGACGCTGGTATAGAGGAGCCTTGACGTTGGCCCAGCGCTTATTCATATATTTGCAAATGTATGTAACCAATACCTCTGAATTTCTATTATGTAGGATTCAAGTATTTTTGATTTAGCTGCAGTGTGCTGGAGGGCAAATTCCTTTTTTTCTGTGCTCAGTGTAAACCCCGCCCTTTACAAGCACCTGTAGTATGTCATTAAGCTGATTGAGCAACTACCATATTTTTTGCTTAGTGTCTGACTCTTAGCCAATCAGCTCTTCACCATTATGTAGTGCAGTGTCCCATGTGGGAACTATCATATCGGGAACAGTGCTGTACATAGTTTATAGCATGCCCGTTATGGCTCGGGTCACTGTGTTTTTTTGTGGGTTTTTTTTTAGTTTTACCAAGACCTGGACTACTACATGGACAAGGGGGCCAAGCACATTCAAAGGAGTAGGTACTTATGAAGTGTGAGTGTATTTATTAAATGGTTAAAACAATCAGTGTGTGTCCTGTTGTTATTGTAATATTTTCTTTTTAGTGGGACTACAGGTATCAGTGGGCACTTAAAGTCAAGGCATGCTGTCACTTGTGCTGGGACCTGCAGTTTTATCTTTTACATATTACCCCACACCCACCACCACCAGCGCTGTGGGGAAGAGATCCTTGGGAGGGGGACCCCAATATATTTTTGGTCCCCACTTTCCGAGGATTTTCAGCCCTGAGCTGACCAGATTGGGGCTGGGTAATGTGATTGCAGGGAAACCCCATGCTGAGTTTCCTCCTGCTATGGCATTAGTTCCCCGGGTGGTTGAGCCCGAAGCTGGTTAATAGAAATAGTGGGAAACCCAAGCTGATTTTCCCTCCCATTTTCCATGGCTGGTTATGAATTTAGGGTGGGGGACCCCACACTGTTTTTTTTTTAAATATTAAACTATTTAATTGCTTTACACTCTAAGAAACACTGCACAGCACATAGTGATCTGTGCAGTTCTTATTTTTTGGACGAGTTTGCCGTCGTGTTTGACCCTCTATTTGTCGTTGATTTTAAATTGAATGTTCAAAACTGACGGCATTGACACCTGCAAAATTCGACTGACATCGACGTTGGGTTTCAATTTAAATTGCAACCTGATAGATGATAAATATGCAGATTTTACGGTCGGAAATCCGGTTGATGTTGGTCAATTTAGATAAATTTTAAGACTGATTTAAATCTGACCTTTAGTATATTTACTCCTAGGTCTTTTATGAAGCAACCTAAGATACAGGGACCAATCTCCCAAAACAGGACTGGGGCTGTGCAATATTGTCCAACAATATGTAAATGCAGCAGGAGGTGTCTGTATGAAATTAACACCTCCTTGCTGCATTTTAGATCTGAAATCAGCGTCCGTAGATGCTGACTCAGTTTAGCTCTGCAACCATCGGGACCAATAGTTGCAATGGTTGCTCCATTGGCCAGGCTATGGAAACTGATGCTTACCTCAGCCTGGCCGATGCCTGGTCACCTGCGAGGCCTGGAAATCTGCATGTACCGACACAGACTCTGGCCTAGTCCCTCCCGGAAAACGGAGGCAACACTCCCCCATTTCCGGGAACAGTGGCCAGCCATGCCCCCAAACACTGCAGCATGTCATACTGCGGCTAGGGGGGACTGTGAGCAAGATCGCAGGATCCGATCTACAAATGCGCAGAATGTGTCCTACATCTGCACAGACCCTTACACATCTAAGATATACACTAACCATTGGGTTAGCATACATTTCTGAATTAGGCTCTATATTACAAAGGGCCTGATTCAGTACGGTTTGCTACTGCGATTGCAATAGCGATTACGCACGCAGTCTCAGTGTGATGATGTGCTAATCCACTGTAATCGCTATGCCATCACATCACAACATAAGGATGCCCACTTTACCTTACACACATCCGTAATACTTAGCAAGACTGCGAAACCATCGGTAACATCGAGTACCATCGCAGCCCCCTGCACATTTGCACAAGCTCTGACCTTACTCATGAATTGCTAATCTCGCTGACCACCTCCCCATCACCACCCGTAAATGGTACTTCCTGTCAATCACTCTGTGGTGGGTCTGCGTAGTCACTGTGATCGCAGTCCCAATCGCAGTGGAGTGTTTGCGAACTGCGATGTATACGCATGCGCAGAACACAACAATCGGCCGATTGCGTGCGTAATCGCAGTTGCGATCCTTGCTGAATCAGGCCCAAAGTTTTCAATGCTAGGGGTAAGAAGATGCAGTGGTTTTCCTACTAGATGTATTTTGTTTAGTGCTTATGATAAAGTTATTTTTTGGTTCTTTTGGCAAGGTCATTTTTCTGCTACTTATTATTATTATTTTAACTTTAAATGTACTTTTCTATCTCATTTTACAGACAGGATTACATATAGCAAATTAACACATGACTACAGTAAAGCAAGGTGTGGAAAATAACACTAGTATACCTACAGTATAGTGGAAACTTACCAGTTTCCACGTGGAGCAAAAGACATATTCATTTCTCATAGGAACAAAGCGGAATTTCAATAAGGGCATTGCCTTTGCCTGTGTGAAAATAGACTTGAAGCCAAGAAATGTGCAAGAGAGAAACACTGAGGCCTTCTATGGTCTTCAAGCCCACATGTGATTAATGACTGTGACACATTGGCTCTATCAGAAGTGAAATGTGTCTTGCTTGCTGTTTATATAAAGACTTCTGGGATCATAGGTGGTTCCATGGAACATGTTTACATTACGATAGAATGTCAACAAATGCAGGAATGAAAAAATGCTCTGTGGCTTTATTAATCTGTATAATTTGTTATGTGTTTTTTTCTGTTCTAATTTTACAAGTAATGCATGAGCTATATACATGTAAATACTGTACTATATACATTACTTAATCTATAAATACTACTCGCCATTACTAAACAGGATTACAGACACAAATAGATGTGGCTATGCCAGTGCTTCCCAAACTGTGTGCTGCGATAACCTGGGGACACTTGCAGGGGTGCCTTAGGTTGGTGGTCCAGCACCAAATCAAATTATTTAAGGACAATTTAATGTAAATATGAGGACAAACCATACTTGCCTACCCTCCCGATTTGGTCGGGAGCCTCCCGAAAATCGGGTGCCGCTCCCGACCACCCGGAAGGCAAGGCAAGTCTCCCAGAACCATCCGCAGCCATCCAGCACCCCCCGTTGCCGGCCACCTAGTATGCAGCCCGGGGGATCAGATGACGCGATTCGCGTTAACTCGCGTCATCGAAGCCCCGCCACCCGCAGTACAGTGCCTGTATTACGGGCTCTGCACAGCGGGGGCGGGGGCGGGGCCACGATGATGTGTTGAGCCGCCACGCCCCCCGCTCCGCCCACCTGCTGTGTACAGACTGTCGTCCAGGCTGTCTCCTCCCGGAAGGGACAGCCTAAAGGTAGGCAAGTCTGGGACAAACGGAAGCGCAAACCTGTCCACCTTCACTTTACTAATTTACTACATCTTTTTCTGAATCTCTCAATAACAAGCTTAAACTTAGGGGTGCAATGAAAACAATGCTGATACTCTAGGTTGCCATGATTCAAAAAGGTTTGGGAACCACTGGGCTATACTAATTTCACGTGCTTTTATTACTAACATGTATTAATAAAGTGCATATTACACAAAACTGTACATTAAGGGATATTACATACAATGACCTGAAACAAGGAGTAAAGATGGCCTGAACAAATAAACTTAGACTCGAAGAGGGGTATTCAATATGGGAAAACGGGATGGTGCGAAGTGGGATCTGTGTAAAAAACAAATTTTTCCTGGAATAAATTGTAGGACCCACCTAAAGTTGTAATAACATGGGGGAACACTATGGGTACCCCCATTTTAGCCTGCAAATGAAAGTCGTGGATTTATATAGCCGCAGCAGGTGTTTTTTTCCCGACATTGAAGAAGTGTTGCAGAAGAGCACTTAGGTTATTTTTTTCGTTTTTTTAAGTGGTCCCATCAAATTTGGGGTACATGAAAATGGGTACTAGCATATTTTTATGTCCCTAAAGTAAGTTTTAAAAAATTCTGCAACTATGCACCTGCCGCATATTTGCAGATTAGCCCTGAACCTATTTCCCTATTTTTAAACACTTTTTTCCCATTTTTTTTTTCTCCCCAATTCTCCCCAATTTTTTAATAAATTTTTTGGGGTGTCCCTATTTTTTTTTAAAACTTTTTTTGACACAATTATTTTTAAAATGACATTCCCAGGGGTGCAGGCTATTTTTTTTAAGCCTGCACCCCTAAACCCCAATTTTGCACTTTTTTTCGCCACCTATTCAGTGGTGAAAAGTTATCCCCATGTTTTTCAAAGACTTTTCGAACCTGCGAAAAGTCTTTGAAATTGAATACAGTGTAAAACCAAAACCAGCGAAAATGACGTCATTTTTTGCGATATTATGGCAAAAAAAGACTTTTCGCTCCATATTAGGTACCTCTGTGTGATGTGTGTGATTGATATATATATGGCAGTGAAATAACAAACGTAAATGTTGGTGGGAAAAACGTGTTTGTCTCCTGTAAAGCAGAAACATTATAAGCCTCTGATATTACAGCAGCCATTGCTGAATGGCAGTTATGTGCAGAATCCATTGGTGTGGAGACATGAAAGATAAACAAGTCTTTGTGGGTATCTTCAACCTCTGACCCGACCAACTAAGGCCCTCATTCAGAGCCGTACGCTCTGAGCAGAGCGCACGCTCTGAATGAGGGCCGCCCTCCATGAAAATGGAGCGTCCTCCTGGACGCTCGTATAGCTGTGGGTCACCACCCACAGGCTATACGAGCGTGCAGTTTGATGGCCGCGATGGTCTTGACCATCGCGACCATCGAAACTGCGTACAAAAGCCTGTGGTTGAGTTTTTCAACCACAAGGCTCGGAGTGATTTTGGCTCTATCAGAGCCAAAATCACTCCCACTGACATCACTAGTGATGTCAGTGGGCCGGCTTCTGACGGGAGGCGTTCCTGTGGGAACGCCCCCGTCAGGGAGGCACGCCCCCGGCACGCCCACTAAAGGGGGCGTGCTGTCAGTCAACATCGACAGCACGCCCCCTTTGAAGAGACACTACGATCGAAGGAAAATCCTTCGCTCGTCGCGTCTGGCGCATGCGCACGACGGAGCTCCCTCCATCGTGCGCATGCTCAGTGCGGAACATCGACCCACTTGCGAGCGGACAGCCGCTCGCGAGTGGGTCTGAATCAGGCCCTAAGATTTACTACTGCACATGTCCGGCTTGTCCGCACATCTTCCAGCTGTTCTCCATTGTGTGTGTCTCTCCTGTGCGAGGAGGGAGACAAATGCCAGAGACCCTGCAAGTGCCACTGTGGGCCTGATTCATAGATGTACGCTAATGTGATCGCAGCTACGATTACATACACAACGCAGCAGCGAAAATATGCTAATAGATCACTCGAGCATAAAGATGCCCGCTGCTGCCTCTTTACCTGCATGCGACAACGCATACACACGTAAATATCGGTAACATCGAAGCACATCGGTGGCTATCTTACCCTTGCGGAAGGTCTGACCTGCTGCAGTCTTTGGTGCTCTTCTGACACGCAGAGCTGCGTATGCAATAGAAGTGGCAAATTTGTGCACGCCCATGTAACAGCGTTTAAATGGAAAGGCACGACTGCGTTTTTCTGACCATTCCCCTGTCAGCACCCCAAATGCTCACTTCCTGTCAATCACTCTGCGATGGGTCTCCATGGCCTGTGTGATCACAGTGCGATCGCAATGCTGCCTTTGCACACTGTGATGCATACACTTGCACAATGGCAAAGAATCACTCAATCTGTGTGAAAATTGCATTAGGGTACATCTCTGAATCAGACCTTGTATCTCCATCGCTAGTTGCACTGAATACTAGAGATGATTAGTTCAGTTTGCTGAAAATCAAACACATCCAAAATTTCAGGTACTGAGTCGAAACAAGTCCCTGCTCGGATCACTTTAGGGTTCTGATTAGAATTGAGTCCTGACTCGGGTCTCTTCGCAAGTTCGTAAAAAACGGATCTTGCATATTTTGGATTGCATTCAACTTTCTCCCTCATGATTTCAGGTGTTGTTAGGTGTTCATAATTGACTAAAAATGGCTATAAATAACTGTTATTGATGTTAATGATACTATATGAACAAAAACAGGTCCAAGTTACATGATTTTAGCTGTTTTCATCAAATTTGAAAGAAATACAAAACAAAACGCTTGAGGGTAGTTTTACCAAAACACGACGATGATTTAGAACCAAAATCAAAACCAAAATAAGGGGGTCTGCGTGCATCGCTACTATACTACATTGCCACTACTATGTATCACTATACAACACACCACCTATATTAACCTCCACACATTCCTGGCTGGATTTTTTTAACCTAAACTAAATAATTGTATGCCTGCTGCATTAACCCTGTGTTATTCTGCAAGCCATTCTGCCTAGTTAACAGACCAATCCCTAGTTGTTATGCGTCATGTGGACTCACTTCCATCACACACCGCTGCCACCTAGATCAGCACCTATAGGTTCTGCCAAGAAGTAATGGGGCCAGGCCACTAGCATGTGAACAATAACGACACCAAGAAAGCAGCTGCAGCAACATGGAAAAAAGGATCTGAGTGAGTACAGAGAATTCCTTTGCTAATGTTGAAAATGCACAGTGATGGGCTTTGCCAATTTAACTAAGGATAAGAGAATTACGCTATATGGAAATTCTCCATGCAAAGCGGGAAAAGTTGTTGAAAGTCACTGGTGATCCCAATGCTGAGAATTCTACTGTGCTGTGAAGCTATGACATAGGAGATTGGGTTACCTACTGTAGAATATGACAATGTTCAGAAATTTCTAGCTAGCATAGTGATGGGGGTTTCTGTACTGCCCTGCACTCAGTGTCTGACAAATTTGGAGCAGCCAGCATAACCAATACTCCAATCTTCCAATAATCCAGTCAGATGTGATCTGAAGAACAGAGTTTATTATTTGATAGAGGAACTTGCCTGGACATACACAGATCGATGTGTATAAACAAATGTGCACGTGTGTGCATGTGTGATGAGATGTGATGATAAGTAATGATAAGTGATGGTAAAACTGTAAACAAACAATGAAAAACAATTACTATATGTAGATGGGAATGCAAGGAAAACATATACATAACATGGGATATGCAAACAACATGAAACATACAGTATGCGAAGTACAGGCTGCAATGTTACATAGTACAGCTAACATGCATTACTGACTAAGCAGATCTACAATATGATGGCACAGTTGAAGCTGAGAACTCACCATTGGATGCTGTACCAGGTGGAGCATATGTAATGATGACTGTCTGGGACCATGTGAAAAGGAAAATGGCTGCTTACAGCTCCTTTAGCCCAGAATGCATTGTTAGACTGCTATGGAATGTTAAGAAGGACAAAATAGATCAGATTTAAACTGCTGCTTTCCTGACCACTTGGTGGGGCTGCTAATGTGAATTAGTGCAACGTAACAAACCCTATGCTGAAGGCATGACACTCCCCGTCTGGTATCGTTGATACCATAAATTTAAACTCTAAGTAGGTAACAATAAGAACAGTTCAGACATTGGTCTGAGAAACAACTTAGTTTCTCCTTGCTTACAGATCTTGACCTCGAACTTACAAACTTTTCCGTCCTTGCTCGGGAACGTCTTGATGACAATACTCAAAGGCCACTCGTTATGTTGTGACTGGCAATCTCTGACAAGCACAATGTCACCAGGTTTTAGGTTGGGTTTGGCAACTTGCCACTTGGTCCTTGGCTGCAGGGTAGAGATATATTGTCTTGTCCCAAAAGGACTAGGCTTTGAACTTGCCTCCATTGTTGTTTGAATAAGTCTTTGTTGGTGAACTCTCCAGAAGAAGCATAGATAGTCCCGGTCTTCTGAGTAAGAAGAGTAGCAGGAGTAAGTAGAAGCGGATCTTCTGGGTCATTAGAAACTGAAGTCAAAAGTCTAGCATTGACGATAGCTGAGACTTCAGCCATGAAAGTTGTTAAACTCTCGTAAGTAAGTCTTGCAGCACCTACTTTCTCTCTCATATGAGAAGAATGAGGCGGGTTGAAAGTCCATGTACAACTTTGCTCACTGAGGTATCTCTCTACACCTTTAGTGTTGATGTTTGAGTGAATTTGTACTTCTT
Organism: Taudactylus pleione; assembly: GCA_031769625.1. NCBI lineage: Eukaryota > Metazoa > Chordata > Amphibia > Anura > Myobatrachidae > Taudactylus > Taudactylus pleione. The sequence continues at coordinate 12,821,363 of JAUIMM010000161.1, forward strand.
TGGTTGCGTAAATATTTTGACAGTGATGCCAACCTTTACATTCAGTCACTCTTAGAAATGTGGCACGTTTAAATGAATGGGCTATATGAGTTAGGCAGGTAACTGGTCTAAGAAGTGATTTCCAAGTTGAGAATCTTTGGAATCTGTGTGGCTCAAGTTGACAATGTGAGACCATGGTATGGATCGTTGTCACAGCTAGCACTGCAGCACAAAGTTCTAGCCTGGGTATGGTATGCTCTGGAAGTGGTGCTAACTTCACTTTGCCCATGACAAACCCAATATGACACTGTCCTCTAATATCCACAGTTTTAAGATATGCAACAGCGGCAATTGCTTGGATTGAAGCATCGGAAAACACACATAGTCTCTGGTTTTGTACTTCTGTAGAAAGCACAGGAGCATATGAACGTGTAATATAAAGAATATAAAACAAATTGGCTGCACAGTCTAGTCAATTAATAACAATAAAAAACATTTAATGACATATCACAATAAAACAATCACAGTACACATTCAATTAACCATGAACAGCAGTCTAGAACAGCGGCATCGGTTGTCCTGCTGTACAATAATGAAATTTACAATCTAAAAATGCAAAATGTAGAAAAGTAAATAAACACACAAGAAATAATTAGAGAGTAAATACTGATAAAAATATTAAAATAATCTGTATAGCTAAATAGTTGTAGTCCTGGAACAATATCAGTAAAGTTCACTTGTAGATGGCAAAATGAATAAGTAATGAATAATAAATGTTATATTCTTGGATAAGTGCTGTGATTATCACAATAAAATTCCACTGGTGTTGAGCTGCTTACATTTCTATGAATGGAGCCGTATAAGTATATCCCAATAAAGGACTGTGAGTTGGTGTTAGTGAAATTATTATCTCACCTTTCTTCAGTCTATAAGGCACTGTGGTGTACACGACAGCGGCTGGGATGTGTAAATGAAGATATTATCCCCCGTGTCTACGTGAGATGAGTATCACTAGACAGTGTGGAATATAGAAATCCGGCTGAAATTCAATGCTCCCTCTCGAGTGAACTTAACCGGGTGCACCGCGGTCAGTATCTGTGGGACGTCTGTAAACTCTACAATAGAGCAGTGGAAGATCGTGCTGTGATCAGAGGATCCGTCCCTTCTCCATAAGCCGCATATCCAGCTGAATACGTGCCATAGCTGGTATTGAAGTGCCTGGGATGTATGTTTCGCTCTAGCAGTCCCAGTCAGTGACAATGGTAATCCGGCATAAACGTCCAAGTGATGATATGTTCCAGTATGGACAGAACTCAACGCGTTTCCGTGCTCCTAAGCACCTTCGTCTGGAGTAAAATGTATCCATCCTTGTATGAGTCTTTTTAAAGCACACCTTTAATTATCCACAGATGTGTATAATCAGTTACATTTGTAGCCATTCCTCCCTCAAAAACCAAGGTTAGGCTTGTATAGTTTTTTGTAATATCTATACCGGTGAAAGATTATCTCACATTGGTGTAATATTCATGTACTAATTGCATATCAACAAAAGTTATGAATTCGGCATAGTTAACACACTAAAAAAATCTAGTGTTTATACAATCATTATATATATATATATATATATATATATATATATATATATATATATATATATATATATAGGAAAATTATTTAAAACATCCTAAATTTGAAATGAACTACAATCTTATAATATTGTGACCATTATATATGGAAACCACAATAAAGAAATAATATAAATATGTATACATATCTGAACAATATGGATATATACAACATATGCCCCAAAACGTTAATAAATGAGTATTTTTTAAGCGAGTATTTTTTAATTGAGCATTTTTTAGTATTCACCTATACTCATGCACTTTACTTAAAAAATAAAATGAAAATACAGAATCTAATTTACGCAAATTCAAAACAATAACAATAAACTTCACATATACTATAACCAAATAATAAAATTCAACAGAAGGTCCTCCCAAAATAATAATTAAATACAACAGAATAGATATACAATATCTGACTCAACCTCATATTACCTAAAATCTAAGGGATAGTCTGTTACTAGATAGACTAAATAATCAAAATTAAAATCCATGATAAGCCTCAGACTATAAAGCTGCAAGATGTTTAATAGCTGTATTCAATATATATCTCCTAAATGAAAAATAAAAATAAAAAATAAAAATGAAAAAATGAAAAAAGAAAATTAAAGAAAAAATAAAAATATTGATATAAATATAATGTGGAGAGTAAGGGCCACAATTACAAGATGTATGTGTAAAAACTGAAATAGCAACATACGGGTGATCCCCTAGATGTCAAATGAAATGCAACAAAAGATATATTAAAACTGTACTATATCAAATTTAACATATTAGTACCTAAAAGCCTGAGGGAACTCTAGTGCTAGAGAAACTATATGTCAAAATCAGTATCGGTAATCTCATTCAGACCATCAGGTTGCAGAGTGCTTAGTAAGTGTATCCAATATGTTTCTCGCAGACAAAGTCTGGTATATCTATCTCCCCCCCTAATTGTGGGTTTGATAGTTTCTATCCACAAGATTTTAATACATTTGGGATTGCCTGAATGGCTTTCTATGCAATGTCTGTATAAAGAGTGGTCTGTCGATTTCTGCAGGATGTTCCTCAGATGTTCGAGGAACCTATCCTTAAGTCGGCGTGTGGTACGGCCCACATATTGGATCCCACAAGAGCAACCAACTAAATAAATAGTATAAGTAGAATACAGTTGATATATGATTTTATATCAAATAATTTTTGGGTTCTGTAAGATCAGGGCCGTCCTTTTTAATTTTTAGAGTGGCCTCCTGGCCGCTCGTATAGCTGTGGGTGACAACCCACAGCTATAGCGAGCGGCCAGGAAGATGGTCCCGATGGTCAAGACCATCGGGCTTGCGACGAGACCCTTGTGGTAGGGTCTCGTTGCCGCAAGCCCTGGAGTGCTTTCGGCTCTATCAGAGCCGAGAGCACTCCCAATGACATCGCTTGTGATGTCAGTGGGGCCGGCCCCAGATGGTAGGCATTCCCATGGGAATGCCTCTGTCTGGGTAGCCACACCCCTGGCACACCCACCAAAGGGGGCATGCTGTCACTCACCATCGACAGCACACCCCCTTTGGTACGAGACCCGGAGCGACAGTTTGCCCGTCGCTATCTAGGTTTCGCGCATGTGCACGATGGAGTGGCTCCATTGTGTGCATGCGCACTGGGCCAACATTGACCCGCTTGCGAGTGCTCAGCGCCCACGAGCGGGTCTGAATCAGGCCCTGAGCTCCCCGCTCTTTGTCACCATAACTGCATTGTAAAGTCAATGGGGAAGGTCCAGGGTGTAGAGCTGTGTTGTGTTCTGTGCTGTGACATTCTATGCAGTTAACACTAACCTTACAATCCTTGTCAAGGTCAGTTGTAGAAGAGCAGCACTTGTAGCAGATGCCATTTTCTCTTAGGAATGCTTTGCGGTTCTCCAGGGACTTTTCTCTGAAGGCTCTGCATTTCAGGAGAGGATGCAGTTTGTTATGCAGGGGACACTGCTTGGCAGGATCTTTATCTTTGTTCTCTTGACGTGTAGAATAGGTAGACCTGTGGGAAGAATCTGTATAATGCACATTAGTCTTGTGAACTGCGACTGACATTTTGCGGGGGTTAGGTAGAATAGGGGTTGAGCTGGTTATTGTAAAGGCAAAACTAGGATCATTCCTGGTCTTAGCTTGTTGGTGCACGAAGTCCACAAAAACAGAGAACGGTGGAAATGGTACGTTGTGCCGCTGCTTATATTTGGAACCATGGGTGAGCCATTGCTCCTGCAGATTGTAAGGTAGCTTTTGCACTATAGGGTTAATGCCTCTGGCTGTGTCGAGGAAGGCAAGTCCTGGTAAGTCTCCCTCACACTTGGCTACTTGAAGTTCCATTAGTAGGTCACTTAATTCTCTCAGTCTCTGATAGCTTTTGTTAGGTAACCTAGGGAAATCATCAATTCTTTTGAATAGTGCACTTTCTACTATCTCTGGTGAGCCATAGCACTCATTTAATCTATCCCAGATCTTATTAAGGCCATTCTCAGGGTGGTTAATATTGATTACTCTTATCCTTCTAGCATGTTCAGCGGATTCATTCCCAAGCCATTTAATTAAAAGGTCTATCTCTTCGCTATGTGAAAGGCCTAACCCTCTAATTACATTTTGGAAAGAGGATTGCCAGGCTCTGAAGCTCTCAGGGCGATCATTGAACTTTGAGAGTCCGTTTGTGACCAGCTCACGGCAAGCAAAAAACTTGGCAAAGTCTAATGTGTCTTGATTGGCTCTAGGAGATGCTGTTTGTGCATTAACATGGTGAGTAAATGGTGTGTGGTCATACCTGTTAGGATTGTAAGTTTCCTGTTGTCTTGTATCATACCACTTTTGTGTGCGGTGCGGGTAGCTGTGCCTTTGTTGTAGTTTGCAGCTTCAGACACCTGGTGTGGGGGGAAGGTTGTCCCTCATGGGTTCCCTGTGTCTAGAATTCTCTTGTTTGCAAGTTTGCAGTTCACTGTTGACTAGTGGGGGTGCTGCATAGTGTGTTTGGCTTGTTTCACTGATGAAATTTGAATGCATGCTTTGTACTGCTTGAGGTTTGCTGTCCATTTTGGATGCTTGATTTACATATTCTGATGTGCGTTGCAATGAATTCTGTGATCCAAGCTTTGCGTCAAGCGCATTGATCTTCCTTATATTAAGAAATTCTACAGACACCAAGAATGCTGCTTCAGCGATAGCAGCTGCTGCCTCCTTCTCTGCAGTGAGCTTCTCACTAATTGCTTCTAGGCATTGTTTCTCCATTACTCTTTCTGCATCCAGACCTGATCTCTCCATATCTCTTTCTGCATCCAGATATGATCTTTCTGCTTCCAGACCTGATCTCTCTATTCCTTTCTCTGCTTTTAAACGTGATTTTTCTGCATCCAGACGTGACCTCTCTATTTTCAATTGCATCTCTTGTTCAGCAAAGGTGACCCGTACCTTTGCAGCTTCCGCTTTTGCATGTGCCATTATGGCTGCATTGCTGACAGATAAAGATTTGGAGGAACTAGAGACTTGGGACCTTGTTTTGTATGAAGATGTCGTTTTCTGTGACTTGATGCTGGAATGGAAATGCTTGATGTGTAGAGGCTGCTGTATTGTAATGTGCAGATAACTGAGCTGAAACTGTAGCAGGTCTCTGAGTACTCAGGGACTTGGGACTGTTGTTTGGCTGTTTGACTGTGCAGGGACTGTTGTCTTGCCATATGCAGGTGGCTGTACTGACAGTGTGAAGTTCTTGTGTAGTCAACGGCGGTACTGCTATTGCTGAGCTGCCATGGTTAGACTGTGCATAAACTCTTGTGCTGTCATATGCAGATAGCTCTGGCTGGCAGTGTAACAGATCTGTGAGTCTGTATGTGTCCCACTTGCTGACAGAAATGTTGCTGACGAAGTCAGATATATGCATCACATGCTGGGAGCCCAATGTTTTACTGTACTGCCCCGCACTCAGTGTCTGACAAATTTGGAGCAGCCAGGATAACCGATACTCTATCTTCCAATAATCCAGTCAGATGTGATCTGAAGAACTGAGTTTATTATTCGATAGAGGAATTTGCGTGGATGTACACAGATCGATGCGTATAAACAAATGTGCACATGTGTGCATGTGTGATGAGATGTGATGATAAGTAATGATAAGTGATGGTAAAACTGTAAACAAACAATGAAAAACAATTACTATATGGGAATGCAAGGCAAACATATACATAACATGGGATATGCAAACAACATGAAACATACAGTATGCGAAGTACAGGCTGCAATGTCACATAGTACAGCTAACATGCATTACTGACTAAGCAGATCTACAATATGATGGCACAGTTGAAGCTTAGAACTCACCATCGGATGCTTTACCAGGTTGAACATATGTAATGATGACTGTCTGGGACCATGTGAAAAGGAAAATGGCTACTTACAGCTCCTTTAGCCCAGAATGCATTGCTAGACTGCTATGGAATGTTAAGAAGGACAAAATAGCTCAGATTTAAACTGCTGCTTTCTTAACCACTAGGTGGGGCTGCTAATGTGAATTAGTGCAACGTAACAAACCCTATGCTGAAGAAAACCAGAAAGATCAGAATGTTAAAGTTGCGTTTAGGGAAAGTGAACAGATTATCCCTTTGGAATTAGTGCACACAGACGAGTGTAGACTGATGGAGGTAGAGTGAATGGGGAACATTTGCTAAGCATCAATTTGGCGTTTTTCTGTGATTTTCCGTTGATCTTGCAAATTGGAGATTTATTCAAGCCAACACTCTTAGCCAATCAGCACTTTCCCATTCATTTCTATGGGGTGATCAGAAGTGACCATGTCACATTCGTGAGGGTACCTTGTAAGACTAGTGGATGCTACATGGAATGAAGAGGAACAGATCGAAGAATTTTGTGAGCATTAAAGTGGTGAACGAGAGATGCATGATGAGTGAATATTTATTAACATTTTACAACAGTCAGTGTGTGTGTCTCGTGTTTATTTTAATATTTTTTTTCACACTCAGACTACAACTACTAATAGGCCACCTGTAAAGAACAATGTTATCAACTATTTTATTACCATTAATCCTGCAGCCACTACTGAGGAGTGCAGGGAAAGGCCTTTGGCTGCTATTTGTCCCCTGGGGAGGTTGGACCCCATTTTGGGGGGGGAGTCCTAACTTTCCAAGGGATTCCAGCTCTGGGCTTACCATTTTGGGGCTGGTTAATGTTATGGAAGATGGACCCCACACTGTGTGTCTTCCTGCTATAGCGTTATCCACCAGGCTAGTTCAGCACAATGCTGGTTTTTGGAAAATAGGGGGAACCCCATGCCATTTTTTACCTGTTTTCCAATGCTAGCCCAGGCTGAGAGGTTTGGCCAGGTTATTGAATTTGGGGGGAAGCAATTACTTTTCAAATCAAAGCCTGCACAGATAATACTGATCTGTGCAGTGCTTTAAAGCCACCACAGATTGAGTGCGGATTCTGCATTCTATTTGCCTTTCTATTGTTTGTTATGGGGCAATCTGACAGGGTTTTAAACAGAAGAAATACACTGGACATTACTGTTGAAATTATATAGGTCAAATCCGATGGTTAGTAAATACTGTATTTTTGGGCAGCAATTCCACGGCGATGCCTAGTGGACTGCAAGTGAAGTCAAACACAACTCTTAGTAAATTTACCCCAATGAACAGTAACCACTACTTCATGATGATTATAGATGATGCTATCATGATGACACATGTATAGTTCCTGAAAGCCAAAAGTTAAGTAACCAGTAAAAAAGCAGAATACAAGAATCTGGTAGATACTCAAACAGGCCCAAAAATAAAAGTGCTGATGTGGAGAATATGAAAACAGAGTCATATACATCTTAGTTGCATCTCCACTTGTTTCTGAAGGTGGATACAGTAAATGGATGGTAATGGATTCTACGCACACTGGCTAAATTCATAGAGGGTGTGGTGGTGGAATTGTTGGCCTGGCAAAATTGTGCTATGGTATAATTAAGCCTGTTCGCAGATGGATCTTTTACACCAAGGATAAGGCTGGTGCAAGTGAACACTGATAATCACAAAGAAGTGTACAAATCTGTATATGGCCAAAGGGCCTGAATCAGACCCGCTCGCGAGCGCTGAGCGCTCGCAAGTGGGTCAATGTTGGCCCAGTGCACATGCGCAAGACCCGGATAGCGACGGGCAAGCCGTCGCTCCGGGTCTCATACCAAAGGGGGCGTGCTGTCGATGGTGAGTGACAGCATGCCACCTTTGGTAGGCGTGCCGGGGGCATGGCTGCCCAGACGGGGGCATTCCCATGAGAACGCCTACCGTCTGGGGCCGGCCCCACTGACATCACAAGTGATGTCAGTGGGAGTGCTCTCAGCTCTGATAGAGCCGAAAGCACTCCAGGGCTTGCGGCAATGAGACCCTACCACAAGGGTCTCGTCGCAAGCCCGATAGTCGATATGGTCTTGACCATCGCGACCATCTTCCTGGCCACTCGCTATAGCTGTGGGTGGTCACCCACAGCTATACGAGTGGCCAGGAGGCCGCTCTAAAAATTAAGAAGGACGGCCCTGATTCAGATCGAGCGCTTTGTTAGAGCGTCTGGCTCTGAATCAGGGCCAAAATACGTAATTCATTCTGTTCACGTAATGTGAGAGAAATTGCATCCAACTTGCGTTCAACTTTGCATCAGCCCCATGAAATATATTCTCATTTTGACACAATTAATAGTATTTATGGTTCACACTCTTAGAGGCAGATTGAATTAGCCATGGGGCTTACTGAACAGCTGCAGATCTGCTGTTAGCTATTCAATGATTGATGCTACCTTGTGCGGGAATCAGTATGATTGACCGCCGGTCGCATGGGTTCAAATCCAGATGCCAGAAGACCGGCAGGAGTGAAGATCCCGACAGGTGATTTAGGTAAGTACAACTGACCCTGTCCCTCACCTAACCCTAACCCTCCCCCCCTAGTGCCTAACCCAGCCCCCCAAGTAAATAAACCTAACCTCCCCGTCCCCGCAGAATAAACCTAAGTCTCCTGGGGGGTGCCTAACCCTAACCTCCCCTGGGGGTGCCTAACTCTAACCCCCCCTTCCCCTAGCCTAACCATAACCCTCCAGGGGGGGTGCCTAACTCTAAGTCCCCCCGGGAGCCCCTAACCTAACCCACCCCCCCTCAACTGTCTGCGCCCACCGCCCGACTTACCTTCGTTCGGTATGCCGGGCGTCGGTATGCCGGGTGTCGATATGCCAGACGTTGGTCTCCCAGCATAGGGATAATGATAGGCATCTGGATTTTGACTCTGTTACACAATTTCAGTGTTTTTCTTACGTATTAATATTCTCCATTTAATGATTAATGGTGCATACACACGGTCAGATTTCCCTGGTTGATTTGAACAATATCGATATATCATTATCGTTGAAATCAACCAGTATCTGGCCCCTTCAAATGACCAAACGATGGTCGATGCGCGGGCATACGGATGGTCGATATCAATATCAAACATCGCCCGTGCATGCAGGCCAACCTGGTCGATATCAACCAGATTAGCCTGTTTACTATAAGGATCTGCGGTCGTTAATCGCTGGTCGTTATAGACGATGGGGGGTTGGTGCATGTTGCTGGATGTTCGAAATCGAACATCCAGCACATGCAGGACGATCAGACAACGATATCTGATTGTTGTCTGACCGTCCCATGTGTATGGGCCATAAGTCATATAGTTAGTATATTATATAAATATTTTTTGTTAACATATGTCCTTTGAACAATACCACAAACTTACACAATATCACAGCAATAACACCAGTTTTTATACACATAGGACCTCATTCAGACCCACTCGCAAGCGCCTGAGCACTCGCAAGCAGGTCGATGTTTGGCTGTGCGCACGCGCAAAATTCTTTCGCTCTGGGGCTCACTACAAAAGGGGCGGCTGTCGATGTTGATCGACAGCTTGCCCCGTTTTGTAGGCGTGGCGGGGGGTGGTTTCACAATGGAGGCGTTCCCAAGCGAACGCTTGCCGTTTGTGGGCGGCCCACCAGTGATGTCAGTGGGAGAGCTTCCGGCTCTATTAGAGCCGAAAGCTCTCTGGGGCTTGCGGCACACGAGACCCTGTCTCAAGGGTCTCATCTCAATCCCTGATGGTTGCGATGGTCGAGACCATCGCGACCATCAACCTGGTCACTCACTAAGGCAGTGGGTGGTAACCCACAGCCTAGCGAGCGGCCAGGGGGCCGGATCATTTTTTTCAAGCGGCCACCCTCATTCTGAGCGATTGCTCGCATTTTGCGAGCGGCTCTGAATGAGGTCCATAGTTTTGATTAATTTGGTGAAGTTTTAATCTTTTTGTCATTTTATTTGTTCCATATGGTGTTTTGACAAAGGGGGTCAATCAGACCCGCTTGCGAGCAGCAGTACGCTCGCAAGCGGGTCGATGTTCCCCACTGCGCATGCGCACGATGGAGGGAGCTCCATCGTACGCATGCGTGAGACCCGGGGAGCGACGGGCTTTCCATCGCTCCGGGTCTCGCACCAAAGGGGACGTGCTATCGATGTTGATTGACAGCACGCCCCCTTTGGTGGGCATGCCGGGGGCGTGCCTGCCAGACGGAGGCGTTCCCATGGGAACGCCTACCGTCTGAAGCCAGTCCCACTGACATCACTAGTGATGTCAGTGGGAGTGATTTTGGCTCTAATAGAGCCAAAATCACTCCAGGGCTTGTGGCAGGGAGACCCTACCGCAGGGTCTCCGTCGCAAGTCCGATGGTCGCGTTGGTCAAGACCATCGCGACCATCTTTTTGGCAGCTCGCATATGCTGTGGGTGGTCACCCACAGCTATACGAGCGGCCTGGAGGCCGCTCCATTTTCATGGAGGAGGTCAGAGCGTCCGGCTCTGAATCAGGCCCAAAGTCCTTTGGTGTCGTAGCTTTGCATGATTATGTTGAAATGATGGCTGTATAAAAACATTTAAAAGAATTCTGGTCTTTGTGCTGCTATCCATATAGTTATTTCTTTTACCCAAAACAATAGCACATTTGTCAAATTTGTAGAAGAAATTTGTAAGTCTGTATCTTATTCCCAGACCAATTTGTCTTACTTTGTCTATCACTTTCCTTTCACTAAAACATACAGCTGGATGCCTGCCATATCACAGATATTAAAATTGCAGTTAAAAGAATACTTGAAAATGTTTCAGCCAAAGATGCCCAAATACTGTGGGTATCGGTCTATAAATAGACAGCAGGGGTATATTTACTAAAGTGAGAGTTTTTAGAAGTGGCGATGTTTCCCATACTGTAAAGACAATGGCCCTCATTCAGAGCCGCTCATTAACAGCAGTACGCTCATTGCGTTCCGACGTTGAGAAACCGCGCATGCGTCGGTGTAACACTGCGCATGTGCGTACGGCAGATTGCAAGCTTTTTGTCACTCGTTCGGCAAATTGCGAACAGGAAGTGACATGTCAAATGTGATTGACAGAACAGGCCGTTTTTGGGCGTTGACGGGGGTGGAGATGGAAAAACGCAGGCGTGGCGAGGCGTTTTTGGGGCGTACATAAATTAGCTCATGCGAACGTCAAATGTGTTCGTACCAAGTCATACATCACGTTCAAACTGCTCGCACAGCTTGGGGTCTGGATTACTCGACCACAATGGCGATGGCCTTGTCCTCTGGCCCTGGCCTCCTCGATGTTTCATCGATTTATCACGGCTTGTCAGAAAAACAATCAACTTTGGATTGAAAACCAGCTTGTAATGTGTTTTTTTTTTTTTTCTTTAGGATAGCACAAAACCGTACGCAGCTGAAAATCTCTGCTGCTAATTTCAGGATTACACAATCAATTAGCGTATTTTTGTAGGAATGTATTTTACAATTTTGTTAGTGTTTTTTGATATTGTAACAATATTGTCATCATGTTTGTGTGTATTGTAACCTTTTGCATTTGGCTGGAGTTTTTTTTTCTTTTCTAACAAAGTGTTCCTTAAAGTAACATTTTTTTTTAACCCTTTATTTTTTGGAAATCAAAAGCTAAGATTTCGTTTTTTCCTTGTGGTACAGGATTAACTAGAAACCAATTTTCAATTAATGTCACAATACAGTTGAGAACAATTTGTAGGTTTTATTTTCAAAACACATTTTTAAACAAATCATGTGCATTTTGACGTACAAGTTTGGGGTCATTGTTACCCACTAATATTTGGTACATTTGTCTTTTATAAATGATAATTTTGGTACAAAAAATACAAAAAAAAAAAAAACAATTCACAAGAAAGGAGAGGGAAGTTTTGGCCAGAAAGGAATATGGGGCAAGCACAGAAGGAGTGTGGGAAAAGTAGCCAGTGCTGTCATCGTTTCTTTCCCCGTTTGGCTGGGGTTAGGGTGGGCGCCAGACCGGGTCCGGGATGTCCTCTGGCTGGCCTGTCCAGAGGCAGATGTTGTGGCCTCTAGACTAGGCACAGGGCTAGGCACATTTGGAGGAATGGCTGTTGTTGTGCCAGAGGTGGAGGATCCTGATGTTCCGGCAGTAAGGGTGGTCGGCTCCACCATGTGCTGGCGAACGAGCTGCTCCAGGGCATTGGCGATTCTGATGTTGGCCCTTGTATTTTCAGCCAGGGCCTGACCAATGGTCACGTTGGCCGCAGCATTTTGCTCCAGGGCCTCAGCCACCCGTAGCAGACTGGCGTCCATCCTCTGCAGAATCTCCGTATGGGAATCCGATTTAAAATTGAGTTCTGTGAGGAGTGCCACTGCCTGCGAGGGGGATTGCCCAGGACTGGCTTCTGCAGGGTCCTCAGCCGGATGTACTGGTTCCTCCCCTGCAGAGCCAGCAGAAATTCGGCGGCCAAGGCTCCCCTCTGGAGCAGACTCATCCGCCTGTGTCTCTGTGAGAAAAAAGAGAAAAGAGGAACATTACAATCTACATATTGTCACAATAACATTTCAGAGTTGGTTACATCACAACATTTACCTGGGACAACATGAAGAGCCGCAAAGTCTGGCATGTCCATATCCATGTTGGACACGCCAAACACCTCCACATCCTGCACACACCCCTGTGCCAGCTCTTCCAAATCATTAAACTCCAATGACACAGGGGTGGGACCCTCACCTGTCCCCCTTGCATGCCTAGCCCTGTCAGCCATTTTTTGCTTCAGGCGATATTTGAAGTCTTGCCATGTGTGGGTGAAAAAGTAGGCATTATTCCTGCATTATTTGTACCTTTTTTTTTTGGGTGGTCAAGTTTTTACTTACCGCCGTTTGACATCCCGGGCTAGACGGACATAATCACCCACCCTATTGACAGCACTGGCTATCTCCTCCCACATTCTCCACTTCTGGCTTACACCCATATTCCTGTCTGCCTGTGGCAGGATGTCCACACACTTCTGAACCAAAACCTCCATCTCCTTTCTTGTGAATTGTGGCTGCCTTTTCTTTTTCCCAGCTTTGGCCGGAATACTGGGCACAGCAGCCTCTTCCATGTCATCCTCAACACCTATTTACATTAAAATTGTTAAATTTTAGCTGTCAAACTTTCACTATATTCTGGCTCAAAATAATGCTTGAATAGAAATGCCAGAAATACTTACCGCCCGCCTCTTGGCCATTGTTTGGCTGGTCTGTAGCCATTTTTCTGGTCAAAACAAGAAATACACCACACCGTTTTTATTTTGGTCATGACGTATTTATACATGCGTCCTTATTATTCGGCCGCATCATTGATTGTGCGTTCCTATGATCCGTCCTTAATTTGAGCGGGAAAAGAAACACTATTTATGGCTTTGGCCGACTCGAGTCTAGGTGGCGGGTGTTGTTTGTTGGAGGTTACGTTCGGAGTGGATTGTTGGCGGGAGTTGTATTTGGCGGTGTTTTGTGATTTGTTCTCTGCGTTTTTTTTTTGGTTTAACTTTCCATTCGCATTTTTTGGTGTGGTTCTTTTAATTGTGGTGTATTTTTTGGTAAGTTTTTTACCGTCATCCTTTTGTAAAATTTGGCTATCCTTTTTTGTTTTTTTGGTACCAACAATTTTTATTTTTTCTCCTTTTGTAGGTTTATTTTGGTTCTGCCCCAACGACCTTTTTGTTCTGTGACTTCTATATCGTGTATTGGTAAGTTTGGATTTTCACTTGTTTGTTAAATGTTCTGGACTTTTTTTACGCATCTTTTGTGGACATTACTGTTTTTTTCGGTGTTTTTGTGGATCATAAATGTGAGAACTATTTAGCGCATTTTTGTCGGCTTGATTTCTCTAGTTAAATTGCGAACTATTTAGAGCATTTTTGTCGGCTTGATTTCTCTAGTTAAATTGCGAACTATTTGGCGCATTTTTGTCGGCTTGATTTCTCTAGTTAAATTGCGAACTATTTAGCGCATTTTTGTCGGCTTCATTTCTCTAGATAAAATTGTGAACTATTTAGCACATTTTTGTCGGCTTGATTTCTCTAGTTAAATTGCGAACTATTTAGCGCATTTTTGTCGGCTTGATTTCTCTAGTTAAATTGCAAACTATTTAGCGCATTTTTGTCGGCTTCATTTCTCTAGATAAATTGTGAACTATTTAGCACATTTTTGTCGGCTTGATTTCTCTAGTTAAATTGCGAACTATTTAGCGCATTTTTGTCGGCTTGATTTCTCTAGTTAAATTGCGAGATATTTACCGTTCACAATCTAGGTTGTTGTTTGGGGCCCAAATTGTGGAAGTCGGCGCAATGTCGGTTTGCTCTTTGTAGAAATGTGTGTTTATCCCCTTTTACTTTTTGTCTTTTACAAAATCAAGCTTACAAAAAGGGCAACCAAAATTTTGTCCTTTTTATGGTCTGTTGAATTTTAGGATTGGGAAATCATGACAATACCCCGGCATGTAAGCATCTTTGGATTGTATCGTAAAGATAAGTATTTTTCTGTCTTTTTTGGGGGAAACAAACCTTAACTTCAATTCTTGCCATTTCAGGTTGATCTTGGTCGGATTGTTGTGGCCATGCTCCCGGAAGCCGACCAACCTCAATCTCGTCCCAGGCGTAGGCATCGTAGGCGTGCAAGGCCCCAGATATATAGAACACATGTCACCCTTTTTGGAATGCCCGATGATAAGGTGTTAAGGCGCTACCATCTTCCGCCCCAAATCATCATAGACACTCTCTCATTAATAGAGAGTGATCTGGAGCGGCAAATTGACAGTCCTACAGCAATACCACCACTTACGCAATTTATGGCGGTGTTACATTTCTGTGCCTCAGGATCCTTTCAAACCATGGTGGGAATAGTTGCGGGAATCTCCCAATCCTTCTTTTCAAGGATCCTGAGGGCAGTGATGGAGGCCCTTTTCAAGCACCTCCATCATTTTATTAAAATGCCTTTGGATATGGGTTCCCTTAGTGTGGCCAAGGCCAATTTTTACCAAATAGCTGGCTTCCCACACATCATAGGGGTTATGGATGGTACTCACATACCACTTCAGCCTCCAGCACGGCTGGAGGCCATTTTTAGGAACCGAAAACACTATCACTCACTGAATGTAATGGTGGTATGTGATGCCTTCCTCCAGATCCTGTCCCTGAATGCTAAATTACCCGGGAGTGCACATGACTCATTCGTCATCCGGCAATCAGGGATTTGGCAAAAATTAAACAACCTACAAGCTGGTGATGCGTGGCTTCTGGGTAAGTGGAGACCTTTAGTAGATACCAATGCAAAGCTTGATACACAGTGATCCTGATGTTGTCACTTCTTTTTCACAGGAGACAGTGGCTACCCTTGCACGCCCTGGCTGCTCACTCCTTATTTGGCTCCCACACCAGGCCCACAACGTGATTTTAATTCCACACTTACAGCCACCAGGCAAGTGGTGGAGCACTGTATCGGCCTTTTAAAAGGCCGATTCAGATGCCTCCACCGCTCTGGTGGCGAGCTCATGTATTTGCCGGATATGGTTTCGAAAATTGTGGTCCTGTGCGGGATATTTCACAACATCGACATAAGGAGTGGTGTCCCAATGCAGCCAGCGGATGCCTTGCCTGAGGATGGCCCCCCCGAGGTTGGTCGGAGGTCAGTATGTGGGGGGGCCATACGCGATGATGTGGTGGCCAGATTCTTTAGATAATTATTGGCACAAAATAAGTTATTTGACACAATGTCGAAAGGAAATTATTTTTCAATCAAATTAATTGTTTTTTATTTCCCATCTTGTGTTTTATTTCATAATATTTTGGAATGAAACGATGACTACTTCCTGCTCCCAAAAAATGACTTCATGGGGCCACATTGGATATATATTCTGGACCCAATTTTGAAACGCAACATTTGTGGAATCATGTTGGCATGCTCATTCGTCAACCAGTTCTTGATTTTTAGCTTAATTTTTATTATGGCGTTTGCTGTTTTTTTCAGTTTGTTATCACTGTGTATTGTTTGTGACCCAACACTTTGTGTTTTTATTTTTTGGTGAATAAATTTTTGGTTATTTGAAACAAAACAATTCTTTTCAACATTACAAGCAAGTGTAAGCAGGTTCACCCAAGGAAAAGTTGCTTAATGGCTAATCCTGTAATGTGTCATTTGCTCATTTTTTAACTATGCTTTGTGGGTAAAAACCAACACCAAATGGTATTATGTAGAATCAGTATGTTTTTGAATCTCGGCCTAAGCAGGTTTACCTAAAAATGTAAAAAATTTAAATTAAAACAAAAACCCCCAAAAATCTTGTAACTCTCCAAACCTATTGTTAGTGTTAGGTGTTTCATGTGCCTGCTTTAAAAAATCAGCATAACACAATCTTAGTTACATTAGTTTCAAATACTTGCTGCAATAGTCTACTTATGTAAGTTTAAACAATCTAAGATTTTCAGACAAGGAATGAGACTGTATTCAAAATTTAAATTTTTATTTTAGAAAAATAATTCTGGGGAAAAAAAAAAAATTAGGGGCGCAGGATCCCCGACATCCTATCCAGGACCACCAGCAGGCCGATCACATGCCCCCGCATCATTTGGACACACCCGGCTAGGTACGCCAAACGCCTCTGGTCCTCTGTGGGTTATAAAATTGTGGTGCTTACTAAAATGAGTCCATAATTTATGAATCTAAAAAACTACTCAAGCAAAATAGACTTAGCAAAAAGTGACAATAGAGTTTCAAAAACCACATGAAAAAAAAAACCTTGAACAATAAAAAAAAAAAAAAAAAAACCCTTAAAAATCTGGCAACCGTAAACAAGAGATACAAGTTTGACTGTTTTGACATGTGGGATATGTGTAAGGGGGAAATCAGCTGTGAAATGTAAATACAAACAGATATATAACCAACCTTTAAAATTAATAAAAAAAGGAAAAGGCACAGACAAAGGATTACATCAACACATTTTCCTTCAAAAAAAAGGATAAAAGGGAAACATACCGTTGTGAATGACGGCTGGCCCCGAAACCACTCCATCGTCCTCCTCGGAGGTGGGCAAATTTCCCAAGGAGGTGGGGGGGGTAATGACTGACTCGGGAGATGGGGTGGTCAAAAGAGGGGTGGGTTGAGGGGAGGGGGAATTGGGATGGAGGGGAAATCGCCAAGAGGGATGGGCGACAGGGTCTGGGCAGGCTGGGGTGGAGGGGGAATTTTGGGAATTTGGGGGAGAGGAGGTTTGGCTGGGGGTTGGGGAGAGGGGACGAGGGCGACGTCTTTGCCGGCGATGACGCCGTAGTCTTCGCTCGGCCTATAAATGATGGGAAACAAATTGAGGTTAGTTTAGAACATCACCTTGCTCAATGCTAATTGTTTAACAAACAAAAAGGAAAACATGCACACGCAGATATGAGTGAAAAAAAGAAACAGGCCAAACAAGAAAACATGCACACGCAGATATGAGTGAAAAAAAGAAACAGGCCAAACAAGAAAACATGCACACGCAGATATGAGTGACAAAAAGAAACAGGCCAAACAAGAAAACATGCACACGCAGATAGGGCCACAAAGATAAACAGGAAAAACAAACAAAACATAACTTACTTTCCGCTATATGCTGGCGAAAACATGCCAGCAAGCGGGGCGTCCGCCGCTGAAGGTCGGACCACCTGCGCTCCAGCTGGCCAATCTGTCGGCGCGAGCCGAAGGAACGCAGGCGGCTGCGAACCTCCGCATAGGCGGCACGCTTCTCCCGATTGCTGATGGGGGGAGGCTGGCTGGTGATACGCCTGTCCATCACCTCTGTAAGAACCAGAAGCTCTCGCTTGGTGAATGCAGAGGCTCTCATGATGGCAATGGTGTATTTTTAATAAAACAGTTTTAATAAAGACCAGAAAATAATTTTGATTGGCTAATGTAGTTGGGAAATTAACAGGAACCATTCTATTGGTTAGTGTATGAGTCGTGTTCTACAGGCCAAAAAATCTATTGTGAGTTATGATAGGCTTGATGCAGTGACATGCGTAAGCTAATTTAAATAAAGAAATGAACCCAGTAAAATATGCGTGGGTAAAAACACGGAAAACAAATTGATAATTGGCTCAAACATGTATTTTGGCAAAAGAAAACCATTGTTTAAACCGTACGTATTCTGCGGGTAAACAAAAACACGGACAAGAGTAAAGTTTATTGAAAAAAAAAAAAAAAACACGAACACATGTGAAGAGCAATTAAGCTAATTGATATATTGATGGGCATGATACGATTGAAGGAGGTAGGCAGAATGAACGAGCAGGTAATCGGAATCTGACAGGCCCACTTCCGGTTTGTACTTGTGCGTGCGTTCCCTGCAAGCCACATTGGGGATGTACGCTGGCTATTTGGCTCGCTTGTTAGCTAGAGGAGGGGTCGGTAGACTATGGGGAGGAAGTTTAGCTGCGTTCGAAATTACGCGCAAGCGCTTAAATTAACATATTTTGGCATGTACGCCGAACGTACGAACGGCCACTTGCGTCCGGGTCTGAATCAGGGCCAATGTTGTTAAAAATATCATTAACACTACACCTACACCATCAACTCGCCACCCACCACCCAGGGGTGGCGGAGATAGCCCCGGGTTATCAGCCTAGGCCAGGGGTGCCCTGGAGAGGGGGACCCCATTATTGGAGTAGTCCCCAACTCCCCAGGCATCCCTGACCTGGGCTGACTAGCGGTCAGGGCTGATGCCGCGGCTGGGGGGCCAGGTGAAAGGGCACCCCTGGCTGTGGCATTAGCCCCCCGCTAGAAAAGGTCCAGTGCTGATTTTAATTGTGGGGTACGCCTACGCAAATTTCTTACCCCTATAATTAAAACCAGGACAGGCCCTGCAGCCTGGTGCTGGTACCTAATTTACAGTGGAACCCTACTCATTTTGTTCCCCGTATTTTTAGGTACCAGGACAACCTGGCAAGTCCGGGGCTGGTGAAGCTTTAGGGGGAAGACCCTATGTAATTTAAAAAAAAAATAGCGATAAGAGCTGCCCTTTGCGAAGCAGCCGATGCCAGGTGAGGGCGTCTCCGTGGGACCCTGCCCCTCCGAGCCCCAGGAGCTTCCTGCTGGTGACCTGTGCAGGAAGCTCCGGGCTCGTCCTCCTCCTCCTCCCTGCACCCAGAAGAAGATTAGGAGGAGGTGGAGGACCCAGCAGGAGCATGGGACAGCAACCAGGGAGAGCAAGTGAGTGGGGTCCAGTGCTGGGTGTCTGCGGGGCGGCGAGGCTTCAGCGAAGCATCGGGTGCAGGGTGCAGTAAGAAGCCCATAGGCTTCTATAGGGTAATGCCAGTTTTTTCTGGCATTACCATCTGCACCGATAAAAGGGCGGCCAAGCTTAGTACATATGAGTTTTCGGGGTTTTTACTACATTTTTCCTTTAGTACATCCCGGCCTGAGTATATTTTTGTACAGCTGTTTTTGTTGTAAGTGCCATAGTAGCAACATTGACTAAAGTAAGTGAGGGGTTAAGTACAAGAGGTGAAATAAATGAACTGGGAAGCAAAAGGAAGACTCATGTAATCTGGGGGAGGCAAATTGAGCTCCATTAAGCAAATCTAACAGTTAATGGCAAGGGCAAGCTATAGATAGATCTGTGATCATTAGGCAATCAGAGAAGATCAATGTACTGTATGTAATAAACTACAGCACCCTAAAATCTATGACCCTAAACCATGTATAGTTAAAATAATGGATACTATAATCAGGGGCGTAGAGAGCCACGCGGGGCCCCGGTAAAGAGGGGGCGTGGCCTAATTTCAGAAGGCGTGGCCACGACCTCTTGAAAAAAATAGTGTTTTGCAGCGCTGTGAGCCCCTCAGCCCGGCGCAAACCCAGTGGGGGGCGCGATCAGTGTGATCGCTCCCCCCTTCAGGCATAGGAGATTGTTGTGGCTGCTACTTAGCAGCCGCAAGCAATCTCACGCTGTGTGCTGGGCTGCTGCAGAGGGAGGGAGGGAGGAAGTGAGGGGGGGCGGCACCAGACCCGGGCCCCCGCCGGGCCCCTCTGGAAGCCCAGGCCCGGGTAAACTGTACCCGCTCCCCCCCCCCCTCTCGGCGCCCCTGACAGGGCTGCCAAGAGAAATTCTGGGCCCCGGTACAGCAAGTTCCTGGGGCCCCCCCGGCCATACATAGCATATGACATTTCCGCCGTCTATTGGAGGGGGAGACAGGGCAAGATCTCATTGGCCGCAGCGCATAGCAGCCAGATTGGCGTTCCCGCTAGACCGCGGGCAGGACACTGAGGGTGCAAGCATAGTGTTCACTCTAGCTCCGGCAGCAGGCAGGGCGCCGGAGCTAGAGAGGGCGCTTCCGCGTGAGCCTAAGGTGCGCGTTCAAAAAAGGGGCATGGCCATTGAAAAGGGGGCGTGTCTATAAGGCGCGTCCCCTTTTCATCACTCTCGGGGGCGTGCTCGCCACTTATGGACACACCGGGCAGCCCCCGAGCGCTGCTGACAGGTAGAATAGATGCTGGCCGCATGCGCCCAGCATCTATTCATGTGACCCGCATGCATGCGACCCACGGGTGGAGATGACTGTTTTAGTGGGGCACTGCGCGGTGAGGGCAGGGCGCTTGGGTGCTCCAGAAGGAGGGCAGGGCGCAGCGCCCCACTAAAACAGCCTAGTGGGAATGCTACGAGCAGGGAGTCTCTGCGAGCAGCTAAGGTGCTTGTGCTCCCGAAAAGGGATGAGGCATGTCCTTGTGACACGCCCCAATTCGTCACACTTGGGGGCGTGCCCAGCACTTACATCTGTGTTGGGCTTCCCCCAAGCTCACCATTCATGTGCACGGTGTCTATTCACCTGGCGATAATCGGTACAGGATGTGCTATAGCATGTTAGTGCAATCACTATATCACTATATATATATATATATATATATATATACACACACACATATATATATATATATATATACATATACATACATACACACACATATATATGTGTATACATAAACAAACACATGTAATACATGTCACATATATATATCTACAGATCAATCTGACACATATATATATATATATACACAGTATATATATATATATAGCATGAGTATGTTAGGTATATAATAGACAAGGATAGATGCAGTTATTATATTTATAAATTAAAACTATACCTACCGCAGCACAGTCACACTCAGTCATCGGCGCGCTCCTCAGCTCTTCCCTCAGTCACACACAGATCTCCCAGCCCAGCCTTCCTTTCTGTGTGGTCTCTCCCAGACTGTCCCCGCCTGCTTCCCGGAGCCTGCCATGGTAAAGCGTGAGAGCCTCGCGAAATGATGACGTCATCATCTCGCGAGGCTTTCACTCTTCAACAGGCTCGGGAACCATGTATTAGCTCCGCAGCGGCTGGAAGTTACATACATTCTGTACCATCCGGTGGCCAAGAACTAGCACCGCCGGCGGAGGTTTTAATAAAGGTGACCCTTTTTTAAATAAAAAGGTAAAATTTTAAAAAAAGCACGCGTTAATTGGTGTGCTGCGGCCCGGGCCCCCTGACATAGCTGAGTCCGGGGAATCAGTACCCGCCCCCCCTCTGAGGACAGGGGGGGCCAGCCGCGGAAGAGGTGATTACCTCAGCCGGAAACGCCCACCCACCTCTGCCGCGCCACCCATGGTCCTGCCAGCCCGGACATAACTTGTGACTGTGTCAGTGACACAGTGTCACCCAGCGCTGGTGCTGCGCCGCGGCCAGGTCCACTGTTGTCAGGCAGCACCACCATCAGCTAAGCCCGGCCGGCAGACAGTGACACTAGTCATGTCATTAAGTGGGTGGGAATTTTAGCAATTGGCACTATGTGTATAGTGAGCACTGGCGGATCCAGGGGGGGGCGATCAGGGCGATCGCCCCCCCCCTGGATCTGCCAGTGCTCACTATGCCTATGGATTTATAATATACCTAAACAGATCCGTCCCCCTATCTCTCTCCATGTGGTCACCAAGGGGCGCCAAAATATATATTTGCTTACCAAATAAATTAGTCTTGGGCCCGCCCTGGTAATAAGTTATGCTATCACTCTGCTTCTGGACTCGGGGTCTTGAGCACATGTGGCTGTCTACCAGTGCATGCTTCATCAGGGGGAGGGGGATTGGGGATTTGTGACATAGAAGGATCCGGGGGATCCCTCTTTGAAAAATATTGTGCTACAGTTGCTCTTAGGCTACTACAGGCTAACTCCATCTACAGATGCTGTTAGCTGCCGGAGCCAAGCAGAACTTGGTAAATACGGCAGCATAGCAGCCCCATGGAAAACTAATGGAGAGGCCACAGAAAATATCAGAGATACTGTATCTGCTGTGGTTCCTCCATCTTAAATCCTGGGGATGCTTAATGTTCATTGGTGCCCCCCTGAAAATGGGTGTTTCAGGGAATATCCAGGAAATGTTCTTTAATAAATGTGCCCCTAAGCCTTTAAAAAAAATTAAGATTTAGGTCTACCTCTGCTGATCTGCCAATAGTGCATGGTGGGGAAAGCCTTAAACATCTCTACAGTATGTCTCTATGTGAGCTACATGGACACTAATTCCAAGTTTTTACTTAATATTGCAATACAATACATCTTGCTCTATTGAAGTGAAAGCATGCTTTTGTTCTGTATTTATCTACTGCACCAATATTGCTTTGCTCTTCTGGCATGAAGTGTTGCATTGTATATTACTGTTGGAGGACATCCAACTGTTCAAGTAGCAAAGTTTAACATTCCTTTATACAGGGGTATCATTAAATGCTTGGAGTATATTACATGTAAGCCCTCCCCATATAACCAGAGGGGAATGCAGAAACATAGAAATTAGGGTTTTGCCTCATAATAGTTGTACCAGTAAGATGCAATATTTCTAGCGTCTACTGATTGAAGATTCCCTGTGCTCAGTCTTCATCCTACAATTACCAAAACTAATGAATCTTTTCACTCATGTCAAAAACAAAAACATAATTAGTCAGCCATTTTTTATTTTCCACCTATAAAATATGTTTCCTGGAACTCGCAATACATTTTCTTCCATTAGTAGTGTTTTAGATCTAAGCACAGCTGCGAATGCTTAAATAAACATCCAACTCATTTCTGTAATGTGTGAGCATTTAAGAGGCAGTCAAAACAAACAATATTACATGTAGCTTTACAGGGATTTAGACATCACAAATATTGATAGACTTTTCGCTTTTGATATAGGCTTTGAGCTACAGCACCGGTGTATCAATTGAATGTATATCAAAGAGGTTCAGTTCTTTAAATGAAAACCCCTTTATTCTATTCCCTCTGTCTCTCTGCCAACCACTCAGACCTATCTGTCCCAGAGTTATCTCTATAGGAGGTTGAATATTCTTTTGTTCGTTGCACAGACGTACAAGTTAAGCAGCTTGAAAAGGCAATTAGCAGGAGATGTCCTGCTGAAAGCATACATCACAACAGTCTGATTTGTTTTGAGAAAAAGAAAAACTCATAAAAGATAAATACGTTAGCCTTTGGCAAGAATTTCATTAACTAATACTGAAGGTTTTTTTAATTGTCAAATCACTGAATATTTGCAGCTTTTTGTACACTGCTGGTGGCAGAGGACTTTTACAAAACACAAAAACTGTAAGTTTGTACCAATTAGTACATTTTATTAGAATCTCAAATACAAAACCCATTGTTTACCTTTAATTTATTGAACATGCATGCAGATTCACCATCACCTCTGGACATATCCTTTTTGATCATTACCATTAAAAGTTTTTTTTTACTTTTACTGCTGATACTAAGGGGAAAATTTACTAAAGTGAGAGTTTTTAGAAATGGAGATGATGCCCATAGCAACCAATCAGATTCTACTTAACATTTAACTAGCACCTTCTAGAAGATAATAGCTAGAATCTGATTGGTTGCTATGGGAAACATCTCCACTTCTAAAAACTCTCACTTTAGTAAATTTACCCCTAAAATTTAGCTTTTAGGTTTTAAATGTATCATATGAGAAATATATTTTTCTTACTATGATTCAAAGATTTACGTAAAGTCGATATTTACATTTTTTTTGATCTGCGCATGTGCAGATCTGGTCCTGTGACGTCGCTTGCAGTGCCCCAATGTAGTGCAGCATGTTTTACATTCTTCTGGCATTTGGGGAGCGTTCCAGAAAACAGGACGTGGCTTCCCCATTTTTTGTGTGTGCAGAAGTCAGTGTCTGCAACCTCGGACACAGTTTCACTGGCACCACCAGCGTGAAATTTCCTGAGGGTTACTCAGATGAATAATGTCTTAGAACCCAGCAGAGAAGCCGGCAGTGGGCGTCTTTTTACTTAAGACGCTTCTTGCAGCTTTTGCATATGTTTGCCCAGCTGCCACTGTATTGTCCGTAAATCTCTGAATCTTGCCCTAGTAGATTCTGAATTCAAAATAAGTTATTGAGATGAAAGACTAGTATGGGGAAGACAAGTAAAGAGACTATTGCAATTTCAATGCAGGGGATAGTGAGTGTATAAATTAGAATTATTGCAATGTCTTGTGTAAGATATGGGTGTATTCTGGAAATATTTCTTAGATGTACGTAACAGGATACGGAAACCAATTGAATGTTGGAGCAAAGGACAGTTCGGAGTCAAGGATGACACCTAGGCAGTGGGCTTGAGGAGTAGTGTTGCTTGTTGTTTTGTCAACAGAGATACTGTAGAGATGTCAGGAAAGTAATTTATGTTACTTATAATTAAGTCCATTTTGGAAGATTGAGTTTGAGATAATGAGGTGACATCCAAGATGAAATGGCAAAAAAAAAATCAATAACATGGGGCAATACAGCTTGTGATAGATACAGTATGGAGAGGATAGTTACATTCGTGTTTCATCTGCACAGAGATCATATTGAAATCCAACTGAGCTTATTAGATTTTCAAGAGATGCGGCATAGCTAGAGAAGAGCAGAGGACATAGCACAGAATCTTATGGAGCTCCAACTTGTAAAGGTAGTGGTGAGGAGATGGATCCAGAGAAACAAGTACTGAAGGTGAGATTTGACAAGTAGGAAGAGAATCAGGATAGGACAGTGCCCTGAAGATCCAGTGAATGTAACATTTGTATAAAAAGAGTGGTCCACAGTTTCAAATCCACCAGATAGAGCCAGGAAAATTAGAAGTGTGGTCTTTTGATGTAGCAGCAATCAAGTCAATAATCACCTTAATCAGTACAGTCTCAGTGAGGTATTAGGAATGAAAGTCTGACTGAAGATGGTACAGTAGGCTGTGGGAGGAAAGAAAGTATGGAAGGCAAGTGTTGGCAAGGCTCTTGTGAAGTTTGAGGTGGGACAACCATTCGAGACAGAATTTGGGCAGAATTTTGCCTTTTCTTTTCCAAACCCCGTAATCACCTTCTCTAACTTCTTCTTTCCAGGTTCTAATTTTATGTTTGACATTTTGGTAAAAATGTTCACCTATCAGTAAACAATGTTGCCCGTCAATTAATTGTTATCAAATTGCCAGTAAATATACAGGTTGAGTCTCCAATATCCAAAATGCTTGGGACCAGGGGTATTTTGGATATCGGAATATTCCGTATTTTGGAATAATTGCATACCATATTGAAATGTCTTAGGAATGGAGCCCAAATCTAAACATAGAATGCATTTATATTTTATATACACCTTGTACACACAGCATGCAGGTAGCTTTAGACAATATTTTCAATAATTTTGTGGCTCAAACAAAGTTTATGTACATACATGAAATTCATTTATGTTTCATACAAACCTTATACACACCGCCTATAGGTCATTTTATACTTTATTTTCAATAATGTTGTGCCTTAAACAAAGTTTGTGTACATTGAACCATCAAAAAGCCAAGGATTCATTATCTCAATCATGCTAAAAATATTCTGTATTTCGGAATATTCCATTTTTCTGAATATTTGGATATGGGTGACTCAACCAGTATTTCTAACAGATGACAACCATGGAATAGAGAAGAGCACTAGTAGTTATTATAGGGCTCATGGACAGTTGAACATAAAACTGTTGTATTGATTTTCTTTGTCTAAAATATGCATTTTTATTCTGCGTTTGTGCACTTTCATACATAAGAATTCATACTTTTGGAGAGGTGGAAAGAAGGAGTGTTGGTATGAGCAAGTGTAGGCTGAGTACAGAATTTAATTCATAATTCTGGAAGCTATATTATACTGTAAGAAGTAATGGACATCTATTCACATTCTTTTTTTATTTTTAAATGTTCATTCTTTTGTTCATTTTCCAAGTGAAGAACATAAAAAAATTGTAAATTTAAACTTATACACTGTGGGCCTGATTCAGAGCCGCTCGTAAGCGGCCGCTCATTCGCTCCGAGCGATGTTTGCACATCTACGCATGCGTATGGGTCATAATGCGCATGCGCCAACCAGTCAGTGCGGTCGGAAAACGTGTGTTCGCAAAATTGCGAGTGTCTGCTAATTTGAGTGACAGGATGAGGCGTTTGTGGGTGGTAACAGGGGAAGGTGCTTGAAAACGGGGAGTGGAGATTCGGACGCAGGCGTGCCAAACGATCAAAACTGGCGTTTTAATGGTGTGCATAATTAACAAAGCAGCGCCATCGACCACGTCACTTGGTTGTTTCTTAGCCTGAACTGTTCGCATGATTGCGGTAGGAAAATCCAACCACAAGCACTGCGTGCAGTTCAGACGCCTTTCGATGTACTCGATTAATCTAATAAATAGCGGAGATGACGTAGGATGCGAGCGGCCAGGGGGCGTCTTTACAAAATAGCGAGCGCATGTTTCGTTCGCTCGCTCAGACATAGAGGCGCCAACAGACCGCATAGAGCGAGCGCTCAATTTAAATAGCCGGCCCCTTTTTCTGAATGAGCGAGCGCAAATAGCGTCCGGCTCTGTATCAGGCCCTGTATATCAAAACAATGAAAAACAGCATAAATGTCTAGTAAATTACACTCATACAATATAAATTATAGAATTTCCATCTTCCTTTGAAATATATAACAGATATTTTAGCTACTACAAGTTGAGTCTCCCATATCCAAAATACTTGGGACCAGGGGTATTTTGGAATATTCTGCATTTTGGAATAATTGTATACCATAATGAAATATCTTGGGAATAGGACCCAAATATGCACACAGAATGCATTTATGTGTTATATACACCTTATACACACAGCCTGCAGGTAATTGTATACAATATATTCAATAATTTTGTGGCTCAAACAAAGTTTGTGTACAGAAATGAAGTTCATTTATGTTTCATATACACCCTATACACACAGCCTGAAGGTAATTTTATACAATATTTGTAATAATTTGGGCGGGAGATGCCAGCATTCTACAGTATCAGCTCTAACATTGACAGTTGAAGTTTGGCAGATTTTCAGCTGTCTGGGTTCTCTGATATATTATCATGTACATAACTACCATACAGTAGGTGCAAGGGGTGCAGCTATTGTGGGGCCCAGAGCTGAGGGGGGCTATCTTCCTTGTCAGAGTTACATGTGTTACATACATTTTTTACTAATGGTGGTACATAAGGGCCCTAACAAACTTTTGCTATGGGGCCTTGAAATACCTAGTTACGCCCCTGTGTATTATGGTTTCTGTGTACAGATGTGCTGCTCATATACACTATCAGTGTGTTGAATGTGTACCCCATCATTAGCACAAGCCTAATTTACACACAATTTTCTGTCTACACTCTTCACTTGTGTCTATCTTCACAATATGGTGAGTGCATGAAGACAGAGAGGAAATCTTGCATGTGTATAGCACACACTGACATTGCAGGCCATTAATTTAATGTATGACAGGCCATGAATGCTGTTTGCTCTATTTCAATCCTTCGTCCATTTGCAATAATGATATTGAATATTGACAATATGCTCCACATAGTGATCAATGACCCCTATTTTTTCATCAATTCAACAAGGGCAATGTACCTGCAGCAGTGCTTAGGAGACCCATGTATACATACCCTAAGTAGGTTGCAAATTACTATTGATTGCATTTTTGTTTCTTATTTCTAGTGTTGCATTTATTTAGCAAAGTACAATAGGTTTAGAAGCGTATCTAGCGATTATGCTGCCTGAGAAGTATCTGACATGTATACAAACTATAATAAATATTTGTATATGACTTCTGTACACTTTACAATACTGTAATATTCAGCAATATTAGATCAAACAACAATATAAATACCAGTAATTTGGACTTTAGCACCAACAAAAGTGGGTTTTTCTTACAATGAATTTTCTTTAGATTTTACCTTTGGTCGGAGTATGTTTATTTCATTTAGGGAGAAAATATGGGAAGGTGAAAACATTTCCAATGTTTTAATTTTTAATATTACTTCTTATCGAATCTTATCATAAGAGAGAGAACATTTTATTTTGTGCACACAGGGCATAGTGCAGGGTTGTTCACACGAAGCAACTGATTTAGAGTCGTACACAATTCAGCCTCATCTGCAGCCGATGCTTTCTAATTCATATAGCTTTCTTATTCAGATTTCATAAATGGCTGCACTGCCCCATATATCCCCCTGTACAAGTATTATTATTATTAACAGTTTCTTATATAGCAGGATATTCCGTTGCGCTTTACAATTGTAAGCATTAATAGAACAAAACTGGATAACAACAGACAGATATATAGGTAGGAAGGCCTTGCTCGAAAGCTTACAATCTATAGGTAGCCATCATTGCTTTTAGTGTGCATTTGTGCCAGGGTCGCTGACTTTCTGGCTGCCCATTCCGGGAGGGGGCAGCCAGATCGGCAAATGAAGGGGGCGTGACCGGCATTTGTGGACAGAGTGGGGCGTGGCCACGCAATTGCGTCATTTTGGCCTCACCCCCGCTACACAATGGCGAGATTACCGGCATTGTGAAGCCGGGGAGGGACCAAATTGACACGATTTGCAGAGAATCGCGTCACCGTCCTCCCCTGCTGCAAGGGATTCTCTTATAACCGTGGGGGGGGCGGAGGGGTCAGCAGCTGTAGGGGGGCTTGCCTGCCTTACCGGGGGGCCAGGAACGGCACCCGATTTTTGGGAGGTTCCCGGCCAAATCAGGAGAGTAGGCAAGTATGATTTGTACCTCATGCCTCCCAACATTCTAAGGGCCATATTCGTCATGGAAAAAATATTAGTAGTGATAATTTAGTTTTCAATTTGCGGGTTTATTTTACTAAAAATGAATTTAATTCATCTACAGCCTCTTTTTATCACTTCCGAAAAGCTGCTTCTTTTGTGCAGGCAGCTTTTCGGAAGTGTAAGGCCTGTATCACAGCTGCCGGTTTTTTGCCGCCCATGTTTTTTGCTGGGTGTGAAATATAGTTATTCATAGAAGCAGGTGGGTCTTTTCACATGGACTCGGCACGGGCCGGGTGCCGTGTTACAGCCGGAATTATCCACTGAGAAGGACAACTGCCGTGCCGTGCCCGTGCCGTCCCTGCTCGCCAGTGGTGTATAGGAAACATTGTTTCCTTTCACACACACACCGTCCAGCTTGTGCAGCAGCAGCCCAATGGATAAATGTAAAAGAAAAACACATTAAAAGCGGCTCAATGCAGCTGCTTGTGAAAGGCACTGAGTGCCTGAAGAAAACGTCCAGCTGCTGCCTGTTTTTTTGCCAGCCGGTCAAAACCGGCAGGTGTGGAACAGGCCAAAGACTTTTCTCCTACTGCTTTGTCTACGTAGACTCTTCATAGCCTGTCTTCAAACTGCGCATGCAGGCTGCAAAGATTCTTGGAGGACCGGAGCATCAGGAGAAAAGTGTCGGGACCGTCCGGAGAGCGAACACTTACAGTACCACTGGTATAAAGGCTCCTCTCGGTGAGTGCAGTGGAGCCGGGCGGAAGGACATGGGTGGAGCTAGCAGCAGCAGGCAGCCAGAGGACAGAAGGGAGAGATCTGAAAGGGTCCCTCTGCTGCTGTGTAAATGCTAGTGCTGGTGACATTATATTCGCGAACACTTTACTGTAACCAGCCTACATTTGAACGCCCTGTCCCTCCCCCATCCAACAGACGGGGTTCAGTACCAGAATCACACAAGTCTGTATAGATACAGATATGAGTATTTGTTTTATGGGCTTGCACACAGTGATTTCATGCAACTTATGCTATACAAAATGGTGTATTACTCGTGTAGTTCTCAAAAGACAACAAGGAAAAATAGCTGAGGTACAGTAAAAGCCAAAGCTGGTAGCAGTAAACAGTACATAAATAAATAAACCATGTAATTTTATAAAGAATCAAAACTGGCAGCAATCCAAGGTATATCTACAAATATCCAGGAGAATAGACAGAAAAAAAGAACAAAAGCAAACTACGAATATGTAAAAAGTATCTCACTGTCCCAGTATAGACAGGTAAATCTCAAATGAAAAAGCCAGTCCTCTGTACAGTGTGTGCAGCCTGATAGCTGATTCAGCCTGCATGTCGGCAATTGGGGACAGCAGTTATTATGGAGACACTGGGCCTGATTCAGCCACGGTCGCAAGCGCTGAGCGCTCGCAACCGGGTCGATGGTGGCCCAGAGCGCATGCGCACGGCGGAGCCGGCTCCGTCGTGCGCATGCGCGAGACCCGGATAGCGACGGACAATCCGTCGCTCCAGGTCTCGCACCAAAGGGGGAGTGCTGTCGATGTTGAGTGACAGCATGCCCCCTTTGGTAGGCGGGCCAGGGGGGTGGCTGCCCAAACGGAGGCATTCCCATGAACGTTCCGAAAGCTCTCTGGGGCTTGCGGCCACGAGACCCTACCACAAGGGTCTCATCGCAAGTCCGATGATCCTGGCCGCATCCTGGCCGCTCGCTATAGCTGTGGGTGGCAACCCACAGCAATGCGAGCAGCCAGGAGGCCGCTCCATAAAAACAAAAAGACGCCCTGATTCAGAGCGAGCGCTCTGTCAGAGTGTCCGGCTCTGAATCAGGGCCACTGTCTGTATCATTTGCTTGCTTTCTTTACATACAGGGCATATTCATGCATGGGGGTCTGATATTTATATTAACATAATTATTGCTAGAAAATGTATATATTTTAATTAATTTGTAATTTGAGTGGCTAAACAAAAATATTACTTGTAAGCAATTAAGGACCTCATTCAGAGTCGGTCGTTGTGGCTGCACGGTCGTACGCCACCAATGTTAGCTATACTACGCATACGTAAAGTTCGCAATGCGCGTGCGCAAACTAGCCGCTACGATCAGAAATTTCTCTCTCCTTGAACACAGCCAGGTCGGTAGTTTGAGTGACAGATTGAGGCGTTTGTGGGTGGTAACAGGGGAAGGTGCTTGAAAACGGTGGTGTGGAGATCCGAACGCAGGCGTGCCTAATTATGCGAACGGCGTTTTATGCTAGTGCATACGGTTTATGGGAGTGCATAATTAACAAAGTATCGTCATGGCACATGTGACATGGGAGGTTTTTACACTGACATGATCGTAGAGCTTAAGAGAGGGTATGGTCAACCTTAAGCTCTACGACCGACTCTGAATGAGGTCCTAAGTCTCCAGCCTACTGTAGCTCATTTGGTTCATGTTATTTATTAACAATTATTTGTATAGTGCACACATATTCTTACAGCGCTTAACAGAGAACATCTCAGTCATTCACATCAGTCTCTGCCCCAGCGGAGCTTACAATCTATATTCCCTAGAACATGTACACACATACACACAATAGATATTTTTTTTGCCAGAAGTTGAGTGATGACACGATGATGGATCTTTGTGCCATGCAGACCTGGGTGAAGGTAAAAATATGCCTGTTTCCAGAAGTATCTGGTGCACCTTGTCAGTCCCTGATTCATTCCCATTTTTAAAAGTAATTTGCAACATAAAATCACAATTTCACAAGTTCTGCAACTTATCGCCCATATGATTACTGACACTCTGACACAAATAGCAAGCAGGGCGGCATCCAAAAATTAGGCTCCTGACATGCTCTGCTCAATATTTCCCTGCTCCCTCCTTTCCCCTTGCCTGAAGGGGATGTAGTCAGCAGACCAGCGGGTCACCGACGTGTATCTTAATTCCGATGCCGGAACACAGAAGGATGGCTGTCTCAACAAGGTAAGTCCTTCGTGTTAGCTGCAGGGGGAGGGTTAGGTATAGGTTAGATAGTGGGGTTAGCGTTAGGTTTTTGGGAGGGGGGAAGGTTAGGGTTAGGCACCACTGGGGGGGGGTCTTAGGGCTAGGCACTAAAGGGGAGGGTTAAGTTTAGGCACGAAGGGGGGAGTTAGGTTTACGCACTAACAGGGAGGTTTTAAGGTGTGGGGTGGGGAGGGTTAGGGGGAGAAGGGGGGGAGTATACGTACTCAACCCGTCGGGATACCAACCATCGTTATGCCGCTGTTGGTATTGTGACAAGAGGCATCCCGGCAGCCGACATTACATACCCATTCCACCTGAAGTTGCTCTGTAAAATAATAGCCCTGGTGACAGCCAATAATTGTCACTTATTTTATGCAGTCACAAATCAGAAACGACTGTTGAAAGCATAGAATAATTGGAGTTTAAGGGGAGATATAGGGGGAGGCAGATAAAGTGGAGAAATTGCCCAAAGCAATCAATCATTTGCTGTCATTTATCTAGCACAGATTTTGAAATGATAGAAGCTGATTGGTCCATTTTATCATCCTCCAAAGCTTGATACATCACCTCTGTGGGAAGATATTCTGAACTGCATGCGGCTTCCTATTAGACGCTGCCTCGCCTGTTGCTAATGGCTATGGCACTTTTTAAAAAACATAGGCCCTCATTCAGAGCCGCACGTTAACAACAGTACGCTCGTTGCGTTCCGATGTTGACTAACCGCGCATGCGTCGGTGTTACACTGCGCATGTGCGTACGGCAGATTGCAAGCTTTTTTTCTCTCGTTCCTAAAATAGCGTACAGGAAGTGACATGTCAAATGTGATTGACAGAACAGGGCATTTTTGGGTGTTCACGGGGGTGGAGATGGAAAAACGCAGGCGTGGCGAGGCGTTTTTGGGGCGTACATACATTAGCAGATGCGAACGTCAAATGTGTTCGGACCGTCTCATACGTCACTGGAACATCCTCTTTCCCTTCAAAATGCTCGCACAGCTTAGGGTCTGGATTACTCGACCACATTGGCGATGGCCTTCTCCTCCGTCCCGGGACTCCACGATGTTGCAGCGATTAATCGCGGGTGGTCACAAAAGCAATTAGTGTTGTATTGAAAACCGGCTTGGTATGTGTTTGGAAAGCAGTTTATTGGGATAGCACAAAAGCGTACGCAGGTGGAAATCATACCTGCTAATGTCAGGATTACACAATCAATTTGCGTACATTTTTTGGGTTTTATTTTGGCCTCAATTTGTTGTTTATGGCCTATTGTGACAATAATGTCATCATGTTTTAATTAGCTCCCCTTTTTTTTTTTACTGTGGAATTTGCATCGAGGTGAATTTTTAAACGTTCCTTCAAGAGGCCTTTTTTTAAAATAAATGAAATTGTTTTTTTGGTCAGTTTTTGCCTTTAGGGTCAGGATTAAATGTAACCCATTTGTACAATAATGTCACAATACAATGTCAGATTTTTATCATAAATTTATTGTTTAAACACAAACCAATTGGCATAATATTTTGTTGCCTTTTTTTCTGGCAAAGATACTTTTTCACAAAAATAAATAATCAATAACTGCTAACATAAACGTACAAAAATAAATTAACAACATTTCACAAGAAAGGAGAGGGAAGTTTTGACCAGAAAGGAATATGAGCCAAGCACAGAAGGAGTGTGGGAAAAGTCGCCATTGCTGTCACCGTTTTTTCGCCCGTTTGGATGGGGGAGGGTGGGCGCCAGACTGGGTCCGGGATGCCATCGGGCTGGCCTGTCCAGAGGCAGATGTTGTGGCCTCTGGACTAGGCACAGGGCTAGGCACATTTGGAGGATTGGCTGATGTTGTGCCAGAGGTGGAGGATCCTGATGTTCCGGCAGGAAGGGAGGTCGGCTCCACCATGTGCTGGCGAACGAGCTGCTCCAGGGCATCGGCGATGCGGATGTTGGCCCTGGTATTTTCCGCCAGGGCCTGACCAATGGTCACGTTGGCCGCAGCATTTTGCTCCAGGGCCTCAGCCACCCGTATCAGACTGGCGTCCATCCTCTGCAGAATCTCCGTATGGAAATCCGATTTTAAATTGAGTTCTGTGAGGAGGCCCACTGCCTGCGAGGGGGCACGCCCTGGACTGGCTTCTGCAGGGTCCTCAGCCGGATGTACTGGTTCCTCCCCTGCAGAGCCAGCAGAAATTCTGCGGCCAAGGCTCCCCTCTGGAGCAGACTCATCCGCCTGTGTCTCTGTTGGAAAAATGAGAAAAGAGTCACATTAGAATCTACATATTGGCACAATAGCATTTCAGAGTTGGTGACATCACAAGACTTACCTGGGCCAACATGAAGAGCCGCAAAGTCTGGCATGTCCGTATCCATGTTGGACACGCCAAACACCTCCACAGGCTGCACACACCCCTGTGCCAGCTCTTCTAAGTCTGTCAACTCCAATGACACAGGGGTGGGACCCCCACCTGTCCCCCTTGCATGCCTAGCCCTGTCGGCAAGTTTTTGCTTGAGACGATATTTGAAGTCGCCCCATCTGTGGAATGAAATTGGAACCATTATCCTTTTGTTTAAAATGGGGCTTGTTTATAGGGTGGGAAAGTGTTTACTTACCGCCTTTTTACATCCCGGGCTAGACGGACATAATCACCCACCCTATTGACAGCAACGGCGACCTCCTCCCACATTCTCCACTTCTGGCTTTGGCTCATATTCCTGTCTGCCTGGGGCAGGATGTCCACACACTTCTGGATCAAAACCTCCATCTCATTTCTTGTGAATTGTGGCTGCCTTTTTTTTTGGCAGCTTTGGCGGGTTGACTGGGGCCAGCAGTCTCTTCCATGTCATCGTCCTCACCTATTTGGGTAAATATGCTGATTTAGCCACTTCACAACTTGCACAATATTATGTTTGAAAATAATCATTGAGACAAAATGCATGAAGGCCTTACCGCCGGAATTTTGCCCATTGTTTCCCTGGTTTGAAGCCATGTCTCTGCTTCCAGCATGAAATCATCCAGAAATTCTATGTGATTTCGTGACGTATTTATACATGTGTCCTTAGTTTGCGGCCGCATCATTGATTGTGCGTCCCTATGATTCATCCTTAATTTGTGCGGGAAAATAAACACTATTTATGGCTTGGTGTGTGTGGATTCGAGGTTGCGTTGTTGGATTATTGGCGGTTAAGTTGGTTGGAGTTTGTGGTTTACGGTTGGAGGATTTGGCGGATTTTGGCATACAGTTTATTTTTTTATCCGTTCGCATTTTTGTTGTTTTTTTTGGGCCTCGTTTCCTGATTTGGTAAGTTTGGTGAAGTCTAACTTGTGGCCAATTGGTGTCTACTTCTTGTTTTTAATTTAATATTTTCAGCTTAACACTAATTTCATCTCTTTTAGATTTTTTTGGCTTGCGGACCCAAAGACCTTTTTGAGGGAAATCTTTTATATTAGCTCTTGGTAAGTCCATTATTTTTCTTGCATTTGCGAACTAATTAGCGCATTTTTCACTGTTGGTCTAGTGACTTGCATTTGCGAACTAATTTGCGCATTTTGGGATGCTTATTCATCATGTAAACCAGTTTTTGTTTTCCCTTTTCCATTTTTGGCTTACATTTGACCCCTATTTGACGTACGGTGTGCAATGTCGTTTTGATCGATGCCCAAATGTGTGTTTCGCCTATTTTATGTTTTGGCTTGCACCAATTTGACAAACATAAATTCACCCTGTAAATTTTTGATGTATAATTTTTGGCTTGTTTACAGTTTTGACGTATCATGACAATACCCCGGCATGTAAGCAGCTATGGATGGTATCATAAAGCTAAGTTGTTTTATGTTACTTTTGGGGTGGCTCAAAAGCCTTACATTGTAAACTTTGAATTTCAGGTAGATCTGGGTCGAATTGTTCTGGCCCTGCTCCCGGAAGCCGACCAACCTCAATCTCGTCCCAGGCGTAGGCATCGTAGGCATGCAAGGCCCCAGATATTTCGAACACGTGTCACCCTTTTTGGAATGCCCGATGATGAGGTTTTAAGACGCTACCGTCTACCTCCCAAAATCATCATAGACACTCTCTCATTAATAGAAAGTGATCTTGAGCGGCAAATTGACAGTCCAACAGCAATACCACCACTGACGCAATTTATGGCGGTGTTACATTTCTGTGCCTCAGGATCGTTTCAAACAACGGTGGGAATAGTGGCGGGCATCTCCCAATCCTCCTTTTCCCGGATCCTAAGGGCAGTGATGGAGGCACTTTTCAAGCACCTCCATCATTTTATTAAAATGCCTTTGGATATGGGTGCCCTTAGTGTGGCCAAGGCCAATTTTTACCAAATAGCTGGCTTCCCACACATCATAGGGGTTGTGGATGGTACTCACATACCACTTCAGCCTCCAGCACGGCTGGAGGCAATATTTAGAAACAGGAAACACTATCACTCCCTGAATGTAATGGTGGTATGTGATGCCTCCCTCCAGATCCTGTCCCTGAATGCTAAATTACCAGGAAGTGCACATGACTCCTTCGTCATCCGGCAATCAGGGATATGGCAGAAATTAACCAACCTACAAGCTGGTGATGCGTGGCTTCTGGGTAAGTGGAGACCTTTAGTACATAACAATGTTAAGCTTGATACACAGTGTTCCTGATGTTGTCTCTTATTTTTCACAGGAGACAGTGAATACCCTTGCATGTCCTGGCTGCTCACTCCTTATTTGGCTCCCACACCAGGCCCACAAAGTGAGTATAATTCCGCACTTACAGCCACCAGGCAAGTGGTGGAGCACTGTATCGGCCTTTTAAAAGGCTGATTCAGATGCCTCCACCGCTCTGGTGGCGAGCTCATGTATTTGCCGGATATGGTGTCGAAAATTGTGGTCCTGTGTGGGATATTTCACAACATCGCCATAAGGAGTGGTGTCCCAATGCAGCCAGAGGATGCCTTACCTGAGGATGGCCCCCCCGAGGTTGGTCGGAGGTCAGTATGTGGGGGGGCCATACGCGATGATGTGGTGGCCAGATTTTTTAGGTAAGTTTTACCAAAACTACAGTGTTTATACCTAATGTGTTTGTGTTTGTTTGCGAACATCTAATTTATTTTTATTTTTTTCACCATCTTCTGTTTGTTCACATAATCTTTGGCACTCCAACGCTCACTACTTCCTGCTACCCTTACCAAACCTGGATCTGGTGATTTTGGGCATATA
Organism: Taudactylus pleione; assembly: GCA_031769625.1. Classification (NCBI taxonomy): domain Eukaryota; kingdom Metazoa; phylum Chordata; class Amphibia; order Anura; family Myobatrachidae; genus Taudactylus; species Taudactylus pleione. Next base: position 12,858,619 of record JAUIMM010000161.1, read on the forward strand.
TTCTGGAACCCATATCGCAACGCCATGTTTGTGGAATCATGTTGGCATGGTCCTTCGTCAACCAGTTCTTGATTGTTTTTTTTATTTAAATATTTTATTTGTATGTGTTGTATTTGAGATTATCACTGGTTTTTTTTTTGGGAGTGACCACTTTGATTTCTCATTTATGTTGTGAATAAATGTTTGGAGAGTGAAATGGTCTTCCTTTTTTTGGACGTGAACAGCAAGTGTAACCAGGTTAATACACCTTACATTTGACTAAGGGGTAATCCAGTACTGACACCAGTTGATGTAAACTGAACTATGTTTTCAGGTTCCCAACCCACACCAAAAGGAAGCCTGTCCAAACCTTTGGATTTGGAAGATTGGCCTAAGCAGCTTGCACACCAACTAGGAACCTGTAAAATGTAGAAATATCTAATTGACACTACACCCAAAAAGGGAAATGACATTGTTACTGTTATGTGTTTCTTGTGGCTGTTTAACATACAAATACAAAACACAATCTTACTTTTAAAAAAGGGAAATCCTTGCAGGAACAGTCTACTTATGTCAGGGAAAACTCTTTTTGTTTTGGAAAAAAAGAATGAGCCAGAACGTATATTAGAACTAAAAAATTTATTTAGAAAACGAAAATAAACAAAAAAAACTACTGGCGAAGGATGCCAGACAGCCGGTCAAGGCCCACAAGAACGCCAATGACATGTTGGCGCATCTGGGCAACACATTCGTCCACCTCTTGCCGACGCCTCTGTTCCTCTGTGGGTGCAAAAAGTGTGTGGATTAATAAAACAATAGGGAATCCACATTAAAAAAACAAAAACACAACGAAATCACTCCTAAACCTAAAAAAAAGAAACCAAAACAAAAAGGGGGTGCTGCCAAAAATACAAGGCCTATGTACAAATTCCCACAGGTGTGATATGTGTATGTTGAAATCAGCAGGAAGAGGTAAAGGCAAACTGCTAAATCACCAAAAGTAAACCAAAAAAGCACGAATAAAGGCACGACACATGATTACATACAAACAGTTTGTGCTTAAAAAAAATGAGAAAGAAAAACATACCGGGAGCCAAAACGGGAGCTCCGGAAGTCCCTCCATGTTCTTCCTCGGAGGAGCCTTCATTCCCCAAAGAACGGGGAGGGGTAATGACGGACTTCGGGGAGGGGGTAATTGGAAGAGGGGTGGGTGGAGGAGAGGGGGAAGTGGGACGGAGGGGAAGGAGGCCCGACAGTTCCGGGAGAGGGTCTTGGAAGGCTGGGGAGGAGTGGGGTATAGGGGAAATATTTGGGGTGGAGTGTTGGCTGGGGGTTGGGGATAGTGGGCGGGAACGCCGTCTGGCCGGACGGTGACGGCGTAGTCTTGGCTGTCCACCTAAAATATGTCAAACAAATTGAGGTTAGTTTCTGGCCAAATCCGGGGCCCAAAAAAAAAAAAAAAACCCACCAACAAAAAACATGCAAATAGGAGTAGAATGAAAAAAACAGAAATAGAGGGAAAACATGGCCATGCAGATATGAGGACAAATAATAAATAGGACAGACAGGAAAACATGCACACGCAGATATGAGGACAAATAATAAATAGGACAGACAGGAAAACATGCACACGCAGTTTGCCCCACAAACACAAACATGAAAACCACAATACATAACACTTACTTTCCTGTATCTGCATGCGAAAGCATGCCAGCAAGCGGGGCGTTCGCCGTTGCAGGTCTGACCACCTGCGCTCCAGCTGCCCGATGTTGCGGCGTGAACCGAAGGACCGCAGGCGGGACCATGCCTCCGCATACGTGGAGCGCTTCTGCCGGTTGGTGATGGGTGGAGGCTGGCTGGTGATACGGCGATCCATCACCTCCGTAAGCACCAGCAGCTCGCGCCTGGTGAATGCGGAGGCTCTCATGATGGCAATGGTGTTTTTCATACAAATCATTTTTGATAAAGTGTGCAAAAAATTTCTGATTGGCTAATGTATTTTGGAAATTAACAGGAGCAATTTTATTGGTTAGTGTATGAGTCATGTGTTCAACAGGGCTAGAAATCTCTGGAGAGTTATGATAGGCTTGATGCAGTGACATGCGTAAGCAAATTTAAATAAAGAAATGAACCCCGGGAAATATGCGGGGATCCACAGCAATAGAACAACTGTTTAATTGTGTTTCACATGTTTTTGGAACAATAAAAGCGAATGTTCCATCCGTACGTATTCTGCGGGTAAACACAAACACGGACAAGAGTAAAGTTTCTTGCATTGTGTTGAAAAAAAAAAAACAATTAAGCTAATTGATACATTGATTGGCATGATACGATTGATGGAGGTAGGCAGAATAAAGGAGCAGGTAATCGACATCTGACAGGCCACTTCCGGTTTATACTTGTGCGTGCGTTCCCTTCAAGCCATTTCGGGGATGTACGCTCGCTATTTCGCACGCTCGTTAGTTAGAGGAGGGGTCGTCTGAGTTTAGGGAGGAATTTTAGATGCGAACGAAAATACGAGCGAGCCATTGAATTTAAATAATTTTGTACGTACGCCTAACGTACGTGCGCCCGCTTGCGAGTGGGTCTGAATGAGGGCCATAGTGTGTTGTGGTCAAAATATTACAGTAGTCAAAATGGCCCAGCCAGGATATTGTGAATTGCATCAGTCTGTTACGTTTTTGCTTTGTATTGTGACAAATTACTTTGCAGACTAAAGATCAGATTGCTCCCTACTGCTTGTTTGGAATGATTGTTTTGACATTTTCTCTCTGTTACTTTGCATCAAAAGTTTATTTCCTGTATCCTGTGGGTCTCTTTGTATTTCATTCCAATGATATATCAGCAGGACTAGTAACAACAGCTCCCTTTCAGCACTGGACAATATGTTATCCTCTATTCTCTTTGTATCTATGCTTGATATATACCTATTGTTGGTTTTGTTCCCCTGTAAAAGTCAGCTGTATCATATTTTTCTTTTCATTTATTTTCTTGCAACGCAATATGCTTTGCCGAAATTGATTTTTTAACAAATAACCTTTTCTTATCATTCAGCTCAATACAAGCAAAGAAATAACTAGATTCCAATAAGTGCACAGGGATGCGTGTAAATGGCAGATGGTTAAGTGGTTAGCAACATACTGTAGGGCCTGATATACAATTGAACTTAACGATGCCCCATTTGTGTTTCCATAGCTGTATTTTCATTTCCAAACATCTTCTGATAAAATAATCTTGAATCTAGGTTATAGACATACACTATTGAGCCTAATTATGAGTAGCACATAATGAGAATGCAATTCCAGACACTAATGCCCATCTCCTGAGTTGTATCTATGTGATTCGTCTCTGAGAGCAGCTGCTATCACTATCATCCGCAGTTACACCTACCCCATGCTAGGTGCAGGAGATGCAACACATTTTGGAGTGCATTGTGCATACACACGGGAGTGCTGAGAGGCGGTGGTGTGGGAGAGGCCCAGGACAGTTGCTGAGCAGGACAAATGTCCCCGTTTGAAGTGCATAGTAAAAAAAAATGTCTATGAGGGGTCTAACCATGCCCTCCCAGGTTTAACCACGCCCTTCCAGTATCCAGACACCATTCAACGCTTTGCGGTCTGTCATAATCATGACTCAGAATAGGGTGCAACTTTGGTTATATGCCCACAACACACCCAAGTACCATTGAGGTCAAGCTGACACCTAGAAACAACCACTCAACCTTCACATGGGGGGTATTGATGATAAACTTGTGAGAGATTAAGTACCAACCAATCAGTTCCTGACTGTCATTTTTCAAACACAGCCTGTAAAGTGACAGTTAGGAGCAGATTGTTTGCTACTTTATCTCTCACAAATGTATCTCTCTCTAAGCTTTCATGAATACCCCCCATAGAAAAAAAGAGATGCATACATTTCAGAATCGCTTGTAAGTACTTAAAGTTACATATGCCACCCTCAACACATGCGCAGTAAGCTAAAAATCGCCATCTGCATTTGAACTTGTGCTTCACTCAGAATTAGATATTAAGTATTTGTAAAATCATCATCATGGACTCCATACTATGCATCCAATTTATGTATGTGAAAAAACTCACATCTTGTAACTACAGATATGTCCTCAGCTCTAAATGCTATGTAGCTTGTAAAACTAGTCGCATTACGTATGCCCATGGCTGGTCACAAGGTGGTGCATTCAGTCACAGTATGGCGTGTTGAGTCGCAGCTTGGTGTACAGAGACTCCGGCGAGTGCAATACTATTCATCCACCAGGTGTTGCTTTTAAAATATGCCATTGTGCATGCTTGAAGTCTCCAATGATTTCAAGTGATGATTGCTGTGCAAGAACTACTGTTTTTGGATGCATTTTTATTCCCTTCTCCAATGTATAGTACAATACAGTACTGTATACTGTACAGCATCTTATATTATGGTGGATATATTTTCTACATCTGCAAGTCTCAGCACAAATACACATCATTTTATTAAACACATGCGGAAGTGATGTGCGGCACTCTCAGTGATGACATTCCTTACAAATGACGTTAGTGGGGTTGAAGGGTCATTTATGATCTATGGTGTGTTTACCAACCCTGCATTTACTCTTCTGCGTCAATTACTCTGTGTGTGACTTCTAGCCAGATATTGCTGCTGCAAAGGTCACACAAGCAGTGTTTAGATTAAACAGGCCTTTTTCTTTGCTGACACTTGTAATTCAGTGACTTCATAGAGCCCATCTCAACCCTATTGTTCATTTGTAAGGCCAAGTCAGCACTGTGTGAGTGCCGCTCATCACTGCCAAAACTGCTGCTAGCTACTTGCAGAACAAAGTGCACGGCATAAGTAATCGCATGGGCAGTCTTTCATAAAATTGTCCGCCATGTAATATTACTACTGTATATTACTGTATATTAAAAAGATTGTTTACTGTAATAAATCTCCCCTGTATTTGCCTAAATCCCTTAGAGTCACTCTAACAAGGGCTTCTGCCTATAACAACCACCCGTTGTTCCCATAGAATACGATGCACTCATTGGTTCTTAGGATGCCACCAGGTCTTAACCTCTGGAAAGTAGAGGCTAATACAAACAGCGTGAATTTGCAAGGTAAAACTGGAGTAGTAGTACAAAGGTAGTATTAATGATGTAGCAGCCTGCAACCATGGACACAAGCAAGACAGAATGCACACTAATAACAGGTAGCATGAATATCAGCAATATTAAGTAATAATATTGCAGGGTACAGTAATTACCACAGAGCAGCGTGCACTGAGGACAATAACAGAATTTGATTTCATATAAACACAACTACATAAAATAGTGGTATAAGATGGTATAGCAATAAACTCAGATACACATGCAGCTGGCAGTATGGATTTGCAGCATAACATATAATAAAGAATGGAAACGCAAAATATTAACCAGTGTGTGTTTTGCAGAGTATAATAGCAGAGATTGATATGCACATATATTGCAGGATGGAATAGTAACAGTACACAACACCGAGGGTCGGTTCTAGACATTGTGGAGCTCAGGGCGAAAGTTCACAGTTGCGCACCCCCCCCCCAAAAAAAAAAAAAAAACTTTTTTAAATGACGTTCCTCTGCGCGCCCTGAAAGGGGGCGTGTCCTTGTGGAACACCCCCAAATCATCACACTGTGGAGGTGCTGGGCTTCCTCCAAGCTCTCCCCTCATGGCGAATACACAGTAATGCCCATTATAAATACATTATGCCACATGCAGTAATGCCCTTTGTAACACATTATGCTACATGCAGTAATGCCCTGTATAACACATTATGCCACATGCAGTAATGGCTTTTATAACACATTATGCCACATGCAGTAATGCCCTGTATAATACATTATGCCACACACAGTAATGCCCTGTAAAATGTAAAATACATTGTGCCACACACAGTAATGCCTTTTATAATACAGTATCCCCAATTCAAATTATGCCACACATTAGTCCCTTATTCATGTTATGACACACAGTGGTGCCCCTTTTACACAATGCCCAAATTAGTGCCCATTATACTGTTGAAGTTGAATAATTGCATGCGACCGCAATTCAACTGTTATCGGACGATTTGGTCGTCCGCTGCCCGATTTATGTTTCTACAATCCATGATGTAACATTGTTAGTAAGGGATAAAATATATATAATATATATATATATATATTAAATCCATCATAAATAGACTCACTCACATGCATAAACACCGCACATTACGCACAGTTGCGCTGTTTATCATAAGCACTCTACAAATAAATGCACTACGCATATTAGCAACTTTAAGTCATATTCTCTTACACTTACACAAATTACATAAAAAGGTTCTGCAGTAAGAAAGGTTATTACCCAAAGTGTTATTTATATTTGCAATGATGTGAAGTGCATGTTATATGATATTTATAGTTTAGTACATAATAAGTAGATCATGTTTGGTGCCATTCTGATCCGCTGTGTATTTGCAGATCTCCGGTTCTATCGGTAGGGAAATCGCTACAAGCATCTGCAAGTTATGAACTATAGGGAATTAGGTGATAGAATGTACAATGTATGAAGTGCTCATTGCTTAGTTATGCGGCAGGAAAAAGTACACAAAGAGCCACTGGGAGGCTGAACTTCTCATGTACAAACAGCCAGTGAACTATGGCCCTCATTCAGAGCCGCACGCTATTTGCGGTCGTTCGTTTAAAATCAAGGGGTGGCTATTTAAATGATCCGTACGCACATTGCAGTGTGTTCACACCTCTAAGTCTGAATGAACGAGCAAAACATACGCTCGTTTATTTGTTAAAAACGCCCCCTGGCCGCACGCATCCTACGTCATGTCCGCTATTTATTAGATTAATCGAGTACATCGACCAGCGTATGAACTGATCGCTATTCTTGTGGTTGGTGTTTGCTACCACAAATTTGCGTGCAGTTCTGGCTATAAAATAACCCAGTGACGTGGTCAATGACGCTGCTGTTTTAAATATACACACCCATAAAACGCCCGTTTTGACCTTTAAGCACGCCTGCGTTCGGATCTCCACTCCCCATTTTCAAGCACCTTCCCCTGTTACCACCCACATACGCCTCATTCTGTCACTCAAAATAGCAGGCACTCGCTATATAGCGTACAAAGGATTTTCGGCCGCACTGACCGGTTCGCGCATGCGTACTAAAAAGCGTACGCATGCGCAGATGTGCAAACATCGCTCGGAACGAGCGTACTGCCGCTAACGAGCGGCTCTGAATGAGGGCCTATGTCGTAACAGAAGACCAAAGAAGAAGAACCAATGAAACAATACCAGCTCATGTCCATTGTATTGCCAATTCCTGAAAGAGTATATATGTGCGCTCTCTGACCCCAGTCTTGAGTCTTCTTGCTGTGCTGTTGACGGAGGTTTCTTGCTCATGCCGGTATCTGGGAGCAGAGCGCCTGCGTATAAAACAACTGTACCTTGGGTCTGTATGATTTATTTGCGCTAATTGTCTTTAGATCACAGCGTGTAACTATCTGTACTTTTCTTGAATAATAACTTTTGTGCGTTGGACCACAAGTGTCAAAGTCTGAGAGCATTTATTGGGGTGTGCGACTGGTCATAGCGCTACTTAGCGCCACCTATGTTTAGATGTTTATAAGTAGGATTGTCTAGAGGTTTATAGGCAAGATTGTACCAAGGTTTAATCAGGATATAACAGTTGGGGGCTCACAGTGTCAATCACGCTATCTGATACACGGTAACACTCGGTCAGTTGTCTCTCAGCAAAAGGATGGAGGCGCCATAACAGGAGACGCATTTAGCCATCGCCTGTTACCATTTTGTTGCTGAGAGCGCACTGCCGGTTATTGTGTAAAAGGAGTGCTGATTAGAATCCAGGGACAAGGAAGGAAAAAGTTTGTTTTCCCTCGTGGATAGAATTGTATGTTTAAAAGGGCAAGTCGCATTATTGTGTATGTAGCCAGTCGCACAATAGCGTACACGTATTTCTGGTAGTGCTGCCACGTGTTTTGAACATTGCCGTTGAAATTGCATTGTGTTATTGATAGTTAACATTGTTGTAAGTATCTCGATCAGTGTTGCCATACTCTGGGAGTAAAAAAGTGTGTAACAGTGAGCATTAGTTGGTTTAGGGTGTAACACGGTTCCTAAATGTTAAGGCTTTCGTAGGACCCTTAAGTACTAGGTGTAAGGAGCGGCCTAGTGACTTGGTAGCAGCTTACCATTTACTATACACAAAGCAGGTGTATGGGTTGTTAATTTTGTTAGGGTTCGGCTCTACAGTATTCAGTAATCGGTTAGGCTTATTTGAGGACTGTAATTGAACCGCATAGTTTTGGCTAAACTGTGATTGTGAACTGATGAGAGGGTTGATGAAATCAACTGGAAAACAAAGGGTAAGTATGACCCCCTAGCAGTTGAAAGGTAGTCAAAAAAGGGATTTCTGCGTGGAAGTAGCTTCTTCCATAGGTGAGTGGAGGCGTCTAGAGGTCTTCCATAGGGTTTGTGGAAGACCTCTGGCTAGAAGTTGCACACACAGAGTAATTGACGCAGAAGAGTAAATGCAGGGTTGGTAAACACACCATAGATCATAAATCACCCTTCAACCCCACTAACTATATTTGTAAGGAATGTCATCACTGAGAGTGCCGCACATCACTTCCGCACGTGTTTAATAAAATTATGTGTATTTGTGCTGAGACTTGCAGATGTTTCAAAGACGTCCACAGGCAATTGAAAGTGTCTTGAGTGTCTTTCACCAGTTTAAATCTTTATTGAAAAACGTAGGGGTTGTCCCAGGGTGGGAGCCACGCAAACAGTAGAGATGTTAGACAATGATGTGCTGCTAATGGAAGTGCCGCTTGGGTCGGCACGCCGTATTATGCATACTAAGTATGGTGCTTATGCAATTAGGTACTGTGATGTATGGTTTAAGATGACGATGAAGAGTGTTAGACCGTTTCCCAGAATTGATAGCTTTGATAAGGATGTATTGAACAATGTCCGAGATCACATCAGTCTGGTGCGTTCTCGAGTGAAAAAGGTAAAATACAACGAATGTTTAAAATTATGGCAGCATGAGGGAGATGCATGGCTTAAAGGTGTGCAAGTGATGCAAACTAGCGTCGTGAGCACAATACCGGAAAGTACACCTGCAATGCTAAACTGTGGTGCGTGCGAGCCGCGTGATAGCGTGCACGTGCAGCAAGGTAGTATTGTGGAAGGTATTACCAGTGGTTCATATGCACCACCGCCGCCCTATGCAGATGGGGGTGTAGGTAGAGTTGTTGAAAAAAAACAAAAAATGTAACAAGTAATTTGTACCCTCTCTTAAGCAATCACAAGGAAAATGTTTTTGATGCGGATGATGAGCCTGTTGTTATGTCTGCCATTTCCCATGCTGTACACATGTTAGATGCTCCACCACGACAAGCACAAGTGGTGCCGCCATCTCCATCAGTAATAGTACAGGAAGTGTTAACATCCACTGCACCCGTAGAGGAAGTTGTTAACCCTATACGTAGCAATAATAGACTAAACTCCCAGCCAGGTAATAAGGTCAAAAGTAGCAGTGCGGCCGGTCTGCATCCTATCGGGACAATAACTGTTCCGATTGGGAATGCGGATGCAAACGGTGTAGTGCCCACCAGGGAGGTAGCAATGCATTGTCCTTGGACAAGAGCGGAGCTAAACTCCATGATGAATGATTTCCCCGATCCTAAAAAGGAATTAGCCAAATGTCAAAGAGTTCTGAAAAATTTGAGTAGTTCTCACGAGCCAACCAACAAAGATTGGCGAGTGGTGTTAAGGGCTTGTCTTCCACGCAATACCAACATGACAAAATTTATCACGGATTGTGTATTGGATGGAGATGTTCCCTTAACAGACGAAGTTAACCAAGGTAACATTTCCCGCATTGTAACTCAATTGGATGTATATTTTCCTGTAGTAGTTAACTGGAGCAAAATTTTCACCGTAAAACAAAAAGAGAGTGAATCTGCAGAGGATTATTGTAACCGAGCTCTGCAGGCTATCACCCAGTACACTGGGCTAGAAGATATTAAAGATAGCACTCACCACAGGGCAATGATTGTCACTGTATTTATGGATGGTCTAAAAGAGAACCTAAAGACCTGACTTCAGACCTCACAGCCTGGCTGGAGGGGAGTCACTGTAGACACCCTTATAGAATCCGCTATTGAACATGATAAGAACATCTCTAAAAAGAGCGAGAAACTAATGGCTGTTAGTATCCAAGCTCTAGAAGGAATGACTGTAACATCACAGCCAGCAGACACACCTGCACCTGCACCTGCACAGCTACACGTCCTCACTAATCCTACACCACCGCAAACACAGCCCTACCCCACTTATCACACACAACCACAACTCCCACACTATCCACAACCACCATATCTCCCTCAATATCCTTATCCATACCCACCACCTTTCCCTCCTGCTCAACACAGCAATCCTTTCATCCACCCCACTCATGAAAGTGCTTTAATTGCAACCAACCAGGACATGTGAGTAGGAACTGTACAGCGAAGAGGGTAGGACCCCCTAACCAGGGAGTACCTGGATATCCCCATAAGGGATAAACACAGGCACCAGCTCCAATTGTGGCCATTATGCTTTATTGGAGAGTGGAAGTCACCGCTAGGGGTCAGGTCATACCTGTAGTCTACAGATAGTCAGGTTAACGGGAAGTACTAGGGAAGAACCGGTAATGATGATTGATGTAGCTGGTACTAAATATCCTTTTCTTGTAGACACAGGGGCAACCAGGTCAGTGATAAAATCTCCCGTTAACGTACAGGTAACCAATGAAACAGTACCAGCAATGGGCGTAATGGGTAAAGTGCGACATTATCCTTTAACAAAATCCACAGAGGTTACTCTCGGGCCATTGCATACCAGACATTCTTTTCTCCTGGCAGCAGCAGCTCCTACTAACCTACAGGTGAGGGATTTGTTATGTAAGATGGGATGTGTCATATATTGTACCCCTGATGGTGTATTTTTAGATATCCCGGAGACAGTTGTGCACAAGGTTGCGCATGCTGGACACTCCCCAAAGGATAATGTATCACTCTACCAGTTTAAGTGAGAATCCATCTCAGGTAGATCAAATGTTGTCCCAAATTCCAGATTCACTTTGGACCAAGGATGGACAGGACACAGGATTAATGGCAAACGTAAGTCCCGTAATGGTAAATTTAAAAAGCGGTAGGCAAGCTCCAAAAATTCCCCAGTACCCATTAAAACAGGAGGAAGAATTAGGGGTTTATCCTATAATTGAGCGATTGTTACAGCAGGGAATTTTAGTTTGTACAGCTAGTGTAGCCAACAGTCCCATCCTGTAAAGAAGAGTAGTGGGAGGGGTTATAGGCTTGTACAAGACCTTAGAGGGGTTAATAAGGTGGTAGAGAGCCAATTTCCCATAGTGCCAAATCCAGCTGTCATTCTCATGCAGATCCCACCAAATGCAACCCATTTCACTGTCATTGACCTATTCGCCTTTACATACAGGGGTGTACAATACACATGGACACAATTTCCCCAAGGTTTCATAGACAGCCCCAGCATCTTTTCCCAGGCCTTACACAACTGTTTACAATCTTTTCAACCTGCCAATGGATCTGTTCTAATACAATATGTGGATGATTTATTGTTATGTTCTGATTCGTTTATGTCATTTTTAAATGATACTAAACTTTTGCTGCTTCATCTCTTGCAAACAGGACACAAGGTTTCCAAGGACAAACTACAGCCATGCCAGTCCAGGGTTAAATATTTGGGACACTGCCTAACTCAGGGGTTACGACATCTCACAAACGACAGAATCCAGCCCATACAGAACATGACACTGCCGCAGAACCAACAGCAAATTCGTACCTTCTTGTGGATACTGCAGAATGTGGATCCCAGTTTTTTCTATTTTGGCCTTGCCATTACAGGACAGTCTCTTCCTCAAAGCCCGATCGTGTCATACACACAGAGGAATCAGAGCAGGCTTTACTTAATCTTAAGGAGAGTCTGACAAGTGCACCTGCATTGGGAGTACCTGATTATGAAAAACCTTATGATTTGTATTGTACGGAAGCCGATGGTTGCACAGCAGGTGTCCTCACACAAAAACATGGTGATGCTAGTAGGCCCGTAGCATACTACAGTTCACTGTTGGACACTGTGGCAAGATCACTCCCAACATGTTTGAGAAGTGTAGCAGCAACTGCTCTATTGGTCAGTAAGAGTGAGGATGTATTACTAGGCCATGATATGATTGTCTATACTCCCCATGCTGTATCTGCTTTGCTAAACTCTGCCCAAACCAGACATGTCTCCTCAGCTAGGTTCACAAACTGGGAACTAGCCTTAATAGCACCTGCAAACATCACCATCAAAAGGTGCAGAACATTAAATCCAGCTATGTATGTACCATATGTGCAACATGATGCACAAAGGCTGGAGAGAGGTGAGCCACTGGCAGCAGGTGAGTTCTGCAGGTATATTGATGCACATGATTTTATGGAATATTTGAATCAAACCTTTACCGCAAGACCTGACATATGGGATACACCTTTAGAAAATGGAGATGTGACATTTTACACAGATTGGAGTTGTCATAGACAGACTGACACTGGAGTGTTATGTACAGGTTATGCTATTGTAAATGACGAAGACATCATAGAAGCCGAACCTTTAGGACCACCACACTCGGCCCAAGTGGTGCAACTGGTGGCACTAAAGAGGGCGTGTGAATTAGCGGAAGGTAAATCTGCTAATATCTATACTGACTCTAGGTAGGCCTTCGGAGTAGTACACTATTTTGGTGCCTTATGGCGTCTGAGAAAATTTATGACAGCAGCAGGCACACCAATTGCACATTCCAAACATATAAAATGATTATTAACAGCAATCCAATTGCCAAAGGCAGTGGCAGTAATTAAGTGTAAAGCCCATATATGTGAAGATGATCCGGTGTCACTGTGCAACAACAGGGCAGACGAAGCTGCAAAATGGGCAGCAGGGTTAAAAATGAATGTACCAACTGAACAAATCATGACTTTCCAAACAATTGATATGCTGAAATTAATTGAGATGCAAAATTTGTGTTCTACCCAGAAAAAGTCAGTCTGGAGGTCCAAGGGGTGTGAGCAAGAGTCCTCTGGACTTTGGAGGGACGGACAAGGTAAGCCAGTGGCTCCCAAGGCATACTACCCCAGCCTGAGGCAGCGCATGGTCTGACTCATTTGGGAAAGCAAGGTATGTGCAAATTGGTGAGAGCATACTGGTGTGCACTGGGTTTCTCTTCTCAAGCGGAAAAGAGAGCAATGTCCTGTCTGAGTGATAGGGGTACTCATTTCACAGGAGATGTTTTTCAAAATATGTGTAAGCTGATGGGTATTAATAGTTGATTTCACACCCCTACCAACCGCAAGCCAGTGCCAAGGTGGAGAGGATGAACGTAACTATTAAAAACAAACTAAGTAAAATCATGGCAGAGACTGGACTAGGATGGCCAGAAGCATTACCGTTGGTCCTACATAGCATAAGGACCACTCCTAGACCCCCTCTAAATCTGTACCCCTTTGAAATACTGTTTGGTAGACAACCTCATTTGGTTATAAGCACGAAGGAAGATTTGAAAGGTAACAACGAGGTAACTGTAAAGTATCTTATATCAATAAGTAAACAGTTAAAACAGCAAAAACTGAAATTGTTGTCCCATGATATGCCTGAAACAAACTATCATGATGTTGAACCTGGAGAATATGTTATGATCAGAAATTTCTTGCATTCAGGTTGTTTGACTGATCATTGGAAGGATCCGTATCAGGTGCTGCTGACGAGTACCACATCTTTGAAGGTGGTCAAGAGAGATACCTGGGTCCATTCCACTCACTGCAAAAAGGTCAACCAACCAGTGGAGAAACAAGGCGGGGACGAGGCTGATAACGTGGACCTGTGGATCGTGAGCTTGTTCCCGGGAGGATTAAAAGGTGGCAGTGAGATAATTGAGCTAAAGAAATTTGCAGGTTCTTGCTGCGGCGATGGACTGGTCTGCTGTGTTCATTCTCTTCCAGAGTTTCCATCATCCTGGTTTGTTCGGGGATTTCTGGTTTCTGTGATGGGGGACCGATAGAGGAGATGGGAGCTGGTGGCAGAATTGATGGAGTAGAGTCGAAAGGAGGAGTGCTATGCCAATCAGGGGAGTGTTTGACCAATCATAGTACTGTAATTGTTAAGAGATCTGCTATTTTGTATACTCGGAGACAGTGTGAAGGTCTGTCGGCTGAGGATTATTGTATATGTGAGTTCTGTGGGTCCGTAATTGATGAGAGATGCATCCAACTGTGTCAACCCAAGTATAAACAGTATTGGGGTGGGTATCCTTTAGAGGATTATCACACCATGGTGGGCAAAATTTTGAACCAAACCGACTGTTGGGTGTGCTCTCACGTGCCACAAGGACAGCATAATGTAGGATTAGTGCCCTTCTCATTAAATATCTCTGAAATTCTAGAATTGCAAAAAGGGAAGACACTGGACAGTAAAATTTCTTAATACCAAACCACCCCATTTTAAGCTTCACCAGTATCAAGTAGATAAATCACTTTTATGTTTAAACATCACCAACTCCAATGAACCAGGAAGTTGGGAGGTGACTGGGAATAATCAGACGATGACCTTCTCACTAAGAGCTGACCGTGAGCCTATGAATTATGAACTGTTACACAAAATTAGGTCAGGTGGAAGACACTTCCGGTATAAATATACACTGAGTTCCACCAAAGAAATGGTTGGTGGAATACCAGAAGGGTACTGTGCTAAGATTATACAACCGGAAACATGTATTTGCCAGATGGGAGAACCTGAGATAGGATTATTTGTGAGGGAAATGTGTTTGATGATCATGATGCATACTATTCCTTATGTTCTCCCCGATGATGTATATTTTATATGTGGAAGGAAAGCGCATAAGTGGCTCTCTCCAAGTTCCGAAGGTTTGTGTTATCTGGGAAGAGTAGTTCCAGAGGTTATGACTCTCACACATGTTGAAATGCTTGGTATTCATAAAAACACACCATCACCATATCTTCACACACAGTATGAACACAGAGACAAAAGAAATATGATACCTGGTGATGTGCATAAAACCACACAGTTAATTAGTTAGACAACTTGTTTTCAGGTTTTGGTAGAACTAGATCCCACCAGGATCGCTCGGGGTACACTAAATTTTAGATATATCCAAGATCTTGCTAAATTAATAGATAATATCACCGAGATGTATGATGACACATTCAGGTATACAGGTAGGGTGCAAGAACTGGTGCAACACAGACTAGTGTTAAATTATTTAACAGCTGTCACTGGAGGGTATTGCATAACTTTGGCCACCCAATTTGGAGTAAAGTGTTGCACTTACGTCACAAATGATACCAGCGACCCCAAGGAGGTGATAGACCGTAAGATGGATAAAATTCTGCAGTTAAAATGGGAATTTTTTTTCGAAAGGACCATAATGCTTCAGTGGCTGAAGTAGAGGAGAAGGTAGAGGAATGGGTTTCATGGTTGAACCCAGTGAAATGGTTCTCAGGTCTAGTAGAGTGGGTCCAGGAAATGATTGCAAGCATAGGTAAACTCCTGATCCTCATACTGGTTGTCATCATAGTAATTGGCATATGTGTCAGGTGTGTTCCTACTGTGTTGAAGTGTGTAAAATGTAAAAATAAGGTAAACCAGAAGAACGAAATTATGATGGTGGTCAGTAGTGACAATATGAATACTAAGGTAAATGTAGAACTGTATTACAACCCTGAATTAGAATGTACCCTATAATAATGTGATCTGGATTTGTGTGGTTGTGCATAAATATATCGTTGATGTTATTTTAAGTCATCTTAGGTAATGCAGTCCCAATCCCCCTTCCCAAACTTCTTTTATAGGTAAGATGAGTTCCCACATCCTGCCCATGGTCCCTTAAGGATCCGCAGATGGCGTATAAGGGTTGTTTCACCCTCATTGAGACGCATTATCTAATGGTTCAAATGACCATTCTGTGTCTCACCATAATAACATTAAACTGTATATTCTCATGCATGGCTAAACAGATTCAAAACAGGTTGTGATTGCGTTTGATTGGCTATCAAAGGGTGGACTGTCAAAGTAGAATAATTGCATGCGACCGCAATTCAACTGTTATCGGATGATTTGGTCATCCGCTGCCCGATTTATGTTGGTACAATCCACGATGTAACATTGCGTGCGCACGCACCCAGTGTGCGCACATATCCACACATTCGCACAACACTAAATAGTGAATAATATACAACACTCTCACACTGACAAACACAATATTCATGCAGGGCTTAGTTAGTAACAAGAAACAGCTTCTGTATACATGTCTGAGAAAAGCAATTGAAAAACAATACACCAGGATACTGTGAGTGTTTTACATATAAATTGGGAAGCCCCGCATAGACAAGTATGGCTGTGGCAATTGAATTATAACCCAGACATTGATATGCACAATTGAATTTGTCTAATTAACAAATTAACAATGGTCAGAGGTTTTGCTTACCAGACGCAGTGGCAACCACAATCAGCTGGGGGTCCCCACCCTGCTTGAAAGTGAACCTAGCTGCTTGTAACACCTTGCATTGTAGTTTTCAAAATATGTTAGTAAGGGATAAAATATATATATATATATATATATATATATATATATATATATATATATATATATTAAATACATCATAAATAGACTCACATGCATAAACACTGCACATTACGCACAGTTGCGCTGTTCATTATAAGCACTTTACAAATAAACGCAATACGCATATTAGCAACTTTATGCAATATTCTCTTACACTTACACATGCACAAATTACATAAAAAGGTTCTGCAGTAAGAAAGGTTATTACCCAAAGTGTTATTTATATTTGCAATGATGTGAAGTGCATGTTATATGATATTTATGGTTTAGTACATAATAAGTAGATCATGTTTGGTGCCATTCTGATCCGCTGTGTATTTGCAGATCTCCGGTTCTATCGGTGGGGAAATCGCTACAAGCATCTGCATGTTATGAACTATAGGGAATTAGGTGATAGAATGTACAATGTATGAAGTGTTCATTGTTTAGTTATGTGGCAGGAAAAAGTACACAAAGAGCCACTGGGAGGCTAAACTTCTCAAGTACAAACAGACCAATGAACTATGTCGTAACAGTAGACCAAAGAAGAAGAACCAATGAAACAATACCAACTCATGTCCATTGTATTGCCAATTCCTGAAAGAGTAAATATGTGTGCTCTCTGACCCCAGTCTTGAGTCTTCTTGTTGTGCTGTTGATTGAGGTTTCTTGCTGATACCGGTATCTGGGACCAGAGCGCGTGCGTATCTAACAACTGTACCTTGGGTCTGTATGATTTATTTGAGCTAATTGTCTTTATACCACAGCGTGTAACTATATATACTTTTCTTGATTAATAACTTTTGCGCGTTGGACCACAAGTGCCAAAGTCTGAGAGCATTTATTGGGGTGTGCGACTGGTCATAGCGCTACTTAGCGCCATCTATGTTTAGAGGTTTATAGGCAGGATTGTCTAGAGGTCTATAGGCAGGATTGTACCAAGGTTTAATCAGGATATAACAATACACAAGGCCCACAGTACTGAGTAGTAGTGCCCCTAATACAATGCCCACAGTAGTAGTGCCCCTAATACAATGCTCACAGTATTGGTGCCCCTTATAGAATGCTCACAGCAGTGGTGTCCCTTACACAATGGCCCCAGTAGTGATGCCCCCCATGCAGTGCCCTCAGTAGTGTATGCAGTGGTAATGCACACAGTGTTAATGCCGCCATTTGTAAAGTCCCCTATAGTAGAGTCCCCATTGGAAATGCCCCCAATAGTAGTGCTCACAGAAGTAGTGCGCCCTATAGTAGTGCCCACAGTAGGAATGCCCCCTATAGTAGTGCCCAAAGTATTAATGCCCCCTATAGTAGTGCCCACAGTTGTAATGCCCCATTAGTGCCCCCAGTAGTAATTCCCCCTTATAGACATGCCCCCAGTAGTAATTGCCCCTTATAGACATGTCCCCAGTAGTAATGCCCCCCTATAGACATACCCCAGTAGTAATGCCCCCTTATAGACATGCACCCAGTAGTAATGCCCCCGTATAGACATGCCCCCAGTAGTAATGCCCCCTTATAGATATGCCCCCAGTAGTAATGCCCCCCTATAGACATGCCCCCCAGTAATAATGCCCCCTTATAGACATGCCCCCAGTAGTAATGCCCCCCAGTAGTAATGCCCCGTTATAGACATGCCCCCAGTAGTAATGCCCCCATGCCTCCTTTATGAAAAATAAAAAATACAAACACAATACTTACCTTAGGCCACGCTCCTGTGTCTGCTTCCGTCCGGTCTGACCGCGGCTCCACCACGGATCTATGGGAGAGACGTCATGACATAATATCAGTGGGCGCCCGGCACAGTGGGGGGGACCGGCGCTGGGGTTTTTTTTTCTTTTCTTATGGGATTTTTTTTTTCCCCTCCTGGGGACTCAGTGGTGCCCTCTAGGGGCCGACACTCTGGGCAACTGCCCTGTTAGCCCACCCCTAGAACCGCCCTGACAACACCAGTGGATATGCAGCAAAATGAAGCAATGCATGCAGGCAGCTTTGCAATTCCGTCCTTGCACATATGTAAATGCAGCAGGAGGTGTATAATATGCCCTGCTGCATTTGTGATCCCAGCACTGTGACTGAGGTCGCAGGCTTGAATCACTATTGTGACCACTGGTCGCGATGGAGGGCGGCGCCGGGCCACCAGCCAGCTGAGTAAGCATCAGCTTATTCAGGCTGGCTGATTTGCGAGGCCAGGAAACTGCGTCCGTCTATGCAGTCCCTGCCCTACGCAGTCCCTACGCCAGCTGAACCCACCCCCATGTTGCCCCTTAATTGCCTCTGCCTGTCAATCAGACAGAGGCATCGAAGGGGCTGCATGCAATTATGCAGTACCCATTCTGCACACTCGCAGAATGGGTCCTGCACACTTGCAGATTCATGATAATTGAGAATCTGCATTCAGCATTGCACTCGCGTGCAATGCTACATCAGCCCCAGAGACTGGATGGCACAACTTCCAAGTGAATCTATCTCCATCAAGGCAGTAATGGACTGACTGCCCTATAAAAGAAGTCAGAGCCAATCCCGTGTGAGCAAACAAGACTAGCCTCTGGTAATTAACAATATGAGCAGCTGAGTGCTGCATGTCCACAGAAGCTTCCTAGCTGGGAGCAATCAGCCTGGACTAAATCTTACTGTGACTGTCTTTGCCTGTTAATCCTCTCAGCTCTGGCCGGAACCCGCAGCAGATATGAGCTGTCACGATGGCTCATAACATTTACACTGTGCAGTACTGTACTTACATGATTGGCCCACCTGTCAGGGCTTACAGTACTACAGTATCGTATTCTGTAGTGCCATATCCATCTACTGCTGTATTATTCAGCACTGTAGTTTTTATTGGTGGAGCAATCATCACCAGGGGCATTTTAAGAAAGGAGGGGGCCCGTGTGCAGCCTCCATTTGTGCCCCCCCCCCTCTGTCAGTGCACTGAGCACTGTAGATTGTTGCCTCATGCCAGAATCAACTGCGTATGCGCGGGTCTCCAGAAAAATGGCACCTTTTTCCCGGGGACATCTTTCTGTGTATGCACAGATCACTGGGAAAATGGCAGCTCCGGTTTGACGCTGCGGAGCAGCACACTGGAATCTTCAGATAGGTTAGTATTAACTATGGATGCAGGGTGTGCGGTGTGGGACCCCCTGGACCCAGGGGCCCTTGTGCACCGAACACCTTGCACTCATTATAAAGACGCCTATGCCAGTGGTGTATTGCATGCTATGGACACCTTCCCTTGCCTTATCACACCAACCCACGCTATTTTCATGGCGCGACTAGGACGCATGCTTGCCGCGACTACAGCAAGGATGAGCGTGGACACATCTGTAATTTATTTGAAGATTTGTGTAACTGAACATAAGACACATCTCAAAGGAGCACCTACACCTTTTGCCTGCATGCTCTTAGTTTACTTGCATGTTACCATCCCCGATCCACTGCCCAAAAAACAGGGGCCACGAGTTCAAGATACAGTACTGTACTTACAGTACAACTCTAAATACAGATTCCAGTTGCATGAGCAGTGTGTCAGTGTTGCATCTTTATATCATACAAATACTTACATGTTACAAATCAGATCTAAAGTAGATGGGCCAGAAGCTGGTGATTGAGGTATTGCTAAAAGTATAAAAATACAAATATTGTGCTACTTAATATTTTCCTGCATTATTTGAAGCTACAACTACTGGTGAGAAGGGTGTCAGTTTCTCTACCATATAAACTGGGCTATGATGCTATGTGTCTCTGTGACCATGGGGTCTATTTACTAAGCAGTGTTAGGAGACAGAGTGAAAAGTGATAAGGTGCCAGCCAATCAGCTCCCATCTCACAGGCTGTGTTTGAAAAGTGACAGTTGGGAGCGGATTGGCTGGCACCTTATCACTTTTCACTCTGTCTCCTAACACTGCTTAGTAAATAGACCCCCATGTTAATAAAGTACAGTACTGTATATATGTTAAACAAAAATATTGCTTGAACCGTCGCTCAATACACAACTAACTACGCTAAATGTAATTATACTTCTTTCTTCCCTCATTTTAGTTTTGGAGCTGTTTTTTGATGTGTAAGAGTCTGTCCCCGCCTCCGATTCTGCCCCTTGCCCTTTATGCTTACCCTGTAGTGGGTTCTCACTTCATCGTCATATCTCCTTCACTGGAAGAGACATGACAACTGTGGTGTGCTAATACCCTTCTGCCCAGGATAGCTAGGGGGCTTTATTGATGGGGTTAGAGATGCTCTCCTTTTTCTGTTGCAAATTGATGTTTGGGGGAGGGGAGAGTTGCTGTGCTGCCACTAATTATAGGGAGAATACTCCAAATCCATAAGGAGCAGAGGCAGCTCCTACCTTTTTCTGTCAGGGTGCTGCAGCAGGCCAGTCAGTGGCCCGGCCGACTCCTGTTCTCTTTGGCTCCTGCAGGTGCATTGCAAATGCATCTGGCAGAGCACGTGACCAGCGCAAGCGCAGAAGCATCGGCTTCTAGGAACTGCATCAGCTGCAGTCTCTAGAAGCCGAGTGGGGCTTTTGGCAAGGCAGGAGAGTGACTTCCCATTCGAAGAAGTGCTAATTGTGGTCCAGACTGGCAGTCCCAGGGGGAGAAAACACCTCCCCTGGGACTGCCTGTCTGGCTGTGATTGGCACATAGCGCTTCTAATAGGAAGCATATGTTTAAAAGAAACAACCTTAGAGTTTTTAAGTACCAAATCAATTGACATAAAGTAAATATTTATTAAAAAACATTTAAACAAATAATATTAGCAGCTGGTGTAAAACATACATATAAAAGTAATAATAATGTTTACATTAAAAGTAGCTGGAATTGTAACACTCATAAGATGGTCTCGGGATATAAACCACTGCAGTGATTAATGACTTAGTCATTTCTATAGAAATTGAATTGCAGTTTCTGCTAAAGTGAGTAGTTAAAGGTATATTGTGTCAACTGAAGGGCTGATAGACCCGTAGCACAAAATCAAGGTATTTTCAGGGTGTAGTTTACCTGCAGACTCTCGTCTGAGACTGTAAAGGAGTGCGGCTATGGATGATGATATGCGTCTTGTCCCCAGAAGGTGGTATACTCAACCCGACAAGCGAGGAGAGACCAGGGACAGTGAATTGCCACTCTGATGTTTCGTGGGGCCGTGTCTGTTGCGGTGATGGTGTTCCCACCTCAGACTTGATACAGCTCCAGCTGTCGCTGCGATAGAAGCCGCTCAGATGTTATGTGGGACAGCGTATAGTGCGGTGGTGGTTTCCCACTTTAGACTTGGTGCAGCTCTGGCTGTCGCGGTGGTGGATTAGAGCCGCGTTCATGGATGGCTGGCAGAAGAGCTCTACCTTTAACTGGGGAGCAGGTGTAAATGCCACTCTAGAGCCCTTGTGGCTGGAAGCAAGCCGGAAAAGAATCATGGAGTCCCAAATGCAGGTTTAGAATTAAGGCAGGTGGTTTCCACAGTAACAATCAGAAAAAGGTTTAGCACCAACGCATTTCAACGTCCTTCTGACGTCTTTTTCAAGGTGGATGTATTGCTCTCATATTCATATATTTAAATAGCATCCTTAATTGGCTACATGCAATACAGCTGACAATCAATGAAAACTTCTTGATTTGAGTGAAACAGTCATTCAACAGCATTAGGAGGTATCAAGAGGAGACATAGAATATGATCTGCACGAACCAAGTTTGTGCAGGAAACATAGTATAGGAATATATCATATAATCAACTAAGGTAGATGAATATATAATAGCAGTCGTAACTGCTTTGATAAATTTATTCATTAAAAGAACAAATTTAAATACCTTGCATTTCTTAATCCTATTTTGCTATATATATAATAATCAGTTCACACATATGAGTGAATTAAGGAATATAGCAGCTGCTAACGTTGTTTGTTTAAATGTTTTTTAATAAATATTTACTTTATGTCAATTGATTTGAGTGTGATAAATCGGTACTTAAAAACTCTATGGTTGTTTCTTATATACATATGTTCTGCTATTTGTGAGGGTGACTACCTCATTCAACCATTTAAAACTGGAAGGATTTTTTAACTCTCCAGCGCCTCGGTTATATCTTTGATTATTTACATATTCTTCTAATAGGAAGCAACTGCCAGTGCCAGGGAACACTCATTGGGATGACGGTATTTACTGAGGGGCAGGGAGTGGGGGGGGCTGGAGCCCCTAGGTAAAATCTGCCATGTTTAAGGAGTGTCTCAGAAGTGATTTAAGGGGCTTAACAGGACCCTGTTAGTAAGCCTCTGCCGTGTAGTGTTTAGGCAATTAACATTTTAAGTTTAATATGTAAACAAATGTTGCAGATATTCAATAGCAAATAGCAATATGCAATTAGCATTCAGTATAGAGGGCACTCATCATTAGTAGCCTAATGTCTAAAAAGGTATTTTAATAATTACATACAACTGGTCGACGCAGACTTCCTGGCCTCAGCTAAGGAGCTGCAAGGGCCAATCTCGGTAACCTCAGGGTTACTCAGATGGCCGATGGTCTGGGAGATGACCTTTTTATCTCAGATGCCTCTTGCTGCATTAGTGTATTTTCACATCACTGCTGTGAATTGCATCCATCTCTGAATCTGGCCCAACGGCAACGAGTTACTCTAGAAAGTAAACTGTCATAGGTAGGTTTTTTCTACCATATGAGGCTATTTAGCATTTATGGGCCAGTTATACAAGCAGAAATGCTAGTTTCTGCATGTTAAGTTAGTATTGGGTCTATTCATTATTATTAAGGGCCTTGGTTGGTACCTGGCAGTGGCGGGCTGGGCCGGGGGGCAGGGTGCCATGTGCCCCCCGGGCCGCAGCACCATGCGGGCCACGGGCAGCGGGCAGTCTCTGTCTCTGTGACACAGCTGCACTGCGCATGTAGCACTGACCGGACGGAGTTCGGACAGCGCTACACAGTGACTGACAAACACACAGCCGCCAGCGCCTTCAGCTGTGTGTTTGTTTTGAGTGGCAGCCAATGAGAATCTGTCAGACTCTCACTGACTGCTGCTGCGCCCACTGCAGGAGCCACTCCATCTTCCGGCTCCTGCAGTTGGTAATGGGAGAACGGCCCGGCCCGGGAGGACGAACGGAGGAGCGGATGGCAGCAGAGGGAGTGGGGATCCAGGTAAGTGGTTTTTTTGCTGTTTTTTTTTTTTTTTAATTACGTGTGTCTACTGCACTACAAGGGGGAGACCACTACTGGGTGCACTACAAGGGGGGGGGGACTACTACTGGGGACACTACAAGGGGGAGACCACTACTGGGGGTACTACAAGGGGAGAGCACTACTGGGGGCACTACAAGGGGGAGACCACTACTGGGGGCACTACAAGAGGGGGATGACTACTGGGGGCACTACAAAGGAGAGAGCACTACTGGGGGCACTACGAGGGGGAGAGCACTACTGGGGGCACTGCAAGGGTGAGACCAGTACTGGGGGCACTACTAGGGGGGACTACTACTGGGGGCACTACAAGGGGGGGGACTACTACTGGGGGCACTACAAGGGGGAGACCACTACTGGGTGCACTACAAGGGGGAGCACACTACTGGGGGCACTACAAGGGAGAGAGCATTACTGGGGGCACTACAAGGGGGAGACCACTACGGTGGGCACTACAAGGGGGGGACTACTACTGCGGGCACTTCAAGGGGGAGAGCACTACTGGGGGCACTACAAGGGGGAGACCATTACTAGGGGCACTACAAGGTGGGACTACTACTGGGGGCACTACAAGGGAGAGAGCACCACTGGGGGCACTACAAGGGGGAGACCACTACTGGGGGCACTACAAGGGGGGGACTACTACTGGGGGCACTACAAGGGGGAGAGCACTACTGGGGGCACTACAAGGAGGAGACCACTACTGGGGGCACTACAAGGGTGGGGACTACTACTGGGGGCACTACAAGGGGGAGAGCACTACTGGGGGCACTACAAGGGGGAGAGCACTACTGGGGGCACTACAAGAGGGAGACCACTACCTGGGGCACTACAAGGAGGGGACTACTACTGGGGGCACTACAAGGGGAAAGCACTACTGGGAGCACTACAAGGGGGGGGGAACTACTACTAGGGGAACTACAAGGAGGAGAGCACTACTGGGGGCACTACAAGAGGGAGAGCACTACTGGGGGCACTACATGGGGGAGACCACTACTGAGGGCACTACAAGGGGAGGACTACTACTGGGGGCACTGCATGGGGGGTACCACTACTAGGGGCACTATATAAGGGGCTTACTACTGGGGGCACAAGGGGCACTGCACAGGGGGACCACTACTAGGGGCACTGTATAAAAGGGCACTGCATAGGGGGATCACTACTGGGGGCACTACTGGAGGCCTGCATAAGGGGGTCCTCTCCTGGGGCACAGGGGGCACTGCATATGGGCACCACTACAGTGGGCTGCCCCTAATCTTTCATTTTACTTTACATTAATTCCATATGGACTCGCCTCCTCCCTGGAACACTTCAGGGGGGGGCGCCATAGCACGCATGTGCTCCAGGCAGCCTGGCTACATGCTACTCCTCTGCCAGGGCCACCTGCATGCATTTGCCCCCCAGGCTAAAAGTTGCGAGCCAGCCCCTGGTACCCGGAGCCCTGCTTCTTCCTCTGGGAAAGAAACATGGGGTTGCCAAGAGAGCTCCGACTTGATCCGTCCGACCTTCTCCGCAGTGAGTGAGCTACAGTCATGCACATGCGTTATCTCAGGTGACGCATGTACAAGGGCAGACCCGGCACCGGTAAGTACCAGTGCTACTGAAGTAGCAGTGGTTACTGATTGCAGGGACAGCTACTGTCCTGACGCAGTGTCTGTCCAGTCTCCATCCCTATCATTTCTCATTTTGGACTCCAACTCTGACAACTTACTTTCTGGCAATGGCAGCTCTCCCTGTTAGATTGGAAGTTCTTTGAGCAAGACTGACAGCTTTCTCTGCATCAGCTGCAGCTCTGTGAAACCTTGCAGCTTTCTCTGTTAGACTGCATTTGTCTCTCTCTGCTGCAAACTTCTCCACAGTGCTCATTCTTCCAATGACTCTAAGGGGAAAATTTATGAAGCAGCGGCTTCTGTAAGCCACTGCCTCCTGGCGGGTTGCATGTGGATATTTTAAATGGAAACCGGAGTCAGTGTAAAGCACGCCGGGCTTTACACTGACTGACGATGCCCTTTTTTAGTATGGTCCTGCAATCCACCGGGAAGCAGCGGCTTACACAAGCCGCTGCTTCTTAAATTCTCCCCTTATGCATCCTTGCCCAGCTCAGTGGACTTAGCTGCAATGCTTCTCTCCTTCCATGAGCTCTGCTTGGCTGTAGTACTGGTAATGGCCATGTCCTCTCTGGCTACTCTCCTGCGCTTCTTTAGAGAAAAGCTCTCTGCAATTGGCAGATTCTTGTGACACGCCTTCCTGTCTCTTTGTTCATTGATATGCTAGAAAGTGCACTTTCCAGTGTCCTGGGAAGCATCAGACTGCTTTAAACCAGTGGCTGCCATCATTTCCCCAATATATTTCGGGTTAAGTGCTGTCAATAGCGGTTTAGAGTGTAATGCAGCTGGGTGACATACAGCAGGGTGTTTTAAGAGTTTTGCACCTAAAATTATCTGTTTATGATAAACTTCCCATGTTTTTTTTACACCATGTAATGACAGTTTTCTGTGCAGTATAGAAGATCCTGTAGCGTGTACAAAAGACTTTTAGCGTAAAATGCAGCTGGGCGGTATACTGTAGCACAGAAATTACAGTTGGTGGGAAGGGAGCAATGTATTGAGTTACAGTTATGCTGTGTTCCTTAAGAATAATGACCTTGAATTGCTCTGTCTTTATTTAATACTGGGCAATGCTGGGCATTTGTCTTCTGGCCAATGCTGATATGTAACTCACACACCAAATGATTTCATTCTTCATTATTTAATCCTGTATTGAATATTTAAAAAAAAATTAAAAACAGATGTAGACAATTATATTGTCCCTTTCTAGGGCCTCGACACCGAGACGCTGACTCTGTCAGGGTCTCACCTTATCCACTCATCAACACACACCAGCCATATCAGCAGTCACACCTGTTCTGTATGTGATGTGAAGTGATGTGAAGTGTATGACTTTACACCAGGTAAAGAGTACAATTCAACATCAATAGCGGTTTAAGGTGCGTAACATAGAAACATAGAATTTGACGGCAGATAAGAACCACTTGGCCCATCTAGTCTGCCCCATTTTTAAACATATTATTACCTCAACCCTTATTGATCCTTACGTCTTCTGAAGGATATCCTTATGTCTATCCCATGCATGGTTAAATTGCTCTACTGTCTTAGCCTCTACCACCTCTGATGGGAGACTATTCCACTTGTCCACTACCCTTTCTGTTAAGTAAATTTTCCTCAAATTTCCCCTGAACCTACCACCCTCCAGTTTTAGAACATGTCCTCTTGTTCTAATACTTCTCTTTCTTTGAAGAATGTCTCCTTCCTTTACCTTGTTAAAACCCTTTATATATTTGAACGTTTATATCATGTCCCCCCCTATCCCTTCTCTGCTCCAAACTATACATATTAAGATCTTTTAGTCTTACCTGGTACGTTTTGTGGTGTAGACCTTGTACCATTTTAGTTGCCCTTCTTTGTACAGTCTCTAATGTATTAATATCCTTCTGGAGATATGGCCTCCAGAACTGAACACAGTATTCGAGATGAGGACATACCAATGACTTATACAGTGGTATTATCACTTCTTTCTTTCTGCTACTGATTCCTCTCCCTATGCAACCAAGCATCTGACTTGCCTTCCTCATTGCATTGTTACAATGTTTGCTTGCCTTTAAGTCACCTGAAATAGTGACTCCTAGATCCCTTTCCTCTTCAGTACTTTCCAGTATAGTGCCATTAATACAGTATTTAGCCTTTGGATTTTTGAGAACCAAGTGCATGATCTTGCATTTTTGGTATTAAACTGTAGTTGCCATGTTCTTGACTATTCCTCTAGTCTACCTAGATCATCAATCATTTGTTTTACCCCTCCTAGTGTGTCTATCTACCCTGTTGTGTCATCTGCAAAAAGGCATAGTTTCCCTTCAATACCATTTGCAATGTCACAAATAAAGATATTAAAAAGCACTGGTCCAAGTACAGATCCCTGAGGTACTCCACTGGTAACATTTCCCTCTTGAGACTGCGTTCCATTTACTACAACTCTCTGTTTCCTATCCTGCAGCCATGATCTTATCCAGTCTGTGATGTGGAACAGTGTCAAAAGCCTTACTAAAGTCTAGATACATATTAGATGATATTTTGCACGATTCGCATGATTTTGACGCATTGGAATGACAAATCGTGTAAAATATGTCCAAATCATAAGTGTCCACTCACGATCACGATGACGATGCACATACCCATGGATCGTACATCACATCTTCAGATCTGATTTGTCAATTTCGTACACGATTTTGTACGGATCATTGGTATGTTTTCACTGACAATCTATCGCACGATCTATCGTCCATTCCGCATCACTTGCCTGACATATTAAAGGACACGCCCAGTCACTATTTTGTGCAGCATCGTGCCTTGGAAGGAGACAGATGCAGTTCGAGCAGCTGGCACACCTGATCGCAATCGCTTATATTTTGCTAAGTATAATGATAGTGCTGCTGACCACCAATGTATCCACTGACCACCAATGTGTTTTTAGTGCAAACCCTGTCCACTAATGTTTATTAATACATGCATTACCCACCCACTGACCACCAATGTGTATAAATGCATGACCCACTGTCCACCAATGTTGATTAATTGCATGACCCACCCACTGACCACCAATGTGTATAAATGCATGACCCACTGTCCACCAATGTTGATTAAATGCATGACCCACCCACAGACCACCAATGTGTATAAATGCATGACCCACTGCCCACCAATGTGTATTAAATACATGACCCACCCACTGACCACCAATGTGTATAAATGCATGACCCGCTGTCCACCATTCTGTGGCCAGCCCTATTGTGTATATATAATATATATTTTTTTTAAAACAGTATAATTCATATTATGAACATAATAAATTAATTAAATTAGTCTAAATAATATTGAAAAATGCTACATTTTATTGAAAAATGCAAAAATGTAAAATTAAAACATTAAAACATTGTAACATTAAAACAGCATAACTGAACACAACATTAAGAATATTATAACTATAAACAACATTAAAAACAACAACACATGGCATCATTAAAAATACAAAAAAAAATGAACTGTTTAAAATCACTAAAAATTGTTATGACAAATGTCCATTTAATTTTTTTTCCCCATAGAAATGTCTTTGGATAAGGAGCACAAATTTATAACTGGCTTCCTGGAGCTTTTGCAAGCCAAGGAATGTCTCTGGAGGGTCACCTGTCATGACTATGCCAACAAGTCCATAAAACTATTGGCATTGGAGGAGTTGGTCCAATATAGCAGTCAATACTACAACGACGCAACAGTAAAATGGGTGAGGAGTAAGATACAGAATCCAAAAGATCTGGAGCCTGATGATGTGTACCACCCCACCTTGTGGTATTACAATTTGATCTCCTTTCTTCTGGAGCAAGATCCTCAGCAAGATTCTCCTGATGGCCGAGCGAGAGGGAGAAGAGGAGGCAGCCAAATTTGTCAGTGTGGCATCTGAGGAAGGTTTGGTAAGTAGAGACAAAGTGTATACACACCATGTTTTTATTGTTGTTTTTTTTACATTACTTTCTTTCCATTCCCTAAATGTCCACTCCATTTTTTTTTATCTGAGACTGTCCTCCTGCCATGGCACTGACCCCGGTCCATTAAAATAGGCTGTGTATTCCTCCCTCACTTGTTTTGCTCATGCAATCCCTGTGTGTTGCAGTCCAGGTGCTGCCACAGACAACAACTGATCAAACTCATCAGGCTGGTTAGGGTTGTCTGACATAGCTGTGCCAGATGCCCATTGTTGGGTTGTTTTGCACCGTAGAAAGTTATGCAGGACACAGCACGCCAAGATGACCCAGTCAACTTTGTCCACTTGCAGGTTTATTAAGGTGTGGAAAATGAGGAAGCGGTTACTGAGAATTCAAAATGCATTTTCCACAATACGGCGTGCCCTGGAAAGCCTGTAATTGTAGATCCACTTCTCTCTAGTCAGGCCCATTTGTGCATATGGCTTCATGATATTCTCTTGTAATGCGAAAGCCTCGTCAGCCACAAAGACAAAGTTTAGGCCGTGCTTCGTTTCCTCCTCTGTCGGCAACTTGAGAGTCTTGGAGGCGAGTCTCTGGTAGAATGCCGTTTGTTTGAACGACCTACCATCCAAAGCACAGACATTCTTGCCATCATCCACAAACGCAAATTCGTAATTGGCATTCACCACCGCCATGAGAACGATGCTGAAGTACCCCTTATAGTTATAATAGTAGGATCCGCTGTTGGCAGGTGGGGTGATGCAGATATGTTTCCCATCGATGGCTCCCCCACCGTTCAAATTCTTCTATAATGATTTTCCACTTATCCATGGTAGTAGGAAACTAGAAAAATATAGAAATATTGGTTAAAACATGAACAATACATTTTTTATGATTTTTTTCTCTACAGACTCCCACCCAAGAACTGAATTTGGTGGGGACTCCTGACTTCAGTCGGATTAGAGAAAGTGAGGGGGATGTATCACTTTCCCCATGCCCACCAGCAACTGCTACTGCCCAGAAAAAAAGGTATCAGCAGGGAAGACAGCAGCCTCAGACCACGCTGCCTGCAGACGACTTCCTGAGGCAGACTGAAGAGGTCTTAAGAAGGCCCCCTGACCACTTTGATCACCTTACATCCCACATAAATAGCTCCATGAGGCAGATGAGGCCTGACATGCCACTTGAATTTCAGTGTCTGCTGTATAATTTGATTATCAGGAGGCTCAGAAATAATTTGCCTCACTCTCCAGCCACCTACTGTGATGTCCTGGTTTTGTTGTGGGCCTGGGGTGGTGATAGGAGCAGACACAGAAGCAGATTTAAAACAAAACGTGGAACTTTTAATAAGTGGTTTGGCAGACATGAACAATGGGAGAAAATAAGTCCAGGGATGGCACTAAAATGCAAATGGGAACTGAGATGAATGCAATGAGTAAAAGCCCAGGTAGTGGCAGATAGGAGCAGTCCAGTATCCGGGTCTTGTGAGCGAGGTGAAAAAAGACTTGTCCAGCAGTGTGAGTTTCTGGTTAATAGGGAAATGTCCAGTTAATGACAGACAGGGGAAATCAGGTGTAGTGGTTGACATGAAAAATGCAGGCTGAGGGAAAATCATCCAGCAGAGTGTCAGTGGAGGCAAGGTGCAAGGTGAACATCAGACTCAGGTTCTCAGGCAAGGGGAAATGGAGGATGCAGGGTAGTCCAGTGGGGTAGGAGAAGACAAGCAGGCAGGCAGGTAGCGTTACACAGGAACAGATGGTGAGAACAGGGAACTCTCAGCTATGCTGAGAAACACGTTGCACTGGCAATGAAGTGAGGCTCTGAACCTCCCTAAATACCAAGTGCTGTGCCGTTACTGGCCAGAGAGAGAATGTGACAAACCAGGATTGGGTGATTAGGTCAAGTGACTGGAGGCAAGATGGCGGCGCCCATGATAGAGCGGAACGGAAGCACCACCAGGCCTCACCAGCTCAAAGTGACAACATGCCCGCACAGAACGACACACAGCCAATGCCTGTCGAAGCTGAATAATTAAGTGAGACAAGTTCAGTTTAAAATTTAATCGCAGCGACGCCATCTTGCGAATGGCCGCAAGACTCCATTTTAGAAATGCGATCGCAAGACGCCATTTTGCGAATGGCCGCCTAAGCGCCATTTTAGGTGAACTCACAATATAGTACATGTGGCGATAGTTTTATTAGCACTATGTGATCGCTTCTTTCACCATTTTTCATACGCACAATTATACCCACAAGGGCGCTATTAAATAATCGCATATTAGCGAATGCATGAGACTTAGTGTGAAACCGCTGAAAAAGTAGCTCTATGCGCACGCATCTGCCCCAAATTATCTAGCGTCCTTATATCAAACCCCGAATACTCACACACTACATATTCGCACACAAGGTTCCATTAGCATCAAATTGTATGATTCAAGTTGGTTAAGTTGGTTTAAATGCTAAGAAATAGAGGTTTTTGATAACTAAGGTATTATACATGATAAGCAAGGTGTGTTTGGTTTCGTTTTGATGCGTACGCTTTTTACAGCATCCCGGTGTTATCGGTGGAGAGATCGCATCATGCAAACTCAAGTTACGGATCGCAGAACTTACAAGCAACAAAATGTTTAGCTGATGGAATGTTACAGGAGGCGTTACCAGAAAGACTCCGGCTGTTAGAGGCAGGGAAAGTCTATTTGAAACAACCTGTTAAATGTGTCGTAACATATGATTCTCCTCTGGGAACCAATGAGATCAGCAGGAAGTTTTCCCTTTGTCCTGTTTCAGTCTGGGGGGGAATAAATACATGTGTCCGAACACTGGTTTGCCAGTTCATGCTGAATTTTGGGTGAACTGAGGATATCTAGTCTGAGGTCTATCTCTGGGTCCAGAGGCGCAGCGTATGTATAACTGTACTTGGGTCTGTATTATTTCCTTTTATGCCTAACTTGTGTATGTATAGATTGCGTGTAACTGACTGTACTTTTACCTGAATAATACTTGTGCGTTGGAAACACAGATTCCACTCCTGTCTTTATTTGCGGTTATACTGCGTACGCAATTAGCGTTCTGTTTAGAGGTTTTAGGCAGGGTTTTGTCTTAGAGGTTCTAGGCAGGTGAATCTGAGAGGTTTATAGGAAGGAATATACTAAAGGTTAATACTTAGGGTTCAACAGTTGGGGGCTCGTAGGTTTATCACACTATCTGATACACGATAACACTCGATCAGTCCTCTCTCAGCAAAAGGGTGGAGGCGCCTTTTGAGAGACGCATTAGTCTTTCATTACCACAGTGTTGCTGAGAGCGTACTGCCGGTTATTGTGTAGAGGAAGCGCTGATCAGAATCCAGGGACAAGAGAGGAAAAAAAAAGTTTTTGTTTTTCCTCTGTTGATAGAACCTTGTGTTTAGAGGGGTGCTGCAGTATTGCGTACACAGCTAAAACGCATTTTTGCGTACGCAGTAAAAAAAAGTAATTATACGCTTGTGTGGTAGTCGCATAATTGTGTATGCGACCGATCGCACAATAGCGTATACGCACTTCTGGTTCTGCTGCCACGTGTTTGAACAAAGCCATTGAGGTTTACATTTTTTTTCTATCTACCAATATCTGGGTAAACGTTTATTTTCTGCGCAGAGAAAAAGTGTGTAACAGTGTGTGTATTGTTGGTAGGGGTAATTTATTCCCTAAAGTTAAGGGTACCGTATGATCCTTAAGGGCTAGGTGCAAGGGTTAGCCTAGTTGCTCGGTAAGCAGCTTTACCGTTCTAAACACAGTAGCAGGTGTACATGTTGTCTTTGTTGTATAGAGGTGCGTGAGAGTGGCCGACATATAAACTCTCATAGGTCTGGAAGTTACCTTACTAAAGCTTATCCGGGTCTGGAAGTTGCCTGTTTCAAAACTTATCTAGGTGTGGAAGTGGCCTTACGAAATCTTATCCTGGTGTGTGGGCGCCGCCGACTTAAATCGTTCACAGGTAAGTGAAAGTATCTTGATTGTCTTTCACCAGTTTAAATTTTTATTGAAAAGCGAAGGAGTTGTCTCAGAATGGGAGCCACGCAAACAGTAGAAATGTTAAGCAATGATGTGCTGCTAATGGAGGCTCCGATTGGATCAGCCCGTCGTATTATGCATACTAAGTACGGTACTTATGCAATAAGGTATTGTGATATATGGTTTAATATGACGAGAAA
Organism: Taudactylus pleione; assembly: GCA_031769625.1. Taxonomy (NCBI): domain Eukaryota; kingdom Metazoa; phylum Chordata; class Amphibia; order Anura; family Myobatrachidae; genus Taudactylus; species Taudactylus pleione. The sequence continues at coordinate 12,892,197 of JAUIMM010000161.1, forward strand.
GAGTGTTAGACCGTTTCCCAGAATTGGTAGTTTTGACAAAAATGTGTTAGATAATGTCCAGGATCACATCAGTATGGTGCGATCCCGAGAGAAAAAGATTAAGTATTTTGAATGTTTAAAACTATGGCAGCATGAAGGGGATGCTTGGCTTAAAAATGTGCAAACGACACAAACTAGCATTGCGAACGCATTGACCGGAAAATACATCCACGACGCTGAGATGCAATATGGGCGAGCCGCAAATTGGCGCGCACGTGCGGCAAAGTAGCGTCGTGGAGAGTATTGCCAGCAGTTCACGCTCACCTCCCCCACCTTATGTGGATGGAGGTGCAAGTACAGTTACCAAAAATACCAATAAAAATGTAACAAGTAATTTGTACCCCCTCTTAAGTAACCATAAAGAAAATGTTTATGATGTAGAAGATGAGCCTATTGTAATGTCTGCCATTTCCCATGCTGTACAAATGATAGATGCTGCATCACCACAATCACGGGTGGTGCCGCCATCTCCATCGGTAACAGCAAGGGAAGTGTTAATACACTCTGCACCCATTGAGGAAGTTGTTAATACCATACGTAGCAGCAGCAGATTAAACCCACAGCCAGGTAACCAGGTCAGAGGTGGCAATGCTGGCAGTCTGCATCCCATTCGGACAATAACTGTTCCAAATGGAAATGCGGATGCAAACGGTATAGTACCCACGAGGGAAGTAGTGATGCATTGTCCATGGACAAGGGCAGAACTAAATTCCATCATAAATGATTTCCCTGATCCAAAAAAGGAATTAGCCAAATGTCAAAGATTTTTGAGAAATTTGGGTAGTTCTCATGAGCCCACAAATAAAGATTGGCGTGTAGTGTTAAGGGCCTGCCTGCCACGCAATACCGACGTGACAAAATTTATCACGGACTGTGTATTGGATGGCGACGTTCCCTTAACAGACCAAGTAAACCAAGCTAACATTTCCCGCATTGTGACTCAACTGGGTGTATATTTTCCAGTAGTAGTTAACTGGAACAAAATCTTCACAATCAAACAAAAAGAGAGTGAAACTGTTGAAGAATATTGCGACCGGGCTCTGCAGGCTATCACCCAGTACACTGGGATAGAAGAGATTAAAGATAGCATTCACCACAGGGGAATGATAGTCACAATATTAATGGATGGTTTAAAAGAGAATTTAAAAACTCGGGTTCAGACCTCACAGCCTGGCTGGCGGGGACAATAAATAACCTCATAGAGTCTGCCATAGAACATGACAAAAACATCTCAAAAAAGAGGGAGACCCAGAGCGAAAAATTAATGGCTGTCAGTAAACAAGCTCTGGAGAGAATGACGTTAACATCACAGCCAACAGACACGCTTGCACTTGCACACACACTCATGTCAGAACAAGTTGCTCTCACTAACCCCACTCAACAACAAACACAACTCTATCCCACTAACCCAATGCAACCACAGGTCCCAGGATATCCACCCACTTCTTTTCCCCCACAATACCCTTACCCTCCCTATCCTTACCCATATCCACCACCTTTGCCCTCTGCTCAAACTTCACAACAACACATGCTTTCACCTGAGTCACGGACATGTTTTAATTGCAAACAAACAGGACACTTAAGTAGAAACTGCACAGTAAAAAGAGTATGGACCCCACACCAAGGGAAACCTGGATATCCCCATAAGGGATATGCACAGAGATCAGCAAATATTCAGCAAGCACCAGCTCCAATTGTAGCCGTAAATGCTTTATTGGAGAATGGTAGCCAACGCTAGGGGTCAGGTCATACCTGTAGTCTACAGATAGTCAGGTTAACGGGAAGTACTAGGGAAGAACCGGTCTTGATGGTTGATGTAGCTGGTACTGAATATCCTTTTCTTGTAGACACAGGGGCGACCAAGTCAGTGATGAAATCTCCCGTTAATTTACAGGTGACCAACGAGACAATACCAACAATGGGTGTGACAGGTAAAGTGGAACGTTATCCTTTAACCAGACCTGCAGAGGTTAGTATTGGGCCGTTGCATACCAGACATTCTTTTCTTCTGGCTGCCGCGGCTCCTACTAACCTGCTGGGTAGAGACTTGTTATGTAAAATGGGATGTGTCATATATTGCACCCCTGATGGTGTATATTTAGATATCCCAGAGAGAATGGTATACGAGGTGCGGGATATGTTAGACACCCCACAAAGGATAATGTACCACTCTACAGTTTTAAAAGAAAATCCATCACAAGTAGATGAAATGTTGTCCCAAATTCCAGATTCCCTTTGGACAAAAGATGGACAGGACTCTGGATTAATGGCAAACGTAAGCCCGGTAATGATACACTTAAAAAGCGGTAGGCAAGCTCCAAAAATTCCCCAGTACCCACTAAAACAGGAAGTAGAACTAGGGGTGTTTCCAATAATCGAGCGATTATTGCAACAGGGAATTTTAGTTCGTACAGCTAGTGTAGCCAACAGTCCCATCTTTCCAGTAAAGAAGAGTGGTGGGAGGGGTTATAGGCTGGTGCAAGACCTTAGAGGTGTTAATAAGGTAGTAGAGAGCCAATTCCCTGTAGTGTTGAATCCAGCTGTCATCCTGATGCAGATCCCACCAAATGCAACCCATTTCACTGTCATTGACCTCTGTTCTGCTTTCTTCTCTGTGCCTCTCCACCCTGACTGTCAGTACCTATTCGCATTTACATACAGAGGTGTGCAATATACATGGACACGATTGCCCCAAGGTTTCATAGACAGCCCCAGTATTTTCTCCCAGGCATTGCATGACTGTTAACAAGCTTTTCAACCTGCCAATGGATCAGTTCTAATTCAATATGTGGATGATTTATTGCTATGTTCTGACTCTTTTATGTCATGTGTGAATGATACTAATCTTTTGTTACTTCATCTCTCACAAACAGGACACAAAGTGGCTAAGGACAAGTTACAGCCATGCCAGCCCAGAGTAAAATATTTGGGACACTGCCTAACCCAGGGGTTATGACATCTCACAAATGATAGAATCCAGGCCATACAAAACATGACACTGCCGCAGAATCAATAGCAAATTCGTACCTTCTTGGGAATGTGTGGATATTGCCGAATGTGGATACCAGGTTTTTCTATTTTGGCCTTGCCTTTACAGGAACTAGTCTCTTCCTCAAAGCCCGATCGCGTCACACACACAGAGGAATCAGAACAGGCTTTTCTTAATCTTAAGGATAGCCTGACAAAAGCTCCTGCATTGGGAATACCCGATTATGAAAAACCTTAGCATACTACAGTGCCCAATTGGACACAGTAGCAAGATCACTCCCCACCTGTTTGAGAAGTGTAGCAGCTACCGCTTTATTGGTGAGTAAAAGTGAGGACGTAGTATTGGGCCATGATATGATTGTCTACACTCCCGATGCTGTATCTGCTCTGTTGAACTCAGCTCAAACCAGACACGTCTCCTCGGCTAGGTTCACCAAATGGGAACTAGCCCTAATCGCTCCTGCAAATATTACAGTTAAACGTTGCAGTACGCTGAATCCAGCAACATACCTGCCATATGTACAACATGATGTACAAAGGGTGGAAGGAGAGGAGTTGCTGGCGGGAGGGGAGTTCAGCAGACATGATGACACTCACAATTGTATGACATATCTGAATTAGACCTTTACTGCTAGACCTGACATACATGACACACCTTTAGAGAATGTGGATGTGACTTTCTATACGGGTGGGAGTTGTCATAGACAAACAGACACAGGTGAATTATGTACAGGTTATGCTGTTGTAAATGACACAGACATCATGGAAGCTAAACCTCTCGGTCCTCCTCACTCAGCCCAGGTGGCAGTGTTAGTAGCACTGACTAGAGCATGTGAACTGGCAGCAGGCAAATCTGCTAACATTTACACTGACTCGAGGTACGCGTTCGGGGTGGTGCACGATTTTGGGGCTCTATGGCGTCTGAGAAATTTTATGACAGCAGCAGGCACACCAGTTGCACACTCCCGACACATAAAACATCTCTTAGAAGCAATCCAACTGCCCAAAGCAGTGGCAGTAATTAAATGCAAAGCCCACACATGTGAGGATGACCCAGTGTCACTGGGCAACAACAGAGCTGACGAAGCTGCAAAATGGGCAGCGGGGTTAAAAATGCCTTCTCCAATTGAAACAATTATGTCATTCCAAACCATTGATATGCTGAAATTAATTGAGATGCAAAATTTGTGTTCAATCCAGGAAAAATCCATTTGGAAGTCCAAGGGGTGTGGGCAAGAGTCCTCCGGGCTCTGGAGGGACGGACATGGTAAGCCAGTAGCCCCCAAGGCATATTACCCCAGCCTGGCTGAAGCAGCACACGGTCTGAATCATCTGGGTAAACAGGGCATGTGCAAGTTGGTGAGGGCATACTGGTGCGCACCAGGGTTTTCTTCACAAGCAGAGAAGATAGCAATGTCCTGTCTGACCTGCTTGAGAAAGAACATAGGGAAAGCGATCCCTACCGAACCGTCCCACATTCCACCGACTGATGGACCTTTCCAGGTTATACAAATTGATTTCATCCCAATTACCACCCTGCAGGAACCTTAAGTATGTATTAGTGTGCACAGACGTATTCTCTAACTGGGTTGAGGCCTACCCAGCAGCCACTAATACTGCTGCGTTTACTGCCAAGAAAATAGTTCAGGAATTTGTTTGCAGGTACGGTATCCCTAGAATCATCAAAAGTGATAGGGGTACCCATTTCACAGGTGATGTTTTCCAAAATATGTGTAAGCTGATGGGTATTAATAGCCGACTTCACAACCCCTACCGACCGCAAGCCAGTGCCAAGGTAGAGAGGATGAACGGGACTATTAAAAATAAGCTAAGTAAAATCATGTCGGAGACTGGACTAGGATGGCCAGAAGCTTTACCTTTGGTCCTACATAGTATAAGGACCACTCCTAGATTTCCTCTGAACCTGTCCCCATTTGAAATATTGTTTGGTAGACAACCTCATTTGATTATAAGTCCACAGGAAGATCTAAAGGGTAACAACGAGGTAACTGTGAAGTATCTTATATCAATGAGTAAGCAGTTAAAGCAACAGCAGCAGAAACTGAAATTGTTGTCCCATGATATGCCTGAAATGAACTGCCATGATGTTGAACCAGGAGAATATGTAATTATCCAAAATTTCTTACGTTCAGGTTGTTTGACTGATCGGTGGGAAGGTCCGTACCAGGTGCTGCTGACAAGTACTACATCTTTGAAGGTGGCCGAGAGAGATACCTGGGTCCATTCCACTCACTGTAAAAAGGTCAATCAAATGGTGGAGAAACAGGTCGGAGACAAAGCTGATAGTGTGGATCTGTCACTTGCGAGCTTGTTCCGGGAGGATTGAAAAGGTTGTAGTGAGATACCTGAACTGAGAGAAATTTGCAGGTCTTGTTGTGACAATGGACGGGCCTGCTGTGTTCATTTTCATATTCTCTTTTAGAGTGTTCACCATCCTGGTCAGTTCGGGAATATCCAGTGTCTGTGATGGGGGACCTATTGAGGAAACAGGAGCTGATGGCAGTGCTGATGGAGTGGAGAAAGGAGGAGTGCAATGCCAATCAGGGGAGTGTCTGACCAATCTTAGTACTGTTATTGTTAAGAGAGCTGTCATTCTGGATACTCGGGGAAGGTGTGAAGGGTTATCGTCTGAAGATTCCTGTATTTGTGAGTTTTGTGGGTCCCTAGTTGATGAGAACTGTATTCAACGTTGCCAACCTAAATATAACCCGTACTGGGGAGGGTATCCTTTAGAGGATTATCACAGCATGGTAGGCAAAGTGTTAAATCAAACCGATTGCTGGGTGTGTTCACATGTGCCACAGGGACAGCATAATGTAGGGTTGGTGCCATTTCCGCTGAATATCACGGAAATTTTAGAATTACAAAAGGGGAAAACATTGGATGGAAAATTCCTCTCATCCAAACCGCCTCATTTCAAACTCTATCAATTTCAAGTAGATAAATCACTTTTGTGTTTAAACATAATCAACCCCAATAAACTCGGAGGTTGGGAAGTGGCGGGGAATAATCAGACGATGACCTTCTCACAAAGAGCTGATAATGAGTCCATAAACTATGATCTGCTACGCTCAATTAAATCAAGTGGGAAATATTTTAGGTACCGGTATACATTGAGTTCCACCAAAGAAATGATTGGTAAAGTACCAGATGGTTATTGTGCTAAAATAATACAACCAGAAACTTGCATATACCAGATGGAAGAGCCTGAGATAGGATTGTTTGCAAGAGAAATGTGTTTAATGATAATGATGCATACCATTCCTTATATTCTCCCTGATAATGTATATTTTATATGTGGAAGAAAAGCGTATAAATGGCTCTCCCCGAGTTCCGAAGGTTTGTGTTATCTGGGAAGAGTAGTCCCAGAAGTTATGACCCTCACACATGTTGAAATGTTGGGAATACATAAAAACACACCGTCACCATATCTTCACACACAATATGAACACAGAGGCAAGAAAAATATGATACCTGGTGATATGCATAAAGCCGCTCAGTTAATCAGTGAGACAACTGGCTTCCAAGTTTTAGTCACCCTGGATCCCACCAGAATTGCTAGGGGTACATTAAATTTTAGATATATCCAGGAACTTGCTAAATTAATAGATAATATCACCGAGATGTACGATGACACATTCAGGTACACAGGGAGAGAATTGCAAGCGTACAAGAAAGAACTAGTGCAACACAGGCTAGTGTTGAATTATTTAACTGCTGTTACTGGAGGGTATTGCGTAACGTTAGCCACCCAATTTGGAGTAAAGTGTTGCACTTATGTCACCAATGATACCAGCGACCCTAAGGAGGTGATAGACCAGAAGATGGATGAGATTCTGCAGCGAAAGTGGGAATTTCGTAAGAACCGTAACGCATCAGTGGCTGAAGCAGGAGAAAAGATAGAAGGATGCAAATGGCTGAACCCAGTGAAATGGTTCTCGGGTCTAGGAGAGTGGGTCCAGGTAGTGATCGCCAGTGTAGGCAAATTCTTGATCCGTATACTGATTGTCATCATAGTAATTGGCATATGCGTCCGGTGTGTTCCTATTGTGTTGAAGTGTGGAAAATGTGAAAACAGAGTGAAACGAAGGAATGAAACTATGATGGTGGTCAGAAATGATAATATGTATACCGAGGTAGATACATAACTGCACTACAACCCTGAGCTAGGAAGTACCATCATTTAAATGTATAATATTTAGACATGCATAGAAGATATTATTGAAATGTTATCTATAGAACACCCAGACAATGTAAAGTCTCAAATTCCCCTTCAAAACTACTGTTATAAGACTGGTGCATTCCCACATATGTCACATGATCTCCCAAGATCCGTGGTGTGCGTATAATAGTAGTTTTATGCCCCCGCCTAGAGACACATTGTTGATGGATTAAGAACCACCTTGTGCCATCCCATAATAACACTAAATAATATGTGAATGTAAGCCCAAAATAAATTTTTATAGCAGATTGTGAAAGCATGTTGTTTGCTATCAAAGGGTGGACTGTCGAAGCTGAATAATTAAGTGAGACAAGTTCAGTTTAAAATTTAATCGCAGCGACGCCATCTTGCGAATGGTCGCAAGACTCCATTTTAGAAATGCGATCGCAAGATGCCATTTTGCGAATGGCCGCCTAAGCGCCATTTTAGGTGAACTCACAATATAGTACATGTGGCGATAGTTTTATTAGAACTATGCGATCGCTTCTTTCACCATTTTTCATACGCACAATTATACCCACAAGGGCGCTATTAAATAATCGCATATTAGCGAATGCATAATACTTAGTATGAAACCGCTGAAAAAGTAGCTCTATGCGCACGCATCTGCCCCAAATTATCTAGCGTCCTTATATCAAACCCCGAATACTCACACACTACATATTCGCACACAAGGTTCCATTAGCATCAAATTGTATGATTCAAGTTGGTTAAGTTGGTTTAAATGCTAAGAAATAGAGGTTTTTGATAACTAAGGTATTATACATGATAAGCAAGGTGTGTTTGGTTTCGTTCTGATGCGTACGCTTTTTATAGCATCCCGGTGTTATCGGTGGAGAGATCGCATCATGCAAACTCAAGTTATGGATCGCAGAACTTACAAGCAACAAAATGTTTAGCTGATGGAATGTTACAGGAGGCGTTACCAGAAAGACTCCGGCTGTTAGAGGCAGGAAAAGTCTATTTGAAACAACCTGTTAAATGTGTCGTAACATATGCTTCTCCTCTGGGAACCAATGAGATCAGCAGGAAGTTTTCCCTTTGTCCTGTTTCAGTCTGGGGGGGAATAAATACATGTGTCCGAACACTGGTTTGCCAGTTCATGCTGAATTTTGGGTGAACTGAGGATATCTAGTCTGAGGTCTATCTCTGGGTCCAGAGGCGCAGCGTAAGTATAACTGTACTTGGGTCTGTATTATTTCCTTTTACGCCTAACTTGTGTATGTATAGATTGCGTGTAACTGACTGTACTTTTACCTGAATAATACTTGTGCGTTGGAAACACAGATTCCACTCCTGTCTTTATTTGCGGTTATACTGCGTACTCAATTAGCGTTCTGTTTAGAGATTTTAGGCAGGGTTTTGTCTTAGAGGTTCTAGGCAGGTGAATCTTAGAGGTTTATAGGAAGGAATATACTAAAGGTTAATACTGACGGTTCAACATGCCCCTCGCCAAACACCAGTGCCACTGCCAGACGCCCCCCGCTATAGTGACCTCACAGGTAATACTCATCGTGAAACTCTGATCATGACAGTACCCACCCACCCCTTATGGGTGGCCTCAGGACACTCACCAGGCTATTCTGGATGAGCAGTATGGAATCTCCTGACGAGGGTGGCAGCATGGATATCTCGAGCATCGGTCCAACAGCGTTCCTCCGGGCCGTAACTCCTCCAATCCAGGAGATACTGCAATCGTCCTCTGCGGATGCAAGAATCCAGGACCTGAGAGACCTCGAACTCCACGCCTCTTTCAGTCTGGATGCAAGGGGGAACAGGAAGGACCTTGCGGAATTTGTTCAATATCAGAGGTTTTAGGAGGGAGATATGGAATGAATTTGAAATTTTTAGATAAGCAGGCAGCTGAAGGCGATAAGCCACAGGGTTGATTATTTCTGTGATGGAAAAAGGTCAGATGAACCGGGGAGCAAACTTCATCGAAGGTACTCTGAGTTGGATGTTCCGGGTGAACAACCAGACTTGGTCTCCAACTTGCATGCAAGGTACCTTCCTATGTCTCCTATCTGCCTGAAGTTTGTAACAGGAGGACACCTTCTCCAAATCAGAATGTACTTGAGCCCAATTAGATGCAAATCTCTGTACATTATCCTCCACAGCTGGCACATCAAAGGCAGGCAGGCAGGCTTCGAAACTCAGGAATACGAGGGTGAAGACCTTAGACGATTTGAAATGGGGCTTGATTTGTCGAGGAATTATATGAGGCATTATGTGCAAATTCCACCCATGGTAGCAATTCAGACCAATTGTCTTGGTATGATGTCATGAAGATCCTTAGGAAGGTCTCAAGATCTTGATTGACCCTCTCTGTGGATCCATTGCTTTGAGGGTGATAGGCCGTGGAGAAGTTTAACTTAACTTGTAGAACAGAGCATAAGGCTCTCCAGAACTTTGCCACAAATTGAGTGCCACAATCAGAAACTATTTCGGTAGGAAGTCCATGAGGCAAAATATGTGCTGAACTAACAGATGAGCCAAGTAAGGAGCAGTAGGCAGTTTCTTTAGAGGTATATAATGAACATTCTTCAAAAATCAGTATACCACAACCCAGATAGTGGTGTAACCCTGAGAGCTAGGTAAATCCATTACGAAGTCCATGGAGAGATGTGTCCATGGACATGATGGAATAGGCAGGGGTAACAATTCACCAGCTGGGGCTTGATGCGAAGACATGCTGAGCACAGAAGGTACAAGAGGAAATAAACTCCAATACATCAGTCTTCATGGACTGTGTTACATTGTGGTTCATAGTGGAATCTTTGTTAAAGGCCAGGTTGTCAGGCTGTGGTGCTTTGGTTGTGCCTTGGTTTGTGTTAATCTGTAGTAGACGATATGGGCACCACAGGGGCATTACTGTGGGGGCATGAGCAATACAGGGGCATTACTATGAGAGCATGGGCACTACAGGGACATTACTATGAAAGCATGGGCACTACAGGGGCATTAATATGGGAGCATGGGCACTACAGGGGCATTACTGTATGGTGGGCACTACAGGGGCATTACTATGGGGGTATTAACATATAGGCATTACTATGGGGGCATTACAATATGGGCACTACTGCAGGGGGAATTACATGGGGGGCGCCAAATTACTGTCTTGCCCCTGGTGACAAAAATCCTAGTTTCGGCCCTGGAATATCATATCCCCTCCATACACACACGCATGTAAACTTGTCACACATACATTCACGGTATATCACTCCATTTATTTCTGTTTAACTCACCCTGCAGCATATCTGCAGTGAAACTTGTGCATTAAGGTCACACATTAAAACATGCACTGTACCTGTACCAATGTTTTAAAGTACTGGAGAATTCATAATTAATCGCAGAAAACACAAATACATGTTTCATATATTTGAAGCAAATGAATGTAAATTGGAAATTCATCTTAGTGATGGTAAAAGTATTTTACCTATTGCACTGCAATGTATTGCAGGATTGTTCCAATGTCGTGTGTTCTGATAATGTCACAAACAAACATTACAATTGGCAAATTTTATGATGTTTGGTAGAATAATCATGATTTATACAGGAGCTGAATTCAGCACCAATGTGAACCATGATTTGCATGTATTACCTTGTGTTGTTCTCAATGTCTGATTGTGAACAAAAGGAGGGGAGGTTTATACACAATCTTGGAAAACAGGGATCTGTGTAATATGACATTACTGAACACACACATGGCTGCAATACAGAAGTTTTGAGAAATTTGTGCTGTACACATGATTTCTGTGTGGAGTTTGTATGTACTTCTGAAAAATCCTTGCAATACAGCAGTTTATAGATTTTTCAGGTTAAGAAATCCACTTCTGAGTAAATTATAACATGTGGTGTGTTATACTGTATTATCTGTGTATTAGATCGCATGTAAACCACATATAATCTTGCAGTTATAACTGAGTATGATTTGAAGGTTTGCGTAATATGAATAATACATTGTTTAAGATAATCAGAGACTTGATGTGTTTTGTCAAGGAATATTAGGGCGGTTATTAGCCCTGTGAAAGCTTGCATGTTTAGCTCACATGAAGCTTTGGTCGCTATACATGCATAGAGCATAAGCGATGACGACCCGGTGTCTGGGGTCTGGTGGCATAGGACAGGATACGTAAGAAAACTGTATGGAAAGGTTAGCAAGGTTCAGAGAGATATGAATATCTGAGATGTCATAGATATTTTTGACGTGTCCCATAATAACGGTAAAGCAATTATTGCCTATGATGTATGGCATTCTGTTGTTTTAATTCTAACCATTACATCCTACAGAAGCATGTTTTTAATAGTTGTCTGAGCGGGTACTGCATTTTGGCGACGTGGTAAGAATTTTGAGCAGAGAAGCGCGCACTGAGAACCTGTGAATGGCATGAATTAGCTACTCTTGCAGGGTGATCTCAGATCTGTAAGATAAATTCTCCAATCTAGTAAGGATTGAGGACTTCATTTCCACCATTACAGACAGGAAATAGTAAGACACCCGCAGTGTCAGACTGGAACAATGGGGATCACCGGAGGTTTTCTGTACCCCTATGGTCCAGTCTGACCCTGTATACTAGTCATAACTCAGATAGATATGGATTTCTGTAAATAGATTAAGGAACTCGCAAAGGGCGGTATATGTGTTTAACCCATTTATGTAGTTCTGTGACAGGTATATATAGGTGACACTAGTGTGAAGCTTAGGATCAGGTGATGTATTGCTAAGCAGGGTATGATTAATTGGATCATATAGCAGGTTTGCAATGAGTCCTGTAATAATCATTCTATATATATTGGTAAGCAGAATATGGTTTAAAAAGACTGAATCGCAGGTCGGCGAAGTCTGTAATAAAGGTAAAAATGGATAATTTAATTTAAGATGCCACAGATGTTAGGATGTCTAAATAATTGTTTCCCTTTAGGTAAACAGGTCATGTGGTAATTATATATGACTGCAGGAAATATGATTTTTTTAGACAGCGATATACATTACATTATAAATATTGAAGAACAATGTGATATGCATAATACTCAGATGTTAGACATGGGATGTTCCTTAGAAGTAGGGATATCATATGAAAAGCAGAAATAAGGAAATCTAGATTTGTCGTTACTGCAGTAAATAAGTAGACGTCCTTATGATACTGATGACAGGTGATAATGGATTTAACTTTTATGCTTATAGCAATGTTTATGGTATATGCAATTGTTCTTAAGACTGTATATGGTATATGGGTTAAAAACAGACAGGTGGTATAAAATCCTGCTCATTTTAAATCCCAGGTGTATACAGGTAAAATATAATGGTATAAATTATGTATATCGGAGTAAAGGATTCAAAAATCCCCTAGTGTTAATAAGTAAGTATTACAACCCCTGACCAAATTCATAGGAATTGGAAGATGGGTGGACAAGGTCTTTTTTGTAGGATCTTGGAAATATTAATAGCTGAAAATACTGTGTATATCTCATGAAGTGACGTATGTGGTAAATGACATCGGAACTGTTGTAATTGGTAACAGTTAATAAGGAATAGTTCTTAGAGATCTCAAGTGATTGATAGTAACAGGCACAAACGTGATATTGTTGTGTTCATAAATCCCTGTAAAATCTAGTTAAATTGTGTGTAGGTATTATGGATAAGCCAATGGTGGAGGTTTCATTCACCAGAACAGAGGGATTGACATAGATCATAAAAATATGCATATGATCATACTGTTTTAAATTGTTGCAGTGACAATAACTCAGCGGAATGTAAGTTTTCTTTCCTGAAAACACCTGTTGTAATTTTGATGTTTTACCTCTTGCGACCAGTAAGGACACTCACAGGTCCTAGGAGGAGAAGTAGTAGAAGGGGAAATACACATCCATTTCCCAGCAGAGGTGGTAATGCCTGGAATTACTAAGGGTTTTTAATGAAAAAAATTACATTTAAGGTTGTTTTAAAATGGTATTTTATTTAAACAGGTTCCACAGGATGATTTTCTGTTATTACTAATAAGTAATTGGGTATATCTATTAACAGTTTGTATGTTTAGAATAGATAAGATTTAGTTACATATTGACATGTCTGTATTATGTAAACTAACATTTCTTTAAATTTTCTCGGAACATCGGAATGCAGATTAAAGTAGATCAAATGGCCCAAGACTTCCCTGATTCTCCTCAACAATGAATACATAGATTATTGTCAGGAGAAAAGGGGGGGGTGTTATATGGGTATTTGAAGGTTGGAAATTTAGAATTTCCCAGATTAGGGATATTTTTTTGGAGATTTTCATAGAAAATGAGAAAAACAAAGGCATTGTAGGATCTTGAATGCCACCTAGTTGAGAAAACGATGTAAAGTTGAGTCTATAACACTCGTCAATGTTAATGATATGTGATTTTTGGAAACTCCAATATGGAGCAGACAAAATTCTAAACTATCACAGTGGGTGGGAGGGATCGCTAATGCATGGAGAATCTGTTTTTCGTCCATGTAGGCAAGTCAACAACAGGATATCTGAAGACTGCAGACAGATCGGATGGAAGACAAGACATCAGATTTGGTAGGAAAGATGGAGACATTCAAAAGTACTGATATCTCTCAATTTCTTATTTAGATGCTGACAAGGCCCAGCTGCAGACAGACGATATTCCTGACAGATGACTACACAAGCCCTAAGATGATCGAACGGAAGATGATCAGACGGAACACAGATCGGAAGATGATCAGATGGAACAGATCGGAAGGACCAGGATACGGATTATCCAAAGCAGATGTCCAAGATGACAACACTCCAGAAGTGCGCCCTCATCCCATGTGGCGAAGATGACAACTATAGGCTTTTGATCCCAAATGTTAATAAAAATTAGGAAAGGGTTTGGTTCACATATGAAAGATTTTTTATCCTTACATACACTCAAACAAGGTTTTTTCCATCTACATATGCGAAGCAGGAGAGGACCGCTACTTCTCCGCCCTTTCATTACCTTTTATTTTGAACTGTGAAAATTACATTGTTATGATTCTCTACAAACTGAATTCTCTCTCCACCTGTACGATCAACGAACATACACATAACACATACACTAAAATAGTTATAATACACAAGCTTATGTCAGTTCAACTGTCAGATGTCATTGAACTCACAAAAGGGGGAAATGTTACAGTGTGTATATTAAAATCAATAATAATAATTCCTTATACAGCTAAAAACAAAATATATATATGAAATGTGATAATTTTCCCAGAGCTTAGAAGTTTACACAGAACTGGTTATTCCAGCATATCAATAGAGGTAACAGAAACCAGCTCACAATACAAGCTAATTAGCATTTGTTAAGGTGTTCAACTCCACAGCATACCCCCAACAAGAGGCTTTTTCCTCTTGAAGCTTCCTCACAGGTGATTGGACATGAGTTTCAAAGTAAAGGATTGAAACAACCCCTTTTTGTACAAACCTATCAGGTAATAGGATTCTCACAGAGACACAGGTAAGGGAGAGCAGGATGGCATTCACACAAACACTTGGAGAAACACACATGCTGGCAAGGACACACCATGGAGACACAGGACAGCAGGCTTCTCCCCAGAAGACTGCCAAGATGCAGCTTCAATCCCCTGGAGATATCCACTCATAATAATGGCTAAGTAAACTGTACAATAGATAGCCTATATTGGTATTTGTAACAAGTTTGTATTAATCTGTGTTTAGCTTATATAGATAGTTTGTAGTGATTTGGGTTCAGTTTTATACATATAGCTGGCTGTGATATAGGTGTACTTTTTTCCCCTTCCTTCCCATGTGCTTGGACAGTGGCATAGTCTGAGTGGGATGAGTTTGGTGTGTGTTGTATTCTTGTGGTCTGACTGTATCATTGTGTGGTTGGGATTGGGATGGAAATTGGGTGGAGTATTGCAGTCTGTGGATGTGTGGTTGTTTGATGTCAGCTGATGATGAGGGAACCCGTGACTCGGTGGTGGTCAATTGCGTTGTGCTGGGTTTGTGGGTGGTGTACACTGTTTGGTAGTTTGTGCTTTGTGGGACATTATGTAGTGGAATCAGGTTGGGTTCGGCTGGTGGTTGTGGTTCCATGGGAGTTGCGGATTGCTGGCCATGTTGTGATAGTATTGTGAAGTTATATATTATCATAGTTTGGGAATTTAAAGATGCTACCTCCATGTGGTATGAACAAAGGAAATTCCATGTGCTCTCCCCCTTCCCCCATTGACCCATGTCTCTAATGGAAATTGAAGTTGGTCCATGTGGTTGGTGGATGCTTTATAGTATTATGATAGAATTGTGTACTATAAGTTGTATACTGATATTTTAACTATTACAGAGGAATCAGCTTATATGTATTATACAACATTATAGTATCTGAAAAGCTTGTATAGTATAGTGGATGTAATCATAGGCTAGTATCAGTGTTATATCAGGAAAGTTGAAAATATTAGACACTAGTATACAATATAATGTACTGTTTTGGTCAAAAGATATCACACAGTTGTAGTGGGTGAGAGTATTGGTATTCCAGAACATGGCATTATGGGAGTCTTCAATGTGAGTTTTCAAAATGGAGTTTGTGTTCAGAGACCATGCGGTTTGAACAATAGGACAAAGGGTCCCAACAACCCCCACTCACACACTCAGCAATCATATATATAATATCTCTCTCTCTCTCTCTCTCTCTCTCTCTTTGTATCGTCTATATTGTATTTTAACAAGCATTGGTTTTATGAAGATTTGATATATAAAAACGTTTTACTTATAACACTTTGTGTGCATCGTTATCTTTATAAAAGGAAATTATCCAAATGATTTAAAAGGTATATAATTCTGGTTAACACTTTGCGAAGTTCATATATTTATGTTGCGTATAACCTGATAGTTATTATATGAAAAATAGAATAATTTGCTTCAGATATATGGGGATTAAACGAGCTGGCAATGGCCGGTGTGTACAAATGGAAAAGAAGGAAGGAAAAAAAACACCCCCTATCAGACTGCCACCAATAACTTCTCTTTAAAAGTTCCAGAGTCTTCCGAGTACCTGTGTGACCTGCAAAATAGGAGGAGTGAGCCGAGTTGAGGAGCTACTTCCTTAACTCCGGGGCCACAAAAGTTTTCCCAGTAGGGGGCTGTATCTGTATACAGCCCCCTACTGTAGTGGCAAACACTCTTAACTCCAGGACAGGGGCACTACGCAGGGTCTCCGAATTGTCGTTACAGAGGAGAGATCTAGACAGAGCATCTGCTTGCTGATTTAGAGCTCCAGATCGGATGGTCAGGGTGAACTGAAAGCGAGCAAAGAAAATTGCCCATCGGGCCAGACGAGGGCTCACACACTGGATGTTTTTGAGGAAGAGGAGGTTCCGATGATCAGTGAAGACAGTGAAGTGAAATTTAGCCCCTTCCAGTAGGTATCTCCACTCCTTTAGCACCAACTTCATTGCCAAGAGTTCTTGTTCACCTATAGCATAGTTCCTTTCAGCAGGAGAGAACTTCTTGGAGAAAAACCCACAGGGATGAACTCGGTTGTCTTCATATCGCTGGGATAGGACCGCTCCTACTGCTTCAGATGAGGCATCAACCTCTAACAATAAAGGTCTATTCAGGTCTGGTTGTCTTAAGATGGGAGCTGAGATAAAGACTTGTTTCAAAAGCTGGAAGGCTGTCTCAGCCTTGGGTGCCCATAGGGCAGGATTAGCGCCTTTGCGGGTCAGGGCCATAATGGGAGCCATAAGTGATGAAAATCCCTTGATAAAGCATCTATAATAGTTGGCAAATCCGAGTAGTCTCTGGATGGCTTTCAAGGTTTGAGGTCGGGACCAATCCAGGATTGCCTGCACTTTTTTGGGAATCCATGTCTAGACTGGAGCCAGAGATGATGTAACCAAGAAATGGCACACTGGATACATTAAAGACACACTTTTCCAGTTTACAGTAGAGGTGGTTCTTCCTCAGACAATATAGCACTTCCTTCACATGGTGATGATGTTCCTCTAGAGAAGATGAGAATATCAATATGTCGTCCAGATAGACAATGACTGACACATATAATAGATCCTGGAAAATGTTGTTAACGAAGCCCTGAAAGACAGCGGGGGCATTGCACAAGCCGAAAGGCATCATAAGGTATTCAAAATGTCCATCCCAAGTATTAAAAGCAGTCTTCCACTCATCACCTGAGCAAATACAAATGAGATTATAGGCCCCTCTCAGATCTAACTTGGAGAATATGATGAACCCCTTGACTCTGTCAAATAACTCCGTGATTAGTGGAAGCGGATATCGATTTTTGACTGTTATATCATTCAGGCCTCGGTAGTCTATACAAGGTCTTAATCCACCATCCTTCTTGCCAACGAAAAAGAACCCAGCTCCTGCAGGAAAGGTAGAAGGACAAATGAATCCTTTCTCCAAATTATCTTTGATGTATTCAGACATCGCTTTGGTCTTTGGCAAGGATAGAGGATAGGTGCGGCCACGAGGAGGCATCTTGTCAGGTAATAAATCGTTTGGACACTCCCATTCCCTGTGAGGAGGTAAGATATTCGCTTGTTGTTCAGAAAAGACGTCAGTAAACATTTGATACTCCTTGGGAATTGCTGGAGATACTAATGAGACTGTTTTCCTCACAAGTCGTATCTTGAGAAGACAGGATTTCTGACAGTCAAATCCCCATGAAAAGATTTGCATTGAGCACCAGTCGATCCTGGGATTGTGCTGGCATAACCAGGGTAGCCCTAAAATTATTTCTTGGGAGGCCTCAGGTATCACTAAGAATTTTAGAGACTCAGAATGGAGTGCCCCAATATGGACCAGTACTGGTAGAGTTTCCTTGGTAACAGCTCCATTAGCCAGAGAATGTCCATCTACAGTGGTTAGGGAAATCGCGTTACCAAGGGATGAACAAGGAATCTGCAGCTTGTTAACTAAGCTGGAGGTCATAAAATTTCCTGCTGCTCCAGAATCTAGTAGAGCAGTAACGAAGACAGGTTTTGACTTGAGATCTAAGGCTAAGAGCAATATGAAATTTTTAGAATTTGGGGACGGGCTCATAACTCCTAACTTGATGTCCCCAGGGACAGTTAGGAGCGGGCGTTTCCCGATTATCAGGAACAGGAGACCACCAGGAGACCTGATTCTCCACAGTATAGGCAGAGGTTTTTAAGTATTCTTCTCTGACATTCCTCTTTGGAGAGATGGGTATGATTCACCTGCATTGGCTCTTCATCTGCAGAAGGAGGGGTTGGAAGGGTAGTAGAGGGAGGAGTAGATGACCTTTGCCGGTCAGTTCTGTGTTTTTCAGCCTGATGTTCTCTGAAGCGTAGGTCAATCTTATTACAGAGGGAAATCATATCGTTTAGGTTAGCAGGAAGGTCACGGGTGACCAGATCATCCTTTAGTCGATCAGAAAGCCCATCCCAGAAAGCTGAGGTGAGGGCTTCCTCATTCCACTTCAGTTCTGATGCTAAGATCTGAAATTGTACAGCATATAGGCTGACAGGACGGGTTCCTTGTTTCAGAGTCATAATACCAGATGAAGCTGATACAGTACGTCCGGGCTCATCAAAGATCCTCCTGAATGATGACACAAAGGCTGTACAGTTATCCAGCAGAGAATCTGAACGCTCCCAGAGTGGGGAAGCCAAATCCAAGGCTGAGCCAGATAACAGAGACACTATGTAAGCCTCTTTAGTTTTTGCAGTAGGAAAGTTATCAGGCTGTAAGGTGAAATGTATATCACACTGATTCAGAAACCCCCGGCAGAGTTTAGGGTTGCCATCAAATTTGCTGGGCATAGGACGGTGTAAGCGAGGTGATGTCCTGTTACCAGTATTTCCAGATGCAGGAGAGAGCGTAGGGACTGTTACCCCAGGCGAGGACAAGGAGGTTTGTAGATTATCCTGTCTTTTTTACATCTACTGTAAAAATTGAGTCATTTGATGCTGCATGTTTTCCAGATTTTCCAAACTGCCAGGAATGCACCAAAATAAATCTACTCCAGACTTCTGTTCCGTGGCCGGATCCATGTGGCCAGTGAAAACTGTGATGTCCTGGTTTTGTTGTGGGCCCGGGGAGGTGATAGGAGCAGACACAGAAGCAGATTTAAAACAAAATGTGGAACTTTTAATAAGTGGTTTGGCAGACATGAACAATGGGAGAAAATAAGTCCAGGGATGGCACTAAAGTGCAAATGGGAACTGAGATGAATGCAATGAGTAAAAGTCCAGGTAGTGGCAGATAGGAGCAGTCCAGTATCCGGGTCTTGTGAGCGAGGTGAAAAAAGACTTGTCCAGCAGTGTGAGTTTCTGGTTAATAGGGAAATGTCCAGTTAATGACAGACAGGGGAAATCAGGTGTAGTGGTTGAAATGAAAAATGCAGGCTGAGGGAAAATCATCCAGCAGAGTGTCAGTGGAGGCAAGGTGCAAGGAGAACAGCAGACTCAGGTTCTCAGGCAAGGGGAAGGTAATGGAGGATGCAGGGTAGTCCAGCGGGGTAGGAGAAGACAAGCAGGCAGGCAGGTAGCGTTACACAGGAACAGATGGTGAGAACAGGGAACTCTCAGCTATGCTGTGAAACATGTTGCACTGGCAATGAAGTGAGGCTCGGAACCTCCCTAAATACCAAGTGCTGTGCCGTGACTGGCCAGAGAGAGCATGTGACAAACCAGGATTGGGCGATTAGGTCAAGTGACAGGAGGCAAGATAGCGGCGCCCATGCCAGAGCGGAACGGAAGCACCACCAGGCCTCACCAGCCCAAAGTGACAACATGCCCGCACAGAACGATGCACAGCCAATGCCCCTTGTCAAACACTAGCGCCACTTCCAGATGCCCCCCGCTATAGTGACCTCACAGGTAATACCCATCGTGAAACTCTGGTCATGACAGTACCCGCCCCCCCCTTATGGGTGGCCTCAGGATACTCACCAGGCTTTTCCGGATGAGCAGTATGGAATCTCCTGACCAGGGTGGGAGCATGGATATCTCAAGCATCGGTCCAACAGCGCTCCTCCGGGCCGTAACTCCTCCAATCCAGAAGGTACTGCAATCGTCCTCTGCTGATGTGAGAATCCAGGACCTGAGAGACCTCAAACTCCATGCCTCTTTCAGTCTGGATGCAAGGGGGAACAGGAAGGACCTTGCGGAATTTGTTCAATATCAGAGGTTTTAGGAGGGAGATATGGAATGAATTTGAAATTTTTAGATAAGCAGGCAGCTGAAGGCGATAAGCCACAGGGTTGATTATTTCTGTAATGGAAAAAGGTCCGATGAACCGGGGAGCAAACTTCATCGAAGGTACTCTGAGTTGGATATTCCGGGTGGACAACCAGACTTGGTCTCCAACTTGCATGCAAGGTACCTTCCTATGTCTCCTATCTGCCTAAAGTTTGTAACAGGAGGATGCCTTCTCCAAATCAGAATGTACTTGAGCCCAATTAGATGCAAATCTCTGTACAGTATCCTCCACGGCTGGCACATCAAAGGCAGGCAGGCAGGCAGGCTTTGAAACTCAGGAATACGAGGGTGAAGACTTTAGACGATTTGAAATGGGGTTTGATTTGTCAAGGAATGATACAAGGCATTATGTGCAAATTCCGCACAGAAGCAGATTTAAAACAAAACGTGGAACTTTTAATAAGTGGTTTGGCAGACATGAACAATGGGAGAAAATAAGTCCAGGGATGGCACTAAAGTGCAAATTGGCCAAAAGTGACAACATGCCCGCACAGAACCACGCACAGCCAACGCCCCTCGCCAAACACCAGTGCCACTGTCAGACACCCCCCACCATAGTGACCTAACAGGTAATACCCGTCGACAACCATGCCAAGAAACTCTGGTCGTGACACCTACATTGCTGACCCTCATCCACACCCACCTGCCCCTCCCACCTCTGTGATGCTTCCCACCCAGTCACAGCCTACTCTCCCACCTACTATCCCGTCTACCTCAAGCCAGAATATTTATAGTGCACTTTTGGAATCTGAGGAGGAGATTCCTGGGTTTTACAACCTTTAACAGTTTAATTTTATGTTTTTATACAATTATCAACAAGTTTTATCTTTCCCAATAGCTACTCTATGGTATATGGTGGTAACAACACTGATTGGACACGGTCACTAAACACATGGCGTAAGGACAGATTGTTGGAAGCTGGGGCCACAATCTGTACTTGCGCCATGTGTTTCTTGGCCTATTCAACTCGGTGTCTGACCCACCATATATCATAGAGCAGCATAGGTATTGGGACTGATAAAACCTGATGATAATTGCCTTTTACATTATAAATGCATATAAAGTAATCCAAAAATGCATTTTCATAATTGTTTTTTCCATGTTTGGAATGCCAATTTTATAGTGTTGTCATAAAGACAGTTTTATTACATGCAGCCATGTTGGCAGCAAATGTTACACTGTTTTAAAGTATTTTTACACTTGTTTCCTAAAAAAAAAAAACCTTTATCTTTCTAAGAAATTAATGTGTAGTGAGTTTTTTCTTACCTTGCAAAACTGGTACTGCAGAACTTTGACAATAGCCTTGCAGGTCTCCAGGATGATGACACCCAAAGCCTGAGAGGAGAAGAGGGACCCAAACTTCAGGTCATCCAGGGACCTTCCTGACCTGCAGCCAGGTACCTCAGGGTAGCCATCAGCCTCTCCTCATCAGGGATAGCCCTCTGCAGCTTAGTATCCTACCTCTGATATAGGGGGTCACCAGACACAGCAACTCCTGGAAGGTGGTGTCATCCATGCCCAGGAAGTTGCGGTAGTCATCCGGATTGTTCTCCCGAATCTCCATCAGCAGCGAAATGTGAGAGCGAGTCTCCCTCTGCAGCAGCCACTCCTTGGTCCAGCTTGCATTTCTCCTTTGCTAGGCCCTCTCCTTCACCACCTTAGCCCCAGCATAGGCTAGCAAAACTTTATAGCAATAGGGAGCCATCACCACAGAATACAGGATAGAATGTAGTATAGAACACACTTTGTTAAAGGCAAGCCAAAAACAAAGCAGAGCACAATAATAATGTACAGCATTCAGCAGGTATAAACCAAGCCTCACTAGTCACAGAGCAGACGCGCACATACCTAAAATGGTGCCTGCTTTATATACCCCCTAGTTATGCCTGTCCATTATTTAAATTTTGCTGAAATCTTTACGATCATCGTCAGGTGTTAGGTAAGCTAAGGATATATCATGCACGATTTAACGATTTGCAAATCGTTAAGGATGCACAATAGATCGTTAGATCGTTGGTCAGATTGGACACTTTTTAGCACCATATCATGTCCTGGAGTGCTGGGGAGCTGCTGGGGAGAGTTCAAGGGAAATCACTCACGATATCGCATCTTGAGCACATCATCTAGTGTGTATGCACCTTTAGAGTGTAATTCAGCTGGGTGACATACAGCAGAGTCTTTTAAAAGTATTGAAACTGAAATCATCTCTTTTTATGATAAACTTCCTGTGCATCTTTTTACATCATGTAAGGACAGTTTATTGTGCAGTATAGACTGACCTATATCGTGTACAGTATGAGATGTAGTGATCTCAGAGGCTGTCCTGCCCAGGCCAGTGGAAAAGGTGCAAGGGTTAGTTGAAGTACTCTGCGTTCATGGATCCACAGAAAACTTTTCCTGAGTGAGCTTCACCATAAAAGGGCGTGCTTATGAGGTGTGTTGCGGTTGGTCTCAAGCTCCCCTATCCTATCATATTGGGATGCAATTTCCCAGAAATTGTTGAGCTCTTAAAGAAACCACAGAGACAACCCAAGACCCTACTCCCAAAAAGGGAGAAGAGTGGAAAAGCAGTCCTCTTTAGAGAGTGAACATCTGTGCAATTAATGTCTGGGGAAAGAAATCCTCAACACTTTGCCCGGTTATGGCCACACTGAAATATTTGCAGAGGTTCCATTCCCAATACAGATGTTGCCATGGATGTGCTGGAAACTGCCACATCTCGGGTTCCTAGGGGCCACTCTAGTTCTCTTGGCCCTACAGAAGTTCCACTGGCGGACACCTGGTCAGCAAAACATAAAAGTGTCAGCACTCCTTGTGCTAATGTCTGTGGCCCCCTCAGGTCCTGGCACCCTAATGCAAACCACCACTGCCAAGCCTATCTCCTGGCTAGCTTATCCAGTATCAGGAGCAATGAGCAACAGGTGTGTCAGAGTTTTGATCCCTTCCTATGCTGCTGACTTCTTGCTGGCTCTGGATGACCTGGAAAACAAGGTGTTACATACCTCCAGTTTGAGCTGTGCAGCCCAGAAAACCTGAAATTGTAACTGCAGAATGTGCAGTAATGCCCCCAGTAGTAGTGCCCCAATAGTAATGCCCTCAATTAAATGCCCCCATTAGTAGTGCCCACAGTAGTAGTGCCCCCGAGTAAATGCCCCCAGTAGTAGTGCCCCCAATAGCAATGCCCCCAGTAGTAGTGCCCCCAATAGTAATGCCTGGATGCTCCGCTGAACTATGGGAGAGAGAGTCATGACGTCTCTCCCATAGTGCCCATGGGGGAGCTGGAAGCCAGAGCTCAAGAGTGAGCTCTAGCCTCCAGCTGGCGCTGCGGGGAGGGAGCCGGGCAAAATCTCAGCAGACACCTGGCAAATGGAGCCTCCCTGCTCCGGGCTGAGGTGGGCCGGAGGAGGCAGAACTGTTTCCATCTCCAAATAAAATGATGGAATGCAGTTCTGCCCCATTCAGGCCCTCTTTAACCCCTGGGCCCATGGGTCCAAGGGGCTGTATGTTGCACATGCTGCACCCATTAAATATATTGACCTGAATAAATTTAATTGAAAATGGCATAGGTACAATTTTACCTGAGATATTCACGATAGGGAAACCACATGGAAAATGGCACTGGTACCAATTTCCCATACATATGCACATACTGTATGCAGTAGACTCTTGCACAGTGCCAGAGACTACTCTGTGCATGCACTGCTATAAGCAGGAGGGAGGGGGCTGGTTGGAAATGGCACAGGGGCCCCTCCTTTCAAAAATGCCCTGACATCCTGCATACAAATCCTACATGCAGAGCCGGCCCTAGGCATAGGCATTCTAAACAAATGCCTAGGGCATCTGGAATTCCTGGGGGCATTCTACAGCTCTGCTGCCGGCTGCAGTGATAGATCGGAGCTCAGCTCTCTGATCAGGCCAGTGGAGGGGGTGTTGAGGATAATTCCTCCTCTCTGTAGTCTTCAGGATTCATGCAACTTTCAAGGAAGTGCATTGTCCTTCAGCAATCCCCTCGAGGGCCCCCCAGCACCAGCAGTGTCTGGTTACAGCTTCCCGGTTAAACAAACTGTGTGCAGTTCTGCTGGGGAAACTTTCTATGAAGAGGAATGCTGCTGCTGGTTTTGTGATGCAGTGTATCCACTGCGCCCTTTTACCCCCTCACTACCTGGGGCAATGGACATGCATTTAAGTCACTGTTCCAGGTGTTGCAACCAGCAATAACTTACATTATAGAGGTATCAGAAACAACTTACATTGTTCTATATCAGAATAGGGTCTGTGTGCAGGATAGGTCAGAGGTCTGTTATGTGTGTCGGTCTGGAAAAACCACACAGTGCAAGGTGGGTTTATAAAACTGCACTCTAAGGGGGTGCAGAGGGGGTTAAATGTATTGTAGCAGAACTGTCAGATCATCTTGACAGTGGCAGCTTCATATATGGGCAGGGGGGAGATCAGAGAATGCTGCAAGGACGGGACACTCACATACACATGCACAAAGTTCCAAAAGCTGCCTGAATTCCCAGTTTGTTGTACTTCTATGGCTGACATTACTGTAGTCCTATGCCAAGGTGCAGAGGAGGGCTCTCTGTGCTGTAATAATGTGCATTGTGTGTGCTGCTTGGTAGGTGCAGAGCCTCTAGTGCCAGCTGCAGGACAATGAGCCATGAGGTTCTACATATATGACTTTTCCTGGTCCTATGGGACTGCTGCTAGGACAGATCTGGTCCCCATTCTCAGAGGCTTCTCCAGCACCAAGAATGTCCCTGTTCTCAGTTAAAGATACATATGTATGTACTGTGTCATGGCATGTATATTATGGACCATGTGTATGTACTGTGACATTAAACAAATAGAGACAGCACACATTTTAGATGTTAATTTGGGCATTGTGAAGCAGACAGTGGGGCCAAGATCACCTCCCCCAACCTCCCGGCTGTGGGGGTTTCTATCATTACTGCAGGGGGGCCGTACGGGAGGCTTGCCTGCCTTTCCAGGGGGCTGGAGCACCACCCAATATTCGGGAGGCTCCCAGCCAAATCGGGACTGTAGGCAAGCCTGATATATATATAATATATATATATATATATATATATAAATATATCTAGATATATATCTGCTAGGGGGCACCAGCCAAAATCTTGCCTAGGGCACCAAATTAGCTAGGGCCGGCTCTGCCCACATGCAACAGAGTATCAGTAAACACATTACGTTTTATGGGAAAAGTGGCTGCCATAGGTGAATACCATCAGCTCTTTATACATGCTTACATAAAAGCAGTGTGCCAGTCATTCCATGGATGTCCTTCTCAGGGACATATTAAGAGAGGAGGGGGCCCATGTTCATTCCCCATCCGGGGCCCGCTCCACTCTCTCCAGGCGGCCAGCAGCCAACTGACACGTCTGACTGCCGATCACAGCATCAGTAGACTCTGGGAACTAGAGTGTGTCTAGAGTCTACTGCACATACGCAGGTTGCCTAAGTAATGGAGCACACGCCATTTTCCCAGCGATTTCCTCACTGTGCATGCGCAAAATGGCATAAAAATGGCTGTGGCGGGCTGAGACACCAGATGCAGGACCTCGGATAGATATTAGATAATATGGGTGCAGGGTGTGCGGTGCCGGCCTCCCCTGGACCCAGGGGCCCGTGTGCACCGCACACCCTGCACCCATTATACAGATGCCCCTGGTCCTTCTGCAGTTCTACAAGATGCAATCTGGAGGTCAGCCCTGCTTGAAAGGTCTTATATACCTGGATTCTGAGGAGTAAAAATGGAGTTGTGGAAAGTTGCCTGATACTTTTGTTCTGCAACTTTGGATATAGGCCCTGATTCAGAGCCGGACGCTCTGACAGAGTGCTCACTCTGAATCAGGGCTGGGTTGGGTTTTTTTTTAGAACCTTCCTCCTGGCCGCTCGCATAGCTGTGGGTGACCACGCCAGCTACAGCGAGCGGCCATGATGATGGTCACGATGGTCAAGACCATCGCGACCATCAGGCTTGCGACGAGACCCTTGTGGTAGGGTCTCGTGGCCGCAAGCCCCAGAGAGATTTTGGCTCAAACAGAGCGGAAAGATGTCAGTGGGGCTGCCCCCAAACGACAGGCATTCTCATGGGAACGCCTCCATTTGGGAAGCCACGCCCCTGGTCCACCCACCAAAGGGGGCGAGCTGTCACTCAACATCAACAGCTCGCCCCCTTTAGTGCGAGACCCGGAGCGACGGAGTGCCCGATGGAGTGACGGAGCCGGCTCCGTCGTGCGCATGCGCTCTGGGCCACCATCAACCCGGTTGCGAGCGCTCAGCGCTCGCGACCGGGTCTGAATCAGGCCCATAGTGTGTATATAGGTGCTCATGCTGTCAAACAAAATAATGCTGTTCAAAACTGTATTGCCTGATGGGGAAATCCATATAATGAATTACGCTTGTGACACTTTTGACTGCATTAAGTAGAAATCAATAACATTGCTTTAATTCAGTCACCTGAAATTAGCTGTACATTGCCGAAAACTTACTATACTTAATTTTATATGTAACAGTGTGTATAACAGTTTTTAGCAAATATGGCAATGTTACATTGTATAAGTAAGACAAATGAATTTAATTATTTTTAATTATAGTACAAATTTTATCTTCAAATTATGCCATTGAAGCTGGTTTCATAAAACATCAAGATGATTTTAAATTAAAATGATATCTATTTGGCAATAAAGGCTTTACAAGACATCTATGTACTACAGTATGTAAAAATATTGAATAGATTTAAATGTAAAACAAAGTACTGTACAAAGTACTATACTGTACAGAAGAAAAAATGTTATAAAAAAATGTAAATAAATTTGTAATAAAACGCATCCTAAAAATATATTATTATGAGCAGAGTGTTACATATAAAGCATAATATTTGTTTCATATATTGACTTGATAAAACTTGTTAAAAAATATATAAGTGAAAACCTTTATACACAACTCATGAATTAATTATTTAACATTGTAACTAGCTTATTTACAATAGATGTTCAGTTTGTGCTAATATAAAATTAGCTGAGGGCTGTATAGGCACGAAGCATATAAGTGTCCTAATTTTTTGTAATTGATTAAAAGTTGGTTTGTTTGATAGTGACGGACATAGGATTTAGCCTATGAAGGGTTTTTAGGGTGTATACCTTTAAGTAACTATTTAAAGAAGGATTTGAATTAGGGGTGTGCACCGGCCACTTTTCGTGTTTTGTGTTTTGGTTTTGGATCTGGATCTTTCTTCGTGTTTTGGATCTGGATTGGTTTTGCCAAAATCACCCTTCTGTGTTTTGGGTTCTGGGTTTTGTGTTTTGGATCTGTATTTTTTTTTAAAAAAGCATAAAAACAGCTAAAATCACAGAATGTGTTGATTTTTCTGCTCCTATGCTATAATTAACCTCAATAACCTTAATTTCCACTAATTTCCAGTCTATTCTGAACACCTCACACCTCACAATAGTGTTTTTATGTCCAAAAGGTTGCACCGAGGTAGCTGGATGACTATGCTAAGCGACACGAGTGGGCGGCACAAACACGAGACCCATCTAGGAGTGACACTGCAGTGGCAGACAGGATGGCAGTTTGAAAAACTAGGCCCCAAACTGTACATAATGCAAAGAAAAAAATGAGGTGCAAGATGGAATTGTCCTTGGTCCTCCCACCCACCCTTATGTTGTATAAACAGGACATGCACACTTTAACAAAGCAATCATTTCAGCGCCAGGGTCTGCCACACAACTGTGGCTGAAATGATTGGTTCATTTGGGCCCCCACAAAACAAGCTGGCAATTAATCTGTCCCTGCACAAACTGTCTTAACGGAGGCAAGATGTCGTCCTCATCCTCCTCATCCACCGATTCCTCACCCTCTTCAGTGTTGTGTACATCCTCATCCTCACAGAGTATTAACTCGTCCCCACTGGAATCCACCACCACAGGTCCCTCTGTACGTTCTGGAGGCTGGTCTCCCTGGAAGAGTTGATAATTCATTTTTATGAACATCATCTTCTCCACATTTTGTGGAAGCAACCTCCTACGCCTTTCGCTGACAAGGTTCCCGGCTGCACTAAACACTCTTTCGGAGTACACACTGGAGGGGGGGCAACTCAGGTAAAATAGAGCCAGTTTGTACAGGGGCCTCCAAATTGCCTCTTTTTCCTGCCAGTACAGGTATGGACTGTCTGACATGCCTACTTGGATGCTGTCACCGATGTAATCCTCCACCATTCTGTCAATGGTGACAGTATCATATGTAGTGACAGTATAAATGTCAGAAATTGTTGCCAGGTCCTTCAGTCCGGACCAGATGTCCAAACTTGGTCCTGCCTGCCCTGCATCACTGCCAGCGGGTTGCTTAGGATACCTAAGTTTTTTCCTGGCAGCCCCAGTTGCGGGAGAAAATGAAGAAGGAGCTGTTGACATGTCACGTTCTGCTTCAGCTGACAGTGTTTTCACCAGCAGGTCTTTGCACCTCTGCAGGCTTGTGTCGGCTGGAAAGATAGACACCACATAGGCTTTAAACCTAGGATGGAGCACGGTGGCCAAAATGTAGTGGTCTGATTTCAACAGATTGACCACCCTGGAATCCTGGCAAAGCGAATGAAGGGCTTCATCCACAAGTCCCACATGCCGAGCGGAATCGCTCCATCTTAGCTCCTCCTTCACTTTCTCCAGCTGCTTCTGCAAAAGCCTGATGAGGGGAATGACCTGACTCAAGCTGGCAGTGTCTGAACTGACTTCACGTGTGGCAAGTTCGAAGGGCTGGAGAACCTTGCACAACACAGAAATCATTCTCCACTGCGCTTAAGTCAGGTGCATACCCCCTCCTTTGCCTATGTCATAGGTGGATGTATAGGCTTGAATGGCCTTTTGCTGCTCCTCCATCCTCTGAAGCATATAGAGGGTTGAGTTCCACCGTGTCACAACCTCTTGCTTCAATTGATGGCGGGGCAGGTTCAAGAGTGTTTGCTGGCGCTCCAGTCTTCGGCACGCAGTTGCTGAATGGCGAAAGTGGGCAGAAATTTTTTGGGCCACCCAAAGCGTCTCCTGCACGCACCTTTCGCTTTTCAGAAAATTCTGCACCACCAAGTTTATTGTGTGAGCAAAACATGGGACGTGCTAGAATTTGTCCAGATGCAATGCACGCACAATATTGGTGGCGTTGTAAGATATCACAAATCCCCAGGAGAGTCTAAGTGGGGTAAGCCACTGGGCGATGATTTCCCTCAGTTTCTCTAAGAGGTTGTCGGCAGTGTGCCTCTTACTGAAACCGGTGATACACAGCGTAGCCTGCCTTGGAACGAGCTGGCATTTCTGAGATGCTGCTACTGGTGACGCTGCTGCTGTTGCTGCGTAAGGTGATACATCTACCCAGTGGGCTGTCACAGTCATATAGGCCTTAGTCTGCCCTGTTCCACTTGTCCACATGTCCGTGGTTAAGTGGACATTGGGTACAACGGCATTTTACAGCACCCTTTAACGGTCAAGCCAGCCGGCCCTTTACTTATGACACAGGCGCACGCTTGGCACTACTTTGTTGATGCACGTGCGGCTACTGCGCACACAATTCACAAACACAGAAAATATTTTTTTATTTTGTTTGGAGTGTACTTTGGGGGTTACAGCACCCTTTAACGGACAAGCCAGCCGGCCCTTTACTTATGACACAAGCGCACGCTTGGCACTACTTTATTGATGCACGTGCGGCTACTGCGCACACAATTCACAAACACAGAAAATATTTTTTTATTTTGTTTGGAGTGTACTTTGGGGGTTACAGCACCCTTTAACAAACAAGCCAGCCGGTCCTTTACTTATGACACAGGCGCACGCTTGGCACTACTTTGTTGATGCACGTGCGGCTACTGCGCACACAATTCACAAACACAAAAAAATATATTTTTTTATTTTGTTTGGAGTGCCCTTTGGGGGTTACAGCACCCTTTAGTGGTCAATCCAGCCGGCCCTTTATTTATGGGACACAGGCGCACGCTTGGCACTACTTTGTTGATGCACGTGCGGCTACTGCGCACACAATTCACAGACACACAGAAAATATTTTTTTATTTTGTTTGGAGTGTACTTTGGGGGTTACAGCACCCTTTAATGGTCAAGCCAGCCGGCCCTTTACTGATGACACAGGCGCACGCTTGTCACTACTTTGTTGATGCACGTGCGGCTACTGCGCACACAATTCACAAACACAAAAAAACATATATTTTTATTTTGTTTGGAGTGCCCTTTGGAGGTTACAGCACCCTTTAACGGACAAGCCAGCCGGCCTTTTACTTATGGGACACAGGCGCATGCTTGGCGCTGCTCCTTTGTAGATGCACGTGCAGCCACAGTGCACACAATTCACAAACACAGAAAAAATTTTTTTTTTTAGCACTTGGGGGGAGCACCCCTGACGGACAGAGCACCCCCTGGACAACACTACAGCACCCCTTTAGGACTGGGACACTGCACAGGACTTTGGAGTGGACACAGCCCCTATGGACAACTGACTGCACAACACAGTCCAGCCAGCCCCTATGGACTTTGAAGTAGTGGACACAGCCCCTATGGACAACAGCAGCACAGCGCAGCACAGCACAGCACAACACTACACTGCACTACACTACACTACAACACTACACTACACTACACAGCCCAGACAGCCCTAACTCCCACCCTCCCTCTTCACTGTCCACAGCCGAGTGAGAAAATGGCGCCGACGCGGGTACCTTATATAAGATCCAAAACCCGCGAGACCCGGAAGGCGGGATGATGACGTTTTGCCTCGATTTCAGATCCGAGTCAGGCGGGAAAAGTCGAGCCTGACTCGGATCGGCCTCGGATCGGGGGGGCTCGGTGGGGTTCGGATTTTAGAAATCCGAACCCGCTCACCCCTAATTTGAATAGGGTTCAGCCTCTTTGCAGTTTGGAAGTCAGGCTGAGTACAATCTGTGGGCCTGATTCAGAGTCGAACGCTCTGACCAGAGCGCTCGCTCTGAATCAGGGCCCTCCTCCATGAAAATGGAGCGTCCTCCTGGACGCTCGCATAGCTGTGGGTGACCACCCACAGCTTATGCGAGTGTCCATGATGATGGTTGCGATAGTCAAGACCATCGCGACCATCGGGCTTGCGACGGAGACCCTGCGGTAGGGTCTCGCTGCCGCAAGCCCTGGAGTGATTTTGGCTCTATCAGAGCCAAAATCACTCCCACTGACATCACTAGTGATGTCAGTGGGGCCGGCTTCAGACGGTAGGTGTTCCCATGGGAACGCCTCCGTCTGGTAGCCACGCCCCCGGCACGCCCACCAAGGGGGGCGTGGTGTCAATCAACATCGACAGCACACCCCCTTTGGTGCGAGACCTGGAGCGACGGAGAGCCCGTTGCTATCCGGGTCTTGCGCATGCGCACGACGGAGCTCCCTCCGTCGTGCGCATGCGCAGTGGGGCAACATCGACCCGCTTGCGAGCGTCCTGCGCTCGCGAGCGGGTCTGAATGACCCCCAGTGTCAGATATATGTTACCTCAGGAATTTCCACTGTATTAAATAAACTGTCTTGTCTTTCTTAAAATACATCTTTACTGCATAAAATCCCCACTCTCTCTATCCCTTATCATCTTTCATTTCTTTAATTGTTTCATTTCATTTCCTTTCCCCTCCCCCTCTGTACCCTTTTCACTGATTCTTAATTTTTCAATTATTATCTTTTAACTGTTTTCTAGCTCTCATCTATTGTTATTGTCCCCCCCTGTTTTTTCCCCGCCGCTTTCTCTGCCCAGCGTCCCCCCCCCTCGTTTTGCCACCCGCCACTAGCTCTGCCCAGCGTCCCCCCTCCGCACATAGCCAGCCATGCCCCATCCTAAAAGGTCTGCTCCACCACCACAGCACATTGCAGACGCGGCCCGGCGCCATCTCATCACCCCAAGGACGCGGCCAGCTCACCGGCGTCCTCCGCCTCCCGCCCCCCCAGTGCAGGGGAAAGTTCTCCCAGCTCTGGGGAACCATGCAGCAGTGCCCCCTTACAGCGCGTTTCTTCTCTTCCCGCGCCGACCGCTTCCCCCTCTCAGCAGCCTCCGCCTGACCTCCCCGCATCACGAGTGATGAATGCAGGGGAAAGGCGGTTCTTGCAGACACGAACGTCGGGGACTGGGCATCCCCGGCCGCGTCCTTATACATCCCCAGGGGGTTATTAGTTTTGGAGCCGGCAGGTCTCCGTGCGGAGGTTGCATTAACCCCCCACAGTAGGGCTTATATGGCAACCCCTGGTGCAAGTGCTGCATGGGTTAATACAGCTGCCGCCTTTTTAGGAATGAGCCTAGGGTCTCAAGCTGCAGGCTCCATTTTAGATGGAGCAGCAGCGCCACCTACTGCCCAAACAGGATTTATGCAAGTTGTTAGTTCGCATAGCTCACTTGCGACAGTTAATTTGCAAGTCCAGCCTTTAGCATTAGGGACGCACAGGTCCATGGCTGCTAGCGCATTCCCTGCAGGTTTTCCTGGTTTCCAGGTTTGTCCAGCAAACGTCCCACGCCAGCAATATTTTCACTTGACAGCGTCCCCGCGTGTCACCTCATACCTACCTGCAGTAGTATCCTCCCCTGCTGCTGTGCAGTCCACTTGGTCATCGAGCTCCCACCTGAATTTTATTCCCAGCCCCAATTTCATACCATTTTCTGCGCCATTACAAGTAAACCCCCCGCCGGCATCAATGTTTGGACAAACACCATATTGGCAGCAAGTTCTTTCATCCGTACAACAACCCCCAGGCCATTTCACGTACCCCTGGCAAGCAGGCCACATGCTGCTGGGTCAGTGGTGTTCTGGTTACACACCAGCTAATAGCACACCTGTTGCTAACCTTTCACATGCCGCCCCCCCCTCACCATGCTACCGCTACCAGCTGTGCGCCCCTTTTACCTACAGCCCCCCCAGTCCCTGCTGGCAAAGAACCCCCCCTCTCCCCCCACTCCTGCTGCAGAATTGGCAATTTCTGACATTTTAACGAACACTGTTTCCGGTTCTGAGGTAGCTATCAATTCAGTTACGGAGGTAGTGTCAGTGGAAGTTGTACGGAGGAATGGACAAGCAGCAAGCGAACAAAGGGTTTTAACCGGAGAGTCATCCAGTTCGGTGACAGCAGCCAACGCGGACGCGGTGGAGATTCCTGGACCATCTGGATCTGATTATCGATCAGGCATAGCGGAATTGGCACAGAAATCCTTGGCGCCATCTACACTGCGAACTTATTCGTCTGCTTGGCACGAATGGGAGGCTTTTTGTGGTAGTCGCCAGCGGGAGGGTAAGTCAGTAGAGGATTGTTTGATGGAGTTTGGTTGGGGACACTATAGTCAAGGGAGGTCAAAATCTTCCATGGCTTCAGCTTTGGCTGGAATTTCGTTTTTTGCTAAGCCTAACCAGGTTCCCGATCCCACTAAATCATTTGTTTTGTCAAGGGCCCTGAAGGGGTGGGCTAAAGAGAGGCCATCGCCGGCAGATTCGTGTAGGCCCATTGATTTGGATTTTTTAACAGATTTGTTAACAATCCTTAGGTCGGTAACGGATTCAAGTTTTGAGACAGCTCTGTTTCAAGTGGCTTTTTCTTTTGCTTTCTTCTGGGCCTTTAGAATTAGTGAGCTAGTGGCATCAATTAAGCATTCCATGGATACTGGTTTATTATTTAAAAACATTGTAGTAAAGGATGAGGCGGTTCTATGTAAGATCCCTCGCTCCAAAACTGATCAAATGGGAAAGGGCCATTGGTTGTCTATTAAAAGTAATGTAGTAGCTGATATTTGCCCATTGAGATTAACTAAGAATTACTTGCAGCGGCGGCCAGCAGTAAAGGGACAGTTTTTATTACATGCAAACTCTCTGCCCCTTACTAAATTTCAATTTGGTTCAGTTTTTAAGCGTTGTTTGGTTAGATTGGGATTGGTTCACTCCTACATATTTTGGGCCGAAAGGCATCCATTTGCTAGGAAGGCTTCATTGATGTTGGAAGGGTGTAAGGTTAGATGGATAGGGGTGCGTGGCTTAAGGTGGGCAGTGTTTTTGGATTTAATCTTCAAGAAAGAACGTCTTTGGGGGAGACCAGGATGGTTAGTAGTGCACCTTGGAGGCAATGATGTTGGGCAGGTAAAAGGTATTGATTTGATTTTGAAAGTGAAGGCGGACTTGGCAGAAGTGGCTTCACGCTGGCCAGATGCTCACGTGGTATGGTCAGAAATGATACCTAGATTTGTTTGGACAGGTTCCAGGGATCTAGTGGCCATAGACAAATGTAGAAAAAAGGTCAATGCGGCTATTTTTAAGTATGTGTCTGCTTCGGGAGGAGCAGTTGTTAGACATCAGTTGTTGACATTACAGAGTCCGCAATACTTCAGGTCGGACGGGGTGCATCTTTCTGACATTGGTGTAGAAGTTTTCCTAAAAGATATTTTTTAATTTCTTCGTTGGTAAGGACTAGGGGCATTTTTGGTTATAGGTTAGTTGAGGGTGACGGGGCTGCGTTTTTTTCAGAACCTAGCCGTGGCGGGAAGGCGCTACTAGCCAGCGGCCACACATTGCATAAGTGGTCGGTGTGGGGCACTTACCCTTTTGAAAGACGGCGGGTATGTCCTACCCCTGCGGGAGGACAGCGGGCGTTTCCTTACGGAGCGTCCACACTGTGCCAGAGTAAGGGGTGATGAGTCCTGCAGGTTATGCCGTTATAGAGGGGGGGGCGTTTTAGTCGTCCCACAATTTTTTAAGGTAGTCAATTTGGCTACAGCTGGTGTGTGGTAGCGTCCTTCTTTGCCACCCTTATTATTTAAATTAAAATTAATTAAATAAATACTGTTTAATTTTAAACCAATGCAGTGGTGTCTTGTTATATTTACAAGTGTTAATTGCAATAAATTAATGGACAGCTTATGCAATTTAGCCGAAATGAGTTGTGTGGTTTTCCCTACATAACAGTAGCCACAGAAAGACAATGAAAGAAAACATATGTTCAGGTTCAGTGTTTTTGTAGCAATATTAGAGAACATGCCAAAACAATCACAATTTGTTTAAAACAACTGCAAGTAGTTCAATAAAATACTCTTATGGAAATCTAAGTATTGGGTAGCAATAATTCTATGAACACTTCTACAGGCTTCAACATCAAGATCTATGCTTCCAATGGGATGCAGTCAGGATACCGGCGGGCGCTATCCCGCCCGCCGATATTCCGACACTAACAGCCCTACAGGGGACTAAAGATAGGCGCCTACCATTAGCCTCACTACAAAATACCGACACCCGATACACCGAACGAAGGTAAGCCGGGTGTCTTAGCGTCTAGCCGCGCAGGGGGGGGGTTAGGTTTAGGGACTTAGGGTTAGGCACCCCCCGGGAGGGTTAGGGCAGGGAAAGGGGGGGTTAGGCACTGCTAGGGGGGTTAGTGTTGGGCCACCCCCCCCCCCCCGGGAGGGATAGATTTAGAGAGCGGGAAGGGGGGGTTAGGTTTAGGCACTAACGGGGGGGAGGTTAGGGTTAAGCACTAGGGAGGTGGCACCACTAAGGGAGGGTTAGGGGGCAGAGAGGTAGGGTTATGTTACCTACCAGCCCCAGTCAGGAATTATGTCCGTTTGGGTTCCGCTGTCTGTATTTGATCCAGCGACTATTCAGGCGCCGGCATTAAATACCGCTTCCGTTTCCAATTCCTCTCTGTCCCTCAGCGGATTCTCTGTGTTTCTTATCAAAGAAATGTGATCATTCAGGTAAATGCTTCCACTCATCAGCCATGCCTGTGGCACAGGCACTTTGTTCTGTTTTAAAGTATGCAAATCTTTGCAGCTATACTTGTCTTCAGTAAAATAGATTCAATGTACAGTATACAGTACTACATAAGAAATTTTTCATCAGACCAGCCAACTTTTCTCAAATTAAATGATTCTGACACACAAGTAGGACACTGTCCTACCTACTTCTTTTGTTAAAAAGAAAAAAAAATATTAAAAGTATATATTTTATTGTGAAAATAAATTCAGGTGTTGAGTAGGGTTCCCCTGTATTTACTAGAACCAGCACCGGACCCTTTCTAGCAGGGAGGTAATGCCACAGACAGGGGAGCTCTTTCACCGGTTCCCCCAGCCTAAGTATTACCCCTGACTGCTAGTCAACCCAAATCGGGGATCCCTGGGGAGCTGGGGACCCCCCCAATTAGGGGTCTTCCTCTCCAGGGCACCCCAGGCCTAGGCTGATCCCCGGCACCCCTAAGCTGTGGGTGCCTGGTTGATTGTGTAAGTGTGGTGTTATATATTGTCCTTTGCAGGTGAACCACATGTCCCAGCAAGCAGGGCCCATAATATTTTATTTTACTGCATCTTAACATGGGGGCGGTGGCTTTTAAGCTCTTTTGCATGGCCCCCGCCACCCCAGGGCTTTGGCGTCTTCGTCTGGTGGGCGCAAACTCACCAGGGCTTCCGGGGCCTTCACTTGGGGGGTGGCAGCCAATTAGCTCTTTTGCATGGCTGCCACCTCCCCAGGGCTTCTGGTGTTTTCTTCACTTAGTGGGCGGCAGCCTATATGCATGGCTGACGCCCACTAGGACTTTCGGCGTCTTCTTTCTTCAAGGGCTCTTTACTGCTCCCTTCCGTCCATCGGACTGCCATATGCCTCCTCACGCTGGCTTATATTGGCTCCTGGTGGCCATCTTTGAAATTCCATTTTTGAAATGGGCTCCGCTGCCGAACTTTGCAGAATGACTGGCAGGGACTGTGGAACTTATTCAGAGTCGGTCGCGAGCGCTGAGCGCTCGCTACCGACTCGATGTTGGTCCACAGGGCATGCGCACGACGGAGACTGCTCTGTTGTGCGCATGCGCGAGCCCCCGCTAACGACGGATCACCCGTTGTTAGTGGGCTCGAAGCAGACGGAGCGAGCTGTCGATGTTGATTGACAGCTCGCTCCGTTTGCTGGGTGGGCAGGGGATGTGCCCGGCCAAACGGAGGCATTCCTTTCGGAACGCTTGCCGTTTTGTGGGCGTCCCCACTGACATCATCAGTGATGTCAGTGGGGAGCTTCCTGCTCAAACAGAGCAGGAAGCTCCCTGGGGCTTAAGGTTGACGAGACCCTACCCTAGGGTCTCGTCGTAAGCCCCGATGGTCGCAATGGTCTTGACCATGGCGACCATCTCCCTTAGCGGTCGTTAGAGCTGTGGGTGTTAACCCACAGCCTAACGACCGACATGGAGGCGGCCGTTCAGGATGCAAGCGGCCGCCCTGTTTCTGAGCAACCGCTTGCATCCTACGACCGCCTCTGAATGAGACCCTGTATCTTCTCGGTTCCAGGCCCACCGCCAATGCCCAAATCGCCACTGGATCCCGCTAAAGCCCGCACCGCTGCTGCCACCGCTGATGCCCACACTGCTGCCGCAGCTGATGCCCGCACTGCCACCGCTGATGGCCGCACCGCCGCCAGTTCCCTATCTAGCTAACTCCCTACCGCCGCTACCATTGCCGGGTCCCGTTGCTGCTAATGCCAGCAAAGGACAGCCATATTGGTGCACCCATGTGAAGCCACAGTGAGTACACCCCCCTGTTGGAGGAACCTACTGAGGCCAGTGGCAGAACTCCTGGAGACAATGGAGTCATTTGCCGCCAGGCTCCAGCCCTTAAGTGGGCACCTGGCTCCATTGTCCCCCGGGAAGTTCCGGGCACTGCTATGGAGATGGAGCGCCGCTGATCGGCGCTCCACCTCCAGCGGCGTCATTACGGGGGGTGGGGTCGCACCCCCTATTTGCCGGGTGCCCTCTGAGTGTGTTACATACGGGCACCCGGCTCCTTCTTTACCCCCGGCGGTAGCCGGAGGAACGGAGCTCACTCCTGAGCTCCACTTCTGGGTCCCGCAATGCACTATGGGAGTGATGTCATGACGTCACTCCCATAGTTCCTAGGAGCGGGCGCTGGGGACGGAAGGCAGCAGGCCTGGAGCAGGGTTTCAGGTAAGTATTGTTTTGTTTTTGTTTGTGTGTGCGCTCACGGGGGGTGCTCACTACAGGGGGCATTATTGGGGGCTCACTATTGGGGGCATTACTGGGGGCTCACTACACGGGGCATTACTGGGTGCTCACTACAGGGGGCATTGGGGGCATTACTGTGGGCTTTCTACAGGGGGCATTACAGGGGGCTTACTTCAGGGGGCATTACTGGGGGCTTACTACAGGGGGCATTACTGGGGGCTTTCTACAGAGGGCTTACTACAGGGGCATTACTGGGGGCTTACTACAGGGGGGATTACAGGGGGCTTACTACAGGAGGCTTACTACAGGGGGCATTACTCGGGGCTTACTACTGGGGGCACTACAGGGAGTTTACTATTGGGGTCTTACTACTGGGAGCACTACAGGGGGCTTACTACTGGGGGCACTACAGGGGCCCTTACTACTGGGGCACTGCTAAGGGGGACCACTACAGGAGGTACTGCATAGGGGGACCATTACTGGGGGTACTGCATAGGGGGACTATTTCTGGGGGGCACTACATAGGCAGCACTGCCTAGGGGGACCTCTACAGAGGGCACTGCACAGGGGGACCACTACTGGGGGAACTGCATAGGGGGGCGGCAGCTGGGGCTGGCATAGGTGCTGGGGGGGTGGTACATTTTAATTTGCGGGGGGCACCAACATTTATCTTGCCTCCGGGCACCTGGGATGAAGTTACGCCACTGACTGAGGCTGTGCAACAAGTTGAAGCTCCCTATCTGTATAATGGTACATTTGTGAGGTAATAGTTTAAAAACTGTAATTTCTAATTTACCTGAACCCCAAAAGCAACTACCCTGGAACAATAGCTACCTAATAAAACAAACCCCAAGTTTAAATTCGCCCTCTGCCCTGACTAATGCCTTCCCAAAAATCCCCCATAGAGATCACAGAAAAGTGGTTCTAATTGAGAGTGTCAGAAAAAACTTACAGTTGGAATTTTAGATTACTCCCAAATCCTCACTTTTTATTTTTTGCCCTGAAATTTGGCATGCAGCACCAAACGACCGTCCTACCCGCCCATGCCAAATTTCAGCTGGGTACCTCTAGTAGCTTTTGAGGTGTAGCTCCTTAAACACCATGCCCCCCCCCCCCCCCTCAGGAATTCTCTATAGGAGAATTTCG
The DNA here is from genome assembly GCA_031769625.1 of Taudactylus pleione. Classification (NCBI taxonomy): domain Eukaryota; kingdom Metazoa; phylum Chordata; class Amphibia; order Anura; family Myobatrachidae; genus Taudactylus; species Taudactylus pleione. The sequence goes on from JAUIMM010000161.1 coordinate 12,931,837, forward strand.
TACTTTTTTTCAATTCAGCCTTAATATAAGGGCACGACTGTGCCCTTATTATATATATATATATATATATATATATACACACACATACTGTATATATACACACATGTACTTGCACCCTGTGCCCCCTCTCCCTGAATCCTGCCCTGCAGTTGTATACATAGGGGGTGGGGGTTCAGCTGCGTACATAGGGGTGGGTCAGCGTCAGCTGAAAACAGCCCCCCGCAGGTTTCCGATTGTGCCTCCCCTGCCCCCCCACAGGTGTCCGAACCGCCTCCCCTCCCATGGGTGTTCGAACCATGCCCCCCCACACTGTCCGATCGGGCCCCCCCTCTTGGTTGTCAGTGCCACCCCCCCGCGGGTGTCTGATACCCCCCACATGGATGTCCACAGGCACGTAGAGAGCTGCGGCGGGCCCAGGTACAGAGGGGGCATGGCCTAATTGTGGGAGGCGTGGCCACGCCCCCTCGAGCAAAAAAAAAAGCTTTGCAGCGCCGCGACGGGGGCGCTGTAAGCCCTTCAGCCCGGCGCAAAGCCAGGGGGGCGCAATCAGTGTGATCGCTCCCCCTCCACAGGCAAAGGAGACTGCTCGTGGCTGCTGCTCAGCAGCCACGAGCAGTCTCCCACTGCAGCTCAGCACACGCTGTGTGCTGGGCTGCTGAGAGAGAGAGAAGGGAGGGGTGAGCGGCGCCGGACCTGGGCCCCCGCCGGGCCCCTCAGGAAGCCCGGGCCCGGGTAATCTATACCCGCTACCCCTCCCTCCCGGCACCTCTGGGTGTCCGATCCCCCCTGTGGCATCGCGAATGTCCGATTCCCCCCCCCGCGCTGCTGCATCCTCTCCTCCCGGCTCACCTGTTTTCTGTCGGTGAGTCCGGGCCACATGCTCTGCATTGCATCTTAATAGTTCCCTCTGCTGTGGCTGGCATGTATATCGTCACAGGCTGCCATGTGAACAGCAGCCTGTGGACATTATTGGGGACTGAACGCCAGCTCAGGATGGCATTCAGTAACACCATCAAATGTTAATTTTGACATGCTTTTGTAAAACATAAGTGATACCCCTATAGGCCCTTGATTATTCTCAGCCCGAGGCCCATGTGGCCCTTAATCTGACCCTGGCGGCAGAAGATGGAGTGCCAGTCATTCTCTGTTATATACATACATTCATTTTGTTTTGTTTTGTTTTGAAAAATTCTGATTACAAAACACAATATGTTTTAAGAATCTCCAATCTGTCGGATCCTAGCTGTTATTTAATCAGCCCCCTCCCGCTCAGCCATCTACAATGGCTGTGGAGAAGCAGACAGTACAATACAGAGATTGAAAGCAAAAGAGGGTTCTACTTCTTAGAAGTAAAATTTTAGGCTTTATTTAGCTTCAACATTTAAGCGATACAGGTATGTTTGAAGAGTGCACCTGAATGTACACTGGCCCTCATTCAGAGCCGGACGCTCTGAGCAGAGCGCTCGCTCTGAATGAGGGCCGTCCTCCATAAAAATGGAGCGTCCTCCTGGACACTCGTATAGCTGTGGGTCACCACCCACAGCTCATACGAGCGTGCAGGATGATGGTCGCGATGGTCTTGACCATCGCGACCATCGCCAGTGCGACCAGAAGCCTGTGGTCGGGGTTTTCGACCACAAGCCCTGGAGTGATTTTGGCTCTATCAGAGCCAAAATCACTCCCACTGACATCACTAGTGATGTCAATGGGGCCGGCTTCTGACGGTAGGCGTTCCCTTGGGAACGCCTCCGTCTGCGAGGCACGCCCCCGGCACGCCCACCAAAGGGGGCGTGCTGTCAATCAACATCGACAGCACGCCCCCTTTGATCAGACACAACGAGCGAAGGAAAGTCCTTCGCTCGTCGCGTCTGGCGCATGCGCACAACGGAGCTCCCTCCATCGTGCGCATGTGCAGTGCACACCATCAACCAACTTGCGAGCGGACAGCCGCTTGCAAGCGGGTCTGAATGAGGCCCACTGTTTTTCCCTCCGTCAATAATAATAATTGATGGTAATCAAAACTTTACAGTAAAATTATTAAAAACATTAAGTGACAATGGCTGAAAATGTTCAGTTTGCACTTCACAGTCGTTATCAGTTCCATCTGTATTCCTAGGTGTAAATTTACGAAGGTGAGTGTTTTTAAAAATGGAGATGTTGCAGATAACAACCAATCAGATTCTACTTAACATTTAACTAAGATAATAGCTAGAATCTAATTGGTAGCTATGGAGAACAACTCCACTTTAGTAAATTTACCCCCTACCCCCTAGTACATCACTATCACGCTCATCACCATGACAGGGGCAGCAACTCTAAATATTCAGTGGTTACCTCCTATACCAATAGCTGCCCCCACCACAAGATATTTTGATCTTAGAGCGCTTGGGCATGCACTAACAAATTAATTCTAAATATTCAACTTGTTAATTTTTATTTTTGAACCACTGTCATGGTGGAGACCTGATTAAAAATTAAATTAGAAATGCGACCATCAATAAATTATTCCTTCACAGTAGTTATGTCTATCAATAAATTATTCCCTTTCTAAGATGTTGTTCTAGCCGCGTGTCAGCAGACAGAAGTTAACTGAATAATAATTAAATTCAAAGGACTCAGCTAGGGCTCAAAAAATCAAATTTGAAACTCCCAACACCAACGACAGTCATGGAGTCTCCTTTTTCTTTCTGCCATAACTACTGTAGCATGCAAATTAAGCTGTTTGGAAAGACATTGTTGTTACTCCAGTCAATTAATAAGGATTTGACTAGGCTGTGTGAGCAATAGGGCCTACTAGATGGGAAGAAGATATGACACCTTCAAAATGACAGTAGGAATTGAGACAAATAGAAGTAAGCCTTATAATATCACAAGAGGAAAAGAATAGTACATTTTTAAAATCCCTACCACATTTCCAATGTCAGACTTCGGGGATCAATCTAATTGAGAGCAACTGAACTTTCCTGCCGTCCCCCTAGCATAAAGATTGTACAATAAGTATGTAAGTGTTCTTTTTCCATAATTTTCTCCCTTTTAGTGTACATTACATCCTGTACATAATTGTTATGAATTGTTTATATATAATTTTATATAGCACAAGTATAATATTTATTATATTAAATCTAAAATGTAATATTTTTTTCCTATCCAATATCAAATCCATAAACCTGATAGAATAGAAGTACAGTGCTTGTTGGAATAAAAATCTGGTAATGTATGGGAGCCAAGGACAATCGACCATTTGGTTGCAAACACTGAAAAACAGACAAAAATTGTCATCCAGATAAATTGGTTAAATCAAATGAATTTAACCAATTTGACCAATCATTTTTGCCCATTTTCCAGTGTTTAAGACCAAATTTTCATTTCAACCAGCCAGAGTGGACAGATATCTGACAATTAATTGTATAGTGTATGCCCAGCATTAGTAATGTCAGTTATCTGTGTGCAATATATTGGTTGTGCCAGATCTAGGCTGTCAATTGGTGGTAAATTATTCTTCTCATCTGATCACCTTTGAACATTGGATGAAAGTACCTGGTCTTTCTTTATTGTTCAGTGGTTAGCATTGCTACTGCACAGCAATGGGGGCATGAGTTCCCCCCTGACCATTACACTGTGAGGAATTTGTGGATCTGATTCTGATTTGGACACATGTCCAAAATAAAATGTCTGTAATACACTGTCTCCCATATGTTGCCCCCATCACCGCTGCTGCCACTCTTGATTGGCTGCCAGACCATGAGCTGCAATTGGCTCGCGGCCGGTGCCATATTCAAAATGTCACCACTGTCTCTTCATGACTGGATGGCTGTGATCTACAACTAGCTCGAGGTCCACCACTAATCACCTCACCAAGGTCCAGCCTTCTCTGCCCAATCCCCCCACAGTCCAGCATTTCCCTCCCAGGTCTAGCCTTCCCTACCCTCTGCCCTTCCCTACACCAGCATTCCTTTCCCTGTGCCCCATTAAGGCCTAGTCTTCCCTGCCCTGTACCACCCCAAACATGTCTAGCCATCTCTGTGCCCCCAGTAGGTCCAGCCCTCCCTGTCCTGCACTTCCTCTTAGATTAGCCCTCCCTGCCCTGTGCCACCAGGTCCAGTACTACCTATATGTCATGTGGTTCTGGCTATCTCAGTGTATATGGATCTGGTTATTTATGTGGATCTCACTTTTTCAATGTTTTTTTATGTGGATCAGGCCTTTTCAATTTATTTTATGTAGAGCTGGCTTTTTCAATGTATTTTGTGGTTCTGGCTTTTTCAGTGTATTTTAAGTGGATCTGGCTTTTTCAATATTAATATGGATCCTGTTTTTCTTATTTACAGTATGTATTATGGCTTGATGTGGCTTTCCCTTCATATTTAGTGTGGATTCTGGTTTTCTGAGGGTGTGCATTTACAGCAGTTTTATCTCCTATATTTTTGTATTTGTCTAGTTATATATACTTATATGACAGATTATAATAACACCCACCCCCACAGCCCAAACTTTGACAATGAAAAAAAAAAATAGCTCTGCACCAATTGATGCCCCACCCCACTGTAGCTCCACCCACATTATACACAGCTCCACCCACTTCTCCCCCACAGGCACTCCTGAACCTATTTTTCTACAAAAAAACACTACTGACAACCAGCTACATCAGTGTATGCTAGCAATAGCCCTCAACACCCGCAAGTTACTGTATATGATTATGACTACTAAAATACGAATCTGCCTCACAGTGTGATCCTGAGCCAAATTGCAATTACACAAACATGCCCTTACTGTACCCAAATTATGTCTTCCTTACTCATCATTCCACCTCTCCAAGAGAAAGGAGGAGCAAGTGTCAGATCTGGATCTGGTCGTAGCTGACTTTTTTGTGTGTCCATGTGCAATATAATTTTTTTACTAAAGTAGGTAAACGTATGTCGACCTCAGTATCAGCCATAGTGCATATGCTCCATGTTTTTGAGCGGGATTTCTTTGGTGCTCTGGTTTCCTCCTACACTTCAAATGCATACTCTTAGATTATGAGTGATGAGTCCCACTACGGCTATCTAAGTTGGAAGGAAATGTCCAAAGTGTGAAAAGAGCAGAAGTAATGATAAACATTAGTATAATCAGAGGCCAGACAACATATAGTATTTATCACAGTTGTTGTGTAGCAGTCCCTATGCTAACACTTTGGCAGTAATCCGGCTCTGTGATGGTACTGTACTTGTCCTCAGTCATATGTCAATAGAGTAGCGTCTACTTAATTATCTCTCTATTAACAGAAGAATAACCCTATAATTTGTCTCTGTTCTCTATCCTTATGTGCAGGAGTCTTTCTATTTCCTCTACATCTTAGTTATATACACAATTAAATTTTTTGATCTTAATATGTACTGGAAGCTGATGGTACTAAATGTCTCAAAGATTTATTTAAAAAGCAATTCAAGCATATTATCCTGTTTAATAATAAATGCAGTATCTGTGGGCTAATGTGCAGAAAATGGAGGCACAGCGTTTACCGCTGTGAACGCAAATAGGTTTTAGGATAGAAACTGCTTAAAATGAGAAAAGAAATGTATAGTCCATTAACGTCATTCTGGACATAAGAATGTTTTCAGTTAAATAACTATACACATGACAACAAAATACATTTATGAAGGATTTGGCTGGAGTTGATGCTTTGAGCATGTCGTTTAATTTGCCTCTCATTTCTAGTGAAAGATAAAATCACAGAGGCCCTTTATGTCGATTGTGGGTTCAATGATCTGTGCAGCAGTGTGCTCCTGCAGGCTATATTGTCACAGCAGAGGGGAGCCCTAAAAGAACTTGAAAATCCCATCTCGGCACTAAATTGCTTTTTAAATTAAGAATGTGAGGTCTGATGATGGAAAAAATTAAACTAAAACATACCGAATGTCTGAAAAGATCCATTAGTGTAACTTCCCCTTTTTTTTTTTTTTTTTTGTGGATTTCAAATGAATTGAACTGAAAACTGGATGAAAGTCAAACTGGCATCACAAGACACTTGAGAATGTGTCTGTTTTGTTGGTTAAAGCCTCATCACAATATTCTTTAAGCAAGCAGGAATATCCCGAAGAATTTGTTGTGAATGTTTATAATGAATTACCACCTGTTTCCTCTTCCATTAATAGATATTCCACTCATCACTGGACAAGAGCTATACTGTTTGCCATATGGTAGTTCATAGGTCATTTACACATGATGCAGAAAGACAGCAAAGATGCACAAATATAGTTTCAGGAATAATGTCCATGTTATAATAATCACAAATAGTACTGTACAATGTTCCACTATTAGCTGTGTTCACTTTTACTCCTTCAGCAGTGATCAAATATCGTAGAGTTTACAAAGAAAAAAAAATGTGCCAGGTTGACCAAAACAATAAATTTAAGAGAGCTAAGGTGCCCATCCACTAGACTATTATGTGAGTGATTGAATATCGTTATCGTTCAATCGTTCATAAATAGTTTGCAAATTGCTTGCAAATCGTTTGTAAAAATGTCTTAAACGACCAGCGATGCGCATGCCCGCTGGTCGTTTAGACATCTAACTTCATGCAAACATGCTGGACAATCTGACGATGTCGTCAGGTTCAGCATGTTTGCAGATGATTGATTGTGCCTACACTGAATGACTGCTCGTTCAGTGTAGGCACATTCCAGACTGACAAACGACTGCACAATTACAATGTCGTAATCGTGCAGTCGTTTTCATGTCTACTAGTGGATGGGCACTTTTACTATTAGATAAAGCAGTGGTTCTCAAACTCTGTCCTCCGGACCCCACACAGGTCACATTTTCCAGGTCTCCTGGCAGGTGCCTAGGTGTAGTCATTACTCACTGACACTTTTTAAAAGATCCACAGGTGGAGCTAATTATTTCACTTGTAATACTGTGAGGAGACATGGAAAACATGCACTGTTTGGAGTCCTGAGGGCCAAGTTTGGGAACCTGTGAGATAAAGTGACAGAGGGCCTGATTCAGACCCGGACGCTCTGACCAGAGCGCTCGCTCTGAATCAGGGCCCTCCTACCTAAAAATGGAGCGGCCTCCTGGCCGCTCGCATAGCTGTGGGTGACCACCCACAGCTATAGCGAGCGGCCAAAAGGATGGTCGCGATGGTCAAGACCATCGCTACCCTTGTGGTAGGGTCTCGCTGCCGCAAGCCCAGGAGTGCTTTTGGCTCTATCAGAGCCAAAAGCACTCCCACTGACATCACTAGTGATGTCAGTGGGGCCGGACCCAGACGGTAGGCATTCCCATGGGAACGCCTCCGTCTGGGCAGCAACACCCCCGGGAAGCCCACCAAATGGGGCGTGCTGTCAGTCACCATCGACAGCACGCCCCCTTTGGTGCGAGACCCATAGCGACAGCTTGGCTGTCGCTATGCGGGTCTCGCGTATGCGCACGACGGAGCTCCCTCCGTCGAGCGCATGCGCATTAGGGCACCATCGACCCGCTTGCGAGCGCTCAGCGCTCGCGAGCGGGTCTGAATTAGGCCCAGAGTGCTGAACACAACTGAAAGTCTCAGTGGGACACTGAAATCATATTAACAGCAAAATACTGCAAACATATATGGGCTAAATTTACAAAGAGGAGGTTTTGCAACACATCAATTTGCTAAACATAAAACAGCCATGGCAAAACTGCAGGGAAATCACATTTTAGAAAAGAACAGAATTGAATATCAATGTTTTCGACCATGGAATGAATAAAAACCTAAGATTTATCAAGCCACAGATTTTGAAATCTGCCGTAAAACTGTCAGCAAACCTGCTTGAAAAATACTAGGCATAGACAGACATGATTACTGAAATAGCAGATAAATTAATTGATTTTGACAGGCAAGATTGTTTGACAGAAATATAATCATATTGGGCTATGGAAGTTTATGATGTCTCTCACCAGACATTAATGGCCTTTATCAGACATACAGAAACTAAAATATAAAACATAAAAAAATTAAACACACACACACAACCTTAAAAAAATAGACTATATGGCAGTGGTTCCCAAACTCTGGGCCTGATTCAGAGCCGGACACTCTGACCAGAGCGCTCGCTCTGAATCAGGGCCCTCCTACCTAAAAATGGAGCGGCCTCCTAGCCGCTCTCATAGCTGTGGGTGACCACCCACAGCTTATGCGAGCAGTCAAAAAGATGGTCGCGATGGTCAAGACCATCGCGACCATCGGGCTTGCGACGAGACCCTTGTGGTAGGGTCTCGCTGCCGCAAGCCCAGGAGTGCTTTTGGCTCTGATAGATAGTGATGTCAGTGGGGCCGGACCCAGACGGTAGACGTTCCCATGGGAACGCCTCCATCTGGGCAGCAACGCCCCCGGCACGCCCACCAAAGGGGGCGTGCTGTCAGTCACCATCGACAGCACGCCCCCTTTGGTGCGAGACCCATAGCGACAGCTTGGCTGTCGCTATGCGGGTCTCGCACATGCACACGACAGAGCTCCCTCCGTCGTGCGCATGCGCATTAGGGCACCATCGACCCGCTTGCGAGCGCTCAGCGCTCGCGAACGGGTCTGAATTAGGCCCTCTGTCCTCAAGGCACCTTAACAGTGCAGGTTTTCAGGATATCCACAATTAAGCACAGGTGACTTAATTAGTACCTCAGTCAGTTTGATTATTACATCTAAGCATAGATAGCCTTATAACCTGGACTGTTAGGGTGCCTTGAGGACCGAGTTTGGGAACCCCTGCTATATAAAATACACACCTCAAATAGACAATATAATGAACAAGAACAAGACAACTTTCATAGACCCACTACAATTAGCAATATCTTTACAGTATATCTTTCGCTTACTACTCACAACCCCACAAAATGAAAGTACTGTAGCCAGCTCTGTTTCTGGTGTCAATTGAATGGTGCTTTCTATAACTAACAGAGTAGCACCAGTAAATGAACCTGAATAGAATAGCTTTTATTACACAGTTGTCTGTTTCTATGATATCAATTGAATGGTGTTTCTATAAAAATACAATTAAATGAATATGCATAGAATACATTCTAATCCACAGCGGTTTCAATAGAAACTGCAGCCATATAGAACACGCTATGGCGGGTTGTCATTTCTAATCCGACAACGGGGATTGACGGCGGATTATGTTGATACATCAAAACCAGCCTTTGGTAAATGCCAGAGACATAACTAGACATTTTGGTGTCCTGTACCAGATAGATCATTGGTGCCCCCATACACCCCCCATCATTTATTAAAAGTGAGGTTTTCCAGGGAAGGGTTGTGGTCTTGCGGCACTACCCTGTAATGTATGTCCAAATAGAAACCACAGAAATTACCCCCAAAGACCTCATCTCCCAATATTACCCACAATGAAACACCAACACTTGCCCCTTTGATCCTCATGTCTGTTTCCCAGCACCTGTACTCTCATGTGTGTAACCCCAGCACTTGTACTCTCATGTCTATCTCCAGCATCCTTATGTCTGTATTCCCAACACCTGCACTCCCATGTCCGTCTCCCCAGCACCACCATGTCTGTCTCCCCATTTCCTGCTCCCTAATGTGTGTGTCACCAGTACCTGTAACCTACTGCAGTGGCATAACTGGGGGAGGGGGGGCAGCCGGCAAGGTCCATGTCCATGTCAGTCAGTGTAGTGTGGACCGCAGTCAGTGCGTTCCACAGAACATAGTAAAACAAACACACTCGTGCTACCCGGCAGCGGTGTGTTTGTTTTAGCAGCCAATGAGAGTCAGACAGACAGCCAATGAGTCAGACAGACAGTCAGACAGACCCGACCAGCTGCACCCAGGGGCGTAGAGAGCCACGCGGGGCCCCGGTAAAGAGGGGGCATGGCCTAATTTCAGAAGGTGTGGCCACGCCCCCTTGAAAAAAAAGTGTTTTGCAGCGCCGTGAAGCGACACTGCGCGCCAGGGAGGGGGCGCTGTGAGCCCCTCAGCCCGGCGCAAAGCCAGTGGGATGCGCAATCAGTGTGATCGCTCCCCCCTTCAGGCATAGGAGATTGCTGTGGCTGCTACTTAGCAGCTGCAAGCAATCTCCCGCTGCAGCCCAGCACACGCTGTGTGCTGGGCTGCTGCAGAGGGAGGGAGGAAGGGAGGAAGTGAGGGGGGGTGGCGCCAGACCCGGGCCCCCGCCGGGCCCCTCTGGAAGCCCGGGCCCGGCTAAACTGTACCCGCTCCCCCCCATTGGCGCCCCTGGCTGCACCCACGGCTGGTACTCCCGCAGTTGGTGAAGGGAAAGACGTCATGACGTCTCTCCCGTAGTGCCGAGCAGGAAGACGGAGGAGCAGGCGGTGGCAGGATAAGTATTGTGTTTTGTTTTGTGTGTGTCTTTGTGATATATGTAAGGGGCACTACTGGGGGCAATGTATAAGGGGCACTGCATAGGGGGGCCCACTACTGGGGGCACTGTATAAGGGGCACTACTGGTGGTACTGTATAAGGGGCACTACTGGGGCACTGTATAGAGGGGACCACTACTGGGGGCACTGTATAAGGAGTACTGTATAAGGGGCATTACTGGGGGCAATGCATAGGGGGACCACCTACTGGGGTCACTGTATAAGGGTACACTACTGGGGGCACTGTATAAGGGGCACTACTGGGGGCACTGTATAAGGGGCACTACTGGGGGCACTGTATAAGGGTGCACTACTGTAACATACATTGCAGGATGCACCTGCTAAATACAGTTTATGGTGGCAGCCAGTTCTGTCCCAGGGCGTCCAGTGCTCTGTATGACAGAAGCGTCCCCACCACCCTACTTACGGCCCTGGTAAATACTGCCAATTTGACATTTTCTGGTGGATTCTAAATTATACCAAATTTAGCCCACAGTATGATTAACCCCAATTAGAACAATTAAAATATTTGGTAGTTATTGCTTCATAAAAGTCTTATTTGACTTCTGGGGGTATGTACTTACTAAAGGTTGATTTTCACTTTTTGGTGTATTTATAAGTGGTTTTAAGATGTCACCATGGAAGTAGCTGTTCTCAGCCAATCAGCGGCCACTGCCATGGAAACCGGCCGCTGATTGGCTGAGAGTGGCTGCTTCCATGGTAATACCTGCTCCATTATAGAGAATGGAGCTGACCGGCAAAGTCCTGTCTGAGGGCTTGCGATTGGTTTAATTTTTTACCAAGACATTGGACTACTACTGGAGAAAAGGACTGACCTCCTCCAGGATGTAGGTAAGTATGTAGTGTGAGTGCAGGTGAGTGAGTAAATGGATGAATGAATGTGTAATAAAGAGGTTGGTACGAGATCCCGACGGTCAGGATGCTGATGGTCAAACCACAGACAGTGGCATCCTGACAGTCAGAATCCCAACAGATTTCTGTAAGCATTATAATCCTTACACTGTTGTAGTTCTACAAGTGCCATAGGGTAGGCTGACTGGTACTTGTAGTCCCACTGTGAAGAACAATATTATTACATAAATTAACTCATTACCCCTTCATCTACCACCACCAGGGATGCAGAAAAGAGCCCTGGGTTCTCAGCCCAGGGATGGTTAATGCTCGAGAGGAGGGATATAATTTTTTGGGTGTTATGTTGTTGGTTTGGGTTTCATCTAAAAAAATAAAATTGTTGAAAACTGTTAAAAAAAAATCAAAAAAAAACCTTGAAAAATATATTTTTTTAGCTGCCATTATTAGTAGAGTATTTATATAATTTACATTCTATTTTATATTGAATCCCTCTAGCAACATTATGAGCTGCAGTGAGCTTGCTGGAAGGAAATGTTGCCTATACCCAATATATTTAAATATATTTTTGAAACACATCAATAAAATATGAGCATGTTCTCTCCAGTACACAGACTGACTTGGTAATTTTTCCTATGAATTTAGAGCAAATTTCTAGCCACAAGGTAGTTCTATGTCCTTCCCTACCAGGAGATAATACTGGATGCAAATGTAAGGGACTGACAGAACAGTTCGAGATACAGTAGGTGATCAAAGGGCAATTTAATACATTTCCTATAAGGAGAGATCTTTGTATACATATGATACAGAGAGGTAGAGCAGCACCAGATAGTATGGCAGTTTAATAAAAGATACATTTTAGTAAAACTAAATGGCATTTGATGTAAATTAATAGTAGAAGAGCAGTGGCAGATATGATAGTCATTTAATAAAAGACACAGGTGGACAAAGCCCAGACTTTTTAATGGTATAAGAAGATGGCATTGGACACAAATGATAAAGATAGAAAGATCTTGTTCGTCAGCATCAGTGACTTTAATAACTCATTTCACTTAAACATTTTGAAATAGTAATAAGTAAATTGAATAAAACATCCTCCAGTGTGCTGGAGTAAGCTAACATGTTATTCGTTTACACTTCATGTTTTCTTCAAACATATAGAACAGAAGTTCCCAAACTCAGGGCTTGATTCAGCTTTGGGAATAGAGCAAGTAACTGATCATCTTGGTGAAACCATGCTGCACTGCAGGTGGGGCAGGTGTACAATGTGCAGAGAGATGTAGATTTGGGAGGATTGTTTCCAAACTGACATCTAAATTGTAGAGTAAAAATAAAGCTGTGCAGTATTTGTGGGCTGCATGCAAAAGCAGCCAGTATTTACCCAACATGCAAAATAAAATGTATGTATTTGCACCCCTTGCATTGCAGCATGGTTTGTCCTGGCACACAGTTACATGTTCTTTCTCACTATTCCCAACTCTGAATCAGGCCCTCAGTCCTCAAGGCTCCCCAACAGTTCAGGTTATATGGTGCGTACACACATAGCGATTTAATGATCTATTTGAACGATAACGTTATCGTTACCATTCAAATCAGCCATTTAAATGGTCCCTACTAACTCACCATTGACCAGCGATGCACGGCCACATATGTATGATAGCGATGTCCATCGCCCGTGCATGCAGTTGGTGGTGTGCTGGATGTTCGATATCGATCATCAAGCACACCAGGGAGAGTGCAGGATGATCAGCCAGCAATATTGTATCGCTGGCAGATGGCTATGTGTGTATGCACCATAAGAGATGTTCACGGTTGATCACAGATGGCTAAATTAGTACCTCAGTCAATTTGATTTAACCATCTCTGCTCAATCATGGATATCTCAAAAACTTGAACTGTTGGGGTGCCTTGAGTACCGCGTTTAGGAACCTCTGATATAGGGGCCTATGTATCAAAGCTTGATGAGAGATACAATTGTGAGAGAATAAGTATTAACCAATCAGCTCCTAACTGTCATTCTTCAAACACAGCCTATAAAATGTAAGTTAGAAGCTGATTGGTTGGTGATTTATATTGCACAATTTTATCTCTCATCAAACTTTGATACATAGGCCCCATACAGTATTGCACTCCACCTTTTTACTACTTCTTGCTTTGGTTGGTGGCATGGTAGGTTGTGTTGCTACTGTTGCAGTGTTCTGTTTGCAGTTGCAAACAGCCAATTTGGCTGACGTATACAGTTAATCACTGGTGAAATGCTATAGTTATATGGAAGGTTCAGCAGAATATACAGTATGAGAAACGTTAGAGGATTTTTGGATGCTTAGTGCTCCAATCATAATTAATTCTGTTTTTGAAATGTTTGTTTTATATCCAGAAAACTGAATATATATATATATATATATATATATATATATATATATTAGGGGTGACCGGGTTCGGATTTCTGAAATCCGAACCCCCCCGAGTCCCCCGATCCGAGGCTGATCCGAGTCAGGCTCGACTTTTCCCGCCTGACTCGGATCTGAAATCGAGGCAAAACGTCATCATCCCGCCTTCCGGGTCTCGCGGGTTTTGGATCCTATATAAGGTACCCGCGTCGGCGCCATTTTCTCACTCGGCTGTGGACAGTGAAGAGGGAGGGTGGGAGTTAGGGTTGGCTGGGCTGTGTAGTGTAGTGTAGTGTTGTAGTGTAGTGTAGTGTAGTGCAGTGTTGTGCTGTGCTGTGCTGTGCTATGCTGCGCTGTGCTGCTGTTGTCCATAGGGGCTGTGTCCACTACTTCAAAGTCCATAGGGGCTGGCTGGACTGTGTTGTGCAGTCAGTTGTCCAAAGTCCTGTGCAGTGTCCCAGTCCTAAATGGGTGCTGTAGTGTTGTCCAGGGGGTGCTCTGTCCGTCAGGGGTGCTCCCCCCAAGTACTAAAAAAAAAAATATTTTTTCTGTGTTTGTGAATTGTGTGCACTGTGGCTGCACGTGCATCAACAAAGGAGCAGCGCCAAGCGTGCACCTGTGTCCCATAAGTAAAAGGCCGGCTGGCTTGTCCGTTAAAGGGTGCTCTAACCCCCAAAGGCAACTCCAAACAAAATAAAAAAATATTTTCTGTGTTAGTGAATTGTGTGCACTGTGGCTGCACGTGCATCAACGAAGGAGCAGCGCCAAGCGTGTGCCTGTGTCCCATAAGTAAAAGGCCGGCTGGCTTGTCCGCTAAAGGGTGCTGTAACCCCCAAAGGGCACTCCAAGCAAAATAAAAAAATATATTTTTTTGTGTTTGTGAATTGTGTGCGCAGTAGCCGCACGTGCATCAACCAAGTAGTGCCAAGCGTGCGCCTGTGTCCCATAAGTAAAAGGCCGGATGGATTGACCGCTAAAGGGTGCTGTAACCCCCAAAGGGCACTCCAAACAAAATAAAAAAAATTTTTTTTTTGTTTGTGAATTGTGTGTGCAGTAGCCGCACGTGCATCAACAAAGTAGTGCCAAGCGTGCGCCTGTGTAAAAAGTAAAGGGCCAGCTGGTTTGTCCATTAAAGGGTGCTGTAACCCCCAAAGGGCACTCCAAACAAAATAAAAAAATATATTTTTTTGTGTTTGTGAATTGTGTGCGCAGTAGCCGCACGTGCATCAACAAAGTAGTGCCAAGCGTGCGCCTGTGTCCCATAAATAAAGGGCCAGCTGGATTGACCGCTAAAGGGTGCTGTAACCCCCAAAGGGAACTCCAAACAAAATAAAAAAATATTTTCTGTGTTTGTGAATTGTGTACACTGTGGCTGCACGTGCATCAACAAAGGAGCAGCGCCAAGCGTGCGCCTGTGTCCCATAAGTAAAGGGCCGGCTGGCTCATTTCTTAAAGGGTGGTGTAACCCACAAAGTGCACTAGTCTCCAACAAAAATAAAAACTTATTTTCTGTGTTTGTGTGCGCCTTAGCCGCACATATATATCAATATAACATAAATGGAGGACCAAACTTTCTCCGATAAAAATAAAATAGGGAAAGATCAAGAACCACTTTCTCCTAGTGCTGAAGCTGCTGCCACTAGTCATGACATAGACGATAACATGCCATCAACGTCGTTTGCCAAGGCCGATGCCGAATGTCATAGTAGAGGGCACATACAATCCCAAATGGCAAAGTTCAGGAAAATGACCTTGAAAAAAAACATTTAAATCATCTGAAGAGAAACAAAAACTTGCCAATATGCCATTTACGACACGGAGTGGCAAGGAATGGCTAAGGTCTTTCACTATGTTCATGACTAGTGGTTCAGCTTCACATGACAATGGAAGCCCTCCTCCCACTAAAAAAATCAAAAGAGTTAAGCTGGCAAAAGCACAGCGAAGAACTGTGCGTTCTAAGAAGATATCACAAATCCCCAAGGAGAGTCCAAGTGTGGTGGCGGTTGCGATGCCTGACCTTACCAGCACTGGACGGGAAGAGGTGGCTCTTTCCACCATTTGCACGCCCCCTGCAAGTGCTGAAAGGAGCACCCACAGTCCACTTGCTGATATGCAAATTGAAGATGTCACTGTTGAAGTACAACAGGATGAGGATACTGGTGTAGCTGGCACTGAGGAGGAAGTTGACGAGGAGGATTCTGATGGTGAGGTGGTTTGTTTAAATCAGGCTCCGGGGGAGACAGTTGTTGTCCGTGGGATGAGAAAGCCCATCATGGTCATGCCTGGGCAGAAGACCAAACATTCCACCTCTTTGGTCTGGCAATATTTCTATCCAAATCCGGACAACAACTGTCTTGCCATATGTACCATATGTAAAGGTGAAATAAGTAGGGGTAGGGACGTTAACCACCTAGGAACATCCTCCCTTATACGGCACCTGCAGCGCGTTCATAAAAAGTTACTGTCAAGTTCAGAAACTTTGGCTAAGACCGTAAGCAGTCCAGGGACACCTAAATCCCTTTTTCCTGTTTTATCCAAGGAATCGGTGGATGAGGACAATGAGGAGGACATCTTGCCTCCGTAGAGCCAGTTTGTGCAGGGACACATTAATTGCCAGCTTGTTTTGTGGGGGCCCAAACGAACCAATCATTTCAGCCACAGTCATGTGGCAGACCCTGGCGCTGAAATGATTGGTTTGTTAAAGTGTGCATGTCCTATTTATACAACATAAGGATGGGTGGGAGGGCCCAAGGACAATTCCATCTTGCGCCTCTTTTTTTTCTTTGCAGTATGTACTGTTTGGGGCCTAGTTTTTCAAACTGCCATCCTGTCTGCCACTGCAGTGTCACTCCTAGATGGGCCACGTGTTTGTGCCGCCCACTCGTGTCGCTTAGCATAGTCATCCAGCTACCTCGGTGCAATCTGTTGGCCATAAAAACAATATTGTGAGGTGTTCAGAATAGACTGGAAATGAGTGGAAATGAAGGTTATTGAGGTTAATAATTGCATAGGAGCAGAAAAACCCACAAATTCTGTGATTTAAGCTGTTTTTATGCTTTTTTAAAAAAAAATACAGATCCAAAACACAAAACCCAGAACCCAAAACACGGAAAGGGTGGTTTTGGCAAAACCAATCCAGATCCAAAACACGAACAAAGATCCAGATCCAAAACCAAAACACAAAACACGAAAAGTGCCCGGTGCACACCTCTAATATATATATATGTTTATTTATGTATATATATATATATATATATATATATATATATATATATACAGTCAGGTGCATAAATATTGGGACATTGACAAAATTTTCATATTTTGGCCTCTATTCACCACCACAATGGCTTTGAAATTAAACAAACAAGATGTGCTTTAACTGCAGACTTTCAGATTTAATTTGAGGGTAATTACATCCAAATCAGGTGAACGGTGTAGGAATTACAACGGTTTCTGTATGTGCCTCACACTTTTTAAGGGGCCAAAAGTAATGGGACTATCAACTCAAAAGCTATTTCATGGACAGGTGTGGGCTATTCCCTCATTATTCCATTATCAATTAAGCAGGTAAAGGTCTGGAGTTGATTCTAGTGTGACGTTTGCATTTGGAATCAGTTGCTGTCGACTCTCAATATGAGATCCAAAGAGCTGTCACTATCAGTGAAGCAAGCCATCATTAGGCTGAAAAATCAAAACAAACCCATCAGAGAGATAGCAAAAACATTAGGTGTGGCCAAAACAACTGTTTAGAACATTCTTAAAAAGAAAGAATGCACAACAGAGCTCAGCAACACCAAAAGACCCGGAAGACCATGGAAAACAACTGGGGTGGATGACAGAAGAATTATTTCCCTGGTGAAGAAAAACCCCTTCACAACAGTTGGCCAAATCAAGAACACTCTCCAGGAGTTAGGTGTATATGTGTCAAAGTCAACAATCAAGAGAAGACTTCACAAGAGTGAATATAGAGGGTTCACCACAAGATGTAAACCATTGGTGAGCCACAAAACCAGAAAGACCAGATTAGAGTTTGCCAAACAACATCGAAAAAAGCCATTACAGTTCTGGAACAAAATCATATGGACAGATGAGACAAAGATTAACTTGTACCAGAGGGATGGAAAGAGAAGAGTATGGAGAAGGGAAGGAACTGCTCATGATCCAAAACATACCACCTCAACAGTGAAGCATGGTGGTGGCAGTGTCATGGCGTGGGCATGTTTGGCTGCCAATGGAATCTAGTTCCCTTGTATTTATTGATGATGTGACTGCTGACAAAAGCAGCAGAATGAATTCTGAAGTGTTTCGGGCAATATTATATGCTCATATTCAGTCAAATGCTTCAGAACTCATTGGACAGCGCTTCGCAGTGCAGATGGACAATGGCCCGAAGCATACTGCAAAAGCAACCAAAGAGTTTTTTAAGGCTAAAAAGTGGAATGTTATGCAATGGCCAAGTCAATCCCCTGACCTGAATCCGATTGACCTTGCACTTCACTTGATGAAGACAAAACTGAAGGGAAAATGCCCCAAGAACAAACAGGAACTGAAGACATTTGCAGTAGAGGCCTGGCAGAGCATCACCAGGGATGAAACTCAGCGTCTGGTGATGTCTATGTGTTCCAGACTTCAGGCTGTAATTGCCTGCAAAGGATTTGCAACAAAGTTTTAAACAGTGAAAGTTAGATTTAGGATTGTTTAGTTTGTCCCTTTACTTTTGGCCCCTTAAAAAGTGGGAGGCACATATAGAAACCGTTGTAATTCCTACACCGATCACCTGATTTGGATGTAATTACACTCAAATTAAATCTGAAAGTCTGCAGTTAAAGCACATCTTGTTTGTTTCATTTCAAAGCCATTGTGGTGGTGGATAGAGGGCAAAATATGAAAATTCTGTCAATGTCCCAATATTTATGCACCTGACTGTATATATATATCAATGATCTTATAATAATATACTGGTATTTTTCATAAAAACTTTGTTATGAATTTGATTTAATGAAACAATGGGGTGATTGTTTGCCAGTTGTCAAAAGAAAAGAAGTGGAGAGAGGTGGGGTGGGAGGGGGGGTGGAGGCAAAAGGGTGAAAAGGGGAGAAGGGAATTAGGGGTTATCTTAGCACTAGGTTGTCACTAGTATTTTCTATTCTCATTGTTATCCACCGTAATAAGGATGTGGAGGTGCGCCCCTGAGAGTAGATGTCTAGTAGACCACAAAGAAGAAAGGAAAACTCTCTTTTTGGGGGGCACGCTTGAGTAGTAGGTTTAGTTTAATACATAATTTTTAATTTCATATTCCTAAAATATTAAAAAATATATAAAAGCACACATATAACATACACACAAACATTTATAGACTCTGTATGAGTCTATGAACATGAATCACTAAGAATATGGATAAATTGTAATCAGGATAAAGAATTCAGCATACTCATAACCATATTCATACACAGAGCATATAGTTTTCAATATTCTGCAGATCAAAATGTATTTCTTCAATCTATGTGATGAGACAATTTCACAATTCCTTGTAAGCAATCATGGAACAGTATATTTCAATTATTGCATGTCATGTATTTCTGTTTCTCAGCAAGAGTAAAAACATATAATACTTTTAGAATGATGCAAATTATTTCTCAGTATATAAAATATATATTGATCCCAGTCTATTTTTAACAGCATAGAAGACATGTTTACATCCTAATAATTTTGTTAACTGTTGATATTAAAATTGAACCTCTATATACCCGTGCCTGTACCTTATAAAATCCTACCTATAAACCTCTAAGGATGACGCTTAATTTGCGTATGCAGTCATACAGTAAATAGAGACTCCAGACTTAGAACATGTGGTTCCAAAGCACAAAGTATTATTCAAGTAAAAAGTACAGTCAGTTACACGCTATTGATCTAGACACAATTTAGGCGCAAAAGGAAAATTATACAGACCCAAGTACAGTATACATACGCAGGCACTTCCGGACCCGGAGATAGGCATCAGCAAGAGACCCCTAGTCATACAGCATTCAGCACGAAGATTGAGAACCAGCGTTCGTGAACGCATATTTATAACCCCCCAGAATAAACAGGACAATAGGGAAGTTAGTTGCTGATGTCATTGGTTCCCAGGGGAGAAGCATCTGTTACAGCACATTTAACAGGCTGGTTCAAATAGACTCTCCCTGCCTCTAACAGCTGGGGATCTTCCTCTTCATGCCCCCTGCAACATTCTAACAGTTGTTCATGAAATATACATTTTGTTGCTTGTAGGCTCTGCGATCCATAACTTGAGTTTGCATGATGCGACCTCCCCACCAATAACACCGGAATACTGTAAAAAGAGTATGCATCAGTACGAACCCAAACACTGATGTCTTAACATGTATAGAACCTTAGTTATCAAATATCTTTATTTCACAGCATTTAAACTAACTGAACCAACTTAAATCGGATACTTTAAAGCTTATTAAACCTTATGTGTGAATATGTAATGTGTGAATATTCGGGGTTTGGTATAAAGACGTATTAATGTGTGTATAAGGAAGGGGTGCAGTTAACTCTCACTGAGTGAAAATTTTAGCAGTGTGACATGCTGAGCCAGGTAGTTCCACATGCCCACTCTGTGAGCAGTCCCCCCCACCTGTCCCAGACTTCAAAAGAAAAACTCTTTTATTCTTCCAGTCTCTTGTGTGAAATGCAAATAACCCAGCTACAAGAGACAGACATAAGATGACACTCTAGTCTTTGAAATCATGTCATTGCAGGAAGCTTGCTAATGTAGGTGTGTATTCGAGCCAGACCACCTGTTGTGAGGGCAAACACTGTTCAGGAAGCTTATCTACACAAGCCAGTTGTCACATAGTCATTTGCTTTATTCAGCTAATGCAATCAATTTTGGCATACTGTAAAGTCATTTCTGAAATATATCCTTTATAATACGTAAAGTCATGAAATAGGCTTCTGGTGAATCGCCGTAACTTGCTAATAGTATTATCGCCACATGTACTAAAGTGTGAGTTTATCTAAAATGGTGCTTAGGCAGCCATCTCGCAAAATGGCGTCTTGCGGCCAGTCGCAAGATGGTGTCGCTGCGATTCAATTTTAAACTGATCTTGTCTCAGCCAATAATCTAGTTTCAACATAACAAATTCATCTTTCTTCCATAATGAGTCTGACAGTATATATTGTAACAAAAATGATGTTGGTGGACAGCAAGAAATTCCTATTTCTGTGCCATCATCAAATATACACCTCGTATAATTAGAGATGTGAGCCGACCCTCGTGTTTTGGTTTTCGTTTTGGATCTGGATCCCCCCTGGTTTTGGATCTGGATTGGTTTTGCCAGAACCTCACCTCCGTGTTTTGTTTTCGTGTTTTGGTTTTGGATCTGTATTTTTTCTTGAAAAATCATAAAAACAGCTAAAATCACATAAAATGAGCCTGTTTTTGTTCCTACAGTATAATTAATCTCAATAACATTTATTTCCAGTAATTTCCAATCAATTTTGACCACCTCACAATATTATTTGCTTCATCTAGTTAAGGCCAAAAGGTTACATCCAGCTAGCTGGCTGACTAAGCTAAGTTACACAGTGGGCGGCACTAACATGTGGCAGTTCAGCTTCTAATTTCCAACACGGATACAGTGTGTTATACAGTGTGGGTTGGATACACCAATAGTGCACTTACTGTGACAGCAGTGTCGGCAGAGTAGGGCTGCTGA
The DNA here is from genome assembly GCA_031769625.1 of Taudactylus pleione. Classification (NCBI taxonomy): domain Eukaryota; kingdom Metazoa; phylum Chordata; class Amphibia; order Anura; family Myobatrachidae; genus Taudactylus; species Taudactylus pleione. Next base: position 12,953,159 of record JAUIMM010000161.1, read on the forward strand.
CGGTGTCCTCAGTACATGGAATGGCAGTGCTGCGGTGCTGGCAGTGTCCTCAGTAAGTGTACTGGTGATGTCGGCAGTGCGGGGGTGCCAGCGGTGTCCTCAGTGCAGGTTTGCAGACTGTGTTGGCAGTGCAGGGGTGTTCTCAATGCAGGATGCCGGCGGTGTCAGCAGAGCAGGGGTGCCAGCGGTGTCCTCAGTGCATGTGTGCTGACAGTGTCAGCAGTGCAGGGGTGCTGGTGGTGTACTCAGTGTGGGAGTGTCAGCAGTGTCAGCAGTGTGGGGGTCGCTGATGGTGTCCTCAGTACATGGGGCAGCAGTGCAGGGGTGCCGGCAGTGTTGGCAGCGGTGGTATTGGCAGTGGGGGATGCTGCCAGTGGGGGTGTCGGTGGTGTCGACAGCGGGGGGTGCTGGTGGTGTCAGGTGGCGGGGGATGGCGGGCGCCATCTTTTTCTTCTGTGTGCATTTTCAATGGGCTTAACGCTGACTGTCTGAGAGCCGTGACAGACGGCTCTCTCAGCCAATCAGTGTTAAGCCAGCTCAATACAAAATCTCGTGACCCGACAGCGGGGTCGCGAGGTTTTGCCTTGGGTGAGGGATCCGGGGCAGGCAGCTTCGCTCGGATCGCCCTGGATCCCCGAAATTCGGTTGGGTTCGGATCTCTGAGATCTGAACCCGCTCATCTCTACATATAATACTCCTATTCAAAGAGGGGGAAATGCTTTTCTCCAGCATGTGTAATATCACAGAGTGTCAGCCAGGAACAAAAATAAAGTTATATCACACATGTAAGTACAGGTTAAACGGCTGCTGCAGTATATTATGCCAATCGCAGTGAACAAACAAGAGAAATGAAAGTACAGCCAGCCTTGCCAGACTGACTTGTTGCTGCTTGTCACTTGCATTTGCATTGGTGGCAAGTGAGCGTCTAGACTGGGATAGGAAGGAAGATACTGCAGTACTGTATATACAAATGAGGTTAATCAAGTGGACATTGTTACCTCCGGCATTCAGGGTCGCTAAGCGGCGGATGCACGCTATGGCCGATAGTCGCCCGTCTGTGCATGCGTATGTGTCGCAGTGCGCATGTGCAAGCCAGTCACTGCGGTTGGGAATCGTGCGCTCATAGCACAAAGACTCAGGCCCTGATTCAGAGCCGGATGCTCTGACAGAGCGCTCGCTCTGAATCAGGGCCATCCCTGCTCCTTTTTGGAGCGGCCAAAATGATGGTCGCGATGGTCAAGTCCATCGCGACCATCGGGCTTGCGATGAAACCCTGCAGTAGGGACTCGCTGCCGCAAGCCCAGGAGTGCTTTTGGCTCTATCAGAGCCAAAAGCACTCCCACTGACATCACTAGTGATGTCAGTGGGGCCGGACCAAGACGGTAGGCGTTCCCACGGGAACGCCTCTGTCTGGGCAGCCATGCCCCCGGCACGCCCACCAAAGGGGGCGTGCTGTCAATCACCATTGACAGCACGCCCCCTTTGGTGCGAGACCCTTAACGGCGGCTTGGGCACCATCGACCCGCTTGCGAGCGCTCAGCGCTCGCGAGCGGGTCAGAATCAGGCCCTCAGCTCTACTTTGAGTGACCTATAGTGCCGTTTGTGGGTGGTAACAGGGGAACGTGCTTGTGAATGGGGGAGTGGTGCTGCAAACGCAAGCGTGTCTTGGTGTCAAAACTAAGTTTTATGGGTGTGCATAATTAGCATGGAAGCGTCATTGTACACGTCACTTGGTTGTATTTCAGCCAGCAGTGATCGCAGTGCTTGCGGTGGGGTAGGGTCTACCTGAAGCGCTGCGTGCAGCTCCGATGGCTCTTGATGGTTCTGATTAATCATACACTTCCTGGAGATGACATGTGCTAAGAAAGAAAAGTGGGCGTCTTTAGACCAGCGTGCGCTCACTCTGCCATCGCTCTCTAAGACATAGAGGGTGTCCTTACACCAGACAGTTAGATCGCGGAATTTGCATCCCCTTTTGGATGCGAGCGATCGCGGCTTAGCAACTGGGTCTGAATCGCTCCCTCAGTGTCTGCAGCTCTGTAAAATAAAAAGTACCTGCTGGTAATCGCAATTAGTAGGAATATGCCTGTAATGCTGAAGAGGGGGAGCTCCATGTAGCTTAAATTTCCCACTTGTGCACAGTGGAACCACCCGGACACCAAGACAAGCGTTTCACATCTGCTTTGTCAATTTGATACCGGCAGTGTTCAGGAGCATAGGTCATATGCTCCTGGGATCTAATCAAAACGACTTCAGTGTAAATCATTCTTTTGAAAGGGCTTGCTTCATATGTTGGCTAGGTTTTTTAATAGCTTTATCCCTATTGGCATGCTAATTCCCACATGACCACCCTTATAGGTGTGTCCAGGGAGTTCCAGTGGTTGGTTCACAGATAGTTTGTGCATAATCAGTTGCCACACGGGCACCTGAAAGAATGGTGGTGTGCAGTGGCAGAACTAGAGAGTGGTGGGCCCAGATGCAAGAATATGCTTTGGGCCCCCCTATGCCGTGCCCCCAGTAGTAGTCCCCGTATGCAGTGCCCCCAGTAGTGCCCACAGTAGTGGTCACCCTATGCAGTGCCCCCAGTAGTGCCCCCAGAAGTGGTCCCCCATACACATTGCCCCCAGTAGTAGTCCCCCCTACACAGTGCCCCCAGCAGTAGCCGCCCCTATACAGTGTCCCCAGTAGAAGTCCCCCCTACGCAGTGCCCCCAGTAGTATTCCCCCCCTATGCAGTCCCCCCAGTAGTAGTACCGCCTATGCATTGCCCCAGTAGTAATCCACCCTATGCATTGCCCTCAGTAGTAGTCCCCCCTATTATTAATATTGTTTATTTATATGACACCACAAGTGTTCCGCAGCGCCTTACAAAGTACATAACCAAAAAAGTTACTTACAGTACAATACAATACAATGCAGGACAAGGACATGGATAATATACATTGATACATTGGTGACAATAACACCCAAATAAGCAACAGAGCATAAGCAACCAAGTGTTAGGTGCCCTAGTGGGGAGTAATAAGTAGATGAAAATAAAGTAAGGAGAAGCACAAGAGGGTAGAGCCTTCAAGCTGTCATTCTAACTCCCTGATACATACACCTTCCTCCCCATCTGTGTCACCCCTGTTTGTCTTCCCCTCCCCTTTTAGAATGTAAGCTCTTATGAGCAGGGCCTTCTACCCTCTTGTGCTTCTCCCTACTTTAGTTTCATCTACTTCTTACTCACCACTAGGGCACCTAACACTTGGCTGCTTATGCTCTGTTGCTTATCTGGGTGTTATGGTCGCTAATGTAGCAATATATATTATCCATGTCCTGGTCCTGTATTGTATTGTTCTGTAAGTCGCTTGTCTACAACTTGTTTATGTGTTTTGTAAGGCGCTGCGGAACATTTGTGGCGCCATATAAATAAATGATAATAATAATAATAGTAGAGGGCCCTGCTTGCAAGAGCTTACATTCTAAAGGGGAGGGGCAGACAGACATGATACAGATGGGGTAGACAGGGAGAAGGGAGCATGTAGCTGAAAGTTAGGATGAGAGCTGGAAGGCATTGATGAAGTAGTGAGTCTTGAAAGCCAATTTGAAGGATTGTAGAGAGGTGGAGAGTATGATGGGGAGAGGGAGAGAGTTCCAAAGGTGGGGAGCAGCATGGGCAAAATCTTGGAGGCGGGAGTGGGAGGAAGTAATCAGTTTACATGAGAGGCGGCGTGCATTTGTTGAACGAAGAAAGCGGACAGGAGAGTGAAGGGAGATGAGATTAGAGATGTAAATGGGAGAGGAGTGTGTGAGAGCATTGTAAGTGAGCGGGAGAACCTTAAATTGGGTTCTGAAGGGGAGCCAGTGGAGGGATTGTAGGAGAGGGGAGGCAGATGTAGAGCGTTTGGATAGAAAGATGAGTCTAGAGGCAGCATTGAGAACAGACTGAAGAGTAGCGAGATGGGAGTTGGGGAGGCCAGATAGGAGGAGGTTACAGTAGTCCAGTCAGGAGATTACCAGTGAGTGTATACAGTATGTCCATTTGTAAGAATATATATGTATATATGAAAACCACATCAAAAGCTATCCAGTGGTTCAAGTCACAATGCGATGCAACTAGGACACACCAGCAGACTGTATTGATTAATTTTATATGCGACACTTGTATATCTGTGTGTGACTGAGTCTCTTAGTCTGTATACGAAGTGCTACAATGTGGCGGCTGCAGCTTTTTTCATTCCAAGTTCTGTTGTGGTTCATATACAGACTCAGTCGCACACAGATCTACAAGTGTTGCAGTATGTCCTAGTCGCATCACTATATGTCACCACACCTCTGAAACTGAGTATTTATATACTGAGCCAGGCTGAATGATAGATATTTCAGGCACTCCCATGAGAGTACAAAAGATAATAAAATCCAAAGTATAGCCTACACAATGGGAGCTCACAAGTAGATACTTTAACCACAAGGGAGTGTTGTATTGACAGTGTATATGTAGATTGAGCTCAGGATTCATTATACGTGCTCCCAGACAATACCTAATAATAACTTTTATTGATACAAGTGTGGTACAAATTTAATAATAGTCTCCTAAGCAGTGGTGTCTTCAGAGGCGGAGCTGCTGTACAGTCCAAAATTCAAATAGGGGAGCGACACCAACTGCCACCCCAAACGCTGCCAAACATTGCCGGCAGGTACTTACTGGCAGTTGGTGTTGCTCCCCTATTTGAATTTTGGCCTGCACTGCAGCACCACCTCCGAGTAATATAATTAAACATAGACTATAAATAATAAAGAACATATTTGAACAGGAAGCGAGCCAGAGATTCAATATTACAGCTTACTCACTGAAGCCAACTGTCATCCGCCCATAACTATTCTCATACATTGAGTATCTAGAAGATAAATACCTCTAAGATACCAATTTCCCCTTGTACTTATACAAATGACACTCTCTAATGGTGAATGATCCCTAAAATAACTACTGTAGGTAAAACTGGAATTAAATGCTTTAGGAACCAGGAGTTACCCCAAACTTTGATCTTACCAAACCTGGGTTTGTTAGTTCTCTACTTGTGCATCAACGATGACCTAGCCTTTGGACTTCTAAGGATTTGAGATAATTGATAGAGTTGAGTGGTTCGGCTTGCTCGGTTCTTTTTGCAAAATTAGCGCAAGCTAGGATTAGTCCGAATTTATCTTATTGGCTATCCAAAACACGAGAGCCAGATAGCCAATATGATGGTGTTTTTGAGATAACCGAGTAAAACCAAACAGCTCATCTCTAATTGTTGATATTGCTTAATTAATTGTTATTATGCTATATGTTAGTTGTTAAATGTATACTTATTTCATAGAGACAGCTTCTTAGTATAAAGAACATAACTTTAATCTGTAAGTATAGTGTGTAGATCGGTTAAAAAAATTTAAGTGGAGAACCAAAAAGTTATTAACGCTAAATTAGTAGTGACTTAAGTGTTATTCTGGTAAAATTTATATTTGCATGTGAAAGAAAATACTGTCTGATCATATCTATCTGAGCAATTGACAACTAGGTAAATAAAATACTTGTGGCCGAACCATTGGGTGATAGTTGGGAGCGGGAGCTAGAGAATCCTTGCCTCTCTGCCTCTCTGCCTCTCTGAAGCCTGGGGAAACACTGAGGGCCTGATTCAGAGCCACTCGTAAGCGGCCGCTCGTTCGTTCTGAGCGATGTTCGCCCAACTGCGCATGCGTACGGATCGTAATACGCATGCGCGAACCAGTCAGTGCGGCCAAAAATCGTTTGTTCGCTAAATAGCGAATGCCTGCTATTTTGAGTGACAGGAGGAGGCGTATGTGGGTGGTAACGGGGGAAGGTGCTTGAAAACGGGGAGTGGAGATCAGAACGCATGCGTGCTTAAAGGTCAAAACGGGCGTTTTAAGGGTGTGCATAATTAATACAGCAGCGTCATTGACCACGTCACTGGGTTATTTTATAGTTAGAACTGCTCGCATGATTGCGGTAGGAAAAACCAACCACAAGAATAGCGAGCAGTTCATACGCTGGTCGATGTACTCGATTAATCTAATAAATAGCGGACATGACGTAGGATGCGAGCGGCCAGGGAGCGTAGTTTTCCAAAAAACGACCGCATGTTTTGTTCGCTCGTTCAGACCTAGAGGCGTGAACAGACCGCAAAGAGCGAACTGTTCATTTGAATAGCCACCCCTTTTTTCTGAACGAGCGAGTGCAAATAGCGTCCGGCTCTGAATCAGGCCCTGAGTCCTTTCTGGATTGGAGGATTGATAGCAACATAAAGAGAGTCCAAAATGATTTTTAGAACACTGTTCTGGAGGTATCACACAGATATATTAAGACCAACTTCTTAGACATCAGATGATACTTGAGAGATTATGCAATAATATATAAAAAAATTACTGGTAGATTTGGAGATTTATATATTTTGCCTATTGTACTGTATCTCAGATTCATTCAGGATAGACTATCCAATGCATACATTGGGACGACAGTATACAATCGGGAAGCCGACTGCCTAAATACCGGCAGTGGGCTTCCCGACTGTCATATCCCGGCAAGGGTGAAATGTAGACGCCCACATTTCCCCGACGCCGGGAGACCGGCACCCGGCATCCCGATCGTAGCGATGCCGGGCGCCGCGAACGGACACCCGCGGGGGGGAGGGTTAGGTTCAGGGCTCCCGGGGGGGACTTAGGGTTAGGCACCCCCCCGGGGGACTTAGGTTTAGGCAGCGGGGAAGTGGGTGGTTAGGGTTAGGCACTTAGAGGGGGGATTAGGGTTAGGCACTTGGGGGGGAAGTTAGGGTTAGACACCCCTAAGGAGGGTTAGGGTTAGGGGGGTTAGGTTAGGTTAGTAGATACTCACCTATCCACGATCGGGATTTCCAGCGCTGTTGGGCTTCCGCTGCTCCGAACTCTGCTCATGTCGGGCTGCCGCTGACGGGAATCGAACCGCCGGCCATGCGGCCTGTCGGTATTTCATACCGATTCCGGGACGACTGTTCATTTTTTATTCTAAAATAATCTGAGTAGTAATATCGAGGAGAATTTAAAATGTTTTTACTATTATCTTCACTAATTACTTTTTTGTGTATAACAAACATTTAACTGAGTATAGAATATAAAAGGTTATGTTTTACTTTACCTATTTATTACCTAAGTGTGCCCCAAAATAAGAGTTGTGTAGACTGCATTTTCACAATTTGCTATTGTTTATAATTCTGAACATTTCGGGTTAGTTATACAGCATAGCATTCATCTTTAATGTCTGTGAGTTTATACAGGTATATGGTATATTACTTACATTCAGATGTTTACTATTCACTATCAGATACCTGTTATCTTTCCATCTTACAATATGTGTATCTTTCAGTTAGTAATGTTGTTAATGCTGCATCTAGGGAGCTGATAAATATTAGCACTACTGTAACAGCAGCTCAGGTGTCTACTTTCTAAGGAAAACCCTAGGTAACTGATTGAGGGATAGATAACTCAAGGTTTTCCTTTTAATTAGAAGGTAGGATTACATTTTGGGAGATTGGGGGAGATGTACGAAGCCCAGAAACGGTATCAGCGCATGTTATGTGCGCTGATACCGCTTCTCCCCGTTGTATGATCGGTGTGCGCCCCTGTCATTATCGGCGCTGCTATCTATAAGGTAGCAGCGCCGACGGCAGGGCCATGTACGAACGGTCATAACGCATGACCGTTCGGCCGGCTGTAGCTGTCGTTATTGACAGCTACAGCCTGGCGTCAGCCTATCCCCACAGCAGGGACAGCGCTGTCCCTGCTACGGCGGCTGCCGGCTCCAGGGCTCCATTCGGGGATCTTGCGATACTTGCGAGATCCCGCGCATGCTCAGTGGAGCCGGCCGGGAGAGAGACATCAGCACTAGGCTGATGCGTTGCTGTCTCTAGCGGGTAGCGCCGGAGGGGGGAGTTAACGCTCCCCCTCTCCGGCCGATGAGATGTTTATACATCTCATCGGTAGTGCTTCCTGCTTCACCTCGGTAAAGAGGCGAAGCGGGAAGCGTTATAGCGGCACGTTAAGTGCCGCTATAATACATCTACCCCATTATTTATTATGAATTTTATATGAGCCTTTTGGATATATTATGTTTGAATTAAGAAGTGCAATTAATATTGCCTAAACCTTTGTTCTTCTAGGTAACTCCTCCTTTTTTAGGAATGTGGGACAGTTTGTCATTACAGCTGTTCTTTATAATATTATAGTCACTATAAAGAACGTTAATATTATGTTATATAGATTTGAGATAATAAATAAAGTTCATCTTTATTGCAAGTTAATAGGTTGAAATAGGTTTGAGATAATACATAATGTTTATACATCTCATCGGTAGTGCTTCCTGCTTCGCCTCGGTAAAGAGGCGAAGCGGGAAGCGTTATAGCGGCATGTTAAGTGCCGCTATAATACATCTACCCCATTATTTATTATGAATTTTATATGAGCCTTTTGGATATATTATGTTTGAATTATGAAGTGCAATTAATATTGCCTAAACCTTTGTTCTTCTAGGTAACTCCTCCCTTTTTAGGAATGTGGGACAGTTTGTCATTACAGCTGTTCTTTATAATATTATAGTCACTATAAAGAACGTTAATATTATGTTATATAGATTTGAGATAATAAATAAAGTTCATCTTTATTGCAAGTTAATAGTTGAAATAGGTTTGAGATAATACATAATGTTCATCTATTTGCAAATTGATTGGTTGAATTACAGTAGATTTAAATACACACAGAATTTATGATCATATTCCTTTGATGAACTCAGAAGTATTACTTGTACACAGGGCCGATGCAAGGTTTCCGGGCGCCCTAGGCAACATTTCACCAACCGCCCCTGTTCCCCCCAAAATATAATATGTCACGCACCAGTGTCCCCAGTTAAATAACATTCCACACAGCAGTGTCCCAAATTCATAATATACTATATAGAATATTACCCATAGCAGAGTGCCAAAATCATAATGTACCTCATAACGCTGCCGCAAAAACATAATATGCCACACAGCTGTGCCACAAATTTATTATATGCCACTCAGCCATGAATTAAGCCATTCATTTTTTTTTTGTGCACTCAGCGGCGCCATCCAGTGGCCGGCGCCGATAGGCGGCTGCCTAAGGTTGCCTAATGGTAGCACCAGCCCTGCTTGTACAGCTAAGTAGTGTTATTTTATAGGCTCAGCAGCAAATATTGACTCTTGTAACTCTGCATATTGATTACAAACAGCAGCTATACAAGTCCCAGTCATATATTTGGATGATAATGAGCTCTTAATAAGAGCATGCACAGCTTTAGTTGGTGAATATTATTGTTATTTTGGCTGTTATCTGGCTCTGCTGATTTAAATTCCTGAAGTTTTATTGGATATTGTAATCATCGCTATAGAGAATTAAAATCTACATAGCACTGCATGATAAATAATTAAGTGCCGGCTGCTGCTCTAAGAGTAATTTATTATTATCTGTTCAAGTGAACTACAAATTATTATTATTGATGAATCTTTAGTAAGACATTTTAGATGTTTTTTGATTCACCAGTGAAGCAGTATTTAATGAGTATGTTATGTGTATGAGATTGTTATCTATATTAATGCAGTCATGACAATATGCAATCCACATTTTTATGAATATTTTTATGGTTATAATAAATTATTTTATTGTCTATCAAATTGAGAATTTTGTTTAGATTGCTTATACAGGGATCTAGTTTTTTTCTTTTTTCTTTACTGTTGTTATGAGCTTTGCAATGTCTCATTAGGGTGCAGCATATCCGCAAATATTTCATTATAATTACTGTTACTAATTAATCTTCTTGAATATAGAGTTTAATCACTGTGTGTGTCTGATTTTATTTATTTATTACTTTTTTAAGTAAACCTATCTATAATTGAATTAGCTTGTGATTTATAATTGTCATAATAAGTACAAATTTTTCCAACAAAATCAAAAAAAGGTTTCCTAAACTTACACAAGACATTGCAATCCAAGATTTTTATTTAGTGCCTGTGGGGATACTGTGTTTAATCATAAAATCCATCTGGATTCCATTTGCGATCGTTTTTTAGAATAGTCACCTCCACAAAGTGGTGGAACTAGAGGGTGGTGGGCCCATGCAAGAATATGCTTTGGGCCCCTGTATGCAGTGCCCCCAGTAGTGGTCCCCCATGCAGTGCCCCCAGTAGTGCCTCATATACAGTGCCCCCAGTAGTAGTCCCCCCATGCAGTGCCCCCAGTAGTAATCCTCCCTATGCATTGCCCCCAGTAGTAGTACCCCCTATGCAGTGCTCCCAGTAGTGCCCCCCCCCCCCCTATACAGTGCTCCCACTCTTGAACTGAAACCCCAAGCTTGGTCTGAAGCCCGGGGCTTAATTTAAAGCTTAAAAGTTTAAAGCTTCATTTAATCCCTTGAGATATAGAGTTTCCAATTTAAATATCCAGGAAGATTCCCCCAGACATAATTGTTTAAATCTATTACCCCCTCTTTTAGTATCTAAAGGGGCATACACACTAGACGATAACGTGAGAGATATGAATGATAACGATATCATTATCATTCATATTGTTCAAGATCATCCAATGTGTATACACAATATCGTTAATGATGCGTGCTCCAGCGGATGATTAACGATATCTTCCATCGCCTGAACTTGCAGGCCAATATGACAATATCATCAGATTCTGCAAGTTTGGGGATGTGGCAGCATGACGTCACTGATATTGTTCAATGTGTGTGCTGAAATCGTTTGCCCGGGACAGCCCAGGAGTTCAAGGTCAAATACTAGACGATATTGCTAATGGAGCATATCGTCCAGTGTGTATGAGCCTTAAGAATCTTTCTACTGCCACAATGAATAGACCCGCAGGGTCTCCACTATGGCATGAAGAAAAGTGTCTGGAGACACTATGTGTATGGAGCATTTTGAGGTTATTTTGTCTGTGTTCTCTAAACCTTGATTTAATCGATCTGTTTGTCCTCCGTACATACTGTAGGGAACAAGGACATTCCAGTACGTATATGCAGTATGTTGATGCACAGTTGATAAACTGTTTATATGAAAAGACTTTCCATTAACGCTTGAAGTTATATTTGTAGATTTGTTCTTTATATGCTTACAAGTCAAACATACAGGTTTATTACAACAAAAGTTCCCTACTGGTTTAGAATGTAACCATGATGTTAATTTTCGTGTCATTTTTTTGTTCCTTGTTTTTTTTTTTTTGCATGACCAAATAGCAAAACTGTGGCAGGGCATGCTGGGATGTGTAGTTTACGACACCTGGGGGGGAGCTTATTGCCCACCCCTACTGTAGCTGCGACACAAAGCGGTTTACTCGAGGTGACGGCACACAAGGGTTATTATAGCCCATATAAGACTGTCTGGTCTGAGGAGTACACTAAATATCATCTCCAGATTGCTTATTGTGGCAGAATGGGTCAGTATATATCTGTGCTGTGGCACCAGCACAGACAACTATTATTATCACAGAGAGGGAAAACTTTGTGACTGGCTGCTTAATTGTTCAAGTTTAAAACGATACGTATCTAGCATATCAATCAAAACATGCCTTCTATGAGGACTTATGTTTTTAATTAACTGTATGAGTCTAGGAGGACTGTGTTCTTATTAGCAACATTGTACTGACGCAGTTTTCATTGGAAGCACGCTGTGGATTCTCTATATTAATACTGTGCCATCGCTATTCTATGTTTCAAATTGTGTTTATGTGTATTTTTGTTTATACTTAAGAGTAAAATCGCTTGTCTATACATCTGAGCCTATAAGATTATTGTGTACCCTCCAGTATTTCAATAGGCATTTACTTAGTACAGTGTATTCTTATGTTTTAAATTGTCGAAAAGGTAAGTATAGTCTAGGGCTGCAGGGTGAGGGTGGGGGCTCCTTGAGTCAGGAGCCATGTCTTCTGCACAACCGTGTCTATCTTCCTCTCCCGCCATTCCACTTCTGCTGCTCTCCTCTGCCAAAACCTGCACTGGCTCCCATTCCCCTACAGAATCCTCTTCAAACTCCTCACCTTCACATACAAGGCCTCTCTCTAACTCTACTGCTCCCTACATCTCCAACCTCATCTCCTTACATATTCCCTCCCGCCCACTCCGGTCTGCCAATGACTGTTACCTCTCCTCCACCCTGGTTACTTCATCTCATGCTCGTATCCAAGATTTTGCCCGTGCAGCCCCCCTTCACTGGAATGAGCTACCTCGCTTGATCAGGTTCTCCCCGAGCTTGCAGAGTTTCAAACATGCACTGAAAACCCACCTGTTCATCAAAGCATACCCTTCCACCACATAACTGTGTCACCTAGTCTTTGTCCCTCCTGCCTCAGCCATCTCTACCTTGCCTACTTCCTGCACTCAGGTCCCGATCTACACACTCATCCCTCATGTCATCTGTCTGTCTCCCCTCTCCCCTAGATTGTAAGCCCCTAGGAGCAGGGTCCTCCTCCTCACTGTCTCACAGTCCTCTTTTCTAGCACTTCTAGGACAGCCTTCACCTTCTCAGCTGTATTGTGTATGGAGAATTGTGTTGTTAATTGTTACTTGTGCTCTGTTTATAATTTGGTTACTGTATTGTAATGTAATGTTCTGTGTACCCTTTACTGTATGTACGGCGCTGCGGACCACTTGTGGTGCCCTATAAATAAAATGTAATAATAATAATAATAATAACCTGCACTTATTATAAATACACCCCTGAAAAGAAGACAAATATAATAAATAGGCTCCTAGCTATTTGAAATCATATAAAGAGAAGTAACATTGCTGGGTTAAAGCTACCAAGCCCCTAAAGATGCTTCAGTAGATGAAAACATAAAAAAAGAGAATATGAAAATAGAAATAATAAATAAATAATAATCCCAGAATATTACGTTAAGATGCAGTCCCTTAGAATGGAAAGTGCCTTCTCTCTCAGGTAAACATCCCATAGCAACACGTTTATGCTGATTTAAGTAGCTTTTAGAGTTTCTGCAAATGCATTTTTAATAACACAGCAAGAATGGATAGTTAGAAAAGATGATGTAGTATTTCACCATCTCCTGCTATAGCCATTTATTATGATTTGAAAAGGAAGGAGGCTGGAGAAAGGTCAGTTTCATTACAGACAGAAGTAGATGACTGAAGCTGCAGTGATTTCTCAGCATTAGAATTGACTGTGCACACTATAGAAATGTGATAATGCTAATACCTTGTACATGTATAGTATAGACAATTAAAAGAAAGGTCAAAAGGCAAAGTCTTGTCATGTCACAAATACAAAATTATACAGTATATCATTAGTAAAAATGTTTGCTATATTATCAATAGTTTGTATTCAACATTAAAAGTTAGATGTTAGTTGGACTAAATCCAACTTCTAAATGCATAATGAGCTTTTCCTTACTGCACCTGTGCGCTTAAAAAAATGGACATTTCACCCTGGGCCTAATTCACACCCGCTCGCGAGCGCTGAGCGCTCGCAAGCGGGTCAGTGTTGGCCCAGTGCGCATGCGCATGACCCGGATAGCAACAGGCAAGCCGTCACTCCGGGTCTCGCTACAAAGGGGGCGTGCTGTCGATGGTGAGTGACAGCACGCCCCCTTTGGTGGGCATGCCAGGGGCGTAGCTGCCCAGACGGAGGCGCTCCCATGGGAACGCCTACTGTCTGGGGCCGGCCCCACTGACACCATAAGTGATGTCAGTGGGAGTGCTCTTGGCTCTGATAGAGCCAAAAGCACTCCAGGGCTTGCGGCAATGAGACCCTACCACAAGGGTCTTGTCGCAAGCCCGATGGTCGCAATGGTCTTGACCATCGCAACCATCTCTTTGGCAGCTCGCTATAGCTGTGGGTGGTCACCCACAACTATGCGAGCGGCCAGGAGGCCGCTCTAAAAAAAGAGAAGGACGGCCCTGATTCAGAGCGAGCGCTCTGTCAGAGCGTCCGGCTCTGAATCAGGGCCCCTGTTTGCAGACATAAACTTAAGCTGGCCACACACTAGACCAACTTACATCCAACCATCCAACTAGTTGATTGGTTGGAATGAAAACCTGGTAAGGGATGAAAGCAAATGACAATCAGCAATTTGCTCCCAAACACCAGAAAATGGACTAAAAACTGTTGTTTGGACAAATTGTTTTGATCAAACATTTAACAAACTTGTCTGACGACCATTTTCATCTGTTTTCTGGCATTTAGGAGCAAATTGCTGATCATCATTTACTCCCATACGTTACCAGATTTTCATTCCAACCAATCAACTGGTTGGCTGGTTGGATGTAAGTTGGTCTAGTGTGTGACCAGCTTCAAAGATGCATAATGGGGGAGGAAATGGGTGGGCTGACATAGAAGTAGAGTAAGGGTATTTCAAACACCATACTATGGGCCTGATTCACTGCGGATCTCAGCTGCAATTACGCATGCAGATCTGATGTGAAAATATGCTAATAAACGCAATCTCAAAGCCAGCATAGAGACGCCTACTACAGCCCACTTCCGCTATGTCACATCCATAATACCTTGCAATCATGTGTATACCTCGGGAACATCGAGTAACATCGGGTCCTCATGCACAATTACAACAGGTCTGGCCTTATTCAGAAATTGCAAACCTCATCGCACGCAGTGAGTACACAAGCTGCGTATGATTGCCGACACAGTGGCTAATTTATACACGCCCATGCAACAGCTTTTAAACAGACAGCCAAGCCTGCATTTCTCTGACCACTCCCCGGTCACCACCCCTAAATGCTAACTTCTCGTCACTCGGTCTGCAATGGCTTTGTATCTGCATAGGTGATCACTGGGCCTGATTCAGACCCGGTCGCAAGCGCTGTGCGCTCGCAAGCGGGTCGATGGTGGCCCAGAGCGCATGCGCAAGATGGAGCCAGCTCCGTCGTGCGCATGAGCAAGACCCAGATAGCGACGGGCAAGCCGTCGCTCCGGGTCTCGTACCAAAGGGGGCGTGCTGTCACTCAACATTGACAGCACGCCCCCTTTGGTGGGCGGGCCGGGAGAGTGGCTGCCCAAACGGAGGCTTTCCCATGTGAACACCTCCGTCTGGGGCCAGCCCCACTGACATCACGAGTGAAAATCACGAGCTGAAATCTCTCTGGGGCTTGCGGCAACGAGACCCTACCACAAGGGCCTCGTCGCAAGCCAGATGGTCGCGATGGTCACCCACAGCTATGCGAGCGGTCAGGAGGCCGTTCAAAAAAAAATATCCCGACCCTGATTCAGAGCGAGTGCTCTGTCAGAGCGAGCGGCACTGAATCCGGACCACAGTGCAATCGCAATACTAACTCATCCACGCACACTGCGGTACATACGCATGCACAGTATGCTCCATCGGCCGATCTGCCCGATTCCCCCTATGGAGTTTAATAACAATAGTGTACTCCATGTCTTGAAAAAAATGTGAGTCCTGAAAATGTAAATCTGTATCAGACTTCAACTATCCGAAAGTAAATGTGACCTTTGTAGTGCTCAAGGAAATAAAGAAAAAATACTGTCATAGTGTAATTTGTAGTAACGAATATTGAACCTGTGCAAATAAAAGCTTCCACACACCAACAAAATGTTACTCACAGAATTGCTAGTGTTATAGGATTTGGTGCTATCGACCAGTATTAGTACAACCAGAGACAAGGGTGAAGAGACTATTAGGGCCCATACACCTACGTGATCAGCATCCGATCCAATTCACATCGGATTACCCTGCAGTCCCGTCGTCACCATTTCTTTTTTTCTTAGCACAGGATCTGTATTAAGATCGATCCTGTGCCTCACGCACTCATTAGGGAATAGGGACACAGTCACTGAAATTACTTGAATTACCACACGATGGATCGCATAAAAAAAAAATGCCACGTTCTGAACAGGATACAATGAAATATATGTGCTGCGCGATGATCATAAGATACGATTGAAGGACCCACGGGAGCGCGCATCGGATGAAAAAATGCACGATTTCAACAAGACTGAACGTACGTCGAATCGAAAATCATGTGATCGTCTACAAATCGCGTAGGAGCATGGGGGCCTTAACGTGTACTGGTTGCTAAAATGATAGATTAGATTAGAGGAAGCAAATACTAAAGAGAATATCAGATAGCTGGTTTGGTATAATTGAGGTCTTGTTACAAGCAAAGCCAAAGTCAGCATACAAGGCAGGGACAGACTTGGAGCAATAATCTGCCCTTTCATTTGCAGTGTGAGTGCATGGACAAAAATGGACATGGGCAAGTCACAAGTCACAGGGATGTGGCCTTGCTGCACTCCTCCATCTCTGCATGCCAGTAGAGCAGAGAGTGGAGCTACTTGTTCAGGCCTACAGGTGGCTGGACCGGCCCATCAGGCCATCGGCCCTTCTGGCATTTGACCAGATGGCCAGTAAACCTCTGATACCAGGTGATCATGTACAGGAGAAGTTATGGACAAGTCAGATCATACACAGGATCAAACATTAGGAAGAATCAGTATTTAGGGGTTAGATAGTGAGCCCAATACACTGGCAACCATCTGCAGCCAAAGCAGTGCTTAAATAGGGAAGTCTGATTTGAACAAACCACCTCCAGTGATGGCAGCGATCACATGATCATAGAAATAAAGTCAAGGACGGACACCCAGGGCCGTAGCTAGGGTAGTGCAGCCAGTGCCATCGCACAGGGCACCACAGTTCAGGGGGCGCTGTTTGGGCCTGTTAAATTTCTGTTTATTATCATTCTTGCTTGTAGCTTCCTCTTATTTCATCCCCAGCATCTCTTGGCCTCTTCTATCTCTTCCCTGGCCCTTCCCCATGAAGCCATGGCCCTTTTTAGAGTGCATTATATCCCTTTGAAAAGTGAGGGGGGCGCCAATGCTCTTTCTGGCACAGGGCACCAAAAAGTCTAGTTTCGGCTCTGCAGACACCCGACCTTATAGCAGAAGGGTGCCAGACCTCAGTCAGTGTACGTTGAAGCCAAGGAAAGAACTGTCACACACAACTCTTAGACACAAGTATTAGACCGAGCACTCACAAGCACTTCATGACAGAGGTCTTCAGGATGGTTTCTAAATTAAGCAGCTGCAGAAGTCCACATTTAATTTTTTTATTTTATTTCTGCAACTGTCTAGTTATTGAACTCCTTTATGATATAATAGTGTCATGCTCCATATAGTCCTATTTTTCACTGTACTGTCCCAATAACCATGAAAAAATAGTTGTGACATGCAAGTGTG
Organism: Taudactylus pleione; assembly: GCA_031769625.1. Taxonomy (NCBI): domain Eukaryota; kingdom Metazoa; phylum Chordata; class Amphibia; order Anura; family Myobatrachidae; genus Taudactylus; species Taudactylus pleione. The sequence goes on from JAUIMM010000161.1 coordinate 12,970,404, forward strand.
GCCTTTCAATTGGCCTGGGTTTGTTAGGTTAAACACTAGATCCCATAGGAGCCTTGCACAATGTGCAGCTCTATTGCCGTAACTAGGGGTGGGCGTGCGGTGCTTACACCTAGGGCACAAGGCCTATGGGTGGCACCATCGCTGTCCTGTGCCATCTGTATTTGCCACGCAGGCCGGAAATGGCACCATGCAGCCTAGAAATCTGAAGCTTGGAGCCTCTTTAGAACGCTCCAGACACTGAGCTTCTCCCTAGTCCCGACAGCAAGCCACCGCACAGCAACCTGGAGCATCCTAACAAACCGGGTGCTCAATTTCTCTTTGGTCCTGGAGGCATGGCCCCCTTGTTGTGACATCACATGTTCAGGAATCGGGGCCGGCAGAGGGCACATTTTCACGTTCCTATGGGCTGTGCTCACTCTCTGGGATATTACTGGTATAAAACACCTATTTAGATGGTGTTAGCCATTCTAGCTATCAGCTACATTCCACTAACGAAACAAATAATTAGATGGCATTAGGCATTTTAGTCTATGGGCCACATTCTGCTAAATTTAGAGGAGAGTGAAATGAAGAATACTAAGGATACTTTTCTATTAGTCACATGTGAAGCCTGATGGCTGTGCATTACAGCTGGAAACCTGGAAGTAATTACATTGCCAAGACAGCTGGGTATTGGAGAGCTGTCCTGGGAAGATTTGGATAATGCATTCCAGTGGACTAAAACCCATCCCCTGGGAAGGGATAACTGTATGCTGAGTGCTCTCTCTACTCTCCGAGATCTCAGTTGCAACTCTGGTTTCCTTACTGGCGCCGCCTTCCTCTGTCCCCCAGGGCACGTGACATATTTAAAGGGAGATGTTAACCCCTCTTTATTTCATATCCTTTTAGTAAAAACATGATCTTCAACCATGGTCATATGGAATAGAAACAATTAAAAAAAAAAGGGAAAAAATAAAGCCTTATGTAATACAACAGTTTCCAAATGATCTATGTAACCCATAGCAACCAAACCGAAATGATGGTTGTTCACACAAATGCGAAATTATGGTGTTAGCCATAGCAGTTTTTACTTTGAATGTTGCATATGGCACTGATGTAATTACACTCTTATATTTGCACAGGGAGAAGGATTTTGCATTCATAAACTGATTATTTTACTTTCCAACTTTGTACATACAATTGAACTACCTACTTTACAAACTTTTCTAATTTGGACAATTTATCCTTTTAAAGACTTCTTACATATATGTTTTCAATTCGCTATTATCAAAATTATGTGGTTCTAAATTAGATTTACCTTCTGTTTTGTTATTGCACATAATCTGTATCATGAACCCCTCAATTTGCAGAACTTCTTTAAAAATAAAAGATAATAGTAGAAATAATCCTTCAAATTTTAGCTAAAATATATGTGTACATATATATATATATATATATAAATATATATATATATAAATATATATATATATATATATATATATAAACAACTTTTGAGAATTAAAACTCAGAACTCAGAAAAAATTTAGTTAATGTATTCTTTAGGTACATTATTGATACATAATGTATTTGTCTATGGAGGGTAATGTCTAAGGTAGGTCAATAATTTAACAAAAAAAATCAATGCAATAGAATCTTAATGGCTCTCTTGTGTATGTTTTTTCTTGTTGGCATAGAAGAAGATTATTTATAATTATGTGACACCACGCTATTGCTTCAGCAACCAGCTTAATATTACTGAAACATTTCAAGTCTTCTATCTTTGATCTCTGAGGAATATTTTATTTAATATCTCATAACTCTCTGTTATTCCCAGTTTTGTGGATGGCAAAACTCATACAGTATTTATTTATATTGAAGCTGAATATCTTTGTTTTAGAATGATCTTGCACACACAACATTCTGATGTATTGGAAGAAAGAGTGTCTAAGTATATAGATTTAGAAAAGAACCATAATAAATAGTGAAAATTTCAAGATATTTAGCCAGGAACGTGTGGGGGTCAGTACGGGTGGTGTTCTGTATAGTGAGGCACACACCTATGTTAATACTTAATACACAGTGGTGGCAGTGGAGTATTTAATGTAACTAGCAATGATGACACAGTGGCACTTGCAGGGTCTCTTGCATTGCTCTCTGAGAGCCAAGCCCACCCAAAATTGCACAATCCGAGGAATATGGATCTCCCATCTAATTCCAGACTTCAAAATGAGGCAAAAGTCATTATCCCAGTGTCGAATTCTCATTTTGGATTCCATATAAGTCCCTGTGGCAGTGATTCGGGTGACATTTCACACTGTACTGACTCCAAGCTGTTGTGTTGTTGTGCTGTGCAGTGTGGCCATCCACTCCAGTGGCTGCTGTGCTGTGCTGTGCTGTGTCCATCCACTCCAGTGGCTGAGCTGACCTATCTGTCCACTGTGTCCATCCACTCAAGTGGCTGCTGTGCTTTGCTGTGTCCATCCATTCCAGTGAGTGAGCTGACCTGACCTATCTGTCCAATGTGTCCATCCACTCTAGTGGCTGAGCTGACCTGATCTATTTGTCCACTTTGTCCATCCACTCCAGTGCTGAGCTGACCTATCTGCCCATTCCAGTCCCCTCAGGCTCTTTAGTGTTAATGATATTGGCCGAGCTAGATTTACAGTACAGGCAATTAGCAAATCATTGTTTATTATTTTTATAGTACAGGTATTTAGTTATACTATTTATCACATTGGTGCTGCACTGTGGCTCCGCAGGCCATACCCCACTGCGTTCAGTTAAAAAAAAAAAAAGTTTTTTTTAAAGTTAAAACAATTGTTTTTTTTGTTTGTACAACCTACTTAAGCTGTTCATATAAATATAAGTGGTGTGATTCCTTCCTTCATTTGCACAGAAAGTAAAATAAAAAAGTTTTTTTTACATTTTTTTGTTTGTACAACGTGTGTGCGGTGTTCACATAAATATAAGCGGTGTGACTCCATAGTGTCAGTTGTCATTTACGCAAATTGTTTTTTAAAAATTGTTCTTTTGTTTGTACAATTTGTGTGTGTTTATCAATATGGATAATGATCAGTCAAGAAAAGAGCAGGATCAGCAACCAAATACTAGAGCGGCAGCTGCTGCCACCAATCATGACAATACTATTCCTTCAACGTCATCTACTAGAGACGATGCCCAAGAGCATAGATGGTTTAAGTTAGGATATCTACAACCAAAAAAACAATATTTACAGTGGTGAAAAAAACACCTCTAATAAAAGGAAAGTTTAGTGCAGAAAAATATAAAATTGCCAACATGCTATTCACCACATGCAGTGGCAAGGAAAGGCTCAGGCTTTGGACTTTATGAATGATGGTTCTGCAACTTCTATCAGTAACACATCTTCTGCCTCTCATGATGATGCAAGCCCTTCTCACTCATGGCCCGATGCAGACCCGGACGCAACGCGGCGTTCACTCGTAGCTGGCCGATTTTCACATTCTGCGCATGCGTATAAACCACAGTGCATGTGCGCAAGCCAGTCTTAGCGATTGGGAATCGGGTGCTCGAAGTACACAGACTGAGCACTAATTTGAGTGACAGTGCCATTTGTGGGTGGTGCCTGGGGAAGGTCTATGAAAACATGGGTGTGGATGCGTGAATGCAGGAGAGCCTGTGTGTTGTAACGGTGTTTCATGGGCATGCATAATTAGCATGTAGGCGTCATTGTACATGTGACCTGGTTGTATTACAGCCTGCTGTGATCGCAGTGCTTGCAGCAGGCTAGGGTCTGCCTCAAGGGCTATGAGCAACTCCCATGGCTCTTGATGTTACCGATATTGCATACACTTCCTGGAGATGATGTGTGCTGTGAAAGAAAAGGGGGTGTCTTTAGACTAGCATCCATTCGCTCTGCTGTCGCTTTCTCAGATATAGAGGGTGTCCTTAAGCCTTGCCATGCGATCGCAGAATTTGTATACCCTGCCCCTGATGGCTGCAAAAGTGCGCTGTGTTGTGTCTGTGTCTGAATCGCCCCCTCAGAGTGTAGAAGAGGTGTCAAGAAAATTAAAACCTGAAAATCAGTGCTGAAAACAACAACTAAGCCAGTAGAGAAAACTGTGTGTTCATAAATGTCACAAATCCCTGAGGAGAGTCTATGTGTGTCCATGAGTGCTAGGTGTGAGCCTGACATTTCTGATACTGTACAAGTAGAGAGGCCTCCTTCCACCATTTGTGCAACCTCTGGAAATGTGGGGATAAGCAGCACAAATCAACATGCTAACATAGAAATGCTATGGTGGAAGTGAAACAGAATTTGGAGGATATTTGTGTAGCTGACTCCAATGAGGGTGTTAATGATGAGGCTGTTCATGATGAGGATGTAGTTTGTGTGAGTTAGGCATCAGTAAAAGCAGTTCTTGCTTGTTATAAGAAGAGGGCCATTGTCATGCCTGGACATAAGACAAAAAACTCCACCTTTTATGTGTGGAATTATTTTTACCCAAATCTGGACAACAATTGTCTTGCCATCTGTAGTGTTTGTCAAGCCGCAGTAAGTATAGGTAAGGACTTTAACCATCTAGGAGCCTCCTCCCTGTTACATCATTTGCAGCGCATTCATGAAAAGCTTTTGTGAAAACCAGAAACTTATGCTTAAAAGTAACAACAAGCAGTCCAGCGTAGGCTACCTCCTTTTCCTCTGCTAGATCCAAGCACCTGCAATCTCCACCACCAACACATTTATTATCAATATCCTTAATAATGATCGGAAGTAGTCCTACATCCAATTTCATAAGGCTAACTGACTCCTCCCTTATCCAGGATTCCTCAAAAGAATCCTTGAGCACTGGGCCTGCTGCTGCTGCTGAGGGTGGAACTTAATCCCAGAAGGGAACCAAAGAGACTACTACTAGTAGTAGTTTAAAAAAAAAAACAATTAACTGTTAAACAACCCTTTGATAGGGGAAGCAAATATGACAGCTCGATCCGAAAGGGGGTTTGAACTGTGCTCAAGCTTAATGGCAGGAGGCGTGTTCCAGTGTGTTGTGCTGGTGGTGACTGTGTGTGGGGGTAGATAAATGGGGGTGTTGGGGCAGATGTCGGGTGGATGGTATGTGGGATGGTGTTGGCTTCTAAAATGTGTATGTGGGTGGGGGTGTGGGTGTGTAATGGGTCAGTGGAGTGCTGCACCTTTGTGTGGGAGTACTGCATCCTGCACTGGTTAGATTTGTGATAAGGGGGGGTATGGAGTGCTCTGCCTTGGTGTTGTGGTAAGGTTGATGGGTGTGATGAAGTGAAAAGGGAGGAGATGAGAATGGGGGGTGTGGAGGGGGAGGGGAGGAGATGTAAAATGTATGGATGGATGAAATGAAAAAAGCCAGGCAGAAAGGGTTGGGGGCCAAATCTTTTATTGGACATTTCACAGTGCTGCGGGCAGTTCGGGGGTGTGGGAGGGCTGAAACTCCAGGTGAGGAAGTTGGTGGACCCTTTCAGGGGCCTCCTTGATGTGCAGTTCAGTGACCAGTACTTATCCCCTGCTGGCCCTATGGGCAACAGTCTGTGGAGTCTCACTGAGTGGGTATTGGAGCTGGGTGAGTGGGGCACCGAGGCGGAATCCTGCGTGGTGAGGGGATAGTCTCGGAGTACTTACCTACCGGTAGGATTTTGACAGAAATATGACAGCTGACACCCAGCCATATCACTGACGCCATGACAGATATGCTAGTATTAGATTTGCGTCCAATATCCACAATTAATGCAGTGGGTTTTAGTCAGTTTATTGAGGTCCTGTGGCCCTCATTCAGAGGTGGTCGGAGGATGCAAGCGGTCGCTCAGAAACTGGGCGGCCGCTTGCATCCTGACCGCCCGCCTCTGTTGCGGTCGTTAGGCTGTGGGTTAACACCCACAGCTCTAACGACCGCTCCGGTGATGGTCGCGATGGTCAGAGACCATCACGACCATCGGGGCTTACGACGAGACCCTAGGGTAGGGTCTCCCTTGTCGTAAGCCCCGGAGAGCTTCTGGCTCTGTCTGAGCCGGAAGCTCTCCACTGATGTCACTAGTGATGTCAGTGAGGCCTCCCCCAAATGGTAGGCGTTCCCATGGGAACGCCTCCGTTTGGGCTGCCACCCCCCCGGCCCGCCTTCCAAACGGGGCGAGCGGTCAATCAACATCGACAGCTCGCCCCCTTTGGATCGAGACCCGCTACGACCGGCGCTGTCGGTTGTAGCGGGTCTCACGCATGTGCACGACGGCGCCGTCGTGCGCATGCTCTGTGGGGGGCCATCGATCCGGTCCGAGCATATCGGCGCTAATGACCGGGTCTGAATGACCCCCTATGTCCCTGCTACCAAATCCCATCTAGATTCCACTTCACTAGAAAAGCAATTTCCCGCCTGTACAAGGACATTAAAAAAATTAATTAGTGGCCTGCAAAATGCAAGCGGAACAGAGCACACTAAAGATGACTGTGACAGCACACCAGGTGGATGTATTACCTCCTTCAGCAGCATGAACAACAGCAGCAGCATCTAATAAATGCCATCTCATTCAGAGGCAGGCTACGCTCTGTATCACCGGTTTCACTATGAGGCATACCGGTGTCAACCTCCATGAAAAATTCATGGATATCATTTGAAAATGGCTTAACCTGCTTGGACTCTCCTCAGAATTTGGGATTTCTGACAATGCCACAAATAGCGTGAGAGCATTACAGCTGGGTGATTTCGAACATGCTCCATGTTTGCTCACACAATTAATTTAGTGATGCACAATTTTTGAAAAATGACAGGGCCATGGAGGAAATGCTGTCTGTGGCCCAATTTGGGGGCATTTTGGGCATTCAGCAGCTGCATGTAGAAGATAATGTAGCACATGCAATTTGCCTTGACACCAGCTGAAGCAATAGGTATTCACAAGGTGGAATTCCACCCTTTGTATTCTTCAACTGATGGAGGAACAGCAAATAGCCATCCAAAGCTACACAATGAGCCATGACATAGGGAGAATGTACCTTACTCTAGCACATTGGAGAATACTTTCCATGTTGTGCAAGGTGCTGAAACACTTCAAAGTTGTCATAAGTGAAGTGTGGCCCTGATTCAGAGCCGGACGCTCTGACAGAGCGCTCGCTCTGAATTAAGGCCGTTTTTTTTATTTTTTTTGAACGGCCTCCTGGCCGCTCGCATAGCTGTGGGTGACCACCCACAGCTACAGTGAGCGGCCATGATGATGGTCGCAATGGTCTAGACCATCGCGATCATCGGGCTTGCGACGAGACCCTTGTGGTAGGGTCTCGTGGCCGCAAGCCCCAGAGAGATTTTGGCTCCAACAGAGCCAAAATCTCTCCACTGACATCACTCGTGATGTCAGTGGGGCCACCCCCAAATGACAGGCGTACTCATGGGAATGCCTCCATTTGGGCAGCCACACCCCCAGGCTGCCGACCAAAGGGGACGAGCTGTCACTCAACATCGACAGCTTGCCCCCTTTGGTGTGAGACCCAGAGCGACGGTGTGCCCGTCGCTATCCGGGTCTCGCGCATGCGCATGACGGAGCTGGCTCCATCGTGTGCATGCAGTCTGGGCCACCATCGACCCAGTTCCGAGCGCTCAGTGCTTGCGACCGGGTCTGAATCAGGCCCTAAGTTCAGATACTGCCATCTTTAGCCAGGTGAATCCCCTAAATAGACTTTTGGAAAAGCAGCTTGAGAAACTGAAGAAGGAACTGAAACTAACTGATTCTGCTAAGTATGTTGGACTTTATAAAGGTTAAGTCCTTTATTCCCTTCACCGGGATCCATTGGTTGTCAGCATCTTAAAATTGAATCAATACATTTTGTCGACTGTGCTTGAACCTAGGTTTAAGTTGTACATTGTGTCTTTCTTCCCAACTAACACAGATTTGAAGAGATGCAAAGAGCTCTTGACGAGCAAGTTGTGAGCTCAAGCAGCACATGACACAGCGCTTTCCTAAGAGACCCATTGGTGATGCAAATGAGTGAACACAACATTTTGACATCTGGTCGGGTCTAAAAGAATTGCCTAAAATTAGTGACACTTCTACCATGACTCCATCTGATACGGTCACCATTTAAAGAATGGTTGAGGATTATTTTAATGATAGCATCCAAATAGGCATGTAAGATTTTTATTGACTACTGGCAGGAATAAAAGGCAATTTGAGAGACCTTGCCTTACTTAAGCTGCCCACCCTACAGCAGATCCAGTGCTAGGTTTCTCGGGCCCTGCGCCCCTTCTCTCTCCCTCCACCCCTTCTCTCTCACTCCCCCTGAGCTTACCAATAATGCCAGTGGGAGGGTGAAGGGCGGTGTTAGCCCGGGCCAGGCATGGTTGTGGCGGCTGATGGATTCTTCCCTGTGCAGCTGTACCAGCCACCTGGCACCCTTGTGGGGTTGCACGCACTGAACATGCCTCAAGCTGGCCTTGCCCTCCAGTGTGTACTCAGAATAAGTTTTCAGCACAGCCGGGAATCTTGTCAGCAATTGGCGTAGGAGATGTTCATCAAAATGAACTACAAATTCCCAGAGAAAGACCTTTACTGGCAATTCCGTCTAAATCCAGAGGCACCTGCAATGGTGGATTCCAGCAGGGATAAATTAATATTGTGTGAATATGATGTACACACTGATGAGGGTGAGGAAGATAATGGTAATAACATCTTGCCTCTGTAGAGACAGTTTGTACATAGAGATCATTGCCGGCAATGTCAGTTGCCCATTGGTAGCTTGTTTATTGGGAGCGCAAACAAACCAATCACTTCAGCCACAAGTGGCATTCCCTGTCGCAGAAGTGATTGGTTTGTTAAACTGTGCATGTCCTGTTTCATATATAACATAAGGGTGGGTGGGAGGCCCCAAGGACAATTCCATCTTAAATCTCTTTTCTTTGCATTATGCTCTGTTTGGGGTATTGCTGACTGACATTTTAATAGTTTAATAAACTGCCATCCTGTCTGCCACTGCTGTGTGGCAATGATTCATAGATGCCCTATATTTTTTTTAAACACTTTTAAACTGCCATGAGTTTGTGCCACTGCTCTGTCGTTTAGTTTAGCCACCAGCTCACTGCAGCCTTTGGCTTATATTGATGAAAAGTAGTGAAAACTGTGAGATTTGAGGTGGTCAAAATTGAGTGGAAATTAATGGTATTGAGGTTAATAATACTGTACAGTAAGACCAAAAACAGGACCAAATTATGTGATTTTAATATTTTTACCAATTTAAAAAAAAAATACAAATCCAAAACCAAAACACACGAGGACGGTTTTGGCAAAACCAAAACCAGATGGCAAATTAGAACCAAAAAGCAAAACATGGGGTCGGCACACATCTCTAGTGCATGTGCAGTAGCAGATCTCAGTTGGAGGAGGAACATACTTCTGTTTGGAATATCACCTAATGCTGGCTAAGTGCTCCATTTACAAGTTCTAAATTAAATACTGTAAAGCGACCATGTAGTTCCTGATTTGATGACTTTTTGCTGATCCGAGCAATATTAGTATTGGCATGAGTTCATCCTACATATTTTCTTAATGTAGCTAAAGTTTCCTCACCCTACAATTAAAGCCATTCTCTCATGCTAATCAGTGCATAACTTCATGAAATCTGACACAAACATCAAAAATAGGTGCATGGCCTTACAAAGCAGGAAACAACGTGCAATGTTTTCATGTTTGTAAATGACCTACAAAGTCAACTAAATATACCCTTATTTACTTATTTGTGAGCATTACAAGTGCTTTTGAATTGTGCTATTTTTTCATTATTAAATGTTCCATGCATTCAATACAGAGCAATGTTCTATGTCTGGTCTCATTTATTTAAAGCTACAGCCTTTAGTTTTGCCTTCAACTTCTAATAAACAATGTAATGGTCACCAAATCAGTAATGTTCTACCTATAACTTACATCTTGTTTGTAAAATACAAGGGCTGTGATATACTAGCATTGTTAAGTCATTTAAACATAAATGATGATTTATCATGATTGTGTTCAAGTGTATACTGTTAGAGTTAGGCAAATTGATTCAGCTGATTCTAAGGGGTAAATTTACTAAGAAACGTGATTGTCCCGAGTTTGCTCGAGAATAAACACTCTGAGCTTCGCTGGGACTCGGGAGAGATTTGTAAAAAGAAGAACGCAAATTTACTAAGATTGTGTCAGACTCTTGGTACATAGCAGCATAGCCAGCATATACCAGCGATATGTCTGTGAATGACATTGTTCACAGACATATCGCGTAGGCTGTGCTGCACAGCTGATGACATATCGTGCATATTGTCCATTGTGCTGTGTGTACAGGCAGTCAGCAGCAGAGGCCGAGGGAGGGGAGCATGATGCGACCCCCGGCCAACGGGAGCCGGGGTCAGATGATGGTTGTTCAGTGAGTAGGAATAACCATCACCTGCCGATATATCTGCAGATCACTCGACCTGCAGATATATCTTTTAGGTCTGTACCCAGCTTTAAGAAGAAAACTTCTTTGAGAGGCACTCTTAAAACGTAACTTTAAATAAATGATTTTAATACACAGACTAACATAAAGATAAATAACATATAGGGCAGGAATATCCACTACAATAGAGTCACTAAGAGTAACTATCAAAAATACATTTATGTTGATTATGTTGAATATATTTGTTTCCTAAGGTAACATATAGACATATTTTTTTTTCATATTTTGCCTAATGTAATGAATTTGTATTGCAAAAATTACTGTAAAAATTGTTAAACACTTGTTACTTGGAGTATCCAAGGCTGAGAAGTCACACATTTGTTATGTTAAACATTGTAATCATATTGTAGCACAGCATAAGTCACATGTAAAACAGTAACCTCAAGGTACCTTCAATTTGACCCAAATAGAGGGGGAGGGAATAAAACAATTAACCCTTTCATATCAGGCAAAGATTAAATAAATGTTACAGTATCTCTTGCAGGTTATATTGTATGTGCAAATATATATCAGTCAAATATCCCATCAGCATTGATACACAATACTGCCACCTTTACAAGATTGATAAGAATGAAATACAACATATTGTACCAAGGCATAAGTCTCTACTTTATCCAGAGAAAAGGCAGAAATAAATGATCCAAGCCGAAGGGAATCCACCGGCATCTACTGTCTCATTGTTGTGCATGCATTGAACAATAGGATGAGAGAGCAGAAAGGATAGTTTTTAAATGAAAATTAGAAATGTGTTTGCTTTCAGTATTTAGAACTTTGCTTTGTAGGCAAGTATGGTCCAGGCTCATCACTGCTAAAAATATTAGACATACAAAAAATGTATGGCAAGATACATCCTAGAATCATCCTAAACATGCAGTTTGCGAAAAGCTTTTAGGCATTATGACTTTCAAGTTTCTTGAAACTGAAAGTTTGTTGCACGCCACCTCTCATTACTGCATCCCACTCTCGCCACCAAGAATTTGCCCCGTGCTGCTCCCCACCTTTGGAACTCACTCCCTCTTCCCATCAGACTCTCCACCTCTCTACAATCCTTCAAACGGGCTCTCAAGACCCACTACTTCATCAAAGCCTTCCAGCTCTCTTCTTAACTTGCTGCTACATGCTCCTTCCTCCCTGTCTACCCCATCTGTGTCACACCTGTTTGTCACCTTTAGAATGTACGTTCTTACAAGCAGGGCCCTCTACCCTCTTCTGCTTCCCCTTACTTTCATCTACTTCTTACTCCCCACTAGGGCACCTAACACTTGATTGCTTATGCTCTATTGCTTATCTGGGTGTTATGGTCGCTAATGTAGCAATGTATATTTTCCTTGTCCTCGTCCTATAGTGTATTGTACTGTAAGTAACTGGCCAACCTATTTTTTTTATGTACTTTGTAAGGCGCTGTGGAATACTAGTGGTGCCATATAAATAAATAATAATAATAATAATAATAATAATAATAGCTGCATTATTTTGAGCATTAATACAGACGTGAAATGTTAACAACCTTGTCAATTGTTTTTCAAATATAACTGTATCTGATTTATATGCTGACACTAAAATACCCTATATTTTAACTTATTTTATAGTTATTCTTTGTAGTTTCATTTGCGCTCTTGTGCAGATTAGAGAGGAAAAGAACAAATTTTGCTGTGATTTGCAAAATTTGAGCTAAACTTCAGTTGAATCATGGTAATCAACATTTCTAGGGCATCAAACAAGCCTATCTCACGTCTACTGAGTTACTTATACTAGTGGTCAGACATAGTATATTAAGGTTCCAATATGCATGATCCAGTCATGCTTTACTCCTGCTCAGAAGCAAACACTCTAGTTAAAGCCATCAAATTAGAAGCAGATCTATTTTTCACCCTCACTTTTGTAGTATGACACATTTTTGTGCAAGTTCATTAAATGTTGTCAGCATTGAGTGTTTAAATGTCTTACTTTGTTCCCTATAGATTTAGTATGGCTGCTTAAACTTCCCCATTGCATCAAGGAGCATAAAAAGATGGGAATGGCTTCATGCATTACACATAACTCTGCAGTACTATGCTTTCTCTAGAATTAGGAGCAGCAGAGCGGCAATAATCAAGAAAGGGCAGATCGTTTGCTGAACAAGTAGGGCTTTTATCCAACATGATTTAATCTTGTGCAGCCTTAGGAACAGTTCATGCCTGTGACCTGCAGTGAAAACCGGTTTCAGTAATGGATTGCTAGGAATTTTAAATTCAAGCCATGTATAACACAGAGTGTGCTGTAGTATATCACACCTCTTAGCTATATTTGTTTATATACTTTCATTTTAGAAACCTATTAATTTGTCATAAAATAAGCAACAACATAATTCCATTATCTTTACTTTTATATGAGGTATTTTATGCCAATATCTTCTATTAAAATTAAAGGTGACATTCCATAAGAGAACATTCATTTATGTAACATGCATTATTGTATTATTATCACAAAGAAAAAAATATAGTGTAATGTCTGTTAAGTCAACCTAGATACCACCTGTCTTTCAGCAACTGAAAATATCTATGTATTAAAAATATTTATTTAGTCTATATAGATGCATTTTGTTATAAGACAATAAACTACATTTAGGCAGTGACTTCACTAGGGATGGGTGAGAACCGCACCGGGTGTCACCCACTGAGGGGGTGACGCCAAACTGCAGGCTCCTCCTCAGTCATCCAGGAGCTGCACTGTGATGTTATTCGGCCGGGCCCAGCTCCCATCACTGAGGAGGAGCCAGCAGTGTGGGCAAAGTTTCTGGGAACAGCCCAGAATCTCTGAGAGTGCTGGACACACCTCTAGAGTGATGAAACGGGGGGGTGTAGCAATAGTCTATTTGGCGCACTGGGCGACACCAGCCCAAGTGATGCCACTGCATTTAGAGCTTTATTTAAAAGGAACATTTTTCAGAACTTGTAGCCCACAATTAGACTTCCGAGTTCAAGAGCGCAGGAAGAAGGTGCCCTGAGGTTGTATCTCAGTTTCCTAGCATGATGATAGACTGGTTATTTGTTTTTTTATGGAAAGTCACATCAGCCACGTGTATTATAATATTATTATGATAGATGAAAGCTAATTGGTTGTTATGGGTAGCCTCTTCATCTGTCCTTTTTAGTAGGTTTGATACATCTCCCTGTCTTAAACCTCAGTGGTTAAAGATCTAATGCTAGTAATAGCAGTCCTGTCCTAGACTTATAACTATGTAATGAAGATCTCCCACTCTGTGATTTGCGCTAGTGGAAAAATAAAAGAATACAATATTTCTCAGTCTTCTTGAGACAATTTTTGATGTGATTTTTTAAGTTGTAAATTATCCTTTTGAGTTTTGCAATTGGAAATTGAGGCCCAATAATGTGATATTTGTCCTTGGTCCATAACAATCTTAAAGTGGTCTAGGTTCCATTGTTTTTCAGAACAAGTAGGACTGGTAAGCAGGCACTGTTGAATTGTGGTGATCGTTTTTGAATTGTGGTGATCGTTACCTGCTGTATGGGTTGAACTGTTCTTTGACAATCCCATAAGTATACTGCTGGAATAAGTAAGCAGTGAATGATCCCGTTGGAGGTAAATGCTGTAGGATTGTGGAGATGGTGTGTAAGGTTTTGTTCAGCTATCTGTAGTGCACAGAAAAGTAATGATTCAGTGTGTCAACAGACAGTTACTGCAGGAAACGCAGGCTTAATGGTGACTTACAAGACAAGGGAGGTCCAGGGGACATGGAAGAGGAGGGAACTTGGAAGGGTAAAAAGGCTGATGCATGGAACCATCGTCCTCGTTTGCAAGACTTCTTTCCTCTGGAAAAAGGATCACGTGGGCAGGGCCGTTTCTAGGGGCAGGTGACCCGTGCAATCGCACGGGGCGCGCTGCCTCCTACCCCTGCTGTAGAAACAGCATGTTAACTGCCGGGCGCCCGCTGAGATTCAGTTACCAGCGGGCGCCCGGCAGAGCAGAGCAGCCAGAGACGGAGACGGAGGCTCCTGCTTCCGGCTTCCGGCTCCCACAATGTGCACTATGGGAGGACGTCATGACGTCTTTCCCATAGTGCAGAGAGAGGAGCAGCCGAGCGGAGCGGACGCCAGAGCTGGGGCCAGAGCGGGGCTGAAGGTAAGTGTTACTGTTTTTTGTTTTTTTTGTGTGTGTGTGTGCAGGCAGCCTGGACAATACTTGGGGGGAGGCACTACTACTGGGGGCACTTCTGCTGGGGGAGCCACCACTACTGGGGGCACCTGGGCACAGCTACTAGGGACATTACTCTGGGTGCACTTCTACTGGGGGAGACACCACTACTGGAGGCACCCGGGCACTACTACTGGGGACATTGCTCGGGGGGCACTTCTACTGGGGTTATTGCTTAGGAGGCATTACTCAGGGGCCAGGGGCACTTCTACTGGGGGCACTACTACTTGGGGCTTTTCTACTTGGGGCACTACTACAAAGGGAGCATTACTATTGGGGGCACTAATACAGGGGCATTAATACTGGGGAATTTATAAAGGGGACACTACTACAGGGGGCATTACTATTGGGGGCAATACAACTGGGGACACTACTACTGGGGCACTACAACAGGAACCATTACTATTGGGGGCATTACTGATGGGGGCATGACTACAGGGGACATGACTACAGGGGGCACTACTAATGGGGGCTCTGCATAAGTTACACTACCACTGTGGGCACTGCATAAGGGGCATAAATACAGGGGACACTGCATATGGGGACAACTACAGGGGGCACTGCATAATGGGCACTTTTGCCTGAGAGCCAGTGGGGGGGAAGCCTAAGACCTGTCGGGATGGAATGGCAAGGGAGGGGGCTGGAATGGTAAGGGAGGGGGCTGGAATGGTAAGGGAGGGGAGAGAATGGTAAGGGAGGGGAGAGAATGGTAAGGGAGGGGGCTGGAATGAAGTGTGTATTATGTGAATCATGTTTTTTCAATGTGTTTTATGTGGTTCTGGATTTAATAATGTATTTGAGGTGGATGTGGTTTTAAAACGTAGTTTATGTGCCTCTGGCTTTTCCAATATATTTTATGTGGAAGTGGTTTGTTGCAGTGTATTTTATGTGGATCTGGCTGGGCTCGCTCCCAACGCGACTAAAACCGGGTGTGATGCAAGGTCATACTTCTGCAAATGTCACACCACAGGCATGCACACAGAAATGCGGCGTGGGCTTGTGACAGCTAGGCCACACCCCATTTTTTGAGCGCGCGCCTCCGGCGCGCGCATGCTGTCTGTCTTTTATTTAGCTCCATATATTTTTCAGCGCTTTGCCTCTGACAGGTCAGACACCCTTGTACTCAGTAGTCACGGTGGCTGTCATTCTGTGGTCTTTCTAGATCACGCTCCCTTACTGTGATACCACACCCCCTCACGATGACGCCACGCCCACTCCACAATATTACTGCTTCGAGGGGGGGGGGGGCGCATTTTGACTGCTCGCACTGGGAGCCTCAGACTCTAGAAACTGCCCTGCACGTGGGACAGGATAAGTACCAATCGCAACGGCTTTGTTTGGGTTGATTGCCTAAATATCCCTCCTGGGCTTACACTGTTTTCTCTGGAAGCTTATACCTCCCCTCTGCACATCTGCATTTGTTTCATTTTTGTACCCTCTCAAATTCCACTTTCCCAAAGCTGCCGTACTCCAGTTCTCAGCTATCCTTGCTGTACCTTTCAGCTGTTCCCCCATTCGTTACAAAAAAAAAAATTGTTTAAAAGTATTTAGTCTTTCCATCCCCTACACTTTTTATCCCTCTTGGCTAAGCCCCTAACCTCAGTTTCTTTCTTCAAACCAGGGGCGTATCTATAATGGGTGCAGGGTGTGCGGGGCACATGGGACCCTGGGTCCAGAGGGCCCCACACCGCACACCCTGCACCCATAATATTACTTACCTCTCCGGAGTCTCACGTCGGTGCGGGGGTCTGGCACTGTAAAAACGACTGGAAAATGGGCGCCGCTGCCGTGTTCCCATTATTTACGCATGCACAGTACAGGAAAAATGGCCGCCGTGCCCATTTTCCCGGTGACCTGTGCATACTCTATAGACTCTGGGTGCACTCTAGAGCCCAGAGTCTATAACTCCGGCGCTGGCCGCGCACAAGCTCAGTGCGCTGCCGGACAGAGAGGAGGGGGCTGTGTCGGAGACTGCGCACGGGCCCCCTTCTCTCTAGAAATGCCCCTGCTTCAAACCTATTACATACTAAGGGGTATATTTACTAAAGTGCTGGTTTTTAGAAGTGGAGATGTTACCCATTGCAACCAATTAGATACTAGCTATTATCTTCTAGAATGTGCTAGATAAATGATAAGTAGAATCTGATTAGTTTATATTAGAGATGAGCGGTTCGGATTCTGTGGAATCCGAACCGCTCCGAACATTCGGATCCGAGTCCTGTTTGGGTGTTCACTGCCTGACTCGGATCCCCGTTCGGACCTGAACGCCGGCTGCCTGATGTCAGGGCTCCTATTGTGTAGTGCAGAGCACTGTGATAGCGGTCTGCCCTACACAGACACAAACACAGAGCCACACAGACTCTCATTGGCTGCTGCATGGACGGAGCCGGCTGGATCTCACACATGAGCTCTGTCTTCCGGCTCCCTCCTCAGCGTGTGACAGCAGAGCGGACGGCGCGGGAGCGGGGATTCAGGTAAGTTTTTATTTTTATTTTTTTTACTTGTGTAAGGGCCGGAGGCGCTACTGGGGGGGGTATGCTACTGGAGGTGCGGGGGGGCCATACTACTGGTAGGTGCCTGCTACTGGGGTGGCTATACTACTGGGGGGGTCTGCTACTGGGGGGGCCATACTACTGAGGGGCCTGCTACTGGGGGGGGCCATACTACTGGGGGTGCCATACTACTGGGGGGGCCTGCTACTGGGGGGGCCTACTACTGGGCGGGGCCATACTACTGAGGGGCCTGCTACTGGGGGGGCCATACTACTGGGGGGGCCATACTACTGGGGGGGCCATACTACTGGGGGGGGGCTGCTACTGGGGGGCCTACTACTGGGGAGGGGCTGCTACTGGGGCAGTCTACTAATGGGGGGCTGCTACTGGGGGGGCCTACTACTGGGGGGGGGCATACTACTGGGGGGGGCCATACCACAGGGGGGGCTACTACTGGGACAGCCTACTACTGGGGGGGCCTGCTACTGGGGCAGCCTACTACTGAGGGGGCCATACTGGGGGGGCTTCTAATGGGGGGCATGCTAATGGGGGGCATGCTACTGGGGGGGCCTGCTAATGGGGGGCATACTACTGGGGGGCATTCTACTGGGGGCACTGCATATGGGACCCTACTACTAAGGGGACTGCATAGGAGGCACCACTGCTGGGGGCATTGTGTAAGGGACACCACTACTGTGGGCATTGTGTAAAAGGGTCACTACTGTGGGCATTGTGTAAAAGGGTCACTACTGTGGGCATTGTGTAAAAGGGGCACTACTGTGGGCATTGTGTAAAAGGGGCACTACTGTGTGTCATAACATAAATAAGAGACTACTTTATGGTGTAATGTGAATCAGGCCCTATGTGCGGTGTAATGTGAATAAGATTGTGCACTGTGACTCCTTGGGCCGTAGCCCACTATGTAAACAAGTACTGTGACTCTGCTGGCCGTACCCCACTGGGTGGGTGCACTACTTTTCATTTCTGCCACTGCTGTGAGGCAATGTGTAATAGATGTGCTTTATACTGTGGTGTCTGTGTCGTTGTGCCGCTGCTCTGTCGCTTAGTAACCAGTCAGCTCACTGCAACCTTTCGCCAATAATGTTGAAAACAATATTATTAGCTGTGAGGTGGTCTAAATTGACTGGAAATTAATGTTATTGAGGTTTATAATACTCTAGGAAGAAAAAAAAAGACCAATTTATGTGATTTTAGCTTTTTTTGTCAATTTTTGTTAAAAAAAATCCAAATCCAAAGCCAGTCACCGCAGTTTGGTAAATCCAAATCCAAATCCAAAGCCGGACGACGAATTAGAACCAAATCCAAATCTGGCAAAAATGGTCCGGCGCACATCCCTAGTTTATATGGGCAACATCTCCACTTCTAAATAACCACACTTTAGTAAAATTTACCCCTAAGTTTTATCTTATCAGGATCGTTTGCATGTTGTAACATCAGTTGCTGTTGTCATATAATTGCGGAGTATTGAAATTTAAATTGGCAAGATAAGGATTTGCATTTTGGAACAAATTGCTGCATGTATGTTTTATAATCGCTGTGTTTTGTAGTTTGAATTGTTAAACTAAGGTTTGCATTGTGTAACAGACAGTAATAGCTGCATGTATGTTTGAGAATCGCTGTGTATCATAGTAAATTGTTATGGGGCACATGCACTAACAGACTGTGAAACGACTGCACAATTACAACATTGTAATCGTGCAGTCGTTTCACAGTCTGCTGTATCTACACTGAATGATCAGTCGTTCAGCGTAGGCACACTCCCTCATCCCCAAACATGGCCAGTCTGTCGTTATCGGCATATTGACCAGCATGTTTGGGCGATGATAGATGTCAAAAACGACCAGCAGGAGCACGCATCGCTGGTCGTTTTCGACATTTTCATGGCCGATTTGCGAACAATTAATGAACGATTGAATGATAACGATATCGTTATCGTTCAATCGCTCATTTTAATCGGGTAGTGGATACCCGCCTTTAAACTAAGGGTCAGAATCAGTTCCCTAACATAGCCCTTCTCAAAGTGCGACATCCCCTGACTGCTTTGTTATCCCTAGTTTTACTGTCCCAGTTTGTCAGGCCATTTGCCCAAGCAGCTTTAAGCCCACACTGTTGCATTTAATATAAAGTACTGTAGATACAACTCCCGACCATTCTGTGTCTCTATACTATTTCATAAAACAACCAGCCTGATTTGAACTCAGGTAATGTTTGTTATATTACATTGGTCCAGTGAGTCCCATCCATTATACACTTTGAAACAAAATCAGATCCTTATGGCCTTGAGCAGAGAAATTTCAGCTTGTTCATTCACCAAAAGTGCCACATATATTTGGCTCTTTGTCCCCATCATCCCCCCTCCCATCTCTTATCTCAAAAATCAGTAATATAACGATGCTGTATATGTATTTGACTTATCGCCCCCTCTATCCCACCTATCTGTGGCTTGCTTTTCAAATGTATTTTAACAATTTATGTAGTCTTCATCTCTCTTTTCTTGTAAGCCAAAAAGTTTCTTTTAAGCCAAATTGTTCTCATCAGTGCAAGCGGGAAACGCAATTGCAAACTAAAACGAATCAAGGTACAATGATAATCATGTGGGTCGAGGATGATATGTCCTCGGGGACCATGTAGTGATTGCACAAGTTACTGAACTAGTCTGCCTAATGGTGGGCTGCGGGTTATTGAACTCGTCTGCCTAATGACGTGCAGCAGGCACCTATGTCGGCGTGTGACACCTATGCCGGTGTATGGAGCTGTTGTGTAGGTAATATCATTGCCCCCATTTGACATTGGAGATCGTGAAGGCTTCTCCCAAAACGAGTGGTGGTGGTGCATAAGTCTAGATATGGGCTTTGCGCCATGTAGTGAGGGAGGAGTTTGCTGACTTCACGATCAGTGGGATTGGAAGAACCCAATCCATGGGTAGGATTACCCATTCTGTTGACCAAATTTAAATAGTATGGTTTGCAATTGCTTTTCCTAGGCCACCAACTTTATGGAAGTGATAAATAAAAACCTTCTTCCTGCCAGCTATGTTGTGTAGCGTCTTTATTTAATGGGTATTAAGTGGTTAATGACGAAAAGGCCCTATAGAGGTCTAATAAATTGCACTTACACACTAAAAGCCATCATCCTTAAGCGGCTTATGTAGCTGTGAAGTGGACCAGTCGCCTTCTGATCTAACAGAGAATGCTTACACATGAGCTGAAGCAGCTCTGTTTTACTGTGACAAGACTCAGAGCTCCCTCATTTGCATCAGACTAGTTGCATCTGGCAAAGATTTTTTTTTTTCATTACTTCTGTCAATCAGACAATGTATTAGGTGGCAAACTCAGCTGCTGTAAGACCTACTATATACATTTTTCATGCTTTTATCCCTCTGAGTCCTTTTTAGCCACAGGCAATTATTCAAGCCCACACCATGTGGACATCAGCTTTGTATTTATTTAGCATTACTGTATAGTATACTGAACTCATTTTTTTCTAGGGCTCATTATGTTAACATAAATTGTTTCTAGAGAAATGCCATAATTAATTATATCACAACTATATTAATTTCTGAAACTAAATACTTATAAGACACATGAAGGAATAATTGTCAATATATTGATCTTTATGGTTTCCTTTTATTCATCAGTGTGTGTTATTGTGCACTACTAATGTAACACATAGAGAAATTATTAATGTTTTATAATATTTTAGAATCTTTTTATAATAATTGTTTTTACAAAGTTTTAGATCATGTATTTATTGGTGATTGATTACGATAGCACAGTGGTTCTCAAACTCGGTCTTCAGGACCCCAAATAGGTCATATTTTCCAGGTCACCCAGCAGGTGCATAGGTGTATTCATTACTAATGCTGGGCATACACTATACAATTATCTGTCAGATATCTGTCCAATCTGTCTGGTTGGAATGAAAATCTGGTAATGTATGGGAGCAAATGACAGTTGACCATTTGCTCACAAACACTGGAAAACAGACAAATGGTTGTTCAGACAAATTGGTTAAAACTCACAAATTTCACCAATTTGAACAATTGTTTTTTGTCCATTTTCCAGTATTTAAAACCATATGATCGACTGTCATTTGCTCCCATACATTACCAGGTTTTCATTCCAAACAGTGAATGTTTTTCAGGTCTTATCACAAGTGAAATAATTAGATCCACCTGTGGATCTTTTAAAATGTGTCAGTAATGCTTGGCATACTCTATATCAGTGGTTCCCAAACTTTTTTGAACCACGGCACCCTAGTGTATCAGCATTATTTTCACGGCACCCCTAAGCCAAAAGTTTGTTATTCAGAAATTCAGAATAAAATGCAGTGAAGTAGTAAAGAGAAGTAAATTGTGCTTACCTGTTCCGTTATGTAGTGGGGGACAGGTTTGTGCTTCTGTTTGTCCACATATATGTACATTACATTGACCAGAAATAATTTGATTTGGTGCTGGACCCCAGGGTGCCACGGCGCACAGTTTGGAAACCATTGCACTATACAATTATCTGTCAGATATCTGTCCAATCTGGCTGGTTGGAATTAAAACCTGGTTATGTATGGGAGCAAATGACAGTCGATCATATGGTTTTAAACACTGGAAAATGGACAAAATACAATTGTTCAAATTGGTTAAATTTGTGTTTTAACCAATTTGTCTGAACGACCATTTTTGCCTGTTTTCCAGTGTTTGTGAACAAATGGTCGATTGTTGTTTGCTCCCATACATTACCAGGTTTTCATTCCAACCAGCCAGATTGGACAGATATCTGACAGATAATTGTATAGTGTATGCCCAGCATTACTGACACTTTTTAAAAGATCCACAGGTGGAGCTAATTATTTCACTTGTGATGAGACCTGGAAAACATTCGCTGTTTGGAGTCCTGAGGACCGAGTTTGAGAACCTGTGCGATAATATAATTGTACTAATATAGTATGTGTTACTTTAAAGGTGTAAATAGTCAACAGCTGTTAATATATAGATTTATTTGGTTTGATTGCTTATGTTTTTGATTCTGGATCTCTTTACGGGCACTATTTAAAATGGTAAGCGAAAAGCGGCATAAAAACATTGCTGCTTTTTGCTTTGCTTTTATTGCCATATTTATTTTTTTTAGGTGTTGGCACAAACCTAGCTGCAAAGGTCTGTCCCATCAAGGAGATAACAGCCCAGTGCCACCTCTCGCAGAGGCAAAAGAGAACGTTACTTGTGCGCACGGACAGACTGAGGGGATGAGTAGAGCAATGCAGTATGGAAGAAAGCAGGAAGAGAATTGTCTCTTCATGCTTATCTCCCCTGAGGGCGCAGACAACGCCATTGTCAGGATGTGGCCTGGGATCGGCCTTTACTCACTGCTGAACTGGCGTCCTTGGGCTATCAGGCATTCTGACGCCAGGTGTAAGTGGTAAGTTATGGCTGAGGATTCTCCCTGGGGTCCGCTAGGACTTCCATGTGTGCATCCTGGTTCCCGTGGTGGCAGGCATGGGCGTGGCCATGTTAGTTCATCTCACCTGATCAGTCTCCTGCAGTGGCAGTCTGCTGTCTCTCAGCTGATCTCACATTCCAATGACCAACTGCCTAGGGGTATTTAGGTCTGACTACTGCAACAGGAAGTTGCCTGTTAAACTTCGCTGTATGACAGAACACTGCTGTTCCTTCATGACATCCTTCATTTCTTCATTACTTTATCAGAGTCTCCAGCATGACCCCTTCCATCCGGTACAAAAAGCTCTGCTCCTGGATTTCTCTCTTAATTGATGATTGCAGCCACCTGCAGCCATCTAGTAACAAGCTCAATACAGGTGTCTGCAATCATTAATTAGGAAGGAAGCTCAGGAGCAGGGCATTTTATATCGGATGGAAGGGGACATGTTGGAGGGTAGGTTTTATGTTTCCAGTGTCCCAGTGACTTCCAGCAATACTCTATCTAGCGTGCTGTTCAAGATGAACTCCCTGTGTTACCTGTTTTCAGCTGTGAAGCTGATTGTCAGAGTTACAAGTCTTACTTTCATGCCAAATTCTAAATGTGCTGTTCAGACCCCTGTATTCCCTATATTACATGTGTCAACTGTAGCTGATTACCAAAGTTCTAAGTTCATCTGCCAGAGTGATCCGAGTCAAGGTACCCGTGTGTGCTACTATCTTTTCTCGAGTTTGTTGTAGATTTGCTACCAGTTACAGTACCTCCCCTTGTGTTCTCCCAGTAACAGGATCAATTTCTGCCTACGGTACTTCATCTTGTATAGGTTTTCTGTGTCTTTGCCCCATGCTCTGTATGCGTCTGGATTCACAGTGCACTCAGGCCCTGATTCAGAGCTGGACGCTCTGACAGAGCGCTCGCTCTGAATCAGGGCCGGGCTTTTTTTTTTTTTGAACGGCCTCCTGGCCGCTCGCATAGCTGTGGGTGACCACCCACAGCTATAGCGAGCGGCCAGGAAGATGGTCGCGATGGTCAAAACCATCGTGACCATCGTGCTTTCGATGAGACCCTTGTTGTTGCCGCAAGCCCCAGAGAGATTTTGGCTCAAACAGAGCCGAAATCTCTCCCATTGACATCACTCATGATGTCAGTGGGGCCGGCCCCAGACGGAGGCGTTCACATGGGAACGCCTCCGTTTGGGCAGCCACTCCCCCAGCCCGCCCACCAAAGGGGGCGTGCTGTCACTCAACATCGACAGCACGCCCCCTTTGGTACGAGACCCGGAGTGACGAAGTGACGGTCGCTATCTGGGTCTCACGCATGCGCACGACGGAGCAGTCTCCGTCGTGCGCATGCGCTCTGGGCCACCATCGACCCAGTTGCAAGTGCTCAACGCTTGCGACCGGGTCTGAATCTGGCCCTCAGTACACTAAAATTATGTCTGGATTCACAGTGCACTCAGTACTTTAAATTGGGCCTGGTTCAGACCCGCTCGCAAGCGGGTCGATGCCGGGCAGTGCGCACACTCTTGCGCGAGCCCCGGTGCAAGCGGGAAATCACTCGCTCCGGGGCTCGCAACAAAACGGGGCGGCTGTCAATGTTGAGGGGGTGGCTGGCCAAATGGAGGCATTCCTGAAGGAACGTCTGCCGTTTGAGGGCATGATGTCAGTAGTGCACTTCCTGCTCTATTAGAGCAGGAAGCTAACTGGGGCTTGCGGGAACGAGACCCTACCACAAGGGTCTCGTCGCAAGCCCGATGGTCGCGATGGTGGCGAACATCGTGACCATCACCTGGCCGCTCGCAAAAGCTGTGGGTGGTCACCCACAGCTTAGCGAGCGGCCAGGAGGCCGGATAGAAAAAAAAAAACAGGCTGCCCAGATTCAGAGCAATCGCTCACAAAGAGCGTCCGGCTCTGAATCAGGGCCATTGTGTCTGGATTAACAGTGCACTCAGGGCCTGATTCAGAGCCTGATGCTCTGAAAGAGCTCTCGCTCTGAATCAGGTCGTGTTTTTTTTTTTTGTCCGGCCTCCTTGCCACTCGCATAGCTGTGGGTGACCATCGGACTTGCGACGAGACCCTTGTGGTAGGGTCTCGTGGCCGCAAGCCCCAGAGAGCTTCCGGCTCTCTGGTGATGTCAGTGGGGCCACCCACAAATGGCAGGCGTTCGCTTGGGAACGCTTCCGTTTGTGAAGCCACCCCCCGCCACGCCTACAAAACAGGGAGAGCTGTCGATCAACATCGACAGCCGCCCCTTTTGTAGTGAGCCATGGAGCGAGTGCTTTTTGCACTCGCCCCGGGGCTCGTGCACACGCAGTGCGCACTGGGCCACCATCGACCCGCTTGCGAGCTCTTTCCACTTGCAAACGGGTCTGAATCAGGCCCTCAGTACACTAATTAGCATGTGGTTTCACAGTGCACTCAGGGCCTGATTCAGACCCGCTCGCGAGCGCTGAGCGCTCGCAAGTGGGTCGATGTTGGCCCAGTGCGCATGCGCACGATGGACCTGGCTCCGTCCTGTGCATGCACGAGACCCAGATAGCGACGGGCAAGCCGTCGCTATGGATCTCACTACAAAGGGGGCGTGCTGTCGTTGGTGAGTGACAGCACGCCCCCTTTGGTGGGCGTGCCGGGGGCGTGGCTGGCCAGACGAAGGCGTTCCCATGGGAACGCCTACCGTCTGGGTCCGGCCCCACTGACATCACAGGTGATGTCAGTGGGAGTGCTTTCAGCTCTGATAGAGCCAAAAGCACTCCAGGGCTTGCGGCAACGAGACCCTACCACAAGGGCTTGCGACGAGACCCTTGTGGTAGGGTCTCACAGCTTTATCGGGCGGCCAGGAGGCCGCTCTAAAATTAGGAAGGACGGCCCTGATTCAGAGCGAGCGCTCTGTCAGAGCGTCCAGCTCTGAATCAGGGCCTCAGTACACTAATTAGCGTGTGGATTTACAGTGCACTCAGTACTCAAATTAGCTTGTGGATTCACAGTGCACTCAGTTAATTAGCGTGTGGATTCACAGTGCACTCTGGGCCTGATTCAGAGCTGGACGCTCTGACAGAGCGCTCGCTCTGAATCAGGGCCGGCCTTCTGTGTTTTTAGAGCTGCCTCCTGGCCGCTCGCATAAGTGTGGGTAACCACCCACAGCTATAGCGAGCGGCCAGGAAGATGGTCGCGATGGTCTTGACGACCATTGGGCTTGCGACGAGACCCTTATGGTAGGGTCTCATTGCCGCAATCCCTAGAGTGCTTTCGGCTCTAACAGAGCTGAAAGCACTCCCACTGACATCACTTGTGATATCTGTGGGGCCGGCCCCAGACGGTAGGGGTTCACATGGGAAAGCCTCCGTCTGGCCAGCCACGCCCCCGGCACGCCCACCAAAGAGGGCATGCTGTCACTCACCATCGATAGCACGCCCCCTTTGTAGCGAGACCCATAGCGACGGCTTGCCCGTCGCTATCCGGGTCTCGCGCATGCACATGACGGAGCCGGGTCCGTTGTGCGCATGTGCACTGGCCCAACATCGACCCGCTTGCGAGCGCTCATCGCTCGCGAGCGGGTCTGAATCAGGCCCTCAGTACACTAATTAACGTGTGGATTCACAGTGCACTCAGGGCCTGATTCATTGAAACCTATGGGGGCTGCAGCACTTTTATTATCAGGGATTTCTCTGCATTTTTCAATTTTTTTCTAAATAGTGAGAAACAAAATGAAAGGCTTTCTCCAGCAAAAATGCTAAAAAAAAATCCTTCATTTAATTTTTAAATAGTACAGATGAACCGTTCGGTTTTGCTAAAAACCATACACAATCGAACTTTGGAGTTCAAAGTCGAACTGAGTCCCGACTCGGGTCTTCCCGCCAAGTTCGGATCTAAAAATGAAAACCATAAACCTCTTTCTCGATCCCCAAGTGCTTAAGACCTCTGCCTATTGTACCAAAGCTGTAAAAAACAAATAATAATAATAATAATAATAATAATAATAATAACACATGAGAACTTTTAAAATAAACTTTAATTAAATATGTTATCCCCAAAAACCTCATTCACCACTTTATTAATATTAAAATAGCATTGGCTTTGTATATTGTTGGTTTATCTTTTCTTTGTTCTTGAGCCAAACCAGGAACAAATTCCCATAAAATTCAGTCAACCTACTCACTTCAAATGACCAACAAAAATTGTGAATGACAAGATTCTGACGGATGGGTCCGGGATGCCATCAGTCAGAATCCCAATTCCGGGATCCCAACAGGGTTAGAATACTGACTTACAAGTAAGTCAGTATTCTAACCCTCCCCCTCTCCCTATCCTAATAACCCCCCCCCCTCCCCGGTGCCTGACCTAACCTTCCCCTAGTGCCTAAACCTAACCCTCCCCCTTTAGTGCCTAACCCTCCCCCTATTGCCTAATCCCTAACCCTAACGCTGACCCTCTCCCCAACCCTGCTACTTACCTTCGGGATTCGCGGCAGCCGGGATGCCGATGCCGGGATTCTGACAAGTGTCGGGATTCCGGCGCTGGCATTCTGAGCGCCAAAATCCCTGCAGTTGGCATATTGACCGCATGCCGCATACCCCATCCTCACATGACAATCACAGTCTAGTATACTGCTTGTGATTGGTTGGTGATAAAGCGGAAACTCGGTTACTCTCAGTCATACTCATTATGCAGCTGTCATCCATCATTTACTTTTTTGTTTGTTCTAGGAAGAATCGTTTAGCTTACATTGAATCTTTTAGCTTACATTGAATCTTTTATCTTACATTGAATGAAGTGATGAGAAAAAATTTGTTGAGTCTTTTACTTAAAGTTTACTCTAAAATCGAGAACTGTATGTGTTATTTACTTATTTGATGTAATGGGCAGGTGTCTTACTCTGTCCATTATACTGAGAGGGGTGGAATGGCAAACATATAAAAACTAATGTGAATCCGGCATGAACTATGAAAGTTTATTTTAAGTGCTGCATTTTAAAAGGTGCTATTATATAATTATTTTCAACATTACAGTTCTGTATGTTTGTTACATCTTTATGATAAATATATCAATTGTAAAAGTCTGTTCAAAAGTCTCTTCTACGGAGATGACAGAAAAAAAACTATTAAAATAAGTGACCACCTATATGCGGCTGTCTCTAAGACTGAATTTATTTCACTTGGTGTCCCTGGGACTCAGCCACCTGAGGCTTGTATTTTGCTTGTTATGTGGCTTTGTGTGCTGTGCTAAGTACTTGTCAGAAAGATTAATGATAGAAAGTACAGCTGACTTCAAAAATCATCTACTGTCGCAAAATTTATTTTCTACATGCAAGAACAACTTTCTGGACATCTGTTTATAACAGTTCCTACTGTGTTCTAGACAAAAAAGGTTTCTCTTAAAATAATTGTTAGCAATCCCTTAACCACCAGGTGCTTTTTTATGCTCTATTATATAAAAAGGTCAAACACAATGATAACAAAATGGCATTGCTCTCGTTTTTTAGCTTTTTGATTCACATTCAAAGAGAATATTTGGCTCCATGAAATGGAAATTATCTTAAGTAAGGAAAGAAATCTTATTCACTTTGTGACCATCGCCATGGGTTACGGCAATTCTTCATAGTCACGTGCCATGGCTTTATGCATTCTGTGTGTGGGTAAAATATATATTTCAGGAATGTCTGCTAGCTATGAATTAGTACAGTATGTCAAAACTGGGTTGCATCAGTTACTCATAACCAAGTGGCTAGGTGCTATCTAGTCTTTGAAGACAAAAGCTTCATGGAAGTAATGTTTGCTCTTCACCCTAGGTGGCCATTGTGCAAGTCCAATGCACAGACACACAGCCTGCTAGAGTGTCATTTTTCCACCTTAGCTTATCAGTCTTCCTACAATAAAATGCCTTTTGAAGTCATGGAGATATATGACGCGTAGGTTCTTCTAGCCGTGCTGATTTACATCTACACAGACCCTGGGAGAACAAAGGACAATCCTTTTGAGCCTCGAAAGGGTGGGGGCTGCTAGGGGAGAGAGGAGCCATGGGACTATAAGGCCCAGCAGCCCAAACTGCTGGGGTTTCACTCTACAGGGGAGTAGCTAGGTGCTAGGAGTGCTCCCCATCTTCAGTCTATGGTGGTCTCCCTCCACACAGATCCCCTAAGATCTCAGAGTGAGATAAGTTAGGATTCTGACTTTTTATAATTTTCTTCTATTTGAAATCAATCTGTGACTTTATATCTGATCTGTATGTCTTGTTTATTCACCTGTTTTTCCTTGTAATTTAACCCTGGCAATATTTTCTCAATAAATGCTAAATATTTATCAGCATTCCTCTGTGCTCTAAAGAATTCACGTGCCTGGAGAGGCCCATGCTACATTTGTGTATTAATTGTGAATTGAAGTGTGATTTAAGTGTCTGGCGATCGCAAGAGAGCTATTCTAATACTCTTTGCGGTGACAGCTCGAGTAAAACCCACGTCACAACTGCCCACCAGCGTCAGGTTGGTGTATCTGAGTGCAGGCTGGGGTGTGGTGTCGTGACAGATTTGTTCTCACGTTAATGTTAAATGTCTAATACAAGTTTTAGATCCTTTGATAGTAGAACATCAAGGCATATATATTTAAAAGATTATACCATCAACAGGAGTCATATCAGGAGAAAGAGACCTGTGACTAGGCTATACTTACCAACTGTAGCATCACTATGGCTACATGCATTTTATTAAAAGTATCAGTGTGTTGTCATCAACAAGTAGATCTTACTAATTGCTTTGGGGCTCATTTACATTTGGATGTAAATCAATATTATGACACGCCTCTCAGATGTAGCAGTACATGATAACTTTACCGCCACACTCATAGGTGGTGCTTTCACTATTTCCCTGAAATGCTTTTTTAAAAGTAGGTAAGTATGGATTAGGCTGCAGATTTGGATAGCCAGTCATACCAAGCCTCCTTACTCTAGTGACAACAGCTACTACAAACCTGCTGCAGACTTAACTCTGTCAAATTTAGCATATAGTAATCCATATCACCAATGGTAAGTACACCTGTTATCTCTTTTACATTTACATACAGATGGCTGCAATAGTAAGTGAGAACTCAGGAAAGTGTGCTCAAATGCTTGCATGGGCTTCCGGCACCTGTTTGAGCACCTCTAAGGAGTCGCATAGTATCCTTCTAAATAATAGAACTTATTGTGGACATTCAAGATCACTGATCTTACAGTTTGACAACAGTATGGTCATATTAAGTTCAATAATATTGCACATCTGATCAATTTATCAATCAATTACCTTTTAGGGACATATTTACTAAGAAGTGGATTTACAAATCCCTCATTTTTGTTTTTGTTTCTTTTTAGCCAGGCTTGTTTTTCATTAAGTATTTTAGTCCTTTTAAATCTGGAAGGCAAAATCTGTAAATAAAAATAATGGTTTTGTAAATTCACTGCTTAGTATATATGCCACTCAGTAACCTAGACTCTGATATTTAAATGTATAAGAGGTTATTGCCTCTCAGAGTCTTCATGAAAGCATGTACATTTCAAAGAGTTATTTACTTCAAAAGGCCTCTAGGCAAGGCTGGCTCCAGGTGTTGCCGCGCCGTGAGGAGAGGGACTCCAACACCCTCTCGTCGCCATGCGTGTCTGAAAGGGGGGGTGGCCTAAATACCACAGGACACGCCCCCTAAGTTCCGCTAATTGGGGGAGTGCCTGTATGGCACACCTCCCATTTAATGTCAGGCTGGTGGCAAGCCCAGCACTCCTTCAGCAGCTGGGTTACCCCTAGCCCTCTCACTGCACTGAATGGATGCCGCATGCATGTGCGTGGCATCCATTCCTCTGAAAATCGGGATGGTTGGGAGGGGTGCGCCCTCTATGGGGTGGCACCGACGTTCGAGACCGCACTGCCTCTAGGACTTGAAAAAGGTACAGTACCATACAGTATGAACTGATCATAGCCATAACTAGACATTTTGGTGCACTGTGCCAGAAAGAGCATTGGTGCCTCCCCCCTCCCCCATATTTTAAAAAGTGGCATTGTCTCATAGGGAAGGTAGGTGGCCACACCATAGTAACCCCAATTCAAATTACGCCACCCAGTAGTGCATCCTTATTCACATTACACTGCACAGTAGTGCCCCTTATACACATTATGCCACACAGTAGTGTCCCTTATTTACATTTCACCACACAGTAGAGCCCCTTATACATATTATGCCACCCAGTCATGCTCCCTTATACAAATTATGCCACACAGTAGTGCCCCTTACACATTATTACACACAGAAATGTCCCTTACACATTATTCCATACAGTAATGATCCTTGCAGTTAAAGGGAGCAGAGGGGAAGTTGCAGTGTGCAGGGGTACCACACTTGCATTGAAGGCAGTTACAGGGTGAAAGGGGATAGTTGCAGGGTGCAGAGGTGGCAGTTAAAGGCTGTGGGAGTGCACTTAGCATGCAGAGATGCAGTTGCATGGGGGTACAGGGTTGTCGTTTTCATGGTTTGCAGTTACATTGTGGAGGGTGGGAGGTCACGGTGCAGGGGTGGCAGTTACAGGGGTGGAAGGTACAGGGTGCAGGGGTGTGCAGTTACAGGGAGCAGGTGTGACACTTGCATGAGGACAATTGCAAGGTGCAGGGGTTCAGTTACAGTGTGCAGTGGGGACAGTTGAAGGGTGCGGGGGTGCAGGGGGTGCAGTTACAGCGTGGAAGGGAGGAAGTTACAGGGTGCAGGGGTGGTGTAACTTGCATGAGATGCAGTTACAGGGTATAGGGGTGCATAACAATGTGCAGTGAAGGCAGTTGCAGGGTGCAGTTGCAGGGGGTGCATTTACAGTATGCAAGGGTGGAAGTTACAGAGTGCAGGGTGTCACCTGCATGGGGAGCAGTTACAGGGTGTAGTTACAATGTGCACTGGGGACACTTGCAGGGTGCAGGAGGGGCAGTTACAGGGTGTGGGGGTTTCAGTTGCAGGAGGATAGGTACAAAGTTCAGGGATGAGAGGTCCAGTGGTGCCAGGTATAGCTTCCAGGGTTGGTAGTTACAGGGTGCATGGTAAAGGGTGCAGAGGTGGAAGGTGCATGTTGCAGAGGTGAAAAGAACAGGGGGAGGGGAAGGCATCTGCTGCTGTAGAGGGAAGAAACCGTCGCGCAGATCAGAAGGAGGAGAACAGAGAGAGAGTGGAGCTAGAGATGCACCTGAGTGGTGACTGGAGGAGCTTTGTTTTGCGAGAGAACAGCCTCTTCTTGCGAGCTCAGAAGCTCAGATGTCCTCTGCACTGCAGGCAGTTATACCAGAAAGGTGAGTGAGGCACAACTGAGGTTGGGGCCACATAAGACATACGGCCCCACAGTCCAGCCGACCTTGCCCAATGACTTTAATGCCCAATCCAATTCAGCATTCTGTGCGGGGGGGCATCGGTCACCGGGCCTTGGAACTGATTCTCCACATGGATCAGCCAGAGCCAAATATATAATTCCTATGTTCTATTTTTTATAATTTAAAACCATTTCTGTGATTGTTCTTAATGTAATGAATTCATGTATATATCTGGCATCAAAGCACCCAGCAGCAGAACACCTTTTAAGTACACTTATATTGGAGATAGTTTTCACAGCAATAACATATCACGGTCAGACCACGGTTAGCTATAATAGTTTTACTGATATATGTGGAAAATGATGGCCAGTTGTTTAAAGCAGGGGTTCTCAACTTCAGTCCTTAATACTACCAACAGGTCATGTTTTGAGGATTTATTTAATCATGCACAGGTGAGTGAATCTGTTTTGCTGGGTAAATAAATATCCCACCTGCTTCCACGGACAGAAATCCTCAATACATGACCAGTTGGGTTGAGGTTGAGTACCACTGGGTTAAAGGTAACAATAGACTTCAGGTAAGATCTCCTCAAGCGTCATGAAGTATTAGAAGCTATAGAGTTTCTATGGAATAGCTGCTCCATGGGAAGTAATTAGCTGTCAAACCTCTCCTGTGAGTTCAGGAGAACAAGTATGGATTGCTGGGAAAGATAGTTTTTAAACCCAGCTACTCTAAAAGAAGTTGTCAGCTTTGGGAAAATCTATCAATAGATTGGCTGTTCATCACCTTACCACGCTATCTCAGTGGGATGTAGTTATGAGACCGGCGGCCACGATGCCACCGGTCTCAATACCGACAAGGAAATCCTGACAAGGGACTTAAGATAGGCGTCGAAATACCGACACCTATCTTAAGCCCGACGCAAGAACGCTGAAGGATGCCAGCACAAACGAGGTAAGTCTGGGGCACCCTTAGCGTTAGCCGCAGGGGAGGGAGGGTTAGGTTTAGGGAGCATAGCGGCGGGACTTCATACCCATTCCATTCCAGCCACTGGCTATGTTACAGAAATGTAGCCTTTGCAATCCATTACTATGTGTCAACTTTTTTTTTTTTTTACAAAAATACAGTAATCTGAAGCTTTGTGAATACTTTATGACTTAATAAACACTGTTAACAAACTATGTTGTGATTTCTAATGTATTCATGCATGAGGGAACGATTGGTTATTTTGGTAGGTAAAGCTACATTTTAAGGTAGATATTATTAACAGTAGATCTGATTAATATAAATTGAGAGAGTGGGCAGTGGCGTAACTAGGGTATTTGGAGCCCAGGGCAAATGTAAAAATGGAGGCCCCCTCACCCCACCTATGTGCGCGTGCCGAAGGTGACAAATGGGTGTGGCCACTTAAAAATGGGGCGTGTCAACATGACACACCCCCTTTATTGTCACTCTGAACATTCCTTTCCATATGCACCTTAACCCCAGTGTCCCTTATACAGTACCCCCAGTATGCAATGTTCCCAGTTGTGGTCCCTCTTATGCAGGCCCATAGTAGTGCCCCTTATACAGTAAACCAGTATGCAATGCCCCCAGTAGTGGTCCCCCTTATGCAGCCCCTCATTAGTTCCCCTTATTCAGTACCCCAATAGTGGTCTCCCTTATGCAGTGCCCCCCCATGAAGTGCCCCCAGTAGTGGTCCCCCTTATACAGTGCT
The DNA here is from genome assembly GCA_031769625.1 of Taudactylus pleione. NCBI lineage: Eukaryota > Metazoa > Chordata > Amphibia > Anura > Myobatrachidae > Taudactylus > Taudactylus pleione. The sequence continues at coordinate 13,003,989 of JAUIMM010000161.1, forward strand.
CCTTTATATAGTGCCCCCAGCAGTAGTCCCCCACTTATGCAGCTCCCCAGCAGTGATCCCTCCTATCCAGTGCCCCTTATACAGTGCCCTCTGTAGTTTTCCTCCCTATTTAGTGCCCCTAGTGGTATCCCCAATGCAGTGCCCCTAGTAGTAAACCCCTTACATAGTGCCCACAGCAGTAGTCCCCCTTATGCAGGCCCCCTGTAGTTTTCCTCCAAATTTAGTGCCCCCAGTAGTAGTCCCCTAGTAGTAAGCCCCTTATATAGTGCCCCCAGTAGTAGTTCCCCCCCCTCCCGATGCAGTGCCCCAATAGTAGCCCCCCCAGTTGTAGTCCACAGTAGTGCCCCACCCCCAGTAGTGGTCCCCCCCAGTAATGGTGCCCCCAGTAATGGTCCCCCCCAGTAATGGTGCCCCCAGTAATGGTCTCCCCCAGTAATGGTGCCCTCAGTAGTGCTCCCCCACTGTAATGGTGCCCCCAGTAGTGCTCCCCCCCTGTAATGGTGCCCCCCCCCCAATGTGCACACACACAACACAAGTAAAAAAATGTAAAAAAAAATACACTTACCTGAATCCACGCTCCGGCTCCAGCCACTGCTCCCGGCACCGCACGTCAGTCCTCCCGGGCTGGCGTGCTCTGCATTATGACATAATGACTTCTCTCGCATTACCCACTGCAGGAGCCAGAAGGGAGCCGGCTCTTGCAGTGGGAGCTCAGCTGTCAATGAGAGTCTGTCTGACTCTCATTGGCTACTGGTTAACTCACACATCACTGCCGCACAGCGGTGATGTGCGTGTTACTGCACAGCCTGAGGCCACCCACCTCCCACCCTCCTCCTAGTGCTATTGGGTAAGCACTTAGGAGGAGGGAAGGTCTCAGATGTGCAGCAAAGGACCGGCACTGGGCGCAGGGAAGCCTAGCGCCGGTCCTTTGTAAATGTGTAGCGCTGACCGCACACACTGCGGTCGGCGCTACACTGCTTAACTAGGGCGGGTCGGTACCATGGCCAGTGGCGCCCCCCCACGCCGCTGGTCCTACGGTGCCCAGGGCACACACCCTGCTCGACCCCCCTTAGTTACGCCACTGAGTGTGGGGGCAAACTGAAGTATGTCCAGCCAGACTAAGGGGTCAATCCAATTCCATTGTAACAACAGGTGCACTTGACAGCAGCCTAAATTCACATAAAAGTGCCCCATAGGGCTCTGAGGGGTGCCATATGCCGTGCCGTTGCCGGCATGTTAATGCTGTGGCAACGGCAACTCACACCCTTCACATGCAATTGGATTGACCCATAAGCTTTGGAAAGACCTGCCTTAGTGGTGGTAGTTTTGGGTATGTAGAGGTGACTGTGGGAAATTAAATATGGGATTTTAATCATTATAGGTGGTTTGGTTTTGATTAACCCTTACACACTAACCTGTCACAGAGCCAAGTTGTGAGAAGAACATGTGAACATGTGAAATTCCTGTTGGTTTCTGCACCACTCCTCATTTCCCCTTCTTTGTATTTCCCCTTATGTCTTTAGTGTACAGGCAGTGTGGTGCTTAGTCCAGGGACTTAAACCTGGCTCCATGATGGAAAGGGTATTTTTGAACATCCATTCATGAGACAGTGTAGGAAATAGGACATATCATTTACGCATTTTGATGCCCACCTTGCATCTTTGTCAAGAAATAGTATAGCTACTTGCCGTTATTTAGACAGTGAAAAACAGTTTTTACATCACCATTCATGGAGAAAGTTTGAAATTAAATTTCTACTGACTTGTGCAAGTACCTATGAAGTCTGTATGATCTAATGCCCTGTGCTGCTTATGATATACAACGGCGCCAAGAGGAGGGGAGCAGGTACTAATTACCCAGGCTCAGTCTTGTTCGAGGGACCCATAGGGGGCCCAGATCCGACATCGCCCCCTCCCTCTTTCCTGTCAGCAGCCCAGCACACGCTGCTGTTTGCTGGGCTGCAGTGGGAGACTGCTCACTGCTGCTAAGCAGCGGCAAATTCCACTGCCTGTGGAGGGGGAGCAATCACACTGATTGCTCCTACCCTGAATTTGCATAGGGCTGAGGGGCTCACAGCGCCCCCCTCCCCAGTGCTCAGCTTTGCGGCACTGCAAATGTTTTTTTTTCCTCTAAGGGGGCATGGACACTCCTCCTGCAATTAGGTCATGACCCCTCACCCAGACCCTGATGATATATAGGTAAAACAATATGCCAATTTAAGAAAGAATGGCATTACATCATTCAACCATTTATGCTGCACTGAATGGTAAAGTGTGATAGCAACTTGGAACTGACATTTTGCACAGATTAGACACAACCTTGCCATGGTGAAACATAAAATAATAGATTAAGGGCTAGATTTATCAAACCTTGAAGAGAGAAAATTGAGAGAGATATAATACCAACCAATCAGCTCCTAACTGTGATTTTTCAAACACAGCCTGAAAAATAGCAATTATTAGCTGCTGATTGGTTGGTACTTTATCTCTCTCCACGCTTTGCTAACTCTCCTCTTGAGTGTCTGTGGGGGAGATGTATCAAACCTTGGAGAGAGAGAGGAGAAGCTGACTGGTTGGTTGTTTGTTTTGTTTGTTTCTTTTCTAGGAAAACTTGTCTGCTACTTAATCTTTGGACTATATTTCCGAAGAGGCAGATTTTTTAAGCCAAAGCTGCTTGCCGAGTAGGAGCTGAAAATTTAAAGTGGCAATACCATTCACTGTAAAGCCCGGCGTGCTTTCACTGAATGTTAGTGCCTCTTTAAAGATAGCCCTTCATCTTTCCTACCTTGCTGGGTGCATGGTGGCAGGTTCTGGCTTTGTGATGAACCTGTGGATGTCAATTTGGGACAATATGGATAGTATTTGATGCTGGGTTATTTATTTATTTACCAGTTATTTATATAGCGCAAACATATTCCGTAGCGCTTTACAGAGAATATTCGGCCATTCACATCCGTCCCTGCCCCAGTGGAGCTTACAATCTATATTCCCTACCACATGCGCACACACATACACACACTAGGGTAATTTTGTTGGGAGCCAATTAACCTACCAGTATATTTTTGGAGTGTGGGAGGAAACCGGAGCACCCAGGGGAAACCCACGCAAGCACAGGGAGAATATACAAACTCCACACAGTTAGGGCTGTAGTGGGTATCGAACCAACGACCTCAGTGCTGTGAGGCAGTAATGCTAACCACTACACCGTCTGTGCTGCCCATGTGTTAATCATGGCATATTAATGTTCTTATATGTGTGAAGCAAGTAGCGTCCTTTTTGTACAATGTACAGTATTATGCTACTTTAAATATAAAACTTGTTAGTATTGTATGCATAACTATAGTGAAATAATGTTGGCTAAAATCCTAAGACACTTTCTCACTTACAATTTGAGCAGGGGCATATCTACCCATTGGCCAGGATGGCACTCGCCAGGGGCGCCGACCAAAGGGGGGGCGCTGCCCGGCAGTGCCACCAGTAGCCAAGCTGTGGACAAGTCCCTCGGCCCCACAAGTGTAGGGCAGACCGCAGTGATAGCGGTCTGCCCTACACAGTTTACAAACAGACAGCCGCCAGCGGCGGCTGTGTGCTTGTAATAGCAGCCAGCTAATGAGAGTCATACAGACTCTCATTAGCTGCTGCGTCGTCCGCGGAGGGAGCCGGCTGGTGCTCACTCAAGAGCTCCGTGTTCCGGCTCCCCCCGCAGCATGTGATGGGAGATACGTCATACGTCATGATGTCTCTCCCATGCAGGAGACGAGCGGGCCGGGACTCGGACAGCAGCGGTCGCGTCAGGGGCGGGGACCAGGTAAGTTGAATTTTTTTTTTTGTTCTTTGTGTGTGTGTGTGTGTGTAAGCCTGGCACTACGGGGGGGGTGGCCACTACTGTATTGGGGTGGCCACTACTGGGGGCAAGTTATGAGGGTTGGCCACTACTGGGAGCACTGTATAGGGGTGGCCACTACTGGGGGCACTTTATGGGGGGGTGCCCGCTACTGTATTGGGGTGGCCACTACTGGGGGCAATTTATGGGGGGTGGCCACTACTGGGGGCAATTTATGGGGGTGGCCACTACTGGGAGCACTGTATAGGGGGTCTACAACTGGGGGCACTGTATAGGGGACTACTACTGGGGGCTAACTACTGGGGGCACTGTTTAAGGGGGCTACTACTGGGGGCAATGTATAGGGGGGACTACTACTGGGGGGCAATGTATAGGGGGGACTACTACTGGGTACTATTACTGGGGGCACTGTATATTGGGGACTATTACTGGGTACTATTACTGGGGGCACTGTATAGGGGGGACTACTACTGGGTACTATTACTCGGGGCACTGTATAGGGGACTACTACTGGGGTCTACTACTGTTGGCACTGTATAGGGGGGACTACTACTGGGGGCAATGGAGCATAGGGGGGATTAATACTGGGGGCACTGCATAAGGGGGAAGGGGGGCACCAGTACATTACATTGCCATGGGCGTTTGGATCCCTAGATACACCCCTGATATCACAGTTGTTGTGTAGCAGTCCCTATGCTAACACTTTGGCAGTAATCCGGCTCTGTGATGGTACTGTACTTGTCCTCAGTGATATGTCAATAGAGTGGGGGCAATTTATGGGGGTTGGCCACTACTGGGAGCACTGTATAGGGGTGGCCACTACTGGGGGCACTGTATAGGGGGTCTACAACTGGGGGCAGTGTATAGGGGACTACTACTGGGGGCTACTACTGGGGGCACTGTTTAGGGGGGCTACTACTGGGGACAATGTATAGGGGGGACTGCTACTGGGGGCACTGTATAGGGGGGACTACTACTGGGTACTATTACTGGGGGCACTGTATAGGGGGGACTACTACTGGGCACTATTACTGGGGGCACTGTATAGGGGACTACTACTGGGGTCTACTACTGTTAGCACTGTATAGGGGGACTACTACTGGGGGCAATGCAGCATAGGGGGGATTACTACTGGGGGATTACTACTGGGGGCACTGCATAAGGGGGGTAGGGGGGCGCGAGTACATTACATTGCCAGGGGTGCTTGGATCCCTAGATACACCCCTGAATTTGAAATCTGAAAATGTATTTCTATAGTCTCTATATTATCTTTTTAATGTACCCATTGCAGTGACAGTTCCTATTTTATTGGATGAGGGGGGCTGTCAGCACTGTAGTCTGGACTCCGGAGACAGTCCCAGAGGCTGTTCAGTGGATCTGACAGACGATGGGGCTGGCGCATGTGCACGGACACCGGTCTCTAGGGACTGGATCAGCTGCTGCCCCTAGAAGCTGGTTAGGGCTGTTAGAAAGACAGGAAAGTGGCTTCCTACTGGAAGCACTGTCTCTGTTAATCGTGGCCCGAACGGCCAGTCCCAGGGGGCAAAAACACCTCCCCCTTGGGCTTCCTGTTCTTTGTGTCATTGGTAGGTAGCATTTCCAATGGGAAGCCACTGCCAGTGAAGCCAGTGCATGGGCTCACTGGCTCACTGGGGGTGGCAGATTTTATTGGGGGGCGGTGCTGCAGCATTATATATTGAACCACCCTCATAGATTAACGAGTAGGGTTTATTTATTTATTTTTTAATGATAATAGATATACAGTTCAGGAGAAAGGTAGTATATAATCATTTTCTTGCAGTGAAAGGGTAATGTTTAATTACTTATACATATACAAATTAATTAATTATTGTAGAATTGAAAAGCAATGAAGATATAAATATAAAATGGTTTAAATATCTCTTTAATATACTTACTGTAATATCAGTATTGATTTTGATGTAGGAAAAACACAAGACAAATATTCATGATTAAATATATAAAACAGCACTTTCAATTCTAAATGTTCTCAGAATAAATATATTGTTTGGTTAGGCTGAAATTTTACTAAACAATTGTACCATATCTCAATACTCAAATAAAACTAACCATATGCAGAGTTACACCAGTTTGCATGTCAGTCACTAACATGCAATTACACGAATAAATCATACAACTTATACACTATTAACACTTATTATAAACTTTGACATGTATAACCCCATTTTTTTATTTATACTGCAGTATAAAACCCTAACTGTAATAAGAAGTCTCTGAGGACATAACCCTAAATTAATCTTGGTGGTGCACAGATTTCTCTAAAGTTAGGATTTAATTGTAAGTGGAATTACTGTCACTCCTTAATAGAGATGCTGAAGCTCAATCCAGTGAGGGGAATATCTCAATTAAGTAACTGTATTAACTGTCCTTGATTATGGAGAAGCTGTCCCCGGTTCCCTTCAGCTAGCTGCACTGTTAACACTATTTAGAGCAGTGATTTCCAACCTCGGTCAACAAGACACATTAACAGTCCTGGTTTTGGTGATATCCATGCTAAAGCACAGACGGTTTAATCAAAATAACTGAGGTACTAATTAAGTTGCCTGTGCTCAAGTATGGCTATCCTTAAAACCTGGACTGTTAGTGTGCCTTGAGGACCGTGGTTGGAAACCCCTGATTTAGAGGGATATGCAGGGTATTGGAGCTACAAGCTTATGTATATGTTTGTTACCTCAGGACTCCTACTGTTCACATTGCTGAGCTCACCACCTCTGGTTCTGCTCCATGAGGCTGCCACACTTGGAAGCAACTTCTCAGATGATTTACAGTTCAGTCTCACCACTGCCAACTCCACAGCCAGGACACCACTGCTGGTCCTGATGATGCCGTTTCCCAAAGTTACACTATAACACACCTCTTACTCAGATAGGGAAGCTGCATCGGTCTCTCTGCCAAAATCGCCAGCTCCTCCTCAGCCAGCTCCCTCCACAGGTACTGGCCGGTAAAAGCGGTTTAACTGCTCTCTCCTCCCGTTTTTTTTAGCTAGTAACTCATGCTGACTCCTCCCCTTTTCATATATTTTGTATCATGCTAACTCCTCCTGCAGCTGCCTGGAGTACATAGGTAACAGGTGCCCGCTAGCTTGTCATACATTTGCCTTTTGATATTTTATAAGTAATATTAATATACATACATTTATACATATAATAACAAGTATTAAAATACTGGTATACCTTCAGTTCAGCAGAGCATATAATAATTCAGAGGTTTCTTTCAAAGTCACTTTGGTATTTCTATCCCATATGTGCGACTTTAATGATGATACCTTGCTTGGGCAGGTTATCACATATACGTATATGTACAAGTTGAATAAAGTTACGCAATGAGAGGTCTTGTTACCTTATTTATTGAACTACCCTCATATATAATAACCTGGAAAAATCGGTCACATCTCCGACATGTATGCACAGTGGGAGCCGTGGCATATGTCGCCCCTTCAACGGCTTCCACTGCTAGGAAGATGGGGCAGACCCAAGCCAGTGAGCGGGCAGAGAGGGGCTGTACAAGGCAGGAGTGGTGGAGCATTCAGAGAGGGGTGTGGTGGTACAGAGAAAGGGGCAGGATGGAGTGGAGCAGTGGGGGGCATGAACAGAGCGGGTACGGGGCGGGGGCTGGATGGGGCCAAGAGTGAGCTGATCATGGTGATCTGGCATATCATGGGTCCCTTTACTAGTTCATTAATAAATACAACAGGAACAGCAGTGTCCAGTTGGGTGATATGGGTGATAAGGAATTATTTTTGTGGACTACTCTATTTATTAACATTATTTTTACTAAAATAAAGTGAAAAAGGGTGTTTTCACACCATTTTCACATTATTTTAGTATCACCTAAAGGTACTATAGGGCAATTGGAGTAGAATTCGAAAAACTCTACTCCAAACCATACTTATCACTTATTTTTAGTAAGCAGATCGCATTTCCAATAATTGTAATGGGAAATGTGATCTGGCCAAAGTTACTAAAAATAAAATGTGAAAAAATACCGGGGGAAGCCCTGTTATAATAATCTCTAAAAGGCAGAGCAGAGACCGGCGCTGGCCCCAGTGATCAGCTGTGTAGTCTAAACAGTCCAAATGCTGATACACTGTAAAAAAAAGAAAACAAAATTAGTAAAACAAATAAAACTTACCAGAGTCCAGGGACCGGTGATCGGTGCTCTGGTGATGTCCTCCCTCCGGTCAGCTGGTCTCCCATCCTGCACTGGGACCAAGTCATCACCTGACCGGGTCCCAGTGCAGGATGGGATGTCAGCTGACCGGAGCCCATGCTGGGACAATGGCTCATATAGGATCCTGTCCTGGCAAAGAGATTAACAGTAAAGTTGTAGCTATCATTATCCCTTTACTGCCTCTTTATACATTGTATTGTACATGCAAGGCCATTAGGCCGCATATGTGTAGTATCCTTTTGCAATAACTGACAGGGGATTGATCCCTGTCCGGCCATTATCTTTCCATAGGCTTACATCAGCTAATGCCATCTGTAAAATGCTTTAGCTATCCTTTTGGCCAATTCCTATTGCAGATAATGGAGACTGTGGTCTACAGCGTTAGTTCACCTAATGCAGCAGATATCAGCGCTCAGTTATTGTGAAATCTCCCCAATCTTCCAATCATGTGGAAACTGCCATTTCCGGATGGTTCTACCACTGATAGATAGATCCCTAACTCTGATAGCCAAGAAACTTATTTTCCATTTCTATGTATACAGGGTGCTGTCCAAGTGCTGTAAATTCTATCAAGTATCTCTTCATATTTTCACTTTCAGACAGAAATACAAGACGACCAAACCATTCTGCTACAGAGAAACATTATTGATACACAAATTTAATCTCAAAGGAAACTCTGTATGGAAACCACATTCCTTTCGATACAGCAAATGGCAAACATCCTAGGATAAATTATCCATCACAGCTTGCAGGCTGGACAGCAGCAAAATGAAAAACACAGAGGAAGCCAAATAACATCCTTCTTCTCTTGCTATGCTTTAATGTACATAATTATTTTAATGATTCTCAGAGATACTTGATATTTTAAAACAGACAGTATTGGTGCCTTAGGCGCAAAAACAGCATTAAGGAAAGCAGTCAGGTGTGCAGCAGCACAATTTGTCATATACACTGTGTAAGCGAATAACACATCAAAAGAAAACTTGTACTACAAAAATAATGAAAGAAGAGGAAGCAAGTGACACATGCCGAAAATTATGCAGATTCTGTACTAAGGTTTTGACATTTATATCAGCCTGCTGTTGCCCGCCATGAATACTTGTATGAAGTGAGCCGGTGGGCTTTACTCAGAGCTAATGTAAGCAAGGTTCAAAATGGCTGTTTCAGATTGCTGTGCTTGGCCTCAGACCAGAAAGTAGGCTGTGAAAGTTTCACTGATGTGTCCAATAGTGGCGGATTAAGGGTTTAGCTGGATGGGAGCTGAAAATGATCAGCCCATGATGTGAACACTCAACATATATTCGGAAATTATGGAGTTTGATGTGGTTTTACACTACAGTAGAACTAATTGAAAATTACCACATCAGAATAATATTGTCAATAAAACAAAGTGCCACCAGAACAATATAGAACTCTTCATCTGGTGATCAGTATACTAGGCAGAGCCACAACATCGCATAACAAATGTGCCCACCACAGCAGGTTCTCCAGTACAACAATTAGCCACCATCATCATATCCAGTGATCATCATCTTTATAAATAACAACTAATAACCAATACAACATGCCAAAGAAGAATCCCAATGTATGATGATCTGATGATGGTGCAATTATCTCCATTAAGACATAACCAGCATATCTTACCCTGTGCACACATTAATTAGGGGAAGAATCCCCATATGCCTAACCTAGAGGAATACAGATATGTCCTCATTCAGCTAGGGTTTTTTTGCAATATGGTGTAAGACACGTGGCGCAACTTAAAGGGCTATATGCGCAAAGATGTATGTGGACACATCGGTATGAGGACTCTGATTAAAGTTTGCAGTAGACATCCTACAATAATAGCTATACATGCAGTGATATCCTCACTGACATTGTACAGAAATACCCATTCATTTATTGCACAAGAATACACCCAATTTCCAGCCATTTATCATGAAGAATCCCCAAGATATACCCTGTATTGCAATTACAGAGCTACCCCAGTACACAGAAACCCACTACCATTCACATTTTGCACAAGAATACTCCCATTTGCAGCCATATATTGTGAAGATATCCAAGAATATTGCAGATACCTCAAAATGGCAACTAACTGTATATATAGCACAGATATAACCCCAATGTCAGCCATATATTGCATCTATTGTCAGTCATATATATCGCACAGAGATATTTTATCTTGCCAGACATACCATGTATTATACAGAGATACTTCCCCAATAACAATCATAAATCATATCTCATATATTGCAGTGATAACCCTCAGTGGTTGCCATATATCGCACAGACATAACTCTACTGCTAATCATATATTGTACAGAAATACCGCCAATTGTTAGCTATATATAGAACAGTGATATACCCACATTGCCAGACTTATATTACAGAAGTAACTCTCAAGGTCAGCAATATACTGCGCCGTGATAGCTCTATTGCCAGCCATATTTTACAGATAACTCCCATTGTCTGTCATATATTGCAGAGACATTTTCATTGCCAGATATGAATTTATATATTGCACATCCAATATTGCAATTTGGAACTTCTTTATTTGTCTTACAAATCTTGTCTTCTCATTTTGTTCTCAGGAAACCTCAAACAAGTATACCCAGTGTCTAATGCATACTTTCAGTCAGTGTCACTGACTGGCAGCATCCGGGAGCACTGGCAGAGTTGCTTTTTGTTGCTGGACAGCCTGGACAATATTGGGCCTGAGACAAGCCATGTCAGTGAGTGAGGGCTTAAGGAAGCATGGGAGCTGAGCATGGGAATATCAAACAATTATCTGAAAATCTGAATGAATACAGCAACTTAGAACACCATTTAAACTGTAGAAACATCCCCCAGTACAATAGGGCTCAATGGCAAGTGGAGATGTACATACATGGGGAGTAAATGGAAGTTACTTAGTGAAACAAACTTTGTAAAAAAATATGTTTTATCAATGAAACCTTTAATTACAGTTACCATATAATTTGTACAAATTCTCATGAAACAAAACATGAAAACATATTACTGTAACAGTAACAATGTTACAAATATATACTTACTTCACAGTCTCAATTCAAACATCTTGAAAAGGCCTGAATGTAATAAACGTCTATCTGCGAAGCAATTGTTAACTGTCTCCTCGTCTAATAAGGAACAGAATATGAGGTGCACCAATGACAGTGCTGTAATATTACTATTATGACACTCAGCACAATTAATATTGAGGGGATCATGTTGAATTCGATGAGAATTGCGTCTAAGATTGAGTACACTTTAGACGATATTTTGGATGATATATCGTTCATATCGTCTAATGTGTATGCAAATACACCTTCAGCGACATCGTCCCATTGGCTGTGCTGCACGTCACATGGGATGATGTCGCTGACGACGACATGCAGGTAAGTGAAGGATGGAAAGCTATTGTATATTGTGCGCTCGTACACTGGATCATACAGTGTGTACGACCAACCACTATATCGTTCCATCGTGCCTCATGATAGTTGGGACACCAGCCTAACTCGCTAGCCTGAAAGATTTTCCAGAAAAAGGAGCATTGTGCCAGGCTTGCTAAGCAGATAGTAAATGCAAAATGTAGCCAACATGGAAGCCTAGCAACATGCTCCTCCTTACTCCCACAGACATCAGGATCAAATGCGTCCGGAATATGACAGGAAGTGTGGCTTCACTATGATAGAAGGAAATGCTAAAAAATAGGTGCACAATTCATAATTGTTACATTAATTCACTTTAATTAATAATTGTTCAGACAATATTTTCTTTTGTGTAGATGATATTACATTATTATATTGTGTGCAAATAGGGTAATGCAACTTTAGCATTTACTACCATAATTACTAATGTTGTTGATTTGTAATGCACCACAGTGCCTCGCAGCACCCAACAGTGGGGAAAGAAAATATATATATAAAACAGGGACACAAAGTATCCAAAAATTAAATACTGATATGAAAACAAATTTTAGGGAGGGCCCTGATCATGTTGGAGCTTAAGGTACCTACACACTTAGCGATATCTTACACGACTTTCCTGATTCCGACGCATCGTGACGACAAATTGTGTAAAATATGCCCAAATCATGAGTGCCCACTCACGATCACGATGCCGATGCGCCTCCCCGCAGGTTGTACATCGCATCTTCAGATTTGCCGTGCTGTAGGGCAGATCTGACAATCTCAGTCATGATGGCGTTTTTAACACCAAATCGTGCCCATGACTGCCGCTGAACAATGTCGGATTGTGAGCACATCGCCAAGTGTGTAGACTCCTTTACAGTGTGGCTCAGAAAAGTAGATTAGAACAGTTAAGAGCGTGCTAGTATGGGTAGTATTGTTGTGTGTGTTGTGTTGTGTGTTGTGTGTTGTGTGTGCGCCGAAGGCGTTGCCATGCAACACTTGGCGTACCCCCGTTTCTTGGCACTCTGGGGCATGCCCACCACTTTGGGAACTGCTGGGCTGCCCCTGTCACTCATGGGCCAGACTGGATCATGGGGTCAATCTTGCCCGGTCACTCATGGGCTGTTCCGTGTGCCAGGGTCCATCTCGCTGCCAAAGCTGTGACTCACTCGCCGGCAGAGGGGTGCAGCTAATGATGGCAATATGGTGGTCAGGCAATACAGTGTACCAGCTACTAATTTCTTAATAGTTTGCTTTAATAAAGAGATGGGTTTTCAGAGAGCATCTTGTGTAAGAAAAGGGAGTAATATCTGGCCATCTGTAGATGGTGGAGGGGACAGGACTGAGAGAGAGACTGGAGGTGTAAAATAAGGGAACAGTCAAGTGTGACACTAAGGTTTCAGAAACTGAGGAAAAAGTGGGGACCATTATGGGGAATTAAGGAGAGGTGGTTACACTGGCCGGAGGAAAAGTAAGTTCTATTTTGGTCATATTGCACTTTAGGAATGTCCATGTGGAGATAATAAAAAAAACTGTTGGGAATAATAAATTCTGGAGAAAGCAGATAAATTTGGGCTGACTAGTTGGGGTGTTAATGCTTTGGCTGGGGTAACCCGGTGAAAGGGTCCCCTGGCTGTGGCATGACACCCCAGCTAGGTTTTAATCCGGTGCTGGTTTTAAAACTAGGGGGAACCCTGCGCCATTTTTTTCCCCTGTCAGGCCTGGCTCTGGGAACCCAGTGCTGATTCCTAAAATACAGGGAAACCTTACCCGTTTTTCCCTGTATTTTTAGAACCAGGACTGGGTCAGAACCCAGGCTGGTTATGTTTTGGAAGGGGGTGCCCACATAATTTTTTTCTACATTAACCATTTATTTTACAACAAAAGGCAGAAACATACACGGGTCACACTGATCTGTGTATGTTTCTGCTAGACACGCTGCTCAGGAGTGGGTCTATTTGTAAGTTCTATTTTTACACCGTGCTTGGTTTTATTACACCCGTGATTCTAATAACGATTTTTGGTAAATTCCCGTTGTGTATTCCTGTCTATGGAAAGTACTGCCGTGTTCAGATAATGGTGTATTCAATTCTAGTTGTATTTTTGGGTGCATTTTAACTTCAAAATCAGAAAGTACCCTTGTTTTTTTCTAAGAGAATTTTCATGTTTGTAAAAATGACAAAATACTGCCAAACACGAATCTTAGTAAATTTGCCCCTGAGTATTCAAAAGCTGACACATTTCAAAAAAAGACAGTCAGATCAATCCATATGCACTAGTGATCTCCATCTGTGGGGGGATACCTGATCTGCACATGTGCAGAAGCAAAAATGTGTACGGAACCCCATGTTTTGGATTTGGGTTTGCCAAAAATACCCTCAAAGGTTATGGTTTTGCCAAAACAACCTTTGAGTGTTTTGGTTTGAGTTTTGGATCTGGATTTCTTTAAAAATTGATAAAAGCAGCTAAAATCATGTAAATTGGGCCCGTGTGTTCCTACTAGGGATGAGCGAGTTCGGGTTTCTAAAATCCAAACCCGCCCGAGCACCCCCAATCTGAGTCGTATCCGAGTCAGGCTCAACTTTTCCCACCTGACTCAGATCTGAAATCGAGGCAAAACTTCATCATCCCCCCTTCCGGATCTCGCGAGTTTTGGATTCTATAAAAGGTCCCCGCATCTGCGCCATTTTTCACTCCGGCTGTGGACAGTGAAGAGGGAGGGTGTTAGCTAGGGCTGGCTGGGCTGGGCTGGACTGTGTTGTGCTGCTGTTGTCCATAGGGGCTGTGACCACTCAGTCCATAGGGGCTGACTGGGCTGTGTTGTGCTGCTGTTGTCCATAGGGGCTGGCTGGGCTGTGTTGTGCTGCTGTCATAGGGGCTGGCTGGGCTGTGTTGTGCAGTCAGTTGCAGTCATAGGGGCTGTGTCCACTCCAAAGTCTATAGGGGCTGGCTGGACTGTGTTGTGCAGTGTCCCAAAAAGGCTGTAGTCCTAGAGAGATGCTGTAGTGTTGTCCAGGGGGTGATCTGTGCATCAGGGGTGCTCCCCCAAAGGGCACTCCAAAAAAAAATTTTTTTTTTCTGTTTGTGAATTGTGTGCGCAGTAGCCGCACGTGCATCAACAAAGTAACGCCAACTGTGCGCCTGTGTCATAAGTAAAGGGCCGGCTGGCTTGACCATTAAAGGGTGCTGTAACCCCCAAAGTGCACTCCAAAAAACATAAAAAAATATTTTTTTTGAGTGTTTGTGAATTGTGCACAGTAGCCGCACGTGCATCAACAGAGTAGCGTCAAGCGTGCGCCTGTATCATAAGTAAAGGGCTGGCTGGCTGTCTTGACCGTTAAAGGGTGCTGTAACCCCCAAAGTGTACTCCAAACAAAATAAAAAATAATTTTCTGTGTTTGTGAATTGTGTGCACTGTGGCTGCACGTGCATCAACAAAGGAGCAGCGCCAAGCGTGCGCCTGTGTCCCATAAGTAAAGGGCCGGCTGGCTTGTCCGTTAAAGGGTGTTGTAACTCCCAAAGTGCACTCCAAAAAAAATAAAAAAATATATTTTTTTCTGTTTGTGAATTGTCTGCACAGTAGCCGCACGTGCATCAACAAAGTAGTGTCAAGCATGCACCTGTGTCATAAGTAAAGGGCCGGCTGCCTTGACCATTAAAGGGTGCTGTAACCCCCAAAGTGCACTCCAAACAAAATAAAAAATTATTTTCTGTGTTTGTGAATTGTGTGCACTGTGGCTGCACGTGCATCAACAAAGGAGCAGCGCCAAGCGTGCGCCTGTGTCCCATAAGTCTGTTAAAGGGTGGTGTAACCTCCAAAGTGCACTCCACAAAAAATAAACAATTCTTTTTTTTTCTGTGTTTGTGTGTGAAATGTATGCGCAGTAGCCGCACGTGCATCAACACAGCAGCGCCAAGCGTGCGCCTGTGTCATAAGTCAAGGGCCGGTTTGGACATCTGGTCCGGACTGAAGGACGTGCCAACAATGTCAATTTCTGACATGTCTACTGTCACTGCATATGATACTGTCACCACTGACAGAATGGTGGAGGAATTATTTTCTGTGTTTGTGAATTGTGTGCACTGTGGCTGCACGTGCATCAACAAAGGAGCAGTGCCAAGCGTGCACCTGTGTCATAATTAAAGGGCCGAATGGCTTGTCCGTTAAAGGGTGCTGCAACCCCCAAAGTGCACTACACAAAAAGGAAAAAAATATTTTTTTTCTATCTTTGTGAATTGTGTGGGCTGTAGCCGCACCTACATCCTCAAAGCAGCAGCGACAAGCGTGCATCTGTCTGTTAAAGGGTGGTGTAACCCTCAAAGGCCCTGATTCAGACCCACTCGCAATTGGGCGTACGTACCTTCGGCGTACGTAAAAAAATATTTAAATTCAAGGCCTCGCTCGTATTTTCGAACGCATATAAAAATCCGCCCCAAACTCAGACGACCCCTCCTCTAACTTACGAGCGTGCCAAATAGCGAGCGTACATCCCTGAAATGGCTTGAAGGGAACGCACGCACAAGTACAAACCGGAAGTGGGCTTGTCAGATGTCGATTACCTGCTCCTTTATTCTGCCTACCTCCCTCAATTGTATCATGTCAATCAATGTATCAATTAGCTTAATTGTTGTTGTTTTTTCAACACAATGCAATAAACTTTAATCTTGTCCGTGTTTGTATTTGCTCGCAGAATACGTACGGCTGAAACCTTCGCTTTTATTGTTCAAAAGACATGTTAGCCCCAATTAAACAATTGTTCTATTTGTTTGTCTCCCCACAATTTTTCTGTGGTTCATTTCTTTATTTAAATTTGCTTACGCATGTCACTGCATCAAGCCTATCATTACTCTCAAGAGATTTGTGGCCCTGTCAAACACATGACTCATACACTAACCAATAGAATTTGTCCTGTTAATTTCCCAAATACATTAGCCAATCAAATTTTTTTGGGGTGCTTTATTAAAAATATTTTGCCAAAAAAACACCATTGCCATCATGAGATCCGCCGCATTCACCAGGCGCGAACTGCTGGTGCTGACGGAGGTGATGGACAGGCGGATCACCAGTCAGCCTCCACCCATCTCCAATAGGCGAAAGCGTTCCGCATATGCGGAGGTACGTCGACGCCTGCGCTCCTTCGGCTCACGCCGACATATTGGCCAGCTGGAGCGCAGGTGGTCGGACCTGCACCGGCGGATGCCCCGCTTGCTGGCATGCTTTCGCATGCAGATTGCGGAAAGTAAGTGTTCTGGACTGTGGTTTTCAAGTTTATCTTGTGGGCCCTAACTGCGTGTGCATGTTTTCATGTCTGTCCTATTGAGTCATTGTAGTCATATCTGCATGTGCATGTTTTCATGTCTGTCCTATTGAGTCATTGTAGTCATATCTGCATGTGCATGTTTTCATGTCTGTCCTATTGAGTCATTGTAGTCATATCTGCATGTGCATGTTTTCATGTCTGTCCTATTTAGTCTTTTTTTTTTTTTTTTTGGATTCCTGTTGAAACTAACCACAATATTTTTTTCATTTTTTAGGGGCACAGCAAACACTACGGCGGCATCGCCGGACAAGACGCCGGTCCCGGCCCCTCTCTCCAACCCCCAATTCGTCAATTACCCCCTCCTCCCCAGACCCTGTGGCCGAAATTTCAGGCCTACTTCCCCTCCAGCCCAATTCCCCCTCTCCTCCATCCGTCCCTCCTCCAAATACCCCCTCCCAGGATTCCTCAAACACCTTGCCCCTAGGTTTGGGGAATGTAGCCACCTCCGAGGTGGTCCAGGGAGTGGCTTCTGGCTCTGTCGTTTTTGAGAACGGTATGTTTTTAAATTTTATTTTGGACACCACAAACTGTTTGTATGTAATCATATGTCGTCCCCATTTTTTTTGCCTTTCTGTCGCCTTAGGGTATTTTTGGGGGTTGTCTTTACCTGTTCCTGCTGATGTCACCATACACATATCACACCTGTGTGCCTTTTTTTAGGGCCCTTGTATTTTTGGCCTACGACATTTTGGGGTGCTGGGTTTTATCCGTGTAATGTTTTTTTGGCCCACAAGCTTGTAAGTTTTGGTTTGCTTGTTTTGTGTTTTTTTAGAATGTTGCTTCATTATCGATTTATTAATCCCCAAACTTTTGTCACCCACAGAGGAACAGAGGCGTCGGGAATAAATATTTAATTGTGTGGGCCGTATGCGGGAGCAGGTCACCGGGCTTATGCAGGGCCTTGACCATCTGTTGGTCCTCCTTAGGAATTAGTTTTTTTTTTGTTTTTTTTTCTAATTGTTTCATAATAAATCAGTTTTAAATCAAGCTCTGTCTCATGCGTTTGGAGTAAATCCAAGATTTTTTACACTGACATAAGTAGACTCTTCAAGCAAGGATTGCCGCAGAATCACACTACAGATTGTGTGTTGTATTTTGAATGCAAACAGGCACAAGAAACACCTCCCAGTACCAATGTAATTTTCCTTTTTTGTGGTGGTCTGCTTAGGACAATCTTACGAAGGCAACTGATTGTACAGGATTCCTTGTTGTGTTGGTTAGTACCCCGAAAACGTATTACATTTTAGCTCCACTTGCTTCATTACTGGGTTACCCCTTAGGTAAAATTAACGTTTGGGAGTTTGTTTACACTTGCTTCTAACGTGCCCAAAAAGGAAACAAATTACACTCTCCAAATATTTATTCACAACAGAAATCAAAATACAAAGTGGTCACTCACAAACAAAACACACAGTGATAATCAGAAATACACCACATACCAAAAACACGAAACAAACACACAACAAATCAAGAACTGGTTGACGAAGGTCCATGCCCACATGATTTCAAAAATATGGCATTGCAATATTGGTGTCAGAATATATTCCCGAAGTTTCCACATAAAGGTTTTTGAAGGGTAGCAGGAAGTAGTCATCGTGGGACTGACAAAGATTATGCAAACAAACAGAAGATGGTGCAAGAATTAATATAAAAAAAGATGAACGCTAAAAAACCGTAACACATTGGGTATACACACTGTTGTTTGGTCAATAATTACCTAAAATATCGGGCCACCACATCATCGCGTATGGCCCCCCCACATACTGACCTCTGACCAACCTCGGGTGGGCCATCCTCAGGTAAGGCATCCTCTGGCTGCATTGGGACACCACTCCTTATGGCGATGTTGTGAAAGATCCCACACAGGACCACAATTTTCGAAAACATATCCGGCAAATACATGAGCTCACCACCAGAGCGGTGGAGGCATCTGAATCGGCCTTTTAAAAGGCCGATACAGTGCTCCACCACTTGCCTGGTGGCTGTAAGTGCGGTATTAAACTCACTTTGTGGACCTGGTGTGGGAGCCAAATAAGGAGTGAGCAGCCAGGGCATGCAAGGGTATCCACTGTCTCCTGTGAAAAAGAATAGACAACATCAGGATCACTGTGTATCAAGCTTAACATTGTTATGTACTAAAGGTTTACACTTACCCAGAAGCCACGCATCACCAGCTTGTAGGTTAGTTAATTTGTGCCATATCCCTGATTGCCGGATGACGAAGGAGTCATGTGCACTTCCTGGTAATTTTGCATTCAGGGACAGGATCTGGAGGGAGGCATCACATACCACCATTACATTCAGGGAGTGATAGTGTTTCCTGTTTCGAAATATGGCCTCCAGCCGTGCTGGAGGCTGAAGTGGTATGTGAGTACCATCCACAACCCCTATGATGTGTGGGAAGCCAGCTATTTGGTAAAAATTGGCCTTGGCCACACTAAGGGCACCCATATCCAAAGGCATTTGAATAAAATGATGGAGGTGCTTGAAAAGTGCCTCCATCACTGCCCTCAGGATCCGGGAAAAGGAGGATTGGGAGATGCCCGCCACTATTCCCACCGTTGTTTGAAACGATCCTGAGGCACAGAAATGTAACACCGCCATAATTTGCGTAAGTGGTGGTATTGCTGTTGGACTGTCAATTTGCCGCTCAAGATCACTCTCTATTAATGAGAGAGTGTCTATGATGATTTTGGGAGGAAGACGGTAGCGTCTTAAAACCTCATCATCGGGCATTCCAAAAAGGGTGACACGTGTTCGAAATATCTGGGGCCTTGCACGCCTACGATGCCTACGCCTGGGACGAGATTGAGGTTGGTCGGCTTCCGGGAGCATGGCCAGAACAATCCGCCCAAGATCAACCTGAAATGGCAAGATTGGAATGTAAGGCTTTGGACCCACCCCAAAAGAAAATTAAGAACAACTTAGCTTGATGATACCATCCATTGCTGCTTACATGCCGGGGTATTGTCATGATACGTCCAAACTGAAATTAATCACAAAAATAATTTGACAAATTTTACTCTGTGCATTTATGTTTCAAAATTTTGTGCTAGACAAAACTTAAAATATGCGAAACACACATTTGGCCAAAGAGCAAAACGACATTGCACACAGTACATCAAAATGGGTTGAAATGTAAGCCAAAAAAGCGAAAGGGCAACCACAAAAAATTTTACAGGATTAATAAGCATTTAAAAATGCGCTAATTAGTTCGCAAATACAAGTTAATAAACAAACTGAGAAAAATGCGCTAATTAGCAAATACAAGTCACAATAGTAAGTAGTAAAAATGCGCTAATTAGTTCGCAAATACAAGTCACAATAGTAAGTAGTAAAAATGCGCTAATTAGTTTGCAAATACAAGTCACAATAGTAAGTAGTAAAAATGCGCTAATTAGTTCGCAAATACAAGTCACAATAGTAAGTAGTAAAAATGCGCTAATTAGTTCGCAAATACAAGTCACAATAGTAAGTAGTAAAAATGCGCTAATTAGTTCGCAAATACAAGTCACAATAGTAAGTAGTAAAAATGCGCTAATTAGTTCGCAAATACAAGTCACAATAGTAAGTAGTAAAAATGCGCTAATTAGTTCGCAAATACAAGTCACAATAGTAAGTAGTAAAAATGCGCTAATTAGTTCGCAAATACAAGTCACAATAGTAAGTAGTAATAATGCGCTAATTAGTTCGCAAATACAAGTCACAATAGTAAGTAGTAAAAATGCGCTAATTAGTTCGCAAATACAAGTCACAATAGTAAGTAGTAAAAATGCGCTAATTAGTTCGCAAATACAAGTCACTATACAAACAGAGAAAAATGCGCTAATTAGTTCGCAAATACAAGTCACTATACAAACAGAGAAAAATGCGCTAATTAGTTCACAAATACAAGATAAAAAATGGACTTACCAAGAGCAAATATATAAGATTCCAAATCAAAAGGTCTTTGGGTCCGAAATTAATAAAAAGCTAAAAGATATGAAATTATGGATCCAAAAATTAAAAACAAGAAGAAACACAATGAGACACCAATTGAACCAAAGTTAGACTTCACAAAACTTACCAAATCAAGAAACGAGGCCAAAAAAAAATATACCAAAAAAGAGAACGGAAAATAAAAACGCAAATCTAGCAAACAAAATAAACTCCAAACGCCAACTCCTTTATCCGCAAACAAGAAACTCCAACCAAGGTAACCTCCAACAATCCAAAAACGCCACCTCGACTCGAGACACACCAAGCCATAAATAGTGTTTTGTTTCCCGCACAAATTAAGGAGGGATCATAGGAATGCGCAATCAATGATGCGGCCGCAAAATAAGGACGCATGTATAAATACGTCACGAAAACACATTTAAATTCTGGTGTATTTCTTGTTTGGACCTCAGACATGGCGACAGACCAGGGAAACAATGCCCAAGAGTCAGGCGGTAAGTCTTTCATGCATTTTGTATCAATGATTCATTTGAAACATAAGATTGGGCAAGTTGTGAATTTGAGAAATCTGAATATTTACACAAATAGGTGAGGAGGATGACATGGAAGAGGCTGCTGGGCCCAGTATTCCGGCCAAAGCTGCAAAAAAAAAAAGGCAGCCACATTTCACAAGAAAGGAGATGGAGGTTTTGATTCAGAAGTGTGTGGACATCCTGCCACAGGCAGACAGGAATATGAGTCTAAGCCAGAAGTGGAGAATGTGGGAAGAGGTAGCCGTTGCTGTCAATAGGGTGGGTGATTATGTCTGTCTAGCTCGGGATGTCAAACGGCGGTAAGTAAACACTTGCCCCCCCTAAAAACAAACACCATTTTAAACAAAAGGATAATGGCTTCCATTTTTTCCCACAGATGGGCCGACTTCAAATATCGCCTAAAGCAAAAACTCGCGGACAGGGCTAGGCATGCAAGGGGGACAGGTGGGGGTCCCACCCCTGTGTCATTGGAGTTGACGGATTTAGAAGAGCTGGCACAGGGGTGTGTGCAGCCTGTGGAGGTGTTTGGCGTGTCCAACATGGATACGGACATGCCAGACTTTGCGGCTCCTCATGTTGTCCCACGTAAATCTTTTGATGTCACCAACTCTGAAATGTTAGTGGGCCAATATGTAGATTCTAATGTGAGTCTTTTCTCATTTTTCCTAACAGAGACACAGGCGGATGAGTCTGCTCCAGAGGGAAGCCTTGGCCGCCGAATTTCTGCTGGCTCGGCAGGGGAGGAACCAGTACATCCGGCTGAGGACCCTGCAGAAGCCAGTCCAGGGCAATCCCCCTCGCAGGCAGTGGCCCTCCTCACAGAACTCAATTTCAAATCGGATTTCCATACGGAGATTCTGCAGAGGATGGACGCCAGTCTGCTACGGGTGGCTGAGGCCCTGGAGCAAAATGCTGCGGCCAACGTGACCATTGGTTAGGCCCTGGCGGAAAATACCAGGGCCAACATCCGCATCGCCAATGCCCTGGAGCAGCTCGTTCGCCAGCACATGGTGGAGCCGACCTCCCTTCCTGCCGGAACATCAGGATCCTCCACCTCTGGCACAACATCAGCCAATCCTCCAAATGTGCCTAGCCCTGTGCCTAGTCCAGAGGCCACAACATCTGCCTCTGGACAGGCCAGCCCGATGACATCCCGGACCCGGTCTGGCGCCCTCCCTCCCCCATCCAAACGGGTGAAAAAACGGTGACAGCAATGGCGACTTTTCCCACACTCCTTCTGTGCTTGGCTCATATTCCTTTCTGGTCAAAACTTCCCTCTCCTTTCTTGTGAAATGTTTTGAATTTTTTGTTGTACGTTTATGTCTACAGTTATGTTGGGCCAATTTGTTTGATTTTGGGAATGATCTTTGCCAAAAAAAGATGTCCCCAAATTTTTTATTATTTTACTTTTGGTTTGACCAATAAATTGACGCCAAAAATCTGACATTGTATTGTGACATTATTGTACAAATAAGTTACATTTAATCCTGGCCCAAAAGGCAAAAAAAAAAAAAAGGTCTCTTTAAGGAACGTTTAAAAATTCACATAACGAGGCAAATTCAACAGGCAAAAATAAAAAGGTGAGAAAATTAAAACATGATGACATTATTGTTACAATAGGCCCTAACCACCAAATTCAGGCCAAAATAAACCCCCACAAATGTACGCAAACTGATTGTGTCATCCTGACATTAGCAGCTCTGATTTCCACCTGCGTACGGTTTTGTGCTATCCCAAAAAACTGATTTCAAAACACATACCAAGCCGGTTTTCAATCCAACACTAATTGCTTTTCAGACCACCCGCGATTAATCGCAACAACATCGTGGAGTCCCGGGACGGAGGAGAAGGCCATCGCCAATGTGGTCGAGTAATCCAGACCCTAAGCTATGCGAGCATTTTGAAGGGAAAGAGGATCATCCAGTGACGTATGAGTCGGTCCGAACACATTTTACGCTCGCATCTGCTAATGTATGTACGCCCCAAAAACGCCTCGCCACGCCTGCGTTTTTCCATATCCACCCCCGTCAACACCCAAAAACGCCCTGTTCTGTCAATCACATTTGACATGTCACTTCCTGTACGCTATTTGACGAACGAGACCAAAAAAGCTCGCAATCTGCCGTACGCACATGTGCAGTGTTACACCGACGCATGCGCGGTTAGTCAACATCG
The DNA here is from genome assembly GCA_031769625.1 of Taudactylus pleione. Lineage (NCBI taxonomy): Eukaryota > Metazoa > Chordata > Amphibia > Anura > Myobatrachidae > Taudactylus > Taudactylus pleione. Next base: position 13,027,422 of record JAUIMM010000161.1, read on the forward strand.
GAACGCAACGAGCGAACTGCTGTTTGCGAGTGGCTCTGAATGAGGGCCAAAGTGCGCTCCACAAAAAATAAAAAATTCTTCTTTTTTTTCTGTCTTTGTGAATTGTGTGGGCTGTAGCCACACCTGCATCCTCAAAGCAGCAGCGACAAGCGTGCGTCTGTCTGTTAAAGGATTACATCGGTGACAGCATCCAAGTAGGCATGTCAGACAGTCCATACCTGTACTGGCAGGAAAGAGAGGCAATTTGGAGGCCCCTGTACAATCTGGCTCTATTTTACCTGAGTTTCCCCCCCCCCCTCCAGTGTGTACTCCGAAAGAGTGTTTAGTGCAGCCGGGAACCTTGTCAGCGAAAGGCGTAGGAGGTTGCTTCCACAAAATGTGGAGAAGATGATGTTCATAAAAGTTAATTATCAACTCTTCCAGGGAGACCAGCCTCCAGAACGTGCAGAGGGACCTGTGGTGGTGGATTCCAGCGGGGACAAATTAATACTCTGTGAGGATGAGGATGTACACAACACTGAAGAGGGTGAGGAATTGGTGGATGTGGAGGATGAGGATGACATCTTGCCTCCGTAGAGCCAGTTTGTGCAGGGACAGATTAATTGCCAGCTTTTTTTGTGGAGGCCCAAACAAACCAATCATTTCAGCCACAGTCGTGTGGCAGACCCTGGCGCTGAAATGATTGGTTTGCTAAAGTGTGCATGTCCTGTTTATACAACATAAGGGAGGGTGGGTGGGAGGGCCCAAGGACAATTCCATCTTGCACCTCTTTTTTTTCTTTACATTATGTACTGTTTGGGGCCTAGTTTTTCAAACTGCCATCCTGTCTGCCACTGCAGTATCACTCCTAGATGGGCCACGTGTTTGTGCTGCCCACTCGTGTCGCTTAGCATAGTCATCCAGCTACCTTGGTGCAACCTTTTGTACTTAAAAACACTATTGTGAGATGTGAGGTGTTCAGAATAGACTGGAAATGAGTGGAAATTAAGGTTATTGAGGTTAATAATAGCATAGGAGCAGAAAAACCCACAAATTCTGTGATTTTAGCTGTTTTTTTGCTTTTTTTACAAAAAATACAGATCCAAAACACAAAACCCAGAACCCAAAACACAGAAGGGTGGTTTTGGCAAAACCAATCCAGATCCAAAACATGAAAAGTGGCCGGTGCACACCCCTAGTTCATACAGTATTATTTACCTCAATAACACAAATTTTCAGTAAATTTTGACCACCTCATAGCTCATAATATTGTTTTCATCCAAATTGGTCATAGGCTGCAGCGAGCTGACTGGCTAAACTAAGCGACAAAGCAGCGGCACAAATACATGACAGTTTAAAAAAGAATATAGCACATCTAGGAAACATAGTGAGACTGCTATTGATTCCTACCTATCTATACACTCTAAATGTCACTAAATAGCGTTATGAGTCGCACAAGAAGTAATTGCTCTCCAGACTTTGATTGTGGTTCCAAAGCACAAGAAGATATTATTCACCAAAAAGCAGATAGTTACACGCTGTGATCTAAATACAGTTAGCGCAAACAAATGATACAATCACAAGGTATAGTCAATACATACAGTCCCAGTTACAGTCATCAATCCAGAGGTCTGTGGTCAACTGGGATCGGGACACAGTCTATATACCCTAACAGATCATGATAACAACAATGTAGACAGACAAACATAATTCCATTGGTTCTTGCTCTTGGTCTTTGTATTTAAATTAGATAGAGACACTATGGGGGTCATTCAGACCCGGTCATTAGCGCCGATGCGCTCGGACCGGGTCAATGGCCCCCCACAGAGCATGTGCACGACGGCGCCGGCACCATCGTGCGCATGCGTGAGACCCGCTACAACCGACAGCGCCAGTCGTAGCGGGTCTCGATCCAAAGGGGGGGAGCTGTCGATGTTGATTGACAGCTCGCCCCGTTTGGAAGGCGGGCCAGGGGGGTGGCAGCCCAAATGGAGGCGTTCCCATGGGAACGCCTACTGTTTGGGGGTGGCCCCACTGACATCACTAGTATCAGACAGAGCCAGAAGCTCTCCGGGGCTTACGACAAGGGAGACCCTACCCAGGGGTGCGGGGAAGAGCCCAGGCTTCTTCTTAAGCCTGGGGTTTCAGGGGAGGGGGGACCCCTTCTTGAGTGTCAGGGGCATAATTGTATGTGGCATAATGAGTAATGGGAATTACAGTTTGTGGTATAATGTGTAATGGGCATTACGGTGTGTGGCATATTGTGTAATGGGCATTACGGTGTTTGGCATAATGTGTAAGGGGCATTATGGTGTATAGCATAATGTGTAAGGGGCATTACTATAAGGAGGAAAAATAACAAATAATGTAAACTGTCTATGGGGTGTGGGGTGCATTTTTAACTGTTCGCTCTGGGAGCCAAATTGTCTAGAAACAACCCTGTATTAGTTTTACCAAAATGCCATGGTGGGGGGATGCCAGAAACTTTTTTGGCAGGGGGAGCAAAATTTATAGTTACACCACTGAGCCGGGTCAACTCAGCTTGCTGACTGCACATCGCCCCCTTGGTCAACTCCCTCTGCTCCCACAGCTGATCCAGACTGCCAACTGATGCACCCCCACTCCCCCACCCCGCTGACCTGGTCTGCCTCCACTGCTAATCCAGACTACTGACTGCTGCACCCCCTCTCCCCCACCCCCACTGAGCAAGTCTGCCCCACAGCTGATATAGACTGCCGACTGTCACTGATCTGTCCGTTACACTGCTCCTCCGACCATGGCACTGCACATGCAAAGTGTAAAGAAGACAAATATGACTCCTTACATATCTGTCTTTGCACTGCTTCCCAGGATTTCAGAGGGGCCATTTTTCATTGGAGGTCGCTGGAAAGATAAGCTTTACTGAATGACTACATAACACTACTATATATCAAATTGATTAATTACCATTAGTAACCATTTCAGTATCTGAATGAATAGACCCCATAGTTAGAGAAGTGGAGAGCAGTGGGATATACTATATGTGGGGGATATATGTGTACTGGGGTTTCTGTGTGGCATAATGTGTATTGGGGGCACTTCATTGTAGTTAACACATTTGTGGTGCTGGGAATATTTACACATTATACTTTTTAATAACATCACCAGAATATCTTATTCACAATTTTATTAGTAGGGGCCCCCACAAGTTAGTTGCCCTCGGGTCCCCACAAAACTTAATCTGGCCCTACCAAGAGATAGTGATTTGTTTTGAACTTCACAGATAGCGGAAACATAAAGTAGATCATAAGCTAAAGCACTGTGACAACACTGAAGATTCTGCTTCTGCAATAAGACACTTTCCCTGTGCTAAGGGAGGCACTCATAAAGCAATCTGCACAAGGGAATGTCCACCTGCAGCAAGTGGACTCCATACAAAAGGAAAACAATAATGTTGGCGGAGATAAGTACAGCAGCACTAATGTAACAGCAAAGATGACAGATGGACACAGAATAACAAAAATATTGGTAGAAAAGAAAAATCTGTCCCAGGGAGAGCTTACTAGTTTAACCCCAGCAATACCACTGTGTGCATTACATGCAGGGGCGCCGAGAGGCGGGGGAGCGGGTACAGATTACCAGGGCCTGGACTTCCTGAGGGGCCCGGTGGGGGCCGGGTCCGGCGCCGCTCCCCCTCCCAGCAGCCCAGCACACAGCATGTGCTGAGTTGCAGTGGAGACTGCTCGTGGCTGCTGAGCAGCAGCCACAGCAGTCTCCTATGCCTGTGGGGAGGAGCGATCACACTGATCGCGCCCCCCTGGCTTTGAGCAGGGCAGAGGGGGCCCAGAGTGCCCCCCTCCCCAGTGCGCACCGCCGCTTCGCAGCGCTGCAAATCTTTTTTATTTTTTCAGGAAGGGGGCGTGGCCACGCCTCCCCGCAATTAGGCCATGCCCCCTATTACCCGGGCCCGCCACGGCTCTCAGCAGGCCTGATTACATGCATTAACCCTGTACCTGCTGTTACCAATAAACCCAGTACCCTGGTTCAGAACTCTATGTGTGGCCTAACAGTAACTTTCACATCTGCTGTGCACCCTATTGTGACTGCCTTCCTAATATGCTACAAATATTTCAACAGTTTTGCCAGACCCGTCCACCTTCCTGTGCTCCTCTACACAGTCTGCACCACTGCAGAGGAGCCAGATGGCCACCGTTCCACGGAACAGCCACCAGGAGGATGCTGTCACTAGACAAGACCCAAGGCATGGCAGCAGGTAAGTTTTCTGGAAGGGAGGGTCTGCTGCAAGATAGGCAATGAAGGGGAAAGTATGTGCTGTGAAGGGGACAGTATGTTTGTTGAGGTGAGCAGTGACAGAGCAATGTGTGAGCTGTGTGTGGGGGGAAGTGTCAGTGCTAGTATGTGACAGTAGCGGGTCAGTGCGTGCTGTAAAGTGTGCAGTGTGGTGGTAACTTTGTGTCCTGTGGGGGGCAATTAATTGATCTTGGAGGGAGGCCAGTGTGATGGGAGGGGGCAGTAATTGCTGTGAGAGGATAGTAAGGTGGTCAGTGAGAGCTGTGAGGAGGTCAGTGTGATATACAGTGAGGGAGCAATGAGACAGCTGAGGAGACAGGCTCAGGGGCAGTCAGGGAGAAATGCAGAGAGGGTTTGATGATACAGCTATAGAGTGGGCAATCAAACCTATGCGAGGGCATTGAGACAACAATGGAGGGGGCAATGATAGACGGAGGGGGCAATCAGACAGCTATTACGGGGACAGTAAAATAGATATGGGCAGTAAGAGTCGTATGGAGGTCCAGTGAAAGATATTCAGGGAGGGGGCAATGAGATAGGTGTAGTAGGTATTTGCGTCCGGCGGTTCAAATCCTGACAGCGATTGTCCCTAAGGTAAGTATCGCTAACCTAATTCTACCCCCTAACCCTCCCTTAGGGGTGCCTAACCCTAACCTCCCCCCAAGTGCCTAACCCTAATCCCCACTCTAAGTGCCTAAACCTAACCCCCCCTTCCCCGCTACCTAAACCTAAGTCCCCCGGGGGTTGCTTAACCCTAACCTCCCCCCGGGGGTGCCTAACCCTAACCCCCCTTTCCCTAGCCTAAACCTAATCCTCCCGGGGGGGTGCCTACCCCTAAGTCCCCCTGGGAGCCCTAAACCTAACCCTCTCCCCCCGTGGGTGCCCGCGCCCGGCGCTCAGCTTACCTTCGTTCGGTATGCTGGGCGTCGGTCTTCTGGCGTCTGGTTAATAACAGGCATCGAGTTTTCGACGTCTGTCATTAGTACCATGCCGGGATTAGAAAGTCTGGAAGCCGGCAGTCGGCATTTAGACCGTCGGCTTCCAAACTACATCCCAATAAAAGAGATCGATACATACTAATACTTTATGTTTGCAAGCAATTGCAGATTCAGGGAGGAGGGATCTAAGTTATTTGACACTTTTAAATGTAGCTATTTATTCCCTATGTCTTTTCCAGACAGGTCTGAAACTTTCCAAGATTTAAGGTGCGTACACACTGGGCGATAAAGTGGACGACTGAACGATAACGATATTGTTCAGTCGTCCACTTTATCGTCCATTTTTAACCCCAAAAAGATGAACGATAACGACGACGCACGTACCCGCGGGTCGTTCGTCATTATCGTTCATCGGGCTGACATGCAGGCCAACCTGACGATCTCGTCAGGTTGCTGCATGTCAGGGAATGGGGGAGAGAGCCCGGCGCTGAACGATATCGTTAATGAATGAACGACATTGAGCACAGCCTGCCGGGGACAACACTACACGATATCGCTCAGGGAGCATATCGTGTAGTGTGTACGCACCATTAGACAAGCACCAACAGAGCATAGAACATCAGATGTCAGGTGCAGCAAGTTGTCAAGGCAGGAAGGACATAACTTGACTTGGCCTTGTTTATTGTATGTACCGCGTGCTCCCAGAGTAACGAAAATGGGGGCATGGCTCGCGGATAGGATATATCCTGTAAGACCATGTCCCTTGCAGTGAAATCATGCCCTTTTCCGGGAGCATGCCTTCAGTGCATGTCAATGTCCCTGGCACCGCAATACTCCCCTTTCTTCCCCTATCATGGTACCCCCCTGGATCCGCCCCTGTCTACGATATCAAAAGATTCAGTGAACAACAAAAACTCCCGGCATAGCAGCAGGACAATGTTATTACAGATTGAGTCTCCCATAACCAAATTGCTTGGAACCAGGGGTATTTTGGATATCGGAATATTCTGTATGTTGGAATATTTGCATACCATAATGAAATGTTTTGGGAATAAGACCCAAATCTAGACACAGAATGCATTTATGTTTCATATACACACAGCCTATAGGTCATTTTATACAATATTTTCAATAATTTTGTGACTTTAACAAAGTTTGTGTATATTGAAATATCAAAAAGCAAAGGTTTCACTATAACAGTCATGCTAAAAAAAAATCTGTATTTTATAATATTCCATATTTCTGAATATTTGGATATGGGAGACTCAACCTGTATTACCAATTGTAACGGAATATGCTGGCACTATATAAACAAATAACTCCTGCCTGTGAGCTGCAGAAGACTTACTTTGACTTAGGCTAGTATGCTTCTCAGCTAATCCAATGCTGAAACCAGAGATCCTGATTTGCATAGGTGCCTGAGAGCAAATGAGATCACACATGTTTTACCTGATCCATGAAATGGCTACAGGATGGATGTCTTCATGCCCGCCCTGGTCGTGCAAAAGGTGGTCCGAAAGAAATCAGTTACAGGATATTACACGCCAAGTGGATTTAATTGATATTGATCAGTTAAAATTCTTAGAAGAGCAATTTCATGTTAAAAGTGCACAGGCTTCATGCTGCTGCCCCTCCAGGGAAGCTTCATTCCTTGTACCAAGATGGCTGCCGATCTAAGTCATGTGCATGTGCGGTGCCATCTTGTCACTGTGTAAGAGCGACACAGTGATATACGGCTGTGTACCACTCAGCTCCAGAAAGACATGGTTCTACCCACTATCCAGATGATGTTCCAGCATCCTGCACCACTACCCAGATTCAGTATATATATATATATATATATATATATATGCCTGGTGAGCTGTATGACACCTTGCTCGGCACAAGCTTTGCTCCAACCTGACCTAACAGTGAGTACGGCTGTACGCTGGTTAATATCAATAAACCACTCCACTGGTTAAGCAACTGGGCTGTTCATGATTTTGAGGCATACACAGCCATTTCAACCTTTAGTTTGTACACATATTTCCAACACTCCAGTCACATTTTCTGGGAGCAGATCTGAAAAGCAGTATTCTTTGGGGGATAGAAGAGGTGTGTTGAAAAAAGAATGGCAGGTCTGCTATTGCGTTTTTGCTGGTGGTGGCTTGCCTGCAGCAGTCCTCTGCAACTCTTGACAATATGAAGCCATCTGTCACGGTCTGGGTTTTATGTAGATCCGGCCCTGGACTCTTAGGGCTGATTGACGTGCATAGGAAATTAGGTGGCTTGATAATACTTTGGCTCATGGGTATGAACAGGAGCTTAAGTACACTAGTCACAGTGTATGAACCACAGACTTGTGATATGCACAGGGCCGGTTCTACGCATACGCATGGTACACAGCTGAGTAGGGTGCCACATAGTGGAGGGCGCCTCAGCTGTGACCATGCGGGCCGCAGGCAGACTGTGTCTTTGTGACACAGCTGCACCGCGCATGTAGTGCTGACCAGACGGAGTTCGGTCAGCACTACACAGTAACAAACACACAGCCGTCGGCGCCGGCAGCTGTGTGTTTATTTTAATTAGCAGCCAATGAGAGTCTGTCAGACTCTCATTGGCTGCTGCGCCCACTGCCGGAGCCAGGCTGGAGCTCATGAGTGAGCTCCATCTTCCAGCTCCTGCAGTGGGTAATGGGAGAGACATCATGACGTCTCTCCCATATGCTGAGCAGCCCGGCGCGGGAGGACGGACGGAGGAGCGGATGGTGGCAGCGGGAGCAGGAGCCGGAGTGGGGATTCAGGTAAGTGGGGGTTTTTTATTTGTATTATGTGTGTGTCTACTGGGGGGGCACTACAAGGGGGTCTACTACTGGGGGCACTGCATAGGGGGGACTACTACAAGGGGAGACTACTACAAGTGGGGACTACTACAAGGGGGGATTACTATAAGGGGGGTCTACTACTAGGGGCACTACAAGGGGGGACAACTACTAGGGGCACTACAAGGGGGGACTACCACTGGGGGCACTGCATCGGAGGACCACTACTGAGGGCACTATATAAAGGGCAATACTAGGGGTCCTGCATAGGCGGGAAACTACAACTGGGGCCACTGTTTATAGGGCACTGCATAAAGGGTACCACTATTGGGGGCACTGCATGGGGGGACTACTACTGGGGGCACTATATAAAGGGGCACTGCATAGGGAGGAGTACTACTGGGGGCACTATATAAGGGGCTTACTATTGGGGGCACAAGGGGCACTGCATGGGGGGACCACTACTGGGGGCACTATATAAGGGGCACTGCATAGGGAGGAGTACTACTGGGGGCACTATATAAGGGGCTTACTATTGGGGGCCCAAGGGGCACTGCATGGGGGACCACTACTGGGGGCACTGCATGGGGGGACCACTACTGGGGGCACTGCATAGGGGGTACTACTACTTGGGGCACTGCATAGGGGGGACTACTACTGGGGGCACTATAAAAGGGGCTTACAACTGGGGGCACTGCACGGGGGAACCACTACTGGGGGCACTGTAAAAGGGGCACTGCATAGGGGGGACTACTACTGGGGGCACTATAAAAGGGGCTTACAACTGGGGGCACTGCACGGGGGGACCACTACTGGGGGCACTGTAAAAGGGGCACTGCATAGGGGTGATCACTACTGGGGGCACAACTGGAGTCCTGCATAAAAGGGACCTCTCCTGGGGCACAAGGGGCACTGCATAGGGGGTACTACTACTGGGGCTCTATATAAGGGACACTACTGGGGAACTGCATAAGGGGGACCACTCCTAGGGCACAAGGGGTACTACACAGGGGGGGACAACTACTGGGGGCACTGTATAAGGGGCACTCCATAGGGAGGATCACTACTGGGGGCCTGCATAAGGGCGACCACTACTGGGGGCAATATATAAGCGGCACTACTTGGGGCCTGCATAAGAAGAACCACTACTGGGGGGCATTGCATACTGGGGGTACTGTAAAAGGGCACTACTGTGGGGACTGCATTAAGGTGCATATGGAATGGAAAGAAAGTGGTGTGTGTCATGGTTATGACTTTTTCCAAGAGACCACGGCCCCTTAATTTGTATGGGCATGCGAAACAATATGCATGGGGCGCCAAAAAATATACTCGCTTACCAGAAAATCTGGGCTTTCATATGCAAGGATACTGGACTGGAACCGGAGTGAACAGATCAGGTCCACTGGGCAACCCCTCGTCTAGTGGCCTGTGAAGGCCAGTAAGAAAAGAAATATACTCCAGAGACAAGAATGACCCTCGGAACTCAGAACAGTATAGTACTGGTAGATAGGAACTCAGAAATCAAGCCAGGAATCAGAGTCTTGTGTAGTCAGAGTACAACTTGTGGAAGCTGTAACTCTGGTACAGGTGTAAAACAGGTGGCGTTATCCAGGGTCTCCCCCGGTTACCGGGCTCCCACTCTGCTCTAACGGGGAGAGCAGAGGCGGGAGCCGGTACCAGTAATCAGCTATGTGGTCTAAATAGACAGCAAGCTGATTGCTGTAAAAAAAAGAAAAAAAAAATTAAAAAAATTTTTTTTCACTTACCTGAATCCAGGGACCGGTGATCGGGCCTCCGGTGATGGCTCCTCTCCGGTCAGCTGGTCTCCCACAGTGCACTGGGGCCCGGTCATCAGGTGATCGGGCCCCAGTGCAGTATGGGAGATCACCTGATCGGGAAGCCCGGAGAAGACCACCGGAGGCCAGGAGGATGCAGGTAAGTGTAATGAAGGGAGGAGGGGTAGCGGGGGGGCGGAGGGGGGGTCGCAGGGACCCGCGTTCGCGGGGGCGGGGCTTAGCGCCGGGGGCGGGGCTTAGCATCAGTGGGAGGGTAGTAGCGGTGGTTTGTCGGCGCATGCGCGGGCTCTTAGTCGCGGTATTTTTTCCGAAAATACCGCGACTAGAGTGCGGATGGGATCCGCAGGGACAGAGCTTTATCGCAAGCTCTGTCCCTGCAAGGGATTTATAGTAAATCCCTGTGATATTACCTGAATTCGCAATGCGAATTCACTCGGTAATATCACACTACAATCCGCATTCAATATGCGGATTGTAGTAAATAGAGCCCTATATATCACATTTCAAATGAAAAATGTATATGTCTGCGCTTGTACCTACTAATAATACTCCAGAGCTGTCAATCACAATTTAATTTGCAACTATATACTGTACAAAACAATAACATACATAAAAAAGAACTGCAGTTCCTAGGATAATAGATACAAGGTTAATTCAACATTGGAAAAATGTATCAATCAGTGCACTAGTATAGGCTGAAATAAGCAAACAAAATTCCTTCAAGAAATTACTTGCAGAGAAATATTAAAAGTCCTGCCAGTTGGGATAAAGATGTATAAATCCACTCCTGATAGGAGACAACACGATCCGTATATGTGGATATGCGCTGTATCCTTTCCCAATGTCCAGGGAAAAAAAGCGACAAAGTGGGTCTCAATTACAAATGTCACTCACCTCTCTTCTATGTAGTAACAATGTGGATATCCCAGAATCCTGGCTAGCAATGAATACTAGCTTGCGGTGTAGCACAGTGTAACTCCTGTGATGGCAGAGTGGACAGTAGCATAGCGTGGTCAGCCTCCGGCAGTATTCAGCCTCCTGATATCTCCACGCTAATGTTCCACGAACTCAAATGCTGCTCGCCGTGATATTCTCCAACAGGGGATCCGGATGTCTAAACCGCTTGTTAGCTGTATGCGGTATGGCGGTTTGAGCCGTGGCGGGTTGAATATAATGTGGCTGAATGAAGGAATTCACTAAACAGCATTAATAGGTCCCAGAACCACTGCAGAATCTAGTTGCTTCCCTTGACGCGTTTTTCCCCTCTCACAGGGGTTTTATCGAAAGGTAATATCAGTCCTATGCACATAGGATGGCAATTTATGTGAGTGAGCACCAATCAAAACATACATGCAACAGCAGTTATCAATTAACTGTTGACTGCATGAGAATTAGCTGGACCACAAACATGTTAAGAACAGCTCACAGAGTACATTACACATAGGTAAGTGATATAACTATATGTGTATCAATCCCCATAAGGCAGAATACTAATAAAAATACATACAATCATATTAATCCTTTGTTGGGTGAAATTAACTTTATAAAATATAAACAAATATATAAGTAGGTATATGATTAAAATAAAAGAAAATACACAATTAAATTAATAAAAAATAAAAATGGGGAATATACTAAATTAATTAAAATAAAAAAATATATAATGAGAATATTATATATGGTACATAGAATACATATATATACATATATAAATATATATATATATTAAATACATATACATATACATGAGAAACATAGGGCCTGATTCAGACCCACTCGCGAGCGGCTGTCCGCTCGCAAGTGGGTCGATGGTCTGCACTGAGCATGCGCACGACGGAGGGAGCTCCGTCGTGCGCATGCGCCAGCCAGACACGACGAGCGAAGGACTTTCCTTCGCTCGTTGTGTCCGATCAAAGGGGGCGTGCTGTCAATGTTGATTGACAGCACGCCCCCTTTGGTGGGCGTGCCGGGGGCGTGCCTCCCTGACGGGGGCGTTCCCACGGGAACGCCTCCCGTCAGAAGCTGGCCCACTGACATCACTAGTGATGTCAGTGGGAGTGATTTTGGCTCTGATAGAGCCAAAATCACTCCGGAGCTTGCGGTTGAAAACCTCAACCGCAGGCTCCGGCTCGCAATTTCGATGGTCGCGATGGTCACGACCATCGCGGCCATCAAAATGCACGCTCGTATAGCCTGTGGGTGGTGACCCACAGCTATACGAGCGTCCAGGAGGACGCTCCATGAAAATGGAGCCCGGCCCTCATGCAGAGCGTGCGCTCTGCTCAGAGCGTACGGCTCTGAATGAGGGCCATAGTTCTAAAAATTGAGGATGTTTGCACCAGAACTAGTAGATAAATCTTTATTTTGTATATATTCTTTATGTATTGTTTAATTTTTATTCAGTGTGATATTTTGATACAATAAATGTATTAATGTTTATCTAGCGCTCTTTTTGAGATAGCAATATTTAATAATTGGCTTTTAGCACTATCTTATTTATAATGTTCTATTCTATGTAATCTAAATCTATATAGTCTACTTTGAGGGGATCAGAATATACCCCTTGTTTTAGGAGCTGCTTTTTATGTGATACTATTATTAACTATCCGTAGGTTTTTATTTTGTTAATTGTGTGCTTTGCACCTGAAATTAATATTCATTTTTTACTATATAATAAAGAACTAGAGATCAAAAATCAAGTTCGACCATTTCATTTAACCAATCCGGGTATAAGGTTCGCAAGGAATTTATCCAAACGGCTTCTTAGACACATAGCTTGCGATATCTATCCCCTCCTCTTAAAGTGGGGGGATAGATTCTATACCAATTACTATTAAACCTTTTGGATCACCAGAATGTTGCGACTTAAAGTGTCTTGGGATGCTATGTTTATCCAAGCCATTTATGATGTTCCTACGATGTTCTAGGAACCTGGTTTTTAAAGATCTTGTCGTGCATCCTACATAATATAGCCTACAAGGACATTGTAACAAATATATTACATAAACACTGTTACAATTTATAAAGGACTTAATTGGAAACTTGCTTTCAGAATATCTGGATGAAATAAATAAAGTCCTACAGTATGTTGAATATGGCTACAAGTTATACAACGTGACTGAGCACATTTATAACAACCGACAATCTTATAGGGCCAATCCAACATTTTAGAAGACACTTCCTTTTTCTTTTTAAAGAAATTAGGGGCCAATATGTTTTTTAGGTTGTCCGCCTTTTTAAATACAACTGTTGGTTTAGCGTCCAATTCATTTTTCAAAAGAGGGACCAAGCAAAATATTTTATAATTCCTATCAAGATCTTCCGAATTTTATGACAACAACTATTGTATTTAGAGATAAAGATACTGGATTTCTCGATGTTAAATTTGTGTCTTTGTTTATTAAAGGGATTTAGAAGAACATTACGATCTAACTCTTCAATTGTTTTAAGAGAACCTTGTAATAATGATTCAGGGTAATTTTTATCCTTAAAAATATCAAAAAGATGTGTAGCTTGTTGTGAAAACATATCTTTAGACGAACAATTACGTGTAAATGCCTAAATTGACCCAAAGGGATGTTATCCAACCACCTTTTGTTGTGGTTTCTCGTATAATCAATATAATTGTTGGTGTCTACTTCTTTATGATAAGTACTCATCTGGATGGTGTCATCAATAATGGTGAGCTTAATATCCAAGAACGTTATAGTGAAAGAGTGAAAAGTGCTTGTGAAAGTGAGATTATAATCATTATGATTCAAATAATCTAAAAACTCTAATATGGAATCATCATCACCGTCCCAGACAAAAAACAAATCATCTATAAAACGTTTATAGATGACCAAGTTCGTGCCAAATTGCCCCTATATATCACAGTTCAACTCTTCAAATATAATGCTAACTATATGTAATACCTGACACTGCCAGGCCTTTTCTCGGTTTTCACCCCCCCTCACCAGTTTCTATAACAGTTTCTCAGAAAACATTAACGCACTGGGGGGCCTATTCATCAAACGATAAATGGCCCGGTAACCATGTGGAAACACTATTTTCCACATTTTTAGGTTACCGGGCCATTCATCATCAGGGGCCCGATTAGGACCACTTGATATCAGAACCGCCATCTTCAGATTGCGTTTGTCCTTGGATCCCCACTCCTTCCTATGGGAGCATATCCCTCCACTGCCTTCTCACTACCTCCCGGCAGCTGTGACCTTGGGTCATTCATGCGTCTACATGCCGACTGGGGAGAGGTAAGTAACTTCTGTAGCTGCACTACTAACAGCGGGGACAGCTGCTTTCGGTGTAGCTGTCCCTGCACCAGATCAATGATGAATAGCATAGCGGCTAAACCTGTCTAAACTCATGGTATCAGCATCAAAATGTTCATTTTGGCATCCAAACCACGGACTATCCGCACATTATTCTCACCACCTCAGGAGGCTGCGAGAAGAAATGTCACCCACAGTAAAGCGTGCTCCTTCAGGCGCCTATTAGCATAAGCGTCACCCAGAACAATTGAATTCCCCTGTATGTGTTTTATTTATTTCCTATGGAGCCTATGTGTTTATTTGTTTTTCCGAACGGTGCCAATGTGTGTGTGTTTTTTTTTTCATGCAAAGCTTATGTAATTTATTTATTTTGTGCGGCGGGGCCTATGTGTTTAATTTTTTTCCCTTTGCATGCCAATGTGTGTGTTTTTTCATGCAAAGACTATGAGTTATTTATTTCCTGCAGGGGCTATGTGTTTGAGAGAAGCGAGAGAGGTGAAAGGGCAAGAAATGAAAGGAAGGAATGAGAGATGGATTCATGACACCCCCCTTTTTGAGTGGCCACGCCCCACATGACACACAGCCATGCCCCTTGTGTTGTGTGGCCACGCCCATTTTTTGTGCCACCTTCGGCCTGCGCACACAGGACCTGATTCTGAGCTGCTCACTAGCACACAGCGCTCGCAATCAGCTCGATGTTTCCCCCCTGCACATTTGCCGTGTCCGGCGTGCGCATGCGCGAGCCCTGCTGAGCGACTGAACTTCAGTCGCTGCGGGGCTTGCTACAAGACGGGGCGGCTGTCGATGGTGACAGCTCGCCCCATTTTGTAGGCGGGTACCGGGGTGGCTGCACAAACGCAGGCTTTCCCTTAGGAACGCCGACGTTTGTTAGAGACCCTACTGACATCACTAGTGATGTCAGTAGTGGACTTCCTGCTCTATTAGAGCAGGAAGTCCACTCGGCTTGTGGTAGCCAAGACCCTACCACAGGGTCTCATCGCAAGACCGATGGTCGTGATAACCGCGACGGCCTCCTGCCCACTCGCACAAGCTGTGGGAGGTCTCCCACAGCTTAGCGAGCAGCCAGAGAGGAAAAAAAAACACGCCCATAAGACCCTGTGAGCTGCCTCCGGCAGCAAGCGGTTCTGAATCAGGCCCACAGTCCAAATTCATACCACCACTTCAACCACTTTGATCACTGACAGAGTATATCCCTGCTGCTGCTGCTGATAGATGCTTTCCTACTTTGACTTGATAACTAATTATCTGAGGTACCGTAGATAATGTTCATCTTCTAACAATGGATTTACTATCAATTGGAGATATATATGTTTCTCTTTCTCCCTCTGACACACTTCCCCAAGTTTTGTCCCTCCCTTTACTTTGTCTCTCTCATCCGTCTTCTCTCTCTTCACCCATCTTTTGTTTTGCTCTTTTTCCCCTCTCAGTCTCCTTCTCTGCTCTGTCTGAGTCTCCGTTTCTTTCCTGCCCTTCTGTTTTTCACTCTTTTCCCCATTGCTGGGCTGCTAAGTGTGGTGCAGTATTCCCTCCCCTCACTATAAGACACACAGCCCTCAGGAACTCGCCTTCTCAATCCACCTTCTTCTTGATCAGTCCATAGACAGACAACACTTTCAGTGCAATAAGTATTTCTGGACAGTTACTGGGTGGCGACCATGCACAGGACTGTTTTGTGTAGAGGGAGTTTCATGGGAGTGTCTTGTGTATGTAAGCCGGCTTCCATGCACACTTGTAGTGTGCAAACGGAAACTGGACGCCTGGTTTAGATGGACGTTTTGCACCCAGTATGAGGTGAGTGTAAGTCTAGAAATGAAAGATGATGTTTGTAGCTATATAAACAGTGGACACGATCGGCTTCCAATTGCTGATGCACAAAACTTTGACATATACGGGCAGATTCTCACATTAGCATAAAAAAGCATGTAGTCTGCGCGGCCATATGGAAAACCAGCTGCGGATGGGTGCAACTTGCAATCAGGCCCTACATGTGAGTGACAGGGTGAGTGTGAGTGTGAGTGTGAGTGATGGCAGCATTGAGGGTGTTTGTATGGTACCTAGTGTGCCAGTGTGAATGCGAGTGACATGAACATTGAGGGTGATTGTGTGATAGGGTGAGTGGCAAGAATACTGAAATTGCTGAGTGTAGAAACATTGAAGGTCAGTGAGAGTGATACTGAGAGTAAATGTGAATGAATGATGGTGACAATGAGAGTGACAGGCAGAGCATGAGTGGCAGTGAAAGTGAGTAGAAGTGTGAGGGTATAGTAGGTACTCTGAGTGTGAGTAACAGAGAGTGATGGTAAGGATACTGAGGGTGAGTGATGAGGACATTAGGAGTAAGGGTGAGAGACGGGCTGAATGTTAGTGACCCAAACTCACAGCTCCTCAACTCCCGCACACTGTCCGAGACTGTGGGTTCGGTGCATGTGCAGCACTTCTGGCACTTCTAGCTGCTGTTACAATGCCGATGGCCACACAGAGATTTATCCTCAACAATGTGGTGGGATTCGGGAGGGGTATGATCAGCTCATCTCCACTGACTGGGCAGCAGACAGGCTGACCCCCATCAGTCGAGTGAGATTGAAGTGTCCACATCCTCCCTCCAGCTGACTCAGGGCCTGATTCAGAGCCGCTCGTAAGCGGCCGCTCGTTCGCTCCGAGCGATGTTCGCACAACTGTGCATGCATATGGGTTGTAATACGCATGCGCGAACCAGTCATTGCGGTCGGAAACTGTGTGCTCGCAAAATAGCGAATGCCTGCTAATTTGAGTGACAGAATGAGGCGTTTGTGGGTGGTAACAGGGGAAGGTGCTTGAAAACGGGGAGTGGAGATCCGAACGCAGGCGCGCCAAACGGTCAAAACGGGCATTTTAAGGGTGTGCATAATTAACAAAGCAGCGTCATCGACCACGTCACTTGGTTGTCTTTTAGCCTGAACTGTTCGCATGATTGCGTTAGGAAAATGCTACCACAAGCACTGCGAGTAGTTCATACGCCTTTCGATGTACTCGATTAATCTAATAAATAGCGGAGATGACGTAGGATGCGAGCGGCCAGGGGGCGTTTTTTTAAAAAATAGCGAGCGCATGTTTCGTTCGCTCGCTCAGACATAGAGGCGTCAACAGACCGCAAAGAGCGAGCGCTCTATTTAAATATCCGGCCCCTTTTCCTGAACGAGCGAGCGCAAATAGCATCTGGCTCTGAATCAGGCCCTCTGGTTGCTATTGATTCTGTATAAAGGAGTGGGAGACACAGTGTTTGATGATTTTTGTTTTAAACTCGTTAACTTGTTGGTATGTGTGCGCATTGTATAAGATAGGTCCATTGTGCATGTGCGCAACATGATGACCTGATTATTAATGGTCAGTTTTATTATAGATTTCATACAGCTTCTTTTCTTTTACCTTAGACTCACTATCCCCTTGTAATGTTTTTCTCTTTCTTTTTCCTTCGTCAGTTTCTCTCTAATTATTATTATAAAATTTTATAAATTTTTCACCTCACTTAGGGCCCCATTTATGAACGAACCTAAATACCAGCAGCATTTTTCATTTAGTATCACAGTGATAGAAATGAAAAATGCCACTAGTATTTATCAATACTTACCCCTCCGGCGAGGTCCAGCAAAGTCCTCCTATTCTGCGATGTCTCCCACTCAGCTGCTGGCATCCTAACTTTGCCAGCGACAGGCTCCTGAGTAATGCACATGCGTGGCGGTCCATCTGTGCATGTGCATGGCACTGTAGCCCTGTGGGGACCTGGCAGTGCCTGGAAGGCTTCGCTGAAGCTGGAGAGGCAGAGCTGTGTAGACATTGCCAGCAACGGGGACTGCATCGGTCTTGCCATCTAAATATGGTGACAGCACTGCAGTGACAAACAGCGATAATCTTAGATTACTGCTATTTGTTGCATACAGAATGGATAACATAACCCCTTTAGCGAGTGCTAAAGGGGTTATACTTAGTTGTTAAATGCGGCCCTTAAGTTGCTATCCTCTTGTATGGTAAACTTCTGTACTTACTAGTCTCCTGTGTCATACCTCAACAGATTTATACACTTTTACCGACACTTTTTCTTTTGTTGTAGACACTATTATTCCCATTGGCCAGCTGCAGATTGTTCTTATCCATCCACTTGGCCTGTCAGTATTTCACAAGCCCCTTTTTATAGCACTTTTGTAGCTCTGATTGGTTACTTATTATGGGCCATAAGTAGAGTATCAATCAAATTAAGTCACTCAGCTGTCCAATTGACTGAATAACCTGTACAGCACCCAGCACCCAATTGGCATTTATCTGGACCTTGTAAGTCCTAGTTTAATTACATTTATTTATACTCTTTATACATACAATCTATATATAAAAAAATGTTTTATATTAATTTATCTATTTAATTTATTCAATGCAAAAACTGGCACTGAAACCCTCCTCCACACCATTATTATCATCAATAACCAACCTTGGTTCCATGCACCACTACCTACCCAAGGGCAGTGCAGACAGTTTGGCTAGCACTACCAACTTATACTGTAGAAATCTGAACAACCCATTAGTGCAGAGTTTGAAAACAGTAACAGCCTTCCTACTGTATTGATACTGCACCGAGCACCAATAATCTCATCCAATCTTCTCCCATAATTCATTGTGCACTATGGTAATGTTGCGCATGTGATTATATCATAAGAGGTGTTACAATCAGAACAACGCAGAGTTTCCAAACCTGTTGAGTATATTTTAAATTGGCTATAGTGCTGTTGGGCATTCAATAGAAATACAGAAATTAAACACAAAGGGCCTGATTCAGAGCTCGCTAATACACAAATCCTTATACACATGCTGCTTACTCCAAAAGGGATGCTGAGTCCCAACACAGAAATTCCAAATTATGCAGATAGAGGGAGTACAAAAGAAGGATAATTATAAACACAATTTAATATATTGACCAATTACAACAATGTATTATATTAATAAACCAACAATGTCTCATATGTGCATAAGTGATAATGTGACACAATTAAAAATACATAAAATACCGTTGGCAAAAAAATAAAAAAGCTAAAAAAAATCTACACAAAGTCTTAATCTAATTGTTCCAATAACTCTGTGGAAGCAGGATCTCATAGTATAGGCACTTGACTGTTTTGAAGCACATCACATCCACTGAATAATGCTTTGAATAACTAACTTCTGATCATCAGAGATATTTGTTTGATTGGTAGTCCCACGATGTAATGACTCTAGACTGCAGATTCCTATTCAGTTGTTCATTTGGTGTATAGATGTAACAATATATAATCTGCAGAATGTATTTCTTATAGCAGAAGCAGTCATATGTATACTTTGTTTAAATTTCAACAATCAAAGCACACACAGTCTCAAATTAATAATAACCTTTTAGAAATGTTGTGTAAATGTTCAACAATCAGCCAAATAACCTTTTTGCAGAGATATCTTATAGTGTGGGTCAAAAGTACCTTTACTGTCTTCCTGACAGGTGCAATGCTCTGTTTTATTGTGTATGGTCCTTTGGTAGCTGCAGCAGCTAGTATACCAGTTCACTGGTCAGATGCTGAATTGCCAGGTGATGCGCCCCACAGTCACCGTGGAATATTAACTTTGCAGCTCTGGGGAAAGAATCTCAATCCCCACTTGTGTGTTATGTGCAGCTCCTGTACAGTGCCCCTGCACTTGAGAGTGCCCAAGGATGGCTGTGGTCGGCTCCTTACAGTGCCCCTGCACTTAAGAGTGCCCAAGGATGGCTGTGGTTTATGTGGCCGGTGTCCATCAAATCCTGCCATATGTGGATACTTATATTATAATTGAGAGACAGTTCCAATCCAGAGCCCTGAGTAATTTTTTGCAGCCTTAGGGCCTGATTCAGACCCACTCGCGAGCGGCTGTCTGCTCGCAAGTGGGTCGATGTTATGGGCTGAGCATGCGCACGACGGAGGGAGCTCCGTCGTGCGCATGCGCCAGACACGACGAGCGAAGGAAAGTCCTTCGCTCGTTGTGTCCGATCAAAGGGGGCGTGTTGTCAATGTTGATTGACAGCACGCCCCCTTTGGTGGGCGTGCTGGGGGCGTGCCTCCCTGACGGGGGCGTTCCCACGGGAACGCCTCCCGTCAGAAGCCGGCCCACTGACATCACTAGTGATGTCAGTGGGAGTGATTTTGGCTCTGATAGAGCCAAAATCACTCCGGAGCTTGCGGTTGAAAACCTCAACCGCAGGCTCCGGCTCGCAATTTCGATGGTCGCGATGGTCACAACCATCGCGGCCATCACAATGCACGCTCGTATAGCCTGTGGGTGGTGACCCACAGCTATACGAGCGTCCAGGAGGACGCTCCATTTTCATGGAGCCCGGCCCTCATTCAGAGCGTGCGCTCTGCTCAGAGCGTACGGCTCTGAATGAGGGCCATAGAGGGAATGTTCTACAAAAGTTTTGATCTAATTGTTGTCAGAATGTACTGATCCAGTTGAAAGATGGTATAAAAAACTTTGGTCCTAGTGAAATGAATAAAGAACTTGATTTACAAGTCCAAAATACTTAGCAGAATGGCTTTGTTTCATCTCCTCCTTCAGCTTCTGTAGTTGATTTTCCAGTAAGGGTATGATCTAACTCAGGTTGGCAGTGTCTGAACTCAATTCACAGGTTGCAATTTTAAATGGTTTCAGTAGCTTGCATAAAACTGAGAATATTCTCCAGTGTACTGTATTAAGGTGGTAACATGCCCCCCCTCGCCCTATTTCATGACTTGATGCGGATGTCATGATGGCTTGTTGCTCTTTCTCTAGTCATTGAAGCATATAAAGAGTGGCATTCCACCTGGTTATTACCTCTTGCTTCAGTTGGTGGCATGGAAAATGGAACTGTTCTTGCAGCTTCAGCAATGTTCTACAAACCAGTTGCTGAATACTGAAAATGTCCAAGAAATTTTATGTGCCGTGGTTAGCATCTCCTGGTTTTTTGAAATTCTTAACTACCAACTTTATCGTGAGCGCAAAATGTGGTATGTGTTGAAAATCACCCAGTTGTCATGCATGTACAATGTTACTTGCATGATCAGAAATGACAAATCCTGAGGAGAGTCTTAACGGGGTAAACCATTTTGCTATCACGTCAATGAGTTTTTCCAACAGATTGACACTGGTATGACTCTTAGTGAAGCCAGTGAGACAGAGGGTAGCCTGCCTGTGAATGAGTCAGCATTGTTTGTAGGATACTGCTGCTGAAGGTGATACACCCACCCAGTGACTGTCACAGTCATGTAATCTTTTGTTTGACAAGTACAGTACTGCTTGTCCTCATACCTGCAGTTAATTGGATAGTTGGTAAAATGGCAATTTCTAAGCCAATAATTACTTTTTGATTAACGTCCCAGTACAGGTGAGGAATTGCCGTTCTAGTAAAATAGAATTGAGATGGAATTTGGTACCGTGAAGGCAAGAACTCAACTAATCAGATAAAACCAGATGTATTTATGGCAGATATTGGATGCAGATCTAATGCTTACATAGCTGTCATGGCTTCAGAGATCACTGTGCAACAGGATGGTGGCTGTCATACTTGATTCATCTTGCAAATGATTGTTTCACAGACAATCGTGTCTTCTTGTTTCCCTTCTCTGATGAAGATTCATTCCCAGCAGCAGCATTCCTAGCATGCAAGGATCTTTCTTGGGAATAGTGGTTGGGGGAGTGTGTTTGCCTCTCCAAATTGGATGCAGGACTATATCCAATTAGAAGGTGGTGGATATTGCATGCTGTTGGTAGGTGATGCTGGACTGCAAGTATATGATTTTCCAGATTTGATAAAAGAAATTAATGATCTTGCTGCAAATGATGTAACATTTAGGAGGTGCCTAGATGGTTAACATCCCTACTTCTACTTACTTTGTCACTACAAATGCCTTGACAAATGTTGCCAGGACTTGAATAAACAAATTTTCACATGAAAGAGGTGGTTTTTTTGATCTTTTGCCCAGGCATGACAATATGCTTCTTATCTCTGGTATGAAGTGCTGCCACTGGTGGATGATTTACTTCGACACAAAAACCATCATCCTCCTGAATTCAATCAACTTTTTCATGTCCAATACATTCAATATCCTCATTAGTGTCAGATACACAATGAACCCCCTCATTCTGTTGCACATTTACAACTTCCACAGTTGCATCCTCAATTTCTATGTCTAAACTGTCATCATCATTATTATTTGTACTACTACTCATCCTCACATTTGCATAGGCTTCAGAAAAGGTTGAAGGAGGCTTCTCTAGGATTATTGTCAGAATCAGAAATGTCAGACTTACTCATAGCAATCATGGAGACCCTTGTCTCTTCCTTGGACTCTCCTCAGGAATCTGAACACACAATTTGTTCTTTAGTCTTAGGGGTTTATTCATGAAGTGTCAGGTTGTAAATCCCGACATTTCTGTTTATGTTTATGCCCAATATTTAAAAGGACATTGCTTTTGCTAGCAAGATATGGTTTTCTTTTTGTAAACTGATTTGCCTGTTTTAAAGGTGACACATTTACACTTGAGAGCGAAAATGTGCGAGGTTATAGGATAGCCATTCTAGTGCATGTAGGTGCAGTAAGGGTCGTAGAGAGTGAGGATGGGCCCAGGTTACTGGCGGGGGCATGGCCAAATAGTGAAGGTGTGGCTTCACCCCCTACAATAATATAAAACATGCGCATTTTTTTTTTAAACCACAAGAAAAATCCATTTTTATTATTTTGGGGTGCAACTGACAGGGCCGCAGCACCCAGTAAGTAAAATATATGCTGTCTCCCAAAAACACACAGTCTTCCCTTTAAATATCTAAATTGAATTAAAACATTTGAGATTTATTTTTAAACCACAAAAAATATATATTTTAAACTTTTATTATTTTGGGGTATAGCTGATGAGCCCACAAAACCTGGTAAGTCTTGTAATATAAGCTACCTCTCAAAAAAACACAATTTTCCTTTGAGTTATTTTTTTAAAACAGGAAAATATGTCTTCTTTGGGGAACAGTATTTTTCGGACAGCTAAGCTTGAAATCATACTGTCTCTGCCCTCATACACAATATATACTTCAGTGTAGTGTAGACAGACATCCTTGTGATAATCAATTGTAAGTTCAACTCACTTCAGTTCTCTAACAAACATACACTGTTTGCTGATTGTGATGATGAATAGCCCTTAACAAACAAACACACAGTGACAACCAGGGCCTTAGGGAGGGTGGGGAGGCCGGTTCCTTCGCACAGGGCGGAATCCTCTAGCGGCAACGGCCATGAACCGCCCGGGTCCGACGCACACCAGCAATGCTGACGAAGATCCTCGCCCTCCACCCACCTCCCAGAGGAAAAGGTAAGCACTCAGGGGGAGGAGGGGGGTGGGGGTGAGTGAGAGGGGTGGCAGTGCAGCACAGGGCACACTACCGTCCTGCTACGGCGCTGGTGACAACAACCTGTTTGCAGATTGCATCTGCTAGCTAGTGTGTGTCTGAGCCTAAGTCCTTCCCACCCTTTCCATCTACCTACAACTCTCTCTAATGGCAATTAATATAAAAGTATTGCAGCACAACTACAGCCCAAACCCTCTCCATGTTCTTTACTGTGGGAAATGGCACCTAATCAGGAGCGAGAGACTCTTATATGCAATCCAAAACATGTGAGATCCAACACTCCTGGAAAAATTATGTGAAACAAACTTGGCAGGAAAACCCAACCTGGGAAACGGTTTTACTCGGAAACCCAAAGTTGTTGTGTTTTTGCATTTGACAGAATCCTAACCGCTGTAATCTTGATTGGATTAAGTATTGATGTTTATCTTGAGCTGCACATATCTTAAGATAAATGTATGCATCTGTATAGTCCATTCTAATATATATATATATATATATATATATATATATATATATATATATATATTAGAGATGAGCGGGTTCGGATTCCAGAGTTCTGAACCCACCCGAATTTAGCATAACCGAATCGGATCCAAGCAGGCTCGGAGTTTCCCGCCTTACTCGTATCTCGAAACTGAGGCAAAACGATAGAGTCTGAAATCTCGCGGTTCGCAAGCTTTCATCTCTATGATCAATGTAGTATATAAGGGACCATGCGACGGATGCCATTTCACTTCAGCTGTGGAGACTGAACAGGGAGGGTGGGTAGTGTAGGGCTGGGAGAGGTGCTGGTGCTATCTGCTGTGTCCTTGGCTGGTGCTGATCCATTATGGTCACAGTGCTGTCACTGTGCTGTCTGCTGATCCATTCTGGTCTCAGGTCACGGTGCTGTCACTGTGCTGTCTGCTGATCCATTCTGGTCACGGTGCTGTCACTGTGCTGTCTGCTGATCCATCTGGGCTGTCTGCTGTGTCCTGGTGTTGTGCTGTGTCCATCTCTGGGCCCAAGTTCTGGACTCCAAAAAAAAAGTAAAAAAAAAATAAAATCAAAGTGTCTTTTATATTTTTCCGTGTGTGCTTGCGTTAGGCTTAACCACAGTAGCGCACAAGAGCCAGCCAGTAATGCACATTGCAACCTTGTGCTGCCCGACTACAGTCGTGCTAAAAAAAAAACCAATAAAAGTGTCTTATTTTTTTTTTCTGTGTGTGCTCGTGGGTGTTAGGCTTAACCGCAGTAGCGCACAAGAGCCAGCCAGCAACACACGTTGCAACCTTGTGCTGCCCGACTACAGTCGTGCTCCAAAACAAAAACAATAAAAGTGTCATATTTTTTTCTTCTGTGTGTGCTCGTGGGTGTTAGGCTTAAACGTGTGTGAATTTTTTAACCGCACCTTGGCTACACTATTGGTGATTGTGACACTGCTTCAAGACTGCAGAAAATATGGAGGGCTGTCACATGACAGAAGAGCAAGGCCAAGAACCACATGTTGTAGCTTCCGCCAATAGTGCAAGGCCGTCAACTTCCTCGTCCTCTAGGAAGGCCCATGCCCCAGGGCTTAAGTCACGCCATCGATATGGCAAAGCAAGTTTTACTGAAGTTAAGAAAAAAAAATGTAAAGCTTATTTGCCTTTACATAAACAAAAAATTGGCAATATGCCATTCACTACACGAAGTGGAAAGGAAAGGATTAGGCCTTGGCCTTTCTTTATGAAGACTGCTGATAGCCCTTCTGCTTGTAGTAGTAGTGGTGGTGGTCCAATTAAAAATGAGAGTGCAAGTGTGTCCGCGGTTGCCATGTGTGAGCCCGACCTAAATACTATGTACAGGAGGATCCTCCAAGTTCCAACATTTGTGTGCCCTCTGTAAATGTGGGGAAGGGCAGTCAACATCTTGCACACATAGTCATTGAGGATGCTTCTGTGGCATTGCACATGGAGGAGGAGGATATTTTGGTAGTTGAAGGTGCTAAGGATGATGAGGATGTTGATGATGAAGATGATGGTGATGAGGAAGTTGATGAAGAGGATGTCCTTTGTGTAAGTAAGGCAACAGCTGTTGTCCAAGGTTTGAAAAAGCCAAAGCCCATTGTTGTCATGCCAGGACAAAAGACCAAAAAATCTACTTCTCACGTGTGGAATTATTTCCATGCGGATCCGAAAAACAGTTGTCAAGCCATATGTGCCCGTTGCCATGCAAAAGTGAGTAGAGGGAGGGACCTAAACCACCTAGGAACCTCCTCCTTGTTACATCACTTGGAGCGCATTCATCAAATATCAAAGTGTACGTCGCCAAGTTCCAAAACTCAAAACGTAAGAAGTCCAGTGTCACCTACCTGCTCCCTCTCTGTGAGATCCAAGCGCCTTCGATCTCCAACACCAACACCTGCATCATCAACATCCTCATTCGTCATCTGAAGTAGTCCTGTTGCATCAATGTTGGTATTCGAAGCATGATTGACTCCTCTCCTATCCGTGATTCCTCAGAAGGATCCTTAATGACTACGCCTGTTACTGCTGCTGTTGCTGTCAGTGGATCTTCCTCCCAGAAGTGGACCAGGAAGAAGACTACTTGTAGCATATCCTCCAAAAAACAATTAACTGTCAAACAATTGTTTGCAAGTGGCAAAGAAGTATGACAGCAATCACCCATTTGCACAGCAGATTACTGACACCATAACAGCTATGCTGGTATTAGATGTGCGTCCAGTATCCGCCATTACTGCAGTGGGTTTTCAACAGTTAATTAAGGACCTGTGTCCTCGCTACCAGATCCCTTCTAGTTTCCACTTTGCTAGAAAAGCAATTCCAAGTCTGTACAAGGACATTAAAAAAAACCTTATTAATGTCCTCAGAAATGCCGTTGTACCCACTGTCCACTTGACCACTGATATGTGGACAAGTGGGACAGGGCAAACTAAGGATTACATTAATGTGACAGCCCACTTGGTAGGTGTTTTGCCTACAACAGCAGCAGCAACATCTCCCAAAAGACAGCTGATAAATAGGCAGGCTACTCTTTGTATAACTGGTTTCACTAAGAGGCATACTGCTGAGAACCTCTTAGAAAAACTCAGGGAAATCATTGCTAAGTGGCTTACCCCACTTGGACTCTCCTCGGGATTTGTGATTTTGGACAATGCCACCAATATTGTTAGAGCATTACATGTGGGCGAATTCCAACACGTCCCATGTTTTGCTCACACAATTAATTTGGTAGTGCAACATTTTTTAAAAAGTGACATGGTCGTGCAGGAGATGCTCTCGGTGGCCTGCAAAATATCCGGACATTTTAGACATTCGGCAAACGCTTGTCGAAGATTGCATGACCAGCAGGTACTGTTAAATTTGCCCTTCCATCAGCTGAAGCAAGAGGTAGTAACTCGGTGGAATTCTACCCTCTATATGCTTCAGTGGATGGAGGAACAGCAAAAGGCCATCCAGGGCTATACAACGGACTATGACATAGGCTGTGGAGGGGGAATGCACCTTACTCAAGCGCAGTGGAGAATAATTTCCATGTTGTGCAAGGTTCTCAAGCCTTTTGAACTTGCCACACGTGAAGTTAGTTCAGACACTGCCAGCTTGAGTCAGGTCATTCCCCTCATCAGACTTTTGCAAAAACAGCTGGAGAAACTGAAGGAGGAGCTACAATGGAGCAATTGCGCAAAGTATGTCGGACTGGTGGATCAAGCCCTTGATTCACTTCACCAGGATCCAAGAGTCGTCAATCTTTTGAAATCTGAAAAATATATTTTGGCCACCACTCTGGATCCTAGGTTTAAGTCCTACCTTGTGAGTTTTTTTTCCAACAGACTGAAATCTAAAACTATGCAAAGAGCTGTTGGTGAAACGCCTTCATCTCCTCCCTCTCCTCCCTAAGTTTCAACAGCTGCCAGGAAAAAACTAAATTTTCCTTACAAAATGCCTGCTGGTCATGCAGATCGTTCACCAAAATATTACATCTGATCAGGCCTGAGAGAACTGCCTACTAGTGACATGTATTCTACCATGACTAAGTGTGATACAGTTTCCATTCACAGAATGGTGGAGGACTATTTCAGAGATAACATCCTAATAGACATGTCAGACAGTGCCTTTCAGTATTGGCAGGAAAAAGAGGCAATTTGGAGTCCCATACACAAACTGGCTTTGCATTACTTAAGTTGCATACCCTCCAGTGTGTACTCCAAAAGAGTTTTCAGTGCAGCTGGCAACCTTATATGGGAAAGATTTCTGGACTGCACACCCTGAACATATATATATATAACGCATAGACATCACCAGATGCTGGGTTTCACCCCTGGTGATGCTCTGCCAGGCCTCTACTGCAAATGTCTTCACTTCCTGCTTGCTCTTGGGGCATTTTCCCTTCAGTTTTGTCTTCATCAAGTGAAGTGCATTCTCAATCGGATTCAGTTCAGGAGATTGACTTGGCCATTGCATAACATTCAACTTTTTAGCCTTAAAAAACTCTTTGGTTGCTTTTGCAGTATGCTTCGGGTCATTGTCCATCTGCACTGTGAAGCGCCGTCCAATGAGTTCTGAAGCATTTGACTGAATATGAGCATATAATATTGCCCAAAACACTTCAGAATTCATTCTGCTGCTTTTGTCAGCAGTCACATCATCAATAAATACAAGGGAACCAGTTCCATTGGCAGCCATACATGTCCACGCCATGACACTACCACCACCATGCTTCACTGATGAGGTGGTATGTTTTGGATCATGAGCAGTTCCTTTCCTTCTCCATACTCTTCCCTTCCCATCACTCTGGTACAAGTTGATCTTTGTCTCATCTGTCCATAGGATGTTGTTCCAGAACTGTAATGGCTTTTTAGATGTTGTTTGGCAAACTCTAATCTGGTCTTCCTGTTTTTGTGGCTCACCAATGGTTTACATCTTGTTGTGAACCCTCTATATTCACTCTTGTGAAGTCTTCTCTTTATTGTTGACTTTGACACATAAACACCTACCTCCTGGAGAGTGTTCTTGATTTGGCCAACTGTTGTGAAGGGGTTTTTCTTCACCAGGGAAATAATTCTTCTGTCAACCACCCCAGTTGTTTTCCGTGGTCTTCCGGGTCTTTTGGTGTTGCTGAGCTCTCCTGTGCGTTCTTTCTTTTTAAGAATGTTCCAAACAGTTGATTTGGCCACACTTAATGTTTTTGCAATCTCTCTGATGGGTTTGTTTTGATTTTCAGCCTAATGATGGCTTGCTTCACTGATAGTGACAGCTCTTTGGATCTCATATTGAGAGTCGACAGCAACTGATTCCAAATGCAAATGTCACACCTAGAATCAACTCAAGAACTTTTACCTGCTTAATTGATAATGAAATAACGAGGGAATAGCCCAAACCTGACCATGAAATAGCTTTTGAGTTGATAGTCCCATTACTTTTGGCCCCTTAAAAAGTGGGAGGCACATATAGAAACCGTTGTAATTCCTACACCGTTCACCTGATTTGGATGTAATTACCCTCAAATTAAATCTGAAAGTCTACAGTTAAAGCACATCTTGTTTGTTTCATTTCAAAGCCATTGTGGTGGTGAATAGAGGCCAAAATATGAAAATTCTGTCAATGTCCCAATGTTTGTGCACCTGACTATATGTATATGTATATATATATATATATATATATATATACATATATATATAATGGGAGGTGCTACCTGATGAGACTAATTGCTGGCACTGGTGTTGACTCTAGGTGTGACATTTGCATTTGGAATCAGTTGCTGTCGACTCTCAATATGAGATACAAAGAGCTGCCACTATCAGTGAAGCAAGCCATCATTAGGCTGAAAATCAAAACAAACCCATCAGAGAGATTGCAAAAACATTAGGTGTGGCCAAATCAACTGTTTGGAACATTCTTAAAAAGAAAGAATGCACCGGAGAGCTCAGCAACACAAAAAGACCTGGAAGACCACGGAAAACAACTGGGGTGGATGACAGAAGAATTATTTTCCTGGTGAAGAAAAACCCCTTCACAACAGTTGGCCAAATCAGGAACACTCTCCAGGAGGTAGGTTTATATGTGTCAAAGTCAACAATAAAGAGAAGACTTCACAAGAGTGAATATAGAGGGTTCACCACAAGATGTAAACCATTGGTGAGCCACAAAAACAGGAAGACCAGATTAGAGTTTGCCAAACAACATCTAAAAAAGCCATTACAGTTCTGGAACAACATCCTATGGACAGAAGAGACAAAGATCAACTTGTACAAGAGTTATGGGAAGAGAAGAGTATGGAGAAGGAAAAGAACTGCTCATGATCCAAAACATACCACCTCATCAGTGAAGCATGGTGGTGGTAGTGTCATGGCGTGGGCATGTATGACTGCCAATGGAACTGGTTCCCTTGTATTTATTGATGATGTGACTGCTGACAAAAGCAGCAGAATGAATTCTGAAGTGTTTTGGGCAATATTATATGCTCATATTCAGTCAAATGCTTCAGAACTCATTGGACGGCGCTTCACAGTGCAGATGGACAATGACCTGAAGCATACTGCAAAAGCAACCAAAGAGTTTTTTAAGGCTAAAAAGTGGAATGTTATGCAATGACCAAGTCAATCCCCTGAACTGAATCCGATTGAGCATGCATTTCACTTGATGAAGACAAAACTGAAGGGAAAATGCCCCAAGAACAAGCAGGAAGTGAAGACATTTGCAGTAGAGGCCTGGCAGAGCATCACCAGGGATGAAACCCAGCGTCTGGTGATATCTATGCGTTCCAGACTTCAGGCTGTAATTGCCTGCAAAGGATTTGCAACAAAGTATTAAAAAGTGAAAGTTAGATTTAGGATTGTTTATTTTGTCCCATTACTTTTGGCCCCTTAAAAAGTGGGAGGCACATATAGAAACCGTTGTAATTCCTACACCGTTCACCTGATTTGGATATAATTACCCTCAAATTAAATCTGAAAGTCTACAGTTAAAGCACATCTTGTTTGTTTCATTTCAAAGCCATTGTGGTGGTGAATAGAGGCCAAAATATGAAAATTCTGTCAATGTCCCAATATTTATGCACCTGACTATATATACTTCCTTTTCCAAAATGCACCCAGGAGGGTTTTGAATGCAGAACTTAGAGAATTCTAGCAATATGTGTCATTGCCATTATTGTTACAATACAGCAGGTTTACTAACCTTGATTACATGTTGTGAAAGTACATAACAGTCTGAAAACACACAGAGAAATTGTTAAAAGAGATTACATGAAAATAAAAATCACTGCTGACTTCTAATGCAGAACCACTAAGAAAGAAAATGGAGAAAGGTTTATATTCTAAAAACTGGCATGAGCTCCTTCACTAAATCCATAGGAAAATCCTCAAATGAAAAGAAACAAACACGTCATGAACAAAGAGAATTACAATCTCACTCTTTCTTGACCATTAACTCAATCTGCAAAGCAATGCATGGGACAACTGATCTCTGCCGGATGGAGTTCAAAGCTCCATTGAAACAATTTAACACTATTGTTTTGGCGCTGCTAACATTTGATTTGCTTGGCACAAAGATACTGTCAATGCTCCCTTGCATCTCATGGCCTATAATGATTCAAGAAGTATAGGCCCAGAAGCCAATTATATTATAGCCTGCAGTAGACTTTAAATCATCAACTCTACAGCAATCGACAGAGTTGAATCAGCAGCCTCATACAGTAGGTTGCATAGAGTAGTATAACCAGAACAGAAATTCTGTAGCTACAGTAATAATAATACAGAACACTGATAACACTTTACACTGCCCCCTTGGAACACAAGAAAACAATTTAAACAAAAATGAAACAGTGTATAGAATTATAAATATTCTCAAATATAATGGAATCAGAACATTGTTATGCAGTATTGCAGTAAGTGAGGGAACTATGTAGTCAGTATGGCATGGTAGTGATTAATGGGAAAATCCATAAAAACTATACAATATTTTTGTTAGAAAGGGAATTTAAATTTTCCTGGACATTACTATAACATGCTGATAAGGTGAGGTGCTGGTCATACAGTGAGGGAAACTGATGAAGACAGTTGAGTTATGAAATGGGTTAATGGCACTGACACAAGAAAGTAAATGATGGATAACAGTGTATGCTCATTGGAAAAAAAAAGTCACTGTATATTTGTTTTATTGTTTCTTTTGGTGTACTTATTATTTTACTCAAACACTCCTGATGAATAAAGTCAGCACTGCTGAATGAGTTTCGACCTTTCAAATAAGGTCATAGCTAGATGACGCAAACAGCTGTACAGTAGCAGAATGGCGAATGTCAGCTTGTAAAATGTCAACATTCTGAACATGTTGACATCCTGAATATCGACATTCAGACCATGAGCCGTATACAATTTCAGCGGACCCGCGATACTTTTCCGCCTCCCGGACTTTTCACCTACATCTCGTGTTTTGCAGGCGGAAAAGTATCGTGTACGTGCCCGCTTATCCCCATATTCAATTTGAAAGTACGCGAAAACGGGACCCGGTGAAACTTAAACAAGCGGAAAGTCCTGTCAGATTTGGGGAAATCAGCCTGACACCCCCCAAAAGATGCTCTAACATGGGGTTCCCTATGGTACCCCCCAATTTGGCTTGCTGAAGGAATTTGTTGTTTTTAAAAGGGCTCAATAGCTGCTAAGTAGCATTTTTGTATAAGTGGTGCAGAATAGTATTCAGGAGGTTTTTTTGTAGAAAATAACTTATCCCAGCAAATTTGGGGTACTTGAAAATGGGGGGCAGCATATTTATAAGTTGCTAAAGTTAACTTGAAAAAATCATGAAAAATCCACCTGCCGCAAGCACCTGCAATGGAAAAAACACCTGGGACATACTTGGGGACCCCCCTGGGGTCTAATTCGCTACTTTTTAATTTTGTCCCCTAACATTTTTTTTTTCACCCCCAAATTGAAAGTGATTTCTTGAGGTGTTGTTACGTTTTTTTGTTGTTTTTTTTTAAAATTTACGCAGTTTACCTTTGTGGGACTGTCTGAAGGCTGTACGGGGGTTCCCGCAACGTTGCACCCCAAAACCCCAATTCTGCACTTTTTTCCGATTGCTGTTCATAGGCGAAAGTTTTCCGCCTATTACATTGCATTGACTTTCCGCCTAGACGGAAAGTCTTTCAAATTGAATACGGCGATACTTTTCCACCTGGCGAAATGACGCCATCGAAAAAGTTTCGCTGATTCCGGCTTTTCGCTCTCAAATTGAATACGGGCCCATGCCGACATTATGGTGTCGACATCCTGAATGGCAACAGTTCATATCACACCCTTCTAAATTTCAGCTTATTTAGTGTATATAAGTCCCAGTATTGCAGGTCAATAATGCCTTTGTTTTCTCAGTCGCTCAAAAGGTTGTACTTCAGAATAGCAGACCTTCCATACAAAGTATGTGGAATGTGTACTTCCCAATGTCTTGTTTTTGTTCTGGTGTGTTTATATGATGGTGATATTATTATTATATGTTATTTATAAGGTGCCACAAAAGTTCTGTAGAACTATACATAGGGATTAAAATTGACAAAAAGTTAAATAAGCACAGAAAAATATAAAAAAGTAAATGCTTTCATATAAATACATGTTTGCAATGTACAATTAGCATAATTATGTAGAAAATACAAAGGGGTGAGGGCCCTGCTCGTTAGCCCTTACAATCTATAGGAGAACCTTTTCTGCATGCCTACTCTCTACCGATGGGAATAGCTTACAAAAACTAGAAGTGTGCCTAGATCTAGAAGTGTGATGTAGAATAGCCTCCACAAACTAGAAGCATGTCTAGATCTAGAAGTGTGTTGTAGAATAACCTCCACAAACTAGACGTTGCCTAGATCTAGAAATGTGATGTAGGCAGTAGCGGCTCCAGGCGAAGGGCAAGCGCTACTGTTTCCGGAGGGCGCAGGAAACGCCCACCTCCCTCCCGGCGCTATGGGCTATATTTAAGCTCAGCTGGGAGGGAGCGGAGGAGGGAAGGGGCGGCAACACAGGACGGCACTGGGCGCAGCACAGCCTAGCGCCGGCCCTGGATGTAGGTTATCCTCCAGAAACTAGAAGTGTGCCTAGATCTAGAGGTGTGATGTTGAATAACCTCCATTAACTACAAGTGTGCTTAGATCTAGAAGTGTGATATAGAATAACCTCCAAAAACTAGAAGTGTGATGTGACGAGAGGTAGAGCATAGGGTTTTAAATGGGGGGGGTGGCTACATCATGCCGGGGGTGTGACTATGTCATAGTGGGGATGGTTATGATATACTGTAATGCTCCCAGAATTCACATGCGTTATCCTGTGTGTGTGTGTGTGTGTGTGCTGTTAGCGTACAGTACTGCTGGTATTAGAAATGGCAAGGCAGAACCATGGGCTTTTCAGCTGGAAGGTGGCCTGAAGTGAACGCAATAAAAGGCAAACTCATGGGCATGTTATGGCAGTGTCGCGGGGTTGCAGCTGCATTCTCTGATGCCAGAGCCAGGGGTACTGAGAGCTGCGGAAGGCCCGGGTGGAAGGGGTGTGGCCTAACCACGCCCCTTTAGGATAAAAAAATTGTAGTGGCACTGAGTGCTGGGAAGGGGGCCGTTGTGAGCCCCTCAGCCCAGTGCAAAGCCAGGAGGGGGCACGATCAGTGTGATTGCTCCCCATCACAGACATAGATAGGAGACTGCTGCGGCTGCTGCTCAGTAGCCATGAGCAGTCTCCCACTGTAGCCCAGCAAACAGCAGCATGTACTGAGCTGCTGTGAGGTAGGAGGGAGGGGAGTGGCACCAGACCCGGGCCCCCACCTAGGGCCGACTCCAGGCATGGTCCTTGTGTGCGGCCGTGCCTGGACAGGGATGCCGAGGTCCGGCTGGAGAAGTTCCCCACCCTCAACCCATCTGCTACCATAATTATTTTATGTACAGGAAGAGGGCGCAGTGAGGGAAGGCATAGAAAGTGGCCGTCTCAGAGGTTGCACATTCCAGTGCAATGCTAGTACACAAGGAAAGGCCGAAACTAGCATTTGCATATTACCGCAGCTGGGACTGTGCAAAAAGATGCAGATGCAGTTGCATTAGTATGCACCTCTGAATCAAGCCCATAATGTGGTGCTATTGGACGATTATTACAATATTGAACAACACTACAGTACCTAGGGGTATATTTACTAAAGGTCGGTTTTGGGTTTTTGGTTGATTCAAAGTAGGTTATGCAAGCCAACCATATCTAAAGTCAAACGGACAACTGACTAAAAACCTGACTTCATAGCACTTTTAGAACATTGGGTTAGCAACCGATTATTTAAAATATGGCCTGACTACCTGCGGAACAACCAGCACTGGGTTGGGCTATTCCCCACCTCCCTGGTGGCGGTAGATGCAGGGTTAATAGTAATAAAATAGAACATAATATTGTTGGTTACATGTGGGCAACTTTGCGAGCACTCGCTCTGAATCAGGGCGGGGGGGGGGAGTTTGGCCTCCAGGTCGCTCGCTAAGCTGTGGGTGACCACCAACAGCTTTTGCCGGCGGTCTGGCGATGGTCGCGATTATCGCAACCATCGGGCTTGCGAGGAGACCCTGTGGTAGGGTCTCAGCTCTCACAAGCCCGTGTGGACTTCCTGCTCTAACGAGTGATGTCAGTAGGGCTGCTCACAAACGCCAGGCGTTCCTAAGGGAATAGCAAAATATATGGAAGTTGCTCAATCAGCTTAATATACTACAGGTGCTTGTAAAGGGCGGGGTTTACACTGAACACAGAAAAAAAAAATTGCCCTCCAGCACACTGCAGATAAATCAAAAATACTTGAATCCTACATGATAATAGAAATTCAGAGGTATTGGTTTACATACATTTGCAAATATATGAATAAGCGCTGGGCCATCGTCAAGGCTCCTCTATACCAGCGTCCCTAAAATTAAGGGGTTCACGTCCGAGAAGCAAGGCACCCCAAAAAATTCCAGCCAAGGACCACCCCCAGGGCATCACACGAAAAGGGGAAAAAAGGTGATAGTGAAGTGTTAAAGGATAGGTGTGTAAAAATAAATCAATAAGTGTTAATGAGATGTAAAAGAATTAAAATGACATAAATAATACACAAACGCATAGAAAAGTGAAAAAATATTCTATGTGAATTAAGTGGTGATGCCATGAGCAAGGTCCAGCCAGAACAATCCCGGGGGCCCCACTCCCAAACGCTCACGCCAAAATAATGATTGCTACATAATAGTAGCACCCACTCTGGGTCATATAATAACAAATTGATGTACTGCATGATAACAGTACATGTATGAGCTGAGAGCTAACTTACCTTGGAGGTACCCCAAAAAACCTCCACATGGCACAGTGTGCTGGAGGGCAATTTTCTTTTTTCTGTGTTCAGTGTAAACCCTGCCCTTTACAAGCACCTGTAGTATATTAAGCTGATTGAGCAACTACCATATTTTTTGCTTGAAGTTTGGAGGCATGAAAGGAGTCAGCATTAGGAGGAGGTGCTGATCCTTATAGTGCCATGTGGAGGTTTTTTGGGGTACCTCCAAGGCAAGTTAGCTCTCAGCTCATACATGTACTGTTATCATGCAGTACATCAATTTGTTATTATATGACCCAGAGTGGGTGCTACTATTATGTAGCAATAAGTATTTTGGGGTGAGCGTTTGGGAGTGGGGCCCCTGGGATTGTTCTGGCTGGACCTTGCTCATGGCATCACCACTTAATTCACATAGAATATTTTTTCACTTTTTTCTGCGTTTGTGTATTATTTATGTAATTTTAATTCTTTTACATCTCATTAACACTTATTGATTTATCTTTACACACCTATCCTTTAACACTTCACTATCACCTTTTTTCCCCTTTTCATGTGATGCCCTGGGGGTGGTCCTTGGCTGGAATTTTTTGGGGTACCTTGCTTCTCGGATGTGAACCTCTTAATTTTAGAGATGCTGGTATAGAGGAGCCTTGACGACGGCCCAGCGCTTATTCATATATTTGCAAATGTATGTAAACCAATACCTCTGAATTTCTATTATCATGTAGGATTCAAGTATTTTTGATTTATCTGCAGTGTGCTGGAGGGCAATTTTCTTCTTATTTCTGTGTTCCTAAGGGAATGCCTGCATTTGTGCAGCCACCCCCTCTCCCCTTCTATAAAATGGGTGAGCTGTCAATCAACATCAACAGCCACCCCGTCTTGTAGCAATACCCGTTGCAACGGAGCTGCCGTCGCAGTACGGGTCTCGCGCATGCGCATGCAGGAGTCGGCGCATGCGCAGTCAGGAACCATCGAGCGGGTCTGAATCAGTCCCTTAGTCCGAGTTCGGAATCACTTTGGGGTACCGAGTCAAACCGAGTCATGGTTCTGATCTTCCCTCGGTTCAAAACTCGGATCCAAAACCAAAACATGAGGGTTGGCGTACATCTCTAGTTTGTTTTAATTTTTTTTTTACAAGTGGAATATATGCGCCAGCAGGCCCTTAATATCCAGGCACGCTTGCACTTGTTGTTCACAAATGCCATCATGCCAGGGCAGGCTTGCTTGGACTTTCAGGCATGTAAAGAACAATATTAACAGTTTCATATTGTTTCATTACGATTAGCTCACACCCACTGCCACCAGGGATGCAGGAAATAGCCCAGAGCTGGTGTCCTTCGGTAGGGGGGACCTCAGCACTGACTTTTTAAAGGATTCCATCCCTGGACTGAGCAATTTGGGGCTGGCTAACAATATGGCAGAGGTACCCCATGCTGTGTGTCTCTCTGATATAGCGTTATCTACATGGTTGATTCAGCCTGGTGCTGGTTATTGGAAAATAGGGGGAACCCCACACCATTTTTTCCCCCAATTTTCCAATGCAAGCTCAGGATCAGAGGTCAGGGGCTCGTTACTGATTAGGAAGGGGACACTCATTTTTTTTTTTTAAATATTAACCATTTCTTCTTTTCTTAATGTATTAATTTATTATCTTTTCTACTAGACTTGCTCTGGCCTATAACTTGCTGCTTGGAGAAGTTTGTTGTTAACTTATTGTCACAAAACAAGTTGTAGACACCAATATTGGTGAAAACAATATTGTGAGCTGTGAGGTGGAAATGACTGGAAATTAATGTTATTTTGATGTTGATAAAACTGTAGAAACAAAACCAGGTCCAAATTTTTTTTAAATACACATTTTATTATGAAAAAAAATACATGTAAAATGTAATCACATAAAGTACCCAGTTTGAGAAGCAGAATAAAATTGGTTGTGTGTTATTTCATAAAGACATTGGACAATCTATAACTGTATCATCAGTAGTAAAATACAATGCAATAAAACAAAGTCTAAAGTGGTCTAAGTAGGAGTAGGAAAAAAAAGAACAATATGGTTGGTCGCGAGTGAAGATAAAAGAACAAACTACATATTTTAGTCTTCGGCTTTTGAACAATCTATTATGATTTTCTTTCTACAAAAGTTTATAGGAGAAAGTAGAAGAAGAGGAAAAAGGAGAAAAGACAAAGAAAGAACAAAGTACAATAGGCAGAGGAAAAAAGGGTATTAGGAGCAAGGGGCAAAGGGTAGTAAAAAGGTGGAAGAACCATGTCTACATTGAAATACCTGGAAAATTTAAAGGCAATTAAAGTAAACCATTTATTTTGATAAGGGACACAAGTCTACCTTGGGTTATACATAATCTGAAATATATTGATTTTAGATGATATTGTGCAGCAAGTAGTGTCCTCAAACACTTTCATAAATTGTTCAGATTGGGGGTGAAGATAGATAAGATAGATATAGTCCTCATCTATCATGAAATTTAGCAACTACTTTTTCAATGTTCAACATTGCTGAGTGTCTGTCAAAATAGAGAATGTTAAGTAGATCCAATTTCACCACCTCTAGAGAAAGGGTGTTTGCGGATAGGTCCTCTTCTGCACTAGGGACCTCCTAGAACAGTATTGAAGAAAGTAAGCAATGAAAGGATGGTAGGTGGTACAAATGTTGGCGACCATGAGGCGAAGTCAGCCAGCAAAAATGCATCCCATGAAAACGGTAAAGCCACACCAGTAATTTGCATAATTAAAGAATGGATTTATACCAAAATGTCTTTGTCCATTGCCAGACAATATGTAAGAAATTTGCAGCATGACACTTGGGGCATGAGCCCAATTCTTCATGTGTCATATTCTCTCCTAAGTTTGAGAAATATATGTCCTAGTAAGAAATTTAATATGAATTTCTTTTCAGTTACCAGAGCCCACAAAACGGATGGTATGGATGCTGTAATTCATTCTGAAAAGTCAAAGTTTGGAAATTTCATACAGTAGTCTACGATGATGTCATTTGGTAACAAATCTGAATATAGATATTGTAGTTTATATTTGGTGATGTTTGAGAGTGTAAACAGTGAGTGTAAAGGGCACTGGGTTGGCTATAAGTTGGCTATAAGTATGAGGAGGCATCTTGCTATATACATAGTGTCTGGCTTGCAGATATAAGAAAACTTTTCAGTTGGGAACATCTTAAATTTCTTTGAGTTGTTGAAAAGAATAAAGATGCTTCCCCCCAGATGGAACATATCACGTATTGCTGCAATCTCTTTTTGCTCCCAAGTGTTATAATGAGAAATGGTGAGTGAAGGTGCAAAGTCCGGATTGCCCCACAGTGGTAAACAGTTACTGGAGTGGGGGTCAGTAATCATGCGTTTGTATAACGTCATCAATGTTTTATACTGTAGATATCTCTAAATAAAAGATTTTAAAGAAC
Source organism: Taudactylus pleione (assembly GCA_031769625.1). Lineage (NCBI taxonomy): Eukaryota > Metazoa > Chordata > Amphibia > Anura > Myobatrachidae > Taudactylus > Taudactylus pleione. The sequence goes on from JAUIMM010000161.1 coordinate 13,066,634, forward strand.
GTAGGAAGTTTTGTGAGAGGGGTATGCAGGAGAGCTGCAGGAGAGAAGGGGGAAAACAAAGCTTCTTCTTATTTGGTGTAGACACCAGTCAGAGATGTATGGAGACGCTTCAGCCTGGGAGACCGTTTGTATATCAGTAAACCCTATTCCACCTTTAGTTTTCGGCTGTATTATTCTATGTCTAGCAATTCTAGTTTTTTTGCTATTCCAAACAAATATCTGAAAAGCTACAGTACATTTCTTGTCATCAGATTTAGATAAGTATAGGGGGAGCATTTGCAAAGGGTAGGCTAATTTGGGGAAAAGAACATTCATCTTTTATCAAATTTGAAATAAATTCAGATCCAAAACAAAAACATTTGAGGATGGTTTTACCAAAAAAAAACATGGGGGTCGTCGCACATCTCTATGATGTCCTCTATGACGTTGCTCAGCTCATCTTCCTCTCCAAATGAACTGTTTCTGCCTACCATCTCCACCTGGTCCGATATCTTCCCCTTCAGAACCCAAATTAATCTACTCACACTCATCTATAAAGCCCTCACAATCTTCTCCCCATACAGTACATCTCCAAGCTCATCTCCCTCCACACTCCCACCCACCCACTTCACTCTGCCAGTGACTGCTGCCTCTACTCCCAAATGTTTGACTCCTCCACTCTCCTGGTTCCAAAATTTTGCTCATGCTGCTCAACACCACGGGAATTCTCTCCTCATTCCTATCAGAGAGTCTCTCCACCTTTCTCCAAAGAATCAAACAGGCTTTCAAAACCAACTTTCTTAAGTAAAGCCTTCTAGCTGTCATACTAAACCTAACTCTATGCTCTTCGCTCACTGTCTCTCCCCTCTGTCACCCCAGCCTGACTGAAACCCCCCCAATGTTACTGTACAAATAATGTGAAAGGCACTGCGGACCCTTTGTGGGACCACATAAATAATAATGTTGAACTCCATCACCGTTTGCCCTGAAACATTGGTAAAACTTTGAAGTAATATTTTGCACGTTTGTGCATGTGCACTGCTATCTTGGACCCAAAACCTGCATATTGTCTCAAAGTGTTTTCAGATTGACACTCCCCAAAGTTAGGCACAAAGCTCTGAATGCCCAATTAAATAAGTGCATTCTTGTTAAACAGCCGTGCATGAGTATGTTTACTGGTTGATTATGAGTATGTTTACTGGTTGATTATGAGTATGTTGACTGGTTGATTATGAGTATGTTTAAACATTGTTCCCACACCTTTTATTAAAGACTGATTTAGTCATATGTATTAGTGGAACACTATCTTAAGGTGCATACACACGTTCAGATATGTCAGATGAACGATTGAACGATTTGAACGATTTACCAACGATTTAAACGATTGAACGATTTCTGACTGCATTAAAATGAATGGAATCGTCCAAATCTGACTGCAAACACATCAGATGTCAGATATTGTTATCCGACAAGCGGGAACGCACATCGTTCATCATTCATCTGACAAACATCTCAGATATGTCAGATTTTCCTTCAGATATGAACGATTGAACGATTTTTAAAATCGTTATTGTACAGATCTGAAGGAAAATCTGACCGTGTGTATGCACCATTACAAAGGACAATGTTAAAATAAACTATTATATTTATAGGAGACAGTGTTAAAGATTGTTATTGTATTATTTTCCATGTACAGGATTGCCAACCTAAAATACATTTTTCATATTAAAAACCTTCCAGGAAGCAAGCAGTTATGTAGTTCTAAGTAATTACCTTCACAGTACACGTTTTATGAAACTCTCAGGAGTTCCTCTGTGCCAGCAGTGTTGCAGCTCTCTGAGCATTACAGGGCTGCAGCTCTCCAGTGTAACCTCATTAGGGTCAGAGGGGCATCTTTTCCCATCACACTGAAGAATTCTAATAAAATAAATTGACAATTGTGTTACTGTGTTGGTGCATGTGAACCAGAGACATAATTAAGGATAACTGTACATGAAGGAAGACAAGTGAGTTTCAGATTTACCCTGCACTCAGGGTCCATAGTAGCTTTCAGACAAATTATGTATTATTATTATTATATTTCTACTATTAGTTGATTTATTTAAAAACGTAATTAAATTATCAGTTTTATAAATAACTAGAGATGTGCGCTGACCCCCATGTTTTGGTTTTTGGTTTTGGATCTGGATTTTAAAAAAAAAATAGATAAAAAGTTTTAAAAATCAAAAAATCATGTAATTCGGTTTTACAATCCAAATTCCGAACTGCAAAAAGATCAGAACCACAACTCGGATGTACCCAGATCTCATTAGGAGATCAGTACCACGATTCGGATTTACCCGGAATCACAAAATTCGGGTGGATTCGGATTTCTGGAGAACCGAACCTCACATCTCTATAATTAACAAAGGAAAATTACAGTTTATCATAAAAGGAAAGTGTCAGGTTTCTAGGGTTTTGGAAAAATTTGGATCAGGAGCCAGAGGGTTGGCTTGGGTACTAGTTGCGTGTAAGAAGCTTGAAGACTTGATGAAGCTCCTCCTCATGTGGAAGATAGCATTCAGAAGACTAGCCTGTCAGTAAGCTGGTTCAGAACTGATGGCAGTAGGCGTTATGCTAAGCCAGGGAGCATTGTGCAGAATGATAAGGAGGGCTGCCAATAGCAGAATCTGAAGACAGCGGACCAGGTGTGCCATCTGGTGAGGGTTGAGCAGCTCCTGATTGGTGAGCAGAATGTCAGCTGGCAAGAATCAATATGGCGTTGCCCATACACCACTGATGTGAGAGATGATTCAGGAGATATGCAACCATTCGGCTGATTGGCATGCAGCAGATGTCTTCAATGGCCCTTGAGTGTACCTAAGCCCAGAAAGCACCAGTGCTGAATCAGTTAACAAAGTTAGAAGCACGATGTGTGATAGTGGGCCTGATTCAGCTAGTACCGTAGTTGCTAATACACACACAATCGGACGATTGTTGCGTACTGTGCATGCGTATGCACTGCGTGTTTGCGTACTAGCCATTGCGATCGGGATTGCGATCGCAGTGATTACACCGACCCATCGCACAGTGATTGACAGGAAGTGTGCCTTTGTGGGTGGTGATGAGGGGGTGGTTGGAGAAACGCAGGCGTGCCAGTGCGTTTGAACATTATGGATATGTGTAAAGTGGGTGTCCTTATGTAGTTCTGCGGCGACAATGAATTAGCATACTATCACAGTTGAACTGTGCGTAATCGCTATTGCATTCACATTTGCGTTCCGTAATGAATCAGGCCCAGTGCCTCTCTTATATGAGAGACCACTGGATACATATGAGATTTTTACAGAAAGTCAGCATGAAATTTACAAATGAAACCAGGAGCATGAACATCCAAAGCATCAATCCATGCTAGTTCTTCTAGGCCATACCTCTTCCAGTCAATTAGATACTGTAAATGTCTATGAGAACACAGAGAATCGATGATCTTGTTAACCTTGTACTCATCTCCTCAATGAGTTTGGATTTTAGCTGGTTTGGAGGTTACAGAATGGAAACGACTGAGGATCAGAGGTTTTAGTAAAGAGATATAGAAAGAGTTGGGTACTTGAAGACATGGAGGCAAAGACAACTTGTAAGCCACCGGATTGATAAGTTGAGTTAAAAGGTAAGGACCAGTGAAGCGAGAAGCAAATTTCATGTATGGAACTTTGAGTCATAATTTCTGCGTGAATAGCTAGACTCAATCCACTGGTTTTAAACTGGGAACAGCTCTGCATCTCCTATCCGCATAAACCTTGCAATGTTTGGAAGCTTGGGGCAAGGAAGTCTAGACTTTTTTTTACAAATTTTAGCAAATTGTAGGAAAGCTTTTGATGCAGGAACAGATGCTGAAGAAAGCAATGTGAATTATGTTACTCGATTATGCTGACCATAGGCCATATTGAATGATACTGGTTATTAGAGGGAAAATAAGCCCAGGGTAGCAAACCCGCCCAGTCAGCTTGCGAAGAGAAGATATATATATACAAAGAAACGTCTCCAAATCTTGGTTCACCCTCTCTGTCTGGCCATTAGGCTGAGGGTGGTATGCAGAAGAAAAGCTGATATTTACTTGGAGGGCAGAACACAGAGCAGGCCAATATTTGGCTACAAATTGTATACCACAGTCAGAGACGATCTCCACCAGACATCCATGGAGACGTTCCTTGGTGAATTGCTGGGCTAACAGAGGTGCAGAGGGAAAACTTTGCAAAAGGATGAAATGCACCAGTTTGGAGAAGTAGTCTACAACAACCCAAATGGTGGTATATGTAATGGAATGTGGCATTTTAATAAATGTGATTTAATAAAATCCATTGAAATATGAGTCCATGTAACATGTGGCACAGAGTTCCCCAGCAGGAGACTGCTTTGAGGTTTTAAGTTTGGCACACTTTGGTCAGGCAGCCGCATATTCCTTCATGTCCCGAGGTAATGTAGGCCACCAGTAATCTCTCTGGATAATTCTAGAGTCTTGTGAACTCCCGCATGGCTGGAGAAGCAGTAAGTGTGAGCCCAAAGTAGTAGTTTCTTGCATAGGTTCTCAGATACAAAAGTTTTACCCACAGAGGTATATAGCGGTAACTGCAATAGTCAGTGGATTGATATTAAGGCATCTGTCAAGGCCTCATTGCAATTTAAAATACAAAGAAGTGAAGGCTTTTATCTTAGAGCCTTGACCTAAGGTTAGAATTCTATGTAACAATGGATTTAAGGCTAAATTGGTTATTTTACAAGGTTATGTCACTAGCCAGGGACTCAATGCAATTGAAAAGAACATTCCTTTGTAGGAAGTGATGTATGCATACCTTAATGTACAGAACAAAGGGAATACACATCAGGTGGACACTTTGAAGCATATCATGAGAAAAACATAAATAAGTTATGAGTATAAAATAAATACAGTATACGATGATGCTAAATGGGCATGCACACTAGATCAGTGTTGGCTAACCTTGACACTCCAGCTGTTATGGAACTACATAACCCAGCATGCACTGCTACAGTTTTGCTATTAGGGCATGCTAAAACTGTGGCAGGGCATGCTGGGATATATAGTTCCACAACAGCTGGAGTGTCAAGGTTAGCCAACACTGCACTAGATGATAAAAGTGAACAATATGAACGATAATGATATCGCTCAACGATATATCGTTCATATCATCCAGTGTGTATGCACCAAACAACCAATGATGCGTGCTCCTGCGGGTCGTTAACAATGGCTGCTGTCGTGCAAACATGCAGGCCAATCTGACGGAATGATATCGTTAACGATATCGTTCAGTGTGTACACACAATATCTTTCACCAATATCTTTCAGCACATCATCTAGCGTGTATGAGCCTTAAATTATGGGGAGTTTACTTTCAAATTGGTGTTGGAGAGAGAAGGAGATGTAAGCCAGAGGGACACACAAGAAAGTATATATGTATCATCCCTTGTGATCTGTAATTATTGTAAATATATTCCTGCAAGATAATGTGCTATTGTTTAAGTCTGTAGAATATCTGTTTGTATTATGTTATGTAACTATCTGAGGAATCATACATATAATTAGTATATTTATCACTATTGTGCATTTTCTATTCCGTGCATTGGTCTTACCTGTAAATAAAAATTAATATAATCACTAGTTAAATGTTTAAAACTGAATTATGTTACTCAATTATGCTGACCATAGACCCACATAGAATGATACTGGTTATTAGAGGGAAAATAAGCCCAGGGTAGCAAACCTGCCCAGTCAGCTTGCGAAGAGAAGATATATATATATAAAGAAACGTCTCCAAATCTTGGTTCACCCTCTTTGTCTGGCCATTAGGCTGAGGGTGGTGTGCAGAAGAAAAGCTGATATTTACTTGGAGGGCAGAACACAGAGCAGGCCAACATTTGGCTACAAATTGTACACCACAGTCAGAGACGATCTCCACCAGACATCCATGGAGACGATCCTTGATGAATTGCTGGGCTAACAGAGGTGCAGAGGGAAAACTTTGGAAAAGGATGAAATGCACCAGTTTGGAGAAATAGTCTACAACAACCAAAATGGTGGTATATGTATTGGAATCAGTAATAGTTTCTCCAGTGTGAACTGATCTGCTATCACCGCTGTGTGGAATCCGTGATAGTTTCTCCTGTATGGAATTCCAGAAACTCCTGTGTGGAAGTGCTCGTGCTCCTGTGTGGACTAATCCGCTATCACTTCTATGTGGAATTAGTGATAGTTTCTCCCTTGTGGACTAATCTGCATCACTGCTGTGTGGAATCTGTGGAACTGTGGGCCTGATTCAGAGCCGCTCGCAAAAAGCGAGCGCTCGCTCTGAATCAGGGCCTGTGTTTTTTTTTCATTGCAGCCTCTTGGCCGCTCGCATAGCTGTGGGTTACCACCCGCAGCTTATGCGAGCGGCCATGATGATGGTCATTATGGTCAAGACCATCGTGACCATTGGGCTTGCGACGAGACCCTTGCGGTAGGGTCTTGTTGCCGCAAGCCCCAGTGGACTTCCTGCACTAATAGAGCAGGAAGTCCACCTACTGACATCACTACGCCTCCGTTTGCTCAGCCACCCCCCTTCCCCGCCTTCCAAATGGGGCAGCTGTCAATCAACATCGACAGCTGCCCTTTTTGGATGCGAGCACCGGAGCGAGTGCTTTCCGGGGCTCGCGCGTGCGCACTGGGCCACCATCGACCAGCTTGCGAGTGGGTCTGAATAATAGAATTGGGATAATGGATATAAATAATGGGGACCGATGGGCAGTGAGGCATCTCTCACCCCCAACTAGATGAGTCAATGTGATCCTTAGTCTAAAAAGTCTGTTGCCTGAACAGCACGTATAGTCTCTGGTGAGGCCTCACATTTAGTTGTCTTCTGTCTTCAATCTTCTCCGCAATGGCCCGGGCCATATTCCGGTGGGTGCACATCAGTCGCTCACTGGCATGGTCCCCGCAGTTTCCTCCAGAACAGCGTCCACTGGCCAGTACATTGTTATCAAGAGACAGCAAGGTCTGGGTGCAAACGGGGCTCTGGGGTATCTATGTTCTCGGCTTCCCTCTATAGGGAGGAGAATTAGAGCTGTTATGATGTCCTGTCCTGTCAATTCCTCACTGGAATCCTTGTCATTCTCCTACGTGTGTCGGCCGTCTGGCCTTCCTTAGGGAGTATGATGGTTGCCATCTTTGTGTGGGCAGTTTATATCAGTCACACTGTGACATCATGGGGGTGTGTTTGTTCCACTCGGTCTCCATTTAATTGGCAGTAGTAATGAGTAAAATGTGTGTCAGGGTGTATTAAACAGCTGGTTGTAATTGGTTGAATCAGACTATTAAATAATGAGGCATGTTGAGTAATAAAGTGAGAGTAAATAATGAAGTTTGGTCATGATTCATTGCTTAAGGAGTTGAAAGATCCTCATGGGGAAAAGGTGGTAATTAATTGCCTGCTGATTATGTGAAGTGGTGTACAAGTTCATTATGGCAGATCTGTTAGCTGTGATAGATTAATTAGGACGATAGTTAGACTGGAGCTAAAAAGTGGTAAAGAGGTAATGTCGGTGGGACCTATATACAAAATAATAAAGTTACAGGTTTCTCTGGGTTTGTTTAACAATCAGTGGTAAAGCTCAAATCTTGTAAGACTCCTTGGATGGGTACTGCAAAAAATTCTAGTTATATTAGATGAGGCTGTGATACCTAAAAATTAGTAGCCATTGTAATGGATGCAGTTTCATGTTTTGCTTCCTGTGATTACTGCTATTACTTCATTTTCAAGGTTTAATCCATGAGATGCTAGTGTTTTCAAATTTATCAGCCATTTAAGCTCTTCTTTGTTGATCTTTTTGCTATAGTCACCTCCAGTTCTTTTGGACTGACTGGATCCCCAGAAAAACTAAACCTGTTGGGTCTTGATTGTGGTAAAGTCTGAAGTGATTGGATAAATTATGTGTATCTAGGCCTTTCCTAATGTTCCTTATATGTTCTGAGATGCAGAATCTAAATTTCCTGGTGGTTCTTCCAACATATTGTTGCCCACATGGGCAGGTAATGAGGTAGATGACTCCATTATGATCGCATTGTCAGATGATCTTGTATTCTATGTTCCGGTTTTGTCTGATTGGAGGTGAACTTACTTATTTTTTTGGTAGTGATTCCCCTGGAGAGTTTGCATGGAGAGCACCTTCCGCAATAGAAGAACCCTGGGGTGGGAGGGTTACTGGTCAGTGTTGTCTGTGTTTGTTCTTTCCTCAGCAGGTAGCTGTGAAGTAGTCTCTGTTTGAGGATACTGGCCCTCCTGAATACTGTTTACATTGACTGGTTTGTTATATGTCTTACTACAGATCTGATCCCCTTGAACATAAATGGTTATAACAGAAAAATGACTTGTGTTCTACTGTAGTTTGTGGTGAAAATGAGGTTATTATCATTATGGTTAATGTAATTGAGAATTGTAATAGCCCTTGTTCATCTCCATGCCAGAAGAAAATTGGTCTGCTCTTCCCACCTGCTCATGAAAAGATTAGCATAGCTCGGGGCAAACCTAGTCCCCATTGCTGTCCCTATCTCTTGTCAATAATAGTTGCCTTTGAACCAGAAGTACAGTAATTGTGTTGTAGAATTAATCTTATGCATTCAACTATGAAATTAGTTTGTAGGTCTGTCATGCTTCCGTCTTGTTGTAAAAAAAGTGTTTTATTGATTCTGACCCTTGTTGGTGATTTATCACTGTGTATAATGAAGTCACATCAATGGTACAGAGCCAGTAATCCTTGGACCAGTCTAGTTTTTGTAATGTTTGGAGGATGTCTGTGGTATCTCAAATAAATTACTTTTGAGTTTGGACATATGGTTGGAGAAAGGTTTCGATATATTGTGAGAGGGTAAAGGTAAGTGAGTTAATCCGAGATATTATGGGATGTCCTGGCGGTTGTGTGTTACTCTTATGAATTTTTGGTTAATAGTAAATTACTGGAATTACCGGGTGAGGATTGTTAATGAATTTGTGTTCTTGATGTGTTAAAATACCTTTTGTTAGACCTTCTTGTAATAATTTCTTCAAGAGGGTTTGGTACTTTATGGTGGGGTAATTTGGTAGTGCTGTGTATGTGCTTGTATCACTTACAATTCTGGTACATTTGGCTATATAGTCCTTCTTGTCCAGAAGTACTATCCCACCTCCCTTATCTGCTGGTTTTATAACATGTTTGGTGTTTTGAGTGAGTTCTGTAAGTGCTTGTTTTTCTTTAAAGCTAAAATCATATTTCTGGATGGTATCTTTGTTCTCATATCTTCTATATCTTTGGATACTAATTTCTCGAAGGTCTCAATTAGCGGGCCTTTCATATGTGAGGGGCAGAAGGTGGAAGGTGGTCTAAAGCCCGTATGTTTGTATTGGGTATCTGAGTCCTGTCTTAAACATGGGTTTTTAGTGAAATATTTGGCCAGAGCTAGTTTTCGTGTGAAACGATGAACGTCAAGATAAGTTTCAAATTTGTTGAGGCCTTTCTTTGGTGCAAATTTCAAACCGTTGTTAAGGAGAGAAATATGTGCTTTGTCAAGTTGAACTGTGCTTAAATTAAAGATTCCTGTTCCTCCGGTGTCAGTATGTCAGTCAAAACTATAGTTTTGGGATGTTTTGCCTGTCCCTCCTGTACAGCCTCTCCCAGTGCCTCTCTTTTCCTTTTGTTTTGGGTGTTGTATGACTGTTCGCAGGCTTCTAGGCCTGCGTCTAGCTCTAAAAAATGCATCCCCCATGTTTTTTAGTGGTATCAGTCTTTTGTGGATCTATAGTCTCTATACTCATCTCTTGGATGTTATTCACTGTTTTCTCTAAATGGACTGTTAAATTTTATCCAATTGATAACCTTGCTACTTGATCATAATCGTTGTCCTCGTTAATGCTATATGTAGAGAATGTAGTGTCAAAAGATGTGTCTGTTTCTCTTTCTGAAGTGGATTCTATTTGCTCTCTGCGACTGCTCTGTTGATTCTGTTCTTTTGTGGTTTTAGTGAAGTGTAGTTGGGTCATGAATTGTTGGTAGGTTAAGTTAAGTTGTTTTTAGATAGGACTCTGAGGTATTTTTGAGGTTGTTATTGCTTGATTCTTGTTTTGTATATTGCTAGTCTGTCCCACTTTCTTTCTATGTTTCTTGGTGATTTTGTCCTTGTATGCAATGGCCTGCTTCTTACCAACTTTATCTTTCACTATTTTAAAGGTTTTGGTAAGTATGATTTCGTCTTCTTGTATTCTCAGTCTATTTTGTATCAATCTTTCTAGATGTATGAATTCTTCATCTGTCTGATAAGTCTCTAACTTGTCATATAAAGACTTTATTTCTTCATCTAAAGTAGTAAGTTCAGTCTGGTGCGTTTCTAATATTAGGTTAATCAGGTTCCAGGAACAATCATGCAATATTGATTCCCATTTTACCATAAATTCGGCATTGTCTGTATTATGTGTGGGTGTTTTTTTATCTTAAGTCCCTTAGGTATCAGATTGTTCATTAAATACCAATGTAATGTTTTTTCGTCCCACCAGATTATAGAAAAAAACAGCTACAGCTGAAGAAGTGGATGGTCATATAAAGCCCTTTTTAATATTCTCCTTGAGAGGAGAGTGGATAAATACAGCCTCTAGGTGATGTTTTACATGTAATTAGATCAATGGGACAATCCCAGTCCCTACGTGGAGGCAAAGTCTCAGCTGCTTGCTTATTAAAGACATCCTGATATTCCCTATAAGGAATTGGAGGGAGTACTGCACCTGGATTACTTCAGACCAATGTTGCAGAACATGTTGGAGGCAAGCACCCCTACAGGTGGAATTCCAAGACAGCACTTGGAGAGATGACCAGTCAATGCAGGGCTTATGTCTCTGGATCCAAGGAAATCTAAGCACCAGTGGGTTGGAAGTTTTAGGTATTATGAAAAATGGCATAATTTCCAAATGAAGAGCTCTCACCTCAATATACTGACAGGAGGTTTTTGGTGGCTTCTGGAGATGTGAATTTGACAGTTCATTACATTATACTGTATAAGAATACGATAATGAGACTTTCTCATTTACTACTAACACTATCAATACTTACTGTATCTCTGCTTTATCATGGGACATAATTATATGCATTTGCATGCCTGACATATGACAAGTGCAGAAATACTGTGAATACATCTGAGACAACATACATATTTAACATCACTTTTTATGCATCAAAATATTTACATGTACAAAATGTGTCAAATTTTAAATATATTCTAATGAAGGGATGAGATCTATCAGATTGACATAGATCTGTTTAGATAGAGTGACAGACAGATTATTCTGATGAAGGCTACCAAATTGACCTTATTGACTACAAGATGTGCATGTTATCATCTATAATACATATTTGTTTTTAATTGAACATAATTAATCAATCACTGTCTATTAAATTAAGCTTACCAATTTGAGACAGCAGAGGAAACGAACTGGAGTGAGATTTACAGTTTGTGTTTAAACCTGATGAAAATCTCCAGAGATTTTGGCCTCCAAACCACCAAATATAATACCCAGTGGTCTGGAGTTTTGAGATACAAAAGTGCGGAGATGTGAAATGGCAAAATCTCCAGCTATTTTACTGAAAATGACTCTGGCTGTAAAGATTGCATGCAGATTCAGCTATCTGTCTGGCTAACAAATAATAAATAGCAGTATTCAAAGTATTAAGTTGTCACTAAATAATACTGTGCTTAATAGAGAGGCTCAAAAAATGAATAAATATTTTTAGAAAGCACACTTATTTCAGGGATAAGTGTTAATATTTTTTTTTTATTATACTAACAATATAATATTAAATAAATATTAAGGGGTCAATATTATTTATTAATTAATAAAAGGTGGTGGATTTTCAAATTAAATGGTTAATGCTATCAAGAATGAATGAGCACTATATAGTCAGCAGAAAAAGTGAACAAAAAAAGGAGAAATTACAAATGCATAAACAAAAGTTTCAAAGTAATTAATACAGAGCACCTCAGCAAAAAATTACCGCTGAGAGGGTCAGATTAATAGCAGGATGACTGGAGCTGTCACCCTGGGGCCCACACACAAAAGGGTCCCTCACACAGGATCGGTCTAACCCACCAATTACCAAGAATGGGTGGCACCTGTTCTCAGATGGGGCTGCCGTGGGGCAGCTGCTGAATAAATAGTGGAACATGCAGAGCGGTTTCCTGAGTCCCTTAACATTTATGTCATGACTGTCCCTTAAGCTTTATGTCATGACTATAAAGCTTAAGGGACTCGGGAGCCTTTCTGTAAGCTACAGCAGGAGACCCCGTCTGGATGCCGGTAAATCAGCAGGAGACCACAAAATGTAAATACTCAGTCAGGAGTTCTCTGTGGCATACTGGGGGGGAAGGGTCGGCTGCATTGGGACATAATATTAATATGGGGAGCTCTGCTTGGCATTCTAAGGGCCAGTGTGGCACTGTTGCATACTTTTAATATGGGGGCTCTGTGTGGAACAGGGAGCAATATGTGGTATACTGGGGGGCACAGGGACATAATATTAATATAGGGGCTTTGTGTGGCATATTGGGGTGGCAAAATGTGGCATACTGTAGGGGGTCACTGGGGCATAATATTAATATAGGGGCTTTGTGTGACATGCTGAAGTAGACAGTGTGTGCCATACTGAGGGCACTGGGACATACATTTATGGGGTCTCTGTGTGGCATGCTGAGGGGCACTGGAATATAATAATGTGGGGGTCTGTGTGGCATACTGGGGGTACTATGTGGTGTACTGGTGCTAATATTAATATGGGGGTTCTACTCTGGTGGGGCACTGGGGCATAATATTAATTTGGGGGCTCTTTGTGGCATGCTGAGGAAGACATTGATTGGCATATTAGGGTGCACTGGGACATAAAAATATAGGGGTCTCTGTAGCATACTGTGGGGGCAATATGTGGCATTCTGGGGGGCACTGGTACATAATATAAATATGAGGACTCTGTGCAGCAGAGGGGAGGGCAGTGTATGGTATACTGGGGGCCAGTGGGACATAATAATAATATGGGGGTCTGTTTTTCACACTGAGGGGGCCCTGGAACATAACTTAAAAAATGGGGGACTCTTTGTGGCATACTGGGGTGACAATGTATGGCATGCTGGGGAGGGACTGGGACATAATATTAATATGGAGGCTTTCATACTGATTAGGGAACTGTGACATACTGTAATAATATGGGGTTCTCTGTGTGACATACTGGGAAGGTACTATTGCTTAATATGTATATGGGGCTCTGTATGGTACATTGTGCCACACTGTGGGTATTGGGACATAATATTAATATGGTGGGCTCTGTGTTGGATACTGTGGGCACTATGTGGCATACTGAGATGCACTGGTACATAATATTAATGTAGGAGCTCTGTGTGGCATAAAAGGGACCAATTTGTGACATACTGGGGGCACTGTGACATAATATTAATACTTGGGGGGCAATATGTGGAATTCTGGGGGAGGCATTTGGACATTATATAATTATGGGGGCTCAGGGTGGCATACTGGGGGGCAGTGTGTGGCATACTGTGGAGGCACTAGGACATAATAATAATATGGGGTCTGTTTCACACTGAGGGGGCAATGGAACATAATCTAAAAAATGGGGGCTCTTTGTGGCATACTGGGGCAGCAGTGGGTGGCATGCTGGGGAGGGACTGGGACATATTAATATGGAGAGCTCTGTTTCATACTGATGGGGGCACTGGACCATAATGATAATATAGGGGAATCTGTATGGCATACTGGGGGGCACTATATGGCATACTTGAGGAGAACTGGGGAACTGTGTGGCATATTGGGGTGCAGTGTGTGGCATAGAGGAGGGGTTATTTTTCATACTAGGGGCACAGTGGCATAATGTTGATACTATGGGCACTGTGGCATAATGTATGTGATGGGGCACTGTGTGGCATAATGCAATTTTATTGGTAGTGACCCTCACAAATTAGTTGCCCTGGGACCCGCACAAACCTTAATCCAGCCCTGACCGCAGGCAATAATTACCAACAACAATTAACTACTTGCAAATATAATATAGCAACATAAAACATAAGTTGTTTGGATGGATTCACCACTGAATTAAATCATCCTCGATAATGTGAGCCAGAAGGCGAAAGGAGGATGGCCGCCTATGAGTAACTGCTCATGCAAAGAAGCAGAAGATTTGTATGGGAGAAGGCAGTTATACCCCAGATGCCTTTTACATACTGCTTCATCAGGAGAAATAAAGGAGAATGTTGGTAAAGTGTCAGAAGTAGCAGGCAATTATGTGCTCAATTAGTTACGTGTACATATACTGTAAGAGACCCACCACATAAAAATGTTGTCCTGCAGCTTAAGTGGAACGCTACTCTTATTGCTTAGGACAGCTCTACTCATAAGAGCTGCTCATCTGCTACAGATCCTTTACAGTCTTGTCCTGAGGCTGGTAGATTCAAATTGCAGCATAGCCACAGCTGCGGGGTCATAGCGTCTGGGTCAGGGTTTAGGTTGCCTCCAGATTTTCTGATTCCTGGACTGTCCAGAGTAAAGTTCTGGAAAGCCATTCATGATTATGTCTTTGTTAAAGAGAACTTCCGGGATGGCATTCATGTGCGCTCCCCCAGAACAATAGTATTGCTTAGGGATAGTTATACAGGTCACAAACAAAACACAATGTAATGCTTGCATACATTTATACCAAAGTTTGGAGAACTCAAGGGCAAAAAAAGAAATTGATCACAGTAATTCATCTAAATCACTCGTTAAATTACAATTTACGGAAAACTAACAAAAAGACAGTATAATACATGCAAGCAATCATACAAAACATAATGAAACCACAAGTGATGCATTTCTAAAGCACAGATAGAGATTCATACAAGAAATGTTCATAATTAGGAATAAAGGTAACATAATACCAAGTAAACTTCTCATTTTATTTGTATTGCCCAACAGGCAGTAATAAAACAAGTCTCAAAATGAAGATAAGGACAATTATTTATTGCATATTGCCACAGGCATAGGAGAATGTATTGGCAAACTCCATTCCTTTTTGTCAACAAAGGGAGTTTTTTATCTACTGTATGTTTTATAGTGTCAATTTGTTTTCATTGATGTTGCCTCAATAAATATTATCTCCAATCTTATTTTGTGTTGTGCTCATGTAGTGACTTTTTATTTATTTTACTTGCTTTTGGCTATTATGCTTTAATACACACTCACCATTTTAGACAGAGAGAGAGAGAAAGAGAGAGAGAGAGAGATAGAGAGAGAGAGAGAGATATGCAGGATTGCACTATGCAGATTTATGATATCATAAAAACTATTTATTAGAAAATAGACATCAGAAAATATGAGATATGGTAAGAACTTACCTTTGTTATCTCTATTTCTACAAAGTCCATAGGGTTCCACAGGATACCTAGGGGTATAGGTGATGATGTCAGGCATCGGGCACCATAGAGTTAAGTTTTCAGCCTCCCAGGATGCACTAGGGTCCCCCTCCTATACCCCGCCCCGAGCCAAGGCATCTCAGTTACGTACCAAGCCATAGGCCGGAGGAGGAGAAGGAAGAGAGAGAAAAAAGATCTGGACACACACAAGAATCACATTCTCACCAGAGGGAGATGGAAAAACCGGTGACCAGAGCAAAGCCCATCTGCAGCACAGGTGCGACAGGGCGGGAGTCCTGTGGAACCCTATGGACTTCGTAGAAATAGAGATAACAAAGGTAAGTTCTTACCATATCTCATATTTTCTACTTCAGGGTCCATAGGGTATCCACAGGATATCTTGGGGATGTCCCAAAGCAGTATCCTTCAAGGGTGGGGACGCTCCTGTGCTGAAAGGAGAATCCGCCACCCGAAGGAAGCATCCTGAGAGGCAAAGGTGTCAAACGCATAATACCTCACAAAGGTATGGACAGAGGACCACGTGGCAGCCTTGCAGATCTGGACTGCAGAGGCACCACGTCGAGCTGCCCATGAAGGACCCACAGACCTAGTGGAATGAGCCCTCACAGAGGATGGAACCGGCAGGCCTTCATGAAGATAAGCTTCTGAAATGGCCATATGGATCCAACTTGCCAAAGTCTGCTTTGAAGCAGGCCAACCCTTTTTACGGAAGTCATAGAGGACAAACAAGGCTTCCTAAATGAAGAAGTGCGGTCAACATAAATCCTTAAGGCCCACACAACATCCAAAGTGGCTTCACCCACTGATAGGTCAGGTGAGTTAAAAGCCGGCACAACGATTTCCTCGTTGAAATGAAAATGGGAAACAACTTTGGGAAGAAAATCAGGATGAGTGCACAGCACCACCCTGTTCCCATGAAAAATTAAGAAAGGGGGCCTACAAGAGAGAGCCCCTAAATCAGAAACACGTCTGGCCGAGGCGATGGCCAGAAGGAAAATTGTTTTAGCTGTCAGCCATTTAAGATCCACTGAGCCCAGTGGTTCAAACGGCGGACCCTGGAGAGCCCTCAGTACCACAGCTAAATCCCAAGGCGCCACCGGTGGAACAAATGGCGGCTGAATTCGAAGAACACCTTGCATAAAGGTGCGCACATCAGGGATTGTAGCAATCCTACGATGGAACCAGACAGACAGGGCAGATACCTGCACCTTCAAAGAAGCAAGGCGAAGCCCATGGTCTAGTCCTGCCTGTAGGAAGGCTAGCACTCTAGACAGATGGAACTCCCGAGGTGCATAACCTCTCGGTCGACACCATTGGAAGAACGTATGCCACACACGATGGTATATTCTTGCAGAAGACGGTTTCCGAGCTCTCAGCATAGTACGTACTACAGAGCTGGAAAAACCCCTGGACCTTGGCATGGCCGTCTCAACAGCCATGCCGTCAAAGACAGCCAAGTCAGGTCCGGGTGAAGACAAGGACCCTGTGACAGTAGGTCCGGTTGTAATGGCAACCGCAGAGGGATGTCCACGGACAGACCCTGAAGGTCTGAGAACCTGTGCCGTCTGGGCCACGTGGGAGCTATCAATAGGAGCGTCCCTCCTTCCTGTTTGAATTTCCGGATTACCCGTGGAAGAAGGGAAAACGGAGGAAAGAGATAAGCAAACCGGAACGTCCACTGGACAGACAGAGCATCCACCAGAGATGCCTTTTCATCTCTTGTGCGAGACCCGTACACCGGCAACGCCATGAGGTCGATCTCTGGAAGACCCCACCTGTCCACCAGAAGTTGAAAGACGTCCTGGTGCAGAGACCATTCCCCTGGATGAACGTCCTGGCGACTGAGAAAGTCGGCCTCCCAGTTGAGGACTCCCGGGATGAATCCGGCTGATATGGCCGGGAGATCGCGCTCTGCCCAGACCAGGATGCGGGACACCTCTACGAGTGCCGCCCGACTTTGGGTTCCTCCTTGCTGATTTATGTAGGCCACGGTGGAGGCGTTGTCCGACTGGACCTGCATGGGATGACCCTGGAGAACCCGATGGGCCTGCTGGAGAGCATTGAAAATGCACGGAGTTCCAAGATGTTTATCAGAAGCTCCTTTTCTGCCTGAGTCCATCTGCCCTGGAACAAGTGTGGACCCGAGACCGCTCCCCAGCCCCGAAGACTGGCGTCCGTCGTCAATAGGACCCAGTTCGCCACCCAAAACAGACGACCCTTGTTGAGATGGGTCATCTGCAACCACCAGGCAAGGGACAGGCGAACCTCCAGAGAGAGCACCATCATCCAGGACTTGAGACTCTGAGGCAGTCCATTCCATTTGGACAGGATCAATTGCTGCAGAGGTCTGGAGTGAAACTGGGCATATTCCACCATGTCGAATATGGACACTATGGAGTCCAGTAACCTCATTGCCGAGTGAAGAGACACATGGCGACTCTGCAGACAACTGCGCACCCTCAACTGCAAGGCAGAGATCTTTTCCCCCGTCACAAAGATCCTCTGCTGACTGGAGTCCAACAAGGCTCTGAGGTGCAGAATCCTCTGAGATGGGATCAGGGTGGACTTTTGCCAGTTTATCAACCAGCCATGCCATTGCAGTGCTGCAATCGTCAGGTCCAAATGGTATAGAAGGAGCTCTGGAGATCCTGCCACCAACAGAAGGTCGTCTAGGTACGGCAACATGGGGACTCCCTGCAGCTGCAGGGAAGCCATCATGACCACCATAACCTTGGTGAACACACTTGGTGCTGTCGCCAGGCCAAAAAGTAATGCCCAGAACTGGAAGTGATCATTGCGGATTGCAAACCTGAGGAACTGTTGATGGCGCGAAAGAATAGGGACATGCAGGTAAGCGTCCTGTATGTCCAACTACACCATGTAATCCCCAGATTCCAGAGCCAGAATGATGGACCATAGGGTCTCCATCCGAAACCTCGGCACCCGCAAGGACTTGTTGAGTGCTTTGAGGTTGAGGATCGGATGGTACGACCCAATGGGTTTCTGCACCAAAAACAGATTGGAATAGAAACCCAGGCCCCTCTGGGAGAAAGGAACAGGCCTTTTTGGAATCAGCGCCCGCCTTCCAAGATCGCAACCATAAGGTGCGACGAGCCGCCACAGCTGCCGAAGAAACCCGAGAAGTTAGGGTACTGATATCTAAAGCCGCTTCATTAATGTAAGAGGCCGAATCCCGGAGATTGCCTATCAACTCGGTCTGTTCAGCTGAACAGTCGGAATCGAAAGACGCCTCCAAACTATCAGCCCAGCGCTCCATAGCTCTGGCTACCTAACAAATGGCCATAGCCGGCCTGGCTGTCCCCCCCCATGAGGGAATAAATGGACTTCAGGAAGATTTCCACCTTACGGTCCATGGCATCCTTTAAGGAGGGCATGGAGGGCATGGGCAACGTGGCACTTCAGACCAGGTGTGTCACATGAGAATCCACCTGTGGCGGGGATTCCCACTTAGCAAAATGATTGTCCGCAAACGGATAAGCCACTGCTAAACGTTTTTGAGGCTGATACCGTTTGCCAGGATGTTTCCACGCTTCCTCTAAGTGGTCCACCAATTGACCCGAAAGAGGAAACACTGTGGAGTCACCCTTAACATCCTTGAAAAAGGCATATTTGGATTTTGATACCGGAGGTTCATCATCCTCAATAACTAAAGCTGTGCAGACTGCACGAATAAGGCCAGGTATATAAACCTTAGACTTAGCGTCCGACTCTTTAGTACGGAGAGGTTCTTGGTCCGAAAGATCCAGAATCTCCCCATCATCGGTTGTCCCCTCATCATCCTCATAAGGAGTGGACAGAGACGCCACCGGCCGCTTGTGAGGCCGCAACACAGACTCCCCTTGTAACACGTCTGACAAATGCTCCACAGAACTTGTCAGAGAATTAACCCACGCAGGCTCCTGAGAGACCTGAGGAGGGGAAATAGGGAGACTGTGGGGTACCATCAGTTGTCTCGGGAACCCCTGCATGGGTGACGACACCACTGACTGCTGGGACAATACCATCTGAGGGACGCAGGTTGCAGAGCTAACTGGCCCACTAGGGTTGTAAGCGCTTTAGCGAAACAAGCCCAGGGCGGTTCCTGTACCGGAGCCGTGACAGTAATTGGCCGCGTCAATAAAAAACACTGCCGACATAACCCCCCCGCGCTACCCTCCCCCTCCGCTATAGGTACCTTACACGTAGTACACAGAAGCTGGAGAGGAAAATCACTCTCAGACATGATGGCAAGTATGTGACCCCTCTCAATGATACTCGTTAGCATAGTGGGAGAACCACCCTGCAATCACCGCACCGCAAGGGCTTTAGCAGAAGAAGAGCAGGGACAGTGAAAAGGCTGACAGTAGAAAGTGAAAGTACAGGCAGCAGACGCTAGCAGCAGTCACATACAATGCAAAGAAATCAATCCCTGCACTATCAGCACTGATTCTCAACTACGCAGACACAGGGCCTGGTAGGACACAGCACTGCATACACAGACCTGTTCCAATGGAGGAGAGGTATGCCGGGGGACCCAGACCACGATGCCACCGATCAGCAGCTTCCAGCAGCGTTCACCATGCTTCCATAAAGATGGCCACCGAGGAGCAGAGAGGAGGCCGGCCTGAGGGAGGAGCGCTGCCACAGGGCCAATCAACAGGTGCAGAGAGGGCTGTGTGCAGCGGGGGAGGCGCCGGCTGTGTACAGGGAAGGCGCACTCCCCTGGCATGCAATTAACCCCTGGGATGCCGCAGTGCTACCGCTCAGCTGCGGTCCGCTGTCCCAGGGGGGTAGTGGAAATGCAGGTCCGTACCCTGTCTCCACGCTGCAGCCAGTCCCCAGGGAGCCCTCTGCCTGGAGACTCCAGACCATGTTCCAGCAGGGACCCACCGCGGGACCCCGCTGCTTACCTGCTGTCCCCCTTAAATCCGGCCATGGTCCCAAACATCTGGGGTCACTGCTAGCTGTGACCCCAGATGCCTACCAGCATCCCCGGATCAGTACCAGTGTTCTGGTACCAGCGGGGGTGTAGGGAAGACAGCATGGACATCAAGAATGACTGTCCATGCTGTACCTCCAGATGTGCAGCCACAGCTGCCTTGTAGAAAACTTCAGGGGCTATCCTTAGCCCCCCTCTAAACAGGTGCATCTGACTCCGAGCCAGGCACCAATGAAACTGAGATGCCTTGGCTCAGGAGCGAGGTATAGGAGGGGGACCCTAGTGCATCCTGGGAGGCTGAAAACTTAACTCTGTGGTGCCCGATGCCTGACGTCATCACCTATACCCCTAGGTATCATGTGGATACCCTATGGACCCTGAAGTAGAAAAATTGATGATTCAGCCACAAATAGGGACCTGTATTGAGATGGCTGATATGCAACATTTTACTTTCAAATGTTATATGTAAACATACAGTAAGTTTGATTGTTGATGTTAATGTTTACAAGTTTTCAACTACCATTATATTTTAAAGTATGTGTTTTATTACCTTTAAAAGTCACCCCTACACCCAAGAAAGGTACAGAGGGTGGAACCTCTTCTAAAGGGGAATAGCATGCCCACTATTATGGCTGGGTCACCATAAAGTTTTGAGTACAGGTAGGAAAAGGCAATATGGTATATATGTTTTCTTTTAAACTGGTAGGGAGAATTTAAAAGAACTGGAAGATTGACAGTGGATGAGAGTCCTGTGAGAATGGTGACCAGGCTTCATGAAATAACAAGAACTTCCAGGATGCAACTACTGACTTCAATGCTAACCCTGGAAACTACCTGCTGCTGGATTAGGCTGCTGTACTATCTGATCATCTGTGTAAAGCTGTGTATATCTTTGTACTGCTCAGGAATAGCTGAAGGCCTTCAAAAGGAAGATACTATTGGTAGAACATTATATCAACTTACTTGATTACAAAAGTATATGTTGCACATTTGCTGATGATGCATTGACATGCACAGAAAGATGTTAATGAGCAGAAAGTTGCTGAATACATTGAATTTGTTTGGGAATCAACAACATGTTTATTGGTCTTGGTGTTTTGCTTACCCAGCTAAAATAAAAGAGCTGATACATACATCCATAACTGGGGAACTACTATCCCCTGCAGTTAAAAATAGTATTATTTGTTTCTATTCATACCTGGGGAGCCACCACATCCTACATCACCCTAATAACCGCCCCTAATATAAAAGTAGCTACAACAATGAACCATAGACTTTTGGGACAATGCTGATGGTGTCCATTTCCAACTGGATGTCAAACTGAATTAGCCAATGGGGTTTCCCAAGACTCACTATTAATGTGCATCTATTAACTGACCTTAGCTAAGTATTAAAACTTTTTTTGCTTATTATTCCTATTACTTTGTGCTGTGTGTTTACTTTAATCACATGTTATTTTCACTTATATTCCTGTGTTATTTATTATGATAGTCCCATTGGGAATATTTGGTGTATGAAGTGGGATAATCGCTGAAAATATTGTGATTGAGTAATGTTTTTCAGGGCTCCAACTGAGTTCTGCTGTACCATTGCTGTGCCTTGCATATGACATTGCTTTGTGTGTTCTGTGCTGTTTGAAAGAGTGTGTGTGTGTGTGTGTGTGTGTGTGTGTGTGTGTGTGTGTGTGTGTGTGTAGGTGTAGAAACAGTAAGTGTAAGTTTCACTGTGCTTTAAACAGAGAAAGAGTATTGAACCTGAAAAAAAAATTAACTATGTGGTGGTTTAGTTGTACCCTGGACCCCATGGATGAGAGAAGCCTTTAAATATGTGGTGCCAGTGTGTTTAGTGTAAATCAATGAATTGGTGGGTACATACTAGATGAACTGTATACCCAGCCGATGGTAGATGTGACAAAATGGCATATCGTGTGGTCCGCACACACCACACAATCTGGGGAATGACCACAAGATATGTCGCTCCCCCATTGCATTGAAATGCATGGGGTCATCAGTCAGATCTTCAGATTGGCCTGCATGTATGGCCAACGAATTGTCCTTCCGATCTGTCGGAAATTGGCAATTCATTAAAAATATTAACTAGTGTATACCCAGCTTAAGGTAGCAGTGAGCAGCTGCTACTGTATTAGGTATTTGTTCTCAAGTTTTAGCAGAACAAGACAGTGAGCTTAAATGTTTGATGACTGAAAAAGGTGGCTGATCTCCAAGCATGTGTGTGCAGATGAGAAAAATAGCAAGAGCTGGAAGAGCAGTTTGCTGGTTATGTTGTGAATGTAGTGAAACAAAAAACAATGTAGGCTGAGGAAGAAACAGGATGCTAATCCTGCATGTGTGAGGATGCTCATACAGATAGAGGAATGGATCATTGTTCAAGAGTTTGATTTAGAGTCCTCTGATGAGGAAATTGAGTATATAAAGACAGCAGGGAACTGCTGCCTATTGTGAAATACCAGCAGAAAAGATATACTGAATTTTTGTAAAAGAAAATGAAGATTACAGTAAGAATGTTTCAACAGCAAAATGTATCAATCATGTTGGTGAAAATTAAACAGGGGGTGGCTTATGTGTGAACGCTTTGACAGTCTTCCTGTAGGAATTATATATTCTTCCATGTAGGATTTAGCAGATATGAGATGAACCGCACCGGGTAGTGAGGTTTTCTGAAAAACTGAAAAAAGTCAACATTAATTTATATTACAGATG
Source organism: Taudactylus pleione (assembly GCA_031769625.1). Classification (NCBI taxonomy): domain Eukaryota; kingdom Metazoa; phylum Chordata; class Amphibia; order Anura; family Myobatrachidae; genus Taudactylus; species Taudactylus pleione. The sequence goes on from JAUIMM010000161.1 coordinate 13,089,732, forward strand.
AGAATTTACTACAACAAGATCAAGAAGCACAAGATAGTATGATAATCACACATTGTTAGAGCGTTTGTGTGTTATTGAGATATTTTATGGAGATGAGTCTGTCCAAATGGCAGTAAGGCTAAATGATCTATTATAACAAGGGGTTTCTCACAAAATGCCATCAACCTGTAAGATAAACAATGGTACTCCCGTGCTAGATGGGTTACCAGCCACTGATCAGTTTTTAATGTGTGATAAAATAAAGCAGAATCAGGAAGTAAGACAGATTCTTTTTCAGGAGGTTATTCTAATTGATGCTGTGGAAGTGGTAAGGCCTTTTGCTCCTCCTACTGGGACATGGGAGGCACCAATAGCCATTATGTGGAAGAAAGGCAGGACTGCAGTCAAAATCTATTCTTTTGAAGCTTCCCCATGACACTGTTTATCTGATATTGCAAAGCATATCACTGTTTTACTAGACACTGAAAACACTTGAAATAAACAAAGTATCTGTCATGAGAAAACAGCTATTGCAAATGATGCCTATTATTCAACAGCTAATGATGAAATAGGAGTTGGGGGATACACACTGACAAATGATGTACCAACACAGATGCATAAGGTGCCTACATCCAGAACAGACATACTGGTTTGCTGTTTGATAACAAAGAGCAATAGATAAATATTTTGGATGTAAACACTTTATTTTACAGTGGAGAAAGTACTTTATTTTAAAGTATTGGAGAAAAGCCTATTGTGATTGTGAGTAGTAAGAAAACTAAAACCCCAATGTATCCCACACAACCTCAGGCTGTTTTCTGCAGCAGCTGAAATACACAGAAAAGTTACCAACAGCAACTACAAGAATGGACATGTCGATTGCTGAAGTGATCAAAGAAGAGATACTGACTGCATAACAGAGTGGCACAAAAACAGACTTTAATAAATGGAAGATGATACATACGAGAAAGGGGACACGTGAAGGACAATACCCCTATGTTGTACCACAGCCACTTGCTGGATTTGTGAAATTTAAACTAATGTTGCCAGAGATACCAGAACTGTTTATATAGGATTTCTCTATAAGCTCCATGGTGGGAGGATCCTCAAGACAGAAAGCAGTGTTGGTTTATGGATGAAGGCGCCACACTTAATGATAAAGTGTGGACATTTGCTGCTGAAATGCAGCCACAGTTACAGGCTGTCAAACATCAGACAGGAGAAGGAGATACACTCTAATTAAACTGTAGGAACATCTCAAGGATGATCAGTGGAACCGGATGCACCTGAGCTTAATTTTGAGCTTCATGGCAAAGGCTGTGAATACTTATGTACATGTGATTTCTTAGTTATTTTTTTTAAATTAAATTTGCAAAAATCTCAAAAAAACTTTTTACACATTGTCATTATGGGATATTGGACCTCATTCAGAGTCGGTTGTTGTGGCCGCACGGTCGTACACCACCGATGTTCGCTAAACTGCGCATGCATAAAGTTCGCAATGCACGTGCGCAAACTAGCTGCTACGATCAGAAATTTCTCTCTCCTTGAACACAGCCAGGTCGGTAGTTTGAGTGACAGAATGAGCCATTTGTGGGTGGTAACAGCGGAAGGTGCTTGAAAACGGGGGAGTGGAGATCCGAACGCAGGCGTGCCTAATTATGCGAACGGCATTTTATGGGAGTGCATAATTAACAAAGTAGTGTCATGGCACACGTGACATGGGTGGTTTGTACACTGACCTGATCGTAGTGCTTAAGAGAGGGTATGGTCAACCTTAAGCTCTATGACCAGTTCCAATGGTTAGCGATGATCTCGATTAATCCTTATATGGCCGGAGATGACGTGGAATGCGTATGAGAAGGGGGCGTATTTTTTGTCTTACGGCCGCATCCTCTCCTTGGTCGGCCAGCTAACGATCCGATCTTAAGGACGCAACTTGTGAGTGCATCATTTGCATATCTGGCCCCTTTTCCGTTACGACCGTGCGGCTGCAACGACTGACTCTGAATGAGGTCCATTGTGTGTAAAATTTTGAGGACAAAAATTAATTTATTCCATTTTGAAATAAGGCTGTAACAAAACAAAATGTGGAAAAGTGAAGTGTTGTGAATACTGTCCGGATGCACTGTATGTCTGTTTTCCAAATCAATCAAAAGACTAAAGGCCTTGAAAATCTGTGCACTGAAAACTGTATAAAAAGCCTTTATGGACTGTTATCTGACACTGGCAGAGCGATGTGGAACATGTTAATATACACACCGGTAATTTACATGGAGAACAAGAAAATTATCTGCTTACAGAACATGGTATGCATTTCACCACAGAGACAGCACTGATTGTGCTAGAATGTTGGGTACAAGAACTGTTAAACCATGAAGGAGCTAATGCTTCATTCCAGCATGTTCAAATTAAAGGGATTGCCTTAATCCAAATTATGGTCAGAGACATGGCAGAAAACTGTTATGTTTCTTAACAGCTGAACATGTAGCCTACCTTGCTTGCTACTGGAGAAGGCCTTATATACTTTAAAAGAACAACTGCACAAGTATGGCAATATGGATTCATCAATCTTTACCAGAGAGTGGAGAAGTGTCATATTGTACGCTTAGGGTATGACGGTATAAGAGCAGAGTTATTTCAACTAGTTGTTGTTCAAGCCAAGAGATGTTTTGACAGACACAGACATTTGAGACATTTAATCAACTTTAAGCAAAAAGAACATGGAGTATTGAGTGAATGTTTTCTTTAGATAACAGAAAGGTTCAAATTTATACAAACATTAGGTATTGCAGTAGGTTGTATATCATGTTTTTCAGAGGGTATAAGTAACACAAGGAGGTAGTAGATTGTGCAGATTTTGCTGGCTGGCAAATACATTGAAAAACTATGGGGAGAATTATATCTATAGGGCTAGAGAAGACTCATTATGTTTTGAGAGATGGTGAGACTCACCCTACTTTTCTTCCCTCTTCCAGGTTATACCAATGAGGATAAAGGCCCTCATTCAGAGCCACTCGCTATTTGCGGTCGTTCGTTCTAAAACAAGGGGTGGCTATTCAAATGAACCGTTCGCTGTTTGCGGTCTGTTCACGCCTCTAGGTCTGAACGAGCGAACAAAACTTGCGTTCGTTTTTTGGAAAAATACGCCCTCTGGCCGCTCACATCCTACGTCATGTCCACTATTTATTAGATTAATCGAGTACATCGACCAGGGTATGAACTGCTCTCTATTCTTGTGGTTGGTTTTTGCTACCACAATTTTGCGAGCAGTTCTGGCTATAAAAGAACCCAGTGACGTGGTGAATGACACTGCTGTTTTAAATATGCACACCCATAAAATGCCCGTTTTGACCTTTAAGCACGCCTGCGATCGGATCTCCACTCCCCGTTTTCAAGCACCTTCCCCTGTTACCACCCACATACGCCTCATCCTGTCACTCAAATTATCAGGCATTCGCTATTTTGCGAGCACATGAATTTCGGCCGCACTGAGTGGTTCGCGCATGCATATAACGATCCGTACGCATGCGCAGTTGGGCAAACATCGCTCGGAGCGAACGAGCAGCCACTTGCGTCCGGCTCTGAATCAGGGCCAAAGTCCTCTAAGTTGGATCTCGGGCTAGTAATACCTGTACTTTAACTGAATTCTTGACTTTGAAGAATACAGAAGGATCAGGCATAAATGACTCAGTTGCTGGCAAGGCCATTCTTTTGATCATAATTACTCTCAGTACTGCACCTAAAGGTGGGTACACACTATAGCAATATATCTGCAGATTAAGTGATCTGCAGATATATCTGCAGATGATGGTCATTCATACACACTGTATGGCCATCATCTGCATGCTGCAACGGGTCAGGCCAGCCTGGGGGCGGGTAGGGAGTGTGGCCTAATTGCTGAACTCGTGGCCACTTCCCCTCTGAAAAAAAAACATTTGCGTCATGGCGCTGTGTGCTGGGGAGGGGGCACTGTGTGCCCCACAGCCCGGTGCACAGCCAATGGGGGAGGGCGCAATCAGCATGATCGATCCCCATTTGGCATAGGAGACTCTCTGGCTGCTGCTTTAGCAGCCTCGGACAATCTTCCAGTGCAGCCCAGCACACAGCAGCATGTGCTGGGCTGCTGTGACCTATGAGGGATGGGGAGCGGTGCTGGACCCGGGTAATTAGTACCCGCTCACAGCTTCCCCCCTCTCAGCGCCCCTGTGTATAGGCAATTGGCTGATCACCCATACACACTTGCTGATGGACAAATATGTCTGCAGAGGAGGCACGATATATATTGGCTGATCAATTGATTGGCCAATATATCGGCCAGTATATACCCAGCATTAGTTTTGTATTGAATCCCCCCCATTGCAGAGTGGGTAGATATTGACTTTAAATGGGACTCTGACACTTCATGTAGGACAATGGAGATTGAACTAAATATATTGTAATCTTACAAATGTCAATTTAACATACCAAATAGGACTGAACTTGTCCAAGTGGCAGGGATCTGCCACTGAGTTTAATATGGATGATGTATTTCTACAAGGTCAAAGCATGGCTAAAAATGTTGAATACTACTATGAAATGTAATGGTACATTTATGCAAGGGGGATTTACAGCTAAAATACTGTATCACAAGAGAGAGATTTGCTAACCATTGTTAATATATTAGTTTTAAACAAACCTTATATTTCACCTGGTAAATGTGTATTACCTTTGTAATAGAAAGGTTTACAAATGTATACCATTTGGAGGATATGGTAATTGTACCTTAGGATATGTAGTCCCTACTACTGTACTTATTATACCAGTAGGGATATTAATATGGCACAAATACCCGAGCACCCTATGGCAAAAAGAGCAGTCAAGTCATTGTTTGATGTGCCTTGGATTAATATATGCTGTATCAAGAAAGTATTTTCTTTTATTGTTGATTTAGCTATGCTGCTTGATAATATTACTCAGCTATGGGTCTGAGGCCCTCATTCAGAGCCGCTCGTAAGCAGCAGTACGCTCGTAGCATTCCGATGTTGTGAAACCACGCATGCGCCGGTGTTACACTGTGCATGTGCGTACGGCTGATTGCAAGCTTTTTTTAAGTTGTTCGTCGAATAGCGAACAGGTAGTGACATGTCAAATCTAATTGACAGAACAGGCCGTTTTTGGGCGGTGACGGGGGTGGAGATGGGAAAACGCAAGCGTGTCGAGGCATTTTGTGGGCGTCCCTAAATTATCTCATGCAAACGGCAAATGTGATCGGAACAAGTCATACGTCACTGTCTGATCCACTTTCCGTTCAAACTGCTCGCATAGCTTGTGGTCTGGTATACTCTACCACAATGTCGATGGTCTCGTCCTCCTTCCCGTGCCTCTTTGATGTTTCATCGATTTATCATTTCTTGCCAGAAAAGCAATCAACTTAGAATTGAAAACTTGCTTGTAATGTGTTTAGCAACTAGTTTTTTTTTTGTAGCACAAAACCATACGCAGGTGAAATACTCAGCTGCTAATTTCTGCATTAGACAATCAATTAGCATACCCTATTTTTAGCAACATTTTTAATGGTCCCGGAAATTTCTCATCCATTTTATTTGGGCAAAGTGTTCCTTTAAACTCCTAAATGGTTTTTAACCCTTTGGAATCTGAATTAAAATTAATTATTTTTTTTTGTTTTGTTTTTTGGGGCCGGGATTACCTAAAAACCATTTTTAGAATAATGTCACAATACAATGGAGCAGATTTTGAATTGTTTTTATTTTTTACACACATTTTTATATTTTCATGTGCATTTGCCAGTTTGCAGTTCTGGCTAACGTCAAAAATTGAGCCCAAAAAAAAAAAAAACAACAATAGTGGCATTTGGCAAAAATAAAATAACACATTAAAAACAATTCACAAGAAATGAGAGGGAAGTTTTGGCCCTTAAGGAATATGGGGCAAGCACAGAAGGATTGTGGGAAAATTAGCCATTGCTGTCATCGCTTTTTGCCCCGTTTGGCTGGGGTAGGGTGGGAGCCTGACCGGGTCCGGGATATCCTTTGGCAGGCCAATCCAGAGGCAGATGTTGGGGCCTCTGGACTAGGCAGAGGGCTAGGCACATTTGGAGGGATGGCGGTTGTTGTGCCAGAGGTGGAGGATCCTGATGTTCCGGCAGGAAGGGAGGGTGGCTCCACCATGTGCTGGTGAACGAGCTGCTCCAGGGCATTGGCAATTCGGATGTTGGCCCTGGTATTTTCCGCCAGGGCCTGACCAATGGTCACGTTGGCCACAGCATTTTGCTCCATGGCCTCCGCCACCCGTAGCAGACTGGCGTCCATCCTCAGCAGAATCTCCATGTAGTGATCCGATTTAAAATTGAGATCCGTGAGGAGGGCCACTGCCTGCGAGGGGGATTGCCCTGGACTGGCTTCTGCAGGGTCGCCAGCCGGATCTACTGCTTCCTCCCCTGCAGAGCCAGCAGAAATTCTGCGGCCAAGGCTCCCCTCTGGAGCAGACTCATCCGCCTGTGTCTCTGTGAGAAAAATGAGAAAAGAGGAACATTAGAATCTACATATTGTCACAAACACATTTCAGAGTTGGTAACATAACAACATTTACCTGGGACAACATGAGGAGCCGCAAAGTCTGGCATGTCCGTATCCATGTTGGACACGCCAAACACCTCCTCATACTGCACACACCCCTGTGTCAGTTCTTCCAAGTCATTAAGCTCCAATGACACAGGGGTGGGACCCCCACCTGTCCCCCTTGCATGCCTAGCCCTCTCTGCCAGTTTTTGTTTCAGCCGATATTTATAATCGGTCCATCTGTGGGTGAAAAAGTTTGCATTATTCCTGCAGTATTTGGCCCTGTAACCACTTTTTTTAAAAATGTAGTTTTTAGGTACCGGCGTTTGACATCCCGGGGTAGACGTTCAAACTCACCCACCCTATTGACTGCACTGGCTATCTCCTCCCACATTTTCCACTTCTGGCTTGCACCCATATTCCGATCTGCCTGTGGCAGGGTGTCAACACACATTTGTACCAAAACCTCCATCTCCTTTCTTGTGAATTGTGGCTGCCTTTTTTTTTGGGATTCTTTTGTTGGCCTACTCGGCCCAGAAGCCTCTTCCATGGCATCCTCAACACCTTTTTTCAAAAACATTGTTTAAATTTAGATGTTCAACTTTCTCTAAATTCAGGTTCTAAATAATCCTTTAATCCAAAAGAGTCAAATACTTACCGGGCGCCTCTTGGCCATTGTTTTGCTGGTCTGTAGCCATTTTGAGCACAACAACTTGAACTACAGCAGACCGTTTTTGATTTTCCGTGATGTATTTATACATGCGTCCTTATTATTCGTCCGCATCATTGATTGTGCGCTCCTATGATCCATCCTTAATTTGAGCGGGAAAATAAAGACTATTTATGGCTTTTGGCAATTCGAGTCGAGGTGGCGGGTTATGATTGTTGGAGGTTTCGTGTGTAGTAGTGGATTGTTGGCGGGATTAGTGGATTGAGGCGGATTGTTGGAGTAGGAGTTGGTTCTTTTTTTTTTGGAATTTCCTTTCGCTTTTTTTTCTTGCGGTTATTTTCTTTGTAGGTTATTTTTTGAGTAAGTATTTTTTACAACTCCTTTAAAAAATAAGGGATCTACAAACCAAATGTTCTTATTTATTTTTTTATTTTTATTTTTTTTACAGTTAATTTGGCTGGGCCCCATTGAAGTTTTTGGACTGTGACTTATTAGTCGAATTTCGGTAAGTTTTTCTTTTTTCCTGATTTTCCAAATTTGATGTGCTGGTCTTCGCATATATTTTGTCCATGACTGTTTTATTTCTAATTTTATCAATCATGTATTAACACTAAATATAGCGTAATGTTTAGCCAAATATATTTCCTTTGTTTTTCCCTTAAAAATGCGAACTATTTAGCGCACTAATGTTTCCTTATTCCCCATCTAAAAATGCGAACTATTTAGCGCACTAATGTTTCCTTATTCCCCATGTAAAAATGCGAACTATTTAGCGCAATAATGTTTCCTTATTCCCCATGTAAAAATGCGAACTATTTAGCGCACTAATGTTTCCTTATTCCCCATGTAAAAATGCTAACTATTTAGCGCACTAATGTTTTCTTATTCCCCATGTAAAAATGCAAACTATTTAGCGCAATAATGTTTCCTTATTCCCCATGTAAAAATGCGAACTATTTAGCGCAATAATGTTTCCTTATTCCCCATGTAAAAATGCAAACTATTTAGCGCAATAATGTTTTTTTTTTATATTATAAATTTGAGCATTCTTGTTGGTCCACTCAATGTAGGGTGCATTTTCTAAATAATGTGTGCTCCCCCTATCTTTTAACGCATTTGGCAAAATTTTTAAGATTCAAATCTGTCCCCCCAAAATTCTAAACAGAATTTCTAATTTTGAAATGTAGGTTGTTGCACTCATGACAATACCCCGGCATGTAAGCATCTTTGGATTTTGCGGCAAAGATAAGTATATTTTTGGAATTTACATTTTCAACAAACATTAACTACCTGGCTTACCATTTCAGGTTGATGTTGGTCATCTTATTTTGGCCATGCTTCCGGAACCCGACCAACCTCAACCTCGTCCCAGGCATAGGCATCGTAGGCGTGCAAGGCCCCAGATATATAGAACACGTGTCACCCTTGTTGGAATGCCCGATGATGAGGTTTTAAGACGCTACCGTCTACCTCCACAAATCATCATAGACACTCTCTCATTAATAGAGAGTGATATGGAGCGGCAAATTGACAGTCCTACAGCAATACCACCACTTACGCAATTAATGGCGGTGTTACATTTCTGTGCCTCAGGATCCTTTCAAACCACGGTGGGAATAGTGGCCGGAATCTCCCAATCCACCTTTTCAAGGATCCTGAGGGCAGTGATGGAGGCCCTTTTCAAGCACCTCCATCATTTTATTAAAATGCCTTTGGATATGGGTTCCCTTAGTGTGGCGAAGGCCAATTTTTACCAAATAGCTGGCTTCCCACACATCATAGGGGTTGTGGATGGTACTCACATACCACTTCAGCCTCCAGCACGGCTGGAGGCAATTTTTAGGAACGGCAAGCACTATCACTCACTGAATGTAATGGTGGTATGTGATGCCTCCCTCCAGATCCTGTCCCTGAATGCAAAATTACCTGGGAGTGCACATGACTCATTTGTCATCCGGCAATCAGGGATTTGGCATAAATTAGACAACCTACAAGCTGGTAATGCGTGGCTTCTGGGTAAGTGGAGACCTTTAGTTGAAACCAATGCAAAGCTTGATACACAGTGATCCTGATTGTTGTATTTGTTTTTTCACAGGAGACAGTGGCTACCCTTGCACGCCCTGGCTGCTCACTCCTTATTTGGCTCCCACACCAGGGCCACAAAGTGAGTATAATTCCGCACTTACAGCCACCAGGGAGGTGGTGGAGTGCTGTATCTGCCTTTTAAAAGGTCGATTCAGATGCCTCCACCGCTCTGGTGGCGAACTCATGTATTTGCCGGCTATGGTTTCGAAAATTGTGGTTCTGTGTGGGATCTTTCACAACATCGCCATAAGGAGTGGTGTCCCAATGCAGCCAGAGGATGCCTTGCCTGAGGATGCCCCCCCCGAGGTTGATCGGAGGTCAGTATGTGGGGGGGCCATACGCGATGATGTGGTGGCCCGATTTTTCAGGTAATTATTGTCAAACATTTATTTAATTGACACAATGTTGACATGTACCATTGTAATGTTCCTTTTTGAAATTATTAATTTATTTGTAACTTTTCTTGTCTTCCTTTACACACCTCGACAAAACGATGCCTACTACCTGCTCCACTAAATTGTGTACATGTGGCCACATTGGATCTAACTTTGGAATCAATTATTTCATCGCCTCATTTGTGGCTTTATGTTGGCCTGCTACTTATTTCATCAGTTCTTGATTGTTTCTTTTGTTGTTTGCTTTTGGTGTTGGTTTTTTTTGTGAGTGTCTTTTCACTGTGTGAATTGCTTGTCACAATTCACTTTCTGTATGTGTTTGGTGTGTATTAAATTTTTGTTTGATGTTAAAAAGACTGTTTTTTACAAAATTCTAATCACGTGTAACCTGGCACAAAAAAGGCCAACTTTCGTAATGCCTAATCCTGTAATGTGTGAAATGTTTACGTCTTTGAACATGCTTTGTGGCTTAACAAAAACATCAAAGGTATTATGTTGAATCAGTAGGTTTCCCAAACTAGGCCTAAGCTGTTTTTTTAAAATAATTACATTACCCACCCAAAGAAAAACAAGAAAATGTTTGAATTTGTAATACCTCACCTACCTATTGGTATGGTGAGGTATTTAATGTGGCAGCTTACATACTACCTAGCGCTTTGTACAATATAATTTACCTTACTTTAAAGAACATGATCAAATAGTGGACTTATGGAAGGTTAAACAATGTATTTGTTTCAGACAATGAATGAGACTCGTTAAAATACAAAGAAATTTTAATTTACAAACAATAATTTGAAAAAACAAACCTGGAAAAAAAAAAATCATCGTTGAAGGGCCGCCGCCATGTGGTCAAGGACCACTAACATGGCAATCATGTGGCCACGCAAGGCGGCCAAACCTTCCTGCATACAATGCAGCCGCCTCTGGTCCTCTGTTGGAAAAAAAAAGAGAAAAAAACAAAAACCTTACATTAGAAGTTTAAAAAACCAATTCCTCCAAAAAAAATAGTGTAAACAAAGATCCAGTTGTGATGAAAAAAACAAAGTACTGGCAAATGCAAAGATGGCAGAAATACTAAATTACAAATGAACACACAAAAAGGCAACCACAAAAATAAGAAGTACCCTTGTTAGGGTAAACAATAACTACCCAAGTATGAGTGTTTGGACATGTGTGATATGTATCATTGGTAAAAATCCAATACATTGTCTATCCAAATAAAAATGTCAACAAGACAAATTTTCAAATTTATAACAGGGAAACCTACCAGTCATAGGGAATCGGGGGTTTGTAGGCCCTACATCCTCCTCCTCGGAGGAGGTGGTACAGTGCTGTAGGCTCCACGGAGGGGAGATCTGAGAGCTGCTTGATGGCAATGAAAAGCGCCGGGGGGGGAGGGGAGGGTGAAGAAAAGAGAAGGGGGGGGTGGAGTGGAGGCAGAAATTTGTGGGGGGCTCAAAATTCCAGAGGGAGGGGCCTCAGGTAGTGGCCGGTCAGGGGTGGAGGGGGAATTGGGGGAAAGTTGGGGAGTGGCTGCTGTGCTTGGCGTAGGACTGAGGGGCCGAGCCCGGCGTCTGTGCCTGCGGCGATGGCAATTTCTGCGTTCAGCCCCTAAATGAGTAGAGAAAAATGTTTATTTTATTTTTTGGGGTGGGGGGTTGGGCCACAAATTAACAACTACACAAATGTTCTAACATTTTAAAAATTGAAAACATGCACACGCAGGCCTGTCCAAAAAATAACAACAGGGCTATAGTGAAAACATGCACACGCAGGCCTGTCCAAAAAATAACAACAGGGCTAGACTGAAAACATGCACACGCAGGCCTGTCCAAAAATTAACAAAAGGGCTAGACTAAAAACATGCACACGCAGGTCTGTCCAAAAAATAACAACAGGGCTAGACTGAAAACTTGCACACGCAGGCCTGTCCAAAAAATAACAACAGGGCTATAGTGAAAACATGCACACACAGGCCTGTCCAAAAAATAACAACAGGGCTAGACTGAAAACATACACACGCAGATAGGGCCGCAAAAAAATAAAGGAAAATAAACAAACAAATACTTACTTTCAGCTATCCGCTGCCGAAAACAGGCCAGCAAGCATGGCGTGCGGCGGCGCAGATCCGACCACCTGCGCTCGAGCTGCCCGATCTGTCGGCGTGAGCCGAAGGAGCGCAGGCGGCGGCGAACCTCCACATAGGCGGATCGCTTCTGGCGGTTGCTGATGGGGGGAGGCTGGCTGGTGATCTACCGGTCCATCACCTCCGTTAGGACCAAAATCTCCCGCCTTGTAAACGCGGAGGCTCTCATGATGGCAATGGTTTTTTTACAACAAACAGTTTTAATAAAGGCCAGAGAAAAAATTTGATTGGCTAATGTAGTTGGTAAATTAACAGGAACCATTCTATTGGTTATTGTATGAGTCATGTGTCCTCCAGCCTAAAAAATATAATGTGAGTTATGATAGGCTTGATGCTGTGACATTCGTAAGGTAATTTAAATAAAGAAATGAAAAAACTAAAATATGCCTATCACAAACACATGAAAACAATAGGATCATTGGTTCAAACATGTATTTTTTATAAAGTTAAACATTGTTGAAACCGTACGTATTCTGCGGGAAAAATGACACACGGACAAGAAAAAAGTTTATTGAAAATGAAAAAAAAAACGGATTGCAAACATGTGAAGAGCAATTAAGCTAATTAATATATTGATTGGCATGAAACGATTAAAGTATGTATGCAGAATGAACAAGCAGGTAATCGAAATCTGACAGGCCCACTTCCGGTTTGGACTTGTGCGAGCGTTCTCTGCAACCAAATTGGGAGATGGACGGTCGCAATTTGGCTCGTTCGTTAGCTAGAGGAGGGGTTGGGAGACTTTGGGGCGGAAGATTAGCTACGAGCAAACTTACGAGCGAGTGCTGGAATTTACATTTTCTCGCTCGTTCGTCGAACGAGCGTACTGCCGCTTACGAGCGGCTCTGAATCAGGCCCTGAGTCTGAGTTGTATGCTAATGCTGTCACAGCTGCAAATTTGTACACAGCTGCTATGGGGTAATATACAAATGTCACAGCTGCTGGGAGATGAACTGAGACATGGCTTTGCAAACAAAAGCATCTGTGTAAAATGTTGCAGCATCTGCTCACAAAGACGCAGCATTGGTCGCAGATCATTTGATTGTTGCAGTCCTGAGTAAGCCTATGGTTCCACAGAATGGCCATGGAATCTGAGATGCCGGAGCCATATTCCTTGCATGTGAGATCACAGTCTTAGGGTGTGACACATCCATAGGTGGATTGGCCATAGACCTCACAGGGAGTTTTCCCAGTGGGCCAGACTGTGATGGGGCCACTGAATTCAAATTTATTTTTGTCTTTTGTTTTTTAAATATGTGACCTGACTCACCCAACGGGAGTTGGTCCTGGCATATTAATGGCTGAAGCCGACATGATTTGGTCATGGTGGTTAACCCCTCCCCAGGTACCAGCCACCAATGACTGTGCTTTGCAGATCAGCCCATCCCCTCCTGATCCACTGCTACCTTGGCTCCCCGCTGGCAGCATCAGTTGCTGGAAAGTAGGGATGTGAGGTGAGCAGCACAGGCAGCGTCTCAATGCCAGGGTCACACACACAAACACACACACTGATTACCTTTCTGCCTATGGATCTATTCTCAGGATGATGGGATTGGCGGCTGCTGCTGCCCCTCCCCGTTGCTGCAGCAGAGGTCACCCGGTTCTTCCCCTCCCCCGCCTGCAGACCCCTAGACTGGGCATGAGTTAGCCAGCAGTGAACACCAAATATTTCCAGCCACTGGGCGAGTGCCTCTGTGGAATTCCAGGGTGTGCATGCACCTGGGGATTGCTTTTTTGAGAGATGTGGATACTCTTCTGGGGGTGCGAGGGGGCTCCCCAAAATGTTGTGAGCCTCCAGACACTCCTGGGAGAGTAGGTAAGTATGATTCACCTCTGGGGATTAACAGAGTGGTTCCCAGTCACCAGACCTCCCCTCCTCAACATTTAATTGACTCTTCCTCTCTCATTAATGGGGTGAGGGAAATATTACATAATCATCCAAACATACAGTGCACATATGGAGATCCCTTTATCAAACTAACAAAAACACACACTATTTAGATAGCCAGCAATCAAAATACAATTGTGATTAAACTAACTCAGGGATACTTAATTTGGCATTCTTGTACTCTAGTCTGCAGAATACTAACTTTAACTAGTGGCAAGTTATGAGAAAACATACCTTATTTAATAACTTAAACCAAAATACTGGCTAAGTTTACTAATCTATAGGAAACAATTACTTAAAATACTGATGTAGACTAGAATAACTATGAGCACCCAAATAGCAGAGCGGATTGGTCGTAGGCTTCACTGGTGAAGTGGTCAAAACTGAATTGAAATGACTGGAAAGGAATATTTTTGGTGTTAATAATACACCAAGAACACAAACAAATTACATGATTCCAGCTAAATAAATCCAAAACCAAAACCTTTGAGGGTGGTTGTGCCAAGAGCTGCTCTCTGTTGTGCTTCCTGCATGAGATTCTAGCATTACCAAGCTCTGTGATATACTGTATAGGAGAAATGGAAATAAATGACTGATAATTCAGAAAGATAAGCCAATGCATTTAGTGAAGGAGGACATATATAAGCAAATAAATTCAAGTTACCAGGGTGAGAAACCTCTTTATCAAATAAATATTGTATAGCAAATATAGTACTGCACTACTGTATATTACATTCTCTGTTTCCTTTTAAAACTAATAAGTGATATTTGATGTAAACAGAGATTATAACAGGAGGGAAACAAGGTCCTGCACTTCAGTACATCGTACATTCTAAATCAATATGTATATTATATACAGTATTTCTTATATATGGTTATAAAAACCACCCATATCCTGCGCCTATACAGAGAATTAAACCTATCAGCTTCTCATACAGAGTCCCCTGGACTGGATAATAGAGATAGAAAAAGGTCTGTGAGAGAGCACTTAAGTAACTTTACAGTTTTTACTGGATAATTAAGAAAAGGCCGCTCTGGGTAAACACTTCAAAATACTACAATTGAAGTATAAAAACATTCACATATAAAAACCTAGTAGTTTTTGTGGACAAAAAGCTGTTGACACCCTTATAAAAACATAATACAATTTATAAAAAACATTTTGTACAGTACCAATACAATTTTAGATGGTGCTGATTAGGTTCCACATTTGAACATGGACGATTCACCCTTAGGTTTAAAGCATGTATTCGTAGTGGTGTAGTCACCGAATTAGGATCAAAAACACAGTTATCCTACGCTTTTCGTCACTCTAGCACCGGCGGCAGGCAGGGCGTGGTCATTGAAAAGGGGGCGTGTCTATAAGATGCGTCCCCTTTTTGTCACTCTTTTGGGGAATGCCTGGCATTTATGGACATGCCGGGCAGCCCCCAAACGCTGCTGACAGGTAGAATAGATGCCGGGCGCATGCACCCAGCGTCTATTCACCAGTGGTGACCGTGTCACCACACATTTCCCCAACAGTGGGACACTGCGACCTGTGGGTGAAGATGGCACCAGCAGGCTGTCTTAGCGGGGCGCTGCGCGGTGAGGACAGGGTGCTTTTTGCCCTTCAAAAGGAGGGCAGGGCACTCCAGAAGGAGGGCAGGGTGCAGCGCCCCACTAAAATAGCCTAGCGGGAACGCTATAGCTATATAAATTATTTTAGGTAATCTGCTACCACTGTTCTCATCAGATGCTGTTACCTTTATTGCTATTGCGCAGTTTAAAAAATTTATTTTAGGTAATCTACTACTTTTATATTAGCTGACATTACTATAAATGAAGTAAGGGTTTTTTTGTTTTTTTTGTTTTTTTTGTGACTGTGTGATGGTCTACTCTCATCTCAATATTTGATTATCTTAGCTTTATTGCATGCCAATCTAGTGTGTGTTGAGTACTGGGGGAGGGTTCCCAATCAATGAACACACAGACACATGTTTGTAGCTATACTTATTAGTGATCTGTTAGGCTGCTAAAGCCTTTGGCTGCTAAAGTTAGTGTTAGTGTTAGTTTCAAAGTGTTAGATTATAAGAGTACTAACAATTTAATAACTAAGACGGAGTTACGCTGGAGTTAAACTGGAGAAAAATTGAAAGAGGACATCCTCAAAGCCAGAACACTTTCTGAAGGACATCAAACTTACTTGTGTGAATAAGCCAATTCACCATCACTACCAGCTGCTGTATGTATATCCAGAAAACTCCTTACTGCACTCCCTGCTTAAACATTGCAAGTACTTCCCAAACTCTGTGCTGCCTTCACTGATTGCTCTTGTTGTTCAAAACACCTTTGACTAGATTGGCTCTGTACATTGTAATTTTTGCCTTCATGTTACTAAACATCCTGTTTGTACTCTATTGCCTCTTTCCATTGCTTCACATATATCTGCTTTAACATTCTTTATTTAAGTTACTAATTTCTGCTCCCACTACTCAATTACTTATTACTATTTATATTACACCTTTGGAACTGTGCTCATACATTAGCAGCACTGTTCTTTTACCTGTATTTGGAACATCTAACCACATTTATCCACACTGTCTCCACATCACGCAGCCTCCACTCCAGATTTCTTCTCACTTATCACCTCATCCACAGCATGAACACCTTTACCTCAACCACCCCCTTTATTCAGTGTCTACATAATCCTCTGCTTTACCTACCTTTTCCACCCCTATCCTCCCCCTCTAGCCTGCTCCACTTGCTGTTCCCCCTTTTTTCTCTCACCAGTCTCTCTTCCAACACTCTACTTCTTTCAACCACCCTTGTTCCTCCACTCTTAACCACCTTCCTCCCTCCATGGACCCGCTACCCCACCACTAAGCCCTATTACCTACTGTCTCTACTGGGTCTCCTCTAGGGCTGCCATGAGAAATCCCACTGGAGGGGGCATGGCCACAGCATGTTGGGGATGGCTGCACCTCTCTGTGGGTGGGTCTAGCATTTAAGAAGCACCCACTAACAGGAGCATGGCATAGCAGCCAGCAGCCGGGACTATAGTACTCACTATTAGGATGGCGAGGCAGTCCCATATAGCCACATTTTTAGCTGAATGTATTTATGTATTTAGATGCTAAAATGTAACAGACAAGAATTATAGGGCAACTACTTTATTTTTTACATTTGTCATGCAAATAACACATAGAGCAATGTTTATAAACCACGTCCTTGTCCTGCATTGTTTTGTACTACTATTACTGTTTTTCTTGTGTGCTCATTTATGTACTGTGTAAGGCGCTGCAGAACCTTTGTGATCCCATATAAATAAAGGATAATAATTATATATATATATATATATTATAATGTGATATGCAAGCAGTCTTTTTTTTTTGCACCAGTATAGAAGAGCCGATGGCCTCACGGCCAGCTCGAGGAGGGCAGAAGTGTTCCTGTCCTCCACCCCCTGCCTCTGGATTCACTATGTGAGCTCAGGGGTAGTGGCAGTGATGTACCGGTGCACTGTGCTCGGCAAGGAAGAGACATGGCATGCTGTGAGGCCAGGCCCTTGTGACTTGTGGCACTTCCCTTGAAACAACCATGCCCTCTTTGTGAGCCAGCCCCACAGTCTCTCTTAGGCCCCCACAGTCTCTTTTCAGCCCCCAGTGTCTCTCCAGCCCACATAGTCTCTCTCCAGCCCCCAGTATCTCTTTTCAGCCCCCAGTCACTCTCCAGCCCACACAGTGGCTCTCCAGCTCCCAGGATCACTCCATCTAGCACCCTCCAGCCTGCACAGTCACCCTCCAGCCTGCACAGTTGGTCCACTTGGTGCACAAGTTGTTCACCTGGAGTTATGTAGTTGTATACCTTACCTATATTTCCTTTCTATCAATTTTTTTATTTCTATGGGAAGCTCTCCTAATAGTGGTGGACAGGACTTGTAGTCATACTTACCGACCCTCTGCTTTCATCTTCGGGAAGCCTGACTATAGCCATCATTAGGGCAGCCCCCTCTACAGGAAAACCCTGTGATTAGTGGGTCCATGGCTAAATGCCACGATTCACATAATTTAGCCCGCCCCTCTCTCTACGGACCCGCAAATTGCTTGGAAAATCTCCCCATCCTGCCCACTTCACTAGGAAGTGGATGGGATGCGGGAGATTTGCCTACTCTTTCAGGGGTGCGGGGGGTTCCACAAAAAATTGGGAGCCTCCCGCGACTCCCGGGAAAGTAGGCAAGTATGCTTATAGTCTATTTAAAATATTATTAATGGCACTTCTGTCTCTGCATTCTTCACTGAGTTAGGTGGTCCGGGCTGGCTGCCTGCAAATGTTAAATGACAGTCCCTTGGGGTGTAGTATAGTCCTTGGACCATAGGGGACACCATGTGCCTTCCTCACATTACTAAGTCTCAATATGCATTATTTGTTCCCGCCCCTTTACTTGTTTCACCATTTTAAAAATTCAAGGGAAATACAAGACAGTTGATATTAGGAGTCAGACTAAACTGTCTTCCAAATGTTTTAGAGTCTAATGGGGCACATCAGAAAAGGAGCCTGAAATTTTGGGGATAAATTCACTCACAGTCTGCAGGTTGCAGTTCCACCTCTCGGCCTCTGCTGCAGTGATGCTGGTGAGCAGCTAACAGACACAGATGACAACAGTGCTTGAAGAAAGACTGGAGGCTGGTTTAAACACTGTATCTCTCTAATACAGTGGTTCTCAAACTCGGTCCTCAGGACCCCACACAGTTCATGTTTTTCAGGTCACCCAGCAGGTGCACAGGTATATTCATCACTCACTGACAATTTGGAAAAATCCACAGGTGGTGCTAATTATTTCACTTGTGATTCTGTGAGGGGACCTGGAAAACGTGCACTGTTTGGGGACCGAGTTTGAGAACCTGTGCTCTAATAGGCTTCCGGCACTGTTCTTCACAGTGGGGCCACCCTCTAGATGATGTACTCGGGACTTTTCATTGATTTGGAAAAGACTGGCAGAGGTACGGCAATGGGCAACTGATTGGCAGAACAGGTGAATTTCACTACTTTTCTTCTCTTACAGGAAATGCTGTTGGACAATCGAGGCTGATGTTAACACGTTCCATGACAATTTAACAGGAGAGGGAGTAGTGAATCAGGGTTTACAGTCTTTTTAGGCAACTTTCAATCCACTGTGGAAGCACAGCTCATCCTTCACTTTTTTTCCCTGACGGTTTTTTTTCTAACTGCAAGACCCTTACCGTTTAGTCACCTCAGCTGCCCCTGTATACTGTCCCTTTCAGTGTATAGCAGGGTCTAATAAAGGGAGTCTTAGACCAATGTCCTTTAGTCCAGCAATCCCATTACCGGGCATTACATATCCTCTTACATGAATTACATTTTCATCCTATATATTTTTACTCTACAGAGGATTTTCTAGAAAGTTTATATTTACTTTTGCAATTAATTATTTTCAGTTTTTAAAATGTCTAAATTCTGGAGAAAATCTGCAAAACTCTGCTATGTTTCAGCTGATTGTTATTAGGTATATAGTAACATACTTTATCCAGAATCTTTTAGTTGAGTTTTCTAATGCCTCTCTTTACAAATATATTATATACGGGCAGCACAGACGGTGTAATGGTAGCATTACTGCCTCACAGCACTGAGGTCGTTGGTTCGATACCCACTATGGCCCTAACTGTGTGGAGTTTGTATATTCTCCCTGTGCTTGCGTGGGTTTCCCCCGGGTACTCCGGTTTCCTCCCACACTCCAAAAATATACTGGTAGGTTAATTGGCTCCTAACAAAATTACCCATAGTGTGTATGTGTGTGCACATGTGGTAGGGAATAGAATGTAAGCTCCACTGGGGCAGGGACTGATGTGAATGGCCAAATATTCTCTGTAAAGCGCTGCGGAATATGTGTGCGCTATATAAATAACTGGTAATAATAATAATAATAATAATACTACATATAAGATAATATACCCCATGATTGAATCCACCCACCTACATGCTATCTGTTAGAGTTGAAGCATTACTAGAGCCATTTAAGGTTTTTTTGTACTGCCAAAATGCGCTCAAAGGAAGGAGCTTTACCGTCACTTATATAAGGACACTGTTAGTGCAGGGTATTTAGTTTACAGTCAGCACATTCTGACATCAGAACCTGCCAATTATGCAGACATTATATCAGGGGAGCTATGGGCAGCTGGGACAGCGGGAGAGTTCATCCTGGGTCGACCCCATAAACTCCTTTGTTGGGCTGGCCGACACTGACTGCCACGCTTCCAGGGGTGGATCTACACTTTTCTTTAAGGGGGGTCGGTTAAACAATGAATCCTGCCTCTCCCTCCTCTCTAGTCCTGACTCCTCCCATTCCAGCCTGTCTCCTCCCTGTCCCCTCCCCTTTCCAGTCCTGACTCCCACCTCCTGTAGGCCCTGTGAACCACTACACTATGTCATAGATACAGTGGCGTCACTAGGGTTAGTGTCACTCAGTGAGATCCGCGCCCCCCTAATGACGCTGCTGATTTATGCATAGTAGGAAATGAGTTGTATATTTATCTTTAACTGACTGGTTAAAAGGAATAATACATTTTTATAGCTTTGTGGAATAGACAACTTGTTGACTTTTAGTAGTTATTTGTGCCATGCAATTCAAATCCACTGATGTTGGACCAGTTATGTGGGTGTGGGGTTGGGTGATTAAACTTTTCATATCCAGTACACACTGATCAGGTGTAATGGTAGACAGTGCAGTGCTGGTTTATGTCACAACATATGCATGTTTAAAAGTCACAATTGTATACACACACAAACATACATATATGTGTATATATTATATATATATATATATATATATATATATATACATATACACACACATATATATATTTACTACTTCATTGCTGAAACCATCCATATGGTCCAACACTGTATATACAGTCAGGTGCATAAATATTGGGACATTGACAGAATTTTCATATTTTGGCCTCTATTCACCATCACAATGGATTTGAAATGAAACAAACAAGATGTGCTTTAACTGCAAACTTTCAGATTTAATTTGAGGGTAATTACATCCAAATCAGGTGAACGGTGTAGGAATTACAACGGTTTCTATATGTGCCTCCCACTTTTTAAGGGGCCAAAAGTAATGGGACAAACTAAACAATCCTAAATCTAACTTTCACTTTTTAATACTTTGTTGCAAATCCTTTGCAGGCAATTACAGCCTGAAGTCTGGAACACATAGACATCACCAGACGCTGGGTTTCATTCCTGGTGATGCTCTGGCAGGCCTCTACTGCAAATGTCTTCAGTTCCTCCTTGTTCTTGGGGCATTTCCCTTCAGTTTTGTCTTCATCAAATGAAATGCATGCTCAATCGGATTCAGGTCAGGGGATTGACTTGGCCATTGCATAACATTCCACTTTTTAGCCTTAAAAAAACTCTTTGGTTGCTTTTGCAGTATGCTTCGGGTCATTGTCCATCTGCACTGTGAAGCGCCGTCCGATGAGTTCTGTAGCATTTGACTGAATATGAGCATATAATATTGCCCGAAACACTTCAGAATTCATTCTGCTGCTTTTGTCAGCAGTCACATCATCAATAAATACAAGGGAACCAGTTCCATTGGCAACCATACATGCCCACACCATGACACTACCACCACCATGCTTCACTGATGAGGTGGTATGTTTTGGATCATGAGTAGTTCCTTTCCTTCTCCATACTATTCTCTTCCCATCACTCTGGTACAAGTTGATCTTTGTCTCAGCTGTCAATAGGATGTTGTTCCAGAACTGTAATGGCTTTTTTAGATGTTGTTTGGCAAACTCTAATCTGGTCTTCCTGTTTTTGTGGCTCACCAATGGTTTGCATCTTGTGGTGAACCCTCTATATTCACTCTTGTGAAGTCTTCTCTTGATTGTTGACTTTGACACATATACACCTACCTCCTGGAGAGTGTTCTTGATTTGGCCAACTGTTGTGAAGGGGTTTTTCTTTACCAGGGAAATAATTCTTCTGTCATCCACCACAGTTGTTTTCCATGGTCTTCTGGGTCTTTTGGTGTTGCTGGGCTCTCCGGTGCGTTCTTTCTTTTTAAGAATGTTCCAAACAGTTGATTTGGCCACACCTAATGTTTTTGCTATCTCTCTAATGGGTTTGTTTTGATTTTTCAGCCTAATGATGGCTTGCTTCACTGATAGTGACAGCTCTTTGGATCTCATATTGAGAGTCGACAGCAACGAATTCCAAATGCAAATGTCACACCTAGAATCAACTCCAGACCTTTTACCTGCTTAATTGATAATAAAATAACGAGGGAACAGCCCACACCTGTCCATGAAATAGCTTTTGAGTTGATAGTCCCATTACTTTTGGCCCCTTAAAAAGTGGGAGGCACATATAGAAACTGTTGTAATTCCTACAACGTTCACCTGATTTGGATGTAATTACCCTCAAATTAAATCTGAAAGTCTGCAGTTAAAGCACATCTTGTTTGTTTCATTTCAAAGCCATTGTGGTGGTGAACAGAGGCCAAAATATGAAAATTCTGTCAATGTCCCAATATTTATGCACCTGACTGTATACTGCAGCATGACTTGGAAATAAAACTGCAGTGAGAACTGCATGTAGCAGTGCTACACAAAATCTCTGCTGATAAGTAGCAAATCCTTAAGCAACTCACAGTTTAAGTGACAGTGGACCTGATTCAGCAAGGGACTCATGTGAGAGATCGCACGCACTCGGCCGCTGCATGTATATGCTAATCAATGCATACACACAGCAACCCATAGGCAAACGCAGGGGGGGTTTCTGGTTACCTGGAAACTCCCCTCCCCAGCCCACACCATAATCACAATAGAAATAGTCATATAAAAGAATTTTACTAGTGCTGCATGTTCTTCTCAGTATCACAAATTAAATAATCAGCACCACCCGTGGAGCTTATTAACATGTGTCGGCCAGTAATAAATTCACCTGTGCACCAACTAGGAGATCTGGAAAACATGCACTGTTAGAGGGGGAACTGCAATAGATCATCATAATGGTTAATTATTAATACTGTATTATAATACACTATCCAGTGCATATGGAGACCAATATGTACATATATGTCCAGTGCAGTGCTAGGTTCTTCTGCTGCTCCCCCAGACTCCCGGACTTGCTCCCATGCTCTGGAATGGTGACCACATGTGAGATAAAAACATTCAGCTCAGACAGGATGGCCCTACTGCCGCATATAATGGCTTACTGTCATCGCTGGTCCTTTATATGCTGGAATTATGTCACACATATAATGGCTTACTGTGATCGCTGGTCCTTTATATGCTGGAAGTATGTCACACAATACACTTTGTATGACACATATTGAAGCTGGTTAAGTGCTAATTATGGGCCTGATTCAGACCCACTCGCAAGCGGGCAAACGTACGTTAGGCGTACGTACAAAAATATTTAAATTCAAGGGCTCGCTCGTATTTTCGAACACATCTAAAATTCCTCCCCAAACTCAGACGACCCCTCCTCTAACTAACGAGCGTGCGAAATAGCGAGCGTACATCCCCAAAATGGCTTGAAGGGAACACACGCACAAGTATAAACCGGAAGTGGCCTTGTCAGATGTCGATTACCTGCTCCTTTATTCTGCCTACCTCCATCAATCGTATCATGCCAATCAATGTATCAATTAGCTTAATTGTTTTTTTTTTTTCAACACAATGCAAGAAACTTTACTCTTGTCCGTGTTTGTGTTTTCCCGCAGAATACGTACGGCTTAAACATTCGCTTTTATTGCTCAAAAAACATGTTACCCACAATTAAACAATTGTTCTATTGCTTTGGATCCCCGCATATTTCCCGGGGTTCATTTCTTTATTTAAATTTGCTTACGCATGTCACTGCATCAAGCCTATCATAACTCTCCAGAGATTTCTGGCCCTGTCGAACACATGCCTCATACACTAACCAATAGAATTGCTCCTGTTAATTTCCCAAATACATTAGCCAATCAGAAATTTTTTGGCCACTTTATCAAAAATGAATTTTAGGAAAAACACCATTGCCATCATGACAGCCTCCGCATTCACCAAGTGCGAGCTGCTGGTGCTAACGGAGGTGATAGATAGGCGTATCACCAGCCAGCCTCCACCCATCACCAACCGGCAGAAGCGTTCCGCATATGCGGAGGCACGGGCCCGCCTGCGCTCCTTCGGCTCACGCCGCAACATCGGCCAGCTGGTGGTCGGACCTGCAACGGCGAACGCCCCGCTTGCTGGCATGCTTTCGCATGCAGATTTCAGAAAGTAAGTTTTATGTATTTTGTTTTTCATGTTTGTGTTTGTGGCCCAAACTGCGTGTGCATGTTTTCATGTCTGTCCTATTTATTCATTCTCCTCATATTTGCCTGGCCATGTTTTCCCTCTATTTCATAATTATTCATTCTACTCATATTTGCATGGCCATGTTTTCCCTCTATTTCATAATTATTCCTTCTCCTCATATTTGCATGGCCATGTTTTCCCTCTATTTCATAATTATTCCTTCTCCTCATATTTGCATGGCCATGTTTTCCCTCTATTTCATAATTATTCATTCTACTCATATTTGCATGTTTTTTGTTGGTGGGGGGTGATTTTAAATTGTTTTTTGGCCAGGATTTGTGCTGAAACTAACCACAATTTGTTTGACATCTTTTAGGGGGACAGCCAAGACTACGCCGTCACCGTCCGGCCAGACGGCGGTCACGCCCACTCTCCCCAACCCCCAGCCAACACTCCACCCCCAATAATTCCCCTATTCCCCACTCCTCCCCAGCCTTCCAAGACCCTCTCCCGGAAATGTCGGGCCTCCTTCCCCTCCGTCCCACTTCCCCCTCTCCTCCAACCACCCCTCTTCCAATTACCCCCTCCCCGGAGTCCGTAATAACCCCGCCCCGATCTTTGGGGAATGGAGGGTCCTCCGAGGAGGACGATGGTGGGACTTCCGGAGCTGCCGTTTTGTCAACCGGTATGTTTTTCTTTCGCCTTTTTTTTAAGCACAAACTGTTTGTATGTAATCATGTGTCGTTCCTTTATTCTGGGTTTTTGGGTCGACTTTTGTGGATTTAGCAGATTGCCTTTACCTGTTCCTGCTGATTTCAACATACACATATCACACCTGGGGGAATTTGTACATAGGCCTTGTATTTTTTGCAGCCCCCATTTTTTTTTTTTTGTGTTTTTTTTTTTTTTTGGAGTGATTTCGTTGTTTTTTAACATTTTTAATGTGGTTTCCCTATTGTTGTATTAATCCACACACTTTTCTCACCCACAGAGGAACAGAGGCATCATCAAGAAGTACAAGACTGTGTGGCCCAGATGCACCAACATATAATTGGGGTGCTCGTGGCCCTTGACCGTCTGTCTGGCATCCTTCGCCAATAGTTTTATTTTTGGTTGTTTTTTTCAAAATAAATTGTATTTTTCAAACATACGTTCCGGCTAATTCGTTTTTTCAAACCCAAAGATTGTTTACCCTGACATAAGTAGACTGTTCCTGCAAGGATTTCCATTTTTTTAAAGTAAGATTGTGTTTTGTATTTGTATGTAAAACAGCCACAAGAAACACATAACAGTCACAATGTCATTTCCCTTTTTGGGTGTAGTGTCAATTAGATATTTCTACATTTTACAGGTTCCTAGTTGGTGTGCAAGCTGCTTAGGCCAATCTTACAAAGCCAAATGATTGTACAGGCTTCCTTTTGGTGTGGGTTTTGAACCTGAAAACATATTTCATTTTAGCTCAACTGGCGACAGTACTGGATTACCCCTTAGTCAAATGTACCGTGTGTGAACCTGGTTACACTTGCTGGTAACGTCCAAAAAAAGGAAGAACATTTCACTCTACAAACATTTATTCACAACATAACTGATAAATCAAAGTGGTCACTCACAAAAAAAACACACAGTGATAATCTCAAATACAACACATACCAAACAAAAACAAACCAAAAACAACAAATCAAGAACTGGTTGACGAAGGACCATGCCAACATGATTCCACAAACATGGCGTTGCGATATGGGTTCCATAATATATTCCCAAAATGTCCAGATCCAGGTTTGGTAAGGGTAGCAGGAAGTAGTGAGCGTTGGAGTGCCAAAGATTATGTGAACAAACAGAAGATGGTGAAAAACACAACAAAAAATTAGAGGTTCGCAAACAAACCCAAACACATTAGGTATAAACACTGTTGTTTTGTAAAAACTTACCTAAAAAATCTGGCCAGCACATCATCGCGTATGGCCCCCCCACATATTGACCTCCGACCAACCTCGGGGGGGCCATCCTCAGGTAAGGCATCCTCTGGCTGCATTGGGACACCACTCCTTACGGCGATGTTGTGAAATATCCCACACAGGACCACAATTTTCGACACCATATCCGGCAAATACATGAGCTCGCCACCAGAGCGGTGGAGGCATCGGAATCGGCCTTTTAAAAGGCCGATACAGCGCTCCACCACTTGCCTGGTGGCTGTAAGTGCGGAATTATATGCACTTTGTGGGCCTGGTGTGGGAGCCAAATAAGGAGTGAGCAGCCAGGACATGCAAGGATATCCACTGTCTCCTGTGAAAAAGAATAGACAACATCAGGAACACTGTGTATCAAGCTTAACATTGTTATGTACTAAAGGTCTCCACTTACCCAGAAGCCACGCATCACCAGCTTGTAGGTTGTTTAATTTGTGCCATATCCCTGATTGCCGGATGACGAAGGAGTCATGTGCACTTCCGGGTAATTTAGCATTCAGGGACAGGATCTGGAGGGAGGCATCACATACCACCATTACATTCAGGGAGTGATAGTGTTTCCTGTTTCGAAATATGGCCTCCAGCCGTGCTGGAGGCTGAAGTGGTATGTGAGTACCATCCACAACCCCTATGATGTGTGGGAAGCCAGCTATTTGGTAAAAATTGGCCTTGGCCACACTAAGGGCACCCATATCCAAAGGCATTTGAATAAAATGATGGAGGTGCTTGAAAAGTGCCTCCATCACTGCCCTCAGGATCCGGGAAAAGGAGGATTGGGAGATGCCCGCCACTATTCCCACCGTTGTTTGAAACGATCCTGAGGCACAGAAATTTAACACCACCATAAATTGCGTAAGTGGTGGTATTGCTGTTGGACTGTCAATTTGCCGCTCAAGATCACTTTCTATTAATGAGAGAGTGTCTATGATGATTTTGGGAGGTAGACGGTAGCGTCTTAAAACCTCATCATCGGGCATTCCAAAAAGGGTGACACGTGTTCGAAATATCTGGAGCCTTGCATGCCTACGATGCCTACGCCTGGGACGAGATTGAGGTTGGTCGGCTTCCGGGAGCATGGCCAGAACAATCCGCCCCAGATCTACCTGAAATTCAAAGATTTCAATGTAAGGCTTTTGACCCACCCCAAAAGTAAATTAAAACAACTTAGCTTGATGATACCATCCATTGCTGCTTACATGCCGGGGTATTGTCATGATACGTCCAAACTGAAATTAAACACAAAAATTATTTGACACATTTCACTCTGTGCATTTTTGTTTCTAAATTTTGTGCTAGACCAAACTTAAAATATGCGAAACACACATTTGGCAAAACAGCAAAACGACATTTCACACAGTACATCAAAATGGGTTGAAATGTTTGCACAAAAAGCGAAAGGGAAACCTCAAAAAAGTTAAAATGATTATTAAGCATTTAAAAATGCGCTAATTAGTTTGCAAATACAAGTCACAAGAGTAAGTAGTAAAAATGCTCTAATTAGTTCGCAAATACAAGTCACAAGAGTAAGTAGTAAAAATGCACTAATTAGTTCGCAAATACAAGTCACAAGAGTAAGTAGTAAAAATGCGCTAATTAGTTCGCAAATACAAGTCACAATAGTAAGTAGTAAAAATGCGCTAATTAGTTCGCAAATACAAGTCACAATAGTAAGTAGTAAAAATGCGCTAATTAGTTCGCAAATACAAGATAAAAAATTTACTTACCAAGAGCAAATATATAAGAGTCCAAATCAAAAGGTCTTTTGGTTCGAAAATAATCAAAAACTAAAATAGAAGAAATTATGGATCCAAAATTTAAAAAAAAGAAGAAACACAATGAAACAACAATTGATCAAAAGTTAGACTTCACAAAACTTACCAAATCAAGAAACGAGGTCCCAAAAATATAAACCAACAAAGGGAACAGAAAATAAAAACGCAAATCTAACCAACAAAAGAATCTCCAACCGCCAACTCCTTTATACGCAATCAATAAACTCCAGCCAAGGTAACCTCCAACAATCCAAAAACGCCACCTCGACTCGAGGCACACCAAGCCATAAATAGTGTTTCGTTTCCCGCACAAATTAAGGAGGGATCATAGGGACGCACAATCAATGATGCGGCCACAAAATAAGGACGCATGTATAAATACGTCACGAAAACACATTAAAATTCTGGTGTATTGCTTGTTTGGACCTCAGACATGGCGACAGACCAGGGAAACAATGCCCAAGAGTCAGGCGGTAAGTCTTTCATGCATTTTGTATCAATGATTCATTTGAAACATAAGATTGGGCAAGTTGTGATTTTGTGAATTCTGAAAATTTACACAAATAGGTGAGGAGGATGACATGGAAGAGGCTGCTGGGCCGAGTATTCCGGCCAAAGCGGCCAAAAAAAAAAGGCAGCCACATTTCACAAGAAAGGAGATGGAGGTTTTGATACAGAAGTGTGTGGACATCCTGCCACAGGCAGACAGGAATATGAGTCTAAGCCAGAAGTGGAGAATGTGGGAAGAGGTAGCCGTTGCTGTCAATAGGGTGGGTGATTATGTCCGTCTAGCCCGGGATGTCAAACGGCGGTAAGTAAACCCTTGCCCCCCCTAAAAACAAACACCATTTTAAACCAAAGGATAATGGCTTCCATTTTTTCCCACAGATGGGGCGACTTCAAATATCGCCTAAAGCAAAAACTCGCGGACAGGGCTAGGCACGCAAGGGGGACAGGTGGGGGTCCCACCCCTGTGTCATTGGAGTTGACGGATTTAGAAGAGCTGGCACAGGGTTGTGTGCAGCCTGTGGAGGTGTTTGGCGTGTCCAACATGGATACGGACATGCCAGACTTTGCGGCTCCTCATGTTGTCCCAGGTAAATGTTTTGATGTCATCAACTCAGAAATGTTAGTGTGCCAATATGTAGATTTTAATGTGAGGCTTTTCTCTTTTTTCCTAACAGAGACACAGGCGGATGAGTCTGCTCCAGAGGGGAGCCTTGGCCGCCGAATTTCTGCTGGCTCGGCAGGGGAGGAACCAGTACATCCGGCTGAGGACCCTGCAGAAGCCAGTCCAGGGCAATCCCCCTCGCAGGCAGTGTCCCTCCTCACAGAACTCAATTTCAAATCGGATTTCCATACGGAGATTCTGCAGAGGATGGACGCCAGTCTGCTACGGGTGGCTGAGGCCCTGGAGCAAAATGCTGCGGCCAACGTGACCATTGGTCAGGCCCTGGCGGAAAATACCAGGGCCAACATCCGCATCGCCATTGCCCTGGAGCAGCTCGTTCGCCAGCACATGGTGGAGCCGACCTCCCTTCCTGCCGGAACATCAGGATCCTCCACCTCTGGCACAACATCAGCCAATCCTCCAAATGTGCCTAGCCCTGTGCCTAGTCCAGAGGCCACAACATCTGCCTCTGGACAGGCCAGCCTGATGACATCCCGGACCCGGTCTGGCGCCCTCCCTCCCCCATCCAAATGGGTGAAAAAACGGTGACAGCAATGGTGACTTTTCCCACAATCCTTCTGTGCTTGGCTCATATTCCTTTCTGGTCAAAACTTCCCTCTCCTTTCTTGTGAAATGTTTTTATTTTTTTGTTGTATGTTTATGTCAACAGTTATGTTGGGCCAATTTGTTTGATTTTGGAACATATCTTTGGCCAAAAAAGATGTCCCCAATATTTTTTATTTTATTTTTTTTGTTTGAGCAATAAATTGAAACAAAAAATCTGACATTGGATTGTGAAATTATTGTACAAATGGGTTACATTTAATCCTGGACCAAAAGGCAAAAACTGGCCCCAAAAAAAAAAAAATGGGCTCTTTAAGGAACGTTTAAAAATTCATATAACGAGGAAAATTCAAGAGGCACAAATAAAATGGTGCGAAAATTAAAACATGATGACATTATTGTTACAATAGGCCCTAACCACCAAATTGAGGGCAAAATAAACCCCCACAAATGTACGCAAATTGATTGTGTCATCCTGACATTAGCGGCTCTGAGTTCCACCTGCGTACGGTTTTGTGCTATCCCAAAAAACTGATTTCAAAACACATACCAAGCCGGTTCTCAATCCAACACTAATTGCTTTTCTGCCCTCCCGCGATTAATTGCAACAACATCGTGGAGTCCCGGGACGGAGGAGAAGGCCATCGCCAATGTGGTCGAGTAATCCAGACCCTAAGCTGTGCGAGCATTTTGAAGTGAAAGAGGATCATCCAGTGACGTATGAGTCGGTCCGAACACATTTTACGCTCGCATCTGCTAATGTATGTACGCCCCAAAAACGCCTCGCCACGCCTGCGTTTTTCCATCTCCACCCCCGTCAACACCCTAAAACGCCCTGTTCTGTCAATCACATTTGACATGTCACTTCCTGTACGCTATTTTAGGAACGAGTCAAAAAAAGCTCGCAATCTGCCGTACGCACATGCGCAGTGTAACACCGACGCATGCTCGGTTAGTCAACATCGGAACGCAACGAGCGTACTGCTATTAACGAGCGGCTCTGAATGAGGGCCTATATCCTCTTCATGGACTGGCCACACTCACTCTAAAATCAGGCATTTGGAAACCCCCCCTCTAGAAATCCTGTGTTTGCCACTGCAACCGCAGCATAAGATGCAGAGGCCCAGCACTACACAATGCTGCCCATCTCCCTTTACTCAGTGCTCAATCAGTACACAGGATATCTCAAACATCGGTAACATCGAGAACCATGAGACCTGAGCGGGCCCAGGATTTTGGCCACTTCCTGCGTGCATCGAGTCGCCTGGCTGCGTATGCCACTGCATAGCCTTAATTATGCACGCCCCTGTAACGGCATTCAGATGCACAGGCACGCCTGCGTTCGCCCGGTCACACCCCCGTCACCACCCACAAACCACAAACGGCACTTCCTGTTAATCAACATAGTAGGGGTCTCCGTCCTCACTGCGTAAGCCGCGCAAACCTTTACTTGGCCGAAGTGACTGGTTCACGCACGTGCATTAAGACGCATACACATGCACAGAGACACAACATTGACCGGCTCCGTGCGATCCTTCACTTGCGTTACTTGCTGAATCAGGCCCAGTGTTTGATCTGTTCCTATCTTGGATAGACAGTCAGTGTCATACAGCCGCTGCCTCGGAGATTAGCAGCAGCACTACTGTGTGATGTAACATGAATAAGGGACACTACTGTGCAGTAGTGTAATGTGACTAAAGGACACTACTGTGGTGTGACTATGGGGCACTACCGTGTGACGTAATGTGAAAAAGGGACACTACTGTGTGACGTAACGTGAGTATGGGGCACTAAGGTGTGACGTAATGTGAAAAAGGGACACTACTGTGTGACGTAATGTGAGTATGGGGCACTAACGTGTGACGTAATGTGAAAAAGGGACACTACCGTGTGAAGTAATGTGAAAAAGGGACACTACTGTGTAACGTAACGTGAGTATGGGGCACTAACGTGTGTCGTAATGTGAAAAAGAAACACTACTGTGTGACATACTGTGAAAAAGGGACACTACTGTGTGACGTAATGTGAAAAAGAGACACTACTGTGTGACGTAATGTGAAAAATTAGGTGGCTACACCCCTTCCCAGCGAAATCCACACCTGAATTTTTTTGTGCATGCCTGCAGCACGCGCTCTCCCTGCGGCACGCGCTCTTCCTGCTTCACCTATAGATGGCGGCACAGACGCTCTTCTTAAAATGTGTAGTTATGGCTCTGCTTTGGTGTGCACAGATGTGTCCTCTGCGTTCAGCACCCCTGTCCTAAAAAAGTCCTGTAGTGACCACTATCTAATCTTCTACAACTGCTAAACTAGGGCTTGGGAAAATGCCTTCCTCTTTCCTTGTGTATGACCTACACCAGTGAAGTGCCAGCTTTACCTATATATATCTTTCCAATCTGTCTGGTGGGAAAGAAAATCTGTT
The DNA here is from genome assembly GCA_031769625.1 of Taudactylus pleione. Taxonomy (NCBI): domain Eukaryota; kingdom Metazoa; phylum Chordata; class Amphibia; order Anura; family Myobatrachidae; genus Taudactylus; species Taudactylus pleione. Next base: position 13,121,651 of record JAUIMM010000161.1, read on the forward strand.
CCATTTTCCAGCATCTGGGAGCAAATTTCTATTATTTGCTCCCATACATTCCCAGATTTTCTGTCCCACCACACAAATTGGACAGATATATCTATAGGTGTCTACACAACTTAACAGAACCGACACAATACCAAATGTTTGACTCCCAGCAGGATGTGCTCTATTGTATGTATTTTAATAGAGAATGATGTGTACTTGTCTGTTGTTCTAATAGTAATTATATTTGTAAAAGCATAGACTAAGAAGTGGGAGGGGTCAGGAATAGTTAGGGGAGGAGTCTATGCCAGGAGCCACATGCTGACGCAAGGTGGGCCTGTGTGTTTTTTAAATGCCAGGGCCTATTTTTAGTCCCAGTCCGGCCCTGGCTGGCACCTTATCACTTTTCACTCTGTCTCCTAATACTGCTTAGTAAATAGACCCCTCAGTCTCTGCCATCAGCTCCTTTTTCTCTGAGGGATGGTCAGAGCCAGGCCGGGCCGCTGTGGGAGATGAGACAGGGGGGCGGGCTGTGTGCAGCTGTGCTTGGGACGGAGTAGCGGGACTCGGATGGCAGGGGCTTACTCTGGCTTTGTTAGGCTGTTGTCGGCCGGGACCCATGAGCTGCGGTGAGCTGAGGTGATCCACTCATATCCTGCCTGCTTATTCCCACCACTACTCCCATCCTGACCCTGCTTTCCATTATTACTTCCATCCTGTCCCCTGTTCTGAACTACTACTAATCTCTGCCTGCTCCACACTACTACTCCAAGCTTGCACCTCATGTGTGTTTTTATTTTTTTCCTGGTTAGGCCAATGTGTTTTTTTTTCTGTGGGGGCCAATGTTTTTTTTTTAGACTTGTCGGGGGTTAATGTGTTTTTTTTCCCTGTAGGGGCCATTGTGTTTTATTCATTTCTGTAGGGGCCAGTGTGTTTTATTCATTTCTGTAGGGGCCAGTGTGTTTGTTTTTCCAGTGAGGACAAATGTGTTTTATATTTTTTCCGTGCGTGTTTTTTTCTGAGGGGGCCGGTGTGTTTTATTTTTTTCTTGTTGAGGCTAATGTGTTTTGTTTTTTTCCTGTCAGGTGTCAATGTGTGCATTTTTTTTTCTTGTACATTGTTTTTCATCTGCGCATGTGTCTGAGTTGCAGTATCTATTTAGACGCATGCACCAAGAAGTGTATTAGAAATGTGTTGGCCGTTCCTAGGTGGTTACAGGAGGTTGGCTATAGAGACGCTGAATTGCTCACATTGGATGCCATACTTAGATTAATGATCTGCACCTAGCATAGGGCTGTTGAAAGTTCCAATAGTGCGACTGATGGTGGTGTCTAAAGACTATGGGGCCTATGTATCAAGCTTTTTGATACATAATATTATGCAGAAACGCCGGTTTGTGCATAATTTTATGTATTGCTTCTATGTACTAAAAGCACAATGCAGGAGTTTTCACAGAAATCTCCAGCAAAGTGCTAATTAGCGCTGCAGATCGCAGCCCCAATTATTATCAATGGGGACTACGATCTGACCCCTATGTACTAAACTCCAAAAAGCAAAGCTTTTTGGAGTTTAGCCATGGTAGTTTGCACCATCTTCAGATGGTGTAAACTACGGTAAGCCTATTGGGACTCCAGGGGCAAGAGGGAGATCTTTCGATCTCTCCCCCGCAGCTCTCAGCCGGCCCCGGAAGCTGACGCTGTGTGCATGCGCCATGTCAGCTTCCCCCGGGGAAGTCTTTCACTTCTGTGAAAGACTTCCACAATTTGCCAGGGATACAACTTGCAGGGACAGCGGTTACCACAACTGCTGTCCCTGCGAGTTCCCCTTGGTACATAGCCAGGATATTTTCATTAAAGATGAAAATATCCTCATGGGAGTTGGACCAATAATAATGGCGGTAGTACTGTGATTATTGACCCCTTAGACACTGAGCATCTCAGTACTTGCAAATTTGGACGCATGGCTGTACACCAGGGAAGAGCATTGTAGTGTCATTAGCCTAAAGTCACAGACGCAATTGCAGGAAAAGACACAAGGACAGCTACAACTGTGTCCATCTCAGAATCAGGCCCTATGAGAAGGGATCCCACCCACCTCAACAGACCCCACCTCCTCATCAGACCCCGCCTCTAATAGGGCTGCTTCCATAAATTTCCCCGGCTGGTTTTCCATCCCAATCCGCCCCTGCATTATATACAGAAATGTCAAGGAAATATAACCATTGACATTTATTACCAACTAATGAATTAAAGGGAAACAGTCTCCAAATTCAAAAACTAATAATAGACTTTTGAACACAAGATAACACAATTTCTGCTCAGTCATTATTAACTGTAGAAATATTCAGTAGTCAGACAAGAATCATATTGTATATGTTTTCTCTTTTAAGTAGTAAATAATGGCCACATTTTGTTTTGTTTAATATTTTTTTTCAGTTTTGTAATACCTTGTAGACAGACACCAGTGAAACAAGTATAAGATAATATATATATTATTAATTCAAAATTAAAGAATGAGTAACAAATATAGCCATGCAAACATTGTTTGGGGATCAATTAAATAAAGATAAAGCCCCACTACAAGCCTACTACAACTGATTATACAATAAACATATACTAAGCAGACAGAAAAAGCAAAACTGGTCTCTTGGTACATATTCAGAGAACTTCATCAGGTTCAACAGGGTGACAGATAATTGCATAAAAGGCTATAATATTCCTACAATCCTTCTTTGCTAATGGATTCCAGAGCTGCTAATAAAAATAGGTCACATAAAATGGAGACAATCAAACCAATTTAGAGGAATGAATTTTTGAAATGTTTTATATAACTGGGTAATTGGAAAAGGTCAACACAAGCAGAGGAAATTTGCAGACACTCATAAATGGCAATTGTAGAATTATCAGAGAAAATAAATAGAGGTTATTTACATTGATGTTCCAGGAAACTGACTTAGGGAATCGTTGTTGCGGAATAAATTGGAACAAACACACAAAGTAAAAACAATTTCATTTGATTAGATTGTCAAACATTTAGGTGTACTCTCTTACAGTCATTAAACATTGTCACAAATTTCCACCCAATTAGCTATGCTAAAAAGTTGGACTTGCTAGCAGGGCGGCATCAGGTACGCAAAGTCGTCCTCATATAAATTTTTAACTCTTTCCATTCTAGATCATCTGGTTTAGATTAAAGAGTGGAGTCTACTATTAAATACATCAGCCTGCTAAATAAGTTTTTTTTTTTCATCTTCAGCACTCTGGAAAACATGTCCTCATAATTACGTTCCTCCCAAATATTACTATTATTATTATTATCCTTTATTTATATGGCGCCACAAGTGTTCCGCAGCACCTTACATAGTACATAAAACGAATAAGTGAACAAGAAACAAGTAATTTACAGTACAGTACATTACAGTGCAGGACATGGTTTATATACATTGCTGCAATAGCGATTAAAACACTCACAATAAGCAGCAGGGAGTTGGCAGTCACGTGTTAGGTGCCCTTATGAGGAGTAAGGAGTAGAAGAAAGTGAAGGGAGAAGCACATGAGGGAAGAGGTCCCTCTGCTTGAGAGCTTACATTCTAAAGTAAGACAGACAGGCGTGACACATAAGGGGAAGATACGGAGGAAAGAGCATTATGTGGGTTAGGATGAGAGCTGGAAGGCCTTGATGAAGGAGTGGGTCTTGAGAGCCCATTTGAAGATTTGTAGTGAGGTGGAGAATCTGATAGGGAGAAGGAGAGAGCTCCAAAAGTAGGGAGCAGCACAGGCAAAATCTTGGAGGCAGGAGTGGGAGGAAGTAATCAGTTGGCAAGAGAGGTGGCATGCATTTGTTGAGCGAAGTGGATGAGCGGGAGTGTGAAGGGAGAGGTCAGAAATGTAAGTGGGGGAGGATTTTGTGAGAGCTTTGTAGATGAGTGTAAGAACTTTGAATTGGCATCTGAATGGGAAGTGAAGCCCGAGTAGGGCTTGAAGGAGAGGGGAAGCTGATGTAGAATGTCTAGAGAGGAAGATGAGCCGAGGAGCAGCATTGAAGACCGATTGTAGTGGAGAGAGGTGAGAGACTGGGAGGCCAGCTAGGAGAAGGTTACAGTAGTCCAATCTGGAGATGACCAACAAGTGGATGAGGGTTTTGGTGGCATCCAGGGTGAGGAAGGGTCTAATCCTGGAGATATTTTTTAGGTGGAAGCGGAAGGACTGCCTGTGTGTGCTGAATGTGTGGTTTAAAGGAGAGGGAGGAGTCTAGGATAACTCCAAGACAGCGCACTTTGGGGCTAGAGGAGATAGTTTTGCCATCAATAGATAATGAAATTGTGGATAGTGAGGTAATGGAAGAGGGTGGGAAGATGATCAGCTCAGTCTTAGTCAGGTTAAGTTTAAGAAAGCGCTGGGACATCCATGAAGAGATAGCAGAGAGACAGTTGGAGATACGGGTAAGGAGCAAGGGGGAAAGGTCAGGGGTGGAAAGGTAAATTTGAGTATCATCAGCATAGAGATGATATTGGAGGTCAAAAGACTTAATGAGTTCACCTAAAGAGGATGTGCATAGGGAGAAAAGGAGAGGTCCAAGAACAGAACCTTGAGGAACTCCTACTGTTAGTGGAAGTGGGGGGGAAGATGAGTCATGAGAGGAGACATAAAAGGAACAATCAGAGAGGTAGGAGGACAGCCAGGGCAGTGCCATATAAACCAAGAGAGTGAAGGATTTGCAGGAGTTGAGGGTGGTCCACAGTGTCAAATGCAGCAGAGAAGTCAAGGAGAATGAGCAGAGAGTAGTGGCCCTTGGATTTGACAGCAAGGAGGTCATTGCTGACTTTCGTGAGGGCAGTTTCAGTGGAGTGGAGAGAATGGAAGCCAGATTGAAATAAGTCATGGAGGGAGTGGGAGGAAAGAAAGGTGGTAAGGTGGTTGTAATTAATACGCTCAAGGAGTTTGGGAGCAAATGGGAGGAGAGAGATGGGTCGGTAGTTGGAGAGTATGTTAGGATCAAGGGCAGGTTTTTTGAGAATGGGGGGGAGACAAGGGCATGTTTGAATGCAGAAGGGACAATGCCAGATGATAGGGAGAGATTGAGGAGGTGGGCAAGATGGGATCAGGCAGAGGGAGACAGGTAACAGAGGAGATGGGAAAGGATAGGGTCAAGGAGGGAGGTGAATGGACTGGAGGACCGGATGAGGGCCATGACTTCCTCTCCAGAAACAGGGGAGAAGGATGTCAGAGTTGGTGAGAGAGAAGGGAAGGGGTGGTCAAGGAACGGAGAGGCAGGAGTGCTTAGGGTCTGATGGGATAAGATGTCCTCATGTATGTAGTCAATTTTGGATGCAAAGTAGGTGGCAAAGTTAAGAGCAGGGAGCGAGGAGGGGATGCAAGGAGGGGAAGGGCAGGGGAGTGAGTTGAAAGTGGGAAAGAGATGCCGGGGATTTGAGGACTGGGAGGAGATGAGGTTCTTGAAATATGATTGTTTGGAGAGAGACAGGGCAGCACTGTAGGATCAGAGAATAAATTTGAAATGGAGGAAGTCAGCCTTAGAGCGTGATTTCCTACACTGATGCTCAGGAATTCTAGAACACTTTTGCAGGTATCTGGTGCATTTGGAATGCCAGGGTTGTGGTGTGGATCTGCGAGGGTGAGTAGTTATTGCCAGGGCAACAGAGTCCAGAGCAGAAGTAAGGGAGGCATTGTACAAGGAAGTGGCTTGTTCAGGACAGGAGAGAGAAAGGATAGGGGATAGAAGAGAGTCCAGCAGGGAGGTAAAAGCAACAGAGTCAATAGCCTCAATGTTACGCTTAGTAATGGTAGCCTTAGGAGGGGAAGGAGAGAGGGATAAGTTAAAGAGAGAAGGTGATGGTCAGAGAAGGGGAATGGGGAATTGGAGTGATCAAAGATATCACAATGGTGAGTAAAGACCAGGTCAAGTGAGTGCCCAGTCACATGGGAGGGTGATTAGGTCCATTGGGAGAGACCAAATGAAGAGGTGAGGGTAAGGAGTTTAGAGGCAGAGAATTCTGTGGGAATGTCAATCGGAATATTAAAATCACCTAGGATAATGGAGGGAAGGACTGAGGAGAGAAAGTGAGGGAGCCAGGAAGCAAAGTTGTCAAGGAATTTGGAGGGGGCCCATGGTGACTGGAAATGACAGCTACTCTGAGGTTTACTGGTTGGAAGAGGCGTATAGCATGAACCTCAAATGTGGGGAATGTAAGGGATGGTTCAGAGTGTATTAGCTGGTAGGAGTAACTGGCAGATAGAAGAACCCCAACACCACCACCATGGCGACCCCCAGGCCAGGGGGTGTGGCAGAAGGTGAGAGCAGCAGGAGAAGTGGTATCGGAAGGTGAAATCCAGGTTTCAGTAATGGCTAGGAGATGTAGGTAGTTGGAGATGAATAGGTGATGGGTGGGGACCAGTTTATTACAGACTGACCTGGCATTCCAGAGGGCACAGGATAGAGAGATAGTGTTAGTGGGGGAGATGTGAATAAGATTATCAGGGTTGCTGTAATGTGGAGGTGAGATTAATAGAGTTTATTGATGGTGCAGGCATCTGAGCTAGAAAGGGAACCTGTAGGAGATAGGCAGGGAGGGAGATGTGGATGGCAGTGGGGTGAAGTGACAAGGAGAGGAGTGTAGGAGGAGGGATTAGTGGTGGGGTAGTAGGAGAAAGGGGTGGTAGAACAGGATGAAAGTGGAGTAATGGGAGAGGAGGGGAGAGTAGCCAGACAGAGGAGGGGAGAGAAGGGGAGGAGGAGGAGGTGGAAGAGACAAGGGGGAAAGGATAAAGGTGGAAGCAGGGGCAGAACAGAGGATTAAGTAGAGACTGATTGAAGGAGGGAGTTGAAGCAAAAGTTGTCATGGTGTTGATAAGTAAACTAGAGGGATGGAAATTTGAAATATAAATGAAATATGAATGCAATAGATTTGTAGAAATGCAAGTGAAAGAACAGTGTTGGGAAATATGTATGCAGATTAACAAGTTTGTTATTGAGTGGATTAAAAGTGGGGATCTAATGTGTGCAGAATTTGACTAATAATGTAGACTGTAAAGGATGTGACAGATAAAGAATGTGAGGCTAGGCAAGAGAGCGAAGATAAAAGACAGTGGGCCTGATTCTGACCCGCTCGCGAGCGCTGAACCCTCTCGAGTGGGTCGATGGTGCCCTAGTGCGCATGCGCACGATGGAGGGAGCTCCGTCATGCGCATGCGCGAGACCCGAATAGCGACGGCCAAACCGTCGCTATGGGTCTCGCACCAAAGAGGCGTGCTGTCGATGTTGCTTGACAGCACGCCCCCTTTGGTGGGCGTGTCGGGGGCGTTGCTGCCCAGACGGAAGCGTTCCCATGGGAACGCCTACCGTCTGGGTCCGGCCCCACTGACCTCACTATTGATGTCAGTGGGAGTGCTTTTGGCTCTGATAGAGCCAAAAGCACTCCTGGGCTTGCGGCAGCGAGACCCTACCGCAGGGTCTCGTCGCAAGCCCGATGGTCACGATGGTCTTGACCATCGCGACCATCTTTTTGGCCACTCGCATAAGCTTGTCAGAGCGTCCGGCTCTGAATCAGGCCCAGTATTTCCAAGTGGAAAGAGGCAAACTGGTATGGGCACAAGTACAGTATGCATTGATTTGTGAAACTCAGAAGGCCAGCATTATTAATAGCAGGGAGTCCAATTGTAACAGTCCCGAATATGAAGAACGCAGTGGTTTGTTGATTGATGGAATATAGAGTATCACCTCACTTTAAAAACTGCACCCTCCAGCCTAGATAATGATACTTATACAGAGATGCAGGCAAGTGTGGACACTAATTAATGACCCCCCCAGACCTCAGTGATCGTCATACAGTAAACAGAGCCTTCAGTGACCGCCATACAGGAAATCACAGCAACAGGTTGCACAGTCCCTACAAGGGAAGTTGTGGAGGAGTAATATGCAGCATCTGGATGGTGTCAAGCCTCAGTCTGCTGTTATAAGTCCAGTCCAGGACTTGTACATGGCTCAAGATTCTCCTGCTCCTGATCCTGTTCCCACTGGACCTGCCCCCAGGAGATCCGGACGTCTGAGATCTGGGCTGGGTTCCTCCCATGTCACCTGATGAGTCCTTCCTCTATTTAAACTCACTGAACTTATGCTGCCTCACCGGCTATAGCGTTTACTTCAGCGCTCGGCTCTGCTGCATGGTCAGCATTACTTACTTGCTACAAGTCCTCCGTGTCTCCTCCGACTGCTCGGCCACTCCAGGACACACTTCCTCTCGGCCGTCCTCGTGCTGCCTCCAGCTCTCCTAGCTGCAGCACCAGCTGTTGTCTGCTATCAGCTGACACTAAGGGTGTACTCAGCTTCCTGACCAACTCCCCCAGCAACTCCTGCAGCACTGCCATTCCAGCCTCCATCTGTACCCGGTCCCATCATCGGCACTCAGCCTCCGCAGTACCAGCAGCATCGGCTATCATCTCAGCTCCTGCATCCTCGTGCTGTCATCGGCTCCTCAAGCTGCAGCACTCATCGCTTTCCAGCACCATCAGCCGTACCATCAGTCCAGTGGCAGTCATCAACGGCTTATTAGCCGCATCATCGGCCCATTGGCCGCAACATCGACCGACTGGTCACAGCATCGGCTCCCAGCTGCAACTTAGGCCCGTTGGCCTTCATCATCGGCTTATTAGCCGCCTCATCGGCCCATTGGCCGCAACATCAACCGACTGGTCACAACATCGGCTTACGCGCCACAACTTAGGCCCATTGGCTTTCATCATCGGCATCATCGGCATCATCGGCTTGTTAGCCGCATCATCGGCCCATTGGCCGCAACATCGACCCATTGGTCACAACATCGGCTCACCAGCCGCAACTTAGGCCCGTTGGCCTTCATCATCGGCTTATTAGCCGCCTCATCTGGCCCATTGGCCGCAACATCGACCCACTGGTCGCAACATCGGCTCACCCACTGCAACTTAGGCCCGTTGGCCTTCATCATCGGCTTGTTAGCCACATCATCGGCCCATCGGCTGCAACATCGACCCACTGGTCACAACATCGGCTCACCAGCCGCAACATCGGCCCATTGGCCACTTTCATTGGCTCATTAGCCACACCATCAGCCCAGTGGCCGCACCATCGGCATTAGCCACATTATCGGTTCTTAAAGACCGCAACAACCAGATTCTCATCTCTCCCCGCATCATTTGTTCCACCACCGGCCGTCTTAGGAACTCCAGTTCTGACTTCTACTTCCTGTCTATCTGGACTCTAACGGCTACCTTAAAGGTATAGCTAGAGACCATAACATCTGCTCGCTCACCTGCCTATCAATCCACTCATTCTTGGCTCCACCATTGAAAAATCATATTAGCCTCCTTGTGTCCCTCTCAGGATCCATTTTCAAGATTTCATCAGCAGGGGGAGCGGGCGTTCCCATTGCACCTCCTCTATTTATACCACTGCTGAACCCATTATGGGGCTGTAGTTCTAAGGCAGACATGGTCCCTTGCACTTCTCAATAGCGGTGCTAAATGGGAGCTGTGAGAGTGACGCCACGCAAAATGCAAGGTAATACATGTGGTGGAAACAACTCAGATGGAGCCAGTTGAGGGGGAGAGTTTTGGAGATTATCATAAGGTTAGCCAGGGTTTGGGGGAAATCAGCTTGGGTGGTGATCAAAAGGAGGACAGAATCCTTGATTTGGGAAAAATCAGTTTGAGGGATTATCCTGATTTTGGGGAGAGTTACATCATGAGTTGTCCATTTTTGTTGAACCATCTTGGTCCTTTGTAAAATAAATTATGTTACTTGTACAATATTCTAGTGTACATAATGAAGAATAATGGACAATTATATATAACACCTGCTCTGGTCCCAGGAATAGTTATAAAATGGTTTTGAAGTGATGTATCCACTTTCCTCCATGCACATGTTTGTTTGGGCTCTATTTACTACAATCCGCATTTGTAATGCAGATTGTAGTGTGATATTGCCGACTGAGGGCCTGATTCAGAGCCGAACGCTCTGACCAGAGCGCTCGCTCTGAATCAGTGCCCTCCTCCATGAAAATGGAGCGGCCTCCTGGCCGCTTGCATAGCTGTGGGTGACCACCCACAGCATATGCGAGTGTCCATGATGATGGTCGCGATGGTCTTGTCCATCGGGCTTGCGACGGAGACCCTGCGGTAGGGTCTCGCTGCCGCAAGCCCTGGAGTGATTTTGGCTCTATCAGAGCCAAAATCACTCCCACTGACATCACTAGTGATATCAGTGGGGCCGGCTTCAGGCGGTAGGCGTTCCATTGGGAACGCCTCCGTCTGGCAGGCACGCCCCCGGCACGCCCACCAAAGGGGGCGTGCTGTCAATCAACATTGACAGCACGCCCCCTTTGGTGCGAGACCCGGAGCGATGGAGAGCCCGTCGCTCGCCGGATCTCGCGCATGCGCGCGATGGAGCTCCCTCCGTCGTGCGCATGCGCAGTGGGGGAACATCGACCCGCTTGCGAGCGTCCTGCACTCGCGAGCGGGTCTGAATGACCCCCTGAATTCGCATTGCGAATTCAGACAATATCACAGGGATTTACTACAAATCCCTTGCAGGGTCAGAGCTTGCGAGAAAGCTCTGTCCCTGCGAATCCCCTCCGGAGCCTTGTCACGGTATTTTCACAAAAAATACCATGACAAGTGCCCCGCGCATGCGCCGACTGGCCGCCGCTGCTACCCCCCTGTCGCCAAGCCCCGGCCCCATCGCTAAGCCCTGCCCCCCTCTACCGTGGACCCCCCGTGACCCCTCCTACCCCCTCCATGACCCCGCCTTCCTTAATTACACTTACCTGCAGTTATCAGGCCTCCGGTGATGTCCTCTGTCGCTCCAGTCAGCTGACATCCCATACTGCACTGGGATCCTGTCAGGTGGCGTTATTATCACAGGGCTTTCCCCAGTATTTTTTCACATTTTATTTTTAGTAACTTTGGTCAGATCACATTTCCCATTACAATTATGGGAAATGCGATCTGCTTACTAAAAATAAGTGATACTTAGGGGTTGAAGTAGAATTTTACAAATTCTACTCCAATTGCCCTTTAGTAACTGTAGGTGAAACTAAAATAATGTGAAAAGGGTGTGAAAACACCCTTTTTCACATTCTATTAGTAAAAATAATGTTGATAAATAGAGCCCTATGGGCCCCCATACACCTACGCAATTTCTAGACGATCACACGATTTTCGACTCGACGTACGTTCAGTCTTGTTGAGATCGTACATTTTTTCATCTGGTGCGCGCTCCAGTGGGTCCTTCAATCATATCTTATGATCATATGTGCAGCACATATGTTCCATCGTATCGTGTTCAGAACGTGGCATTTTTTTTTTATTTTTTCATGTGATCCATCGTGTGGCAATACAGTCGTTTCAATGACTGTTTGTCCCTATTCCCTAATGAGCGCATGAGGCACAGGATCGATCATGCGACTGATCCTGTGCAAAGAAAAAAAAACGTGCCAACGGAACTGCAGGGTAATCGGATGTAAAACGGATCGGAAGCTGATCGTGTAGGTGTATGGGCCCTATTAGCGTAATTTTGCAAAACAAGAAAATGTAACTCTACAGTAGTCCAATCCTTTCCTCTGCATCTAGCAGCTTTTCATTGCGCAACAGATTGAAACGCTGTATAAATGGCAATCAGAAGTGTACTGAGGCAGTTCCATGCTGTGTTCTGGTGTCTCTGATTGAACACAACTACATGTATTTTGTGCCAAGCTTGCAGCAATACTTGTCTGTGTAAAGCAGCTCTCATTTCCACTTGATTGATTTCAGAGTTAAGTTCCTATTGTTAAAAGAGAGATATTTGAAATACTTGAAAACCTGGACATTTCCAATGCAATATTCACATCCACAAAGAACATTACCATAATGAGTTTAGCCTGCCTATAAGACCTGGAAAGCACATTGTTATTCAGGAGAATGCAGACAATACTTATAAAATCTTGCATTTTCCATAAATAAAGAACATGGTCAAAATAAAAAATAAATTGATAACAGCACAGAAATTTTAGCTGAAATGCAATTTACAAATAACACTATTTAATATTCCTGTTCAGTAAACACTAAATAATAAGAGATGACCTTTATATCTATGTGTTTGTTGTTCTGTATCGTGATATAGGAGTGGTTTTAGCTTGGTTCAGATGTTATTGGTATGTAACCTTTTAGGTTTGTTCTGTATGTTGTTTAGTAAGGGCTATTTCACACTTGCCGGTTTTCACCGGCCGGCAAAAAGCCTGCCGGTTTTTTGCCATGTAGTAATTTTATGCAAGAAAAAAAGGGATAGTATTCTAAAGTATATAATATTCTCATGGGGTGCTTAGATACCCTTACTATATTCCCATGGGGTGCTTAGATACCCTTACTATATTCCCATGGCGTGCTTAGATACCCTTACTATATTCCCATGGCGTGCTTAGATACCCTTACTATATTCCCATGGCGTGCTTAGATACCCTTACTGTATTCCCATGGCGTGCTTAGATACCCTTACTAAATTAAAGCAAATAATGTTTAGAGCACTTGAGAATTTTTTCACTTTTCACACTGATAGTTACTATCAGGGAGATTCTTCTTGATACTTATTCATGACCACAGGCAGATATCAGACACAGTAATTTATTTATGTGCAAAGGTTAAATGTCTGATAGTAACATGCATACAGTTCTATTGAGAGCACTTTCACTCGATCCTAGCTATATGGCAGGAATGGAATGGGATTGAAATACCGGCGGCTCAAGAGTGACAGGTGAAGATCCCAACACCCGGTAGTAAATATGCTAACCCTCCCCCTTTCCCCCTCCTAATCCTAACCCTCACCCTCCCTAAAGGGTGGCTAACCCTAACCTACCCCCCTAGTACCTAACCCTAACCTCCCCCCATGGGTGCCTAAACCTAACCCTCCCGGAGGGTTCCTAACAATAAACTCCCCTTAGTGCCTATCCCTAACCCCCCCTTCCCCTAGCCTAACCCTAACCTTCCCTAGGGGGGTGCCTAACCCCAAATCCCCCCGGGGTTCCCTAAACCTAACCCCCCCATCCCCAGGCTAAGTGTATACTTACCAGCCAGAGAGGATGATCGTCCCAGCGTCCTCAGCATTCCGACGTCGGGATTAACATAGGCATCGGAATGTGTCTGGTGTCACTCTGGCCAAAATATAATTACAGCAAATTAGTGGGTGTGTAGATCACCTTCTCAAAAGGGGTGCAGTCAGAAAGCCGATGGTCAAAATGCTGACCGCCGGCTTCCCGACTGTCAAATCCCGGCAGGGTACTAATGACAGGCTTCGAAATCCTAACGCCTGTCATTATACCTACACTGGGAGCCAGAAGCCTGGCATGCCAAACGAAGGTAAGCCAGGCAATAGGTGCGGAAAGCCGCGGGAGGGGGAGAGTTAGGTTAAGGGCTCCCTGGGGGGATTTAGGGTTAGGCACCCCCCTCGGGAGGTTAGGCCAGGGATAGGGGGGGTAGGGTTAGGCACCCCTGGGGGGAGGTTAGGGTTAGGCACCCCCCCGGGAGACTTAGTTTTAGGCTGTGGGGACGGGGGGGTTAGCTTTAGGCACTTAGGGTTAGGGGGGGGGTTAGTTTATACTTACTTTTTTAGCTGTCGGGATCTTCACTGCTGCCGGTCTTCTGGCATTGGGATTTGAACCGTCGTTATTTCATACCGATCCCTCTCAAACATATACATATTATGGCCCTTATATTTGTGGAGTAGTGTTTGTGGAGTAGTGATCTATACATCAGATCTACCCTTTAGGTTAATTCTATTACTGTGTCAGCTATAATCAGAAAATGTCACTACAGAGTATATTATCCCTCCTGTCTGTAAATAAAATTGCTGATGTGCCTTCTGGTGATTTGTTATCAAGTTAAATATAACTCGAGATGATATAGCCTGTTAATTAAGGCATTCAGTATGTCTGAGGATCCTCCATTCAACGGGCATGCTGATTAAGGTTTACCTACTAGCAATTGCTGAATAAAGTTTCATATTAACTAGTATATCACTCTTCTACCTCTCAGGTACAACATAACCCTATATGTGACACTATTATAAATGCAATGTTTCAATAGATTGCTCAATGTTTCCTAGATTGTAAGCTCCTAGGAGTAGGGTCCTCCTCCCCACTGTCTCACTGCCTTCTTCTCTAGCACTTCTATGACAGCCTTCACCTTCCCAGCTGTATTGTGTATGGAGAATGGTGTTTCTAATTGTTACTTGTGCTTTGTTTATAATTTGGTTACTGTATTGTAATGTAATGTTCTGTGTACCCTTTACTGTATGTACGGCGCTGCGGACCACTTGTGGCACCCTATAAATGAAATGTAATAATAATAATAAATAGTGGATTGCACATTAGAGAGTGCCATTGTATTACTATTATTTCATATAGCTGCTGCTGTCAGCATTGAAGATAAAACCCTTTGAGGGTTACTCTCCACTCACAGAGTCACACTGCACAACAGGTTTAAATACACATCAATGCCATTATGCACATGACAGGAGGTATTGCTGCAAAGTAAAAAGAAAAAACAATGTATTGCTAATGGCCTAAATAGAAACTAGCTTTGCCATTTTTTAACACTAAAAGAACATATAGGTGTCCATCAAACTGGGGACCTCATTCAGAGCCGCTCGCAAAAAGCGAGCGCTCGCTCTGAATGAGGGTGGCCGATTTTCTTTTTGAAAGCCTCCTGGCTGCTCGCGAGTGACTAGGTGATGGTCGCGATGGTCGAGGGCTTGCGACGAGACCCTTGCGGTAGGGTCTCGTCTACCGCAAGCCCCAGGTAGCTTCCTGCTCTAACAGAGCAGGAAGCTCCCTACTGAAATCACTGGTGATGTCAGTAGGGCCGCCTACAAATGGCAGGCGCTCCTTCAGGAACGCCTCCGTTTGTCCGGCCACCCCCCCACCCTGCCTACAAAACGAGGCGAGGTGTCGATCAACATCAACAGCCGCCCCTTTTGTAGGTCACCCACAGCTATGCGAGCAGCCAGGAGGCCGGTTTTAAATAAAAAAAACGGCCGCCCTGATTCAAAACTTGAGCAGCGCGGAGCTCATTCAGGCTGACAGCTGCATCCTGCAGCTGCCAGTTTCTGAGGCTGGGTAAGGTTGGCAGACAGAAGCGAAACTGGTTCCGCCTCCAATTAGAACTGACGGAACGCAGATCCACCCCATTGCGGCCCACTTTAACCGCTGGTTATACCCACCAGGCAGGCATTTGAATTCACATATTATAAATGTTATACCTAATTTATTATAGGAAGTCTCCATAATGGATATTCTCATTCATTCCAAAAGAATTACTCTCTCTCTGTAATAGTTTAGAGGTAAGATCACCAAATTTGCCCAAATTTACCTTTTCTAAGCCAAAAGCTTTCAAGGTCTCATATTTAGCATTATGTACATGAAAAATATGTTGTGCTACTGATGTTAGCTGCAGCTGCATTACGGATATTACTCACATGCTCCAAAATTCGTTTTTTAAGAGGTCTTGTGGTCATTTCCACGTATATCTTATTACCGGGACATTCAATACAGTATCCAGGGGCCTATTCATTAAACATTAAAATTCTCTGGAGATAATTAGCTTTAGAACTCTCATGGAGTTCTAGCTAATTATAGGTGGAATTCATCATTCCACCTCTCCATAAGTATCTATTCCGAAAAGCTGTCATTTTTGCGATGACAGCTTTTCGGGAAATAGATACTTTTTCCTGCCTACACTACCTTATCGCATCTGGAAACAGTGCTGCGCATGCGCTGTTACATCTGTAAAACCAGCGCATGCGCAGCACTGCCTACAGATGCGTTAAGTTTCATTCCCCCCCGATCCCCCCCACCCCCCTCCCCCCTCCGCTCACCTTCCCCGCCCCCCTGCCTTACCTGTCCGCGCAGCAGCCTCCGGCTCTGTCCTGCTGGTCTGTCATGTGGTTTCCCAGCAGACCACATGACAGATTAGAAAAAAAAAAAATAATTATTTTTCTAAAATTTCTTGTGCTCTGCTGGGGAGCACACATGACAGACCAGCCTCCGGAGCCTGAGGACGGTGCAGAGCGCCGGAGGGACTCGTCGGGGGACCTGCACGCGCTGATACAGGTAAGTGGATTCTGCTATTCGCCACCTCACAGTGGCGAATAGTAACTGCATCAAATTCCGAAAATTTATAATTTTCGGAATTTGATGAATACCACAATTTTCACATCCCCATACTAATGTATGGGGAGTGTGGAAAGTAACGCAGTGTTAAGTCTGTTCATGAATACCAAAATAACGTTATTTAAGGAAAATGTCCTTAAAAACTTTATTTTAGTGTTGATGAATAGGCCCCATAACCCCTTTAGTGTCACAATTGAAAAAATCTTTCATTTTATGTGGTCGTTTAAAACAATCTTGAATCTTTGTTCTGTTGGTCATATATTGACAGGCCTTACACGAGTCTTCCTGTAATAAATAAAGTATGTTAACCGCATCCTTTTTTGTCCTTTGTATAGTTTATATATAGTCCTTTAATATGATGTTAAATTGTTTATATATTTATAACAAAACATCTGTAAGAGCAATTTCAGCATGTACTGTAGCATCATAAATATATAAATATTCTCTGTTTAGTATTTATGAATGGAGGTGACCTTGAAACATTTTTTGATTTACAACTAGTTTATTAAAATGGTTTTCTATAGACTAACCTGAGATTTATTACAGGTCAGTGCATAAAGTACTGTATGTATAAGCATAGCAAACATTAAGGAACTTTTGCATGGAAGACTATATTGTGTCACTCTGTCGTAGCCAATGTTTAATTAGATATCAGTCTGAAAATTCATGTGCTGTACATCAATAAAATGTTCACTTAGATAAAAAATATATTTTTGCTCCCAATATATGTCAAATATTTATTATTGCCCCTGCTATATTTTAAATTAGTAAACTGACCCAGAATATGCTGGGGCATCATGGTCCAAGCCCCATCTCTGCCATATCCCACCCCCTACCATCCCTATCCCACCCCTTCCCTGCTGTATACTTACCCCACTCCCAGCACATGACTGGTCCTCCATCCTCTCAGACTGGTATGTCCCATGACTGCAGTGGAAGCCTTTGGTGGGGGGGTTAGCAGAGACAAGACAGGCCTTAGCCAATTCATAAATATATCTATTATGGCCTCCAATATGTTTAAAATATTTATTCTGACTCCTTATTTATGAAATAATGTTTCCAGTCAATGCTACATATTTCTGTACAGCAGTGATTTTAGCATATACTTATCTGCATTCTTCTTCTTGTCTTGAGTCAACTTAATCCATTAGCTCAAAAACAAACCTTACTGCAATGACATGGACCACTTCCATGGAGCTCCCGACTACAGTTGTCCAGCCAGTCAGGGGCAGTCTCTCATCTCTGACAGATAAGCAATATGCAGATATGTGCAGTAGTTTCAATGTTACAATGGGTTATAATTAGAGATGTGTGTTTTGGTTTTGGTTTTGGATCTGGATCTCCCCTGGTTTTGGATCTGGATTGGTTTTGCCAAAACTTCACCTCCGTGTTTTGTTTTCATGTTTCGGTTTTGGATCTGTTTTTTTTCTTAAAAAAATAAAAGAAAACAGCTAAAATCACATAAAATTGGCCTTTTTTGTTCCTACAGTATTAATAACCTCGTTAACATTTATTTCCACTCGTTTCCAGTCAATTCTGACCACCTCACAGCTCACAATATTGATTTTTTTTCAACTAGTTAAAGGGCCAAAGGGTTGCATCCAGCTTGCTGGCTCAAAAATGATTGCTATAATTATTAATAGAGTTGAGGACTGTGCAAAGATGATGGTTGGGATACCCTTGCGGATTGAAGAATTGATAGTTGATAGTTGGTGCAGCCCCTGGCTGTAAAATTGATAATAAATTAATTTAAAAACAATTCATTGGTGCAGCCCCTGGCTGTAAAATTGATAATAAATGAATTTAAAAAACAATTCATTGGTGCTGCCCCGGGCTGAATAATTAAAAATAAAAAATAAATTCATTGGTGCAGCCCCTGCTGTAAAATTGATCATAAATTAATTAAAAAATAATTAATTGGGTGCAGCTTCTGGCTCAATAATTAATAAAAAGAAATTCATTGGTGCAGCCCCCTGGCTGTAAAATTGATAATAAATTAATTTAAAAACAAATCATTGGTTCCTAAACCAACCATAATATTAATTTAAAATGTCAGGCAGCAATGCCCCAACCAGCACATAATGGAAAGGAAAAAATGTGCAAGATGGAATAGTCCTTGGGCCCTCCCACCCACCCTTATGTTGTATACGAAACAGGACATTCACAGTTTAACAAACCAATCATTTCAGAGACAAGGACTGCCAACTGTGGCTGAAACGATTGGTTTGTTTGGACCCCCATAAAACAAGCTGCCAATGTGCATTGGACATGGAAGTGAAAATGATCCCATACACAAACTGGCTATACATTACAAGTTGTCGTCGTCCTCGTCATCCCCATCAGTGTATACATCCTCTTCTTCACACAATATTAATTCATCCCCACTGGAATCCACCATAGGCGCTTCTGTAATTTTTTTATGTATTTGTTGGTAGAGGTCTTCCTCGTGGAATTTGTAATTCATTTTAGTGAACATCATCTTTTCCACATTTTGAGGAAGTAACCTCCTACGCCGATCACTGACAAGGCTGCCAGCTGCACTGAAAACTCCTTCAGAGTACACACTGGGGGGTGTGCAACTTTAGTAATGCAAAGCCAGTTTGTGTATGGGACTCCAAATTGCCTCTTTTCCTGCCAGTACTGAAAGGGACTGTCTGACATGCCTATTAGAATGTTATCTCTGAAATAGTCATCCACCATTCTGTGAATGGAGACCGTATCACACATAGTCACGGTAGAAGACATGTCACTAGTAGGCAGTTCTCTCAGGCCTGACCAGATGTCATTTTTTGGTGAATGATCTGCATGACCAGCAGGCATTCTGTAAGGAAAATTAAGTTTTTTCCTGGCAGCTGCAGAAACTGAAGGAGGAGATGATGGCGTTTCACGTGCGGCTGCAGCTGACAATTTTTTTACCAACAGCTCTTTGCACAGTTTTAGATTTTGGTCTGTTGGAAAAAAACTCACAAGGTAGGATTTAAACCTAGGATCTAGAATGGTCACCAAAATATATTTTTCAGATTTCAATAGATTGACGACTCTTGGATCCTGGTGAAGTGAATCAAGGGCTTGATCCACCAGTCTGACATACTTTGCACAATCGAGTAAGGTGCATTCCTCCTCTACGGCCTATGTCATAGGCCGTTGTATAGCCCTGGATGGCCTTTTGCTGTTTTTCCATCCACTGAAGCATATAGAGGGTAGAATTCCACGAAGTTACTACCTCTTGCTTCAGCTGATGGCAGGGCAAATTTAACAGTACCTGCTGGTCATGCAATCTTCGACAAGCATTTGCTGAATGTCTAAAATGTCCGGATATTTTGCAGGCCACCGAGAGCATCTCCTGCACGCCCCTGTCATTTTTAAAAAAAAGTTGCACCACCAAATTGTGTGAGCAAAAAATGGGACGTGTTGGAATTCGCCCACATGTAATGCTCTCACAAAATATTAGTGGCATTGTCCGAAATCACAAATCCCGAGGAGAGTCCAAGTGGGGTAAGCCATTTAGGAATGATTTCCCTGAGTTTTTCTAAGAGGTTTTCAGCTGTATGCCTCTTAGTGAAACCAGTTATACAAAGAGTAACCTGCCTCTGTATCAGCTGTCTTTTGGTAGATGTTACTGCTGATGTTGCTGTTGTAGGCAATACACCTACCCAGTGGGCTGCCACAGTCATGTAATCCTTAGTTTGCCCTGTTCCACTTGTCCACATATCAGTGGTCAAGTGGACAGTGGGTACAACGGCATTTCTGAGGAAATTAATAAGGTTTTTTATTTATGTCCTGTAACAGACTTGGAATTGCTGTTCTAGCAAAGTGGAATCTAGAAGGGATCTGGTAGCGAGGACACAGGACCTCAATTAACTATTGAAAACCCACTGCAGTAATGGCAGATACAGATGGCACATCTAATACCAGCATAGCTGTTGTGGCATCAGTAATCCGCTGTGCAACTGTGTGATTGCTGTCATACTTGTTTGCCCTTGCAAACATTTGTTTGAAAGTTAATTGTTTTTTGGAGGATACGCTACAAGTAGTCTTCCTCCTGGTCCCCTTCTGGGATGAAGATCCACTCACAGCAACAGCAGCAGCAACAGGCGTAGTCATCAAGGATCCTTCTGAGGAATCATGGATAGGAGAGGAGTCAATCATGCTTCGAATAACAACATTGGATGCAGCAGGACTACTCCCGATGATGAATGAGGATGTTGATGATGCAGGTGTTGGTGTTGTAGATCGAAGGTGCTTGGATCCCACTGAGAGGGAGCAGGTAGGTGACACTGGACTTGTTATGTTTTGAGTTTTGGAACTTGGCGATATACACTTTGATATTTGATGAATGCGCTCCAAGTGACGTAACAAGGAGGAGCTTCCTAGGTAGTTTAGGTCCCTCCTTCTACTCACTCTTGCTTTGAAATGGTTATATATGGCTTGACAACTGTTGTCCGGATTGGGGTGGAAATAATTCCACACGTGCCCCGGCATGACAACAATGGGCTTTGGCTTTTTCAATCCATGGGCAACAGCTGTTGCCTTACTTACACAAAGGACATCCTCAGCATCAACCTCCTCATCACCAACATCTTCATCATCGACATCCTCATCACCAACATCTTCATCATCAACATCCTCTTCATCCTTAGCGCCTTCAACTACCAAAATATCCTCCTCCTCCATGTGCAATTCCACAGAAGCATCCTCACTGACTACATCTGCAAGATGTTGACTGCCCTTCCCCACATTTACAGAGGCACACAAATGTTGTAACTTGGAGGATCCTCCAATACACTAGTATTTAGGTCTGGCTCACACATGGCAACCGCGGACACACTTGCACTCTCCTTGGGGATTTGTGATTTCGATTTCTCAGGGCACACAGTTGGCCTTTCCGGAGCTGTCTTACTATTCTTAACAACTTTCAAATTTTTAATGGTACCACCATCACTACTGCTACAAGCAGAAGGGCTATCAAAACCAGCAGTCAACATAAATAAAGGCCAAGGCCTTATCCTTTCCTTGCCACTTTGTGTAGTGAATGGCATATTGGCAATTTTTTAGTTAAGGGCAACTTGCCTTTCGATTTTTTTTTCTTTACTACAGTAAAAGTAGCTTTACCTTGCATTATCATGATAACTGCTAGTGGCAGCTACAACATGTGGTTCTTGGCCTTGCTCTCCTGTCATGTGACAGCCCTCCATATTTTCTGCGGCCTTGAAGCAGTGTCACAAGCCCCAATGTGTAGCCAAGGTGCGGTTACAAAATTCACACACGTTCAGTCGTGCGCCCACAGAAAAAATATATACAAAAGGCACTATTTTTTATTTCTTTTTTCAGGTCCAGAACTTGGGCCCAGAGCACAGATTGATGACGACTGGAGTCAGGCAGCACTAGGTTGCAACTTGCATTGCTGCTGTATCTTGTGCGGCTAAGCCTAACACGCACACACACAGAGAAAATAAATAGACAAAATACACTATTTTTTTTTTTTCAGGTCCAGATCTTGGGCCCAGAGCACAGATTGATGACAACTGGAGTCGGGCTGCACTAGGTTGCAACTTACATTGCTGGCTGTATCTTATTCTTGTGCGGCTAACCCTAACACACACACACACACACAGAAAATAAATAGACAAAAGACACTATTTGTTTTATTTATTTTTTTCCGGTCCAGAACTTGGGCCCAGAACACAGATTGATGATGACTGGAGTCGGGCAGCACTAGGTTGCGTTGCTGACTTGCTGTATCGTGTGCGGCTAAGCCTAACACGCGTACACACACAGAACATATTAGACATAAAAAGACACTTTTTTAAAATTTTATTTTCAGGTTCAGAACTTGGGCCCAGAGCACAGATTGATGATGACTGGAGTCGGACAGCACTAGGTTGCATTGCTGACTTGCTGTATCTTGTGCGGCTAAGCCTAACACGCACACACACACACACACACACACACACAAATAATAGACAAAAAAAGACACTGGAGTCGGGAAGCACTAGGTTGCGTTGCTGCTGTATCTTGTGCGGCTATGCCTAACACGCACACACACACAGACAAATATTAGGCAGAAAAATACACTTTTTTATTTTTTTTTCAGGTCCAGAACTTGGGCCCAGAGCACAGATTGATGATGACTGGAGTCGGGCAGCACTAGGTTGCGTTGCTGACTTGCTGTATCTTGTGCGGCTAAGCCTAACACGCACACACACACAGACAAATATTAGACAAAAAAATACATTTTCTTAATTTTTTTTTTCAGGTCAAGATGTTGGGCCCAGAGCACAGATTGATGACCACTGGAGTCGGGCAGCACTAGGTTGCATTGCTGACTTGCTGTATCTTATGCGGCTAAGCCTAACATGCACACACACACAGAAAAATATTAGACAAAAAAAGACACTTTTTTATCTTTTATTCGCGTCCAGAACTTGGGCCCAGAGCACAGATTGATGATGACTGGAGTCGGGCAGCACTAGGTTGCGTTGCTGACTTCCTGTATCTTGTGTGGCTAAGCCTAACACGCACACACACAGAGAAAAATATTAGACAAAAAAAGACACTTTATTTTATTTATTTTTTGCGTCCAGAACTTGGGCCCAGAGCACAGATTGATGACGACTGGAGTCGGGCAGCACTAGGTTGCATTGCTGACTTGCTGTATTTTGTGCGGCTAAGCCTAACACGCACACACACACACACACACACACACACAAATAATAGATAAAAAAAGACACTGGAGTCGGGCAGCACTAGGTTGCGTTGCTGCTGTATCTTGTGCGGCTATGCCTAACACGCACACACAGAGACAAATATTAGGCAAAAAAATACACTTTTTTATTTTTTTTTCAGGTCCAGAACTTGGGCCCAGAGCACAGGTTGACGATGACTGGAGTCGGGCAGCACTAGGTTGCGTTGCTGACTTGCTGTATCTTGTGCGGCTAAGCCTAACACGCACACACACACAGACAAATATTAGACAAAAAAATACACTTTTTTTATCTTTTATTCGCGTCCAGAACTTGGGCCCAGAGCACAGATTGATGACGACTGGAGTCAGGCAGCACTAGGTTGCGTTGCTGACTTGCTGTATCTTATGCGGCTAAGCCTAACACGCACACACACACAGACAAATATTAGACAAAAAAATACACTTTTTTTATCTTTTATTCGCGTCCAGAACTTGGGCCCAGAGCACAGATTGATGATGACTGGAGTCGGGCAGCACTAGGTTGCATTGCTGTATCTTGTGCGGCTAAGCCTAACACGCACACACAGAAAAAAAATAAAAAGACAATTTTATTTTTTTTCGGGTCAAGAACTTGGGCCCAGATGGATGCAGCAGACAGAACGGCACCAGCCCAGATGGATTAGCACCAGCCCAGATGGATGCAGCAGACAGCACAGCACCAGCCCAGATGGATCAGCACCAGCCCAAATGGACACAGCAGACAGCACAGCACCAGCCCAGATGGACACAGCAGACAGCACAGCACCAGCCCAGATGGATAAGCACCAGCCCAGATGGACGCAGCAGACAGCACAGCACCAGCCCAGATGGATCAGCAACAGCACCAGCCCAAATGGACACAGCAGACAGCAGAGCAGTGACAGTACCAGATGGATCAGCAGTGCACCAGCCCAGGACTCAGCAGACAGCACAGCAACAGCACAGCACCAGCACCAGCACAGGTAAGTACCTCCCAGCCCTACACTACCCACCCTCCCTGTTCAGTCTCCACAGCAGGAGTGAAATGGCAGCCGCCAGCTGCGAGATTTTGTCTCTATGGTTTTGCCTCGGTTTGAGATCCGGGGCCAGTGGAGGAACCGAACGCATGTTCGGTGCTCGCCCCGGATCTCAAAATTCGGATGGGTTCGGATCTCTGAGATCCGAACCCGCTCATCTCTAGTTATAATTATTCACATTTATTAAAAACCTGGGAAAAGTGGGATAAAAGGAAATAAAGAGCCTGCAATAAACTAAAGGTTATATCAAAGAAATGAATCACAATGAGATAAAAAGGGGACACAGAGAAGTTACCAGCTAAAATCACTGATCACATATAAACAATATATTGCCAGACATGTAGAAGGAACAATGGGGAGAGGATAAAACAAAACAAAGTGAGGGAAAAAAATTACATAAACAGAAAACAAAGACAAGCTTAGATGAGAATATAAAACAATTGGGATAAAAACGAGCAGAGAAACAAAGTAAATCTCTGAAGCTGCATATATCCTTTATAGCCATCAAAAAAAGATACAGCTATATATTTGTATTAGTTTTACATTTTTACAAGTTCTTTTTTCATTTTGTAACCTGACCTTTTATACAAGAAGCAGTCTTTTTGTAGCATGAGTCAATAATGAAGACAGAGCATACTATCAATGCACAAAGCTTCACTGAATATTCATGAAAAATGCATCCTATTAATTCACCAGGAACCAATGATATAGTTACGGAATAAAACACCTCTCTGATAACACTTGTACATTGTGAACTGATAGGCAAATTTCTCATTACATCTAAAATAACTTCTTTGATTAATCATTGCACAATCTCATCAACAAATAATAAAATTCTAAGGTGAAACTTATTTCTTTTGGCTTATAATATAAAGAATAATCTAACATATTTAGTTTTTGTAGATAATAAGTAAAATTGACATGGTTCTATAAAACCTATTTTTATTCAACAAGGCCTGCTTGGGATTTTATTTCTCAAAAAGGGCATTTTAGATGCTGTAATTTGCACAAATCTATTTTAGACCTAAGTGCTCTTAGAACATTTATCTTCACCCTAAGTGTCCAAGCTTCCCCGGTAGACAATGCTACACTTCTAGAGAAGGTCAATACCTCTATCTGTGTAGGATTAATCTTCTTTATACCCATTAAAGCTCTCAAACACAGCGGTCTAGACAGCCACTCTCATTTATGGAATATTTATACTTCAAAAGATGGTGCTAAAACAGACAGACTATTTAAAGCACATGGAACAGAGAGCCGAGAAGAGATCTATTTGCTAGAGGCAAATAGACAAGCTTTAAAAAATAATGCACTCTCTGGGAGCTTAATGTAACATGTACAGAGAACAAGTCTTAGGTGAGAAATATAAGCAGATGGTTTCTCCATTCCTAGAAGCAATTGTGTTAGAGGAGTGTGGTGACTTAAATGTCCCAGCACTGGACTCAATGGTTGCCATTTAATGAGACACAGGAGCATTTATTTAACAGTATTAAATTTAACTGAAGTTTTCCCCAGCATATGCCAATCTAATTATATCCAACAGCAAACATAAACCGAGCTGCTGCCTGGTGTACGAGTCTTTTGTTGGCTTGCGCCATGGTGAATAAAGGCGATTTGTCTGCCAAGTATGCTTTGACATTTTACAAATGGAAAATGGGACAGTCATTGTATGCATGCTTAATTCTTAGAAGCCAACTACATTTTATCTTACAGAGTACAAGCCCTGACTTAAACAAACTCCTAAGTCTTGCAATATTTAATGCATATTTGATGTGTTGGAACCAGTTCATACAGATTAATCTGATGGTATTACTGCCTGTGTCACATAGAAAACAAGCAAATCCTTGAAAATATGAATCGTGATTGTTTTGGCAAATTCGTTCATAGAATTTGCAATTCCGCAAATCATCTTAATGAATCTCTTTATAAAGCTTTGTCTGGTGTGACTAGTGCATTGTTGTTATTCTTTTGTTTTACAGAAAAAGATCATTTCTGTAAGGAGTCAAATATAGTTAATTTAATGTTACTCACTGGGTGTTGTACTGACATTATCTGGGGTGGGTATAATATTATTAACGCCAACATGCGAAGAGTGGTGGGATGCAGGATACATCCCGAATGCAATGCGACATGCATCCCGCCAAGAGCATTTTGAATTGGTACCAGCCACAGAACCTGTGTAATTCATGAGTGTCCTGGTTTAATATAGTAAGCTTATGTACTACTCTTTGTTCTTCTTTTTCCAGGCTTTCCTTCAGATTCACAGACCAAAGTTATTTGAATTAGGGGTCTTTTATCTATAGCAGCTGAGCTTTTTAATGATTCACAGATATAGGCTAAGTGTTAGGCAATGGGTAGGGCAATAAGATGTAAAGTTTAAAGAAAAAATGGTACGCTACTCCGCTCGGAACATCTCAGTTGTGCCAGTCAACTTGCGCCATATACACGCTAGGTGTATGAGAACACTTAGCGTTCTTCCTTTAGCCCTTCTCTTGCATATATAATAGATTGTAGTCACCACAACATTTCCCCACCTTCTGCGTCCCTCAGTCATCCAGATGGAGGTTTGCCAGAGGACGCACCCAGCATCAGCAGCGACCTCTGTGGTTATCCACCTTACATAAAGCTCCCAGAAGGGGATTGCCGTATGTAAATTTGGTCTCAGCAACACCTATTGCCAAGCTACATGAAACCCGGATTATTATCATGTTGTTAGCTGCAGAAATGAACCCAATTTCAGGCATTGCATCTACCGTAAGGGCTCGTAACTTACATATTGGCCATGGTGTACACACAGCCAGAATAGTGAAGCTACAAATATCTACTGTAAGAATCAGTTATGGCTGATTTATTTACTTAAGATTCATTTGACTAAATCCAGTTCTGAAAAACAGGCATAATGACACTTCCCTGGAAATCTCGGACCCTGCATGTTCTATATCATATATAAACTGCTCTGTCCTGGTCTCAGATGGAATTTTACATTAGAAAGCATGCGGAGAGGTTGTTAATTCCGTGCTGCAAAAGTGGGTTACAGAGAGGGTTGGAAAGGGTGAAGGCAATCAATGTATACTGGTGTAGCTGTCATTTTACTGTACAAAAGAAACCTGTCCAATTTATGAACAGATCACAGTCTGCTGGAATTGTGTGTTAAAGTGCATTTATTAGAACATAGCAAGTTCAGGCTGCGCTTTGACTGCTTGAGCAGACAGACACACACTCACACACACTATAAAAAGCATATATTCCTTGTAGGAAAGTATTAAAAATAGTGAGTAACAGTATCAGATCCCATAGCGAGTGTCAAAAATACAGGTTAGTAGAGCTGCACATGAACCCCCAAAACCATTACATTGATTTATTTTCTTGAAAAAACTATATATATATATATATATATATATATATATATATATATGAAAAACAAAAAGTGGAGAGAGAGCGCCTCCTAGTGCAATAAAATAACGTTTTTCCGTAACCTTCACCAATAGTGATCACCCTCTGTGCAGATGGGTGTGTACCTTTTACAGGAGGATGAAGTCCATCGTTAATCTAACGGATGAAACGCGTTGAGGTAATGTGTGGTATGACAGGCGAATCCTCTATCATCTACAGATAAGCTTGAAATTTTTATCTTGTATGTACGGGCATTTTGATATGCTTTTGAGTGTAATAAATCTGTTTGTATAGTATTACACTATGGTTTTTCTCTCTTTCCTTTAATACATATACCATGGTCTAATGGAATGAGACATTGAGTGGTCTCCAGAATTTGGGAAGTTATGGACATGGATTGTTGTTCATGCTGATTCCACAGTGGTGTATTCCACTGTTAAAGGTACACCCCCATCTGCACAGACGGTGATCACTATTGGTGAAGGTTACAGAAAAATTTTATTTTATTGCACTAGAAGGTGCTCTCTCTCCACTTTTTGTTTTACAGAATTTTAAGCTGTTTGAACACCAGTATTTGGGAGAAGGAGCTGCCACTCTATAAATTTGGGGAGTGCATCAGTTGATGAACATTCATTGAAAACTGTATTGACTCAATAGACTTAGTGCCATGTACTACCCTTTCTTTGTATATATATATATATATATATATATATACACACACACACATGCAATTCGGGGATCAGCACTCCTAATAATAATCCAGCCACTGGGGTGCACAAAATCCTGAAAGAGCCTGGCACAGGGGCAGGACACTCCACATTCACTGTCGATATAGGCAGCACTCCACGGAATAAACAGCTCCAGGCAATGTGCTTAACGGGCAACGTTTCAGATGTTTATTACATCTTTCTTCAAGGCATACATGATGTATGTCTTGAAGAAAGATGTTGCCCATTAAGCACATTGTCTGGAGCTGTTTATTCCATGGAGTGCTGCCTATATCAACTGTATATATATATATATATATATAAATATAAATATAAATATATATATATACATATATATAGAGTAATGTTCCTTTTCCAGCTCAGCATATCGAGGCATGGTAAAAGATAGATCCGCACTCCATTTGTTCAGAGTCAATTCTTAATGCATTTTAATGATGCGATAGATACAACAAATTAAATTATCCATATAAAGTGCAAAAAATAGTGCATAAAAAAGTAGAGATGAGCGGGTCCGGTTCCCTGGGAATCGGACCCACCAGAACTTCGGGGATACGAGGCGATCCAAGGTGACCCTTCGATCTCTCCTCCTGCCCCAGATCCCTAATCGAGGCAAAACCTTGCGATCCTCTGTCGGATCTCGAGGTTTTGCACACCAGCTGTCGACACCTCCACTGCTGACACCGCCGGCAACCCTGAGCTGACACCACTGGCTCCCCCATGCTGCCGACACTGCCGGCACCCTGCATTGAGAACACCCCTGCACTGCTGACACAGTCAGCAAACCTGCACTGATGACACTGCTGGCACCCCCGCTCTGCCAACACTGCCGGTACCCTGCACTGAGGACACTGCCAGCACTCCTACACTGCCATTCCATGTACTGAGGACACTGTCAGCATCCCCCGCATTGCCGACACAGCCAGCAAACCTGCACTAAAGACACAGCTGGCACCCTCGCACTGCCGACACTGCCGGCACCTTTCACTTAGGACACTGCCAACATCGCAACACTGCCATCCCATGTACTGAGGACACCCTCAGCAACCCCCGCACTGCTGACACAGCCAGCAGACCTGCACTGAAGACACCACTGCCACTGCCAACATCACCGGTACCCTTCACTGAGGACACTGCCAGCACCGCAGCACTGCCATTCCATGTACTGAGGACACCGTCAGTGACCCCTGCACTGCCAACAGCCAGCAAACCCGCACTAAAGACACCACTGGCACTGCTGACATTGCTGGTACTCTTTACTGAGGACACTTCCAACACCGCAGCACTGTCATTCCATGTACTGAGGACACCGTCAGCAACCCCTTCACTGCTGACACAGCCAGCAAACCTGCACTGAAGACACCACTGGCAACCCCGCTCTACTGACACCGCCAGTACCCTTCACTGAGGACACTGCCAGCACCGCAGCACTGCCATTCCATGTACTGAGGACACTATCAGCAACCCTGCTCTGCCGACACTGCTGTCACAGTAATTGCACTACTGGTGTATCCAACCCACACTGAATTAAGCACTGTATCCATGTTGGAAATTGGAAGCTGAACTGCCACCCACTGTGTCACTTAGCTTAGTCAGCCAGCTAGCTGGATGCAACCTTTTGGCCTTAACTAGATGAAAAAAATTATATTGTGAGGTGGTCAAAATGGATTGGAAATGACTTGAAATAAATGTTATTGAGGTTATTAATATTGTAGGAACAAAAGAAGGCCCATTTTATGTGATTTTAGCTGTTTTTTTTATTTTTTGAGAAAACATCCAGATCCAAAACCAAAACACGAAAACAAAACACGGAGGTGAGTTTTTGGCAAAACCAATCCAGATACAAAACCAGGGGAGATCCAGATCCAAAACCAAAACACGAGGGGTCGGCGCACATCCCTAAAAAAAAGTGCTTAGAGCACAGGCAGTGGGGGACGCATGATTCTTGGTCCCAACCCGACAGCTGTTTCGGTGTGCTACCACCTTCTTCAGGAAGGTGGTATTATTATTAATATTATCGTTTGTTTATATGGCGCTACAAGTGTTCCGCAGAGCCTTACAAAGTACATAAACAAAAAAGTGACTTACAGTACAATGCAATACAGGACAAGGGCATGGATTATATGCATTGCTACATTGGTGACCATAATACCCAAATAAGTAACAAAGCATAAGCAACCAAGTGTTAGGTGCCCTAGAGGGGAGTAAGAATGAAGTAGATGAAAATAAAGTAGGGAAAAGCACAAGAGGGTAGAGGGCCCTGCTCGCAAGAGCTTACATTCTAAAGATGTATATGTATGTATGTATATATATATATATATATACTTTACATACAGTAAATATACAGTACATATATACGTGCATACATTTGAAAGGTTTTGTGTGAGGTGCAGTAAGAGATCTCTGATCACAATTTGCAAAAACACAGGCTACAATCTGGCTAAGGGCAGAACCCCAGAAACAAAATTCTTGTGAGGGCACTTTTTATGCTCTTCTCAAATTTTAACACCACCTGATCCCAGATGCAATATTAAATGTTTGTACATGGGGATTAGCTGTTATTATAATATTTTATATAAAACTCAAGATTACATTTATTCATGTTCCATTTATGATAAGACACCTTCTTCTTTTACTCCTAATATATTCTTGGAAGTTTAGGAAATGCTGTATTCTCTCTCTCATCTCCAGCACCAACCCATTCCAAAGTGGACGCATCCATTAACCTTGTCTGACTCATGTGCTAATATATCATTCCCCTAGAATGTAAATCACATAAGTACTGCAGTGTAAGAAAGACTGAAGGAAAAACGTTTTGTAAGACTTGGCAAACAGACAATTCAGAATATTTTTTTTTGTGATATGTATTTAAATCATTTACTTATTTTAATTTACTTTCTATTAAGTGTTCACATATCCCACAGCAGTCGAAATTGATTCAAAGTATATTACAAAAATTGTGATGTTTATTTACTGTAAAGGCTTTTAAAGACAATTGCTATAAATTATACATCTCTGTCAATATAAATAAAACATCTTCACAATTTGAATAATATAAATTACACATTCAAAGCTATTAAATGCTTACTAAAATATTAGATTAAAAAGATGTTACAACTTTGTGTGGATTAGTGGGCATACTCGTACAGTACAAACTGAGCAGCATTTAGAGAGGTGTGAGTGTAGAAATACAATAGGCCTGATTCAGAGATTTACAGTCCAACCACAGCAGCTGCATCTTTGGGCCTGTTTTAGAGTTGTACACAAACTCTATGGTTTGCATATAACTCCGATGGTTCCCGATTGGCGCATACACAGTGAGTGCGGTCCACCCTACACAATAACAATCACATCGTCCCCGGTGCCAGGTAGCACACTCGTACTACCCGGCGGCGGTAAGTTTTAGCAGCCAATGAGAGTCAGACAGACTCTCATTGGCTGCTGCACCTACGGCAGGAGCCGGGCTGGAGCTCACTCATGAGCTCCGCTTTCCGACTCCCGCAGTGGGTGGCGGGAGGACGGAGGAACGGACGGCGGCGGGCGCAAGAGCTGGGATTCAGGTAAGGGTTATTTTTTTAGTTGCTGTTAATTACACGTCATTATTGCTTGTTAAAACCAATAATGGTCTCAAATTACCCCAACTTAATATTTTTTGTTACTTTTTCCACCCCAAATTTAAGTAAAGCATTTATTTAAATGAAAAATAATTGCTTTACTATCTTTTTTCTACCTTTATTTTATATATTAGTTTTAATAGGTCTAAAATTAACCTGAAATCACCTTTTGTTGTAATTTTATTTTTTTGCATTTTTTGTTTTATTCATTTGTAATAAAACGAAAAAAAAGTTTATGTAAAAAAAAAATCTGCACAAATCAGCCATTTAATGAATTTTTAAAAAACAATATATATTTCTTTGGAAGAGTAATAATAATATTAATATTAATAATATTACTGTTTATTTTTTTATTTTTTAGGGTACGCCTGTTCCCATTTTTTTTTATTTCCCACAGGAAATATGTGGTGTACACCTACACAGAATGGAGGTAACCAAAATTCAGGCTATCAATTCCCTAGGAATCAGTGACATCTCTACACCTGAGACACATAGGGGCTGATTCTGAGTCAGAATGATACAGCACATGATCAAAGCAAATTTATTTTTGTGTCTCTCCAAGTCAGACGGATTTTTGTTTGCTGTCACTTTTTGTGAAGTGGGCATTTCAGGGCAGGAACTGTTATGTCCTGTGGGAATGTCGTGTAGCTAGAGCTCTGTGCTATTCGGAGTTGTGCATATGAAGAAAGGAAGCCTTTGTCATATGGATCTTTTGTCCCTAGCATGGCGCTGGTGAAAGTGCGGATAATACAGATGACGGTTGCGGCTGTTGACAGAAAACCGTAGACAGAGTGGCTCACCGCTTGAAGCCGCACGGATCCCCGCATTAGTCCTACTGAAACTCGCATTAGTGTAAGGTAGTAATCCAGGCGCTTTGTGTCCTACTCAGACGTAGACCTATAGTGCTGTTGTTACAGCTATCCTGAGCGGTGGACGGGGCAGATACAAATATTGAGAAAAAAAGCTTATTGGGATAAAAGGCGCTTAGGAAATATCAAGAAAATATAGAATAATACTTTCCTTCTATGTATAACTCCTGAATCCAGATTTCATGCAATGGGTCAATATCTCAGGGTAACATAAAAGGAGGGAGAAAAACAACATCCACTAGTGTAACACAGTTTTAAAATCAACATGTACAGACAATATAAATATAATATGATAAGTGGTCTATAGTTATGGGGAGAATCCCCTATGCATCCCACTCACAAGTGTAGGATAATATCAGGCATATCAGTGATATCAAATCCGTAATATAAAGAACGGGGTTGCCCCCCACACAGGAAACTCACAGATCCACGCTGATTATGTAGACATATATGATAATTGTAGATCTCCAAATAAATGATTTTTCCTCAGACATGCATCAAACAGCGATGTTTATTGATGAAAAAGACGGGTCCAAAACTAAAAACATTTATTAAAACATCCAAAATATGAAATGGATAAAATAGGCATAGAATTCATACCCACAGGAAATAGATGGAAAAAGGTTCTCAATGTCAAAGGCTGATAAAAAACGGGATCCCTCTAAGCCTTGAAAAGGTCCTGTATATATCTTGTGGGTATGTAAAAAACAAAATGAGCCAGAGGTCCTCACCAACGCGTTTCAATCCTATCAAGGATCTTTTTCAAGGTGTAGAGGACCACTGGGACAGAACGCCACTAAATACCCTAACGAATAAAACAATTATCCAATCCTCATCAAAGCTTCACCCTAACACTGAATAAGGCATAATACATAATACAAGTCTCTCAATTTTCAAAGGTGTATCCAGGATGAAGTTATTCTGCTCACTGTTGTTACTTCCGGTTTCGTCAGACCGGAAGTGACACGGCCATCCGTGACTTCTTCCTCCCGGTCTAATGTTAATTGCGTCGCACTGGAGATAGCTCCTCCTCTATTTTTCACAGAGCTGAAATCTCCTAAGTGTCCGCTTTAATGTAGGGCGGTGGCCATTTTGTTGGAGTCCAGTTCATTCTAATAGAGGAAACGGCGGCCATTTGTCTGTATATAAAATCCAATTTCAATCCAGGTAATCTTAATAATATAAAATCCATGAATTAAAATCCACACTAAGTGATAAATATAAATACAATCATAAAAAAATCATGTAAAAAGACATAAAAAATAAAAAATAAAAATACAGACACAAAGTACATGGCCAGGGGTTCATGGCAAGGGTGATCATGGTGACAGATGGAAGGTGTTGGGTTGAACACTAATAGCTTTGTATTAGTCAATACAATCACAGTGCCATGGGCTGTGCACACAGGCTAGGTGGGGGAACTAGGGCCTAAGATTATTTTTGCTGGGAAAGGGGGCCTGTACTGCATACCCTAGGATGTTACATTTTCACACATTTATGTTTCCTTTTTCTAACACTTTCAACACTCAGCAGCCACTTTCACTTACCTAACACTTCAACACTTCACTGCTATTTTTTATTTTATTGTGTGGTGCCCTGGGGTGGTTTGGCTGGGATGGTTTGGGGGTGCCCCACACCCCAGACCTGAACCCCCATAGTGGTTATGGTTACCTTGATGTTGGTGGGTAAGCTCATAACGTTGGCCAAATTATGATGTATAATTATTAATGGTTGTATGGTGCATCTGGTCTCTCTCTTTTTTCTATATTATTCTTGCTGGCCCTGCTGCTGTACCCTTATTTTATATGAGTGCTCTATATGCATAAATTATTGTAGAGATAAGCAAATACAGTATATTGCGAAATATAGCATAAATCCAATTTTGCAGTGGAACAAGCCATGTTACAAAGGTACAAAGTTCTGGAGATAGAGTCTTTAGTTCTGCTTCTCTTACATTCCATGGCATGGCCCTTTCACACTATGGGGTCTATTTACTAAGCTTTGGAGAGAGAAAAAATGGAGAAAGAGAAGTCCCAGCCAATCAGCTCCTAACTGTCATTTTTCAAGCCTGTAAACTGACAGTTAGGAGCTGATTGGCTGGGACTTCTCTTTCTCCATTTTATCTCTCTCCAAGGCTTAGTGAATAGACCCCTGTGTTTGTAAATTCACATTTCACAGAATTTATAGTACATGAATAAAGCTGTAGAATAAAGATGTATCATCCGGGACATGCAGGGACACTCCCTGCGATGTCTACAGAGAGCTGTCGGCCAGTGCAGGGGGTGTTGCTAATTATGCGCGGTGTAGCCCATAGGCTACAACGGCTAACGTCATCTTCAGATGGCGTTAGCTGCAGTGTCCAATATCTGGAATGCATGGAATTCCGGAAATTGGTAAATTTGGCAGCACCGCATCCCGCGGAGATACCTGCTGCGGCCCTTCCTTAATATATACGGGGATACTTAATATTTGAGGTAAACCCACGAAAACTGGTGTCTTCAGGGATTATACCTCAAATACACTTTGATAAATGGGCCCCTAAGCCTCTACACTAGCATATATGCCCAGCACACCATTACATTGCAGTTAAATATACTAACTGGGATGTAGTTAGGATACCGGTGGGTGCTATCCCGCCCGCCGATAACCCGACAGCCACATCCTGACATGGGACTAAAGATAGGTGTCGAAATTCCAACAACTGTCATTAGCCCCACTACTAAATCCGGACACCCAGCTTACCGAACAAAGGTAAGCTGGGTGTTTTAGCGTGTAGCCACGGGGGGGTTAGCTTTAAGGACCCCCGGGGGGGCTTAGGGTAAGGCACTCCCCTGGGAGGGTTAGGGTAGGGAAAGGGGGGGTTAGGGTTAGGCACCCCCTTCCCTGGAGGGTTAGGTTTAGGGTGCAGTGAGGGGGGGTTAGGTTTAGGCACTAAGGGGGGAGGTTAGGGTTAGGCACCCCTAAAGGAGGGTTAAGGTTACAGGGGGAGAGGGGAAGGTTAGACTACTTACCTGACATTGTTGGGATTCCGACCCGTCAGGCTCCCGCTGTTGGAATTTGATTCAGCGGCTAAACTGCCGCCGGCATTACATACCGATTCCATACTAACCTCCTAGATACAGAGGGATACATCTATACAGGGGCTGGCTGTGAGCCACACCCAACTAGGCCTTTTATAGCCTTAACTGAAAGCTGCCATAATAGCACAAGGTAAAATTTTTAAACAAAACAGAAAAGAAATATGCCCACGCTCGGTTTTACCCATAACATTTTTTGTTTTGTTTAAAAATTTTGCCTATCATGGCAGCTTTCAATTAAGGCTATAAAAGGTATTTTATATACTGCTGAGACAATATCTATTAACCCAGGGCCGGACTGGCCATCTGGCAATTCTGGAAGATGCCAGAAGGGCCGATGTCAGATGGGCCGGTCCACTCCAGCCAAGCAGCAGCAGTTTTCTTGTAAAGAATTGCTAGGACTCGTCTTGGAGCCGAGAAACTTGTTAAGCCACGCCCCTTTTGTGATGCCACCGAAACTGTCAGTCTACAGTTCTGCCAGCTCAACAGTCTGCACCTCCCAACGGCTGTGGAATGGATGTTTCTGCTCCCTCCACCCCATTCATTAATGATCACATTTGCAATGCAATTTGGGCATGACATTACCGCCCATTACTGCATTGCAAGATGCGATCATAGCACCTAGATGTATCATCAAGCACATGCAGGGACAGGGGCTCCGAAAGGCACCCATCCTTGCAATGTGTCTGGAGAGCTGCCGTGGCTGCTGCACATGCACGGCCGCCATTGCCGGGGAGACACTGGATAATTATGCGCAGTGTAGCCCATAGGTTACATCAGGTAATGCCATCTTCAAATGGCGTTAGTTGCAGGGGCCAATATCGGGAATGCATTGCATTCCAGATGTTGGTACATTTTTCAGCATCATACCCCCCATAGAAACCTATGGGGAATGCGGCTGCCAGTGAGAATGGAGGGATCGCAGCAGGTACCTGCTTCATACATCCGGGGGAAATTTAATATTTGTGGTTAACCCCCGAAAACAGATGTTTTGGGGGGATATAGCAGCAAATATGGAATGATAAATTGGCCCCTAGTTCTTCTTAGTGTGCCCCCATAGAGACGTACTCCTCCGCTTTTGCTGTACCCTTTACTTCTGGGTGCACCTATCCATATGAATTTTGATTGTTAGAAATTTCCCTTACATAATCAATAATTACCCCTAATCTAGTGCTGGGACCAGCCCTTCTCTCTTTTCCCCTATCCATCTGCGTTTTTATTCCGCATTGCACAGCATAGTCAATGGTGGGACGGAACTAAGTTTTGTGACTTTATAAGGGGCATTACTGTGTGTGGCTTGTCTTACAAGTGGCATTACTGTGTGTGGCATAATGTTTTATAAGGGGCATTACTGTGTGTGGCATAATGTATTATAAGGGGCATTACAATATGTGGCATAATGTCTTATAAGGGACATTACTGTGTGTGGCATAATGTCTTATAAGAGGCATTACAGTATGTGGTATAATGTCTTATAAGGGGCTTTACTGTGTGTGGCATAATGTCTTATAAGAGGCATTACTGTGTGTGGCTTGTCTTGTAAGTGA
The DNA here is from genome assembly GCA_031769625.1 of Taudactylus pleione. Classification (NCBI taxonomy): domain Eukaryota; kingdom Metazoa; phylum Chordata; class Amphibia; order Anura; family Myobatrachidae; genus Taudactylus; species Taudactylus pleione. The sequence continues at coordinate 13,158,781 of JAUIMM010000161.1, forward strand.
CATTACTGTGTGTGGCATAATGTCTTATAAGGGGCATTACAGTGTGTGGCATAATGGGGTAGATGTATTATAGCGGCACGTATCGTGCCGCTATAACGCTTCCCGCTTCAACTCTTTACCGAGGCGAAGCAGGAAGCACTACCGATGAGATGTAAGAACGTCTCATCGGCTGGAGAGGGGGAGCGTTAACTCCCCCTCCGGCGCTACCCGTTAGAGACCGCAGCGCATCAGCCTAGTGCTGATGCGCTGTGTCTCTTCCCGGCTGGCTCCACTGAGCATGCGCTGGATCTCGCAAGTATCGCGAGATCCCCGTGTGGAGCCCTGGAGCCGGCAGCCACCGCAGCAGGGACAGCGCTGTCCCCGCTGTGGGGGTAGGCTAGCGCCAGGCTGTAGCTGTTGATAACGACAGCTACAGCCGGCCGAACGGTCATGCATTATGACCGTTCATACATGGCCCTGCCGCTTGGCGCTACATAACGTGCGCTGATACCATTTCTGGGCTTCGTACATCTCCCCCAATGTCTTATAAGGGGTATTAGTGTGTGGCATAATGTCTTATAAGGGGCACAACTACTGTGTGGCATAATGTAAATGGAGGACAATGCTACTGTGTAGCATACTATGAATGGGGGGGCCCTAATATGTGGCATACTATGAATGGGGGGCCCTACTGTTTATCTAACTATGATTTGGGGGCCCTGCTCTGTGGTGTGCTTTGAAGCGGCAGCCCTTGTGTTTAGTATAGGCCTGTTTGGGGGGAGGTAAGCAGTGATATCACTGCAGGCTAATGCATCAGGCCTGCTGTCACTTTGAGAAACCGGGCTCAGTGTTGCACTGTTAGGATCCGCGGGTAGCAGATCATCTTGGTGGTAGGTCCCAGCCATAGTTGCGACTGCGATACTGCACATAATCCTGTCTTGTCCGAGTACAGCTCATAGCCTGTCATTCCTGCCTGTCTGTGTGCTGATCTCTTGTGCTCACTAATTAACTAGCTGTCTGTGTGCAGAGCAGGTGCACACATGCCTTTGATTAGGAATTTATTTCTCCAGGAATTGGTTCTGATTGGACCCTGCTTCCTTTAAGTTACAACCAGCCCTGCACTCAGTGCCAGTTATATTATCTGACGTCTGGAGAATGTTTGTTCTGTGCTCAGAAGTCTGAATCTTTGCAGTCTTACCTTCGCCCACAGTTCCTGTATGCAGAGTCATTCTTCCAGTGCCCTGCACTTGTTTGTTTTGTATTAGCCTGTGAAATATACCCTGCCGCTGCCTGTGGAATTTTCAAACCAGAGTCCTGCCAAGCCGTCACAGTCCGCTTCCTGCCTGTGTGCCTGTCGTGCCAGAGTTCACCTCTCTGCCATATTGCTCCAGACACACCTCAGCCTGCATTTCATCTCGGCTCTCAAGCCGCATCTTAGCTGTCATAGTCACATCACGGCCGCAAGACCGCATCATCGCCTGCATTTGATCTCGGCTCTCAAGCCACATTTCAGCTGTCATAGCCGCACCACGACCCGCAAGGCGGCATCTTAGCCTGCATTTCATCTCGGCTCTCAAGCCGCATCTCGGCTGTCATAGCAGCACCACGGTCTGCAAGGCCACATTGTTAAGGTTCTAGATGCTTCCTGGCCCTCAAGGCCGCCACTTGAACTTTGTTGCTTCAGCCACTGGTCCTTCCACTTCATTGTGTATTGTCTGTCAAGTCTTAGCTTGTATTTTGTCTGTCTAGTCCTTGTCTGTATTTTGTCTGTCTAGTCCTTGTCTGCATTTTGTCTTTCTAGTTCTTGTCTGTATCTTGCTTGTCCAGTCCTTTTCTGGTATTCTGCAGTATCACAGTCCTGGTCATTCCTGCTGTGCAGCCTGCTTAGTTTGTCCTCTCACTTTTTGCCTGACTACCCAGCTGCACCATTGTCCCTAGACATTCCTGAGACCCATCATCTGCCGCTGCTAGAGTATCCTGTCGATCACATCTGTTCCTGTACTTATCACCTGCAGCTTCACTCCAGCTAGTACCAGTAGAGGAAGGACTGCCACTCCTCAGCCGTGTTTCTAGTCAGCAGTCCTGCGGTCTCTCGTTGGTTGTGTAAGCCTCTACTGCTGGAGGTGTAAATCCAGGTGGCCACCTAAGTACCGGTGTGTAAATAAATCACTAAGGGAACAGTGGGTGACTGTTATTGGTGGAAGATCCTCTCCCTGGCTCTAGAGGTCTTACACAATCGTGCGAGAACCGTAACACTCACGCCGCAGTCCCCCTAACATGAGTGCAGGTGTAACTGTATCATGTCCAATGCCCAAGTGAGGAGGATTCATGAGTGCGGCACCTTCCCGCATCTTGCTGAGCAGATAACACATCAGTCTAGTAAATGTGAGATTAATTCTGTATATTATTATTTTCCATCCAAATGTGTGTTCTCCTTGTGTTTCTTTAGTATGTGAGGTCACACTGGGCACACATTATGCTGTAGTTTGGGTGTTTATTACTCATATTTATATTCATTCAACCATCATATGTCTCCTTTTCTCTTGTAACAGTGATGGAAAGGGGGGGGGGGCATGCCATGAGACCATGCCCCTCACAGGGAGGCACGACCCTTTTCTGGTGTGTGCAAAGGTGTGCCATGAATCTGTGATCACTAATGCTCTAACAAAAAGTGAACATAAAACAAGACACCAATATGTGTAGTTACAGCTCTGCTTTGGTGTGCACAGATGTGTCCTGCTCTGTGTTCAGCACCCCTGCCCTAAATAATTCCTACAGTGAGCACTATCTAATCCTCTATATCTGCTAAGCTAGCGTTTGGTCAATTGGTTAATGCCTTCCTTTTCTCTGTGTGTGACCACCAAATAAGTGCCATCTTTACCTAACAGAAACCAACCAAATACCAAATATCTGACTATGACACATGACTGAATTCCCTGCAGCAAGAGCTCTGTAGTGTGTATTTTAATACAGAGCATGACGTACACTTGTATGTTGTTTTAATATTATTTATATTTGTAAGAGCACAGACTAAGAAATGGGAGGAGTCAGGAATAGTAAGGGGAGGAGTCAGATGCTGCCCGGAGCCAGATGCTGAGGTGGGCCTGTGTGCTTTAATTGCCAGGGCTTATTTTTAGTACCAGTCCGGCCCTGTATTAACCCCAAGTATTTAGCGCCATGTAATTTCCTTGTTATTTGTAAAAAAATAAACACAGATGCACGGGACGGATAAATGAGATCTGTCTGTGCTTCTGTGTTGAAAAAGTAATAACCTGTGTAAAAATTAACAACCAGCACCGGGCTTTGGAGACCCAGTACTTGTGCTAAATACAGGGGACAAACGACCAGCACAGGGCTGTTCAAAACCAGGCCTGATTGCCAATATACAGTGATCAAACACAGCAGATATTTTTCTGTACCCTTCCCCAGACTTGTGCCTTGAGACAATCCTGTCTCGGAGGTCTACAGACAAATCCTTGGACTTCATGCTTGGTTTGTGCTCTGACATGCACTGTCAAGGGTGGGACCTTATATAGACAGGTGTATCCCTTTCAAAATCATGTCCAATCAACTGAATTTACCACTGGTGGACTCCAATTAAGCTGTAGGAAAATCTCAAGGATGATCAGTGGAAACAGGATGCACCTGAGCTCAATTTTGAGCTTCATGACAAAGGCTGTGAATACTTATGTACATGTGATTTCTTAGTTTTTTATATTTTATTAAATTTGCAAAAATCTCAAAAAAAATGTTTACACGTTTTCGTTATGGGGTATTGTGTGTAGAATTTTGAAGACAAAAATGAATTTATTCCATTTTGAAATAAGGCTGTAACATAACAATATGTGGAAAAAGTAAAGCGCTTTGAATACTTTCCGAATGCACTCTATGTGCAATAAAGTGCAAATACGTTTAATACAAAAATTAGTTGTGTATATTGGTCACATACATACATACATATTTACATGGTACATACAGTGTGTAAAGCAGGCTGAGGTAACCTGAAGCACGCCACCTGTTGTTCACAAATAACTTCCAGAAGGCCCAGTAAACATCACAGATGCTGGGAGTTCTAGTTCAGCCAGAGAACTACAGGCTGCTGTCCTCTGATGTAAACAGCAAGTACAAAGTAAACATCTGTTTACAGTATGTTCTAGCAGCACCTCCACAAGCAATGTCACCTCCTTTTCTATTAGATGTATAAAAATTAAAAAACCACCTCCAGATCAAAGATGTCTTTTAGGAACTTGATCCTAGATTGATCTTCACTCATACATTTTTTTAAGAATCAAAACATTAAAATAAATAAATTAAAAACTAATCAATCCTTCCGTCCTTTCCCTGTCTTCAGTTCATAAACATATTCCAACTCCGTCGGGCCTCTGACCTAGTTAAGGAAAACATTCTTGGTTTTTAAACTTCCTAGGGATCGTATAGTTTATTAAACTGCCATCCTGTCTACCACTGCAATGCCACTCTGTGCTATGTTGGAGGCTGAACCGCCACATGTTAGTGACGCACACTGTTGTCGATTAGCTTGGCAGCTAGCTGGATGCAACCTTTTAGTCTAAACTAGATAAAAATCCATATTGTGAGCTGTGAGGTGGTCAAAATAGACTGGAAATGACTGGAAATAAATGTTATTGAGGTTAATAATACTGCAGGAACAATAACATACCCAAAGTATGTGATTTTAGCTGTTTTTATGATTTTTTTTTAACAAAATACAGATCCAAAACCAAATAACGCAAGGGAGGTTTTGGCAAAACCAAATCCAGATCCAAAACACAATGAGATATAGATCCAAAACCAAAACACGGGGGTCAGCGTACATCCCTATTCACAATACACATATTAGTTCACAAATAATAAAGCACATGTATTTGCGCAATATTGACAAGGGTTGCAAGACAGTTATATATGATTTTCAGCAAAGTTATGCTCTCAGATTTGCAGTTTTTACTTTTGGCTTGATTCACTACGGATCGCAAAATTGCGTACACACGCAGCTCAACTGCAATAGCAAGCCAAGCCACTGTGAACACAATGCAAACTCAGTACCACATAAGGATGCCCATTTTACCATACGCACATGCGTAATGTTTCGCAGAATAGCGAAACCAGCGGTACAATCGAGTACCATTGGACCTATATGCACACTTGCACAAGCCCTGACTTTACTTAGATATTTCTAACAGCCACGCACGCTATGACACCTCACACTGCGTATAGCTTCGCAATGGCTAATTTATGCAGGTCCCTGAAACGGCGTGCGTGAACGCAGTGGCACACCTGCGTTTGGCTGACCACCCCCCTATCACCATTCTCAAACGGCAGTTCCTGTCATGCACTCTGCGATGGGTCTGCGTAACCCCTGCCTTCGCAGTCCCGATCGCAGTGGCCGGCTCGCGCACTGCGATGCGTATGCATGCGCAGGAGGCAACAATCAGCAGATTGCGTGCGTGCGTGCTTGCGATCCAAGCCGAATAAAGCCCTTTGTCTCTTGCTGCTTTTTATTTTCCATTTAATTATTTAGTACAGAATTAATGTCTTAACTTAACAGTGCTGAGCTGTCCCCTGGTGGGGATTTAAGGAAGGAGATGGTTTGGATTCAGTAGGATTCAATCGACTATAAGCACATATCAAGTAAAAACATAAGTTGCGCAGACAAAATATTAATACTGTATGGAGAAATGATGCAAGCTTGGGGGGCCCTATAGCTGTAAGCAAGTTGAGTCACGCCTAACCGTATCATCTACTACAGAATAAATCCATTCTAGGGATGGACATCGATGGTCGATGTTTGCCATCCATCAATGTATTTGTTGTGATGTTAGTGTTTTTACCATTCGATGGCGGCATTCCGATGTTTGTTACCATCGAATGGAAATGAATCGATGGTCTTGTGATGGTTGTCTATGTTTTTTTTGTAACGCTGAGAGCTGCCCTTTCCCTGCCTGCAGCTCGCTGCATCGGGGATCTTGTCACTGGAGAAACTCCAGGCCCTGCCCCCAATCCCATCCCATTTCACCCCCAGTTGTTTCTCCTGCAAACCGCGGCAAAAGGTTATTGCGCATGCGCAAACAAGGTCTTTTGCGCATTGCGCAAGTCAAATGAATAGTTTTTTCCATTTAATACTTTTGATACGATGGTTACTTACCATTGCATCAAAAGTTTTGGGTGGAAGCCCAGCTATCATTTGATGTTGGGCTTCCAATGTCCTTTCCTAATCCATTCATCTCATATAGGATTTGTACAGGAGCAAGCAGGTGTCACGCATAGTTAACTTTGGGGGCAACTCAATTCCTAGTGATGTGTGCGGTATGCCTCCAGAATAGTTGGGTGAAGACACTCAGCAACCTATATCTTTGCTAGTTTTTCCTCACACACCCTTAAAGTCGTAGATTGCCTATTATATTTGTAGTGACGTCAAGCAGCACATTGCCAAGAATGAAATATGCCCCCTTGTTTTTCTCTATCCTGGTCTCTCAATCTGACACCAGATACTCAGTATTGCAACCTGTATTTTAAACAACCAGGTACAAAAGAACTATAAGCTGTTAAAAATGTCAATGTGTCATATCTACCAACATTTTAAATCGACAAAGAATAAAATTAAATATTTGGTATACAGATGTGCTATTCAAGCACTTTTAGGGGCCCATTTATCAAAGTGCATTTGAGATAAATTCCCCGAAAACACCTGTTTTCGGGGGTTTACCTCTAATACTTAGTATCCCCCGGATGTATGAAAGAGGGTCTCCGATACCTGCTGCGATCCCTCCATTGCCCCCGGCAGCCGTCTCCCCCATAGGTTTCTATGGGGGATGCGATGCTGCAAAATGTATCAATATCGGGAATGCGAAACATTCCCGATATTGACCCCAGCAGCTAACGCTATCTGAAGATAGCGTTAGCCGCTGTGTCCTATGGGGACTTACCGCATATCAGCCGGCGGAGGGATCTTCCAGATCCCTCCGCTGGCAATGGGCGCCGCTCATGTGCAGTCCGTGGGACTGCGCATGCGCAGCAACCCGGAATGCGCTCTTATCGGAGCCCGTCTCCCTGCATGTGCCAGGTCATACATTCGGCCGGTATGATCGCATTTTGCAATGCGATCATGGGCGGTACTGCATGCCCTGATCGCATTGCAAAATGCGATCATTAATAAATGGGCCTCTTAGGCATTTTGGTAGCCTTTCAAACACGGTTACAGTAATCACAAGTATTATACAAAGCTAAAAGCAACACAATTGAGTTTGTGGGGACCCCAGGGCTACTAACTTGTGGGAGCCCCTACTAATAAAATTGTCAATAAAATAAAATATGCTGGTGATGTTATTTATGTATAAATTCTCCCAGCACCACAAATGTGTTACACACACTGTAGTGCCCCCAGTTCACAATATGCCACACAGAAACCCCAGTTCACATATGCCATAGTGCCCCCACACTGGTGATGTAACCAGAGCTGTAATTAGCTATGGGAGACCGGTGCCACTGCACAGAGGGCCTGATTCAGACCCGCTCGCAAGCGGGTCGATGGTGGCCCAGTGCGCACACTGCACGTGCACGAGCCCTGGAGTGAGAGCAAAAAGCACTCGCTCCGGAGCTCGCATCCAAAAGTGGCAGCTGTCGATTTTAATTGACAGCTGCCCTGTTTGGAAGGCGGGGAAGGGGGGTGGCTGAGCAAACGGAGGCGTTCCTGCAGGGAAGGGGGTGAACTGGGAGGTGTGCTGTGAGCTAGGAAGGGGGTGAGGGGGAGCTGTGGTGTGAGCTAGGAAGGGGGTGAGTGGGAGGTGTGGTGTGAGCTAGGAAGGGGGTGAACTGGGAGGTGTGCTGTGAGCTAGGAAGGGGGTGAGTTGGGAGGTGTGCTGTGAGCTAGGAAGGGGGTGAGCTGAAAGGTGTGCTGTGAGCTAGGAAGGGAGTGAGCTGGGAGGTGTGCTGTGAGCTGGTAAGGGGGTAAGTTGGGAGGTGTGCTGTAAGCTAGGAAGGGGTGAGCTGGGAGGTGTGCTGTAAGCTAGGAAGGGGTGAGCTGGGAGGTGTGCTGTGAGCTAGGAAGGGGGTGAGCTGGGAGGTGTGCTGTGAGCAGGGAAGGGGGTGAGCTGGGAGGTGTGCTGTGAGCTAGGAAGGGGGTGAGTGGAAGGTGTGGTGTGAGCTAGGAAGGGGGTGAGTTGGGAGGTGTGCTGTGAGCTAGGAAGGGGGTGAGCTGGGAGGTGTGCTGTGAGCAGGGAAGGGGGTGAGCTGGGAGGTGTGCTGTGAGCTAGGAAGGGGGTGAGTGGAAGGTGTGGTGTGAGCTAGGAAGGGGGTGAGCTGGGAGGTGTGCTGTGAGCAGGGAAGGGGTTGAGCTGGGAGGTGTGCTGTGAGCTGGGAAGGGGGTGAGCTGGGAGGTGTGCTGTGAGCTAGGAAGGGAGTGAGCTGGAAGGTGTGATGTGAGCTAGGAAGGGAGTGAGCTGGGAGGTGTGCTGTGAGCTGGTAAGGGGGTAAGTTGGGAGGTGTGCTGTAAGCTAGGAAGGGGTGAGCTGGGAGGTGTGCTGTAAGCTAGGAAGGGGTGAGCTGGGAGGTGTGCTGTGAGCTAGGAAAGGGGTGAGCTGGGAGGTGTGCTGTGAGCAGGGAAGGGGGTGAGCTGGGAGGTGTGCTGTGAGCTAGGAAGGGGGTGAGTGGAAGGTGTGGTGTGAGCTAGGAAGGGGGTGAGCTGGGAGGTGTGCTGTGAGCAGGGAAGGGGTTGAGCTGGGAGGTGTGCTGTGAGCTGGGAAGGGGGTGAGCTGGGTGGTGTGCTGTGAGCTAGGAAGGGGGTGAGCTGGGAGGTGTGCTGTGAGCTAGGAAGGGGGTGAGTGGAAGGTGTGGTGTGAGCTAGGAAGGGGGTGAGCTGGGAGGTGTGCTGTGAGCAGGGAAGGGGTTGAGCTGGGAGGTGTGCTGTGAGCTGGGAAGGGGGTGAGCTGGGTGGTGTGCTGTGAGCTAGGAAGGGGGTGAGCTGGGTGGTGTGCTGTGAGCTGGGAAGGGGGTGAGCTGGAAGGTGTGCTGTGAGCTGGGAAGGGGGTTAGCTGGGTGGTGTGCTGTGAGGGGTGGTGTTCTGTGAGGGGAGGAAGTGGGTGTATGGAAATATCAGGGGAGCTCAGGATTTGGGATAGCCTAAGTAAAGCCCCCCTGATATTTCCATACCACCTTGTCAAAATTTCCACTTCAACCACTGCTGCAAATCTTAAAAAATATCTTATCTGCCAATAGTTAACTTGTACTACACAATTTGTGATTTACACCATTATTTGTCCTTGTAAAAAGACATACTGTATATTTGTAAAACCAAAAGGAATCTAATACTTATTTTACACCAAAGTTCTGAGTCTGACAGGGTTTCAATCTGGTTCAGACCCGGAAATTAACCCTTTCATACGGCGGCGCCGACCCAGGATATTCCCGAGTCGGCGCCATTCACACCGGAGCCGGCTCTTCCAGCATTGTAGTGGACCTTTGGAGATTACAATCTCAATGCGCCACTGAAGTCGGCCAATCGGACGGCATGATGCACGATCTGGGTCATCGTGACCCGGATCGCGCCGTTTACACTGCAGGGTTTCACGGGTTGTTCCCGTGTTAAACCCTGCAAGTTACCTGGGTTGGATTACCGGGTCTCTCAACCCAGGAATCCAACCTGGCCCCTTTTACACCCAGAAGCAACCTGGGTTAACCCTGCAATAACCCGGGTTTTAGCTCTGGTGTAAAAGGGGTATAAGAGAGAATGTCTGGTGATGCATACATCTGCTATTAAAAATGCCATATAGTGTGGCATAAGAAGTGATCAATTTGCCAAACAGTAGCATACTGCTAAATACTTTAAATATATTATATAAATAATTATTTAATAAATGATATTTAGGGTTCAATCCAATTAGGTGTGAATTGCGAGTAGCGAGTTTGTTCTTGAAACTCGCAGACTTCACATAGATGCGCGCTTCCGAGAATTCTCCAATCCAATTAAAAATGCCTATTCGCACTACTCGCAGCAGAAGGGTGCGAATTGACTGCCAAATGAGATTTGAGAGGAGTGCATGAATAAGTGGGGAGACCATCCTGGACCCCCCAAAATTAATAATTTCATTAGCAGGACCTATGCCTGTTTGTGGGCATTAGGAAGGTACAGTAGGTTTTTAAATGGTGTCAAATGGCTGATTTATTTTTTTTTTAAATGCAAGAAAATTATAAAAAAAAAAAAATTTCATTTAATCTCAAACGAACTAAACGAAAAATGTAACAAAAAAGTAGGAAAAAAAATGTGATTTGGGGTACTCTGAGGGCACTTTGAAATTAAAAAAAAAAAAAAAACAATTAGTTTTCAATTTAAAAATATTGTGATTACATTTGGGGTGCCTAAACTAATGAAAAAGTTGATTTTGGGGTAATTTGAGGACAATTTGTTTTTTTTTAACCCCAAAAAATTACATTTAATTATTGGACTAATTAAGTTAATTGGAAACTTCCAATTGCCTAATTAGTCATTAGGGGGGTCCAAAGGGTTTAGCACAGTGTTGAAACATTTTAACCTTAAAATAAAGATTTTCCTTTCCATCTTTCACTCTCAGGGAGGTGTGAACGGAAAAATGCGGATTCAGTCTGACTGATTCAGTGCGAGTTGCTAATTGGATTGCAAAATGAATTCGCTATGCGAATTCGAAGAGAAAATAGCAACTCAAACCTCGCAATTTGCACCTAATTGGATTGACTCCTTAATGTTTATTCTCTACAATTATTACAGTCTGTATGTGTGTGCACGTTCTCTGTTTCTACAAAACTATTGTACAGTAGTTATATTGTACCTACAATTGCTCTGGCTTGTATTAAAACAATATTGTTTATAATCCGCTATACACAAACTGTAAATGACTCCAGCTGCCTAGTGATGGGATGTAGTCAAAAGGTGGACAATGACAATGCTGACATTCATAATGTCGGCACCACCAGGTATGTGACAACTACCATGTTGACATTTCATCACTGTCTACATCATGAATGTTGACATAGTCAACGTTGACATTATGACTATGGCCCTCATTCAGAGCCGTACGCTCTGAGCAGAGCGCACGCTCTGAATGAGGGCCGGGCTCCATTTTCATGGAGCGTCCTCCTGGACGCTTGTATAGCTGTGGGTCACCACCCACAGGCTATACGAGCGTGCTTTGTGATGGCCGCGATGGTCGAGACCATCGCGACCATCGAATTTGCGAGCCGGAGCCTGCGGTTGAGGTTTTCAACTGCAAGCTCCGGAGTGATTTTGGCTCTATCAGAGCCAAAATCACTCCCACTGACATCACTAGTGATGTCAGTGGGCCGGCTTCTGATGGGAGGCGTTCCCGTGGGAACGCCCCCGTCAGGGAGGCACGCCCACCAAAGGGGGCGTGCTGTCAATCAACATTGACAGCACGCCCCCTTTGATCGGACACAACGAGCAAAGGACTTTCCTTCGCTCGTCGCGTCTGGCGCATGCGCACGACGGAGCTCCCTCCGTCGTGCGCATGCTCAGTGCATAACATCGACCCACTTGCGAGCAGACAGCCGCTCGCGAGTGGGTCTGAATCAGGCCCTATGTTGACATGATGAATGCTGACATTATGACTGCCAACATATCATACCCAACCCCTAGTAATTTCGGTAGTACAGCAGAAAGCAGCAAGCTATTAGGGGGTCAGGACAGAAAGTGACACATAGGGGTAAATTTACTAAGATGGGAGTTCTATTTAAGAAGTGATGTTGCCCATAGCAACCAATCGGATTCCAGGTATTATCTTCTAGAAGGTGCTAGATAAATGTGAAGTAGAACCTGATTGGTTGCTATGGGCAACATCACTTCGTAAATAGAACTCCCATCTTAGTAAATTTGCCCCATACAATACAACAGTACATCAGTTACCCAACACATCTGCATGGAAAGTGTTAACCAAAAGAAAAGTAATTTGTGGAAAGTTTTCACATTTGTTGCACAGGACTTTTCATGATCTTAGCGATCATTCATTAAAGCTGATCAATAGTATGAACAGAAGTAATCATTGGTACACAAGCCACAGCACTATGGCAATAAATAAACAGTAGGGAACTCTTCCATAATGCTGTTGTGTATCCATTGGAATAAATAATCAGCAAAGTCTTTTCTGTAGCCTAGCGTGAACCTTTTTATCTGTACTGTAAGTTTATTGCTAATCTAACACGGGCATGGGATCATTTGGTGCAGCTCACATAGATTCTGTATACTGCAGAAGAAAGATTCAGCTTTTGAAGATTATCTGATCGCTAAAACAATGACAAAAACATTCTGTTTTGTATATAATCTTTTTGTTTCACTCTAGGTTGTTTTTGCCTGCTAATAGAACGTCATGTTCCTTGGCATAACCTCTGAAGGACTCCCGCTAGCTCTGCATTATCTCTTTCTCTATTCTGTTCATGTTAAATGCTGTATTGTCTCTGCTGTTTTTATGAATGCTAAAGAAAAGAGTTGCACAAAGACAGCCAGTATCAGTACCTAAAAGAATGTGCACAATACAATGAGCAGATACATAGTGTATTCTGCATTTGATCTTTTCTGTATTCTTCCCTTGCTAATAACAGATATTGCGGGTAATAATTTCACAGGAGCTGTTTGGACTAAGGAATGATGTCAATTTTTCATGAGCTAAAAATAAACTGTGAAGATTCTCTAAACTACGTATAAAGGTTGCCCTATTCACTGGGCAACAATAGAACTTGTACGGCAGCCACCACTATAGTTAGTTTTATACTTGTTGCAACAATGATATACTCTGCAAAACACTTATTCCTTAGCGTTGCAGAAAAGATGTTACGTGTGTTGTGTTTCAACCAAAAATCAGCAGGAATAAATTAAGAAGTAACGCGTTCAAATTAAATTCAGCAGGAGGGATAATTGATTGTCCATCTCTTAATGGTTTGGGATCTTTTTACCATAGTAAGCAAGAGAGACAAGTAAGATTAAAGCAATTTAAAAAAAAAAGCAACATAGAGGTCAGAGAGGGCCTGATTCAGAGATCTACGCATACCCGATGGTTTGCGTACATCTCTGATATTTTGGGGACTGCGCATGTGCAGAACGGGTCCTACGATCTCGCTCGCAGATCCCCAAAGCCACAGCTTTATTGACATGCTGCATTTGGGGGGCGGAGTGGGGGTGCGGCTGTCCAGTGTTCCCAGAAATGGAGGTGTGTCACCCCATTTTCCAGGAGAGACGAGGCCAGGGTATGCGCCGGTGGATGCAGATTTCCGTGTCTCGCAAGCTGGTCGCGATGGTTGTGATGGTGATCACAGGCAACATCTATGGACGCTGTACACAAGTCACAAATGCAGCAAGGAGGAGTCTATTTCCTACAGACACCTCCTGCTACATTTGCATTTCAGTTGGACAGTACTGCACAGCCGAATGTGCAGTATGGTCCACCTCTGAATCTGGCCCAGAGTTCACTTTGCTAAAGGAAAGTACATTGTGTGAAACAAAGGAGTGACAGTGACAGCTACAGGCAAGGTATCAGCAGTTGTATGTCCAGCACTGTTACGCAATGATGACAACTGAGTCACAGTCATTGGAACTCTGGAATAGAAGATTTGTTCACCTTGGATCCTAAGCTACAGAACAGGATGGTCACAGGAATGTTAGTGACTAACGCTGAGAACCCCGTATGTGAGTACTACAAAACACCTGAAATAGTACATTCAGATATATGTGGTCCAATGGAAATAAAATCAGTAAGTGAATACAGATACTTTGTGACATTCGTAAATGACTTCACAAGAATGGTACATGTATACTTCATCAGAGAGAAATCTGAAGTAGCAAAGAAAAATACAGACTACAAAAGATTTGTAGAAAATCAAACTGGTCACAGACTCAAGGCACTGAGATCTGATAATGGTGGAGAATACCAAAACAAAGAGGTGGAATCTTTCTTAAGAAAATATAGAATAGAGCATCGGGTAACCATTGCCTATACTCCTGAGCAAAATGGTGTAAGTGAACAAGCAAACCATACACTAGTAGAGAGAGCAAGATGTATGCTGAAGGACACAGGCCTAGACAAACAGTTTTGAGTGGAAGCCATGTCCACAGTTTATCTCAAAAATTATTTTACCACTTTATTGAAGCCTAATCAAAGAGAAAACCAAGTGTAAAGCAGCTCAGAACTTTTGGAAGTACTGCTTACATACACATACCAAAGTAAAGAAGACACAAGCTGGATTCAAAATCAGTGAAGTGCATCATGCTTGGCTATTACCATGAAAGTAAAGGCTACAGATTATGGAATCCAGGTATGCAAAATTTCAAAACCTGAGATGTTGTAGTCAAGGAAACAACACAAGTTGTAGAAGAGCTGGAAGTTGATATGCAGAACAAAAGCTACCAGCATGAAAGCTCAACTACAGAAAGGATTTTATGTAAGATTAAATATCTACAGACCACCTAAGAAGTATGATGAAGAATTTGCAAAAGTTGCAATTAGTGAGCCTTATGATATCCAGAAGCCAAAGTTACGATCTGATTGGCATTAGTGGAAATTCAAGTTAGGCAAAGATACCTGCAAGATCCAACAGTCACAAGTGTGAAAGACATCAAGAATCGTGATTGCAGTCCAGAGTTTGATTATGTATTAGTAGTATGCTTGAATTCATACTCCCCTTCAATGGTTTCCAAGTATATATATGCTAGAACCGGCATTTCACTTGTGTCGGTTATAGCTTCCTGCTCAGTAGGCTTAGCAGTGCTACCAGGGGCGCCGAGAGGGGGGCCAGCGGGTACTTTTAACCCAGGCCCGGGTTTCCTGAGGGGTCTAGCGGGGTCCCGGGTCCGGCGCCACCCCACCCCCCTCTCTCACAGCAGCTAAGTATACAGCATGTGCTGAGCTGCAGTGGGAGACTGCTCGTGGCTGCTGAGCAGCAGCCACAGCAGTCTCCTACAGTATGCCTGTGGGGGGGAGCGATCACACTGATCGCACCCCCCTGGCTTTGTGCCGGGCTGAGTAGCTCACAGTGCCCCCCTCCCCAGTGCGCAGCGTTGCTTCGCGGCACTGCAAATGTGTTTTTTTCTCAAGGGGGCATGGCCACGCCTCCCATGCTTAGGCCATGCCCCATCTACATCTGGGCCCCGCAGGACTCTCTACGCCCCTGAGTGCTACTAGTTGGCTCTCTGTTGCTGTTTCCCCTTACCCACACCTATGTTTGCAGATTGTTGGCTTTCATGTTGGAAAGAGTAATAATATTGCTTTTAAGCCTACAACAATTTAAGTCCAGTCCCTTCATTCATATTTAATTTTTCAAGTGCACCCTAAAATCTGACCTGGGTGAGCCACTTGTAAGTCTTAAAAAGGCTTGAAAATAAAGTGACTATCTTTATGATGTATCAGTATCATACATTTAAGGGGCCCGATTCAGAGCGGCACGCAAGTCACCTTTAATCTCACAGTTTTTAACAACTGCGCATGTGTCAGAGATTAGGTGTGAGTAAATGGGTGTAACTGGGTGCAACGAAGCGTTCGCAAATAGGATAAGTGTTCCATGGACATGTCGTAGGCGTATGGAGAGAATTACTGGCTATTTAGAGCATATGCTCTAATCACAGCACTAATGTCAGAAAAAAATTGTCTCTGTAAGAGTAAAAAAAAAATTGGTGTTAAAATCTCTATTAATTAATTGAAAGCATGTAGACGTTTCGGGTCCCACATGACCCTTTATCAAGACCCGGACACCAGAATCCCACAAGTGGCAGCCAATTGTTGGATTCTGGTGTCTGGGTCTTGACAAAGGGTCATGTGGGACCCAAAACGTCGACATGCTTTCAATTGCTAATATGTGATTGAATAAACCTCAAGCTTTTTTCATGAAGATGCATATATATATATATATATATATATATATATTGTGACAACTTGGGGTTATTAGCTTGGTAGATTGGTGTTAGTGTTGCAGTGATTAGATGCAGAATTAGAGTCCACACATTGCATTCCAGTGAAACAAATGAAAAATGGTGCTTTCTACTTCAGCATGAACTTCAGGAAACAGAAATAAAATAATAAACATCCTAGCCCTTTCTTAGGGCGCTAGCTCGCTTCTTGAACTATCTCTATAGAAGCAGCTAACCTGCATGAAAGTCTCTCACAGTCTCTGAGATTTGTGGTCCTTCCTGCCACATGCAGGACTGGACACTGGCCTCCTGGCCTGGTATAGCTTTCTCAGCTTGTTGGCTGCCGCCTCTCACAAGGACAGTGTCAGAGGTATATGGATCTGCCTGCCTCCTTGCAGTGTGATCCTGACCACCTGGTCTGCTTCCCTCATACTGCAGCCCCACCTGGACTGTCTGGCTGTGTCCACCAGCAGCCTCACCTGGGCTCTGGTTATCCGGCAGCCATTATACATCTTCCCACAATACTTCTCTACTCTGTGTGGGTGGATCTGTCCTGCCCCATACAGAATCTGCTGCTCACCAGTGCCACCTGGCATCTTGAAGAAGGGGTAGGTTACCCCAAAACGTCGATGACTGACTGATTAAATTTTGCATCTTTATACAAACCCTCCGAGTGCCGCTTTCTGTGCTGTTTATATATATATATATATATATATATATACACTACAGAGGCATATGAGCTACTGGGAGTAATAAAGTATATTATGAGAGATCACCGCAGGCAAACTACTGATCACTTTCTGGAACAATTATCCCAATAAACACTGCTCATGCAGAATGAAGTGGCAGATAACTGTCCAGGACAAAATGAGCTTTTACTTACAGCATATCTTTAAATGAAGGTCCCTGGAAAGAGGTCAAAGAGACTTGTGTTAGCAGTGATGAGTTCCATTGCATAGCACCTGCAAGTAAGTGTGTGCCATGAAATAGTACTATCTGCAGTCAAACAGTTAATTCTCATGGCTGTGACGCTTGGTAGTTGATAGCTGTGCTCCAAAGATTGAAGTATTACAGGTGTGGGCCTCTTACTTTGTACACTGGAATTTAGCCACCTAATACACAGACTTAATAAATAAGCAACTCCAGCTCATAGACGAGCACCTCGTTTTATATTTTCATTCCATGGGGAAATTATAGAGAAAGTGAAACAATAAGAATAAGTCATTCAGAATGTCCAACTCAATATCCATAACATAGATCCATAATATAGATAATGGGTATCATTCTGCCTCCTAAATATGATACTGTATCTATTTCAAGGAGGCTAATATGGAATTCTGATGTTAATTCCTGTAGAGTGTACAAAACAGGGTGCTGCCAAATCACCCTTCAGTATTGATTCCAGAGTTCTTGATAACAGGACAATAATTGTTCCATCATTTCGGTATTTGACTTTTATTTATCTTTTGAAGTGATTGTTCTCACAGATACATCTTAGATTTATATTTATCAAATTGAATTTATTTTGTTTGATATTGTACCTTATTTCCCAGGAATCATACAGATACAGATATGATAATAGCTGTATTTTATTTGCTTAGCAGACAGTTATATAACAGTTCAGAACACAGCACTACTATACATCTTTGTAAGTATTCATGCTGACAAACAGCAGATACAACACTCGTGTTACAGTGCGTTATAAAATAACCCTGCTTTTTCATAGCTCACTCTGGGGCTCAATCTGAGTTGGGAGCAAAACAAGAAAGAGCAAGTAATTGTGGGGTCTATTTACTAAGCAGTGTTAGGAGAAGTGAAAAGTGAAGAGTGAAAAGTGATAAGGTGCCAGCCAATCAGCTCCTAATTGCCATCTCACAGGCTGTGTTTTAAAAATGACAGTTAGG
Organism: Taudactylus pleione; assembly: GCA_031769625.1. NCBI lineage: Eukaryota > Metazoa > Chordata > Amphibia > Anura > Myobatrachidae > Taudactylus > Taudactylus pleione. The sequence continues at coordinate 13,176,556 of JAUIMM010000161.1, forward strand.
AGCTGTCCAACTGTCCAACTCCTGGCAGTCCCCCAGGTAAGTAGCGGGGTGGGGGGAGGGTGGGGGTTAGGCACTCAGGGAAGGGTTCGGCACTTAGGAAGGAGGGTTAGATTTAGAGTGTGGGGGTGGGGAGGTTAGGTTCAGGCACTAGGGGTGGAGGTTAGGGTTAGGCACCGGGGAGGGAGGGTTAGGGTAGGGAGAGGGGGAGAGTTAGCATACCAAACAACAAGTGTTAGTATGCTAGCCTTGTCGGGTTGCTGGTGTCGGAATTCTCACTGCCGGGATCCCGACTGCTGGCATTCCATACCCAACCCGGGCAGAGGTAATATATGCATATAGATTTAGATTTTGGAGGGGTGTGTCCAAACTTAAATCTAAATTGCAGTATAATAATAAAGCTGTCCAGCATTTGTAGACTGCATGCATCAGCAGCCAGTATTTACCCTGCATGCAAAAATAAAATGTATGTATTTGCGCCCCTTGCATTGAAACATAGGGCCTGATTCAGACCCGTTCACTAGCAAGCGATCGCTTGTAGCAAGGAATGTTTTGCAATGTGCGCATGCATATGTATCGCGGTGCACGTGCGTGAACTAGTGTGAGCGATCGGGAAGTATTCGCTCGCCCAGCATAGACTGCCCAGCTGATTGAGTGACAGGTCAAGCCGTTTGTGGGTGGTAACAGGGGCTGGACATTATAAACGGGGGAGTGGAGTTGCGAACGCAGGCGTGCCTGAGAATTTTAACGCCGTTTCAGTGGCGTGCATAATTAAAAGGCAGCGTCATAGTACACGTCACCTGGTTGAATTATACACTGAAGTGCTCGTAGTGCTTGCGGCAAGGTATAGTCAACCTCAAGCGCTGCGAGCACATCCGATGGTGCTCGATGTATCAATGTTTTCATGCACTTCCAGGAGATGACGTGCGCAAGTGGGCGTCTTATGAATGGCTGGTGGGTGTCTGCATACACAAAGTGATCACACGCCAAGACATAGTGGGCGTGCTAATGCCTTGCTGTGCGATCGCCTACCTTACTGGGCATGCGCTGGATTTGCATACGCTGGGAGCGAGCGACCGCATCTAGCGAGTGGCTCTGAATCAGGGCCATAGTTTGTCCAGGTGGAGTAAGTTGCTTTTTTTTACTTTGCTCCCAACTCAGAATCAACCCCATTGTTTATTGTATCTTTCCTGTGGCACAAAAATGTCCAGCTTTAAATGAGCTTTTATATAAGCAGAACATTGTATGCAAGCATAGTACACTACAACCTACCCAATTTGGCCTGATCGCCAGACCCTGATAACAATACATGATACAGTTCTATTGCCCTTTACATTCATCTGTTTTATTGCTCTTTACATCGTCTATTATCACTACATCTAACCTGGCCCGATGGTATAGGTGCAGAACCCAGGTCCCCGGAACCAGTCTCAGCACTCCCAGGTAAGCAAGGGGACTCCCTTCTCAGCAGACATCCAGAGGTACAGCGTCACCAGCTGAATGCATTTCGGACTTCTTAGTCCTTCATCAGAAGCATCCATTAGGCAAGGTTAGATGTGGTGATACCAGACAGGCAAAGGATTCCAGGGGATTTTCACCTACATGTGAGTGTTCTTTGTAAATAAAGTGTGACTATTTTTGTCATACCATGTTGAACTATTTCCATTTGTTCTTTATTTAAGGTATTGATTTCAAAAGTAACAGCTCAGGAGCTGGTTTGGAGATCAATTTTAATTTGCAGTGACTCTTTATTTCTCCCACAAGTAAAAGAATAAAGATTTAAGAACATTGGGAACTGATATGAGACTGCAGTACTAATCCACATTGTCATGTAAGAAATCCACTAAACATGTTGGAGGCAGTGGCGGATCTACACTTACCGTTTAGCGCTGACTCCTCCCCTCTCCAGTCCCGACTCCTCCTTTCTCCAGTCCCGACTCCTCGCAGGGGGTATAAAGGCTGACAGGTAGTGAGTAAGGATGGAGTAGTGAGGGTCCAGGATGCAGGAGCAGGACCGCCAGGAGTTGGACAGGGCATGTGCATTCCCGTTGCAGTGAACCCTCAGATTTTCTCTAAATCCCCCAATTCTCTAGAGGCAAAGCTACCAGACCTCATGTATACATAATGTATGAGGACAGGTGTTATAGGAGCACCCATGGCCGTAACTAGGGTAGTGCGGCCTGTGCCATGGCACAGGGCACCGCAGGGCAGGGGTCGCTGTTGGGGGCCTGTCAATTTTATTTTTATTATCATCCTCACTTGTAGCTTCCTCTTCTTTTATATCCAGCATCTCCTGGCATCCCCTATCTTTTCCCTGGCCCTTCCCCATGAGGCCATAGCCCTTTTCCGAGTGCGCATCTGATGTCACTATTTGAAAAATAAGGGGGGGGGGAGGCGCCAATGCTCTTTCTGGCACAGGGCACCAAAAAGTCTAGTTACGGCTCTGAGAGCACACACATATATGAAACATGTTCATGTAGATCGCACCCTGAGAGCCTGAACATGCATGTCCTATGTGTCTGGTGTCCCAGTGACCACTCCTCATGTGCTATTCCTATCTGTCCATGCTGTTCTGCCTGATCACTGCCTGGAGCCTACTTTCCCAGTAGGACACACATCTCACTGCCCCATCCAGCCTGATCATCCACTGGCAGCAGCATAGACTGAGCGGGGGATCCGGGTAACTCTTTCCCTGGCAGACTCTACAGGCAGGTGACGCAGTCACACTGGAGGTGGCAGTGGCCCCAGTAACCACTGTGACATTGATGCATCCGCTGCCAGAATACCAAGGATCACACTAGGAAGCCCGCCATGCTTCTGTGATACTTTCTGATGGGGGCTGGTACTAGGAAAAATGGCCGCCGCTCCTCGTCTCTTGCATAAAGACACAGCCAGAGGACACCTGCTGCTGCTATAAGTCATGCTATAGTGCCCAGATCTCTACCCCCTTATGCCTGCAGCAGCGTGACATACTGGTTGCTATGGGGATGGGGAGCGCTATCCTGTGGCAGCCGGGTCTATGCTGCTCTGTCTGCTGGGAGGGGGAGGGGTTGTGATTGCCTCAATCGCCCCACCTCGGAGCTGCCAGTGGTTTCAGGTGTATTTTTTTTTAAGAACTGGGATTCTAAATTTGTTGGGAGTCACATGTGTTCTGGTGATTGACACTCTGTGTGAAACTGAATGAGCACCACTGTGGAACATTTCTTTTTATTTACGCTGCTGCTGATTCACAAAGGATTCCTCATTCCATCCAGGGATTCTTTTCCAGCAAGGACTCTGCGTTAGCACCCTGCATCCATCCTCAGTATTGTTCTGCCTCCATCTAGCCCCTGTCTCGCTACTTACATTCTTCCAGGTCCACCTGCTAGCACACACTCTGTGTAGATGTTTGGTCTCTGCGTTCCGAGTTATCTGGTATCTGGGGCAAGTGCTGAGTCTCAGGTTCCATTTCCAGTTCTGTGCTGGTGAGTGCGTTGAAGATATGGGTATGGATGCACAGGTCTGAGCTTCCCACCTCTAGTATCAGTTCTTAGTTTTTGATTCCAGTCTAGTTTCAATTTGATTCTGAGTTTCTACAGTAGTGGGTGCCAGTCTCTAGTTCCTGGAATCAAGTGTTGAGGCTGAGTTCACCACATTCAGTGCCAGGGTCTCATTCTGGTGGATTCCAGTTCCTAATTTCAGTCCAGGGTCATTCCCTATTCCCAGTGCTACTCTGTTACTGGTAATATTAGATGAGCAGAAGTTTCATTAAAGCACCTCGTTTCAGCTTTCAACCAGCTTCAACTAGACCCAAGGGTCTCGATTCGGATCAAATACAGGTGACCGTGACCAGGGCCGGCAACAGAAATGATGGAGCCCGGTACACTCATTCCTTTAGGGACCCCCCATTCCAGGGTCCCTGGAAGAAACAGGCCAGTTGCTTGAGTCTGCCCTCCCTGCACAGTGAAGAGATGCCATGCACATCAGTGGTAAAATAGATTTCTTCCAACACCTCCCACCGCAGGACACTGCGGCCCGTGGGTGTCACACTACCTGAATAGTGGGACTGTCCCGCCAGAAGAGGGACAGTTGCGAGGTATGCCTATATGTGTTTTCTCTGGGGAACCTCTGAACCCCCACAGTTTCCCTCCATGCCCCACACTTACCTTATTCTATGCATGCCTGCCACAGTGACTCTGCTTGTGTGTCTTCTTTTCAGCTCGCCATGCGCCGGATCCTCTCATCTCGGTGCTGGCTTGACTCCGCCGGCTACTTGATTCTCAAAGGACTTAACCTAAGCAGCATGGAGGCTGGTATTAGCTCCTTTGCATAAGCATATTTTATATATATATATATATATATATATATATATACATATATATATATATATATATATATATATAGATATTTTTATTTTTATTTTTTTTACACATAAGCTCCCCATCCCACACTGTGCTTCCATATCCCACTGTGCTCCCCCATCTAACACTATACTCTCTCATACCTCATCCCACAATGTGCTCTCCTATTCACTATTGTGATCCCATCCCACACTGTGCGCTCCAATCCCCCACTGTGCTATCCCATACTGTGCTCTCCCATCCCCCATCCCACACTGTGCTCTCCCATCCCCCTCTCACACTGTGCTCTCCCATCCCCCACTGTGCTATCCCATACTGTGCTCTCCCATCCCCCATCCCACACTGTGCTCTCCCATCCCCCCTCTCACACTGTGCACTCCCATCCCCCCTCACACTGTGCTCTCCTATTCACCATTGTGATCCCATCCCACATTGTGCTCTCCCATCCCCCACTGTGCTATCCCATACTGTGCTCTCCCAACCCCCATCCCACACTGTGCTCTCCCATCCCCCCTCTCGCACTGTGCACTCCCATCCCCCTCACACTGTGCTCTCCTATTCACCATTGTGATCCCATCCCACACTGTGCTCTCCCATCCCCCACTGTGCTATCCCATACTGTGCTCTCCCAACCCCCATCCCACACTGTGCTCTCTCATCCCCCCTCTCACAGTGTGCACTCCCATCTCCCCTCTCACATTGTGCTCTCCCATCCCACACTCTGTGTTCTCCCATCCCACACTTTGCTCTCCCATTCCCATCCCACACTGTGCTCTCCCATACCCCACTGTGCTATCCCATACTGTGCTCTACCATCCCCACCTCTCATACTGTGCTCTCCCATCCCACACTGTGGGCCTGATTCAGAGCCAGACGCTATTTGCGCTCGCTCGTTCAGAAAAAGGGGCCGGCTATTTAAATTGAGTGCTTTGCGGTCTGTTGACGCCTCTATGTCTGAGCGAGCGAACAAACTATGCGCTCGCTATTTTGTAAAGACGCCCCCTGGCCGCTCGCATCCTACGTCATCTCCGCTATTTATTAGATTAATCGAGTACATTGAAAGGCGTCTGAACTGCTCGCAATGCTTGTGGTTGGATTTTCCTACCGCAATCATGCGAACAGTTCAGGCTAAGAAACAACCAAGTGACGTGGTCGATGACGCTGCTTTGTTAATTATGCACACCCTTAAAATGCCCATTTTGACCTTTTGGTACACCTGCGTTCGGATCTCCACTCCCCGTTTTCAAGCACCTTCCCCTGTTATCACCCACAAACGACTCATTCTGTCACTCAAATTAGCAGGCATTCGCTATTTTACGAGCATACAATTTCCGACCGAAATCAATGGTTCGCGCATGCGTATTACAACCCATACGCATGCGCAGTTGTGCGAACATAGCTCGGAGCGGCTGCTTACGAGCGGCTCTGAATCAGGCCCCTGTGTGTTCTCCCATCCCACACTGTGCTCTTCCATTTCCCAGGCTGCAGTTACCTCTCCTGCTCGAGCTTCCTGGGCAGCTTCTGCTGAGTCCTCCTTCTGGTCAGATTGCTGCTGCTGGGCGGAACTGGGAAGAGGTAGAGCACTGTGGTGGGGGTGGGGCTACTGTCTAATGACTCCTATCTCTCAGCCAGTGATCTGAGGAGACAGTTCCACTTACATCAGACTCCTCGGATCACTGGCTGAGACATGGAGGAGACATCAGGCAGCCCCGCCCCCACCACAGTGCTGAGCTTCTCCGAGAGCCCCGGCAGCAGCTAGTAGTAAGTGTTGGCACCCTGCTGCCCCCCGCCCCCATGCCCCCTCCTCTGGACTTGCTGCTGCAGTGATCAGCAGGGGCCCCATACATGCCTGCACCCTGCTGATCACTGCAGCAGCAATGCAGGCAGCAGCAGTACACTCCGATGCCCCCACTGTCGCCGGGCCTGACCGTGATATTGGAATTTTGGCAATTATAGTATTGAACTCTATTCTTATCCTAAAGATACTGATTCAGAGAAACTCGCAAGTTTTTTTTTGTAGACGGATAACTATATTTTTAGCGATTCACACTTCTACATGTGATTCAGATATCTACTTATCTCATTTGCATCTCACATGCTGCTGAAGGGGCTCAACTGGGTGTTCACGTGTAGCATAATTGTCGTGGGTGTGCAGGCAAAAGTGCAGGCTTTCTGAGGTCAGCACTGAAAGAGATTCATCTGATTTTAGATGGATCTCTTGCACCACACATGGGCTCTGATAGTAATGATGGCTACTTTTACAAGAGGATCCATTGTTGCAGTCAACTTTGAATACAAGTTAACTTTGGTATCCTGAAGGTAGATAGACAGTAACTATAGACAGTCGGTAGATAGATACCAGAAGGTAGACAGTGAATAGGTCAACAGGGACTAACGGTGCGTACACACGGTACGATATCTATGAACGATAACGATATCGTTCAACGATATATCGTTCATATTGTTAATTTTTATGCAGTGAATGACCAACGATGTGCGTTCCTGCATGAACGATAACGATATCTATGATCGTCCGTACATGCAGGCCAACTTGCATGATATTGTCAACTTTGCCTGTTCAGAGATGTGGCAGGATGACTTCACTGAAAAAGATCTCTGAAATATCTCTTTCAAGTCGTTGGTGGTACAGATCATCCCATGTGTATGCAGCTTTTGGTCAAAAGGTCGACAGGTAAATGGTCGACAGGGTCAAAAGGTCGACAAGTAAATGGTCAACAGGGTCAAAAGGTCTACATATAAATGATTGGCAGGGTCAAAAGGTGACCATGTAAATGGTCAACAGGGTCAAATGGTTGACAACAAAAAGGCAGACACGTGGTTTTTCATGATTTTTATTAGGATTAGGTTTAGGGCTAGGGTTAAGCACTTGGCAGACGTTACACACCAGGAAGAGGGTTATGGTTAGGTACCAGGGGGAGGGTTATTGTTAGGCACTAGGGGGAGAGTTAGGATTAGGGTTAAAATATATCAAGCTGATATATTTCACTGCTTATGGTCATGCCCAATAATTCGCAGATTCTGGTTGCAAGTACTAAATTACTCTAAAGACCATTTAGTTAATCACATGATTTTGACTCCTGAATGGGCCTTGTTTGGGATTCTCCCAAGAGTAACTAGAAATACAAAAGGAGGTAGCCGCCTAATGTTAGCAGTCAGTGCTGCCGCTCGTAAGTCAATTCTTCAGGTGTGGATACATTCAGAGCCTCCTACCCTTTCCCTCTTTAAAACAAAATTATTTTATTTATTTCGTATGGCCTGGGTGGAGGTGGTACAGGAAAAAGAGATGAAAAATGATCGATTTTTTGAAATGTGGGAAAGTTTTATTACAACTCTTTCCACAAGTATTCAAACCCAAATTCAGGAATCTCTACGATACACATCATGGTACCTTTCACAAGAGATAGAGGGTGTCCCGCCGATTACCAGTTTGAGATGAGTGTGTGGGGGGGGGGAGAGAGGAGCGAGCAAATTTTCTTTTCCTTTTCATTTAAGTCTAATTTACTCAAATCTCTATTTACATTGATAGATGTAGTTTTGTTTTGTTTAGTTAAAGGACAAAAAGGAAAAAACAAAAATTTACTATGTATGTATTTTAATACTTTAGCAAACCCATTTGTTGTAAGATGTAGTTACAAAAAGAAAGACATATTGGGCCTGATTCAGAGCCGGACGCTCTGAATCAGGGCCGGCCCTCTGTTTTTTTAGAGTGGCCTTCTGGCTGCTCGCATAGCTGTGGGTGACCACCCACAGCTATAGCGAGTGGCCAGGAAGATGGTCGTGATGGTCAAGACCATCGCGACCATCGGGCTTGCGACGAGACCCTTGTGGTAGGGTCTCGTTGCCGCAAGCCCAAGAGTGCTTTCGGCTCAAACATGGGAACGACTCTGTCTGGGCAGCCACGCCCCCGGCCCGCCCACCAAAGGGGGCGTGCTGTCACTCAACATCAACAGCACGCCCCCTTTGGTACGAGACCCAGAGCGACGGCTTGGTCATCGCTATCCGGGTCTCGCGCATGCGCACGACGGAGCCGGCTCCGTCGTACGCATGCACACTGGGCCACCATCGACCCGCTTGCGAGCGCTCAGCGCTGAATCAGGTCCATTGTTTAATTGTCACTGCTGTTGATTTAATCATTACGTCTTATGTTGTACTTATTTACTGGGTCCGAATTTTTTAGACCCCATACATGTAAATTTGCATTGCAAATCATGTGCATTGCTTCAATAAAAACAAATTAAAAAAAATAAATAAATAACGAAGAAACATGTGTCGACCATCTGTATGTTGACATTTTGACACTGTCAACCTTTTGACCCTGTTGACTTAAGTCCATATCGACCATTTACATGTTGACTTTATGATCCTGGTGATCCCTATTGAGCTAAATCCACGTTGACCATTTACCTGTCGACCTTTTGACCCTGTCAATTTTTGGCCCTGTTGACCTTTCACTTTCTACCTTTTGGTGTCTATTGATTGTCTATCTAGTTACTGTCTATCAATCCACACCCATGAAATCCACACTGAGGACCTCATTCAGAGCCGGTCGCACAGAGCGTGCGGTCGGTCTGAATGAGGGGAGGACCTCTTGAATTTTCAAGACGTCCTCCTTTGCGGTGGTAAGGCTGTGGGTTAACACCCACAGCCTTACGACCGCCTAAGGTGATGGTCGCGATGGTCAAGACCATCGCGACCATCGGGGCTTACGACGAGACCCTAGGGTAGGGTCTCCCTTGTCGTAAGCCCTGGAGAGCTTCTGGATCTGTCTGAGCCTGAAGCTCTCCACTGACATCACTAGTGATGTCAGTGGGGCCGCCCCCAAACGGTAGGCGTTCCCATGGGAACGCCCCCGTTTGGGCTGTCACCCCCCGGCCCGCCTTCCAAACGGGGCGAGCTGTCAATCAACATCGACAGCTCGCCCCCTTTGGATCGAGACCCGCTATGACCGACGCTGTCGGTCGTAGCGGGTCTCATGCATGCGCACTACGGCGCCGGCACCGTCGTGCACATGCTCTGTGGGGGGCCATCGACCCGGTCCGAGCGCATCGGCTCTAATGACCGGGTCTGAATGACCCCCTGATTCATAAGCATGCAGTGTGGTCGTACCTGCAGCCATCTTGTGCACAACTCTGAATCGCCTCTTAAGTTGTGATCATACTGTACAACTTAATACTGCATAGCAAACACACTACATAGTTACTCATTTTGTTTCTGAGCATATAGAGAGACAGATAATGTACTTCATTGTAAAGAGATTTTGTGGTGTACTAGAAGGAAATGGGTTGTTTGTAGGGACTGTCAATTAGAGGGTTGTATATTGATTATTGTATCTAGAGTCCTACAAGCTCTTATTCCATAATACAGAACTTTATATTGATATACAGTACATACTCGTGCTCTGGGCCTCCAATCAGTACTAGTCCTGTTACAAATACAGTACAGTAAAAAAAAACAAAGCTTGTGAGAAACTAAAACCCATTATACCTACAATATAGCTGTATAACCTTATTCTTAATTGTTTTCTGCTACTTTTGGAAAACAATTTTGCATGCTAGGAATTAATGACATGACGATTAAAATATAAAATATGCAGGTTAATTGTAATGTGGCTGCAAAGTGCTCTAGTTTTGAAATTATTGGTTGGTAATTATTATTCTTATTCTATATTTATATAGTGCAACATATTACATAGCGCTTTACATATAATGTATACATCAGCACCTGCCTAATGGAGCTTACAGTCTTACTTAGTGTAGAGGACCTATTGACTGACTGGGCAGTGAAAGAGCTGTGGAGGGGGAAATCAGAGATCTATGGACTGGAGGGAGCAATGAGAGCAAGGCATATGGATTGTGGAATGTTACCCCTTTTTACGAGAGTGTGCTTTCTCAGGCGCAAATGTACCGACCACAGTTTGGAGGTATGTACTGACACTTCACTCTGTATGATGCAGACTATAGCTAATTCATGGGCTGGCCAGACTTAGGGCCATATTCAATTAGTTTTCCATCGGCGAGAAAGTTCCGCCTGCCGGACTTTTCGTCGCCTTCGCGTGTTTTGGATGCGAAAATATTTGTGCGCGGTCCCAATTTACTCCGTATTCAATTGCCAAACAGGCGAAAACGGGACCCAGCGAATGTGAACCAGGCGAAAAGTGCATGTTGAATTGGGGGAATCACTCTGTACCCCAGAAAAAGATGGGCTGACTTCGGAAATCATTATGGTAGTTTAGTATTAGCCCTAATTGAAGTGGTTAGGGTACTTAAGTGGTGGTAATTGTTTGCTATTAGCATCTTGGTAAAAGTGCGGAAGAATGGCATAAAGCAGTGTTTTTTGGAGAAAATAAGTAGTTCCATCAAATATTGGTGCTTGAAACTGGGTACTACCATATTTTTATGTCTCTAAAGTGAAGTTTTCGAAAAAGTGAAATTCCTCTGTCATACAAACACCTGCAATCCCAAAACACTTGGCCCCTTCTTAGAGCACCCCCAGAAGCTTATTTCGCTAGTTTTTGAAGTTGTTCCCCCTCTTTTATCATTTTTGCCCCAAATTTCAAAGGCGTTTTTTGGGGTCTTCCTGCAATTTATTTTATTTTTGGGGGTGGTGAATTGTCCATTGGGGGGTGTACCAAGGGTTCTGAGTGGTTTCCCAACATCTGCACCCAAAAATATAGATTTTGCTATTTTTTTCTCCTGCTATTCTGTGGAGAAAAAGTTTCGCCTATTTCAGTGCCTTGATTTTTCGCATTGGCGAAAGTGGTCTGGAATTGGATACGGAGATACATTTTCAGGCAAAATTTTTGCAAAAAAAATGTGTGAAAACAGCTTTTCGCACCTAATTTAATACGGCCCTTATTCTGAAATCAAACATTTGGAAAGAAATCCTGTATTTACCCTGCTATCAATGCTGTGTGTTTTGCACAGCATTTATAGCAGGGTACATGATCATACTTATATGTTTACTGTTCTGTCTGTGGGGGAAACAATATGTTGGTAGGACCTGTGTAAATATAGTTGGGGCTGGTCATACAGCCTGTGTGCAGCTTATACAATGGAATTCTTGTACAGTTGGATGTAAGACCAACAAAGAAGTGCAAAATGTGCATTTCTGTACTGGGCATGCGGGTTTCTGCACTAGAAATCTGTGCTAATAGTCAGAGCCGTAACTAGACTTTTTGGTACCCTGTGCCCAGGGGCGGATTGGGTTGAAAAACCAGCCCGGGAAACTTACGGAAGCAGCCCTAATGGGGGCATGGCCTGTTGAGGAGTTGGGGTCTATCGAGGGGGGGCGGGATCCCTCCTCATTGGACCTGATTTTGAGTTGGACAAAAAAAATGTTTTTAAGACGCTTTTCACTTTACTTTTTTTCACATAGAACCCAGTGTGGATCTTGCGTGTGTGCATTAAAATTTAGTGTGGATTCGGCTATTACTCTCTTCCCAAAATACACATTATAACAAAGAAACATCCACACAAAAATGTACATTTAAAAACATAATCATATATACATACACACACACAATCTAAAGGTAATGGTTAGCGTTGCCTGGCTTTCTTTTTATTTTTTAAGCTATTGCTGTCCACGATGCTGCCTGAATGTATTTATTTTTGCTACTCTCCCTTTCTCTCTCTTCTGCCCCCTGCTTCTCCTCCCCTTTTCCCCCTTTTTATTCCATTTCTCATTTCCGGCTCCGTCTTTTCATCATATTTCTTTTCTCCCTCCACACTTTCTCTCTCGCTCTGATATTCTCCATTTTTCTCATCCCACTACTTTTTCTCTCTCTTCCCTCCTGTCTTCCACTTTTCCCTATCTCGCTCTCCTGCCCTCTATGTCTGTGTCTGTTTCCTTTCTGACATTCTTTCCTGCTCATTTTTTGTAATGGAGAACATTGATGGTGTTTGTGTGTTATTAAGTTTGAGTGCCAGGATGAGTGTGTGATGGTAACATTGTGGGTGTTTGTGTGGTATGTAGCTTGAGTGATTGTGTGACTGGCAGGACTACTGTAATTGATGAGTGTAGGGACATTGAGGGTCAGTGTGAGTGATACAAAGGTGAATGTGACAGTGAGTATGAGTGGCAGGAATATTGAGATTGAGTGACAGGCACACAGTGTGAGTTACAGGGAGAGTGAGGGCAGGGACACTGAGGGGGAGTTACAGGGAGGGTGAAGCCAGGGACACCGAGGTGGAGTTACAGGGAGGGTTAGGGTAGGGACACCGAGGTGGAGTTACAGGGAGGGTTAGGGTAGGGACACCGAGGTGGAGTTACAGGGAGGGTTAGGGTAGGGACACCGAGGGGGAGTTACAGGGAGGTTGAGGGTAGGGACACAGAGGGGGAGTTACAGGGATGGTGAGAGCAGGGACACCGAGGGGGAGTTACAGGGAGGGTGAGGCCAGGGACACCAAGGTGGTTACAGGGATGGTGAGTGTAGGGACACCGAGGGGGAGTTACAGGGGGGTTGAGAGCAGGGACATCGAGGGGGCTCCTTTATTTAGATAGAGATAGAGCATCTAGGTGGGCATGTGGGCAGGTACCATTATTGTGGAGTGGAGTACTGGCTAGATATGTGTGTGTGTGTTTATATATATATATATCTATATATATATATATATATATATACAGTCAGGTCCATAAATATTGGGACATTGACAGAACTTTCATATTTTGGCCTCTATTCACCACCACAATGGCTTTGAAATGAAACAAACAAGATGTGATTTAACGGCAGACTTTCAGATTTAATTTGAGGGTAATTACATCCAAATCAGGTGAACGGTGTAGGAATTACAACGGTTTCTATATGTGCCTTCCACTTTTTAAGGGGCCAAAAGTAATGGGACAAACTAAACAATCCTAAATCTAACTTTCACTTTTTAATACTTTGTTGCAAATCCTTTACAGGCAATTACAGCCTGAAGTCTGGAACGCATAGACATCACCAGACGCTGGGTTTCATCCCTGGTGATGCTCTGCCAGGCCTCTACTGCAAATGTCTTCAGTTCCTGCTTGTTCTTGGGGCATTTTCCCTTCAGTTTTGTCTTCATCAAGTGAAATGCATGCTCAATCGGATTCAGGTCAGGGGATTGACTTGGCCATTGCATAACATTCCACTTTTTAGCCTTAAAAAACTCTTTGGTTGCTTTTGCAGTATGCTTCGGGTCATTGTCCATCTGCACTGTGAAGCACCATCCAATGAGTTCTGAAGCATTTGACTGAATATGAGCATATAATATTGCCCGAAACACATCAGAATTCATTCTGCTGCTTTTGTCAGCAGTCACATCATCAATAAATACAAGGGAACCAGTTCCATTGGCAGCCATACATGCGCACGCCATGACACTACCACCACCATGCTTTACTGATGAGGTGGTATGTTTTGGATCATGAGCAGTTCCTTTCCTTCTCTTCCCATCACTCTGGTACAAGTTGATCTTTGTCTCATCTGTCCATAGGATGCTGTTCCAGAACTGTAATGGCTTTTTTAGATGTTGTTTGGCAAACTCTAATCTGGTCTTCCTGTTTTTGTGGCTCACCAATGGTTTGCATCTTGTGGTGAACCCTCTATATTCACTCTTGTGAAGTATTCTCTTGATTGTTGACTGTGACGCATATACATCTACCTCCTGGAGAGTGTTTTTGATTTGGCCAACTGTTGTGAAGGGGTTTTTCTTCATCAGGGAAATAATTCTTTTGTCATCCACCACAGTTGTTTTCCGTGGTCTTCCGGGTCTTTTGGTGTTGCTGAGCTCTCCGGTGCATTCTTTCTTTTTAAGAATGTTCCAAACAGTTGATTTGGCCGCACCTAATGTTTTTGCTATCTCTCTGATGGGTTTGTTTTGATTTTTCAGCCTAATGATGGCTTGCTTCACTGATAGTGACAGCTCTTTGGATCTCATATTGAGAGTCGACAGCAACTAATTCCAAATGCAAATGTCACACCTAGAATCAACTCCAGACCTTTTACCTGCTTAATTGATAATGAAATAACGAGGGAATAGCCCACACCTGTCCATGAAATAGCTTTTGAGTTAATAGTCCCATTACTTTTGGCCCCTTAAAAAGTGGGAGGCACATATTGAAACTGTTGTAATTCCTACACCGTTCACCCAATTTGGATGTAATTACCCTCAAATTAAATCTGAAAGTCTGCAGTTAAAGCACATCCTGTTTGTTTCTTTTCAAAACCATTGTGGTGGTGAATAGAGGCCAAAATATGAAAATTCTGTCAATGTCCCAATATTTATGGACCTGACTGTATATATATATATACATACACATACATACAGTATGTAACATACATATATAACACTTGTCTTTTCAGAGCCTCTCTAGCTGGTATGGCACTACAAATCCCAGCACATTCAGTTGACAAAGTGTGCTGGGACTTGTAGTCTCATCACAGCTGGACAGGCAGTCAGTGAATCTAGTTGCACATACAGTAGGACACCTGGGCCTCTTACCTAGAGCTCCAGGTCCTGCTGTGACAGTAGTGTGGCGGCTGCAGGGTCCAAGATCGCTGTATGATGACTGTCAGACTGCGCTGGAGTACCGCTGGGCAGGGGAGCTGAGGAGGAGGATTAGGAACCGCCCCGTCCTCTGCTAAATCCGGCATCATGACCAGCTCCTGAGTCCTGACCGGTGTTGCCCACTGCCCGCACAGCTGAAGGGTGGTCTTGTGCAAAAATGGACCACCCCTTCTAACCGGGCCCCCCGCAGTGTCCTGGCTGGAGTACAAGCGCTCCAGACGCTGACTCCGCTGCACTTCCGCATGCTGCACTGCTTCTGGCTAACGGCACTATGAAGTGCCTGCTAGCCGAAGCAGATGACAGCTTCCTGTTGGCGTACCACAGCGTAACGCTAATACAGGAAGTGCCGCGGCCGGCAGCCCGGCACATAGAAATTGGCATGGCCCGCCAGCCGATGACAGCCGGCCCGGCAGAGGGGTTCATGGGACCGGCCCAGCGGGAACTGTCCCACTGTCCCGGTGGCCCAATCTGCCCCTGCCTGTGCCAGAAAGAGCATTGGCGCCACCCTCATTTTTCAAAGGAACATAATGCACCCAAAAAAGGGGAATGGCCTCATGGGGAAGGGCCAGGGAAGAGATAGGGAAGGCCAGGAGATGCTGGGGATGAAATAAGAGGAAGCTACAAGTGAGAATGATAATAAAAGGAAATTTGACAGGCCCAAACAGCTCCCCCTGCCCTGTGGTGCCCTGTGCCAGGGCACCGGCCACACTACCCTAGTTACAGCCCTGGTAATAGTCACCACTGTGCCATACTTTTTCAACTTTTTGTGAGCGCTATGAATTTTATTAAAGAGATGGACCTGTGTTATGCAATTTGGTGAAGTGGTCTGGTATGCTAGGCATTTCCATTTTGTACTGGATTTTTGTATGCAGGGGGGCATGCCAACGCCTGCTCCATTAGGCATGGCACTGCGCTCTGTAAAGTGGGACATTTGTCCACTTCAGCAGCACTTCAAAGGGAGATGTTTGTTTCACGCAGCAGCTGACCCACGCCCCTGCAAAGCCCCTCCAACAAGCCTTGGCCCAGGTAATTAGTACCCCTCCCGCCTCTCAGCACCGCTGTTTGAATATGTTCTGATATTCTTGTCTTCAGGTCCCTTAGTGTGTGGCTTTTATACTGTAGTCCGTTAGGACATTTCATGAGGTAGACAACATCTCTGGTTTCGCATGTGCCATGTGCTCTTTTATATTGTTGGATTCAAATATTGTCACAGATTTAGATGGATTTTGTGCTGGTGTTACTCGTTACACTGCAAGCCTGGCATATGGTGCAGTAACACAAACCTGTTGTTTTCAAAGGAAATGTTTGAGACTAATTTTATTCCAACAAGTGAAGCATATAATTCCATAGCCCTTGGACTACTAGTGAGGCTTTATACTGCATGGAAGGCAGTTATCACACCACTGATTAAGAGGAAAAAACTGGGTAGCCACAAAAGGAATGAAATAACATGACTTGTCCTGAGCTCCGATTTACAACAGGTAAAAGACAATCATTAGTACCATCAGGCAATCTTCTATTCGTTGTTCACAGGCGACCAAAGAAGGAAAGGTACCCAGTATACTCACTCCATGCAATTCTGACATGAGGAATTGCCATCTATATAATCACATCACAGAGTATTATATAGCATACTACTGCATTTGGACTGTTAACTACATCATTCTAGGGCTTGTTTGTGTAACATTATACATTTATTAAAAAAGTAATTTCTCCTGTTTTAGTGCAATTTACAAGACAAATATTATTTGCCAATTCACTAACTATTATGGGTATAAATTGCTAAAGGTCGATTTTAAATTCCATTAACATCGATGTTGTGTTTGAAGCTAAATCACACATTTACTAATACTTAAAAATAATTATCTGTTAGTAAATGTGATTAAGCCCCAGAAACACTAACATCAATTTGAATCGATTTTGATTGATTTTAAATCGATTAAAATCGACCTTTAGTAAAGCCTTTAGTAAATCTACCCCTGCCTTTATCGTCATTATTTTACCACCATACAAATGTGCCCTTATATATCTTTGCTGCAGTCATGCTAAAAAGCTCCTCTCGGCGCCAGGACCTGTGAGACTCTGCTAGCGCCAGGCGTCGTTTTTGTGTCTTTTTTTTGCTGACAATGCGTCTATGTCGCAATGTGACTAGGATGCACCAGCAGACTCTGCTGATTAATTTGATCTGCATATTTGTGTGCGACAGAGGGGTCTATTTACTAAGCAGTGTTAGGAGACAGAGTGAAAAGTGATAAGAAAGTGATAAGGTGTCAGCCAATCAGCTCCCAACTGTCATCTCACAGGCTGTGTTTGAAAAAATTACAGTTGGGAGCTGATTGGCTGGCACCTTATCACTTTTTTATCACTTTTCACTCTGTTTCCTAACACTGCTTAGTAAATAGACCCCTGAGTCTCTTAGGGGTCTATTTATCAAGCAGTGAAAAGCGTGGAGAAGTGGACCAGTGAAGAAGTTGCCCATAGCAACCAATCAACTCCTACCTATTATTTTATAGACTGTACTTGATAAATGCTACTTCAAAGCTGATTGGTTGCTCTGGGCAACTTCTACACTGGTCCACTTCTCCACACTTTTCACTGCTTGATAAATAGACCCCTTAATCTGTATACAAAGTGCTACAATGTAGCGGGCGCAGCTTTTTTCAAGTTCCGTTCATATACAGTCTCAGGTGCACACAGAGTTTCACATATGATATTAATCAGCACAGTTTCCTGGTGAGTCCTAGTCACATTGCACTGTGACTTACATGCATTTTCGGCAAAAAAGACACCCGGCACTAGCACATTAGCTCGGGACCTGGTGGCTCACTCATGTCAGACAAGATCCTTCTGCGTGGCATATTGAGGTGTATGAGGACACATCTGTACATGTACCACACACAACACATAAAGCAGTGCACCAATATATTTTTTATTCTGTAGTAATACACAAATCTATGGGCTGGGCACACTACAAACATAAGTAGCCAGCGCCTACTAAGATAATAGGTCAGCACTGTGGTCACTATCAAATATGTAAATACATGTATATAACAATGTTGAAATGTAAATTAGAAGGTAGGACAGGAATACTTGTCACCGTGGGTATAATATACTTCTATTTACTGTTCTACAGTCTGCTAGTTTTACCATTGTCATTTATTAGAAATGTTCTCATGTCCTCAAATGTGTAAATGTTGCAGTTGTGGAGCCTCCATGCTCATTATGCAATTCCTCTGTGATATAAATGTATTAGATGAATACACTGCATCTTATTTTTTAATTATCTCATTTTATAACTGTATAATGTATGACTGTAACAGTATTCCACCCTGGTGGCAGTTACTCTGACAGCTCAATGTATCTGTAGCCTCGCTTGAAATGTTCCTAGGATAATTGCAGATAGTTTAACCATGTAATTCCAAGGCTCTAAGGCAGCTCTCTTTTATCAGATATATATTTATACATAAAACATTACTTTGGCGAAGTTCATTGATTGCTACTTACAGGACATTGGGCCTGATTCAGAGATGGACGCAGCATCGGATCAACTGCGTTACCATCGGACATCTGTGTAACCCTCAGGTTACTGAGGATGTTAGGTGAAATCACGCAGCCAGGGACAGTGAAACTGCATCCAAGGACGAAACCACTGGCTTCAGCACACCTAGAAATGAGGCTGACATGCCTCTGTTTTCTGTAACTCTTCCTGTCACCGCATCAGCGTAGCCCCTAAACGCCAGCAGTATGCCATTCATGCTGCAGCATTTGGGGCACAGCAAGCAACATCGCAGCCCCAGATCTGACAGATGCGCAGTGCAGCTTCTGCACATGTGCAGATCTCAAAATATCGGAGATGTGGGTAAACATTGGGTTTATGTACATCTATCAGTTAGGCCCATTGTTTGTCTTAAACCAGGACTTCCACAATAGTAGAACATTGAACAGCTACTGTAGATGACGTCCTATCTGACGATTGGTAAGTGCATACACATATATTGGTCATCGGCTGTGCTGCACAGCCGACGCGGTATGTCTGTGAACGACATCCTTCACAGACATATCGCTGGTAGAAACTGGCCGATGCACACACGATATATCAGCCGTTCAATTGAACGCCCAATATATCTAACGTACCCAGCATTAGACTTCATTTTTAGATTTATTGATTTCCATAGAGCAGTGTTTATCAACTACAATCCTTAAGTACCCCCAACAGGTCAAGTTTTATGGATTTGTTTAATTATGCACAAGTCAGTTCATCTATTTTGCGGAGTCAGTAATCCCACCTGTAACACACAGAAATTCAGAAAACATGACCTGTTGGGGTACTTCAGGATTACAGTTGAAAATCACTGCCATAGAGGTAGAGGATAAGAAAATACAGACAGATATAAACCTACAGACAATAATTTGATGTAACATTTTGATAGTTTTCATTCCACAGAAGGTACCAGAGGATTACCAAAAAGTCAGTGCAGGGGATTACAGCATATGATGCAAAGTTAGAGCGAAAAACTGAAAAGATTGTGGATTAATTTGTACAAAAAGAAAATGATAAATCTCTATCAGTAAAATATGAAGTCAGCGAGTTACATCGAGAATCTTTGCTAATACAAATAAAAATGCATCAAATTCTGATCCTAGGATACCATTTATTAGTAAATAGGTATGTCTGTAAATATAAAAATATTTTAAGGATCTTGGATAAATACTGGATAGTTCTACAAGAAAACCCTCCACAGTATTGTACAAATTGTGGGCATAATTAGGACATTTGTTTCATCAGCATATCAGTATATGTACTGTAGTAATAACATTAACAGTATACAGTATGCGACATGTGAGAATTTAGCTGCTGTTTATTTTTTTAAATGTCCATGTGAAAATGGATCCTGGGCCAGAAATCAAGGACTGTAAAAAGGACGCTCATGGAGCGTAAATCTAACATTAGAACCTTTCATGCAGATGAAGAAACCTGAAAGTTCAGTTTAGCAACAATTTTTCAGTAGCAGGAATATTTCTCAGTAGTGCTGGAAGGTATTAGAAGAGGATAGGCTGCCACCTAGAGGCCGTTTGAAACCATTATTGTTAAAAAGAGAAGCATTTTGAATTGATGGAATTGGCACTAGGGAGGCCAATCCCGGGCCGTTTTTTCAATCCCAGAATTGAAAAAAACAAAATGCCGGGATAGGACATTTTCTAAAAAAAAAAATGCCCCCAGCATCCACAGTTACTTACAGGGTGGTGGGGATTCTGGGCGGCGTGCAGGGCTCCTGGCTTTCAATAACAACCAGCCAGGACAGGGGTAGGTGGGTGGGATCCTCCAACCGGCGCTGCGCAGCGTGACCTCTGTCCTCGCATCACGCCGTGCAGTGCAAGCCGGGGGAAGGGGGCAACAGGCAGCGTCTGAGCACTCAGCTGGAGGTGCTCAGCACTGTCCGGCATGTTAAAAAAAAAAAACATTTATGGCCAATCCCGAATCCAAGGATTATAAACTTCCAATCCCGGGATTCAATCCCGGCCATTGTTAGCCCAAAATGCCGGGATCCCGCCGATCCAGAGTTTGGTCTCCCTAATTGGCACATTGTGCCCAAAAAGTTATTATTTAAGTTGTGTTGTAATCAGAGGTGTAGCATGTGGCCAGGGCACTCGGAGCATGTGAGTGCCATGGTGCCCCCTCCCCCCCCACCCCCTCAAGTTTGCCTGGTAGGAGGCGTGTCCAGCATGTGGAGTTAAATTAAAGGGAAGTAAAAATAAACATTAGGGGCAGTATTGAAATGGGGCATAGTGGGTTAGATATATTCCAACCCACTCAGTAATTCCACTAATAAAATCCAATTTTGTGTGTACTTAATAAAAATACATCTTACCTATATGGTGGTTTCTCTGCAATGGGGAACCTCTAAAGAGATTGATCCTCCCTGGGCAGACAGTGTCGTCAGTCAGTATTCACTCTTCATGTAGGAAATCAGATGGTCCAGAAGATGCCTGTTTGTGTAGGAATGTAACCAATGTCTTCATCATACAACAGAAGTTCAACCAGACTAATGCCCTGTTTTACCTCCTGCCCTGTGTCCCCTACAGCCTTCTGCCCCATGTCTTTCCAGCCTCCTGTCTTTCCGGCCTCCTGCCCCGTTACTCCATCCTCCTGCCCCATGTCACACAAGTCCCCGTCACTTCAGTTCCCTGTTACACCAGGGTTGTGTATAGATCCTTCAGTTAATGTACCTGGACATGGGAATCGGTATGATTTCCCGGCGGCCGCATGGCTGGGAGTTCGAATCCCGACAGCGGCAGCCCGACAAAACAGCAGAGCCCGGCAGCGGAAGCCCAACAGCGCTGGAAATCCCGATCGTGGTAAGGTAAGTATCAACTAATCTAACCTAACCCCCCTAACCCTCCTTAGGGGTGCCTAACCCTAACCTCCCCCCTCTAAGTGCCTAACCCTAACCCCCCCCCTTCCCCGCTGCCTAAACCTAAGTCCCCCCCTGGGGTGCCTAACCATAACCCTCCCTCCCCCTAGCCTAACCCTCCCGAGGGGGTGCCTAACCCTAAATCCCCCCCCGGGTGCCCTAAACCTAACCCTCCCACCCCCGCGACTGTCCGCTTGCGGCGCCCGGCATCCCTTCAATCGGGATACTGGGCGCCTGTCTCCCGGCATCGGGGAAATGACAGGCGTCTAGATATAGACGCCGGTCATTTATCCCACGCCGGGATAAAGCAGTCGGGAATCCGGCAGCCGGCTTCCCGATTGTATACCTGGACATGATGTGGAATGAAGACGGGAGTGCGGTTCCATGTCCTTAAAGCGCTGTCACTTTAGAAACTTGTACCCTCGTAGGCTTGTTTCGCTCGCTCCTCTCTCCCTGCGTGACACTGACATCATACGTTAGTACGTGTGATGTCATGATATCAGACGCATGAACACGGCACCCGGCAGGCTAAAACAACACAGCAGAACACAGACCCGGCAGGCTGTCAGCTGTTCTACAGCTACCGGAGTCCGACTTCAGGCAGCATGACGACTTCGGTGCCTGGAGCTCGTGCTCCTGTGGAACCGCCCTCCCTACACCCCTGGTTGTAATAGCAATAAAAAAATGAGTATATATATGTAAACATGGATATGCATATTAATTACAATATTGTTAATTAATCCTGCATCCATATTGTTAGAAATATTTCTTTGATAGTTTGGTGATGATTTAATACAATATGGGCAGTGTACATGGCTAATGTCACGTCCGAGATGGGAAGTGGGCCCGGACTGGGTGCAGGGCAGTCCTTGCGAGTAGTTTCCTGATATTGGAACAAATCTGGACGAAGGGGTACTTGTTCATGATTGTCTCTGCCTTGGCAGGATGATGCAGAGGACGGAGACCCAAGAAAAAAGAAAAGCTTAACCCCACTGTGTATACAGACACAACTCCAGAGACGCTGAGGTATGGGAACCTAGTACCAGTGCTGACTGGGAATGCTGGTGGAGGAGGCTCTGTAACGTAGCGCAGGTAGCGGTTGGATTACCAGAACTGAGAAGGGCAAAGCACTATGAAATGGGGCAGGCAGAAAATGAATTCTCCAACTAAGTACTGCAACTGGAACACTGGAGGCAAAACGAGACAAAGGAGCACAGAAAACGAGCACACAAACTAGGGGGTAAAGTTATTAAGAATCAAGTCTGGGAGAGTTTGCTTTTTTTTCAACTCGATAAGCTTCACCGAAACTCAGGTGATTTGAGGCTCCTGAAATTCTCAAATTTACCAAGAAGTGAGTTTAGCTGAGAGTGAGATGGCCGATGGTGAAGCAGAACGGGAGTAGCAGGTTTTGCAGGAGATTACTCACCCGAGATTGCAGTGTCTTCTCTCTGCAAAACTCTCCCGAGCAAGCAGCCTGCACATATCAGTGAGATATGTGTAAGCTGCTTGTGTTGTAGCTGTAAAAAAAAAAATGGGTTAAATATGTTAAAAAAATTACATAGGGTCCCCCCCCCCCCTAAAGCTTAACCAGACCAGACTTGCCAGCCAGTCCTGGTTTCTAAAATTACAGGAAACAAAAGGAGTAGGGTTCCACTGTAATTTAGAAACCAACACCAGGCTGCAGGGCCAGTCCTGGTTTTAAATATAGGGGAGTAAAAATTGCGTAGGGTACCCCCTATATTTAAAACCAGCACCGGACCCAAAACAGCCGGGCTGTAATGCCACAACCCCGGAGAAACTATTACCTATTATTATTACTATTGCCTAAGGTACCAGCCAATCCGCTCCTAACTGTCATCTCACAGGCTTTGTTTGAAAAATGACAGTTGGGAGCTGATTGGCTGGTACCTTATCTCCTTTCACTTTGTCTCCTAACACTGCTAAGTAAATAGACCCCTATGTTATTAATGCAGGAAAATAACATTTGAGCAGAGCAGGTTGAGGAAGAATGATAACTTTAACTTCAGCAAATGTTCCTTTTGGCTAACATCAGAGTTCCTGGCAGAAGCAGTCTACTGTCTTTTCACTTGACTTGAAATATGGCATTTGCAATTAACATAATTCCAGGGCTTAAAGTAAGTATCTGTCTGCAAGATGGGTCGCGGCTTCAAGGTTGCACCCATTAAGGAGCAGTTTTTATTTCCCGATCCAGGAGACGAAATTATAACGGTAGCCAGCACAAATGGAAACCATTAGGAACGCTTAAGCAAAGAGATAATCGAAATGATCCAGGTCTAATATTCTATGCAAACGTTTATGGCCCAATAAATTGAAGAGCAAGTTTAAGAAAAGGGAGCTTCAGTTAGATTTTTTAGTGGAGGGCTATACTTTATCTCCTGGATATACAGGAATAGCGGTCTTGTTAGCGTAAATTTTAAGATGAGGCTTTATCACATTTTCTTTCAGGTAACTTGAGGATATAACAGGTGGAATTCCTTATGAAGTGGCAACTGTTAGTTGATGACAGCCAATGTAGAATTCAATTTTCTTAGTAGACTTGTGGACAGGATTATTGTGCGTAAAACCTGCCCTGTCATGCAGACACATATGCCTGGAGATAATGTTCAAGAATTTCACGGACCATCTGCATAGACAAGTGATGGTACAAAGAACAAATGTACAAACTTAATTTCTTGAGCTATTCCTACAACAAGTGTCAGAAATGTTATGAAGTAGCAAAGCTAAAATTTGCAAAAAGTGGTGCAGACTATAGATTCTTGAGCGGTCTAAAGTGAAAAACTTTAGAAAAATGCTTAGATGACTGTAAAATATTTAAAGGGTGGAAAGTCTTTAAGTCCATCTAAATATGGGTCAATGGTTTGAATGGAAATGGAAGAGGAACCAGTGGACTTTATTTTGGGCCTTTTTGACAAGGAAAAATGATAATCTATGGCATCTCTCCTTAAATTTGGTCACCAGTAAATTCCGGTGACAAAGTCCTCTTTACAATAGGAAAACATGATTTTGTGATTCCACGTGAGACATCCTCCTGAGTTGCGAACGGAAAGTTAAGTGCACCCTTAAGGCTTACCGCAGGCGGTAATTGAATAGCGCCAAGCTCTTTACCCGGGTGCTAAAAGCCAGCGGTAATTCCCATGGCTAATTGAATTGACCTCATAGTGTCTGTGGAGGGATCCTCCCAGTTCAGAAGATACTCACCTTAAGTTGGTGTATTCTCCATGCATAAGAGCCCAGGAGTGCCAACAGCTGGTGGGCTGGCTCCAAGTACAGAGCTCAACCATGAATCTCCATGGAAGACCAATATGCACAAAAGGGGCGTGTACAAGCCCCTAATTTGGGCTTGCAACAATGTTGGCACCCCTATAACAGCCATCAATACATACATCATTTACATTCATTTTGAATTTATACATTTTTTGTGAAAATAAAAATATATAGCTTAACTAGAGACCGCTTTTAAATGAATTTGTTGAGAATAAATTATCAGCTATAAAAAAATGCCAACTGCATTTTACTTGTTTTTATTTTAGCTACTCTGCACCCAGCCTAAAAAAATATTTTGGTGTCAATTTAAGACCAGTAACTAGACATCTTGGGGACAAATCAGAGCTGCATGCAAGTCGGGTCTGATGATGGCAATGTGCATGCTCTGTAACTGCGCACACACATCTACGGGCAATTCCGAGTAATATGCATCTCAGTCACAGCTAAATAAGTGTAAGTGGGTGGTAATAGGACACACACACATGGTCTAATTCAGTGAAGATATGTCCAGTAGACTGAATTGTTGGCTATTTTCACACAGATCTCTTGCACCAAACATAAGGCTGGTACAAGTGCATGGTGCTGATGATGTTATATGAACAAGCACATGGTATGACTGTATGCAGCTCAGCATATAAGCTAAAATCCACATTACTTCCGTGCACACAGTGCAAGAGTTATTGCAACTCTGAATCAGCTCTTTAGGTTGCTGATTATTATTATTACAGTAGCAATTTTATTAAAAATGTTAGTCTTCAGGAAACATTTCGGTTTTAATGTTTTTAAAGCAAATATAAATGGGTCTGACAGTGGAATTCATTGGTTCTAATGTTACCATATACATTAGCGTTTTGAATTGCATTACCTTACATTGCGGTAGTGCATTTCTGCACCATTACAAGTCACGGGCACAACTTGTCTCCCTCTAGCAGTTTACGTTCTCATGACGCTGTTGTTCGGGTTCCCTCAGTTGCTAGGCGATCTGCACGCCACAGGAGGTCACGTGTTATCCACAGCATGGCATGATTGGTTCCTCCTCCTGTTTGTGCATACGGGCCTTTTGCCGCCTATAGCGTTCCTTTTGGTTCTCTCTGCTCTGCTCCATGGTCAGCATTCTGTGCTTTCTAGCTACGTTGTGTCCTGGTTCTGCAGTGGTATTGCCTAGCCACTGGTTATCACCTTCCCAGTCACATCAGCAGCTTCCATGCTGCCTACAGCTTACCAGCCAGTACATCGGCTTCCCAGCCGCACCAGCAGCTTCTGTGCTGCCATCGGCTCTCAAAGCCGCATCTCAGTACACTAATTTGTGTACTGGCTCCCTAGCCACACCACTGGCTCTCAAAGCCGCATCGCAAGCACACCAACTTGTGTACCGGCTCCCAAAGCCACATCTCAAGTACACCAACTTGTGTACCAGCTCTCAAGCCGCACCATCGTCTCTCAAAGCCGCATCTCAAATACACCAACTTGTGTACTGGCTCTCAAAGCTGAATCTCAATGACACCACCTTGTGTACCGGCTCCCTAGCCACACCATCGGCTCTCAAAGCTGCATCGCAAGTACACTAACTTGTGTACCGGCTCCCAAGCCGCACAATTGGTTCACAAAGCCACATCTCAAATACACGTACTCCTACTTCCAGCTCAAAGCTGTACCATCGGCACCTTAGCCGCACTATTGGCTCTAAAAGCCGCACTATCAATTCACTTACTTCTGCTACCAGCTCAAAGCCGCACAATCGGCTCATAAGCCACATCGCCGGCTATCAAAACCAAACCTTCCTACACATCGGTTCTCCAGCCACACCATCGGGTCTCTGGTTGCCTCATTGACACTTCCTGTTCCAAACTCCTCACCTCACCACTGAATCCCATCAGACACTCACGAAAGCCGCTACTACCCAGTCTTAATTCCAGGCGGCCACATAAGTAACGGTGAACGTCTTTAGTTCTAAGGGAACAACGGGTGGCTGTTAGTGGCGGAAAACCTTGCTAGGCCAGGTTCTAGGGGGGCTTGCTCAAAGTAGTCTTTGGGATTCGTAACACACCCGATACTGTATGTCCCACTGTCTGCATCTGCTTTGTTAAGATACTTCTTAAAGCCTACAGTAATCCGTATAATACTAGTAAAATGCATATCCAATCTAACATTAATAATGCAAGTAAAACAGTGGCAATTTGTCGTCTTTCTGAGCTGCGTACAGATATGTCCTTCCTCATCTATTCTTGTGTCGCGTTACACAGGGCGCGCGAGACCTGTGGGTTCCCTGCAACTCGGCTGGTGCCGGGCGTCTCTTTCATCACAAATGTGTCTCATTTGCTATGTGATGCCAATAACAGAGGGGTAGGGATAGGGTACTTACCTGCCCTGTCGGGATCTTCTCTCTTCGGGCTGCCAGCCGCCGAGCCTTCATACCCATTCCGCACAAAATGCATAGAAAACTCCATGCATGCCCAGATAACAGGCCGCACACAAATGCTCGTATGCAGATTTAAAGGAATCTGTCATGGCCGCTTTCATATGGAGAGGTGTGATGGGAGTGGTAATATACTGCGATACAATTATGCCTGTCCAAGTCATTATTTGTCGGTGGTTGAGGTGAAAATACACAATTATTATACGTCTCTAGCACTGGCAAACTGCTTGCATTTGGCTGTTTAAGAATGCACCACTGACACTGATAGCTGCTTTTGTTCTATTTTGTTTTTGGTGTGTATTTTAACAAGTTTGTGGTGGGGTTTTGTATATGAGGTGGAAAGTTATATCCGATAAATTAGAGATTTTGAAGCCGAATTATAAATGTGTATTTTGCAAGCAAAACAAATGATTTAAAACAAGGTTGTTTGTAAGTGTATGAGATGTATCCTTGGCATAGAGTTTGGGGGAAAGAGTAAAGAGTTGATTGTTGTGGGCGCACAGAAAAAATTTATAGATAGTAAATAAAATGTAACTTTTATTGGTACATTAAAATAATCCCAAATAGAGGGAAATATACAGTGAAATATAAGGAATTAAAATTCTATTAAACAAAGCAAACATGAATTATAAAAAGACAGGTCCACTGATGAGTTGCTAGTAATATAGTGTATGTATATACCTGAATGGAATTGCAAATGCTATAAGTATAGAGCGGCAAAGAATTCTGTCTATATCAATGGGGTAACAAATATAATTAGAAGTGTGTTATTGTTCACACATCTTAGATAAAGACATTGTCTAAGCTGTGTCTGAGTATCCCAGTATTATAGTTCACACACCTTGCATAGAGTATTAACCAATTGTATCTGAGTATCACTGCATCCACATATTGTTACATATCCGCATAATAAATGTTGCGGTTGCGTGGAGACAGAGGAATTTATTTAATATCCCAAATTCCCCATTCAGTTGTATGCAATTGGGTAAAATCTCCTTTTATTGTTACTATAGCAGCATGTTTAGCAAATTGTAAGCTTATTGCTGTAGTAAGCTCATTACTGCTAAAACTCAACAATATCCTGCTGACAGTTATGCTACTGGCGGCAGTAAGTGGTTTTCACTGTAAGCAACGACTTTATCAAGGTGAACCCGATTCGATGCGAATCAGCAACAATCAGTTTATAACAGCAACAAGCTTACAATTTGCTAAACATGCTGCTATAGTAACAATAAAAGGAGATTTTACCCAATTGCATACAACTGAATGGGGAATTTGGGATATTAAATAAATTCCTCTGTCTCCACGCAACCGCAACATTTATTATGCGGATATGTAACAATATGTGGATGCAGTGATACTCAGATACAATTGGTTAATACTCTATGCAAGGTGTGTGAACTATAATACTGGGATACTCAGACACAGATTAGACAATGTCTTTATCTAAGATGTGTGAACAATAACACACTTCTAATTATATTTGTTACCCCATTGATATAGACAGAATTCTTTGCCGCTCTATACTTATAGCATTTGCAATTCCATTCAGGTATATACATACACTATATTACTAGCAACTCATCAGTGGACCTGCCTTTTTATAATTCATGTTTGTTTTGTTTGATATAATTTTAATTCCTTATATTTCACTGTATATTTCCCTCTATTTGGGATTATTTTAATGTACCAATAAAAGTTACATTTTATTTATCTTAAAAAAAAAAATTCTGTGCGCCCACAACAAACAATTCTTTACTCTTTCCCCCAAACTATCATTTAATCTAGTTGTTTAAGGCCGCACCCCCATTATCTAATCAACTATTTAGTCACCGATTTTATTGGGGTTCTACAACTACAATTATCATTGTGCAGATACTTCTCCCTATTTCCTTCCCTCTTTTCATGTATCCTTGGCATAATATGGGAAATTTGCTACTGGTGAAGCCCTGCCAGCAACTTGTGATAGTTGCTACTTTGCATATGCTGGCAATTGCCTATTTTTAGTGAACACATGCGACACCTGAAATTTGAGGCACAGCTGCGTTCAAACTTAACACTTGCGTCTGGCAAACATTAATTACAGAAATGGACGGTGGTTTGAGGATTCATACCCAGGGGGGCAGTGCCAGCGACTACACAACAGCTCAAAAGTGTGAGATCCCAGTACAACGCAGGCCTAAATATATGGAAGGAGCTTCAGCTGTCTCTAATGAAAGGGAAGTCATCCTTGCAGCTGGATGCCAGGGTAACACTGAACATGAAAATGTATTTTACCTTCATGATTCATATCTGGAAATTCCAATTTGTGGGATTAGTGGAACGTTAAATAGCAATAAAAGAAATCTTGAAACATTAACATAAATGTGTTTCAGTAAAACAGAATATTAACTATAAAATGATAATAAATATGATGACAGATTGCAACATACTGAATGTAATGTATATGTACATCTCACATAAAACCTCTGCTAACTGCAGCAAAGGAGAACCTGAAATATGATGTCCGCCACTGCAAACTGCAGTCATTTGTAAAGTGATTTTACCAATTTTCTTATCTCATTTGCAACAGATGCTACTAGAATCATAAGCATTAGATTTATAGCTACTCAAAGGAGACAGCAACCTCATAAAATAAGAATATCACAGAACAACTCTGCATTGGAAACTAAAATAAAATGATGTGTTAAATAAAATAATGTGTTAAAATTCCACACGAAAAGAAGAAACAAAACTAATTTTATTTATTTATTCATGTTCCATTGTCACAGTAGATGTAGCCTTGTCTGAACAAATGACAATATATTGCAGGATGACATTCATAGAATTCATTTTGTCGCACAGGACATATTGAGATGGCCTAGTTGGTATGTGGTAGACTGCCGGCTATTAGCCTGGAGGCCAGCCCAGCTGACGTCCTCCAAGAATATGCAGGTGAAGGTGGTACACAGACTGGCCACCATCTGGTCCCTCATTTACGACCAGCCGATAGCCCTTTGCCAGGCCCTGATCAGCAGCGCATTTTGTGCCAACAAACATCAGATGTCCTAGTAACTGAATACAGAAAAAAGAAGTTAGAATATCTGCAGTGTATTATTTACATAGTAATGCAAATGTTTAGCAATACTGCATAATACAAGTGACAAGAACCATATTCCGATACACAGAGTGGACGGATAGGCAGACTACAGTTATGTCCACATAAATCATAGACATTGTTGTTCATCTTGTTAAACAGAGACTCTGTGGAATAATCATCTGGGAAAGTAAAATGCTACAGCTTTTACAGTTTACTGCTCATTAGTGTAGAGATGTAACTGCGCGGTGGCCAATTTCCCGGTGTTTTGCCCATGCACAATAGGCAAGTCTTCAGGAACGTGGCACAGGCGCCATGTTCCCAGAGACCTGCACATGTGCAGTAGACTCTGTCTTTGTGCCAGAGTCTACTCTGCTGCCAGAGAGGAGGGGGCCCGCACAGAGCCCCCTCCTCTCTTAAATCGCCTCTGGTTACATGTGACATTCACTTCATCACATTGGATCAGTTATATTGAAACATTTTCATCTTTCAAGGCAGTTGAGAGATTTAGTCATTTGAACTCTTCAAGAAACCCAAATTCATAATTCCTGACTCTCTTCACCCCAAATACTTCATCAACCTCCTCAATCTGCCTTCCTTAATGCTCAGGAACGGCAAATCAAAAATAGGATTTCTATCTGGTCTTAAGCTGGATACACACGTAAAAGATATATCTGCAAATCGACTGATCGGCAGATGATGGTTGTTCATACACACAATAGCACAACGTCGTTCACAGACTTATCTCTGGTACACACTGGCCAACGGGCACACTATATATTACTTGATCGGCCAAAATGTCTGCCAGTGTATACCCAGCATTAGATATCGTAGCTATTGTTATGGGAAGCTCACCCTCTTGTCCTCCATAATAACACTCTTGCTACATTTTCACTATTCCATGTCACCTTCAATAGAGAGTCTTCCCTAACCCCCTTCCTGCAGGAGTACCACAGGAATCTATTTATACAGACATCTAACATGTTTTTCTACAGGTATTTATAGGAGGCACAGAGAACGCTAACCACCCCTCAATCCATAGCCTCAATTTATTCACCAATTCTTCCTGAAGTTTTATCATAAATAAAAAGGAAGTAAATGCCCCCTGTACTCCCATCTTACAGTTATAGATCTCTGTATTTCAACAATATATGCTCAATCACCTGAACCAAGTTGCAGGATGGGATAAAGGAGTTGATGGTCACTGTCCTACTGGTGGGCGCACAGAATTTGTACTGATAAAGGGAGGAATTTTACACCTACTTTCAAAATGCCCATACTGTGGAGGATCACTCTTAAAAACAGATCACAAATCTTAAAAAAGAGCTTTAAAACACACAAATGTGAGAAGTAGAAAAGCCAGTCCTGATGTTCTCCAGCTGGTGTGACGGGTGTGGTATATAAGGTCGGAATCCATCATTTGGACACTGGTGAAATGTCAAAATGATAGAATGTGGACAGACGGTCTCTGGTGGTCTAGCGGACACTTACCTGCTCCCGGCGGCAGCAACAACTTTAAGCGGCTTCCAGGTCTTAGTGGTCACTTGCACAGCAGTCCTCGCCCAGACATCTGACGTAGCAGAAGTTCCCTAATTCCTATCTCTGACCCTTTCCCCTGTAGCCTAACCTCCCTCTAGTGCCTAACCCTAATCCTCCAGTCCCATAGCTTAGCCCTAATGTCAACATTCCAAGAAAGTAGGAATTTCTTATATGGACAATTCAGATGTTGATAACTGTCGGCATTACGATTGCCGACCTTTGACATAATATAAGCTAAATCAAATCGAAGAAAGAGGTGGTCCTCGCATTTTAGTAGGTCAGAACTAGTCAGGTTTACACTCATTCCGCCACACACATTTTCAGGTCGATCCGAAACCTACAGTAATGCTCCCAAAGACCAAAAACAGCCTAAAAGGAGACATATAATGGATATTTCATCTACTCTGTACAGTTACTGGGAATCCCAATAGGTCTAATGGGTTGGGTACACAATCCCTGCGCACACAATGGCACCTGTATCCTGATGGTTGAAATCCTGATGCCTGCAGGTAAGTAATTTAACCCTTCCCCTACCCCACCTTTCTTGCAGCCTAACCTTTCCCCAGCTTATCCCTAAGCCTCCCCTACCCGCAGCCTAACCATAACCCTCCTCCTAGTGTCTAACCCTAATACTTACCATCGCGATCGAAGCAACTAGGATTCTGGAGCCGGGATTCTGACCCGACGACATTGCGGCGCTGGGATTGTGTGCTGGGATGCCAACTACATCCCGGTCTAATTAGACTCAAATTTTCTAGATATAAACAGTGTAATATACAGTAGTAGCATAGGGGACGGGTTTGCTATCGCAGCTGATAACATGGTAGCAAGCTGCGATAGTACTAATATGGCAATGCAGCAGGTGTCACACCAAGCATTATTGATCCGAGCTGTGTCCTTGGACGCATCGCATCATCTGCGTGATCCTCTGCCGGCTCTGTGACCATGGGGTCACTCAAGCCGGCGATTGCAGTTGCTCAACAGAGAAATCTCTGTCAGCCGACAGAGATCCTGGCCTCTTCCCTCCACCCCAACAGTGGCGACACCCCCCCATTTTAGGAAACGGAGGCAGTCACAACCCCCTCCCCACCCAGAAAGGGCAATCACTGACAGTCTGCTGCCGCTCAGTGTAGGGGATCGCAGACCCATAAACCACATGCGCAGTACCAGACCTGCGCTGGCGCAGAGCAGTTATAATCGGAGATATGTGCCAACCATCGGGTTAGCGTACATCTCTGAATCACCCCTATAGTTTTGTAGATCAATGTACCTGCAAACAGTAAGCTCTATCGTGGATTCTCCTCACCAGGGGAAATAATCTAGCCAGTTATAGCCGTATTGCAGACCATGGCCAGATTATGTTTGGCAGCAAAAAATGTCATATATAGAGAAATGCAATGAAATACTGTAAGAAAGGTAACGTGCAAAACTGAAGAACACATTACAAAGCTGTTCACGTCTCGAATAAATGAACCTTGCAGCAGTGGGAATATTTTTATTTGCTATGTTTCATTTTGTAACCAAAATTAGGTTTTGAAGTCTATTAATTGACATTTTCTCATTCTTTATATCCAACAGTTATTGCACATAGTATAATGTACGTATATTTGGGTTTCCTTTAGATTATTGTTTTATTTACTAGTTGTTGAAGTCTGTTCTACCCCTGGTTTAAACTGAATACATCAAAGTTAGCCTATCCTTTTGCTATCTGTACGATCTTGAGGCTATGTACCCTCAATGGGCTTTGGAGAGACCAGTTATTCACCCATTTGAAATCAGCTTTTACTTACATCTTTATCAGCAGGTTCCACAGCAGATAAATGGCTAATAGCCTTCTTAGGCACCACTAGGAAATGTATTGGTGCTTGCGGAGAGACATCATGGAAAGCGATGCACTAAAGAAGAAGAAAAAAAAGAGCAATATTAAATAATAACACACACCTCAGGCATTCAATGCACACAGAATACTTCTGTTCTAATGCACTCCATGAGCTAGAAAACAATAAAGAGATGATGTAAAACAAACTAAATGTCTAGACAGATTGGGCGCACGGAAAGAAGAGAATGGGAAAGATCATTACTACATGTTGTGCTATTTATTATTCCTGCAGAAAGTCTTAGTCACCTGTATAGGTCATCATCATATAGTACATGTAAGTGGACAACAACCGTGAGATATTGTTCATAAAGAAGTCCAAGGTTACACTTTTACTGTTAGCCACAATTATTTTATTTGATGATAAAGTATAATCTTTAAAGGCAAAAGGGTAAAATGTTTTAATTAAACATTAGTACAGAGTCGGCATAATGCTGCCGGCATTATCCTGTCCAAGTTGTCAGTGTCAACATAACAACTAATTCCCGAATACTACAGTATGTGTATTCTATTTTTTTAAGGTTCCATCTGTTTATCATCCTTACTGAAGATCACACAACTGATTATCTCTTATTTAGAGAAGCACCAATATAAAACAAAACTGCGTGTTATTACCTCAGAGTCGCAGTGATTATTATAACGATATAATAATTCTACAATGTCTGTCCCAAATCAGACAGGCGCAGCGGGAACATGTCTAGGGACAGACACATACACCCTTCCCCCCTGCAAATTGCTCCCACTGCAGGGGGCGATAGAGAGAAAGGACTGGAAATGCAGCCGGGGTAAGTGTCGGGAGGGAGGGGAGGAGGAGTACAATAGGTTAGTTCATAATAAATAAATGTAGGCATAGAAGGTTAGCCCCTTTCTAGACAACAGTCTCTTTCTCAGAGGGTGTATGATTATCTCCCCGTCCACCAGCCATTATCACAGGATAACATTCAGGTTCTTCCCAATTAAAGACAAAATAAATAAACAATGTGACAATATAAGAGGGAAGACAGAACGTTAATTTGTAGTAGACTATACAGAACACTGATATCACTAAATTGTGAATTAAGCAAACAACAAACATGTATATAAAACTAAGAACATCACAATCCTAGGTGTTGTCGTCATGCGGAAAACAATACTAGGAACACCACAATCCAAATTATTTTGTGGTACAGGGTATATACAAAACTAAGAACACCTCAATACTAATAAATGTAAGGTATATACATATTACTAAATGTAATGAACGATTTTTTGGAACTACAAAGGATTTTAGCATATTCCCTTAATGAAAATCGTTGAGTTGGTCAGTCTGACTGAACTACAAACGTGAACGCGCATGAACGATAATCGCTCATCGTTTTAACTTAGAACGTGAACGATTTTTTCAACGATGAAAGATAATCACTATCGTTTATCGATAATCGTTCAAAAAATCATTGTGTGTGTATGCACCTTAAGTCTTCTGCATTTTTTTACTATTGTTTTGGGTGCACTGTTTATGCTTACGTACAGTACTTACTTTTTGCAAGGCACTTCGGAACCCTTGTGGTGACAAATAAATAACAGATGATAATTATACCTAAACAGGTTGAGAACGGGACACCTAACCCTTAACTCTACCCCTAACCCTCTCTCCCTGCAGCCAAAACCTATTCTCCCCCTAGTGCTTAAACCTAACCCTGGCTCCCTATTACCTAAACTTAACCTCCACCCCCACGCAGTCCAACAAGAACCCTCCCCCTAGTGCCTAACCCTAACTCCTTAGCCTCCCCCTAACCCCAGTACTTACATTTGTATTCCGGTGGACGGAATGCCAGTGCCGGTATTCTGACAGGTGTCGGGATTCCATCATCGAATCCTCCTAGTCTGCATTGTGACTGCATCCCTACCTGAACTAATATGCTTTATGTTTTTATAACTTTCATATATTTCTTAGGCTGGGTTATTTTTTAATTTTACAGTCGATTTAACTCTCAGAAAACATTACGTTAGTCTAATGCAATCAGGTATATATGCGCCTAACAAATTACTACAGGTACCTTACTACTAACACTGCCAACGGATGCGTAGCTTTGCTGGCCTCTTAAAAGATCCAAACGGCATTTAGATTTCATCGACTGGCTCCTGAATTATAAATTTTATCCGGAATGCGGTCACAATCCCAATGACTGGGATTCCGGCGTTCAGAAAGCCGGCACCGGAATCCCGACATTTATCGTAATACCGGCGCTGGCATCCTGACTGCTGATATCCCGATGGTAAGTACTTGGTCAGGGGGAGGGTTAGGCACTAGGGGGAGGGTTAGGGTTATGCTGTGGGGGGGTGGGTTAGGTTTAGGCTGCAGGGAGGGAGGGTTAGGGGTAGGGTTAGGTTAACTTACGTCTAGGCGTCGGGATTGTAACCTGGTCGGGATTCTGACTGCTGGGATCCCAAGCGCCGGCATCCCGTGCCCATCCCATTTTATCCGAATCTGATCTAAGGTTCAACCATCTACAGTACATATACACCCAAACTCAGATCACCACTATGTGCTGCTCCGATGTCCAGCTGTGCACATTACAACTTACACAGTAAACAATCTTCACTCAATTTCATGCGCCCCTCTATTTATCAGGCAATGCTGGTCTCCAAGAAAATGGCAGATGTGTAAGTATGTTTAGGCAATTGGAAATAACTCAATGAAGTCTAGTAATCATCACTGAAGTTACACAAAAACAAGTGAAAATTGAAATTTTCATTTACTTTTGTATAAATGAAGTATCAAGGCCATTCATTATAAAAGGTAACGCAGGACAAATCAGAGATATCGCTTGCTTACCTTTCAGCCCTGATGTGGCCAGATGTTCCCATACACTAGTATGGGGACCAAAATTCATCAAGCTCCAAAAATACTATATATTTGGAGTTTGACTGCAGGAACTTATACAATCTTCAGATGGTGTTTGTTCCTGTACAGCAAATACTTCCTATGGGAAGGAGTACCGGGTTTGCGAAGAAGGATTGCGCTGGAAATGTTGCATCCATCGCTGCTGCTCGCCTCAGTTGTATACTCATTGAGGGCCACCCAGCCCCCCATAATTAACAGAATGAATAGACCCCAATGAGAGTCCAGAACAAAGATCAAGAGAAAATTTTATCTGCATGCCCGATAGAGATCCATCATGTATTGCTGATCAGTGTGTATCATATTATGGGGTCTATGTACTAAGCCTTGGAGAGAGTCAAAGTGGAAGGAGATAATGTACCAACCAATCAGCTCCTGTCAATTTTCAAACACAGCCTGTAAATTGACAGTTAGGAGCTGACTGGTTGGTACTTTATCTCTGTCCATTGTATCTCTCACCAAGGGTTAGTATATAGACCCCTATATCACTAACCTATACAGTATATAGTGATCAGTGTGTATCATATGTTATAGCAAATTTACCTGTATTTAGTTTGAATTGTGTTTCAGAGGTTTTACAGAAATGTGACGTGTATATAGTAATCAGTGTGTATCCGATGTGTTATATCAATGTGACGTGTATATAGTAATCAGTGTGTATCCGATGTGTTATATCAATGTGACGTGTACATAGTAATCAGTGTGTATCAGATATGTTATATCAATGTGACCCGTATATAGTGGACATGAAGGTATCAGGAGTGTTATATCAGCCACATAGAGATAGAAACTGCAGCTGCATATGCAGCATTACCAGAAGAATCATCTGGACTCATTGGGCCGAATTCAATTCAGTGCGATGTTGAACAGCCGCAGGAGGGAGCTCCAGTGTGTATTCAATACAACGCGCTATTTTGGCAGCTATAGGATTTCTTATCGCACCCCCCTGGGGATGTGAGGAGAAATCCGAGAAAAGTGCCGGTGGGCACGCAGCTGTTTTCCGGCTTAGTGTGGCACTAACAGCCGTGCGACCGGCACTTTAGTCAAAGAATGCCGGTTACCGCGCCTTAACACCCATGTTAAGCCGTGAGAACCAGCATTCTCAGACTTAACCCATACCCGACAAGGCAAACAGCGCGTTATAATGAATAGCTGTGAGAGCTCTTTTCCACGGCTATTCAACATCGCACTGAATTGAATTCGTCCCATTATTACAGAACAGGTAAGTGTAGGCCTGATCTCCTCTGAAATGCTCTTATGCGAAGATTCCAATGACTGACTCACACTATTCAGTTCACTGCAGACATCTCCCATTTACACTACATTATTATTCCTCATTTCTGTGAGTACCAGTCTGTAAGTGCTATATTGGGTGACTAAAACATATATACAGTCACATTTCCAATGACATAAAATAGTATTAAATGTGCTATGTCCTATTAGTGTGTGTGTGTGGGGGGGGTGTTTTCTACAATTCATTCATTTATTCTGATTTAAATATCATGATACATTTAATATTGTTAAAATGTGGAAATGTTGGTATCTAGTCCTAACAGTTGACATATACGGCCTGATTCAGATCCGCACGAAATGCAGATCTGAGAATGCAGTTTGAGCGATTGTTTGCCTTTGCACATGAATGAAAGCCGTAATACACTTGTGCAGCGATTGTTTTGCAATCATGCTCGCACAGAGTATTCATTCGCAAAGTGAGTGACAGGTAGTCAACGTTTGGGAGAGGTAACAGGGGGTGGTTAAAAAAACGCAGGCATTTCGGACCGTTTAAACAGTGTTTTCTGGGCGTCTAAATTATCCACTGCATTCTTGCTTGCAGCAGGAAAGCCCTCTGTGTCTGGAGACCTGCTATGTGTGCGGCAGCAAAGGCTTACTCAGAAGGCTGATGGACCCCATGATCTGCTTCCGATGTTTCTGGTTTTGTGCAAGAGCGACGCATTTCAGATGCTTTCAGTGGGCGTCTCCAAGCACCGGACAGTAAGTGAGTAATTCGTATATTTTTGCAATTGCATTCCGTAAGAGATCGCACTGCAATGGCATTTGTGTGCAGGTGAGCATCAGGCCCATACATTGTATTTGTGTGACTAAACCTGACCAGATCAGATATGCTAAATAATATTGGACGTCTGGGTGTTTGGGGGAACTTCTCCATGTTGTGTATGGAAATGCCTTTCTCCAATAATAAACATATTGAAGTCACCTTATGGTAAGTATGCAAGAGTGTTATTAGCTTTGTTGCAAGCAGCTATGTTGAGACAGACAGACACGAAGTTAAAGACTAGGTAGCAAAAGCTAAATACTGCTGAGCATTCCATACCACGCTATACTAACTAGGGTTTGGTTGGTAGACAGTACTCCAGTGATTTTCCACCTTTTTCATCTCGAGGCACACTCCACAAGATTTTAAAATTGCCAAGGTACAACATCCGGCGATGCGGCGTGTGTGAAAAAACATACACATTGGCCTCCACAGGAATAAAACACACTACATTGGCCTCCACAGGAATAAAAACACACTACATTGGCCTCCTCAAGAATAAAACACATTACAATACAGGTGCGCTGAGCTGACCGTTGCAGAACACTAGTGTGCCACGGCACAGTGGTTGAAAAACTCTGCAGTACTCAGTAGGCATTTACATTAATGCTCTAAATTATCTTAGTTAGAGCCCTCCTGTTATCTGCCCTCTCTGGTACTCTTCATGTTGATTATGCTGTGCAGCCACATAAGCTGGCCATTCACCAGACCAACTAACCTCCAACCAGCAAACTAGTTGATTGGTTGGAATGAAAGCCAGTAATGCATGGGAGCAAATGACAATTAGTAATTTGTTCCAGCCATCGGAAAACAGATGAAAGCTGTTGTTCAGACAAGTTTTTTAAATCAAACAGATTTAACT
This sequence comes from Taudactylus pleione, assembly GCA_031769625.1. Classification (NCBI taxonomy): domain Eukaryota; kingdom Metazoa; phylum Chordata; class Amphibia; order Anura; family Myobatrachidae; genus Taudactylus; species Taudactylus pleione. Next base: position 13,215,844 of record JAUIMM010000161.1, read on the forward strand.
GACTTGCCTGAACAACCTTTTTCTTGCTTTCTGGTGTTTGGGAGCAAATTGCTGATTGTCATTTGCTCCCATACATTGGATGGTTGGAGGAAAGTTGGCCTGGTGGATGGCCAGCTTTAGTCTATGTAGCAGGATAGTCCATGATTAGATGGCGATGTCTTCTCACCAGCCTGGCTAGCCAGCCAAACAATCCTCAGTCACACAAACATATATAATGTGCCATGCCCTTCTATACAAAGAGCAGCCTTTACTTGACTACTCAGTACCCAACAATTCAGTAAGGGTCATACATACTCATATCCTCATCCATGGGTATCAGATGAACTTAAGAATTTCACTGACTGGCTGGTGTAGCAGTAGCCACACCTACTATATTACCATCTTATAATGTAGACACAAACCTAAGGTATTAGAAAGTAGTTGTAAATTACACTTTGTGCTATGATGCATGGTCTCTAAGGTGCAGCCCATTTATTCAGCCAAGGGCCACTACTGGGGTCCCAAAAAATAATCGGATGGCTTTCTAGGCATGAGTGGAATCTGACTGTTGTGGCTATATCACTAAATCAGTGGTTCATAAACTCTGTCCTCAAGGCACCCTAGCAATCCAGGTTTTAAGGCTATCCATAGTTGAGCACAGGCAGTTAAATCAAATTGGCAGAGGTACTAATTAAGGGCCTGATTCAGAGCCGTTCGCTATTTGTGGTCGTTCGTTCAAAAACAAGGGGTGGCTATTCAAATGATCCGTTCGCAAATTGCAGTCTGTTCCCACCTCTAAGTCTGAACGAGCGAGCAAAACATACGCTCGTTTTTTTGATAAAAACGCCCCCTGGCCGCACGCACCATACGTCATGTCCGCTATTTATTAGATTAATCGAGTACATCGTACAGCGTATGAACTGCTCGCTATTCTTGTGGTTGGTGTTTTCAACCGCTATTTTGCGAGCAGTTCTGAGTTAAAAAAAACCAAGTGACGTGGTCAATGACGCTGCTTAGTTAATTATGCACTCCCTTAAAACGCCCGTTTTGACCTTTAAGCACGCCTGCGTTCGGATCTCCACTCCCCGTTTTCAAGCACCTTCCCCTGTTACCACCCACATATGCCTCATTCTGTCACTCAAAATAGCAGGCCCTCGCTATATTGCGTACCATCGATTTTCGGCCGCACTGACTGGTTCGCGCATGCGTACTAAAAACCGTACGCATGCGCAGATGTGCGAACATCGCACGGAACGAGCGTACTGCCGCTAGCGAGTGGCTCTGAATGAGGGCCTAAGTCACCAATGCTCAAGCATGGATATCCTTAAAACCTGAACTATTAGTGTGCCTTAAGTACTGAGGGCCTGATTCAGCATGGATCGCTATTGTGATCACAGCAGCGATTACGCACTGTCTGTTGTAAAAACATGCTAATGAATGCAATCACAAGGCTGTCGCACAGCGAGCATAGAGACGCCACTAGCAATATCTAACATCAGTAATAGCTTGCAGTCCTCCGTATACATCTTGAACATCAAGTAACATCGGTCCCTCACGCACAATTACAGCAGGTCTGACCTACTGCAGAAACTGCAAGTCTTGTTGCACGCAGTAAGTACTCAAGCTGCATATGTCATCACAGTGGCTACTTTATACGCACCTACTGTATGCAACAGCGTTCAAACGGACAGACATGCCTGCGTTCTCTGACCACTCCCCCGTCACCACCCCCAAACGCTCAGTCTGTCACTCACTCTGCGATGGCTTTCATTCTGCTTGAGTGATCGCAAAGAGATCACAATGCTAACTCCCACACACACTGCTCTGCATGCCCAATACGCACCATCAACCAGTCTCCATACGCTGTTGCAATTGCGATCCATGCTGAATCAGGCCCTAAAGTGCCTTATTTATCAATGAGTGTCATCATTCACAACGAGTGTTAAAACTTGTTGCGTATGATAATGGTGCTCCAGCCAATCAACTCCCAAATGTCATTTGTTTGAAAAATGAGTTAGGAGCTGATTGATTGGCTTGAGCACCATTTATCATACGCAACAAGTTTAATCACTCATTGTGAATGACAACATTCGTTAAATAAAGCCCTAAGTTTGGGAACCTCTGCTCTAATGGAGAAACATTTTTAGTATTAATAATACTCTGTAAAATTCTTTAGTAGAAGAAAATTATAATTAGTCAATATTTTGGGTTGTACCAAAAATTATCTGTCAATAGAAAACTTGTGTCAAATAAAAGGGACATTGCTTCTATTTTCCATACAAGGAACAATTAGTCATGTTGTATTAATCATATTGTGATAAAATGTATATGTGTAAGGGCGTCCTGACATCGCCCTGTGGAAGTAAATTTACCCTTTCACCATCACAGAAGTAACTGTTATAACCATGCACTTTCATTTCTAGGTAGCCATGGGCACAAGGCTCACATCACATGTCCAGCTACTTATTGCAGCCAAATCACCACTTTCCCCAATCATTACGTTTGTCGCTCCTGCACACAAGTAAACTTCATTCACCTTCTGGTCATCTAATTACTCTATAGCCAGTTATTGCTGCCACCATGTCATCCAGGCAATCAGTATGTAATGTCGGCGGCTGTTTAGCCAGACGGATCAATTACAGACAGCGGCAAGCCGATGGGTCGGAATCCCGACAGCATTAGGTAAGTACTCTAACCCTCCCCTCTCCCTACCCTAACCCTCCCCCCCGTTAGTGCCTAAACCTAACCCCCCCTACCCGTACCCTAAACCTAACCCTCCAGGGGTGGTGCCTAACCCCCCTTTCCCAACCCTAACCCTCCCTGGGGGGTGCCTAGCCATAAGTACCCACAGGGGGTCCCTAAAGCTAACCCTCCCACCCCCCGCGGCTACACACTGACACCCGGTTTACCTTCAATCGGTAAGCCGGGTGTGAGGATTTAGTAGTGAGGCTAATGATATGTGTCAGGATTTCGACGCCTATCTTTAGTCCCGTGTTGGGATGTGGCTGTCAGCATACAGCCGCACTAACTCGCACCTAATTATACTGGTTTTGTGCAATGTTTCACACAACATATTTCAGCAGGCAGAGAAAAGCCTATTTTGACAAAAGTTTCAATTGTATTCTTTATTTTTAATCGAATGTCGGTGTAGATATCCAAGTACCTATCCTGTATAAAGGTAACATTACTGTAGTTTTAGTTTTACAATACAGAGGAAACTCAAACACGCCTGCCAGTTGGTAGTCTATTATTTGGGCCGTTGGCCGTCAGTTTGGGGTCAGAGTGCAAGCAGATGCTCAGTAGTCTGTCGTTTGTATACTTGTCTATGTAAAACAATCAATAGTTGGTCCGATGTTCTAAGGTCGGTCATGTGGTCGGTTATGCCTGTAGTAAATAGGCAGATCGTGAAACCAACGGAATATTGCCCAAAAACACAAAATGGACGCTTAGTAAACCTACCCCCTGGAGTCTGATCACTGTCTGGACTCAACAGTCTACTGTGACACATTTATAGCCTATGTACACTACCACACAGGTTCTCAAACTCGGTCCTCAGGACCCAACACAGTTCATGTTTTCCAGGTCACCCAGCAGGTGCACAGGTGTATGCATTACTCACTGACACATTTTATAAGATCCACAGGTGGAGCTAATTATTTCACTTGTGATTCTGTGAGGAGACCTGGAAAACGTGACCTGTTTGGGGTCCTGAGGACAGAGTTTGAGAACCTGTGCACTAACACATAGGAGGCAGACCCTGCCCCTTATTGTAGTGATGAAAAAAAAACAGCTGACATGAGGAGATCACAAAATATAATATAAATCTTTTAATTACATTTATTTGCGACCAAAATTTACAGGAAGATTGTGTAGATTACAATATCATGGATAGGCTATATAACTGATATACAAGATTTACTTTGAGGAAACCGGTGCTCTGGGAAGGTAGAGGCATGAATGCAACACGTATTAAGGGCTGGAAAAGTGTGAGAACTGCTCATTCGAGGTGTAAAAAGCAGCAAGAGGTTGATAAACTTTGTCAGCTGTCAGTGCCTGGCATGTGTGCTCATCCCCAGTGACAGGTGATACAGCTGGGCCTATTCCAATCACTGTCTGTAGCCATGTGCAAAGGTTATTCTGCACATTACAGGCGCTGTATGTACATCACACAGGGATAAACCACACAGCGCTGCACACTACTACATCTGTCCGGCCAGTATTATTACATAGCTCTGCTACTAATGCTACATCTGCCCCGCATGTATCACTGCATGGCTGCACACTCCTACATCTGTCCGGCCAGTATTATTACATAGCTCTGCTACTAATGCTACATCTGCCCCGCATGTATCACTGCATGGCTCACTGCATGGCTGCACACTGCTACATCTGCCCCGCATGTCTCACTGCATGGCTGCACACTACTACATCTGCCCCGTATGTCTCACTGCATGGCTGCACACTGCTACATCTGCCCAGCATGTGTTAGTAGGGACAGGATGACACCGCCACCTACCAGATCATCCTCATAGAAAATATTGGCAGGAATTTCCTTACGGATGATTTTCCCGAATATGGTATCGCCCCCGGGCCGGGCTGTCTGGGCTTTGCTGATCTCATCAGCCATGGCTGCAGCAGCCCGATGGCAGGCAGAGCACTAGGGAGGAGAGTAGAGACTGTAACCGGAGACTATGGGGTGGCCTGACGTCATAGCCCGGCGACAAAAACGACGCATGTCAGTGCCGTTAAGAGTGCTCTTCTGTCGGCCATCTTGGATTTGGGCACAGCCGGGCAAGCCACTAAAGCACAATTGAGCACTCCAGTCACTAGCTGGAAAGCTGCACTGGTATAGGGGTATTAGGTGTGTGGTGAAGTGTTAAGACTAAATTAAAAGAGAGTCATGCCGTCATTGTGGGCGTAACTGCCACGCTGTGCTGTAATTGGCCCAGCCGCACGGGAGCCGCTGATGCAGTAGTGATTGGTGTGACCCTGGGGAGGAGGATGACAGTGAGGAATGGACAAGATGAAGGTGAGTGTGAGGCTGCAGCAGCACCAGACCTCAGTGTACACCAACTGAGATATCTGCCTTGTGCAGGCTGCCAGGTGACCGCTCTATCAGTGTACTCATTCACATCAGCCCTTTTCATATTGCAGCCTCGATACTTTTATGTAGGGACTTGTCACAAAGCTCTATGCAGATTCCAGTTAGTGTGTACACTATACATGCTAACTCTCCCTGATTGTCAGGGAGATTCCCTGACATAGCAACAATCTCCAAGACTCCCTGAAGGGTCTAACAATCTCCCTGATTGCACCTTACCCCCATTAAAGCAGAGATATGTACTTTTAAATGGGATCATTAGTATAATTTCCCTGCATTGGTTATAATGAACAATGATCCCTATGGCTACTGGTATTTTATGAAAAGTATCAGTGTGTTTTCATCAACACATAGATCTTACTAACTGCTTTGGGGCTCATTTACATTTGGATGTAAATCAATTTTATGACACGCCTCTCAGATGTAGCAGTACACGCCCACTTTACCGCTGCACTCATTTGTTGCTTTCACAATCTCCCTGAAATGCTTAAAAGTAGGTAAGTATGGTGTACACTTTGCATTTAACATCAGTATAATGTACATTACACTACCATTTAAAGTCAATGGTGCTGCAGCCCCACAACACATGATCCCGAACCAATATCCCAATAAAAGGCAGCACATTGCTAGACAGACATATTCTATTCAAAAACGTATACTAATTGTTTTCATTTAAAAATAATAAAAAAACGATGGTTACTTGATAATGTGTCATCTGACTGCTATACGTATAGTATAGTAGCCACACACACACACCTGTTTCCTTATTATTTGTAAATGGTGGTCTGCAGTGTTGTGCTCAACGGGGATATGGGATGATGGTCTGAGAGCCGGGCAGTGCGCTAGGTGTCACTTAGGTACTGGTCGAATGAGATTTCAGTTTCTACTCTTCCTTATAAACAATCTGGGCCTTATTCAATTAGGCTGTGAAAACCCGTTACCGCCGATTACATAATTTTCGCCAGGTTTGACTTATCCCCGTATTAAATTTTCCCGACTTTTCGCCGGACACAGGACACCTCAAAAAAGGTACTTTCATTTTGGGGGCGGGAAAAAAATTGGGGACAAACTTCTAAACTAGTGAAATAGAGTCATGGGGGGTCCCCAATTATGCCCCAGGTGTTTTTTTGATTGCAGGTGGTTGCAGCAGGTGGATTTTTCACGATTTTTAAAACTTCACATTAGCCACTTTAAAATATGCTAGTACACATTTTCATGTACCCCAAATTTGATGGGACACCTTATTTTTCCCCAAAAAAGTTGCTAAATGCTATTCTTCACCACTTTCCCAAACACGCTATACAGCACCTATTGAGACTGTTTAAAGATCCCACATACCTTTAGCAGGGCTATTCGGGGGTACCCATAGTGGTCCCCATGTCAGAGCATCTTTTGGGGGGTGTCAGGCTGATTTCCCCTAAAATGACAGGACTTTCTGGCGATTTCCTTTTCACCGGGTCCCGGTTTCACCAAAATTAAATTGAATACGGGGAATCGCAGGGACGAGCGCGATAAGTTTTCACTTCCAAAACCTCCAATGATGGCGAAAAGTCTGGCAACGGACTTTTCACCTGAAATTGAATATGGCCCTCAGCCTTTAACGGTATCACTATCCTACCTTGCAAGTCAGTTTTGATCTGTTGTGTAATTGTTTTATTTATAGGTTCTGAAACTTTTCAAAACATTGCACAGAACAAGACAACACGTTTTCCAAAATGACCCCAGGGCCCTGGAAGGTAAGCCTCAGTACATTAACATTCTGATATACTGTATGTCAAATTTAGGGCTTTATTATAGTAGACAAACAAGCAGTAGCTGTAATGGCTGTGTACTAAACATAGCCGACCTATTGCCTATTTATGTCTTTCTGGTTTAGGGGAGTAAATTAGATATACAGTAATATGGCAGCTACCAGGCAGGGGGAATATTACAAGTAAAGATACATGGAGTGTGAATCACACACATATATTATTAACATATAATGCACAAGTTTAAGCCAAATAATGCATTGAAAGGTTCCATGAAGGCTTTTGCAAAGTTAAATCTTGAGTTTAGTGTACTTGTATACCTGTGCTTTCTCTTTTCTCATAGCTTCGGTACAGGATGGTTTGAACTTCTGTAGGCCATGGCGACCTATCTAATCATATATGGGCTAATCGTTAATAAAATGAGGAGCTGTAGCTTGTGGCAGTAGTCCCAGTGCCAGCTGCTGCCCATGCAAACCCCATTTGTTGCACTTGAAGATCTGTGTTTTGTGTTGGTTTATTCCGAGTTGTTCGGCTTTATCCCACAGCTTAAAAACAGTTTTTTGTAGGTTTAATTGACAGCTGAAAAATTTACCCCTGTGTGTGATATAGACTTTATACTGTAAACTAAGTAACACTATGATATATACTGTAAACTTAGTAGTAATACAATTGAGATATAGATTTTATATATATATATATAATATTCCTTAGAAACAGTCCGGCTCTCCCTGGAAGTAGAAGATATTGGTCGGGTGCCCGCATGAGCAGGGGACAATGCATAGTAAAGACATACGTGCAGCACTCCGGACCAAGAAAAACTCACAGTCTCATGGCGGCATAATATTCAACATTTCAGTGCTTTAAGCTAAACGGTAGCACTTTCATCAGGACCTTGGTCCTGAAGAAAGTGCTACCGTTTAGATTAAAGCACTGAAACGTTGACTATTATGCCTCCATGAGACTGTGGGGTAAATTTACTAAAGTGAGAGTTTTTAGAAGTGAGTTTTAAAAGTGATGTTGCCCATAGCAACCAATCAGATTCTACTTAACATTTAACTAGCACCTTCTAGAAGATAATAGCTAGAATCTGATTGGTTACTATGGGCAACATCACGTTTAAAACTCATTTCTAAAAACTCTCACTTTAGTAATTTACCCCTGTGAGTTTTCCTTGGTCCGGAGTGCTGGACGTACGTCTTTAAAAAAAAAAAAAAATATATATATATATATATATATCACCAATACTGACAGAGGAGTTTAATTTTTGTTTGTTATTTAATTTTAGCTGCAAGACAGAAAATCAATGAAGAATTCCAGAAAGGCAAAAGTGAAAATTCCCATGAAAAAATATCAGAGGTAAGAAGCAACTCTATTAAGTTGTTCTATGAAATAAAGTTTAGCAAATGCTGAATGTAAGTGGTTTAGGGCAGTAGTTATCTATCACCTGGTGACGTTGCTGTACTTAGCGGATTAAACTTACCAGTGTTCTCCCCAGGGTGTTTTTTGCGGGTGCACCACCTGGCAAGAAACAGCCTACCACCCAGCACTTTGGGAGCCTGCAAGTGGGGACGGTATCTGGGAGCTGTATAAAAAGGACCAGATCCTACAGACTTTGCAGCTTTTTCATAATCAGATGACTGGGCCTCTAATAAGAACAGGAGAAGTAACATATAAAATGTTATTTCAAGTTTAAATCATTTTTAGGTCAGGGTTTAAAACATTTTATTATTGCAAAGGCCCCCACCCGGCTGGAAATGTTTCTGGGGAGAACACTGCTTACTATCCACTATATTAGTGTGAGGGCGCATAGAGAGTTTGCTGCAGTCATAATGAGCTGGTACTGTTTGGACATATCTGACCTTAATGTTTCAAGGTCCTAACCAGGGGCGCTGAGGAGGGGAGCGGGTCAGGTACTAGTTACCCGGGCTTGTCGGAGAGTCCCGGATAACTAGTACCCGCCCCCCTTGTTGCTGTGTACTGGGCTGTACATCCATAACACATGTTAAAACATATATAAATATGTTGGGAAGATTGTACTGGAGAGGACAGAACAATTACAACTTGCAGTTATTGTAGAGGTAAATCAACTGTTGAATATTTTTAATGATTAGGTAATATTTATATGATTTTTTGTTTTCTTCTACTAGTTGCTAAAAATAGGGCACGATGTTGATATCCTGCTCAGGACAACCATTATCCAGGGCGTTCACACAGATTCCAACAGGATAGGTAAGAGTCACTTTCCAATCATCAGGGAATAGAAACAAGGTGCCCACTCTGTAGCGACCAAAGAGGAAATAACTAAACTATAATTATTATAGAGAACAGTGGCTACAACAAAACCTATAATAACATGTCAGTGTATAGTGTTCCTAGCACTTAGAGAAGATTGTGTAAAATTGCCTCTCCAGGTAAGAATATATACATTACAGGGGATACTTTCCTACCTAGTCACACTATAATGAGATTTTCCTTTCAGGATAAAAAAATGTTTGTCTTATTAGTTGCCATTTATTATATTTTTATCTGTCCAGTGAGGTGTATAGCGTATATGCCATCACAGTGGATAACAATAAAATATATACATTTGTATTTAGCCATAAAGCAAATAAAATATAGAACCGCTTCTTATCTAACTATTTTCAGCTAATTTGTTTAAATAATTTATATATCTGTATACAGGTGAGTTTAACGTTAAAGCTGCATACACACGTAAAGAGTTTCTGTCCAACCATCCAACTAGTTGATTGGTTGGAATGAAAATCTGGTAACGTATGGGAGTAACTGATGATCAGCAATTTGCTCTTATATGCCAGAAAACAGATGAAAATAGTCGTCAGACAAGTTTGTTAAATGTTTGATTAAACAATTTGTTCAAACAACAGTTTTTGTCCATTTTCCGGCGTTTGGGAGCAAATTGCAGATTGTCATTTGCTTTCATACCTTACCAGATTTTCATTCCAACCAATCAACTAGTTGGATGGTTGGACAGAAAATCTTTACATGTGTATGCAGCTTAAGTCAGTGTTTCCCAAATCCAATAATGTATGTTTTCCTGGTATCAGCACAGAATCATGTGAAATAAAGTGAAGTAATTAGTGCGACCTTTGGACCAAAGGGGCCCAGTTGTCAACAAATTTTATCATACGCAACAAAATCTAAAACTTGTTGCATATGATAAATGGTGCTAAAGCCAATCAGCTTTCAACTGTCATTTTTCAAACAGATGACAGTTGGGAGCTGATTGGTTGGAGCACCATTATCATATACAATAAGTTTTAAAGCTCATTGCATATGATAAAGCTCATTGATAAATTGGCCCCAAAATGTGTTGGCCAGTAAGGAACAATCCTATGGTTCAGCAAGGAGACATGGAAAATATGCACTTTTAGGGATCTCTGAGAACCCAGTTTTGGGAAAATCTGAGTTAAGTGACAATTTTTCCTGCAATATATACTAGTCTACTGACAGAGCAGTGATTGTGGGGTACTAAGCCTGGAGAGAGATAAAGTACCAACCAATCAGCTCCTGTCACTTTACAGGCTGTGTTTGAAAAATTACAGTTAGGAGCTGATTTGTTGTTACTTTATCTCCGTCCACTTTATCTCTCTTGAAGGCTTAATACATAGACCCCCATGTCTCTCATAAGTCACTAATGAGGTCATATCTACTAACAGATAGAGCAGTTCCCATTCTGCACACTAAGGATCTAATTAAGAGCTGCATTAAAGTGCATTTGCAAAATAAAATACTTACACCTTTTGGCCTTTTTACTTCCTCATCATGACTACACATCTTTATTTCCTGCCCTGTCCCACTTTCACCCTCACCCTGGGGGACCTTAACATTAAACGATCTCTCTATTTCTGCTTCTTTCAAACTTCTCTTCCTCTCTTTATTGTTTGGTCATTCCCAATGGTGGTCCTCCCTGTCTCACATCAATGGTCATTCGCTTGACCTAGTACTATATTCTTTCATCTCTGTACTTCGTCAACAACGCTCCCCCTCTCTCTCTCTCTCTCTGACAAACACCTACTTTCCTTCAGCATCACCCTTCCCTTCATTCCACTCCCCTCTTCTAAGGCTAATTGTACTAGTAGACTCCTGACACCCTTGACCCAACCAGTTTCTCCTCCTATCTAGACTCCCTTCTTTGTCCCATTGTTACCCTCACTTGCCCTGACCAAGCTGTTTACTTCTATGACAGTGGTTCCAAATCTGGATGGGTGGGTGATACTTGACCAAATCAAATTATTGTCCATCTGATAGCCTAAACCACAGCTGGTGGCTGCCAAACATAAAATATGTGGACATACAGCAGAAGTGCAGCCCTGTCCACCACCACATAACTTAGCCTGTATGACATGTAAGGATGACATGTAACATATACTTAATGTAATAAGATTTTTTTAAACATTACTTAATAAAAACTTTGGCTGATACACTGATTTACGATAGCTTGGGAACCACTGTTCTAGGACCATGCCCTTGCTACTGACTTAACTCTGCTGCCCCAGCTGTTACCATTAGTCTGCGACGGTCCTCTCCCCAACTTTGGCACTCTACACTAACCCGCTTTCCCCTAACGTGCTCTCTCCCTGCTGGGCTTCCCTGGAGGAAATTGCGCAGACTTCCTCAACTTCATGTTCTTTCTCTAATCCTATAGATCCGCTTTCTCACTTGCCTGGCCTTCCTAACGCCTTCTCCATGTGCCCTCAACTCTGCTGCCCATCTCATTTTGCTCTCTTGTCACTCTACCTATGCTGCCCCTCTTTGAGAGTCACTCCACTGGCTCACTATACCACTGAGAATTAAAATTATACTCCTTATTCCCCTATAAAAGCTCTCAATCTCACCTCTCCTCTTTCCTCTCCAGACTCATTTTCTTACACACTTCTTCCTGCCCCCTCGCTTTGCTGATGATTGCCATCTCCTCCCTGATTATTACTTCCCATTCTAAAATTCTGGGTTAATGCTCTCCCTCACTCCATTAGACTTTCATCTAATTTATTCGTTCTAGTTTACCACCCCTCCACCTAACTTTGCAGTCTCTGCGCTCTTCTCCTAGATGCCCCAGAGATTGTAAACTCGTATAAGCAGAACACTCTTCCCTTTGTTTTTGCTACGTAATTATGATAACTGTAGACTGTAATTATTTTGTAAATTTATCAACTGGCAACTGGCTACCGCCATCATAGCATTATAGAGAACTTACTAAGCTATGAAAATCTGAGCTTTTGTTGCTTGTCCTCTAACATTAGAAGATGGCGCTATGTGTTACTTAGCATTACCGCCACCGCTTCCCAGCATCTTGGCATGTCCGCTGAGAGCAGTGCTGTATTGCATCAGCAATAGGCTTATGCGATACAGCCAGGACAGAGGTCGCCAGAGGGGTGAGTTATCGTAACACTCCTGCGGAGATGCAGGATGTCTCTTAGCGCTAAGAAAAGGGGCAGCGTAATAGATTTCCCCTATGTATCTATGTGAATTTATATACTGTCTGTATTAGTCTGTACAGATGTGTCCCGTGAGACTCTGCTAGCCCCTGGTGTCTTTTCTGCGTCTTTTTTTCCAAAAATGCGTCTAAGGCGCGATGCAACTAGGATGCATCAAGCAGACCTGTGCTACTTAATTTGATATGTGACACTTGTATAACTGTGAGCGACTGAGTCTCTGAATCAGTATACAAAGTGCTATAATGTAGCGGCCGCAGCTTTTTTTTATTCCAAGTTGCGTTGTGGTTCATATACAGTCTCTAGAACCAAGAAAATGATAAAACTAAAAGATAATAATAACATTGATAATATAGCTTGGTGGAAAATTGACATAATGTGCACAACTTGCGTCTGTAGTTGATGTCTTGCACGTGCAGTCATTTGTGCTCAGCAAGGTGCTTCAGGGATGTTAACCTGAAAGTGCAGTAGTATGATATGTGTTTTATTTGAACCCTACATTCCAGCAAGCAAGCACCATGGAGTCAATTAAGTTAGCCACAAGGGGAGGCGAATTGATGTTGCAAATGCATGGAAACGCCGGCAACAGCACCTCCTCTCGCAGGCTGATCTTGCCACAGTGTGCCCAATCTCACCCAGACTCACTGATTTTTTTAACAAAAAAACAGTCTGGAGTTACTGTAAATGTAGCCTTTAGCCAGACTTACACCGGCTCTCAGGGCGATTTCATTGAATCGTCCCCCTATAACTGCACAAAGGTCCCTCTCTTCCCCATTAGCATGCAAGGCTCTGATTCAGAGCCGGATGCTCTGACAGAGCGCTCGCTCTGAATCAGGGCCGTCCCTCTGAATTCAAGAGCGGCCTCCTGGCCGCTCGCATAGCTGCGGGTGACCACCCACAGCTATAGTGAGTGGCCAAAATGATGGTCGCGATGGTCAAGACCATCGCGACCATCGGGCTTGCGACGAGACCCTTGTGGTAGGGTCTCGTCTGCCGCAAGCCCTGGAGTGCTTTTGGCTCTATCAGAGCCAAAAGCACTCCCACTGAAATCACTAGTGATGTCAGTGGGGCCGGCACCAGACGGTAGGCGTTCCCATGGGAACGCCTCCGTCTGGGCAGCCATGCCCCAGGCACGCCCACCAAAGGGGGCGTGCTGCCAATCACCATCGACAGCACGCCCCCTTTGGTGCGAGATCCATAACGACGGCTTGGCCGTCGTTATTCGGGTCTCGCGCATGCGCACGACGGAGCCGCCTCCGTCGTGCACATGCGCACTTGGCCAACATCGACCCGCTTGCCAGCGCTCGCGAACGGGTCTGAATCAGGCCCTGAACCCCCTGACGTTTTGCTTTTCATTGTCCCTCTGTGATTTGCTTGATCACTTTTATGTTGATTTTGTTTTTTTCTTTTGTATTATTTTAACATTTTCTATAAATAAATTTGACAATAAAAAAGAAGTAATGCTTGTTTGCATTCCATTTCAGTTCTGCAACCAAGACAAGAGGTCCTTCTAGACAACGTACCATACTGTGATTCACCAGAGAAATAACATACAAATGTTTGAAACCATTTTGTCAACATTATTTTTGTTTCCATTTGAGAGACATTATCATAAATGCACAAGGAAAAACTTTTTAAAAGTGTTTTGTTGATATGTTATTATGTCCATGTACTAGTTAAATTTTTTTCTATTATTGATCCCTGGGATATTGTTTGTAAATTGGGTGTTATGCTGTGATTTAATTTTTTTGTTCCAGATTTTTTTCTTTGCCTTAATCTATGGTTTACTGATATTATTAATATATGTTTAGTGAAGAATAAAGGTTGATTTTCTGATATGGCGCGCCTCTAAATCCAATATAGTGATTGATATTGATCACCCAGCACACCACATACTTAACGGATCACGGGTCCCTATAGTAACTTGCTCGATATCGAGCAAGTTGACCGGCATGCATGGCCGATGGACGATATCGCTATCGTCCATACATGGCCGCGCATCGCTGGTCGATGGCAAGTTGGTAGGGTCCTTTTAAATGAGCGATTTGAACGATAACTGTATCGATATTGTTCAAATTGTTCTTTAAATTCGCTACGTGTGTACGCACCATTAGTGCCTCTGCTGTGCCGCCTGCCTGCACATAGTTTCTCTTAGGGTGCGCACTGCAAAGTGTGTGATGTCACAAGGCGGAGGAGCAGGAACTGCACAATGGCTGCTGCTATTATTTTGGGGTCAAAAGGAAGGATACATACTTTATTATTATGCAGTGCTACGATATGAACAATAAATAATTATAGTTGTTACTGGCCACCAATGATAAATAGACCCATATATTTCCTTATTCCTATTAGGTAGCTGCTACAGATGTGTTACATACATTATACCTCTGTGCACTACAAGTCGCGTTAAACATAATGTGTAAGCGCCGTGCGACTTGGTAGCGCCAAGCGTCTTTTTTTGCGTTTTACTCTTAAAAGGCATCTAATTCGCAAAGTTTTGCGAATAGGACGCACAAGCAGCTTCTGCTGATTAAAATGATATGCGGCCTATATGCCTTTATTCTGTGTGCAACTATGGGTGTATCTGCATGCAAAATGCCACATTACAGTGTCAGCGGCACATGCAGATACACCCGCAGTTGCACACAGAATATAGGCACGCCCCATATCACTTTAATCAGCAAAAGCTGTTTTGCAAACAAGAGACGTTTTAAGGGAAAAAGTTCCACGAAAAATCGCTAGGCGCTACCGTGTCATGGCACAACTAGAAGGGCTGTTTAATGCACAAGGAAGTGAGATGTTTGTGGACACATCTGTATATCCCTGAGTAGGTTTAAATTGTTAGAGACCTGTTACTGTATGTGCTCCAAATTCTTCTCTCTCTATATATATATATATAATATATGGCAGGAATGGCAATAGAGCACGTCAAGTCTAAAGCAGCTCTTTCTCCAGTGTAATTTACACCCAAATGAATAGTAAAAACATGAGGTAGTCCAAACTGTCTAACAAACTCCAATAAACTTGTCCTAAGGAAATTCCAGAGATTAGCACTAAAACGAATCCAACGCACTTTGGCAAACTCGGGAATGACAGGTGCTCCAGTTGTGGCCATAAACCTAGCTGTCTAAAAAGTATAAGAATGGCCAACGACCAAAACATACAAATAATCAGGCCTGTTCCGTAAAATGAGGAGGGGGAAAAAATTGAGAGAATTCATTAAATTCAAATAAAATATAATGTAATTTAAATGAACCAAATTGAATAATAGAGGATCAGCCAAAAAGAACATTTGCGATATTTTGAATAAAACTTTAATTATCATTTTCTGAATTAGCCAAATTATGTCCATCTAGTCAAGCAAATAATGAATATTACTGAAAACTCCCATTAAAAGTTGACAGTGGTGAGCAGCAAAGCCCCGAATAGGTTTGAACAAGGGGTGTTAAAAAAAACTGACAAAATAGTGAGAGCACAAACAGAATATTACCCACAACAGTCACAGAAGTAAAACAAATATAACAAATGTAATACATACAAAATCAGAAATGCAACATAGAAGAATTTAAAGAACGAACAGAATGGAATGCCTGTAACTAGCCTACTTTCACCAGCCTAAGGATTTGATTTCGGGAACAGAAAAACCCACTGCAGCTACTGAAATCACGTCACTAATTCTGAACAAGTGCGTGTTGGAGTCTCGAGGCCAGAGGCCAATACAATATACACAATGCTTCAAAACTCAACTATTCTGGTATTTGGTTGAGGGAGTGCCATTTTTTTGAAGTAGCCAAGAATCAGTCACCTCCAGTCAGATGGCAACATTATTATGAGAATGAGTCACTGGACAAATCATGAAGTCTTCACAGGCAATCAATGAAATATAGCAACCCCCTCCCTGCAAAGTACCGACCTCTACACAATGAGCATTTCTATTCCACACACTTGATTGAAGCGGCCAGCTCCAAAATCTGAAAGGCACCATGGAAGGTCTTCGACAAGGTAAGTTGAAACTAGATTGTCTCAATATGGAGACCACCACAACCGCAACTGCCATGACCGAATAAGAAAGTGAATTTAAATCCATAGACCATCTCCTATCAGCTGCCAGGGGAGTAGGAACGAACATTTTCATGGGGGGGGGGGGCAAAAGGCCAAGGACTACTATAGGGCCTGGAGTCCCTTTTTCTCACGTTTGGGATCTCATTTCACGACCGTTGTAACAGTGGGCCTGATTCAGAGCCGGACGCTATTTGCGGACGCTCGTTCAGAAAAAGGGACTGGCTATATAAATTGAGCGCTCGCTCTTTGCGGTCTGTTGACGCCTCTATGTCTGAATGAGCGTCCGAAACATGCGCTCGCTATTTTGTAAAGACTCCCCTTGGCCGCTCGCATCATACGTCATCTCCGCTATTTATTAGATTAATGGAGTACATCGAAAGGCGTATGAACTGCTCGCTATTCTTGTGGTAGCATTTTCCTACCGCAATCATGCGAGCAGTTCAGACTAAAAGACAACCAAGTGACGTGGTGGATAACGCTGCTTTGTTAATTATGCACACCCTTAAAACGCCCGTTTTGACCGTTTGGCACGCCAGCGTTCGGATCTCCACTCCCCGTTTTCAAGCACCTTCCCCTGTTACCACCCACAGACGCCTCATCCTGTCACTCAAATTAGCAGGCACTCGCTATTTTGCGAGCACACGATTTCCGACCGCACTGACTGGTTGGCGCATGCGCATTACAACCCATACACATGCGCAGATGTGCGAACATCGCTCAGAGCGAACAAGCGGCCGCTTACGAGCGGCTCTGAATCAAGCCCAGTGACTGTAGATATACAGAGACTCCCAATCTTATGTTAATTTCTGGCCAACCCTAGTTTCATAGTTTATTTTACTATCAAGATGTATTTATACATTAATAAATAAATATTATTATTCATATTAACTACCAATTAGTACAATAGCTGTTAGAAAGACAGAGAAATTCAATTGTTCATCTTAAAAATTTACATTTTTCATAGTCATTAACCTAGTTTTTATTCTCATATGATTGGGAGTATTGTTAAATGTATAGTCACTGCCTCACTTGTCATGGCATGTGCTATAATATCTGGTATGTGCTACCATCTGGCGACAATGAGATTGCTGCTAACATTTTAAACTGCCCACAGGCCGCAATAATTTGCTCTCTCTGTTCTGTTGTCGTACAACTTACAAGAACAGTCCATGGGAAGTGCAGCTTCCCGGTCTCGTGTGTCTGCTTATACTTACTGCAAATTGTGATAGCAAAATGAGTGAGGCTTCTAAGAGTTAAAAAAAAGTGTTTGCAAGGAGAAAATATACACAGAACAAACATGAAGATAACTTCATTTTTGGTAAACAGAAACGACAACAGTTCAAATAAAGCTATTAATGCTTCATCCCCATTTTAATTTCATTCATCAACATTCGCTTTTGTGTAGAAGATCATTGGGGGGACAAAATACAGTCTTTACCCACCTAACAAAACTCATGGGGGGGGGAAACTGCCCCCTGTGCCTCCAGAACACCAGAATGGGCGCAGCCATGTTGGACTCGGTTCTGACGCTCCTCCACCACTTAGAGCACTATTCCCAGACCATCTGATCGCAGCATCCAATCCCTTGAGACTGAGGACCTCATTCAGAGTCGGTCGTTGCAGCCGCACGGTCGTACGCCACCGATGTTCGCTGAACTGCGCATGCGTAAAGTTCGCAATGCGCGTACGCAAACTAGCCGCTACGATCAGACATTTCTCTCTCCTTGAACACAGCCAGGTCGGTAGTTTGAGTGACAGAATGAAGCGTTTGTGGGTGGTAACGGGAAGGTGCTTGAAAACGGGGGAGTGGAGATCCGAACGCAGGCGTGCCTAATTATGCGAACGGCGTTTTATGGGAGTGCACAAAGTAGTGTCATGGCACACGTGACATGGGTGGTTTGTACACTGACCTGATCGTAGTGCTTAAGAGAGGGTATGGTCAACCTTAAGCTCTACGACCAGTTCCGATGGTCTCGATTAATCCTTATATGCCCGGAGATGACGCTTAATGCGTACGAGAAGGGGGCGTATTTTTTGTCTTCCGGCCGCTTCCTCCCCTTGGTCGGCCAGCTAACGATCCGATCTTAAGGACGCAACATGCGAGTGCATCATTTGCATATCGAGCCCCTTTTCCCATACGACCGTGCGGCCGCAACGACCGACTCTGAATGAGGTTCTGAGGGCCTCATTTATCAACGAGTTTTATCACTCAAAACAAGAGATAAAACTCGCTGTGTATGATAAATGGTGCTCCAATGGTGTTTCCTGTATTAAAAATGACAATTGGGAGCTGAGTGGCTGGGGCACCATTTATCATACACAGCAAGTTTTATCTCTTGTTTTGAGTGATAAACTCGTTGATAAATGAGGCCCTATGTTCTATATTTCCATTTCCTGACTGGCCCACAATGCCAGTATAATGTCGCTTCTGCTGAGGTTACAGCTATGTGCTGAGCTCCAAGGTACTTTGTATCTGCACGGTTCCAGTCCGTCTTATCCAGTTCCAAGGCTGGTATTTCCAAGTCTCCATTACCATCTGTATTCCAGTCTGGATTTCCAAGAAACTTTCTCCTATCTCCAAACAGCGGTTCCTATCCGATAACTCCAACATTGTTCCCAATCCAATATCTCAAACATTGGTCCCAATCCGATATCTCCAACATCGGTCCCAATTCTATATCTCCAACATCGGTCCCAATCCAAAATCTCCAACATCGGTCCCAATCCAATATCTCCAACATCGGTCCCAATCCAATATCTCCAACATCGGTCCCAATCCAATATCTCCAACATCGGTCCCAGTCTGATATCTCCTACAGCGGTCCAATCCGATATCTCCAACATCAGTTCCAATTCAATTGTACATCATCGGTTCCAAACCGATTTTATATAATTGGTCTCAAACAGATTCTACATCATTGGTCCCAATCCGATTCTGCATCATCAGTTCCAATTCAATTTTACATCATCAGTTCCAATCCGATTCTACATCACCGGTCCCAAACTGATTCTACAATCGATCCCAATCCGATTCTGCATCATCAGTTCCAATTCAAGTCTACATCATTGGTTCCAATTCAATTCTGCATCATCAATCCTAGAGCCCGATTCAGACCCGCTCGCTAGGCTGCGTTTGCATGTAGCCTGCCGATGTTTGTAATCTGCGCATGCGTATAAGACACAGTGCGCGTGCATGAACTAGGCCATGCGATCGGGAAACAATTGCACCCTGTACATAGACGCTCCGCTAGAATGAGTGACAGGTAGTGCCATTTGTTGGTGGTGACAGGGGATGGTCGATGGTAACGGGGGTGTGGTGCAAACGCAGGCCTGTCTGTACGTCCTGACGCCGTTTCAGAGGCGTGCATAATTAAGACGCAGTGTCATAATACACGTCACATGGCTGAATTACACACTGAAGCACTCGCAGTGCTTGCGGTAGGGTATGGTCAGCCACAAGTGCTGCGTATGGTTCCGATGTTACCGATTGTTGAATACACTTCCTGGAGAGGAAATGTATAACTAAGGGAAAGTGGGTGTCTTAAGACAGGCTGGTGGGCATCTAAATACATACCGCGATCACACGCCAAGACATACTGGGCGAGCTAATGTCTTGGCATGCGATCGCAGGATTTGTATACTTTGGCAGCTGACGGCTGCGTGCAAACGTATCTAGCGAGCGGGTCTGAATCGGGCCCCTAGTCCGATATGTTCAACATCTGCTACTGTTCCAGTATAATAAAGTTATTCCATTCCAGTTCCCGCCTTCGGGCAACCACTATCAACTGCTACACTGCACCCTCTTTTCTCGCAATATACAGTATGAGGAAGAGCTGGCTCAAATCTCCCAGCTTCATACACGCCTCTTCAGGCTCCACGCCTGTTCCAGTCAACACAAACCCTCAGGCGTGACACACATGATCTAACCACACTTCCTTATCAACTTTTTCTATAACAGGAAATTCCATAACCAATGTGAGGTTCCTTGGAGAACCAGCATTAAGCATATAAAAATACAGAACTGAACTGAAAACCAGAAAACAAAAATTCAGGCATCCAAATGAATGAGAGAAGGGGCCTTTTTTAGCACCACTCTGAGGACCTGATTCACTACCGATCGCAACTGAAATTACGTATGCAATCAGCCGATTGTTGCATCAGGCGCATGCGTATGCATCACAGTGCGTGTGCACAAACCGGCCACTGCGATTGGGACTGCAGTGACTATGCAGACCCAGGGCCGGCTCTAGGGGTGTTCTACCAGTGTGGTCGAACAGGGGTGCCACCCATAGAGGGCGCACCCTTCTCTAACATCCCAGTTTCAGCAGGACAGTACTGTCCCGCTGTTGCACCCGTGAGCCGAAGTGGCCCGCGGGTGCTCAAATCGGGAGGTTATAGACCGCCACAGCTGTGCGGCGGTGCCAGACCCGGAGAATGAATGGATGCTGCGCGCATGCGCACGGCATCCATTCAGTGACGGGAGAGGGCTGGGGGAAGCCCAGCTAGTGAGGCTCTCCCCAGCCTGATGTTATTTGGAGGCGTGCCGTTCGGGCACGCCTCCAAATTACGTCACATAGGGGGCATGGCCTATGGTAATTAGGCCACACTCCCATTTTCGGTCGTGGTTGGGACGCACTGTAAAGAGTTGGCACAGGGTTCTCCGACCCTTGGAGCCGGCCCTGCGCAGAATGGTTGACAGGAAGTGCCATTTGTGGGTGGTGATGGGGGGGTGGTCTGCGTAATGCAGGCGTGCCAGTGTGTTCGAACACCGTTGCATAGGCATGCATAAATTATGTAGCATGCAATGAAGTTAGCAATTTCTGAGTAAGGTCAGAGCTTGTACAAGTGTGCGTGAGGCTGCGATGGTACTCGATGTTACCGATGGCTTCGCAGTCTTGCTAAGGATTACGGATGTGTGTAAGGTAAAGTGTAGTGCTGCACAGGGCTACCATCAGAAATTGTGGAACCCGATACTGACAAGATAGGCAGCAAACCCCCCCTCCCCCTCCAGAGACGGTGGTGCGCTGTGGTTGATTTTAGATTGACATGCTAGATCATATATTTTATATATATATAACTCTGAAACTGCTGGATCCACAGAAAAAGCCAGGGCAGGGAAGGCTGGCAGGACGGGGGGGGGGGGGGGGGGCAGTGAAGGCTCGCTGGACTGGGGGGGTAGGCACAGGGCAGAGAAGACTGACTGGACTGGGGGGACTGGGCAGGGAAGGCTGGCTGGACTAGGGGGGGAGGCACAGGGCAGGGAAGGCTGGCTGACTATGGGGGGACAGGGCAGGCTGGCTGGACACTAGGGGGGAGGCACAGGGCAGGGAAGGCTGGCTGACTAGGGAGGGTGGGTACAAAGAAGGCTGGCTGGACTTGGGCAGGGCAGGGAAGGTTGTAACAGGGGGGGCAAGGCAGGGAAGGCTGGCTCGAACAGGGGGGAGAGGACCGTGCAATGTAGAATTAGCGCTGACTCTATTACAGAATTGGGGGCCCGGGTGGCAGCAGTGCTGCACCGGCAGCTAGGAACGGCAGACCAGGAGAATTCATAGACAGCAGCTCTGACTGCATTTCAAAAGCCGACCGCGAGCCACTCACAGTTCGCGGACCGGCAGCCAATCAGGAGCGGCTACTCCTGATTGGCTGCTGTTCCGCGATCTCAGGCTGGCTTGTTGCCACAGGCATGATTGTTTGAATTCTCCCTGCACCCCTGTCTTCTGGTGTGGTGTAGCACCACTGCAACCTGGGCCCCCCTCTCTCTCCCTTCCCTCCGGGCCCTGGACTTGAGGCCCGGCGGTCCCCCACTGATGGAGGCCCTGGTGCTGCGATGGCATAGGGATCGCAATGGAATAGCATACTATCGCAGTCAGACTGCGTGCATAATTGCAATCGCAGTTGCGATTGGTAGTGAATCAGGCCCTGAATCAAAAGAAATTGGAAGCAGGGTGAGCCCCTCCACAGCATAAACAGAGATGACAAAAAGCAACACCTCTGACCTTGTGAGCAAGACGCATTGTTAAAGTCAAAGACTGTATTAGACATCTTTGAGGAAAGATGGGTTTATAAATAGTATGCAGATAAACACATAAAATCCAACCAACCAATTTGAGTATGATTTGATGCTTCAATCCCCATGCCCCTTTTAGCTGTGGCAGCTTTCAAAGCCTTCTTAGCTTGGTTCATAAGTGCAAATACATCAATGTAAGATCCTTGTTCGCTATAGATGACGCAAAACCCATAAATGCCATTGGTTCAAGCTGCGCAATTGATTCAGACCTGCAGGTTACGAGCTGGAGACAAATTCCTCTCCCACAGCAGGAGCACCATGCACTCGTCTGATCCCCCTAAATGAGCTACCCCGCAACTGTGTTGGTTATGCTTCAAATTAGTTGAACAATCTGGAACTTGTATTGTTCCCTGCACTGCATCTGATGCTGACACAGGGTCTCATTCAGACCCGCTCGCGAGCGTAGGACGCTCGCAAGCGGGTCGATGGTACCCAAATGCGCATGCGCATGACGGAGGGAGCTCCGTCGTGCGCATGCGCGAGACCCGGTGAGCGACGGGGTAGCTGTCGCTCGGGGTCTCGCACCAAAGGGGGTGTGCTGTCGATGGTGAGTGACAGCACGCCCCCTTTGGTGGGCGTGCCGGGGGCGTGGCTGCCAGACGGAGGCGTCCAGCCCCACTGACATCACTAGTGATGTCAGTGGGAGTGATTTTGGCTCTGATAGAGCCAAAATCACTCCAGGGCTTGCGGCAGCGAGACCCTACCGCAGGGTCTCGTCGCAAGCCCATCATGGACGCTCGCATAAGCTGTGGGTGGTAACACTGCATTATTAATGATAAGACCAAAGCCTGCAGGGGGATAGGTGCCCGAGATCGGCCATGGGTGCACCGTACTGCACATACACTGAAGGGCCTAATGGCGAAGCTGGTGATGAGTCAGCCGGAGTAAAATCATGGTCAGATGCCGATGTAGGAGTCACAGATGCTGAGGCTAGTGGTGCGGGTTGGGTACGGGATACTGGCGCTCGGCAACCCAGTGGTCAAAATCCTGATGCTGGCATCCCGATAGGGTTAGGCTGGGCACACACCTAAAGATTTTCTGTCCAACCATCCAACTAGTTGATTGGTTGGAATGAAAATCTGGTAACGTATGGGAGTAAATGATGATCAGCAATTTGCTCCTAAATGCCAGAAAACAGATGAAACTAGTCGTCAGACAAGTTTGTTAAATGTTTGATCTAAACAATTTGTTCAAACAACAGTTTTTGTCCATTTTCCGGCGTTGGGAGAAAATTGCAGATTGTCATTTGCTTTCATACCTTACCTGATTTTCATTCCAACCAATCAACTAGTTGGATGGTTGGACAGAAAATCTTTACGTGTGTACCCAGCCTTAGGATACTGATACCTGACAGTAGGCATCCTAACCTAACCTAACCTAACCCTCCCTCCCAGGGACCTAAAGTTAACCTCCCCCTAGTGCCTAAATCCCCCCTAGTGCCTAAACTCCCCACACCCTAAACCTAACCCCGCCCCCCCAGTGCCTAACCCTAACCCTCCCCCTAACCCCACTACTTACCTTTTGGGATGCCGCCGGTCGGGATGCTGCCGGTCAGGGTGCTGGAGTTTGACAGTCGTCGGGATTCCGTTGCCGGTATTCTAAATGCCGGCATCCCACTTGCCGGGATTATGACCGCATCCCAACGGTGCAGCTGGCAGGAGGCTGGCCAAGTCAAGAAATTTGGCAGGGGTGGGTACACAGTGGCTTGGCAAGGAAAAGTAAGGAAGGGAAATTAAAAGAAAAGGTTGTAACTATGACAGAAGAAAAGAGAATAAAGGCAAGCTAAAATAAAGCGGGTAGAATTTAATAGATAGATCAGGTACAGTAGATAGAAAGAAAAATCAAAAATAACAAAAAGGCTTGGTAAATCAAACATTACATAACTAAGGGCCTGATTCAGAGCCGTTCGCTATTTGCGGTCGTTCGTTCAAAAACAAGGGGTGGCTATTCAAATGATCCGTTCGCAAATTGCAGTCTGTTCACACCTCTAAGTCTGAACGAGCGAGCAAAACATACGCTCGTTTATTTGTTAAAAACGCCCCCTGGCCGCTCGCACCATACGTCATGTCCGCTATTTATTAGATTAATCGAGTACATCGACCAGCGTATGAACTGCTCGCTATTCTTGTGGTTGGTTTTTGCTACCACAATTTTGCGAACAGTTCTGGCTTAAAAAAAACCCAGTGACGTGGTCAATGACGCTGCTGTTTTAAATATGCACACCCATAAAACGCCCGTTTTGACCTTTAAGCACGCCTGCGTTCTGATTTCCACTCCCCGTTTTCAAGCACCTTCCCCTGTTACCACCCACATACGCCTCATCCTGTCACTCAAATTATCAGGCATTCGCTATTTTGCGAGCACATGAATTTCGGCCGCACTGACTGGTTCGCGCATGCGTATAACGATCCGTACGCATGCGCAGATGTGCGAACATCGCTCGGAACGAGCGTACTGCCGCTAGCGAGTGGCTCTGAATGAGGGCCAAAGTTCTTAATGCAGGACAAAAAAACACCAAGCGTATGTAAACTCTCACTATAGGGGAGATGTATCAAACCTTTGAGAGAGATAAAGTGGAGAAGTTCCACGTACTAGCCTGGCACACAAGCCAGCCCCCAGCCTTGAGGTTTAACCCACATCATTCTTATATCAATCCTTTAGTTCTTCTTCTTGAGCCAAACATATTGGTAAGCTACCTTCCAGCACTCGGCAGCATTTCCCTGAGGTTTAAAAGACAAAATATAAAAACCTAGAACCCACATATGCTTATACTTGGCAATATTTTCTGGGCCCCTCTGGGAGAGTGCCAGAGTAGGCATCCATTGAGGTGAGCAAGAGGGTGTGGCACAGCGAATGTGTCATATATTAAATAAGCCACGATTCACTATAATTTTAGTTTTTAGCCGGGGCTATGCGTCATCATGTACCTATCCCCAAAGCTGAGCTTCACTGCATTTTATTACAGGGGGCAGGGATAAGACGATATGATGTCAATGTGAATTTGGAGAATGGGCCAACTACAGTATGTCATTGAGGTCAGGAAAGCCCCTTTAAGTTCAGGCCTCCTCTGACTGCTCCGGGAGAGTTAATAAGTATGCGTATGTACCACTTACTATTTCCCTCACTATATATACTGTAGATAGATATACATAATGCATATGTGTTTTATGAGAGGAGAGGACCCGTGTGCAGTCTCTGTGTAAGCCTTTTCCTTGCATTTGTGCATGTGCTCAGAACACTACTCTACATAACAATATCTCCAGCCGGGAGACTCTCCTGACCGTTCCTGGATAGTAGGCAAGTATAATTTTAGATAGATAGATAGATAGATAGATAGATAGATAGATAGATAGATAGATAGATAGATAGATAGATAGATAGATAGATAGATAGATAGATAGATAGATAGATAGACAAACAGACAGATGGAAGCCATTTGACAACCCCCCCTCCCCCACCACAGGAGCCTTGTTCCTTGATAGTTACACACAAGTTCACAAGAAACACTGTAATCCAGTAACAAAATAATAAACAATATTCAGACAAAAAGGCAATTATCTAAAATGACAATGACTCAGAGTCCTGTTTCACCTTCAAGATTTCAGCTGCATCAGAATGAGGATCTTTTAGAAACTGTTCTCCAGCAAAGTGAAAATGAAATACCAATTACCACATTAACATCGACAGCAAACAGATTACATTACAATGTGCGACATGAGTCTCTGATTTATGAAATCATTAAAGATTCAAAACCCTGCTCACAGCAGCACCAAATGTTACCAGCTTGGAATAATAACTCCACACGTTCAAGGTTCTAAAAGGTTTTCAGTATTTATATTACATCTTTGCAGTTTTTCAGCTGGGATTTTTTTTTTTATCATAAAAGCTTTTCAAGAAGAAAAATAAATCAAATATAGGGGTCTAGTTACTAAGCAGTGTTAGGAGACAGAGTGAAAAGTGATGTCTGTGATAAGGTGCCAGCCAATCAGCTCCCAATTGTCATTTTGCAAACACAGCCTATGAGATGGCAGTTGGGAGCTGATTGGCTATCACCTTATCACAGACATCACTTTTCACTCTGTCTCCTAACACTGCTTAGTAACTAGACCCCATAGTTTGTAATAGTGCTCCTTAAATTTTCATTCAAATGTGCAGATTACATCTGATCAGAATACATACGATAAGTCTACATTTACTATGTCAATAGTAACTATGTAGATAGTAGAAAGCTTTAGCAGCATGTGTAAAGTTATAATGCCTGCACAGTTAATATACTTTAAGTAGCATTTTAACCGTGTTGGGATCCTGGCGCTGGATTTCTCTTGTCCACATAGTGACTGTAGATTTCGTAATGCATCCCATCTGGTCATTCAGCTTCTGTTTCCAGGTTAGACTCCATTGTTTAACGTGCCATTGTTTAATATGCCAGGGGTTCCCAAACTTGGTCCTCAAGGCACCCTAACAGTACAGGTTTTAAGGACAGTCATGCTTGACCACAGGTGACTGAATTCATCATTGCTCTGGTGCGGGGACTACTGCGATTAGTAGCGCAGCTATAGAAATAGCAGCGTTACTTACTTGTCACCATGGACGGTTTCCTGAGGTCACACATGCACAAAGCCATTGGGGAGTCAGTGAGGAAGTGGCGGAGGGATCCACTCGGATCCCTCTTCGCATCCCCAAAACTCCATCCCATAGGAAGGAGCAGGGCTATGAGAATAAGCCCCATCTGAAGATGGCGCTTGTTCTCGAAGGTAAACTCCAAAACTTTCACTTTTTGGAGTTTGCCGAATACCCCTGATGATGAGTGGCGCGGTAAATTAAATATGCATGGTTACCGGCAGGGCTCGAGGTGAGTCGGTATACAGCGGTATGCCATATCGCTACTTCAGCCAGTGCCCCAACTTAGTCGGCGCTGGGAACTAAAGAGCAGCTGCAGCATAATGTGGAGATGTGTCTCGCTGGGGACACATCTCCAAACAGCGCTAGCCTGACCGAGCATGAAGTGAGAGTCCCGCCACCATGACAGATGCGGCCACAGTACATCAAACTCGGCGCCAGTCGTGAACCAATCACGGACCGGTGTCCAATTAAGGACTCAAAAATCATCGGAGGTGGTCATTTTAATTTGGTGCCGGCCACTAGCCGATAACGGCTTGCTGACCGGCAGCCAATCAGAAGCAGCCACGCGTCTGCATCTGATTGGCTGCTGGTCCGTGCCGTGATTGGTTCACAGCCGGCACAATGTCTAATGCCTGGAAGGAGGATGCTGATCTGCCCACAGAGCTCCTCTGCCAGCCGGGGGATGGGAGGAGAAGCCAGACTCTGTCAGCGCTGACTCCGGACATGGAACAGATACAGGGGGTAAGAGAGGGAAGTATTTAGTGTGATATGCAGGGGGTGGGTGGGGGATTTCAACTAAAACATCCATACCCCCACTTCAATATTCTCACTTCGAGCACTGGTTACCGGGCCATTTAAGTAATGATGAATAGGCCTCTTAATTAGTACCTTAATTTGATTTAACCACCTGTGCTCACCCATGGATATCTCTAAAACCTGAACTGTTGGGGAGCCTTGAGGACTGCGTTTGGGAACATCTGACATACTGTATGCAAGTGGTTAAGGGTTAGAGATGTATTGGACCTTACAAAGAAGACTAGTGGAGAAGTTGCTCATACCAAACAATCAGCTTCTATTTATCATTTACTTAGTACATTCTTTAAAATTATAGCTATCGTTTGATTGGTTGCTATGGGCAACTTCTGCACTCTTCTTCTTTAGATGGTTTGATACATCTAACCCTAAAAACTCTTGTTTTGTTTGTTTGTTTTAATAAATATAGAGAAGACAACATCAAAGGTGCTTTATTATTAATGCACCAGCCTTTGAAATGTTTCTCCATTCCCAGTTTTCTATTTTTTCCCACATTATATTATGACCAGCTGCTTATATAAGATAAGATGACCTTCAGCTTTACAGTGCTAGAGTTATTTTGATCAGTCCTGAAAGATCTCTCTGCAGCTGCCATTTCCCATGGTGCCCTGAAATCCTGGGTGCTCATTTAAAAAAGACAGACTCTGAAGTAGCAGCAATAGGAGCATATATGAGCATACTTCCCAACATTACCTAATAAAGAAAATCAGGATAAAACTGACTAATCCACCTAGACCACTTCCACAAAACAAACCACACCCTCAAATTTGCAGAGGAAATGTTTACATCAGAGGTTCCTCAAGGCTCCCCAACAGTTCAGGTTTTAGACACAGTTGGTTAAATCAAATTGACTGAAGTACTAATTAAGTCACCTGTGGTCAAGCATGGATATCCTTAAAACCTAGGGCCTGATTCAGACACACTCGCGAGCGGCTGTCCGCTCGCAAGTGGGTCGATGGTCTGCACTGAGCATGCGCACGACGGAGGGAGCTCCGTTGTGCGCATGCGCCAGACGCGACGAGCGAAGGACTTTCCTTCGCTCGTTGTGTCTGATCAAAGGGGGCGTGCTGTCGATGTTGATTGACAGCACCCCCCCTTTGGTGGGCGTGCTGGGGGCGTGCCTCCCTGACGGGGGCGTTCCCAAGGGAACGCCTACCGTCAGAAGCCGGCCCACTGACATCACTAGTGATGTCAGTGGGAGTGATTTTGGCTCTGATAGAGCCAAAATCACTCCGGGCCTTGCGGTTGAAAACCTCAACCGCAGGCTCCGGCTCGCAGTGGCGATGGTCGCGATGGTAACGAACATCGCGGCCATCAAACTGCACGCTCGTATAGGCTGTGGGTGGTGACCCACAGCTATACGAGCGTCCAGGAGGACGCTCCATAATTATGGAGGGCGGCCCTCATTCAGAGCGTGCGCTCTGCTCAGAGCGTACGGCTCTGAATGAGGGCCCTAGACTCTTTGGGTGCCTTGAAGACCTAGGGGCATATTCAGTTGGGGGCGAGAATAGCAAAAATCCCGCACCAGCTGGGTTTTCCTGCAGCTGCAGAATTTTTGCTATTCAATTAGGTGCAGGGTTTTTTGAGCTCCAGGAGGTTTTTTTTTGCGCACCTCCAGAGCACGATTAGTTTTTCCTAAAATCCACAATTTTAGGAAAAAAGGTCGGGAAATGCTCGGGGACCCCAGCGGCACCCCTCCTAATTACTAATTAAGCAATTGGAGGTTTCCAATTAGCTTAGTCAGTAATATTCACCTTCCGAAGTGATGTCTTCTGCATCCAGCATAGGAACCCGGTCTCCTGCAGCTGTGGTGAGTATGTCAGTGGGTGTGAGTGTTTATGAGTGAGTGTGTGTGTGCATGACCCCTGATGTGTGTGTCATCGTCCCCAGTGTAAGTATGCCTGCCCCACCCCGTAATGGGCGCTGGGAGAACTACATCTCCCAGCAACCCTTGTGCCTCCCTGCAGTCTCCCAGCAGCCCCCTCCCCAGTGAAAAGATGGAGGGGAGGGCACTGGGAGCTGTAGAGACCACCGGAGACCCCCGGGCTTGTAAGTGGTTTTTTTTTGGTTGGGTTTTTTACGTGGCACTGGGTTTTCAGCTCTGAAAAGCCCGCAACCACTTTTTAAAATAGGATACCGTAGGTATCGGGAGTGCACATACCCACAGTAATCCAAAATTGGGCACGTGGGGGCACATTTTTTTCCTCACTAAACCTCACGCCCGATTGAATATGCCCCCTAGTTTGGGAACCTCTGGCTTAAATTAAATTGTCCTGTGAAAAATAAGGCTGAGATATGTAGGCAGCAAATTCCTCAGTCCTGCATCCAGCTTTTCTTGACTCCTGCATTTATTTCCCCACATCACATTCACTCATTACTCATTACCAGGGCCATATCTACAGTTGATGCTGCCTAGACATTGTAAGTACATATCACAAAGGATTAAGCAGATCATACCACAGTCTCACTAGTGAACATTTCCTCACTGTGTAGACCAGACCCATAACTAGACATTTTGGTGCCCTGTGCCAGAAAAAGCATTGGTGCCCCCCCCATATAGTAAACAGGGACAGTGCGCACTGCAGACACACTCAACAAAAATTGGAGTGGTCTCATGGGGAAGGGGCTTGGTCACACTCTGGTACCCTCCATTCACAGTCAGCTACACAGTAGTGCCCCTTATTCACATTACACTACTCAGTAGTGTCCCTTATAATCTTTAAGCTACACAGTAGTAGTATCCCTTACACATTACTCCACACAGTAGTAGTGCCTCTTACACATTATGACCATAGTAGTAACGCTCCATAAATAGTATGCCACACAGAAAAATTCCCCCCGTACACATTTTGCCACACAGTAAAATTCCCCCCGTACACATTATGCTACACAGTAAAATTCCCCCCTTACACATTTTGCCACACAGTAAAATTCCCCCCTTACACATTTTGCCACACAGTAAAATTCCCCCCTGTACACATTATGCCACACAGTAAAATTCCCCCCTACACATTATGCTACACAGTAAAATTCCCCCCCGTACACATTATGCTACACAGTAAAATTCCCCCCTTACACATTTTGCCACACAGTAAAATTCCCCCCGTACACATTATGCTACATAGTAAAATTCCCCACTACACATTATGCTACACAGTAAAATTCCCCCCTACACATTATGACACACAGTAAAATTCCCCCCTTTACACATTATGCCACACAGTAAAATTCCCCCCTTTACACATTATGCCACATAGTAAAATTTCCCCCATACACATTATGCCACACAGTAAAATTCCCCCCTACACATTATGCTACACAGTAAAATTCCCCCCTGTACACATTATGCTACACAGTAAAATTCCCCCCTTACACATTTTGCCACACAGTAAAATTCCCCCCTTACACATTTTGCCACACAGTAAAATTCCCCCCTGTACACATTATGCCACACAGTAAAATTCCCCCCTACACATTATGCTACACAGTAAAATTCCCCCCCGTACACATTATGCTACACAGTAAAATTCCCCCCTTACACATTTTGCCACACAGTAAAATTCCCCCCGTACACATTATGCTACATAGTAAAATTCCCCACTACACATTATGCTACACAGTAAAATTCCCCCCTACACATTATGACACACAGTAAAATTCCCCCCTTTACACATTATGCCACACAGTAAAATTCCCCCCTTTACACATTATGCCACATAGTAAAATTTCCCCCATACACATTATACGACACAGTAAAATTCCCCCCTACACATTATGCTACACAGTAAAATTCCCCCCCGTACACATTATGCTACACAGTAAAATTCCCCCCGTACACATTATGCTACACAGTAAAATTCCCCACTACACATTATGCTACACAGTAAAATTCCCCCCTACACATTATGACACACAGTAAAATTCCCCCCTTTACACATTATGCCACATTTATTCAACAATTGTTTAGCTAACAAGATAGCAATCAGGTATAACAATAGCAATATTGGCACACATATAACAACAGTAACTGTACTTCACACACTTTAGGTTGGAAATGTATTATTCAGGAACACTTCGTTCTTGTACTGTGGACAAATGGGTTAGAATTACACCTACACACTACTAACCACACACTAAATATAATAATACCATCAACCGATTATGCATAACAATATTTGAATCTAAGGACCTGATTTAGAGCCGCTCGCAAGCAGCCCGATGGTATGCATATGTGCATGCGCACGCTTCATTCTGCTTGTGTGCGAACTACTCTGTGCGATCGCAGCCCGCTCGCTCGCCCAGCAAGGACAGCCCAGTGAAATGAGTGACAGGAGAGGCAGTTTGTGGGTGGTAACAGGGGCAGGACACTAATAACAGGGGAGTGGAGGTGCGAACGCAGGCGTGCCTGGGTGTTTCCACGCCATTTTTAAAGCGTGCATAATTAATAAGCAGCGTCACAGTACACGTCACATGCCTGGTTTTTAAAATGAAATCCTTGCAGTGCTTGCGGTAGGGTAATCGCATCCGATGGTGCTCGATGTACCAATGTTTTAAAACACTTCCTGGAGATGACGTGCGCTAGTGGGCGTCTCTACATACGCTAGTGGGGGTCTGCATACACAGAGCGATCGCTCGCACCGCCAAAGTGGGTGTGCTTATGCTTTGGCGAGGGAGCGCCTCCCATGTCGTCACTTTGAAAAATTTGCATACGCTGGATGCGAGCGATCGCATCTAGCGAGTGGCTCTGAATCAGGTCCTAAGTGAATTAATAGTCCCCAAATGTCTGGCCAAAACCCCTTACGTTGGTGCACGTTTGAATAAATGGAGGCCTTAAGGCTATGTTTCTCTGATATCTGAAGATAGCTGTGGATGCTACACTGCCACTGCAAGCCCGGGCTTGGGAATTCTTTTAGGTAGACTGTAGCTGTCCCTGAAGAGAACTGACTTTGCTTAATATGGGTATACTCCTATGGTTTTATTCACGGATCTTAGTAGTGGACATTTAACCCTGTGTAATACAGCATAGGTTTAATTTAGTTGATATAGGTGAGATAACACAGTTCCCTATTAAATGTTAATTAGAGCAAAGAGTTCTGTTTATTAACTTCTCATAGGCTGTCATGAAAAACCACTATGCATTAGTTTCTGGAACAGGCAGTTCTGGCTATCCTGAGGTGTTTCACTGTCCTCACTCAAGACTGTGGATTTTGCTTCAGAATACAATTTAATTGTCTATTGCAATTCAAGCCGAGTAGTAGGGTGAAGGAGAAGAGATTATTCCACTGCTATAAAGGTTGCTGAAGTATTAATTAGCTCTATCAGTCTCTATCCTCACTGAATGGCTGTATTACAGTTAATCTCCTAGTGTTTTAGACACTCCTATGAGCTAATAGGTAATTAGCCCTTTGACTGTCTATATCTGCCTGCAGTTTCTGCCAACTCTGTGTGGTGCAAAACACTGTACATCTGACAGAGCTGCTCCCCATAGTCCTGCTGTTCAGAGCTTTCAGTACCCGGGACAGCGCTCTCTTGTCCAATTTAGCCCCTGTCAGTCACCAAGGAAAGGGAAGGGTTTGGAACGATCCCGCTTACACTTCTTTCTTTCCCAAGCAGCAACAGCTTCCTGACAGGCTCCGGTCCACGGCGCTCCTCACTCGGACCTCCGGTGAGTACCGCTCTCCTATCCCCACGGGCAGCTCTCCCTCTCTATCTCCAGCAAGCGCAGCGCTGTCCCCGCTGCAGGCTTACTTCAGGCACACTTCACCCGGCAGCTCCTTCCCGCTCACCGCTCGCGCCGCTTTCCGCGGCACTCACCTGATCCTCCATAGGGACAGTTTTCCCATATTGCAGTGTCCCGAGTCACGTGCCCCTATAGTTTCCATAGTCCTCTAAGGCAGGCTGCTCCAAATTCCCTACTGTGAGGGGTGTGGCACATACATAAATAAAAATGGTCATTTTTACATATAACAACTGTATATATATGAATTAAATACATATATAAATATTTTACACTAAAAGGCCATCAACAGTGATACTCCCAGAACTAGAGGTATCACATGGGCTGCACTAGGAGACTGGTCACAGCTGCTAAGCAGCAGTCGCAGCAGTCTCCTATGCCTGTGGGGGAAGTGATCACACTGATCGTGCCCCCCATTGGCTATGCGCTGGGCTGAGGGGCTCGCACTGCCCCCCTCCCCAGTGCCCAGTGCCACTTTGCCGCGCTGCAAAAAAAAATGTTCCCAGAAGGGGGCATGGCCACGCCCCAACACCCGGCGCGGCTGTCGGCGCACCTGACCTCATTTCCTCACCAGAGCTCTCTCCTATATGTATTCAGCACTCACCTTGTCAATGATACAGAGACTGATGACCGTGTCTGGAGTGGAATGAGGGCGGAATCTGCCTGCCATCTTGCGTATGGACTGACAGTGTCACACTGTCTGTCACTGTACTAGACGGTGCCTGCGCTCCCAGAAAAATGGCTCCTCGCTCTTCTTGCCTCTGTGAGGAGACTGGAGAGCAGAGGAGTGCGGAAGTCGGGGGAGGCACAGCTGTTAATGACAGCTGACACAGGAAGGCAGCCAGCCAGCAGGGCTGCAGTGAAGACTATATGGTAATAGAAATATTAGTTGCAGGCATTTGCAAATACATGGGAAGCTGCTAGGCCACGTCACAGCTTCTCTGTCACTAGCAGTCCCTAACACTAAGGGGTTCACGTCCGGGGTGCAGGGCACCACAAAAAAATGTGCAGCCCAGGGCATCGCACGAAAAATGGAAAAAGAGTGACAGTGCAGTGTAAATATAGATGTGTGCGAGTAGTTAATAAGTGTTGACAAAGGGGATGCTTGCCTAGATTTCTGTGCACTGGAATTAGACACAATTGTGACCACTTTGGGAGTCTGAGTTGAATACAGTGGTGATATTGGGCACAGTGGAGCATGCATCCCGATTTGTTTGTACAGAGCTGTGGCACAAATTTAGATGCACTGTAGCAGAAATGTATGGGGCATTCTTTGAGATTGGCCAGTGGCATAACTAGGGTATTTGGAGCCCAGGGCAGATGAAAAATAGAGCCCCCCCATGTGCGCACACCTTTGGCGCGTGCTCTGAACAAGTGGGCATGGCCACATACCACAATGTGCGTGGCCACTGAGAAATGGGGGCATGTCAACATGACACATCACCATTTCTTGTCACTCTGGGAGTATTCATTTCCATTCCATATGCACCTTAATGCACCCAGTAGTAGTGCCCCTTATAAAGTCATTAATAGTATACACCTCCTGATACATGGCAACCTTAAAAAAAATATTTTAAGGTTGCCATGTATCAGGAGGTGTATACTATTAATGACCAATATGATAAATTGGTATCATTTTTATATGTATATTGTGTATATTGTTTGAAAGCAATTTTATAATTATTGATCTAATACAGGTTGAGTCTCCCATATCCAAAATGCTTGGGACCAGGGGTATTTTGGATAACGGAATATTCCGTATTTTGGAATAATTGCATATCATAATGAAATATCTTGGGAATGGGACCCCAAAATACACACAGAATGCATTTATGTGTTATATACACCTTATACACACAGCCTGCAGGTCATTTTATACAATAGTTTCAATAATTTTGTGGCTCAAGCAAAGTTTGTGTACAGAAATTAAATTTATGTTTCATATACACCTTGGAGGTAATTTTGTACAATATTTTTAATAATTTGTGCCTTAGACAAAGTTTGTGTACATTGAACCATCAAAAATCAAAGGTTTCATTATCTCAGTCGTATTTCGGAATATTTGGATATGGGAGACTCAACCTGTAATTACATTTATGGTATTAGTCCTTAATATATTAAATATTTTTTATGAAACCAACTGAAAAGCGCTTTCTTTTCTTTATGGAAGTTTTTTCATAGAGATAATAGTGTCATTTAATACTAAATGAGTTTATTTTGCCCAGTGGTGGACTGCAGCAAAAAAAGAAAGCACATGATCCATCCTATATGTGCTGTAAAGCTTTGTGTGTAGAGGGCTGTTCCTAGGGATTAATGACTGCAGTAAGTTATCCTTTATAGTTATGCTTTCCTCACTCCGGTGTTACTAAATGATTAACATTTTAATAATTATTTAAGTTCCTGCTATAGAGTGATTTGAGAAACAATACATTTGCATTTTAAATGTGATTACAAAAAGTTTATTATAAAAAGAAAAGCTTACACAAAGCCCTTTGCTATAGGAGAGCAGTTTTCCATTTATTGCTGCAGCGTACATAAGAAATCTGCAGATTCCTGTATAACCTTATCAGTGCGGCAGAAGGCTCAGAGCTCGTCCCTTGGTGCTTTCAGGGGAAAATGCTGGAATTCCTTTGGAACGTCTTCTCCTTTCTTTGATTTTTTATAAAATCCTGCATCATCCAGGATTGCAGATAGTTCATCAGCTGTCTTATCTCTTACTTTCACCACCTAAAAAAATATAATGATAATTGGTCCAAATGGAAGTGGAGTCAGGATGAGGGCTGATGATAGCTTTATAGGCTTCTGCACAGGATGATTGCCTGTTATTCAGCACATCTCTGGTTCAAGTTGTGGGACATGGATTTTTGTAGTTGGGGGTCAAAGTTTGTGCATCTGCGACTGGGCCATTGGCTCAAAGGGGAAATATGGAAGTACTGTATTTCAAATTGCGCCACCTTGTGACAGCATTGCTCAATGATCCGGCAAGGCACTGAAACATTCCAATGCATGCAGTATAGGTTGAGTGACATAAGAAGGTGGTGGCAAGAAGACAGTGGGGAAAATAAGCATTCTTTTACAGGTTTGCTTGAATAAAACTATATGCATGGAAGAAGAGCTACGGGTAGTCATATCTTGATTGATCACCAGTCAGCAGGAATATAACTCTGTGCCTCAACTTAATGCA
Source organism: Taudactylus pleione (assembly GCA_031769625.1). Classification (NCBI taxonomy): domain Eukaryota; kingdom Metazoa; phylum Chordata; class Amphibia; order Anura; family Myobatrachidae; genus Taudactylus; species Taudactylus pleione. The sequence goes on from JAUIMM010000161.1 coordinate 13,252,611, forward strand.
AAGTTTTGGAGGATTTTCAATAAATATTACTAAATACACAGGGGCAGTATAGTTTTTGCTTTGGAAACCCTTTTGCTCATGGACATAACACAAGTAAGAGTGGGCTCTATTCATTATGTTAAGTCGGACCTCAATAATTAACATTTTTACTCGCCATGAGTACTGACGGAATTCATTATTGCTCCGGGGCAAAGACAGCAGATCCAAAAATCAGCTGTCTCCACGAGTTTTTTCACTACTCCTTTTGGGGCAGTGTAACTAGTGCGCATGTGTGTCCTACAGGGTACGCATGTGCACTAAAGCCCCAGCATCCGGCGAAAGGAGCCGGACAGGGGCGGAGGGATCCGAAAGGATCCCTTTTCGCAACCCTGGACTCCTTTGCATGGGAAAGGAATGGGAAATCTGAGGATGGCGAATGCCCCCGCAGTGAAGCTTCGGACATGTATTTTTGGAGCTTGATGAATTCTGTCCCCATTCCAGGCCATTCCGCAAGAGAAATGTAAGCATGAGATATCTGTGATATCTCCTGCTTTACCTTCTTGATGAATGTCCGGAAAAATTAATTTCTACAATTGACGAATAGAGCCCATAGTGTGAAATGTATAAGGAGAAAATAGGACAAAGTGGAAGACATTGGAGCAAAATCAAGCTTAAAAGTATTTCTGGCTGAATGAGAAAACACTGATAGGTCAAGTGAAAGACAGTAAAGCTGAATAAAACATTGGGGAGACACTTGACAAGGCAAGAGAAGACAGTGGAATGGGCATGGGACAACAATGGAACAGCAGGGGAAAAAAGTGAAATAGACATTTGAGGCAAAAGAGAGACATTGGGCTCTATTTATTAACATTATTTTTACTAAAATTAAGTGAAAAAGGGTGTTTTCACACCCTTTTCACATTATTTTAGTTTCACCTATAGTTACTATAGGGCAATTGGAGTAGAATTAGTAAAATTCTACTCCAACCCCTAGTATCACTTATTTTTAGTAAAGCAGATCGCATTTCCCATAATTGTAATGGGAAATGTGATCCGACCATAGTTACTAAAAATAAATTGTAAAAAAATACCGGGGGAAGCCCTGTGATAATAACACCACCTGGAGGTGGCGTTATCCAGGGTCTCCCCCGGTTACCGGGCTCCCACTCTGCTCTAACGGGGAGAGCAGAGCCGGGAGCCGGTACCAGTAATCAGCTGTGTGGTCTAAATAGACCGCAAGCTGATTGCTGTAAAAAAAAGAAAAAAAAAATGAAACATTTTTTTTTTACTTACCTGACTCCAGGGACCGGTGATCGGGCCTCCGGTGATGGCTCCTCTCCGGTCAGCTGGTCTCCCACAGTGCACTGCTGCCCGGTCATCAGGTGATCGGGCCCCAGTGCAGTATGGGAGATCACCTGATCGGGAAGCCCGGAGAAGATCACCGGAGGCCAGGAGGATGCAGGTAAGTGTAATGAAGGGAGGGGGGGTCGCGGGGTGGGGAGGGGGGGGTCGCTGGGGTCCGCGATCGCGGGGGGCGGGGCTTAGCACCAGTGGGGGGGCAGCAGCGACGGTGGGGAGGCGCATGCGTGGGCTCTTAGTCACGGTATTTTTTCCGAAAATACCGCGACTAGAGTGCGGATGGGATCCGCAGGGACAGAGCTTTATCGCAAGCTCTGTCCCTGCAAGGGATTTATAGTAAATCCCTGTGATATTGCCTGAATTCGCAATGCGAATTCACTCGGTAATATCACACTACAATCCGCATTCAATATGCGGATTGTAGTAAATAGAGCCCAGAGGCATAGACTGGTGAGAATGCAAAGGACAGGTGATGAGAGAATTATGATGATATTGGGGCAGACAGGGAATGGATATTGGATCTGGCCTGAGGGCTATATTCTGGCAGACATGGAGAAGATTTCAGAACAGTGTTTCCCAGCTCCAATCCTCAACAACCCTAGCAGTGCACATTTTACACCTCTCCTCAGTATCACCGTTTACAGTAACAGTAATGAACAATTGCAGTAGCTCCACCTGTGGATCTTTTAAAATGTGTCAGCCATTAATGAATACACCTGTGTACAAATTAGAAGATCTTTATAACATACAGTATACCCCTTTTACACCAGAGCGAAAACCCGGGTTATTGCAGGGTTAACCCGGGTTGCTCCTAGGTGTAAAAGGGGCCAGGTTAGAGTCCTGGGTGAAGTGCCCCGGCAATCCAACCCAGGTAACTTGCACGATTTAATACGGGAACGACCCGTGAAACCCTGCTGTGTAAACGGGTAACCTGGGTTGTCCGACCGGGTCCCGTTTACAGCATGGGGACTTCCGGGTTTCTCATCGCTTGGAGATTATGTCATCTCCAAGCACCGGGAGAAGTGCTCTACTGCACCCATGTGCAGTGTGAATGGTGCCGGATCAGCGCTGTAGTGGAAATGAGGTATGTCCAGGGTCTGACCTGTTTTGGAACTATGTTCCAAATCTCGGATCACACCCTGGACTTAGGTTGAAAAGCAGTATGAGAGGTCCCTGAAGGGGTCACACTGTTTTAAAACGAGTAAGCAGATATTGAAAAAGGCATGCGGTACAGACTAGAACAGATAGAAGACAAAGGTCACAGGAGAGATGTGAGCAGTCAGCAAGGACATACATGAGATAGCTGAGACAATGGGGGCAGGCAAAAGAAAGACTTGAGACAAGTCTAGGCCCTCTAACTTTGCCTGAGCACAAGAGACTTTAGCAATTAGAGGAGGAAGAAACAGTTCATAAGCTTTAAATAATAACAAGCTGCAATAGAAAGTCAGGATCACAGTGAATAATTCATATTGTCTTTATGCTTTATAAATGAACATTTACATTTTGGGGTTTAGTTATCCTTTTAATATATATGTCCTCACATTCAGTATAGCATGAAAGCACTGTAATAATAATTTATATCTGAAAAAGGCTTTATATATGCACATTTTACAGATTCCTGATTAAAAAAATGTAATATGTGCACATAGTATCTGCTGTACAGGATACAGTACATGACAGATCCAAAGAACACATAATTTCTAAATCTGTTTAGTGTATAAATGCAGTCAGATTAATTAGACTGCTTCCAAAAATAATCAAATAAAAATATAAAACAAATGTAACTGGTTACATTAAAGGAAAAGAGAAGATACATTTTAAATGTTGTGTACATTCCATTTGATTGAAATGTATATAATAGCTCTCCATAGATAGCAACAATATACAGTCAGGTCCATAAATATTGGGACATTGACAGAATTTTCATATTTTGTCCTCTATTCACCACCACAATGGCTTTAAAATGAAACAAACAAGATGTGCTTTAACTGCAGACTTTCAGATTTAATTTGAGGGTAATTATAATTATAACGGTGTAGGAATTACAACGGTTTCTATATGTGCCTCCCACTTTTTAAGGGGCCAAAAATAATGGGACAAACTAAACAATCCTAAATCTAACTTTCACTTTTTAATACTTTGTTGCAAATCCTTTGCAGGCAATTACATCCTGAAGTCTGGAACGCATAGACATCACCAGACGCTGGGTTTCATCCCTGGTGATGCTCTGCCAGGCCTCTACTGCAAATGTCTTCAGTTCCTGCTTGTTCTTGGGGCATTTTCCCTTCAGTTTTGTCTTCATCAAGTGAAATGCATGCTCAATCGGATTCAGGTCAGGGGATTGACTTGGCCATTGCATAACATTCCACTTTTTAGCCTTAAAAAACTCTTTGGTTGCTTTTGCAGTATGCTTCGGGTCATTGTCCATCTGCACTGTGAAGCGCCGTCCAATGAGTTCTGAAGCATTTGACTGAATATGAGCATATAATATTGCCCAAAACACTTCAGAATTCATTCTGCTGCTTTTGTCAGCAGTCACATCATCAATAAATACAAGGGAACCAGTTCCTTTGGCAGCCATACATGCCCACGCCACGACACTACCACCACCATGCTTCACTGATGAGGTGGTATGTTTTGGATTATGAGCAGTTCCTTTCCTTCTCTTCTCTTCCCATCACTCTGGTACAAGTTGATCTTTGTCTCATCTGTCCATAGGATGTTGTTCCAGAACTGTAATGGCTTTTTTAGATGTTGTTTGGCAAATTCTAATCTGGTCTTCCAGTTTTTGTGGCTCACCAATGGTTTGCATCTTGTGGTGAAACCTCTATATTCACTCTTGTGAAGTCTTCTCTTGATTGTTGACTTTGACACATATACACCTACCTCCTGGAGAGTGTTCTTGATTTGGCCAACTGTTGTAAAGGGGTTTTTCTTCACCAGGGAAATAATTATTTTGTCATCCAACACAGTTGTTTTCCGTGGTCTTCCGGGTCTTTTGGTGTTGCTGAGCTCTCCAGTGCATTCTTTCTTTTTAAGACTGTTCCAAACAGTTGATTTGGCCACACCTAATGTTTTTGCTATCTCTCTGATGGGTTTGTTTTGATTTTTCAGGGTAATGATGGCTTGCTTCACTGATAATGACAGCTCTTTGGATCTCATATTGAGAGTTGACAGCAACTGATTCCAAATGCAAATGTCACACCTAGAATCAACTCCAGACCTTTTACCTGCTTAATTGATAATGAAATAACGAGGGAATAGCCCACACCTGTCCATGAAATAGCTTTTGAGTTGATAGTCCCATTACTTTTGGCCCCTTAAAAAGTGGGAGGCACATATTGAAACTGTTGTAATTCCTACACCGTTCACCCGATTTGGATGTAATTACCCTCAAATTAAATCTGAAAGTCTGCAGTTAAAGCACATCTTGTTTGTTTCATCTCAAAACCATTGTGGTGGTGAATAGAGGCCAAAATATGAAAATTCTGTCAATGTCCCAATATTTATGGACCTGACTGTATATGGCATTTACAAACTATACTATTTGTATACTTAACTATGACATCACTTGAGTGATGAAATTCCACAAATCCTACAATTTTCTGAAGAAGTAAATAATTGACATTGTACTCATATGGTTTCCTATGTGTACTGTTGGAGGTATATGACATAATATCTTTTTTTCACTCAGAATAGGAGAAACTTTACAAGGGGAATGAGCCTACTGATTACTTTTGGACAGTAGGTAAATACAAATATGGTGCTTAGATTTCATAATACATAAACTTACCAAGTTTAGGCAGGTGTCACATGAGAAGGTTTTACTGCTGAAGTTTTTCCACCAGAAATACACATTGTTTTAAATTAGTTTTTCTTATGGAAATGAATGGTTTTGCATTGTTGATGTCTCATGGACAGACTTCATGGTCTGACAGCTTGTAAAAACTTTATTGAGTACTAAGAGCCTGCTGGAACGGCAACGGCAGCCTGTAGAGCCACCAGGAGCATCTTAAGGACTCTCCGGACAATGCTCTTCTTCCTGGTACTGGTGGAAAAATGCCCTTCTCCATCGCTGCCTATATCTCCAGCCTCATTTCCATTCATACTACCTCCCTCCCACTTTGTTTGCCTCTTCTCTTCCTCTTTGATCCCCTCCTTCCACTCTCTTCCGTACCACCCTCAACCTCTGGTATGACCTCCCACACCTAATTAGACTTACCCCGATAACTCAGTATTTAAATGTGTCCTTTCGACCTCTCTCTTCACTCAAGTCTTTCACCCTTCTTCCTGTTGGATGAGAAGTGCTCTGGCGCTGCCACCATATTCAGGGCAGACAGGTAAACTGAGCAGGCGGCCTGTAGGACCTGCCAGAAGTCAGTGAGAGGACTAACCTCTGACATGCACTACTGCACATGCGTGTCGTTTCCGCGCGTCTTTCTCCTTGGTATTCATGGCAACTAGACGTGACCGCAATACTCTCTAACATTCTAGCTGTGCAGAGCCTATATAAACACCACAAGTACACTATGTCACCAACGCTATAGTGTGTGGGCATAGTTCTAAAGCCTGCTGGTGCATTTACTGCTCAGACGCCCGGTGCATTACAACGCCCAGCAATACTTCTATATCTATTATACCTGTCATATCCATTATGCTACTTGGTTCAGTAAAACTAGGAACTAGTTAAGCTGTACCACGTGTGGACAAACTGCCACCAGCACAACACACTTAATATAACACACTCAATATAACACACTCATATATACTTTGATATTCCCTCCTGGTGGGTAATTTGTCAGGGGGACTACTATACCCAGCATCACTGCTGTGCACCGCACTGTTACACAGTTGCGCTAATAAGCTATGAGCCCAGCAGTCTCAAGTTATTTTGCTCTGGATTTCCATACACCTACCAATACTCTGCAAATACTTCCTAACTATCTAACCTCTGCTTTTCCATCTCTGCTCTCCCTCTTTGTGTACGCTCCTATGGGTTTTACCCCTATTTGTGGTGATTTGCAACCCTTGTGACACCATATAAATAAGAGATAATAACATTAATAATAATAATTGGACTGCTTAGAAAGCTGCCCAGGTATCATGTAGTGTAGTGCTTATGTAATGCTGTTCAGGATTTGACATATTGAAGTTATCTCTGTCTGTATCCCTGCAGCTTCTTGTGTTTCTTGCTTATATTATTAAGAATACCTTACAGTTTATGTGCCCTCAGCGGATAGCAGAGGATGTTAGTTATAGATATGAGTAGTTATTAATTGTTACTATTTGTTACTTGATATCTGTAACATTAAACCAACCTTGAGAACTTCATTTTTGTAATTGTAGAAAAGTATTTGAGGTTCAACATCTTCCCTGGATTCATATACAAGGTTATGGCTGTGAAATAAAGTGTTAAAGGAAACACAAATTGCAGCAGATAAAATTGATTTAATGTATTGCATTTTCCATCCCTTTCCTTGATATAAATGAACCAGATATGTTACTAACTGGAAATCACCCATTTTATCCAGCTAGCTATAGTTAAATAATGGTATACCAACATCTTTCAGTGATACTCTTCGATGCCAAGGTACTTCAAGTAGATATGGGCATCCGAGATAGCATTTATACACATTAATAACTAAGAAGGCCTAAAATAAAGTAGCCAGTGGTTTTAAAGAGATACAAGTAAACTTTTATATGACTACTAGCTACAACTACTAAGACAAGACTACTAGCAGTAAACTCTGGGAGTCAGTTGTTTACAGTATACTAAACAACATAGCAAGTACCAGCGTGGTATGTGAGGTCGACATATATCATCATCATAGTTGAAATGACGACAGTGACCATGTAAACATTCATCATGTCTATACGGATGACATGGCGACATGATAGAATGGCGACCTAGTGTCCCTGGTGGCCACTGGTCACTTTCTGGTGCCGGCAGCTGCAGCAGCTCCAGCGTCTTCTTCGAGGTCCCAGTGGTCACATGTGCAGCAGTTCCATCTAAGATGTCTGACGAGCATCAGTTCTAATACATATAATACATATAATTTCATTATCCCTAATCTTATTCACTAACCCTAACTAAACCCACAGCCTATCTATAACCTCCCCACGCAGCCTAACCATTGGCATTCTGAAAATGTCAACATTTCACATCAACATTCTGAGGATGTCTACACGTGACTGGATCCCGCAAGTACAATGGAGCTCACTTATAATACTGCAAAAAAAGCTGCCCCTGTAGTGCAAATGCAACAAGTGCTATGTAATGCACCTGTAGTTTGCTTCTAAAACTGCCAGTGTCTGTGGGGTGGTACCATTTTCCATAGTCTCCTGGGAAGAGCACAAGGCAATCATTTAGTGGTCTGCAAGGTTATTTTCTGGAAAAATAGGTTCAGGAACTATGGGTGTAGCTATAGAAAAACAATTATATATCTATTGTGATAGGATCACTGATGAAGTGGTCTGTGGCAGGTACATTTGTCCCAGATTCCTGTCTTATGTGTTTTAAACCTCCAGGAGAAAGTCTGCAGTGTAGCAGGCTTGAGTCTCGGCTTTTTGAAAAGCCGGTTTGGGACCTGGGGGTTGTGGGTGAGAGGAGAGGGAGGGCTCCACCCACGGCCACTCCAGGTTTTGGTTCTCTTAGCCTGGTAACAGGCTTGTTAGGGTTTCCACCTGAGAGTGGCCAATATAAGCCTAGTGTGTTGAGGGCTGATTGTCTCACCTGGGAGAGCAGACAGGGAGTTTGCTCAGAGACACTTGAAAACCTAACTGTGAGTGTTGTGCTGTGCCTTTGTTGCTGGTGAGGGCATTAGGCCTTGCCAGGTTCTGGTAGTGAGGGAACTACCTGTGAAGTTAGTGCCCCCACAGGGCTAGGATTTATGTTTGTTTTCTTTATGTTATTTCTGACATTGTACAATAAAGACTGGCGCCGACCAGCTTGTACTTGCATCCAGACTGGTGTGCTGCTTCCCTGCTGCTGTGTGTGTGTGTAAGGAAGGAGTCCTCTACCCAGGAGAGGGACCTCCTAATCTGACTGTGTCACAATATGGTGGAGAATGCGGGCACCCACACACACTGAAGTTGCAGCGAGAGGAAAACTTTCCGTTTAAAAATTAAAGGGACAGACACCCAATTTGTGAGTGTGGAAATAACACTGTGTCCTTGGAGTCCCATAGAGGAGGCGTCAGCCAATGCTCAGAGAGGCAAGGTTCAGCTTCCAACCTACACCCCAGGACAAAATGGAGGACATTATTAAGGCCTTGCTTCAAGCTACAGCAGCTCAGCAGGAGACAAACAAACTTCAGCAGGAATCTACCAGAGCTCAGCAGGAATCTACCAGAGCTCAGCAGGAGACTAACAGACTTCAACAGGTCGCCATTGAGGAAACCCGCCAGGCCTTAGCGGAAAACAGCCAGGCCATAAGAGAGGTGGTACAGCACCTGGTCGCCCGGCTCAGAGATGTAAATACTGGTCCTCCCACCACCACTCACTCCGTACGAGCCAGTCACTTCCTCCAAAAGATGACTTCGGGCGATGATGTGGAGGCCTATCTCGCCGCATTTGAAAGAACGGCTGAAAGGGAGAGTTGGCCCCAGGAGCAGTGGGCAAGTCTGGTGGCACCTTTTTTGTCTGGGGAGCCACAAAAAGCATATTTCGACTTATGCCTGGCTGATACCAAGGACTATAAAAAACTAAAACAGGAGATCCTAACTCGTTTGGGAGTCACCACCTTTGTTCGTGCCCAACGGGTCCACCGCTGAGAGTTCCATATGGACAAGCCTCCACGTTCACAGATGCATGACCTCGTCCATCTGTCCTCAAAATGGCTACAGCCCGAGACGCTGACTGGACCACAGATCGTGGAAAGGGTCGTGATGGACCGGTACCTGCGATCATTACCTGCGACTCTGCGCAAGTGGGTGAGCCATGCAGACCCTAAGACCGCAGACCAGTTGGTCGAGCTAGTGGAGAGGTACGTGGCAGCTGAGGAGCTCAGGAGTATGCCCCACCAAGCCCCGATGGCGCCCCGGGGAACTCCCACCGACACTGGTAAGACTGTTCCAGGGGAGAAGGGTGCTGGGCGGTGGGATGTACCTAAGACTGAGGGTGTAGAACCTGGAGACAGGCCTGCCAGGCCAGGAAGGTTCTTGCCCCGTAAACGACTAGACATTAATATGATTCAGTGTTTCCGGTGTGGTGACTTCGGCCATATTTCCGCTAATTGTTCACTTACAACTGAACCTATGCAATGTGATACTGCTCATGTCTACCGCAGGGGGTCTTTCTTTGCACAGACAGCCTGTACGGCTGACCGGCAGGCTGAGACTGATAAGCACATGTGTGTACTCACTGTAGATGGCAACCGAGTAGAGGCACTGTTAGACTCTGGTAGCTTGGTCACACTTATGAAAGCTGAGCTGGTGAACCCCTTGAGGCATAAGGGAAAAACTGTTGGTGTGACCTGCATACATGGGGATAATCGATATTATGTTACTGCCGAGGTGAACATCGAGACACCATGTGGCTCTGCTATAGTTTCTGTGGGTTTGGTGCCTGGTCTGATGTATGATGCAATATTGGGGAGAGACTTTGCTCACTTCTGGAAATTGTGGGAAAGCCGTTTTGTTCCAGAAGTGAACAACCCCGGTCCACTTGAGAAGGTTGTTGATATAGTGGAGGAGGGTTTCTTCTGAGTCAGAGTTATTCCCTTTTCCTACTATGGTTGGCGAACTAGAGAATGCGGAGCGTGACGGTGGCCCGCCAACTGATGTGCCTCCCATTAAGGTGGGAAGTGTTGTTGGGCCAGTGGATCGTCTGCCTGATTTAGAGGTCAGAAGAGAGGTCTTTTCCGTGGAGCAGTTGAATGACCCTACTTTGGTAAAAGCCAGGGAGAATGTAAAAGTAGTTGATGGTAAACCCGTAGACCCTGATAGTCCTTTGTCCTATCCCCACATGGTAATGTGTCAGGATTTGTTATATCAGGTGACTAAGAAGGGGGAAGATATTGTGGAACAACTAATAGTTCCCAAAGCCTACAGAAGAACAGTGTTGGATCTGGCCCATGGTCATATAACGGCAGGCCATCTAGGGGTAGAGAAAACCACTGAGCAAATAATGCAGAGGTTTTTCTGGCCCAGGCTTCATAAAGAGGTATCTGACTTCTGCGCATCCTGCCCTGAGTGTCAGTATCATGCTCCCAGACCACATTTAAAGGGTCCACTAGTTCCATTGCCTATTATAGAGGTACCGATAGTGAGAGAGCACCTGGAACAGGCTCAACAGGCACAGCAGAGGGTATACAACCGCAATGCTCGGTTACGCAGCTTTGCTCCTGGGGACAGAGTGTTAGTGTTTGTTCCCACTGTGGAAAATAAACTTTTGGCTAAATGGCAAAGCCCCTTTGAAATCTTAGAAAGAGTGGGACAGGTCAATTACAAAGTTTATCAGCCGGGGAAAAGAAAGCCGGAACAGATATACCATAAAAATCTGTTAAAGCCCTGGAAAGATAGAACGGTACTGTCGGCCGACCGAGCCCCTCCAGTAAATCTAAAGCCCTATAGGTTACCAGTAGCACAAAGAGAATCGGTGTCGAAAGAAATTAAAAATATGCTAGAGTTAGGGGTTATTGAAGAATCACATAGTGAATGGTTAAGTCCCATTGTGTTGATTCCAAAGCCCGACGGGAGTGTGCGTTTCTGCATTGACTTCCGAAAGTTGAACAGTGTTTCAAAATTCGATGCCTACCCGATGCCACAGTGGAGAAGGAGGCGTTGGCCATAAAGTGGGCGTTAGAGGCTCTCAGGTACTACTTGGTTGGAAGAAAGTTCAAATTGACCACTGACCATGCCCTTTGAAGTGGATGTCTGGAAATAAGGACAGTAATGCGAGAATTACGAGATGGTTGTTGGCGTTACAAACTTTTAAATTTTCAGTGGAACACAGGCCAGGGGGCCTGTTGTTTAATGCAGACGCGTTGTCACGTGTTCATTGTTTGGGGGCTTCAGTTGTTCCGCCCCATAGGTCGAAACAAAGGGGGGGATATGTGATAGGATCACTGGTGAAGTGGTCTGTGGCAGGTACATTTGTCCCAGATTCCTGTCTTATGTGTTTTAAACCTCCAGTTGAAAGTCTGCAGTGTAGCAGGCTTGAGTCTCGGCTTTTTGAAAAGCCGGTTTGGGACCTGGGGGTTGTGGGTGAGAGGAGAGGGAGGGCTCCACCCACGGCCACTCCAGGTTTTGGTTCTCTTAGCCTGGTAACAGGCTTGTTAGGGTTTCCACCTGAGAGTGGCCAATATAAGCCTAGTGTGTTGAGGGCTGATTGTCTCACCTGGGAGAGCAGACAGGGAGTTTGCTCAGAGACACTTGAAAACCTAACTGTGAGTGTTGTGCTGTGCCTTTGTTGCTGGTGAGGGCATTAGGCCTTGCCAGGTTCTGGTAGTGAGGGAACTACCTGTGAAGTTAGTGCCCCCACAGGGCTAGGATTTATGTTTGTTTTCTTTATGTTATTTCTGACATTGTACAATAAAGACTGGCGCCGACCAGCTTGTACTTGCATCCAGACTGGTGTGCTGCTTCCCTGCTGCTGTGTGTGTGTGTAAGGAAGGAGTCCTCTACCCAGGAGAGGGACCTCCTAATCTGACTGTGTCACACTATGCATTATCTATATTACATATACATAAATATAGTATTTAGAAAAGAAGGCACTCAAAAGGGACTTTAAAATTAAACAACTTATGTTATGGAAAATACATTACGTTATAGATACTGAGATTATCATGAACTGAGTTCCTGCTTGTTCCTAATGAAAAATAGCCCTGGTGGTCTGTAACCAAATTCACTAAGGGATCTGTGAGGGATGCGGTCATAATACCAACAGTTGGGATGCCTGCGCTTAGAATGCCGGCGCCAGAATCCCGACACCAGTCAGAATCCTGGCACTGGCATCCCAATGGTAAATACTGGGGTTAGGGGGAGGTTTAGGGTAAGGGTTAGGCACTAGGGGATGGGTTAGGGTTAGGTACTAAAAGGAGAGGGTTAGGTTAAGGCACTTGGTGGGTTAGGTTTAGGCACTGGGGGTGAAGTTAGATTTAGCCAGCGGGCAGGGCCTGCTCTAGGGGTGTTCGACCTGAGCGGTCAAACAGGGATGCCACCCATAGAGGGCGCAACCTCCCCAGCATCACGATTTCAGTGGGACAGTACTGTCCCGCTGTTCCACTCGTGGGCCCGCGGGTGGTCAAAACGGGGGGTTGATGACCCCCAATGCCCAGGGCCGGCCCGTCCGTTAAGCAAACTACGCAGCTGGAGCTGTGGGCGGCGGTCCCCAGTGCCACAGTCCTTCCCACACCCTAGCACTACCGCCGCAGCCACACTCCTCCTCCTCTTCCCACCCCCCCCCCCTTTGCCGCCGCCACACTCCCCCAACCCCCCCCCCCCTACCGCGGCAGCCGGAGCTCACTCCTGAGCTCCGGCTCCCCCCCTATGGTAATTAGGACATGCCCCAAATTCATGCGTGGCTTAGCTGCGTGCGATAAGGAGTGCAGAGCAGTCGGACGGCACAGGGTGCTATTAGCCCTGGAGATGGCCCTGGCAGCAGGGAGGTAGGGTTAGGGGTAGGGAGAGGGGGAGGGTCAAGGTCCCGAGTGCCGGCATCCCGCACCCAACCCAGGGTTAAGGTGTGGGAAAAACCCATTGATACCGATTTTGAGTCCCAAGCGGCAGCCTCCCATACCCAACCCGTCTGTAAAATGAGCTGTTTCACTGGTACTTTATCTCTCTTCAAGGCTTAGTACATCTCCCCTTGGATCTTAGTGAATTAGTATAATTCATATCCAGTAAACTCTAAAACAAAAGGATACTACAGTGCCCAGATCTCCATCATGAATTTGTAAAGCTCCGGCTTACTCTTTATTGTACATCCTACGACACTAGGTGCCTGCAGAAAAATTAGATCAAATTAATAACAAATTAAACTTAACTGGATTTTACTGTCGTATACAAACAGCATGAACAGAAATGTGAAAAGAAGAAGGAGCTTTAGTTGCATGGTTTAGAGATCTTTGATATCTCATGTGTTCAGCTTTCGGTTAATTGCCTGGACACTTTAATCAGGGGATGATATACTGTGCAGTTCTAAAAATAAATATGTGCATTTGTAATTGCAATATTAGTGCTGTTCTGAGATTACCTTGCTTAAAAGTACAGAGATAATAATTCCCTCCAATCAGGGCTCAGCATACATCATACTTACCTACTCTGCCAAAAGGTGCTGGTCATTCATAATATTTTGGGTAGTCCCCTGCAACCACAAAAGAGTGGGCAGATCTCCAACATCCCGCCCACTTCCTAGTGACGTGGCCAGGATGGGGAGACAACACCGGGAAATACTGCTCCGTAGGGAGGGGCAGGTGTAAAATTATGCAAATTTCATTGTTTTAGCCCATAGAACAGAGACTTGCTGCATTTTACTGTACCACGATAGGGGTGGAGCCTATTAACATAAAGAGCCCAGCCCTGCACTCAAAGTGGTCATTTACATCTCTCCGGGCTTCTCCCGGAGAAGAGAATGAAAAAGTAGGCAAGTATGGCATACATTACTTTGACCCCTAATACTCAGCCTGTGATTGATGATGAGCTAATAGAGACACTGCGGAAGGAATAACAGCCCCTTTCATTGTAGCTGCCGGCTAGTGACTTCACACTGTCATATAATCTTTTGGTGTTGACCCGGTGCACAAACAGAACTTGCAGACTCCCTCTCACCTGGTCCCCTTATATGCCTATTCATAAGGAAGGTTTTATTTTTAACAATTAATTAATTAATTACATTTAAATAGTTGACAGTGGATGGGATTGTCTGACTCCTATCTCAGTTATGGTTATACTGCATATTAAGGCTTATTATTTTAATAAATTAATACATTTCTTGAAACTAATCCATGCACCCATCGTTCCTCTTTTGTCTTGGTCTTAGCGATTCAGTTATCTGTACACAGAAGCAGCAGGATATGGATTTGCACTATAAACTGGTATAAGAATACAGTAAGTAGTTATTTTTCCTGTGCCGGATTTGTTTGTTTCCTTATTTTAACGGAAATTTGTCTGGTTATTTAATAACATAAAGTTTCCATAATGGGCCACTTCAAAATGGAAGACTGTCAAAATCCATAGGGTGAGATGAATCGAGCCTTGTTGGTATTTTAGCAAAGCTTATAAATCAGACAAGTGGTGGTGTTGCCAATAGTGCTAACAAACAGATTATGGGACATATTCAATTAGGTGCAAAAAGTTGTTTTTGGCGAAAAGTGTTCGCAGGGCAAAGTTTTTGCCTCATTCGCCAGTTTTGATGCAATCTTTTTGCATACTCTCTCAATGCCTGCTCCCGCTTTGCTCCCTATCTAATTGCAAAACACACGAAAACGCATATGTGCAATAATTGCGCATGGCGAAACTAGCGCAAAGATTTTTGCGAAATCAGTCTGTACCCCATAAAAAGCCTGACACTGGAAATCAATATAGAAGTGTATTAATAGCCCTAATTAAATTGAGTAAAATGGCTGTGTTGAAAAATGATAAAAAGCTATTTCTTAAAAATAAAAAATGCTGTAGATAAATTGGGGGCACATTATAATGGGTACTAGTATATTTTTGTGTCTATAAAGTGCAGTTTTAAAAGATGTTAAAAATGCACCTGCTGCAGCCTCCTGCAATCCTTAAAACACCTGTCCCATCCATACTGCCCCCCAAAACACCTGCCCCATCCATACTGCCCCCCAAAATACCTAACCCACTACTTTAAACCCATTTTCCTACACTTTTTACATTTTCACCCAAAAAATTACATGTCATTATTAGGGGAAATGAAGCTAATTTTATCATTTTTTTTTTTTGCCTAATTAGTCACTAGGGGGTGTCCATGGCGGTTCTGAACCAAGTACCCACATTTTTAGCCAAAAATAGAGATTTTGCACATTTTATCACCTGCCTATGAGATGGGGAAAACCTATCGCCGGTTTCTACCTATAGAGTTTTCGTACACGCGAACACTCCGGCAATTAGATTAGCGCAATATGAACGTATCCGCGAAAAGTTTGCCCATGAACGTTTTTCGCCAACCGTGACTTTTTGCTCCTAATTGAATATGGCCCCATGCCTATAATTTTCTAGAATGAGAAATGACAGCTAGAATCTGATTGGTTGCTATGGGTTTAGAAGCTTTAGTAAATCTACCCCTTGGAAAGAAATAAAATTGAGTAATTGCCCATAGCAACCAATCAGTATCTGTTATTTCATAGACTGTGCTACATAAATGACATCTAGAAGCTGATTGGTTGCTTTGTGCAACTTCTCCATTTTATCTCTCTCCAAGGCGTGCATGTGTGTGTGTTAGGGCATACATATTGTAAACTCCACTGGGGCAGGGACTGATGTGAATGACCAAAATATTCTCTGTAAAGCGCTGAAGATATGAGCACTATATAAATAACTGGTAATAAATAATAATATACAGTACTATGCTACTATATTTGGAATGGTGAATCACAAGACGGTCTGTAAAAGGTTCAACTAGCCTTAGCCAAAGCATTTCTGTTCCATAAATACTCAGCAAGACAATTAACATCTCTTTAAGAATGTTGGATTATGTGGCAGAGTGGGAGCAAAGTAAACAGAGGATCACATACTGAATGACTAAATATAGACTATACTTACCGACTTTTAATATCTCCTCCCCAGGAGATGCCCGGAAAGGAGACACAGCTGGGCACCTTGTGGGTGGGGCCGAGTTCATATGTCAATAGGCCCCACCCCTGTCACTGAAAACTGCCACAAATTGCAGGACAGCGTGGAGGGAGCAGGACTAAATGACGCGTTTTTGCCCATAGCGGGTACACATTAGATGATATACCCGATATGAAGGCCCATTCTGCAGGATCGGATGACATATTGTCTAGTGTGTACCCAGCTTAACTTGCAGGGACAGTAGATATTGCTACCACTGTCCCTGCAAGTTATAGATAGTACACAGATGTAATAAGCTTGCAGAGTACATCCCGCCATGCATCGCATCCCTACTGATCGCATATGTACTAACATATGCGATCAGTAGCACAAAGGACAGCTCTTCTGATAAGAGCTGTCCTTTGTGATGTGCGCTGTGCCGTGGACTTCCGGGTTTATGACCCAGGAGTCCATCTGTGCATGCGCAGAGTGACATGGCGGCCGCGGGGCATGCTGGGAGGGATCCGATCAGATCCCTCATAGCAGCGCGATGCGGTAGAAGCCCATAGGCTTCTATAGGGTAACGCCAGCAAAAGCTGGCATTACCCTCCGCATCGGACCCAGCAGCTAGGTGATGATACCTACAGAAAATCCGGTAAAACCCGGAAAACAGGGATTTTACCGCATTTTCCATTTAGTACATCCTGTCCAGAAGGAGCAATGTTGTTTGAAACAAAAAAATCTGTTTTTATATGTAGTGTTCATTCTAGCACCCTGCACCTGTCACAATCCATGCAGTTCCTCTTTCCTGCCTGGGGTGTCACTCTCTGCTCTGGTGCTTCTAGCTGTATCTCAGCAGTTTGTTGCATCAGCTGTGTGTGCTAGAAGAACCACAGCAGAGAGTGATACCCCAGGAAGGAAAGAGGAACTGCATGGGTTGTGACAGATGCAGGGTACTAGAATGAACACTAATATGGATTATTAATAATCGTGGCATTGCCGCAAGTATTAATACATATGAACCTTCACATCTAAACAAACTCTTCTCTTACACACTCACTGGCTATAACAATGTGCTTTTCCTGAGACAGCACCTGTAGCAACTATTAATTTAAAGGTTTGATTCTTTTCATTTGTTACACCTAAGCACTTTATTACTGCAGGGATTGCACATGCACCATGCACTTTATAATCAGTCTGCTAATGCTGGGATATCAGGAAATGATGGGTTGCAAATTATTTGAGATTGAATTCACCCACATGTAATTTAGAAGCTGATGATATATATCTCACAATTTTATCTCACATCAAGTTTTGATACATATGCCCCATTGTTCAAAAATGTATTGGGTTTACACATCTCACAGATGGCCGGCAAGATATATTGTTCATCGACCATATGGACGATATATCATCTTGTGTGTACACAGCATTAGTACTTAGCATGAAACTTATGGTGCTACAACAAACAGCATATAATGTGATATAACTTTGTGTTACTATTCTCTACATCGCTTATGAGCCACATATTACATGTTCTATATTTCGCTGATGATATGGAATGTGAAAAACAAAACCTAAATTAATGGAGAGCAACATAATATTTTTTCATGGACCTTGGCTGTTCAGTTACTAGCTGAAAGATGAACTCTTAGAACACTTCATTATGTTTATTATATTTGACATAAAATTATCAATTTATAATGCCTTTTATTTCGTAATACTTATTATTTTATCAAACATTGTGTATGCCTTCTAAAAAGCTACTTCATTTTATTAAATCCGTTTCATTGTTGGACAAAACCAATTTATACAGCATTACCGTATTGTTATTATTAAAATGATCTTGTTATAAGTTAATGCAATGAAAACAGCAATACAACATAGTAAGCGTTATATACTTACAATGATAGTCCCCCTGGCAATTTCAGTGTCTTCAATAAGTGTCCTTACTATAGTGTCAGTATTGTTAGCTGAATTGGCACAAATAGAGTAGGCCAAGAAACACAGCAAAGCTCCTTGGAACATATTTGTAGTTGTCACTGAGTAAAATACACAGTTGTACAAAACAGCTTAAAATATTGTGAGGCTGAACCATCTTTTCAGCGGGGGTGTTGCTATTGTGCTAATGATGGAAGTTACAGAAGCAGAACGTACCATGCGATTACCATGAAACTGGACAGGTGTTTCAAAATCACATTTTCTCAGATGAAACAGGCTTTGTTTATCAAGGTGTTATTTATAACATTCATTATTTAACTGAGTAAAACATTAACAAATTAACGTAAAGGCAATGAGTTACAAAATTGTTCTGGGGATAGAAATGTTAAAAGCAATATTTTAAAAAATTAAATCAGAGTAAAACCAATATAATGATCAACTTTGGCTTCACTCTGTATTTCATCTCAATGACTTTTCCGCCTTCATTTATCTCCTCCCCTCCTGATGTAAGAAAAAAAAAGTTTTCCGATGTGATATTTTTCTATATATCTATGTATGTTTAAAATTGTAGTTGGTATAAACTAAAGTAACATTTTTCTCTCTTTTTTTGCTTTTTTTTAGTCAAGATTTGGTGGGATATCAGGGACGTGCAGCCAGGAGAGGCAGGGGAGACAGGGCCTCCCCTGTCATTAATGATTAAAATAATACAAAGAAGATGCTTATGACATAAATTCTGTGTCATAAGTATCTGCTTTATATTAATCTAATCATTTTTACAGTGGAGAATTAAGTGTAATGTATTTGGGAGGCACTGAGAGCGGTTATATATATATTGTGACAGGATCACCAGAGATGGCGATAGCGAGTCATGGATTCTGTGTGGATCTGCCCACACAGGAGGGAATTAAAGCCAGGTGTTAGTTCACCTAATTGCTGCCCAGTGGATTCAGTCCAGAGAGGACTGAGGCAGACCAGGTGGCCTGAGCTTAGACCTGTAGGAGACAGGGAAGGCTTCCAAACTCTGGGACTGAGCTATGTTGCCTGCAAGGAAGCAGGCCAGACTGTGAGGCTGTGGCAGCCAACCACCTACCAGGCTGGAACCTGTGTTAACCTACAGGAAGCAGGACTAAGCTGATTTCTCAACTTTTATGAGAGAGAGAGAGAGAGAGAGAGAGAGAGAGAGAGAGAGAGAGAGAAGAGAGAGATACTTTTGAACAGAGATTAATCAATAATACCCTTGATGCACTCCCCTTCTTTCAAAAGGGTGTCAGCTCTATCAGAAAAATGGTGTCAGTTGGATTCTGACACCTTGAAATTTTATCATTAAATGGATTTGATATAGAGCACCTGAAAGTGCTAAGTGCCTTGTGCAAATAAATAATTAATTGAGTAAATGAGGGTATATTTTTCAACCACTCTCACAATGCAAGCTGCAGTGAATATGTGCAATAATCAGTGCAAATTTCATAAAAAAACATTTCAGGGATATATATAATTTATTTCAGGGATATATATTTTCATTTGAATAAGTATGACTAGTGGAACTGCATTCACAAAGCTGTATGTTCATTTAAATAGGTTTTAGTGTTATGTCTTAACTTGAATACTCTTTACATGAGTATAACCACCTATTGCAAAAATCAATAAATCTTGAGTTGCTTAGATACAGGTGAATGTAATTCTGGTTATTGTGCTGTTGGCGTTGAGTATTTCTGTGCTGTAAATTCTGTTGAGATACAGGGGAATGTATGTTATTATGCAATCTGCCAAATGAATGGTGGATTTAAGGTACCTATTTCGGATCCATATACTTTATGTGTGTAAATCTGGCTGTGATACTAGCTAGTGCCTCACCAGTCACTGACCTCATTGCACGCCACTGTGGGGTATTCATGACAGCTTGGAGAAAGATAAAATTGGGAGAGATAACGTACTAACCAATCAGCTCCTAACAGTCAATTTATAGGCTGTTTGAAAAATGACAGTTAGGAGCAGATTGTTTGGTACTTTGTCTTTCACAATTGTATCACTCTCCAAGGTTTCATGAATACCCCCTTAGTCAATAGACCTCAGTTTCATTTTAGTATAATTTTAGTCAATGTTTTTGGGGTCTATGTACTAATAAGCACAGAACTGGCACAGATTTTTATGTATCCATCTCGCCGGGAATATTTTCATTTTTAATTAAAATATGCCTGCTATGTACCAAGGGGAACTCGCAATGACAGCGGTTGCAGTAACCGCTGTCCCTGCGAGTTATATCCCCGGGGTAAGCTGACGCTGTGCATGTGCACAGTGTCAGTTTCTGGAGCCACCTGGGGGCTGCAGGGAGAGATCAAAAGATCTCTCTTCTGCACCTGGAGCCTCCATAGTCTTACAGTAGTTTACACCATCTGAAGATGGTGTAAACTACTGGGGCTAAACTCCGAAAAGCTATGCTTTTTAGAGTTTAGTACATAGGGGTCAGATTGTAATCCCCATTGACTACTACTTGGCAGTCAGGGAGTCAGAATACTGCCATATCTGTACGGCCTTCTGATATTGGTGCAGACTCCAGTTGTTCTACAAAACCATCTTCAGCTGACCATAGCCTGCCTACAAAAGCATGGCTGGATCATCAATTGGAAGAAATCGTCTCTTGCTCCAACACAGCAGATGGTACATCTGAGAGCTCGTCTGGATTCTTGGGCACAAAGGGTGTTTCTGCCAGAGGACAAGATTGTGGCTCTATCATTGCAAATACACAAGCTGCTATACAAGCGAAGGGTATCCATTTTATTAGCGATGTAGGTTCTGGGATCAATGGTATCCACCTTCGACATGGTGGGGTATGCTCAGTTCCATTCTAGGCTGCTGCAAAATTGATTCTCTTCAGGTGGAAAGGACAGTATCATCTAATAAGGTCCCAGAGGATCCTTCTCACTCCAGAGGTTTGTCACTCCCTCCTGTGGTGGCTGAAAAAGGACCATCTGAACAAAGGGTGCCCATTCTGGATTCCAAATTGGGTGTTTCTCACCACGGACGCCAGTCTTCGCGGATGGGGGGCAGTGACAGGTCATCACACGTTTCAGGGAAAATGGACAAATCAGGAAAGTCATCTGCCAATAAACATTCTGGAACTGCGAGCAGTATACAAAGCACTTATCATGGCACAGGACCTGCTCCAGGTCAGGCCGGTCCAGATCCACTTCAACAATGCGACTACAGTGGCCTATCGCAACCATCAGGGAGGCACAAGGAGTTATGCAGCCATGAAATAAGTGACAAAGGTTCTGATTTGGGCAGAACGTCATCTTCCGGCCATCTCGGCAATATTCATACTGGGAGTACTCAATTGGGAAGCAGACTTCCTAAATCGCCAGGACATACACGCCAGACAGTGGTTTCTCCATCCGGGAGTGTTTCAGCTCCTGGTAAAGAAATGGGGTCTACCAGAAGTAGATCTCATGGCATCACGTCACAACCACAAGGTCCCTAGGTATGGGTCCAGGTCCAGAGACCCATCAGCAGCCTTTGTGGATGCAATGGCAGTAAGATGGGACTTCAAGTTGGCGTATCTCTTTCCTCCGATTTCCCTCCCCCCAAGAGTGCTCAGAAAATTCAAGCCGGAAGGCGGAACAGTAATACTGCTAGCTCCAGCTTGGCCCAGACATCATTGGTTCACCGACATACAGAATCTATCCACAGACAGTCTGTATCCTCCTCCTCTATGGCAGGATCTGCTTATGCAGGGTCCATGCCGGCATTTGGACTTACTTTGTCTGGCTTTGGCGGCGTGGCTCTTGAATCTGCCATCTTAAGAGCAAAAGGTTTTTCCAGTTCTGTAATTCAAACGATGCTTAGGGCACGAAAGCCTGCCTCTGGCCGCATCTATTACAGGGTTTGGCATTCTTTTGGTCAATGGTGCTCCCACAGAAAGTATGATCTTAAGGTGTTTAAGATTTCCAGGGTACTGGCTTCTCTAGGCAGGTTTAGACCGGGATCTCCACCTGGCCACTTTGAGAGTGCAGGTTTCTGCACTAGCAGTTTGGGTCCAGAGGAAGATTGCCTCATTACCAGATGTTAGAATTTTTTTTCAAGGAGTTCTGCGAGTTCAGCCTTCTTTTGTTCCACCAGTAGCACCATGGGATTTGTCTTTGGCTCTTAAGGGGCTACAAGATTCCCCATTTGAACCTCTGGACTCTGTAGGCTTGAAATGGTTGACAGCGAAGACAATTTTTCTCCTCGCTATCTCTTCTGCATGCAGAGTCTCTAATTTGGCAGCACTCTCATGTTGCTGTTCTTCATACAAGGGAGGGTTACCTTCCTAAGGTAGTGTCCCATTTTCATGTGAATGAAGATATTGTAGTTCCAGCATTTCAGGCACCAGATCTTTCTGTAGGTGAAGCCTCCCTGAATGTAGTTTGTGCTCTCCGTATCTATGTGGAGCGCACAAACTCTGTTAGAAAATCAGATGCTCTTTTTGTATTATATGGTTTTCAAAAACAAGGATGGTCAGCTAACAAGTAGACTCTCGTGAGATGGTTACGCATGACTCTCTCTCAGGTGTACACACAAGCTGATCTCCCTGTCCCAAGTACAGTGACAGCACATTCTACTTGGTCTGTAGGGCCATCATGGGCGTTTAGTTGTGGTGCCTCTGCTGAACAGTTGTCTAAGGCAGCCATGTGGTCTTCTGTCCAAATTTTTCTTAGGTTCTACGCCTTTGATACTTTTGCCTCTCAGGATGCTTCCTTTTGGCGACGAGTTATCCTTTCTGCTCAGGAGTGTCCCCCACCCTAGGGGAACTGCTTTAGGACATCCCCATAGTATCCCTGTGGGTCCCTATGGACCCTGAAGAAGAAACTTAGAGTTATGGTAGACTTACCTTGATAACTCCTTTTCTTTGAGGTCCATAGGGTCCACAGGGCACCCACCCTGATGCATCTGGCTGCATGGGTAATTTTTTCTTCATTCATGGATTCCCTTATCTTGTGTAAGAGTGTTTCTGGTGTATGATTGCTCTTCCTTCTCCTCTTTCCTTCTCCTGCCTTGAGCCTTGTAACAAAACTGAAGGCCTGTGGCTAAGTGCGGGGTATATATGGAGGCGGACCTGAGGCATCCTGGGAGCTGAAAGCTTTAACTGTTTGGTGCCTGGATCTCTCCAACCACATTATCCCCATGCTATCCCTGTGGACCCTATGGACCCCGAAGAAAAGGAGTTATCAAGGTAAGTGTACTATAACTGTAATTATTGTTTTAGTGATGTGGATTCTGTAATATGGAAGTATTGAGTGTGGCAAAAATTCCACTGTATACAGCAGCTCAAGTGTCTCACATGCTCCTCTCCCTTGTTGTACACTCACCATTGCAACACCACCACAGAGTAATACAAAGTGCAGCTATCTGGACTAATATGGACATGACTAGTCTAACTATAAGCATAGGAGCTGAAACAGAGAAGGAAAGGGGACAGCTCACCACCCAAAACATTTGAGAGGCACCGTGAGACCACTGTCCATGGTTACCATGGGCACGAAGATAATCCCATTTCCGGCTGCTCAACCTCCTATCTCCCCACAGCACTTTTCTTCCTGCCTCCTCCCCCCTTCACCTAGCTTTAACCCCAACAATGTGTGGCTAGTAACTGTGGGCTGGCCACTCCCCTGGGACCAGCCCTGTGCCCTTCTCTCCTTCCACTTCATATGTTCCTCCCCTCTTGCCCCTCAGCTCCCTATTGATTCCAGCCTGTCTATACCTTCTAAAATTGTCGCTATTTAGTGTCATGAGTCGCACAAGAAATAAATGCTTTCAGACTTTGAGTGTGGTTCCAAAGCACAAAAAGTTATTATTCAATATAAAAAAACAGATGGTTACACGCTGTGATCTAAATACAATTAGCGCAAATAAATCATACAGCCCCAAGGTACAGTTGTTACATATGCACGAGCTCTGGACCCAGATACCGGCATCAACATAGAAACCTCCGTCAGCAGCAAAGCAAGCAGACTGGCATGCAGGTTTAGAGAGCCCACATATATACTCTTACAGAGATAGGCAATACAATGAGCAGTTTGGCATGATTCCATTGGTTTTTCTTCCTGGTTCTTCTTTTACATTACAGTTCATAGATCATTTCGTATGGACGCAATCCAGCCTCCAACAGCTCTTTGTGTCCTGTTTCCCGCTGCATAATAAATCAAAGCTGGTTACATTACAGAGTACATTTTAATGTTTAACTCTCTATAGTCCATAGTTTGCAGACACATGTTGCGATCTTCTCACCGATGGTACCCGAAATCTGCAAAGACACAGTGGATCAGTACAACACCAAACACAGTCTGCTTACCATGTACTAAACCTTATATATCAAATTACATTTATTTCACAACATTAATAATACTGAATAAACCTTGAATATTACACTTTAATGCTAGGGAACCTTTTATGTAAGTGTGCAGTGTGTAAGTATTGGGGTTTTGGGAAAAGACGTTAGTTAGCGTTGTGCGACTACGTGTTTGTGGAGTGCACCATGGTACGTGTTTTGCAGGGTTGGTCATTTTATATGTTTTAGTGACTGTCGGTATTTATATGATGAGGACTTTTAACTTCTTTCTATTACGTGGGAATCGCACAACGCTAAATAATAGCATAACCGTATGTACTTATAATGGGCGAGATTCACTAAAATGGCGCTGGGCGGCCAGTTGCAAAATGGTATCTCATTGCCATTTGCAAAATGGCGTCATGCAGATTTAATTTTAAACCGATCCTGTCTCAGCCAATTAACCGGCTTCGAAATCCCCTTCATCTTTTCTCCCCCATGGACCCAAATGCCCCCATCCCCAATTTCCTCACAGCCTCCCCTTAACGGCACTGTCCCTTCTCTTTGTGGCACCCCACAACCACCTCCTCTCCCGTTTCCCACCGGTTCAGCTGAAAATTACCCTCAGCCCACTATGTATCTGCAACTCCAGCCATGCAGTCTCTCTCCAGCCAAACAGACCCCCTTCTGTGTCTCCCTGGCCAGATCCCCTTCTGTGTCTCCAGACAGCCAGCTCCCCTTCTGTGTCCCCAGCCAGCCAGCTCCCCTTCTGTGTCCCCAGCCAGCCAGCTCCCCTTCTGTGTCCCCAACCAGCCCCCCTTGTGTCCCCAGCCAGCCCCCCTTCTATGTGCCCAGTCTGTCTGTCTCCAGGCCAGTCCCCCTTCTGTCTCTCCAGATCCAGCCCTCTCACTTACCTTCTTCTTGATGGCACAGTTCCTTTCTTTCATTAGTGGTGGTACAGTGAATGCCATGATGTTACGCGCCGGGTCTAAAACAAAAAACTACTTTATTGCACAGCAGGCAGACGGCAACCAGGCTGGAGGCAGGATTGCTGGGCTGGAGGGCAGGTGATGGGTTGGGCAGTCTGTTTGCGGATGGGCTCCCTCTCTCCAGAGCCCAGGCCCAGGACTCTAGTCCCAGCAGTCCCCCACCGATGGCGGCCCTGGCTGTTAACGATACTGCCTTTGAACCTCTATATACCCCTGCCTATACCTTTTAATATCCTGCCTATAAACCTCTAAGGATGACGCTAATTTGCGTACGCAGTCATACAGTAAATGAAGACCTAGAACCTGTGGTTCCAAAGTACAAAGTATTATTCAAGTAAAAGTACAGCAGTTACACGCTATGATCCTCATATAATCTTAGCGCAAAGAGATTATACAGACCCAAGTACAATTATACATACGCAGCGCTCTCTGGTCCAGATGTTAGGCATCAGCAAGAAACCCCTCGTCAATCAGCATTCAGCACAAAGACTAGGAACCCAAGGTCAGAGCACACATATTTATACCCCCCAGGAATAAACAACACAATAGAGAAGTTTGTTGCTAATACCATTGGTCCTAAAGGAGAGGGCATATGTTACAAGGAATTTAACAGGTTGGTTCAAATAGATACAGTCCAGCCTCTAACAACTGGGGGTCTCTGGTTTCCTGCCCCATGCAAATCCTAACAGTTGTTCATATAATGTACATTTTGTTGCTTGAAGTCTCTGCGGTCCATAAGTTGAGAATGTATGTTGCGATCTCTCCATCGATATTACCGGAATACTGTTGAGAGAGTATGCATCAGCACAATACCAAACATGGCTTACTTATCACATATAAAACCTTAGTTACGAAATAATCTTTATTTCATAGCAATTATAGTAAATGTGCATACTTGAATCTTATACCTTAAAGCTTATGGAACCTTGTATGTGAATATGTAATATGTGAGTATGTGGGGTTTGATGTAAAGACGCTAGTTAACTTGGGGCAGATGCGTGTGCATGGAGCTAATATTCAGCGTTTTCATACAGGGTCTTATGCATTCGCAGATATGTGACTAGTTAACAGCGCAATTGTGCGTATTAATGTGTGTATGAGAAATGGTGCACTTAAATCTCACTTAAACTCACAGTGATTACGCAATTATAGCATGAGCCTCTACAGGCACGTGAATTCATTAGAGCACAGAGATAACGCTGATCTGAAGTCTTAGAGAATCTGTTTGGAGGGAGACCACCATAGACCGACATGGGGAGCACTTCTTCGCTCTAAGCTATCCCTAGCAGTGTGGAATGCTGAGCATTATAGTTCCATGACTTGCTCATGCCCCAGGTGCCCCCACCCTTTTCAGGCTCCAAAATACTGGTCTTTGTTCTCCCAGGGCCTGTGTAGATGCAAATTAGCACAGCTACAAGACCCAAACCTCAGATAACACTCTTGGCTTTGAAGGTATTTTATTGTAGGAAGCCTGCTAATGTAAGGTGCTACAAACGACCCTCTTGCTGTATTCGAGCAGGGCCACCTGGAGTGAGAGCAGACGTTATAGCCATGAAGCTTGTCTTCACAGGCTAGTTGTCACGTGGCTATTTGCTCTGTTTAGCTAATGCAATCCAATTTTGACATACTGTACAGCCATTTCTGAAATATATCCTTTAGGGGAATTATAATAATATACACACTTTATCCAGAGCACCCAAACTACGTAAAGTCATGAAATGGGCTATTGATGAATCGCCGTAACTTATGGCGATGGTCAGAGATGCAATCGCATGATGCTAATAGTAATATCGCCACATGTACTAAAGTGTGAGTTTATCTAAAATGGCGCATAGGCGGCCATTTGCAAAATGGCGTCTTGCGATCTCATTTCCAAGATGGCGTCTTGCGGCCAGTCTCAAGATGGCGTCGCTGCGATCCAATTTTAAACTGATCTTGATCCAGGAACACTGGAAATACAGGAATGTTTGGGGGCTTACTGCTCTGGATGGCCTGTTGTAGTGCATTACATATGAGGAAAGCTACAGGTCTGTGTTTCAACAGATGCCTGCCAATAGCATGATGACATTATGCCAAACCACTGTTTTGCTGCAGTCGCAACTCGCAAGGAGGATAACCCAGTGCCAATCAGTGCATACACCAGGGCTAGCCTCTTGGAGTATGAATTTAAATGGTTTCTCTTTCCCCATTTACTGTTATCTTAGTGTGATGGTGCAATGATTCTTAAAAGAGATAAAGCTTTGTGGCTATCTTGGTTAAATAAACCCTTATGTTTTTTACTCAGTTGTCTGAATGGGTGTAAAAATCATTAACCACTTCCATGGCAGGTGAGAGGCTTAAATGATAGTCCCATAAGCCTAATGTTGGACTGGGCCACCAGAGGGCCGGGGAAATCAATGTGAACAGACCGGAGCCAGTTACATGGAGACCAGCAGAGGAGTTGCAGTGCGGGCAGCCAGGGAAGTAGTTTGGTGCGGGTGAGTATTGGGGAGCGGCGTCAGCCCTGCCTGGCTTCCCCTTTTGTCACCAGCTTCATCCGGTTTGAGAGACCCCCTCCCCTCCAGGTACCTTATACCACCCTGGGCCAAGTACATTCCAGCACTTTGCAATGAAGGAACATTGCAGCTACAAGTTTTACATACTGTATTCTGGAATGTATGTAAAAGGAACTCTGACTATTTGAATTCCTGAACATTTGTATCTCAGATAAGTTTTTTAGTTGAGTGACAGAATCTAAGATTGCGTTTCATGTGCAAGTAATGAAGCATGGGATAATGGTGCACCTTGTATACTCTGGCATGCATGCTAGTGACATATCTCCCTGATGTTCAATGTGACCATCAGCCTGGTCTCTTCTATGTTATCCAATTGCTGGTTGTATAAAATACATGCAGAATGTTTAATGTGTGTTGTATGGTAATACAGTATGTGCAAACAGTGTTACTGATTGATATAACCATAAAACACATTACATGTGCCTAACAAATTCTTCTACCACACAGTATGCTAGGGCTCCAATAACATGGACTTCAGTGGAGACTAGTCCTAGATCTTTACGGCCTTTTATTGCTTTCCTTACATTGTGGTGCTTACTCCTGTGTGTTTCTCCATTCTGGGGAGAAAATGGCAAAATAAAAACCTGAGTTATTATGTATTTATTTATACAGTATATTTATATAGCGCACACAATTATCGCAGCAATATTTGGCAATTCACATCAGTCCCTACATCAGTGTATCTGTAGGTAGGGACTGATGTGATTGGCCAAATACTGCCTGTAAAGTGTATCTGTATCTGTAATCTATATTCCTTACCACATGCACACATGCTAGGGGTAATTACACTTTATATCCATTGAAGTCCAAGGTTTGGTTGCTTTTGAAAAAGTATTGTTTTTTTGCTTCAATATACACTTTAAAGGACAACTCTAGCACATTCATTTTATTAAATTTTTACTCATGCTGCTGACTTTGACAAAAATGCTTTATAAATATCGATTCTGAATTCATTCTGCACTGCCTTTTGGATTGTTTATGTAGTAAGAACTGTCTTAAAGGTTTTAAGCCAATTAAAAACCGGGGACATGCCATGTTTGCTTTTTCATTTTTTAATTATTATTTTTCACTTTCAACAGTTGCAGTTGTATAAAAATATTTCCCTGTGGGGGGCATGGCCTGGCAAGCTAGCTGAACGGCCGCACATACCTGGAGCTCCTGGCCCACCTGTGCTAAAAACAGGGCTTTTGCCCTCACTTAACCCTGCGTCAGGCGCAGCTGGCCTGACAGGCGCCATAAAGCGCTCACCTCTCCACCGCAAGGGGGCGCAGGGGCCAGCCCCTCCTAGTACCTTCGTATCTCTAGGTGCTGTTTGAAACCCCCCTCCCCCCTTGTCAGTTTTCTCGCCGCCTGCGTGGAGTGCAGTAGTGACCTTCCTGGCCTCTCAGGCTCATTACGCCCGAACTCGAGCGACTTTTGAAGGTACGTATTTCTTTTTATTTTCTCACAATTTTGTGTATTTTGCTCATTTTATGAATGAAAATTACAAAGGTTGTGGGTATTTTGCGGAAATATGTAGGTTTGTCCAGGGTGGCCTCTTAGGCACACTGCGTCTCTTAAAATGTAGTATTTTTTGTTTTACTTGCTTTAAGGTTAATAACTGTGGTTTTGTGAATCAGATTTCCATATATTCTCTCTTTGTACATCCTAATGAAGGTCACTGATGACTGTAAGAGCGTTAGAATTGAGTTAATTAGGTGCTAGTGACGATTTTATAACAGGCGCCTGTCAGGCACACTGCGCTTGAACCTGGGAGTCCCAGAGGTGCGCCTGACGCAGGGTTAAAGGCTCTCTAGGCTCCCCCTGCACGCCGGGCCACTTACTGTTCGTGAGGCACCCGAGGTAGTCGGTTCACAGAGTCGGGGTATTCCAGGGTGACTCTGCAGGTTGCAACTCTTTCCTAACGCTGCAGCACCGGATTAAAGTTGGAGCCAGCTGGATCGCATCACCCCTTCCGCATTACAGACCTCCCGGCATGGCTTTATTGCTGCTCATCCTACCACCGATTGAGCACCCGACAGCTGACTGATTCCACTAGTGCTCCAGAGAATCGGACCAGGCGGTGACAGCTGACCTACTGGCGGGCACACGTGACATGCAGCCAGACATCCTCTGTCCGCTCTCAACTCCTTTGGTGGGAGCTCTAGTATCTCTCACCTGGTGTGGGGACCCTCTCTGGCCGGACCCTGCCCTCCGCACACAGAGGCAGGACTCTCCTCGGCACTTGCTGATTCACTGTGATCCACTCCTTGCAGGGGTGAGTCCTGTGAATTGGAGGTGGGATATCAGCCTGTACTCTCCCCGATCAGTCAGCCCTCTACAGCCTCCTGGGGAGTCTTTGTTTGCTACATACAGTCACACCACCATACCCCTCTTTAAACTGGTGCCCCCTCAGACTTGGGGATCCATAATTGTCTCTCTCCACCCCCCACAACCTCATGCTTGATTAGTACACATATTCTACTAATGTTTACCCGAGACTCAGG
Source organism: Taudactylus pleione (assembly GCA_031769625.1). Taxonomy (NCBI): domain Eukaryota; kingdom Metazoa; phylum Chordata; class Amphibia; order Anura; family Myobatrachidae; genus Taudactylus; species Taudactylus pleione. The sequence continues at coordinate 13,282,950 of JAUIMM010000161.1, forward strand.
CAATCAGTCCCCTGGGTTTATCCTCTCCTATATATATTTTGACAACCACCCTGTGTACATCATTCATTTTGTCCAGCTACTTTAGCTCCCTTTTTGCTGTAAGAGATTTCAGCGCATCCCTAAGAGTACTGCTCCTCCCTGTGCCGCTGACCTGCGCCTCCTCTTCCATGCAGAAGTCCACTGCCAAAACACCTAAACAAGGGGGTGGTGACATATCTCAACATTTCACCAGGGGTGCAAAATCAAGTCAACTCAAGGCCCCCCTCTCCCCCTTTAGCAACCATGAATAGAGCTAGTTCCTCTTCTCCTGCTCTTTCTACCAAAGAAGATATTTTAGCCCTCCGCTCCTGTCAGGACCCAGACTATCAGACTGTGACCAAGTCCCAGGACATCTGTGCCTCGCATGCCCAGATTCAAATGCCTACTCTGGCACGCTCGCCCTGGTCACGGTGGTGTGCAGTGTCGGCCACGTGAAGTTACTTAGCTCTGTCTGAGTGATGTCCGCCTCTCTGTGTCTTCCATTTGCTGGCATGTCCTGTGACTTCAGCCAATATCCTCCGGTGCATGGGCGTGGCCATATTGGTTCTGTCAGGTGGTATATAAATCTCCAATCCTAAGGTCCCTTGTGGTCAGCTGTCCACATGCTCCAATCAGCATTAGACACTAGGTATAAAAGTTCATCACAGACACTCAGTCAGTGTCTGTGCAACGTCTCCTCTAGGTCTCCTTTTGGCTCCTGCCAGATCTCCATTCTATACTGTTCCTGTAGTTGCTATACTGGGCGCTGCCCAGCCTCTGCTCTGTAACTTTGCTACACTGAGCACTGCTCAGCCCCTGCTCTGGAACTTGGCTATACTGAGCATAGCTCAGCACCCTTTTGTTTTGAACTCTTGCTGTGTATCACGTTTTCCCTAAGGACTCTCACTGCTCCCAGCACTTGTATTCAGCTCATCACTGGGTTCAGCCCAGCACCTGTACTCAGTTCTTCACTGGCGCTGTCCAGCACCTATCTACAGATGCATCTCAGGGCTCAACCCTGCACCTATCCACTGATGCATATCAGGGCTCAACCCTGGACCTTATTGGACACAAATATGGGAGAGATTAAATGCGCACACTAGCGGCAGCAGTATATGGGTGCTAAAAGAGAGGTCATCCACCTCCCAGGGATATAATAAACAGAAAAAACAAGTACCCCCACACTGCACACAGCAAATAATAAAATCAATAATATAATATAGTGATCATAAATAGGTAGCTCTTAAAAGGGACATATAATAAGTAAAAAGTCACTTATTGTCAGATGGTTCCAGACACTGTCATTAGGTGATATAGGGCTTCTCTTCTTTCGAATATATAGTGTCCCAATCTTCAAAAAGGTGCTGTATGCTTCAAAGTTTTTCCTCAAACAGAAGGAAGAGAAAAGAGGGGGAACTGATAGTGCAGTATTTCTAGGATAAATAAGTCCTATATAGCAATCCTCCACTTCAAATATTCTAAATCAATCACGTATCATACTCACGTTAAAACGGAGTATAAACCACCCAAAAAAGGTATCTTTTATTTTCTATAACAACCCGTAAGCTTTAAATCCTCATGGATATATAGTAGATACAAAAATGGGCGTACCCAAACTCACAGTAGGATATATTGTTGCAGTCATATAAAGGTTTCTTTATGTTGTCCTGTCACCTTCTCTCCTTCCAAATTTTATCCTCATTAGTATAGAGTATATGAGATATTGGTATTAGGAGCAGCGTAGGTTTCAAAATAGGTTTATTTGTATAAAAAATTCAGTTAAAATAACAGATACCATATACATAGGAGTAGATGGAAAAAATAACAATCACCTGAAATGTGAACAGATCCGGACTGCCACCTTAAAGGAGAATGCAGCTCTAAATGTATATGGGTTCTCTGGCACATCCAGCAACGCGTTTCAACCTCAGTCTTTATCAAGGTGTAACTACTTGTGCCAGAAGATCAACTTAAATACCCTCCTTAGTCCCTCCTCCGTGTTAAGGGAGGGGGCTGGAACCAGGAGGATCCCAACTTGTCATAGTAAATAAATATCATAAATGACATACCATTGGAACATATCATATCATATCACCAGAACGATTCATATCAAATAACATAATCCGGTATAGAAATAAAAATAGAAAGAAAGGCATTATATTGCCGGTTTGCGTTCCAACATATGGAACGCAAACACTTCCGCCGGAAGCAGGAAGACTCCCTTCCCATTTGCGGCGGTGTGTGTGCTCTACGCACCATGAGGGAGGAGGCAGATCAGGGCGTCCTAAGCATGACGCTCGTTCTCCTCTGTGGTCATGCAGCGTGTGCGTTCCACCAGGCGATGATGGTTGGGCGTTCCACTCGGGAATTGTATGTTGTGTCAGCACATTTCAAAGAGAAACATGAGTGCAAAATTTCAGACTTAATGTTCTTTTATGGGATTAAACTAGTTCCTCAAAATTGGAGAAAACAAAATATAGAGGAATGTTTAGCAAAACTTGAAATGTGAACCATCTTTGAATTAGGAACCCTCGCACCAAGGGGAATGAATATTGACTTTGAAATAAAATGGTTCCTATAGCCCTTTTCTAAGGAAATTTCTCATTTACTAAATTTCTCATTTACCAGTATAATTTTATATATGTATACTTCTTATTTATATATTTATATATTTTTATACTCTTGTTTTTTTACACCTAATAACATGTGGATGCATTTGTGACAGTTGATTTTATGTATTCTTAGAGTATTTATATTTTTCATGTATTTTAATGCATTTTTTTATATATTTTTAATATTTGTTATTAATGGGTTCACTTAGTGTGTATCCTCATTTTACATCTCTTAATGTTTACTATCTTCTAATGTTTACTAACTTTTATTAAGTCCATTATGGTATATATGATATACATATAGGCCCTCATTCAGAGCCGTACGCTCTGAGCAGAGCGCACGCTCTGAATGAGGGCCGGGCTCCATTTTCATGGAGCGTCCTCCTGGACGCTCGTATAGCTGTGGGTCACCACCCACAGGCTATACGAGCGTGCATTTTGATGGCCGCGATGGTCGTGACCATCGCGACCATCGAAATTGCGAGCCGGAGCCTGTGGTTGAGGTTTTCAACCGCAAGCTCCGGAGTGATTTTGGCTCTATCAGAGCCAAAATCACTCCCACTGACATCACTAGTGATGTCAGTGGGCCGGCTTCTGACGGGAGGCGTTCCCGTGGGAACGCCCCCGTCAGGGAGGCACGCCCCCGGCACGCCCACCAAAGGGGGCGTGCTGTCAATCAACATTGACAGCACGCCCCCTTTGATCGGACACAACGAGCGAAGGAAAGTCCTTCGCTCGTCGTGTCTGGCGCATGCGCACGACGGAGCTCCCTCCGTCGTGCGCATGCTCAGTGCAGACCATCGACCCACTTGCGAGCGGACAGCCGCTCGCGAGTGGGTCTGAATCAGGCCCATAGTGCGCATTATGAGTAATATATGAGGAATAGATTTTCCAATCTCTACGTGCCCACTGATAATTTAACCTCTGGTCGGTTTCTGATAGGTGGTTAAACACCGCCGTAATACTAGAGTATATGAAACAGGAAGCGCCTTTATCCATACAAATCCCGAGTGGAACGCACGGCCATCATCGCCTGGTGGAACGCACACATGATGATGACCGTGACGCCGCGTGACCACAGAGGAGGACGAGCGTCATGCTTAGGACGCCCTGATCTGCCTCCTCCCTCATGGTGCGTAGAGCACACACACCGCCGCAAATGGGGAGTCTTCCTGCTTCCGGCGGAAGTGTTTGTGTTCCATATGTTGGAACGCAAACCGGCAATATAATGCCTTTCTTTCTATTTTTATTTCTATACCGGATTATGTTATTTGATATGAATCGTTCTGGTGATATGATATGATATCTTCCAATGGTATGTCATTCATATTTATTTACTATGACAAGTTGGGATCCTCCTGGTTCCATACCCCTCCCTTAACACGGAGGAGGGACTAAGGAGGGTATTTAAGTTGATCTTCTGGCACAAGTAGTTACACCTTGATAAAGACTGAGGTTGAAACGCGTTGCTGGATGTGCCAGAGAACCCATATACATTTAGAGCTGCATTCTCCTTTAAGGTGGCAGTCCAGATCTGTTCACATTTCAGGTGATTGTTATTTTTTCCATCTACTCCTATGTATATGGTATCTGTTATTTTAACTGGATTTTTTATACAAATAAACCTATTTTGAAACCTACGCTGCTCCTAATACCAATATCTCATATACTCTATACTAATGAGGATAAAATTTGGAAGGAGAGAAGGTGACAGGACAACATAAAGAAACCTTTATATGACTGCAACAATATATCCTACTGTGAGTTTTTGTACGCCCATTTTTGTATCTACTATATATCCATGAGGATTTAAAGCTTACGGGTTGTTATAGAAGATAAAAGATACCGTTTTTGGGTGGTTTATACTCCGTTTTAACTGAGTATGGTACGTGGTTGATTTGGAATATTTGAAGTGGAGGATTGCTATATAGGACTTATTTATCCTAGAAATACTGCACTATCAGTTCCCCCTCTTTTCTCTTCCTTCTGTTTGAGGAAAAAACTTTGAAGCATACAGCACCTTTTTGAAGATTGGGACACTATATATTCGAAAGAAGAGAAGCCCTATACCACCTAATGACAGTGTCTGGAACCATCTGACAATAAGTGACTTTTTACATATTATATGTCCCTTTTAAGAGCTACCTATTTATGATCACTATATTATATTATTGATTTTATTATTTGCTGTGTGCAGTGTGGGGGTACTTATTCAACCCTGCACCTGTCTACAGATGCATCTATGGACTTTCTCAGTAATTCCTCAAGATATCGACAAATACTCTTCCTTTATTCATACAACCTGGGTCAGTCCTCATTTCCAACATTTCCTGTCACTGTTACTCTATGCGGAAAACTTACCTAAAACCTCCACTGTTTGTGCTCCCAGAATCTTCTCCAGTTAAGTCTGATCCTCCGCAGGAGGTCCAATTTTCTACAGTCATGACAGCTCCTTAATCACAGATTTTAAGGACTCTTTTGAAACTAAGCTAGGCAGAGCAATGGTCTCGATCAAATCTGATATATCTACTCTAGCGGCTAGAACCACCAAATTGGAATCCTGTCTAGATCACCTGCAGAAAGCGCTAAATTATACTAGTAGGGACTTGGACCATATCATCACCAAATTTTCAGACCTTTGCATCAAAAAGAGGACTTAGAGAACAGGGAAAGCAGAAACATCTTTCGAATACGCAATGTCACAGTGTCTGTCACTCCGGAAACTCTGGAACCTTATTTACATAAACTATTTTCATTCCTACTTACAGACCTCGGCACTCGGCAGCACACCGTGCTCTAAGATCAGGGATACTGATCCACCCCAAAACAATATAGATTCCTTAGCTACAAGGACAAGTAACTTGTTCTTGCCCCCACTAAAGGCATAACCTAAATTCTTTTTGATGGTGCCAAACTGCAGTTCTATCAGGAGACTCCTCTTACAACTGCTAAATGGAGGGACTTCCAGGACTTGACCAAGGCACTTCATGATCAGACTATCAGGTACCGCTGGGGTTTCCCCTTTCAAACTCATTTTGGACCTTAATGGTAAAATTGTCCTCATTTGGGATGTCCGTGAATGCAAGGATTTACTGATCCATCTAGAGGAATCTGGTCCTCCCTCTGGAGGGGGGATCAGCGCACCGTGAGTGGCCTACTCTCCTTACCCAGTTTTCCATTCTTATATACCTCTTGCTCACAGTTTAAGTTCATACAGTGCCCATCATTATGACTCTTTAATTCATGTATTCTCTAAATTATGCTAGCTTACTCTATTTAGTATTTTTCTATATATGTTGAATATGTACCGTTAGGTACGTTAGGATATCTTTTCAAAGCTCTTTAGCTAATTATATTAGTATTGTACCTCTGTTTACATAATATGTGCCATATTTAGTACTCTGTTTATGTTGTGTGGTGGGTGAGGTCCCTGCGAGGAGGTCCGGTACGCCCGCCCATGCCTGAGATGCCTCCTCTCACATCCTTGTCATGTTTACAGCTCTTTTGGGTGTGTGGGCCACTCCAGCTTCTATAATCTTAACAAGACCCTTCATGGTAGTTTTCAATTTATTATGGACATATTTGTTTTTTTGTTTTCATCTGTTTTATATATAACACCATTTTAAGATGCAGCATAGGTTGTTTGCTCCTTCATCATTGTTCTGTCATGTTTTTCTTGGCTGCTCTTTTTTCTATGATCTGTCATGGCGTCGTCTGTCAGCCCTTTCCCTCTTGCATATCTCTTTCCCTACAAAACCCAGGGGACGCCTCTGCCCACACCTTCCTCTCCATTCCTACACTTCACTTTTTTTTCACTTTTCCCGTCTCACCCTCATTAACCTTATTGTATTCTGTGCCTATTTAGCGTCTCTAGAATTTTCTGGAGGTGCTTTGGGCTTTCCTCATCCACCTCCTTGGTCATTAAGAGTCCTAACTTCTGTGTGCGCCCCCCTCCGGATTGTCGGTTGGGGCACCGCATCCAGCCCCTTTCCTTCTTCCCTTTTTTGTTCCCATTCTTAATTCTCTTTAGTTACTTCTTCACTATTTCACTCTTTTTCTTTCAGTTAATTTTTTTTCCCCCACCGCTCACCCTTCTCCATTCCTATTTTTCTCTTTCTTTTACTTCTACCTCCTATTTTTATGCTCCTGGCGATCCAGGAGTTTTATCTTTGAACACCTGCTCCGCACTCCACGGGTCGGCTTGATATTACCATGCCACATCCGGGGACTAAATACTGAGCAGAAACATTCTCACTTATTTCTTTCTCTCTGTAGCCTAAAGGTAGACATTGCTTTATTACAAGAAACCCACTTCCGTAAACCTGGCCATCCATCATTGCTGTCTAGGATCTTTTCCACCGTGTTATACTCATCCAGTAACACTAAATATGGGGTTGCTATCATGATACATAATAGACTGCCCTTTGTTCAGCACTCTGTTTATACTGATTCGGATGGCTGCTACATCATATTGACTTGCAGGCTGGGACACCTTGATGTCCCATTTGCTATGGCGTATGCCCCTAACGTTGGCCAGCAACGCTTTTTCAAATCCTTCAGTTTACTCCGTAAGCGTCGAAAGTTATGTATTCATAGGGGGAGACTTTAATTATGTTATGGACCCAACCATCAACCGAACTGCCTCTCAGCCCCGTCCTAGTAACTGCCCACTTTACCGTGCATTTTCCACTCATATAAAAGAAGCTGCTCTTGACACTTGGCAAACTCTAAATCCCTCATTAAGGGATTACACATACTACTCATCTCCCTACCATTCTTACTCTAGGATAGGCCTACTTTTTTGTGGGCCCCAGCCTCTACACACCCTACTGATTCCTCTATTTTACCCAATACCTGCTCAGACCACTCCATCATGACCGCCTCTTTCAGTCTCCTGGACACTCCGATTTCCCCACCTCCCTGGCGTTTTAACGAGATCCTGCTGAAAATCCCCCATTTCCAATGCAAGATGAACACGAGTTTGAAAGATTATTTCTTTTTAAATGTTCCGACTTCTGGCTGTTCGCCACTAGTATGGGAAGCTCATAAAGCGGTTCTCCGGGGCCATATCATTAGCTATGCCTCCAACAGAAATAAAGAACATAAACAACATCTACAAACTCTCACGGAACAGGTCCATAAGCTGTAATCCCTACACAAACGTTCCCCCACAGACACCATCTATAAACATTTTACGTCTGCAAAAACGGCTCTAAATACAATTATATGTGAAATTATAGAAAAATCCTTAAGATGGTTGAATCAACGCTTTTATGAGAAAAGCAACAAAGCTGACACCCTTCTTGCGAACCGTTTGAAGGCTCGTAAATTTACCTCAGCCATACCGGCGATCAAGGAATCTTTGGGCTCTCTTCACTATAATCCATTCAAATTAAATTCTATCTTTAAAGACTACTACAACCAACTCTATAATGCTCCTGAGATTTCCTCCAATCCAGCTGACTCTTTCCCCTCCCATGAAAAAGTATTTATCCTCTTGAGACCTCCCTAAAATTGATCTCTTGACCTCAATATCACTGAGTCTCCCATCACCGAGGAGGAAGTCTCCAATGCTCTCAAAATCCAGAAGCTTTCCAAAGCGCCGGGCCCTGATGGCCTGCCTTTTTCCTATTATAAGACCTTCCAAGCATCTCTTATCCCTCACCTTTCGGCAACCTTTAATCAAGTTCTAGAAGGCAACTTCTTCCATCCCGACATTACTAGGGCACAGATTACAGTCTTGCCAAAATCAAGTAAAGCTCCTCAGCTGTTCACCAACTATCGCCTTATTTGTTTACTAAGTACAGATCTCAAACATTTCGTCAAGATTCTCGCGATCCGATCGAATCCTATCCTGCCTTCACTTATTCATCCAGACCTGGTGAGCTTTGTACCCTCTCGCCAAGCTCTGGATAATACTAGACGCACAGTGGATTTAATTCACCACATCAAACTTCCATCCTTGCTTCTGGCTCTGGACGCAGAAAAAGTCTTCAAAAGGGTTTCCTGGCCATTTATGCTTAACACTCTTCAATACTTTGGTTTTGAGAGCAAAATGCCCTTTATCACAATCCCTCCATGTCTGTTCTAGCGGGTGGCCTTATCTCAGACTCTTTCAGTATTTGAATGGGACCAGGCAAGGGTGCCCACTTTCACCACTCCTCTTCGCCCTAGTCATCAAACCCCTTGCCTGTCGGATCCGGACTAACTCTGACATTACTGGTATCACAGTTGGGAAGTCTCAGTATAAAATTTATCTCTTCGCACACAACGTCCTCCTCACCTTGTCCAACCCCTTAATATACAGTACCTTTCCAAACCTTTTCTGTGAACTTTCCACTTATAGACATCTTTCTGGTTATAAAATTAATCATGACAAATCTGAAGTGCTGCCCTTTCACATCCCGAAGTCGGCTATTGATCTATTACAATTAACCTTCATCTGATCTATTACAATTAAATATCTTGAAATATCTTGGTATTCATCTTACCAAGTCCTACGATCACCTCTACAAAGCCAATTTCCTACCCCTCTTTAAATCTATTGAACAGAACATTTCCAGGTGGCGCAATTATTTTATCTCCTGGACCCGCTGTATTAATGCGATTAAGATGAACGTCCTCCCTAAACTGTTATACCTCTTCCAAACCCGTTCAGTTGCAGTCCCTGCTTGTGTACTGGCTTCACTACAATCCTCCTTCAACACGTGTATTTGGGATTCTCGGAAGTCGCATTTACACAGGGAAATTCTCTTTAAGAGGTCCCCAGACGGAGGTCTGGGCCTGCCATCTATCTCCAAATACTATCAAGCCAGTTGGTGGAGTGGCACTCTCCCAGGGGTACCAAACAGTGGGTTGACCTAGAGGGAGAGTTAGGTAGGATGGACTCTATTTCATATCAGCCATGGCTTCCTCGTAAGCATAGATCTTCTTCTGCAATATTGGTCCCTTCATTCACTCTGACTCTGCCTGTCTGGGACTCTCTTGCCACAAAATTTGATCTCTGTACTTTTCCTTCTCTCTAAACACCCTTATGGTACCATCCATTATTCTCTCCGGGCCAATCCCCTCGCATGGCTTGTTTGGGCCGCAGTTGGCATTACTCGTTTCCAGCATGTCTCTGGAAAGTTTGCTCCTTAATCCTTTGCAGAAATCCAGGAAAGGCATTCCATACCAAGCGCCTGCTTTTTCCAATATCTCCAAATTCGGACCTTTGTCGACTCTTCCTTCCTCGGCTTCCCATAGGGATCCTACCCCAATGAAACATTTATGCATTTACCACCCCTTAGAGGCACAATTTCCCAACTGTACCACTCTATTTTAACTCCAGTTTCTTTGCCTTTGAACCCTCACGAACTTTCTTGGGAAGTTGACCTCGGATCTTCCTTGGGTGAGGATGCTTGGTAGGCAATTCGGTCTAACATTGCAAATGCTCAATCAGTGTTTCCATTAAAGAAAACTCATACAAAGTGTATACCCATTGGTATCTTGTTCCTTAATATCTGCAGTAAATACTCCCTAATGTCTCAAGGATGTGCTGGCGCCAATGTGGCCAGGTTAGTAACTTTTTTCACATTTGGTGAACCTGCCCACAGATAGCACCCTACTGGATATGGTTAGTTCACTCTAACTTCGATTACACCCGCACATCTTCCCTTCGCCCCGGCCACGCTGGTTTTGTGTGCCCCAGTCTGCCAGTTATCCAAACAGGCCAATAAGCTACTTCTTCATATCTACTGTGCAGCTAAATACCAGATTGCTAGGGCATGGAAGCAACCCTCTCCTCCCTCTCGTCAGGAATTACTAAACAGGATTTGGTACGTATCTAAGATGGAATACATAACTAGCCTCCAAACCTTGGTATGATCTTCAAAATGTTTCTCTCCCTGGTCTGGTATAATTATAATCACCAGCCCTCAAATTCCAATCCCTTTCTCCCACATATTCTTTTTTTCTGTCTTGTCGACCCCCTACCAGTCCTAATTCCGTGAAACCAATATGTTGCCCTGAATTGATATTGTAACCAAAAAACTTGTGCTTTTAACAATACTAAACAAAATGAGTTTATTATAATTCTGTTGGTGACACACTTTACATTTAAAACCTGCACAGATTTACTATTTACATAAAAAAAGGGCACAGATTATTACTATTTTACTATGTTAATAAAAGGGGGCACAAATTAATATTTTAATGAAAGGGGCACAGGTTATTACTACATTAATAAAAGCCAGCACCGATTATTGATAATGATATTGTGGGATAGCCACGCCCCTCCAATTGATGGCGACACCTATCCAATGGCTGGTCACGCCCCTTCAGCTAGCCCCTGCCATTGCAATCCCCTGTGGGCCCTTCGTGTATAAGCCCTACCTTGGAGCAGGAGTTGGCCAGTTAATTCCAAGTACACAATTCATGTGCAGGTAAAGCCAATAGGTGCGCCAGTTTCATGACATCTGAATTGCAAACACAGTGTGCTGAAGAATATAACCTTTGTTCAACAGATCACTTGAAATATTCATATAAAAATCATATAAAGGAAAGACACATAGACATTTGCGAATGCAGTTTTTTATAACATTTCAAAAAATAAAATTTATTCCATAATTTATTTCATTCCAATAGAACCATCAAAAAGTAACATCCACAACCTAAAAGAGAATAAAAAACGAATATGCTGCCAACTGTCTTTCAAAAACTTTGAAAGTATCATTAGAAATTCTTTCCCTAAAAAATATAACTAAATGATTTAATAAGATACAGGGGAAATCGTAAGTGACAGAGGTAAGTACACTTTAATCACTGTGTAGTAAAGCTCCATCATGTCCCATATACTGTATGTATATAGATATATATATACATACACAAACAGAGAGTGACATTTGAACAATACAATAATCAATGACAAAACTTAGGATGCTGTGAAATAGAAGGTTACAGGTTACAATCTGTACATGCGGTGAGATATCAGAGGCAATGGCTGGTATTTGATATTATACTAATATGACATATGTACCGGTCATTACATGGATAATGTTTATACATACATGTATGGAGTACACATCACTGCATATCACCACACCTGTATGCTCCACTAGGACCAATTAAAGGCCAGTAGGAAAGACCAGAACATTCAAAATGCAGAGTGTGCCTTCTTCATCCATGGGGAGTTACAGCAGGCAAAGGGACAAATATAACTGGCCTATAAGTGTAAAAAATACAATCTACAGTAAGTCCCGAGGACTATCTTTCTAACATTAATTGGATATCTGCATTTGATACAAAAATCTCAATCATTTGACTAAGCAGCATTTGTAAGCTATAGCATCTCAGTTATATTAAACTGACTACACAATAAACTCCTTGCTCTGACACTGATTGTTTTCTTTTACTCAGCCTAAAATTATATGTCCTCCGAAGTACAAATTGCATATAATATAGTCAATAGCTCTGTACAAAACTTACTGTAAAAATAAAATAATTATCTTTCACAATATCCTAACATGAATATAATTTCATCTCTGCCAAATCTGAATACATTTACAACATCTTGCCGAGATTTTACATTACAAATCGCAATAATAAAGTACAATCTGTATAATTGAAACAAATAATGAAAGATTTGGCCATCTGTACTTTCTCTACAGTTATTATTTACTGAGATCTATATACAGAATACATTTTCATTAAAGGAAAATACAGAATACGTTTTCATTAACGGAAAATACTTTTAATGCACTTTTTGTGCATTAACTTTTTTATTTAAAATATATAATTGACTTTTATTACTTAGTATATAATGTGTATTGATATATGTGAAACATTTCACTCATTGTATTACTGCATATTAATTGGTTTATAACACTGCTCTTCCGCTAATGCTGCCGTTAGTGCACATGTTCTAGTGGTCAGCTCGCAGTGGTGAGCTCGCATTGCCCCTCCAGAAGATCTCAATTCCGTGGAACAGAGCTAAAGGCATAGAAGGTGGATCATTAAAAGGGTTCAAAGTTCATTATGACAAGCGCCATCCGGCATTCTGCAATGTGAATAGTAAATTGCATGTCATAGAGATAGATCCATGATGGGATCCAGACGGGATGCCGGACTTCAGAATCCCTTTTTAAAGCTCTTCATGTGCTGCACTCTGGTCCATTTTAATGCTAGTCAAAGATTTACAAGGGTATTCAATATGGAGCGAAAACTCAGTTTTCGCACCGATGACGTCATTTTCGCAGATTTTGGTTTTACACCGTATTCAATTTCAAAGACTTTTCACAGGTTTGAAAAGTCTTTGAAAAAAAACAGGGATAACTTTTCACCACTGAATAGGTGGCGAAAAAAAGTTCAGAATTGGGGTATAGGGGTGCAGGCTTAAAAAAAATAGCCTGCACCCCTGGGAATGACATTTTAAAAATAACTGTCAAACACTGTTTAAAAAAAAAATAGGGACACCCCAAAAAATTTAATGAAAAATTGGGGTGAAAAAAAAAAAAAGGAAAAAAGTGTTTAACAATAGGGAAATAGTTTCAGGGCTATTCTGCAAATATGCATCAGGTGTATTCTAGAATAGGCTATTAGCGGCAGGTGCATAGTTGCAGAATTTTTGAAAACTTACTTTAGGGACATAGACTATGCTAGTACCCATTTTCATGTACCCCAAATTTGATGGGACCACTTAAAAAAACTAAAAAAAATAACCTAAGTGCTCTTCTGCAACACTTCTTCAATGTTGGGAAAAAAAAACACCTGCTGCGACTATTTCAATCCCCGACTTTCATTTGCAGGCTAAAACGGGGGTACCCATAGTGATCCCCCATGTTTTTACAGTTTTAGGGGGGTCCTACAATTTATTCCAGATAAATTTAGTTTTTTTTCGCAGATCCCACTTCGCAGGTTCCCGTTTTCGTAGGTTTTATATTGAATACGGAGATAAAGCGGGTGCGCGCCCGATACTTTATCCCAGGAAAATCTCCGATGTGGAGAGAAAAGTCCAGCACGGACTTTTCGCTCCCATATTGAATACCCCTGATAGAGGTCTATTTATCAAGCAGTGAAAAGTGTGGAGGAGTGGACCAGTGGAGAAATTGGCCATAGCAACCAATCAGCTCCTACATATTATTTTATAGATTGTACTTGATAAATGCTACTTCAAATCTGATTGGTTGCTATCGACAACTTCTCCACTGATTCACTTCTCAACACTTTTCACTGCTTGATAAATAGACCTCTAAACCACTTAATAAACAACATCAATGACATCTGCAGGTTACCAGAGGGCTCTACTACAAACAATAAAAAAAAGGAGTAATGTAATAAAATATAACTAAATATTTATTTAGTAAGAACATGAATGACAAACCTGGATTATACCAATTTGATAAGAAGCAGCACCTCATGCAGTATAAAATAGTTACAATGGTAAAAGTATGGAATGAATAGATCACAAGTTCTCAAACTCGGACCTCAGAACCCCAAACAGTGCATGTTTTCCAGGTCTCCTCACAGAATCGCAAGTGAAATAATTATCTTCACCTGTGGATCTTTCAAAATGTGTCAGTGAGTAATGAATACACCTGTGCACCTGATGGGTGACCTGGAAAGCATGAACTGTGTGGGGTCCTGAGGACCGAGTTTGAGAACCACTGGTATAGATGTTAGAGAGCAAAATTAGTTTTCAAACTAATTGTTTGACACTTGACATTTAATGAAAATAACAGTCAGCAAAGATATATATCGTTGAATATGACTGTTCCAGTTATCCTCAGGTAAAGAAATTGGTCAAATGAGAGGTACATAATGTGAGAAAAGCTCCAGTCCAAGGTCAAGTCTTCATTACAGACTATAAAATGAATTGACATCCTCAGTTTACAGTATGTGACGTTATAATATTCCAGCAAAGTTCCAGGAACATAAAGATAAATGACATTTGCAGCATAAATCTCCTTCATAGACTGATGAATTGAATGGTTTCAGTAACATGAATTTCGTTGCTTAGATTTTGCCAACAAGGATGCAAAAGCCAAACAGTAATCTCATTAGCAGCACAATCAGCAAGAACTTTAATTGTTGAGTGTTGTGTGAGCATTCTGCATGCACTGTCCTCTTCATACAATCCCATCCTGGCCAATCTCAGATGACTAAGAGCCTTTCCCTGTTAGCCAGGCGATATCACCAGTTCTAGAAGGAAGGTGGATCAAAATATGTAGTAATTTTTGTAGATTATATTATTTTGAGAAATATCTATCTACTCTTTTATACAATACCTTTCTGGAAATGGTTGGTAAAGTAACTGGAGATAAATATATATAATAAACATGATCAAGTTGCTGCATTATAAAAATTGAAGTTGAATTTTAATGTTTTTAAGGGAATTTTTCATGGTCCCCTGAAATTCACCTAAATACACGTTATTCGGAACAGAGACCCTTACCATCCACAAAGGACATTTTTAAAATGACTGGAATTTTTTTATTATTTAAGGGGAGATTTATTAAAGCTTGGAGAGAGATAAAGTGGAGAGTGATATAAAGTACCAACCAATCAGCTCCTAATTTTCAAACAATCCTGTAAAGTGACAGGAGCTGATTGGTTGGTACTTTATCGCTCTCCACTTTATCTCTCTCCAAGATTTGATGCATCTCCCCCTTAATATGCCAGGTTTTAAAGGAGAATCCACAGATCCAAATGAATGGTAAAATTGGTGCCTTATAGTGAAGAAATTTGTTCCTAGGGGATAATCTATACGAGAAGGAAGTTTGCTTTAACTTGACTTTAGGAATCTCTTTACTTGCACTACATATTGTATCACATTATACCACCACTTTCTCCTCCTCTTTTTATCCCAATCAGTAAAAAGTGGGCATGATATAGTTAACAATAAAATTTAACTTTTTAGAATGCATGTAACATAGTAATTATTTTCATATATTTTTCCAACTAGCTAGGAAAGCACTAAATAACTCCAGGGCTTGTCCCTTTCTCTGTGCAGGCTCCACCCCCCACCGTGCAGGCTTGTCCCTTTCTCTGTGCAGGCTCCACCCCCCACCGTGCGGGCTTGTCCCTTTCTCTGTGCAGGCTCCACCCCCCACCGTGCGGGCTTGTCCCTTTCTCTGTGCAGGCTCCACCCCCCACCGTGCGGGCTTGTTCCTTTCTCTGTGCAGGTTCCACCCCCCCACTGTGCGGGATTGTCCCTTTCTCTGTGCAGGCTCCACCCCCCACCGTGCGGGCTTGTCTCATTCTCTGTGCAGGCTCCACCCCCCACCGTGCTGGCTTGTCCCTTTCTCTGTGCAGGTTCCACCCCCCACCGTGCGGGCTTGTCCCTTTCTCTGAGCAGGCTGCACTCTGCAGCCAAGCCTGTACAACTGACTGGATCAGTGTAAGCGCGATGGCACCGCCCTCTCAAAGTGACGTACAGCATCGTGATTTCACTTGGTATTTGTCACCTTTGCAGCACCTGCACACAATGAAGTTGTAGACTGCAAGACATTATAAGAACAAACAGGCAAATGTACAGCTGATGGAGAAATAACCAACAGGACAGAAACAGGCAAATTCAGGACATGTGGTGGAAACTGCATTTACGTACATATATTCATTCAGATGGATCCAGCTATAAACAGTAGCATTTGGGCCAGACATATGTCAGGCGTACACATACGTACACTTACACCCTATGATGGTGTAGAGATGCGGTCTCACAGTGTTAGTATTAAATGCTAAAGCCCTATTACACTATTTGTACACAAAACAATATTGCTATGAAGTGTCTTATTGTCTGGCCAATCTATATATATAGGTAATGCTGAAGAGTGATAAATATTATGTCACCACTTTGGTACTAGTGACAGATGGTATGAACTCTGACCTCTCCCACCAGTGTCGGGGCGAGTGCTGAATAGAGCAGTGGTTTCCTTTTTTGGGGTTTGGCCCATTTTTTTTCTGGTCTGCTGCAGTGTTTCCACTTTTGGATATTTCTTTTCTGCTTTGTTTCTGGTTTGCAGCAGCCTATTTACAGGGAAATCTGGCAATGTTAAGGTATAGTGTTACAAAAGATACGCTTCCTGACCTGTGTGTCTGCGCCAACATCTACTTTAAGAGTTGCAAGTACACAAACAGCCCTCACTGTCCCCGCTCCTCATATGCCTGCTCCTCCCCTTCCCTATTATATTCCGCCTCTTCAGGCATTAGTGTATGATATGCGGATAAGGACATATGTGCATTTTTTTTTTGTCACGCAATACAAAAATGTATATATTACACACACAAAAAAAGAAAACAACAAATGTATGTCCAACTCTACATGAGCACAATGAGTAAAAAGGATAATAAGAAGTAATTATGTACAGATCAATAAAAGGACACATGTAACACTAACACACTATCTATGAACATACTTGCCATGACAGATAAACATCCTTTATTGGATCGAAGCATTAAAAGAAGAATTATTATGATATGTTACATTATTTATTTATTTGATAATGGTAATTAAAGCAAAATTATCCTTAAAATATTTCCTATAACACAAAGATTAATGATTGAAAAATGTAATGTATATAATTCTGGTATAGTATTTAGCAGGGCTATTTTTCTGGAAAAATAGGTTTATTATATATATATATATATATATATATATATATACTGTATATAGCACTGTTATTTAGTGGATAAATATCTTTGTCATATAACGCCACTCCTGTTTATTATTCAGTAGTGTATGAGGAGATTTCTAATCTAGGGTTACGAGCAAAAACGTGCGAGTCCAGGGTGAGAGTGGGCCGTGAGGGGGGCAAATTGTATGCCGTTACAATGGCAAAGTCCCCCCTTCGCTCCTGATTGGATCGAGCCCATAAAAACGTATTCAGGCAGTAAATATATTTAATAATTTCTTTTTTAGGATAATTTTTCAACAAAATTAATTTTGTCAGCACAAATTATATTATATTTAATTGACTTTTTCAGTCATTATGACATTGCTTAAGTCGGTAAAGAATCATCACTGCAAAGCCGAAGAAACCTGTTTTTATCATAGGCAAAAAAAAATAAATGTGGCTTATTCATCAAATATATATTTTTCTAAATTGCAGATTTTCTACTTTTTTTAGTGGCTTTTAAAATAACAATTTTATTGTAGTCAAAATGTGCTGGATTTCAAAAATTGCTATTTGATAAATAAGCCCCACGGCCCACTGAGGGAGTGCAAGGCAAAAGAAGATTAGGAGATCTATAGAAAAGTATTGAGACATAATAGGACTGTAACTGAAGTTCGGGACACAATTAGCATTGTGTAAGAAATATTTTCTAATGAAGAAAATTAGGCTTATGCCAAGAACACCGGGACACTTGGGAACACCGTATCCGCCGAACGTGTAAGCCTACTTTTATTAGGGAAGCATTAACATAAAGTCCCAAACACAATTTGAATTACTACCTACATGAAAATGTCTATAGCAAATGTCAAATCAATTTGAATATTTTTATTATTAATATAGGCCCTCATTCAGAGCCGTTCACTATTTGCGTTTGTTCGTTCAAAAACAAGGGGTGGCTATTCAAATGATCCGTTCGCACATTGCAGTCTGTTCACACCTCTAAGTCTGAACGAGCGAGCAAAACATACGCTCGTTTATTTGTTAAAAACGCCCCCTGGCCGCTCGCACCATACGTCATGTCCGCTATTTATTAGATTAATCGAGTACATCGAACAGGATATGAACTGCTCGCTATTCTTGTGGTTGGTTTTTTCAACCGCTATTTTGCGAGCAGTTCTGAGTTAAAAAAAACCAAGTGACGTGGTCAATGACGCTGCTATATTAATTATGCACACCCATAAAACGCCCGTTTTGACCTTTAAGCACGCCTGCGTTCTGATCTCCACTCCCCGTTTTCAAGCACCTTCCCCTGTTACCACCCACATACGCCTCATTCTGTCACTCAAAATAGCAGGCACTCGCTATATTGCGTACAAACGATTTTCAGCCGCACTGACTGGTTCGCGCATGCGTACTAAAAACCGTACGCATGCGCAGATGTGCGAACATCGCTCGGAAGGAGCGTACTGCCGCTAGTGAGTGGCTCTGAATGAGGGCCATAGTTTGTATGACCCAACAAAACCTAAAATCAGGTGAGGTACTTTGTGAGGTCTTTTAAAGAATCAAATATGTATTTATTTGGCTGTTTTCCATATTAAGATTTCAATACTTCATAGCCTTTAACAGGTACAAAATGCTCTGCTCCTGGACTTCTGTCATCTGTATTTAAACACCCTTCTAATCAATTAGTCTAACATTGATGACTGCAATCGTAAATGAAATGGGAAATCCAATAGCAGAGCATTTTGTACCTGGTGGGAAGGCATCATGTTGGGCAATACTGTAGCCTGGTGTACACTAGTCTCCAAAGCCTACCTTTCATCAGCCGTTAGCATAATATAGCTGCTAAGTACCCATCATTTACCTCTGGCTCCAGAACTGCTTTGCTGAACAAATAATAAAGGCATTCATTATGAAATCCCGGCTGCCGCATGGCCGGCAGTCCGATTCCCGGCAGCAGCAGCCCGACAAAAGAGCATAGCCCGGCAGCGGAAGCCCGACAGCGATGGAAATGCTGATCGTCCCTAAGGTAAGTGAAAACGAACCTAACCAATCCCCCTAACCCTCCTTAGGGGTGCCTAACCCTAACCTCCCCCCCAAGTGCCTAACCCTAACCTCCACCCTCTAAGTGCCTAACCCTAACCCCCCCTTCCCCGCTGCCTAAACCTAAGTCCCCCGGGGGGGGTGCCTAACCCTAAGTCCCCCCCGGGGGTGCCTAACCCTCTCTCCCCCTAGCCTAACCCTCCCGGGGGGTGCCTAACCCTAAGTCCCCCCCCGGGTGCCCTAAACCTAACCCTCCCCCCCGCGGCTGCCCGCTCGCGGCGCCCGGCATCTCTTCGATCGGGATGCCGGGCGCCTGTCTCCCAGCATCGGGAAATTGACAGGCGTCTAGATTTTAGACGCCTGTCATTTAACCCTAGCTGGGATTGAGGATTCGGGAAGCTGGCGGTTGGTATTGTGGCCGCCGGCTTCCTAAATGTATCCCTAATAAAGGTCCCTTAAACATTACTAGGGGTACCTCCTTTGGACATTACTAGGGGTACCTCCTTTGGACATTACTAGGGGTACCTCCTTTGGACGTCACTAAAAGGAACACTGTGGGACAACTTGTTGGAATAAGTTTCCCTCACTGGCATACTATGATGGAGTGCAAATAGGCCTCTCATACTAGGGACTCTATTCATGAAGAAAGAGAAAACTGAATTGATACTTTTCACTATATATCGCATCACTTCAGACAGAGTGGCAGGAGGAAAAAGGTTACAGAGCGGTGGTGTGGGCAGAGTGCCCGGACGCAGAGGTATATGCGTCCGGGCACTTCAGAAAGCCTACACATTTCAAGTCAGTGCAGCGGTGTGGTGGCAGCGCTGGGAAGGTAAGAGCTAGTGACCCGGCTTATGCATGGTCACTTTACGGTGGGGATAGGGGCAGAGTAAGAGGGTACACTGGGGCAGCAGGCATCACAGAGGAGGTGCCCTGGCATATGTCAGGGTGCCGAGGGGGGGGGGCTGGTACTAATTACCTGGGCCTGGGCTTGTTGAAGGGGCCTGGCGGGGGCCTGGGTCCAACACCGCCTCCCCCTCCTTATCACCTATCAGCAGCCGGCTCTCTACGCCCCTGCATATGCCGGGTCACCTTACTAATGACGTCGGAGGTAGGGGCAGAGTGAGAGCGCACACTGGGGCAGCAGGCAGCACGGAGGAGGTGACCCTGCATATGTATATGTCAGGTCACCTTACTATAGCGGTGGTGGTGGGGTTAGGGGCAGAGTGAGGGGGCACTGCACAGCAAGGTGGAGGTGACTTGGAATATGCCCAGGGTTCCTCTGATTGGCTGCTGCAGCTAAAGGGGGCGGAGAGAGCATGGAGAAGGCAGGGAAACCGCTGTCTTCCCTGCTCTTCCCCCCCTCCGGAGGCACATTACGCCATCCTGAGATAGAGAAACATTTCTTAGAAG
The DNA here is from genome assembly GCA_031769625.1 of Taudactylus pleione. Classification (NCBI taxonomy): domain Eukaryota; kingdom Metazoa; phylum Chordata; class Amphibia; order Anura; family Myobatrachidae; genus Taudactylus; species Taudactylus pleione. The sequence continues at coordinate 13,303,627 of JAUIMM010000161.1, forward strand.
CTTAGTGATTCTTTGAATTGCTCTCCCTATACCAGTGTATTGGGAAGTGATGGCTTAACTAATCAGGGGAACCGCTGGAGAAATCTATCCTTACTGAATCAGGCCCATTGAACATTAATTCACATTAATTGAACATTAATTCGAGGCTCTAAAACAAAAGATTTACATAAATCCCAACTTACTCAACATCTCGCTTGCGTATAGATTTTCCAGATGCCATGACTTCCGCTACCTTGGATACTATTGGGTCATAGTTCATACTGGCTACTGCAATGACCTCATCATTCCTGCAATATATAGAAACAAGCACAGTTTGGCTTCTTTAGTATGTGCATTTTAACATCAATACGTCCAATATCTAAAATTATTTTGTGATTGTATCGTAATACTTGAAGGTTTGTCAAATGTAACATGATATATAAAACATTGTTGCTTTTATTGAATAACCGCTTAGAGCTGATTCTACACCATTCAGACTAGCAACACAGTGGCCGGGCTCTTGTCAGGTTCATTATAATGATGGAACAACTGTGATGCAGACCACCATGGGGCACAGAGGTGAGAGGTGGCTTAACAATGCCGGGTCATCCCCCCTCCATGCCACATGCACTCCCCCTCCCAGGGGGAGAGCATGCTCCTACCCAGATATAGCTATGGGGCCCAATAATGCACTGTTCCACTGCTAATCACAATCAAACAATAAATATATGGAATGGCCAGTCATGAAGAGACCTGCGCACAGGTGAGATACAGGCGGAACAAGAACAGAGTAATTTCCCTTCTATAGTATGTTTTTATTTAGTGCAGTGCATCCATGCAACCTATGATGCAGATTGGTCTGACAGTGGGTGGTGATGTCCCCGCTACCTTTGCTAGGGGTCATAAAGTAGGTTCATTTATAGCGTTTACTGTGTGACCATTACATGTAGATCTCACGGTATGATCTGATGCTTCTTCACAATGCCCATATGTTTGGGAGCTACTTATGATTGTGACACCCCAAAAACATCTTGCTGCCCAGCACTGTTCCTGAGGCCTCAATAATCCCTCAATACGCCATAAAGCAGATGGACAGGTGGACACAAGTACTATAAAATCTTATTTTCATAGTATATATTACTGTACAGACAAACCAAATACCATATGCAAAAAAAAAATAATTTATCCTAAAACATTCCAAGAATATAGAATACAACGATACAGTAATTATTAAATTGTTTGCCATTCATATTCATTTTTTTTAATTGGACATGCAAGTATTTGGGTTAATATTAGGATTAATTATAATAAGACTGGTTGGTGGCTTTTGGACAGCTGGACAAAATAAGTTTGCAGACAATACTCAAAATAGAATTGCCGCCCACAGCTCATAGCTGAAACACAGTTACAGAACTTTGTTATGCCGTATATATGTGTATGAGGTAGTGGGACACTAACACACACACACACACACACAGGTACTGTAGCTGTGTCTGTTAGTCATATTTGCATTATAGTCTATTACATACAGCAATTAGATGTGTATCATGCAAAACTGAGATAATACATTCTGTTACCAACACCATGGCTCAAGTCCCTAAGAATGTGTGATTTGTGATGGTGGCTGGATAAAGGCAGAAGATTGGAAAAGAAATACCACATAGTATGAAATTAAGATCCCAATGGTAAAGTTATTACCGAGAGACTGAACAATAGAGAAACCACCTAAATTAAAACTTTTAACGAACTGTGCCGTAGATACTACTGTGTGTATGGAAAATGGAGATAGCCAACTGTACTTCTTATTTTATTCATAGGGTACATATCCTACTTTAGGATATTGAATAATATTATCTAATGGAGGCAAGCTGTACTTATTTAGCTACAATCAAGAGGAACAGCAAGGCTTAGCTACTGTATCCTTACCCTGCAGCAAGCTATAACTAAATCGGGGATATTTATTATCAATTGCAGAAAGCCCCCGAAAATTAAGAATCATTATCGCTGCATATCACGGCAATTATGAATCTTTATACGCTTAAATGTATTAATAAAAATCAGAGGGACATGGGGGTAAATTTACTAAGGGGTGATTTTCAGTTCCATTCTTTTTGTGGTGATTTTGAGGCGATTTGGTTGTGATTTTGACAATCAGGAATTTGCTAAAGGCAAAACTGACTCAAAATCCTGTATCGGTACTTCCCCCATAGTCATCAGTAGAAAAAGCTAATTTACTAAAAGTCGATTTGAAAATAGACCCAAAATCGACACAAAATAGACAATTTACAATAGAACCATCAGAAATTGTTCTATTTGAAATATGTGGGGCACTCTGGCTGTATAAATCAGGCATTTAAAGGCATATCAATGATTTTTTTTAAATCATGGATATGCAAATTAGCACTGGGATGGAGGTGTTTGTGGATAATACAGTGCGTGTAACATGTTTTGGCCAGTAGGAATGTTTTTGCATAATTTGGGTCGATTTTCAGGTTGATTTGGAGAATAGAATACATTTAGAACTTCAAATAGAAACCAATGCACCATCAAAATAAGAATGGAACAGAAATGGACTGTTAGTAAATGATCTATATTGAATAGAAACACTGTGGTTGATTTTGTGGGGATGTTAATTCTATTTTGGTAGATTTTAAATGGAATCAAAATCGACTCTTAATACATGTTCCTCATGGAGTCCAATAAGATGCCAATCTTGGCGATCAAGAAGAAATTCACTTTACTTCTACCTACAGGCCCCTTCGTGACTGTAAAAAGCCATGATGCACAGAGGGACTTCCTGCAGCCTAGCTCAGAGAGTGATTGCAAGATCCCTCTATGGGTCTAGAAAAATCACCACAAAATGCAAAAATGTACACAAGTAGCAGAATGGCACCATTATTTTAAAACAGGAGGTCAGCTCTATTGTTCAGTCTGTAAGAACCAGAGAAAGTGACCTTTAACCTGGAGCCTTCAATGAGTGCTCCTAAATATTACCTCCATTGCTCTACGTAGGGTGTCATCTTACTATTGGGATACAACCGCCTTTTGGATCGCCTAAGTAGTAAAATAACGCACATCTTTACACAACTATTTTGAAGCTCTAGATAATAACCTGTGACAGAGGCAAGGCTCAGTGTAATGAATAAAATATTTTTTTAGACGTATTGATCAATTATGCATAAGAAAGGTGACAATACCAGTCATTTTATCAACATTCATCAATGATGAGATCATTATGCAAACAGTAAAAAATCTCCAGGGTAGTCGTCTGGTGTACTCTTATACTGAATCTGAAAAGTGTCCATTTTGTGCAGCCACAGAGGCTACTGAGGTTATTAGGGGATTCACTCATGGGCTCCAAACCTCATTGGTCTCTTGTGGCATATATAATACAAAAAAAGACATGGAAGAATTTAAAACTAATAACCAAATAGGTCACTGAGGGCCTTATTTATCAACAATCTATTAAAAAGTGACTATAAGGTATGGTGCGCAAAACCTGCTGCCCCCAGTTCAACACAACAAATGGAGGCTCACCCGACTCCAATACATATAATCCAACAAAGCAAAATTATTGTGTCATCCAGTGGCGCTGGATATAAAATGTTGCAAAACACAAAGTATTGGGATAGTACTTAATCCTTATCAGAAATTTGAAATCCTGCTGATCATCCTTTTGTATCTGGAGTTCTCAAAATCTTCATACTTTGTCCATATGATACATGTAACAAAAATAGTAAAGGAATGTCTTAATAGTCTGATGTAATTTTCCTATTAATGTTCATATGCAGAATGACGTTGTTCTTATCAAATGGGCACGTATGGTTGATGCGTACCCCACTCACATTAGAAAGTGTGGTTTAACTCCTAAAAAGGTTTCTTTACTCTTCCTTCCTAATTGTTATTCCAAACAAGTCTTTTTATATCGTGACACACAAATATTTATGAGGGGTGAAGTGATGCGTACCCTACTCACATGGTGTAAATGCTGTAACCTGCATATAATGGTTTCTTTTCGGATATCCTCCTGGAGTATCCTCGGGGTTAATTCCCATATGATGTTTCCTCCCCGCTGTTTCATAGAAGAGGAGTTTGCCTAGTCCCACCTGCTGCCTGAGGAGACAGGCAGCAGGTGGGACTAGGCAAACTCCTCTTCTATGAAACAGCGGGGAGGAAACATCATATGGGAATTAACCCCGAGGATACTCCAGGAGGATATCCGAAAAGAAACCATTATATGCAGGTTACAGCATTTACACCATGTGAGTAGGGTACGCATCACTTCACCCCTCATAAATATTTGTGTGTCACGATATAAAAAGACTTGTTTGGAATAACAATTAGGAAGGAAGAGTAAAGAAACCTTTTTAGGAGTTAAACCACACTTTCTAATGTGAGTGGGGTACGCATCAACCATACGTGCCCATTTGATAAGAACAACGTCATTCTGCATATGAACATTAATAGGAAAATTACATCAGACTATTAAGAGATTCCTTTACTATTTTTGTTACATGTATCATATGGACAAAGTATGAAGATTTTGAGAACTCCAGATACAAAAGGATGATCAGCAGGATTTCAAATTTCTGATAAGGATTAAGTACTATCCCAATACTTTGTGTTTTGCAACATTTTATATCCAGCGCCACTGGATGACACAATAATTTTGCTTTGTTGGATTATTTATCAACAAGTTTCATCATTCATAATGAGTGATAAAACTCGTTGCATATGATAAATTGTGCTCCAACCAATCAGCTCCCAACTGTCATTTTTCAAACAGATGACAGTTGGGAGCTGATTGGCTGGAGCACCTTAACTCAGGCCCTGAGCATGGAAACACATCGCCAGGCTCCCAGGCTTTGCTTGGGGACTCAGCAATTGCATGTTATCCCCTGCTTCTATTCTAAAACAGTAATTCAGTATGTAACCTATCATTTCCATGGAAACCATGAATGCATGCATTTACATAGATATATAATATAGCTCTAATGGATCCTTACAATGTTACTGACAACATGTACTTATGTGACTGCCAAATGATCTCCAAAATCAAAAGTGAACAACCACAATGGTCAGCATAACTCATCTACAACTATGAGGAAATTGCTTAAGCTGGCCACACGCTAGACCAACTTTCATCCAACCATCCAACTAGTTGATTGGTTGGAATGAAAATCTGGTAAGGAATGGGAGTAAATGATCAGCAATTTGCTCCTAAATGCCAGAAAACTGATGAAAATGGACGTTCAGACAAGTTTGTTAAATGTTTTAACTAAACAATTTGTTCAAACAACAGTTTTTGTCCATTTTCCGGCGTTTGGGAGCAAATTGCTGATTGTCATTTGCTTTCATACCTTACCAGATTTTCATTCCAACCAGTCAACTAGTTGGCTGGTTGGATGTAAGTTGGTCTAGTGTGTGGCCAGCTTTAGTTGCCAGACAGAATCGTGCCCTGTGCCTGCATCTTCCAGGCTATTACATAAGCCATGATATCTTAACCATTACATGACTGGGCCAGGCCACTTGTCACGTGTCGGCTATGCCATTTACCAGGAAATTTTTTACACCTTCATATACAAAAGGGAATATTATATATTTGTATTATTTTTTTTATTTCTTAACTGATATAGCTTTCTTGTAGTAAAATAGCTAATAAATGTAGTTTTATTATGTAGACATTAATCTGGGAAAAATGAGTAAAGACCTTTTGCCATGATCATTCCCCACGTGATTACTGCTATTCCAAATATTTATATTATTTATTGATACTTAATAATTGTGCTTACACAAAGTGCAAATCCATTATAGGGTTTAGGGACAAAGAGCTGTATTTTGTTTTACCTTTATAGTGTAGTGTATCGATGTAGTGTAATGATGTAGGTTACCAATGTAGTGTAGTGATGTACTGTAGGTTACCAATGTAGTGTAATGATGTAGGTTACCAATGTAGTGTAGTGATGTAGTGTACCAATGTAGTGTAGTGATGTACTGTAGGTTACCAATGTAGTGTAGTGATGTAGGTTACCAATGTAGTGTAGTGATGTAGGTTACCAATGTAGTGTAGTGATGTAGTGTACCAATGTAGTGTAGTGATGTACTGTAGGTTACCAATGTAGTGTAGTGATGTAGGTTACCAATGTAGTGTAGTGATGTAGTGTACCAATGTAGTGTAGTGATGTACTGTAGGTTACCAATGTAGTGTAGTGATGTACGTTACCAATGTAGTGTAGTGATGTACTGTAGGTTACCAATGTAGTGTAATGATGTAGGTTACCAATGTAGTGTAGTGATGTAGGTTACCAATGTAGTGTAGTTATGTAGTGTACCAATGTAGTGTAGAGATGTAGGTTACCAATGTAGTGTAGTGATGTAGTGTACCAATTTAGTGTAGTGATGTACTGTAGGTTACCAATGTAGTGTAGTGATGTAGGTTACCAATGTAGTGTAGTGATGTAGTGTATTGATGTACTGTAGGTTACCAATGTAGTGTAGTGATGTAGGTTACCAATGTAGTGTAGTGATGTAGTGTACCAATTTAGTGTAGTGATGTACTGTAGGTTACCAATGTAGTGTAGTGATGTAGGTTACCAATGTAGTGTAGTGATGTACTGTAGGTTACCAATGTAGTGTAGTGATGTACTGTAGGTTACCAATGTAGTGTAGTGTTGTAGTGTACCAATGTAGTGTAGTGATGTTGGTTACCAATGTAGTGTAGTTATGTAGTGTACCAATGTAGTGTAGTGATGTACTGTAGGTTACCAATGTAGTGTAGTGATGTAGGTTACCAATGTAGTGTAGTTATGTAGTGTACCAATGTAGTGTAGTGATGTACTGTAGGTTACCAATGTAGTGTATTGATGTACTGTAGTATACCAATGTAGTGTAGTGATGTAGTGTACCAATGTAGTGTAGTGATGTACTGTAGGTTACCAATGTAGTGTAGTGATGTAGGTTACCAATGTAGTGTAGTGATGTACTGTAGGTTACCAATGTAGTGTAGTGATGTAGTGTACCAATGTAGTGTAGTGATGTACTGTAGGTTACCAATGTAGTGTAGTGATGTAGGTTACCAATGTAGTGTAGTGATGTAGTGTACCAATTTAGTGTAGTGATGTACTGTAGGTTACCAATGTAGTGTAGTGATGTAGGTTACCAATGTAGTGTAGTTATGTAGTGTACCAATTTAGTGTAGTGATGTACTGTAGGTTACCAATGTAGTGTAGTGATGTAGTGTACCAATGTAGTGTAGTGATGTACTGTAGGTTACCAATGTAGTGTAGTGAAGTAGGTTACCAATGGAGTGTAGTGATATAGTGTACCAATGTAGTGTAGTGATGTACTGTAGGTTACCAATGTAATGTAGTGATGTAGTGTACCAATGTAGTGTAGTGATGTACTGTAGGTTACCAATGTAGTGTAGTGATGTAGTGTACCAATGTAGTGTAGTGATGTAGTGTACCAATGTAGTGTAGTGATGTACTGTAGGTTACCAATGTAGTGTACCAATGTAGTGTAGTGATGTAGGTTACCAATGTAGTGTAGTGATGTAGTGTACCAATGTAGTGTAGTGATGTACTGTAGGTTACCAATGTAGTGTACCAATGTAGTGTAGCGATGTAGTGTACCAATGTAGTGTAGAGATGTAGTGTACCAATGTAGTGTAGTGATGTACTGTAGGTTACCAATGTAGTGTACCAATGTAGTGTAGTGATGTACTGTAGGTTACCAATGTAGTGTAGCGATGTAGTGTAGTGATGTAGTGTACCAATGTAGTGTAGCGATGTAATGTACCAATGTAGTGTAGTGAGGTAGTTTACCAATGTAGTGTAGTGATGTGAGTTACCAATGTAGTGTAGTGATGTGAGTTACCAATGTAGTGTAGTGATGTAGGTTACCAGTGTAGTGTACTGATGTAGTGTACAATTGAGCAGATATCCTCTTAGGGGGAGGAGGACCAAATGTTAGCAGACTAGCACCATATTGGAATGACTGTCAGTCTGTATGTCAGTCACGTGTGTTAGGGAAGAAAAATGTGTTTTATTAATGTTTTTACAACTCCATAACTAAGCAATCACAGTGATGTGACTATAACACGGAGGTGCTCTTTGGTGCCAGCACTTTCCTAGCATTAATACTAAACTAAAGGCAGTCAGTCAGGTCCTGGCTACTCCCTGCACCCTTGGGCTGCCACTGAGGGAGGTGAAGTAATAACACAAGGAGACACATGACATAAAGAAGGCTTACTTTGTATAAAATGCCACAAATTTGGATTCCTCTATATCCCCTTGAATAATGACATCATCAAAACCTTCCCCATTGCCTGAAACAGGAAAATAAAGACGCAGTTATAGCTTGGATGTCTATAACGTACATTGTGAACATATATAAATTATCTATGACAATTGTTTTGAAAAGTAAAATGCATATATAGGTCTTATGCATGGTGCATACCCAGAGGCTCTCTAACAACGGTCAGACACAGTGTAAAGTTTTGCACTTTGAGACATGTAAAACATGTATCCATTTACCAGATATCATTAGCTCTGCCTGACATAGGAATCTTTTCTGACCTCAGTGCCAGCCATACACTTGCAAAGGGACAAAGTCGTGTTTAAGCACTACCTACCTTCACAGCTATCTTGGCCACCCTGTTTACTTAAGCTAATTGCACAAATTAGCATTGTGTAACTACTCAAGGAATGGGCTTGTGTAGCTGCCAATTAGGTATACAACGTGTACAGCCCTTTTTAACAACTTTTGAAAGCAATCAACAAAGCTATGTATTAATGCTTTTTGTTTCTAAACATGAATTGTTTCTTTAAATTGCTGTGCAGTGTACATCTGAGTGTGGTATGTAGTCATTATGTCGACATTCAGAATCTTTACATTCAGGATGTTGGCACCAGAATGTCGACATGGTCTGAATGTTGACAATGAACATGTCGACGTTCACAATGTTGACGTGGTCATAATGTCAACATTGTGAATGTCCGCGGTCACAAAGTTGATAGTACAGGTTTAGGCAGAGTCAGACTGGCCCACAGGTATACAGGGGAAATCCCTGGTGGGCCCCACTGCCTGAGGGCCCACCCCATCCTCTTAGAGTCAGTAACTACACCAAGATTAGCCCTACTTTCAATCAAAGTGGGTGGTCCTGACATACCCCTGTCCCCTACTTTATAAAGGGGCACTGTCCTCAGTAATGGTTGACCAAGTCCATCTGGGGTGACTGGACACCCCCCTCCAGTGGCTCGCCACACACCTTAAGTTGGGCCCCTACCACTGCATTCCCTGGTGGGCCCTTCATGCCCTAGTCCGACACTGGGTGTATGGCTGGGGACTGCTGTTAGGGTTAGATTTAAGGTTCGGTTAGGGTCCTAGCACTAGTAAAACACTATAGGGTCAATCCATTCAAGTGCGAATTTGCGAGTTGCTATATTCTCTTCGTTTGCATGGCGAATTAATTTTGCAATCCAATTAGTAACACGCACAGAACCAGTCAACTGAATTTGCATTTTTCCATTCGCACCTCCCTGTGGGTGAGAAATAGATGGAAAGGAAAATCTTTATTTTAAGGTTAAAATGTCTGGACACTGTGCTGAACCCCTTGGACACCCAGTGGTTTACAGATTCTTAAGGGTGTATGGGGCCTGATTCAGACCCACTCGCGAGCGGCTGTCCGCTCGCAAGTGGGTCGATGTTCTGGACTGAGCATGAGCACGACGGAGGGATCAAAGGGGGCGTGCTGTCGATGTTGATTGACAGCACGCCCCCTTTGGTAGGCGTGCCGGGGGCGTGCCTCCCTGACGGGGGCGTTCCCACGGGAACGCCTCCCGTCAGAAGCCGGCCCACTGACATCACTAGTGATGTCAGTGGGAGTGATTTTGGCTCTGATAGAGCCAAAATCACTCCGGAGCTTGCGGTTGAAAACCTCAACCGCAGGCTCCGGCTCACAGTTTCGATGGTCGCGATGGTCACGACCATCGCGGCCATCAAACTGCACGCTCGTATAGCCTGTGGGTGGTGATCCACAGCTATACGAGCGTCCAGGAGGAGGCCAGCCTCCTCCTGGACTCATGGAGGCCAGCCCTCATTCAGAGCGTGCGCTCTGCTCAGAGCGTACGGCTCTGAATGAGGGCCTATGTGTATGTATATATATATATATATATATATATATATATATATATATAGAAAATTTCGTGGATCGGCACTCGCATATACAGTGTTTCATCAACTCCGGTGCCCTCCGCATAAATCCATACAGCAGAAACTGCAAACAAACGGCGGCACTCGGAGACTTTCATGAAAAAGTAAGTGTATTTAAATATCCATAACAGGCACCAACGTTTCGGGACCGCTGCGTCCCTTTGTCAAGGTAATCAATGACACCTTGATTACCTTGACAAAGGGACGCAGTCGTCCCGAAACGTTGGTGCCTGTTATGGATATTTAAATACACTTACTTTTTCATGAAAGTCTCCGAGTGCCGCCGTTTGTTTGCTGTTTCTGCTATATATATATATATATATATATATATATATAATTATATATATATATATATATACACACACACACACACATACACAGTATATACACACACACATATACATACATATATAAATATGTATATATGCCCCCAGTCAGTGCCCGCCCCACCGCCCCTCTCTCACCAAGTATCTAATTATCTTGAGTAAGAAGGGACTGACAGGCTCTGGCTGCCACCTTCTTTTCTTTGTAGATGCGGCTAATGCTGCTGATGAACATGCCGCCTGGCACCTGGTCCGATAGCTGGCCCGGGTGCTGGGCGCTTATATGGAGGTGGAGCAGTCAGTTGTCACTCACGGCTCTGCTCCACAAAGGCCTATGGGAGAAGTGGCCGTGGCCATCTTGTCTTCTCCTGTAGCCAGCTGCCAGAATGGGTTTCTGTGAGCTCTGATCGTGGCAGCGGCGAGGGAGGGGGCAGTGCCAGGCGGGGAGGAGGTGCAGCTTGGTTCATCTGGGGGTGTTTCTGTGTGCTCAGAAACCCCCCCTGCGTGTGCTACAGACACCGCCCCTAATGACTAATTAGGCAGTGGGAAGTTTCCAATTAGCTTAATAAGTCCAACAAGTAAATCAACTTTTTTGTTAGTTTAGGCACCCCAAATTTAATTACAATATTTTAATTGAAAATATAATTGTTTTGTATAATTTTATTCAAATTTTTCAAGGCGCCCTTAAAGTACCCCAAAATAACCTTTTTTTCCTACTTTTTTTTTGCATTTTTCATTTAATTCGTTTGTGGATAAATGAAAAAAAGTTTGCTTTTTATAATTTATTTTTATTTTTTTTTAAAAGTACAAATCAGCCATTTGACAAAACTTACAGTACCTTCCTAATGCCCACAAACAGCCTTCTATTCGGTCCTGTTAACAAAATTATCACTTTTGGGGGGTCCAGGATGGTCTCTCCACTTTTTCATGCACTTCTCTCGCATATCATTTGGCAGTCAATTCGTACCCCTCTGCTGCGAGTACCGCAAATAGGCATTTTTAATTGGATTGGAGAATTCTCGGGAGCGCGCATTCGTGCAAAGTCTGCGAGTTTCAAGAAAGAAACTCGCTACTCGCAATACGCACCTCATTGGATTGACCTCTATGTCATCTTGCCGACTGTTTACCATGTCACCATTCTGGTGTCGACATTCTGAATTTCAACCTAACATACCACAACCTCTGAGTACATCTCTGTGTAAAAATGCCTTTCTATTAAATATATGAGTTCAAACCACCTTAAGACTAGGGAGCAGATTCTATTAGCCGTGAGACTTACTGCAGCTCTGCCCTGAGATATTCAATTACTGCCCGCTGCCGAGGGTGCACTTAACGCCGATTATTTCTCAGCCTCAAAAAGTGTGATTCCGTGGGGTAATTCCATAGCTCCGGGCACTTAATCCAAAAGCTAAGAGTTAACGCACGGGCTTGCCGCGCCTAGAACTTGCTAAATAACTGTATAGCTATGGGCGATAAACCTGGAGATGCAAGTGTGCCTTGTGTCCCTTTTATAACCGAATCTGCACTAGCGCCTCAGTGCACTGAAAAATCTCTCTCTCTCTTTCCATGATTCACCAGATAAGGTGCTTGTTGCTTATTTTAATATTAGGCACAATGACCTTTTTATTTTGGCTGCAGTAAGCAGAATACATGTATCTACAGTAATATTTCTATAGATCATCACAGTTCCGCGTGATTCATGTGCATGTGTAAAACTGTCACTTTCATGACCTTTCTTTGCATGGAAATCCGGGAACATTGCACTATAACAGCCACAGTCTTCTTTTCTGCAAGCAATCCCCATAATTCAATTATCGTTTATAGGTTTATTCCTTCCCTGATGTCATGTTTGTCATCATTCCATCGCCCATAACTCTCATGTCATGATTTTACTACTCTCTCATATACCATTATCTTTCTCCAGTCTCTCCTGCCATCCTCCCTCTCGCTACCATTGTAGCCAGCATAGCACTTGTATTTCCCAGCTTGAAGTTTGTGGAAACAAGTAAATATTAACCATACACATTATACTTTACCAGCATAGCGTATGCTCTTCCCAAACATTGCCGTCCACAGGTAAGGAATAGTATTTATTTCTGTGCCCTGAGCCAGCATGTTCAGTGCTGCGATACGGCCTGGAACCCAAGACAACAGGAAGTAAGAAGTCTGGATGTAATGGGATACGCACACCACTACCGAATATGTCAGGAAAGGGTTAACAACAATTCACCTAGGTGGCAATTATACAGTAAGTGTTATTGCAAGTTACTATGACTTTTTTTTTTTATACAAATCCTAGTAAAATACTTCACTAGGGGCCTGATTCAGAGCCGCTCGCTAGGGCGCGATCGCTCGCGGGCGATTGTTGCTCAGAGCGCATGCATTGCAGTGCGCGCGCGCGAACCACTCATAGCGATCGGGATTCGGTCGCTCGCCCAGCACAGCCCAGTGTAATGAGTGACAGGAGAGGCCGTTTGTGGGTGGTAACAGGGGCTGTCCTGTAATAACGGGGGGTTGGAGGTGCGAACGCAGGTGTGCCTGAGTGTTTCAACGCCGTTTCAGAGGTGTGCATAATTAACAGGCAGCGTCATAGTACACGTCACTTGCCTTTTTTTTTACATTGAAATCCTCGCAGAGCTTGCGGTAGAGTAGAGGCAACCACAAGCACTGCGTTTGCTTCCAATGGTCCTCGATGTACCAATGTTTTCATACACTTCCTGGAGATGACGTGTGCTGGTGGGCAGCTCTGCCTACGCTAATGGGCGTACGCTAACACAAAGTGATCACTCGCCAAGACATGGTGGGCATTCTTATGCCTTGGCGAGCGATTGCTTCCCATGCCATCACTTTGAAAAATTTGCATACGCAGGATACGAGCATTGGCATCTAGCAAGCGGCTCTGAATCAGGTCCTAGATCTGAATACATATCAGATAAGTACATTCCTAATTTGTAGATTGAGTCATATTGCAAAAGGAGTCAAAATTCAGCTGGTTTAAATACTCCTTATTAAGGACAAGTTGCCTGGACAGTACTATACTATGCTGCTATTACACTATTCATACTTATCCTTGGTTTGTACTTAGCAGTCAGCTGCTAAAATACTTCCATCTAGCACTACTAACATTAATTAAGCATTGTCTTAAAAAATATAACCTTAAAAACCTGGGTACCCGTACTGTTACATGAAAGTGCTACTAATCATTCTCATGATTATGCAAATTGAGTTTTGTGTCTGGACGGCCATTTTGCAGTGATGCTAAATTCTGGCAATGCAATCAGTTCCACGATTGTTTTGCCATACGGCGCTGTAATTGTAATCAGCATTTTGTGAAACAGAAATCCTTTAAATAGAACAGGGAATATTAGAGTGAATTCATTCTGCTATCTGAGTTAGGAATGAAAGAAGTTAGGACCTCTCTCCACGTTCCACCGGTTAATGCTGCAAAGATTGCCACAAAATGTGGAATGAAGCGAATATTATGCTGAACAGTTTTGAAAATGTTGTTTGTCTCTAGTAACAGTCTTGTATGCTATACTGCGGGTCACTATGGACTTGTTATTGCAATCCCAGGATACATTCCTCTAGTGTTCTGCTCTATATATAGATAAGAAAATGTTTTGTTATCTAGTGATCTTCATGATAAAGCTCAATCTGACAGATCAATCAAAATAAGGAACGTTCTAATTACTTAATGGTACATTTCAAAGTTCTTGTTATGCCATTGAACAATATAAGTTTAAAGATATAACTAAGTCTTCACATCATATTTTGTCACCTTTGAACCTTCAGTAAAAGAGTTTGTTATCACTGCTTCTTATCAACACAAATTCTCATGCTTCATTGAGTTAATAATGATCAAACAATGCTTGATATTACATAATATATCCAAAATGTACATTAACATTGTAGTAGATTGTTAGTATCTTGTTGTAGAGTTCTTTCACTGGAATGAACTACATATTACATTTCATTACATTGTAAGCTCTCACGAGCAGGGCCCTCTACCCTCTTGTGCTTTCCCCTTACTTATACCTTCATCTAATCCTCACTCCCCACTTGGGCACCTATCGCTTGGTTGCTTACGTCCTGTTGCTTATTTGAGTGTTATGATCGCTAATGCAGCAATGTATATAAACCTTGTCCTGCATTGTACTGTACTGTAAGTAACTGGTTTCTTGTTCACTTATTTATGTACTTTGTAAGGCGCTGCGGAACACTTGTGGCTCCATATAAATAAAGGATGATAATAATAATATTTCCCAAATGTCCTACTATTATACAGACTGTCCTTCTTTCAGATCCCAACTTCCTGTGCAGCCCTTAGGAGACCACCTAAGCAAGTGAAGACAACACACAGAGAACAGGCAGCCTGGCCTGAGAGTTCATGCTACAGTCCTCACTCCTAGATATGAGTATTCTCTCACTCACTCACCATAGAGAGCCATCCTGCCTCTTTTGCAGCCCATACCTAGGCTTTTTATTTATTTTGCATCTGTTATATAATTTATTTATTCAGCACTATAACCTTTAACTAGTAATGAAAGTGTCTCTGTAACAGCTGTACTCTATGTTATTTGCATCCATTGCTTAGTTGCCTATGTAATCCATTGTTTCTCGCAAACATAACATGGAACTGCGTTAAAGGCCCTTAATATTTATCACATATCCCATATTCTCTGTGTGTGAAAAGAGATGAAAACTATACATCAAATAACCAGTTTTATGTACGTACAGTATTTGCAGGATTTCAAGAGGCTATTGAAAGACTCCTTATTACCTTGCATGTGTGCCATCTGCCAGTGCGGAACATTGAGTTTTTTGTTATTCCGAAAAGCTAGTGGGAAAATGACAACATCCCCTGCAGCATAGACACCGGGAATGTTTGTCTGCATCATCTGGAGAAAAGAAAATGTTGTATTTTAAGAGTTATACTTGTTCATGTCACATGGAATTATTTGATTGCAATTAATGTATCCAGTATAATCTATGCTAACTTCTTCCATGACCTATTATCCAGTTTTCAGTCTCATCACTCCACAAAAGCTACCCTCACCAGTGTCATTGATGACCTCCTCACAGCCAAAGTGAAAGACCACTTCCCTACTCTCTTACTAATCAGCCTCACAGCAGCATTCTACACCACTGACCACCCACTGCTCCTACATATCCTCCATACCTTAGGCCTCTGTAACTTAGATCTCTTCTGATTCAACTCCTACTTGTCAACCGCTCTTTCCCTGCCTCTACACCCACTTCTACCTCTCCTCCACTTCCCCTTCCCGGAGATCTGGATTAGGGCTTTGGGAGGCCCGGGGCACTTAAGTCTGGGGAGCGCTAAAGAGCAACATTTGAGATACAGGGATTGACCCTTGTGCTTGTACCTTCAGCGTGCACACAAAACGGGGGCATGGCCACGTGTTACACCCCCTGTTTTGCATCATGCTAGGGGAGTGCACAGCTCTTTACAAGCTGCTGGGCTCCATTTTATCCCACCATACGAGACACTACGGCCCATGGATGGGATGGCGGGACAGTTCTGCCAAAATCATGCATACATACAAACACATAAATACAGCCATGCACATATAGATATACATAAATACAGTCACAAACACACACATACATACAGCCACACACATTTAAACACACAGGCCCTAACTGTGTGGTGTTTGTATATTCTCCTTGTGATTGTGTGGGTCTCCTCCAGGTGCTCCGGTTTCTTCTCACGCTTCAAAAATATTTTTTAATTAGTGAATTTTTCAACAAAATCAAAGAGTTTTTTAAGTGTGTTATTAAAATAAGGTTATTTTAGTTATAGAATCATAAGCCAATGGATTGAAGTACTTAATATTGACCTTAGAATATGCTCTACAGTAGTGCATGTAGGGGGGAGGGTTCAAAGTACCCAGATACCCCCCCCCTGATCAGTACTGGAAGACAGACTCTCCATCTACAGCTCCAACTAGAGGATAGCTCTTATTAGCCGGCCAGGCGCAGAAGTTGAGTGCAGTACTGCCAGGTGCCACTAGATCTCCGTTTGTGCTGTCACATCTGCCAGAAATCGGACCTGCAGTGCTGACCACAAACTGAAAGCTGAGGTGACTGAGGGATAGCATGCAGCGTGGGGGAGAGACCTGACAGAGGGATTCCAGAGATCCCATTCAGGAGGATCAATAGCTGGGATCCTACAGAGGTTTTGATTTTGTATGTGATCTACCTGCAGTCTCGCACTCTCTGGGGGGTTTCTACATCTATCTACAGTGTCTTACTCTCTGGGGGGGGGGGTCTACATATATCTACCTACAGTGTCTCACTCTCTGGGGGGTTTCTCTATCTATCTATCTATCTCACTCTCTGAGGGGTTTCTACATCTACAGTATATATCTATCTACAGTCTCACTCTCTGGGGGGCTTCTACATCAATCTATCTATCTACAGTCTCTCACTTTCTGGGGGGTTTCTACATCTATTTATAGTCTCTCACTCTCTGGGGGTTTCTATATCTCTCCATCTACAGTATCTCACTCTCTGGGGGATTTCTACATCTATCTATCTACAGTATCTCACTCTCTGGGGGGTTTCTACATCTATCTATTTACAATCTCTCACTCTCTGGGGAGTTTCTACATCTATTTATCTACATATCTATCCATCTACAGTCTCTAACTCTGGGGGGTTCTATATCTATCTATCCATCTATTTATTTATCTACAGTGAATCACTCTTTGGGGGGTTTCTACATCTATCTACAGTGTCTCACTCTCTGGGGGGTTTCTACATCTATCTACAGTGTCTCACTTTCTTGGGGGTTTTTACAACTATCTATCTAAAGTCTCTCACTCTCTGGGGGGTTTCTACATCTATCCATCAATCTCTCTATCTACAGTCTCTCACTCTCTGGGGCGTTTCCTCATCTATCTATCTATAGTTTCTCCCTCTCTGGGGGGTCTCTACATCTATTAATCTACTAATCTATCTATCTATAGTCTCCAACTCTCTGGGGTTTTTTATATCTATCTATCCATCTATTTATCTATCTACAGTGTCTCACTCTCTGGGGGGTTTCTACAACTATCTATAGTGTCTCACTTTCTGGGGGGTTTCTACATCTATCTATCTACAGTTTCTCACTCTGGGGGGGGGTTTCTAAATCTATCTACAGTCTCTCACTCTCTGGGGGGTTTCTACATCTCCGCCATTTGGGCCTCAAGGTCCTTGCAAATACAGCAAGGCCTTTTGGACCTTGTTGGATGTTGCCTTATAATGCTGGTTGCAAAGGGGCCCCCCCATAACAGTTCAAGCTTCAGAACCCCAAAAATGTAGATCCGCCACTGATTGGCTCCCAACAAAAATTAACCTTAGGGCGGTATTCAATTAGTTTTGCACCCACAATAAAGTTTTGCATGCAGGACTTTTTCGCCTACATCACGTCTTTTGGCCGCGGAAACTCATCGTGCGCGTCCCCGCTATTCGCCCTATTCAAATCCAAAAGACACGAAACCGGCAACACGCGAAGTCAGAACAGGCGGAACGTTATGTCAGAATCGGGTAATCAGCTTTTAGAATGTAAGCTCTTGCGAGCAGGGCCCTCTACCCTCTTGTGCTTCTCCTTATTTTACTTTCATCTACTTCTTACTCCCCACTAGGGTACCTAACACAGGGTTGCTTATGCTCTGTTGCTGATTTGGGTGTTATGGTCACCAATGTATCAATGTATCAATGTATTTTATCCATGTCCTTGTCCTGCATTGTATTGCACTGTAAATCACTTTTTTGGTTATGTACTTTGTAAGGCGCTGCAGAACACTTGTGGCGCCATATAAATAAACAATAATAATAATAATATTACAGAGATAAGTTTCCGACAGGCAAAAAGTCGCAATTGGGGATACATTTTCACGGATCTCGGCCTTTCGCGTCTAATTGAATACGGCCCTTATGTGTGTAAGTGTGTGCATGTACTTGTGGTAGGGATTATAGATTGGAAGCTCCAATCGGGCAGGGACTGATGTGAATAGACAAATATTCTCTGTAAAGTGCTGCAAAATATGTGTGCGCTATATATAGAACTGATAATAATAAATAAACACAGTCAAATACATACAGTAACACATTTATACACATACAGATGTGTCCACATACACCTTACCTCCGAGTGCTACAAGTCGCGTTAATCATAACGCGTGAGTGCCGTGTGACTCAGTAGCACAGTGTCTTTTTGTGGGACTTTCTACCTTCAAATGCATCTTATTCACAAAGTGATGTGAATAGGGCACACAAGCAGCTTCTGCTGATTAAAATACAGCGGCTGTGACACTGTAACGGTTCATTTCACATGCAGATACACCTGCAGTCGCACACAGAATATAGGTATGACACATATCATTTTAATCAGCAGAAGCTGCTTGTGTGTCATATTCGCATCACTTTGTGAATAAGACGCGTCTGAAGGTAGAAAGTTGCACAAAAAGACATTCAGCACTACCGAGTCAAACCACAGCATTTCGAGACTAGAAGTACTGTTTAACACGCAAGGAAGTAAGATGTATGTGTATACATCTGTACGTATAGACACATGTACACATACCTACTGTCACACACATAATCACATACCTAGACACACATACATACAGTCACATACATAGTACATACACACAGTCACACACACAGTCACACACATATATACATACATACAGTCACACATATACAGACAGACAATATAGTTCCCCCATTCAACCCCCACCTTACCTTACAGGCTGGAGAATCTCCCTCCCTCTACATTTACATTTTTCCAGCTCTGCACTGCAGCTATAATCAAAGGCTTGTGGTCCCCTGAGAGAGAGGGCCCAGCAGGTACGTGCCCCCATTGCCCCCCCCCCCCCCTTCTCTTTGATCTGGCTCTACATTCCTGTCAGAGTCTCTCAATACTCTTTTCTTGGCCTCCTACTCTTCTTCTACA
Source organism: Taudactylus pleione (assembly GCA_031769625.1). Taxonomy (NCBI): domain Eukaryota; kingdom Metazoa; phylum Chordata; class Amphibia; order Anura; family Myobatrachidae; genus Taudactylus; species Taudactylus pleione. Next base: position 13,323,103 of record JAUIMM010000161.1, read on the forward strand.
CCTCATCCTTGGTGAAGTGATCAGTACCTTCTGCCTCAATTACCGCGTCTATGCCACTGATACCCAAATTTACCAACCTCTATCTGATCTCTCCCTTCTGATCCTCTGGCTTGTCACTGCCTGCCTATGGTCCGTCTCCTCATAGGTGTCACAATGCTATCTAGATATCAATATATCACAAACCTGGAGTTTGATAGCAGTAATATAATAACTATTTTATCATTTAACCAAAGCTAAACTAAGTCATTATTATGCTTGTGCAGTGTGGACAGGCCTCTGCGTCTAGTGATGACCGAATATGAAGAGCATGAGCCAGGTGCATCACTGATCCGTTGTGTGTAATCGGCGCCCCTTAGTTCTGCAGCAATATATTCCTTTGTCTGAGGTGTGTACCCGTGGCTTCTCATCTGCTGCAAAACTACAACTCCCAGCATGGCGCATTAGGAGAGAGTTTGTTCATTGACACTAATTACAATGTTACCCCCATGGAGTTCAGGGAGAGTAAGTTATTCTCGTGCATTATCATTGCTCCGCCACCTCTGGGACTGATTCAGAACTGCACGCAGTGCCGATGCCACACGGAAGTGGCCGATGTTTTCAGTCTGCGCATGTGTCTTTGTCACACTGCGCACATGTCCTGATGGTTACCACTCTATGCCGCAGAGCGAATTTGGATGCATGAGCTGGGGATTTCCACAGGTGTTCCTGGGAGATAACATGGGGGTGGTTAGCTAGACGCGGGTGTATCGTGTACAGCGCCTGTATCTAGCAACACAGTTGCACTGACAGCAGCGGCCATGTTCAAAATGAGATTCTGTGCCTCCATAGGGTGCAATCTCCGGTGTTGTGCGTCTTAATACGCACAGTGACAAATTAGTACCACAGCCAATGGGCATCTCTGTAGGAAGACCCTCGGCTGTGGCATTAGCATAAAAAACGAATTAGCGGCTGCGGCAAAAGACGCTGCCGTGGCTGAAACTGCGTTCACGTCTGAATCGGGCTCTCTGTGTGATGCTGCTATTTGTGCCCTAACAGTGACCACCTGCATCTATCTATCCACAAACTCATGGCCAAAAATAACATCATTAGGGAGGATAGGTTCCTGTGATATTTCTGAGTTGTTAATTATTTGGGATCTGTAAGGAACTACAGAAAGGGTTCTATACAGAGAAGTCCTGATGATCTAGTTTTTTATTCAATAATTAACCTGGGTACACACCTTTTCCATCAGCGGCTGATCAGGTTAAAGTCTCCCGATCAGAGGAGCAGTGTGTCTCCAGCATGACCCCCTGTCAGCTGCCACAGACATGGAACAGTATGTACAGGCCGACAAATATTACACAGAACATAAAATGTAACCTCCCAGTTATCGGCTAACACTCCTGTAACGGTATAGCATACACACCAATCCAATCGTCTTCTCGATCATCCAATATTGGGTGAACGGACCAAGGATTGTATAGGTGTGTACCCAGATTTAGAGGAACCGTACCTGTAATCCAGCAATTAAGTCCCGGAGTCTGGTGTCTCCCCACAGTATATTCTGAGGGGCTCAATCTACCAATCAGCATGAGAAACCAGTTGTGTATAGAGAATTATTACTTTTTATACAGCCCTAAAACACATCCTTTTATCGTTGTACATGTATCCTGTGCCCAACGGTGACTACATGCTCACTACACTGTATAAACACACAACATGCTGAACATGCATTCAGTGCAAACACAAACATTATGCCCAGGACTTAGTACAAACTCATATTATTCATTATTTTACACAACCAACAAAATTCAAAGTGACCATAATTGAAGTTTCCCTCTTCAAAGCTGTTAGTTGCTCTAATAGGGGGAATGCCATCAAATTTAGAAGTATACTATTCAAGGCATATAAGGTGCCAGATTTTATCTGTATGTGCAGCCACACACTACATAAATCTGCTTACAGTAGTTGCAATGGTTTAAACTAACAGTTACAACTAGCTAGAATTATAAGGAGCATGAGCAAATAACTTGTGTGTTTAGTGTCGGACTGCAGTCAGTATATGAGGTTGGGAGTTTAAATCCTGTGTGTGGTATGCTGAGAATTATCTAATTTAAATACCGGGGGATTTAACTAAAGGTGCACATAGCTCCTGTAAGACAGGCTTAGTTGCCGGACATGAGAGCCAATCAAATGAGCCTGCCTACCCTCAAACCCCCCCCCCCCCCCCCTCCAATACATCTGTAGAACATCAGAAAAAAAAATTGCAATGGTGATGAAACATTGGCTCATCACAATTGCAGGGTTAGCCATTGGCTGTTGGAATCAAGCCATTCAATGGTCCAATGAAACATCATTCAGTTCCCATGGGGCAGACAGGTTGTGGCCTGCATTAGCAAAATGTAAACATTCAGAAACAAATATTGCATTCAACAGTTTGTTTCTATGGTTACAACAATTTGGATATTACATTTTAAACATTAAAGCTAGGTATAGTGCATCCGGAAAGTATTCACAGCGCGTCACTTTCTCCACATTTTATTTATGTTACAGCCCTATTCCAAAATGGAATAAATTAATTTTTCTTCTCAATATTCTACACACGATACCCATAATGACAACGTGTAAAAAGTTTTTTTTAGATTTTTGCAAATTTAATAAAAAAAAACTAAGAAATCACATGTACATAAGTATTCCCAGCCTTTGCTCAATACTTTGTTGAAGTACTTTTGGTACAATTACAGCCTCAAATCTTTTTGAATATGATGCCACAAGCTTGGCACACCTATCTTTGGGCAGTTTTGCCCATCCCTCTTTGCAGCACCTCTCAAGCTCCATCAGGTTGGATGGGAAGCGTCCGTGCACAGCCATTTTCAGATCTCTCCAGAGATCTTCCATCGGATTCAAGTCTGGGCTCTGGCTGGGTCACTCAAGGACATTCACAGAGTTGTCCTGAAGCCACTCCTTTGATATTTTGGCTGTGTACTTAGGGTCGTTGTCCTGCTGAATGATTAACCGTCGCCCCAGTCTGAGGTCAAGAGCGCTCTGGAGCAGGTTTTCATCCAGGATGTCTCTGTACATTGCTGCATTCATCTTTCCCTCTATCCTGGCTAGTCTCCCAGTTCCTGCCACTGAAAAACATCCCCACAGCATGATGCTGCCACCACCATGCTTCACTGTAGGGATGGTATTGGCCTGGTGATGAGCAGTGCCTGGTTTGCTCCAAACACAACGCCTGGCATTCACGCCAAAGAGTTCAATCTTTGTCTTTCATGGTCTGAGAGTCCTTCGGGTGCATTTTGGCAAACTCCAGGTGGGCTGCCATGTGCTTTTTACTAAGGAGTGGCTTCCGTCTGGCCACTCTACCATACAGGCCTGATTGATGGATTACTGCAGAGATGGTTGTCCTTCTGGAAGGTTCTCATCTCTCCACAGAGGAATGCTGTAGCTCTGACAGAGTGACCATCGGGTTCTTTGTCACCTCCCTGACTAGGGCCTTTGTCCCCCGATCGCTCAGTTTAGACGGACAGCCAACTCTAGGAAGAGTCCTGGTGGTTCCGAACTTCTTTCATTTACGGATGATGGAGGCCACTGTGCTCATTGAAACCTTCAAAGCAGCAGATATTTTCTGTACCCTTCCCCAGATTTGTGCCTCGAGGCAATCCTGTCTCGGAGGTCTACAGATAATTCCTTGGACTTCATGCTTGGTTTGTGCTCTGACATGCACTGTCAAGTGTGGGACCTTATATAGACAGGTGTATGCCTGCCAAAATCATGTCTAATCAACTGAATTTATCACAGGTGGACTCCAATTAAGCTGTAGGAACATCTCAAGGATGATCAGTGGAAACAGGATGCACCTGAGCTACAAAAAAAAAGATTTGAGGCTGTAATTGCTACCAAAAGTACTTCAACAAAGTATTGAGCAAAGGCTGTGAATACTTATGTACATGTGATTTCTTAGTGTTATTTCTAATTAAATTTGCAAAAATCTCCAAAAAACTTTTTACACGTTGTCATTATGGGGTATTGTGTGTAAAATTTTGAGGACAGAAATGAATTTATTCCATTTTGAAATAAGGCTGTAACATAACAAAATGTGGAAAAAGTGACGCGCTGTGAATACTTTCCGGATGCACTGTACACACTAAAAGATCTGGCTGGCTGGAACAAAAATCTGGTAATGTATGGGAGTAAATGACAATTGACCATTTGCTCCCAAACTCTGGAAAATTATTGTTCAGACAAATTGGTTAAATCAAACGGATTCTACCAATTTGTCTGAATGACCATTATTGTCTGTTTTCCAGTGTGTACCTAGCTTAAGACACAACTCTGGTAACACAGAACAAATTGTATGTTAGTCTACAAAAAACAAACAATGTTACCTTGTTAACGGGAATGTATCCTTTGGCATCAATGGTAACCCCACTCTGTCTTAGAAATCCAGTAGTAGGACTCGCACCTAAAATAAGATATGTTTTGCTGTTATTAGTTGTATGCTTATTTATTTGGGTTGAGAACGTAATTCCGGCGCTGATATTGGCGGCGGTCAGAATCCCGGCAGCGTAATCCCAACGGCGGAAATCCATATGCATACAGATAAGTATCCTAACCCTTCCCTTATCCTAACCCACCTTTCCCGCAGCCTAACCCTAACCCTCCCTTCCTGCAGCGTAACCCTAACTGCCACCTTTCCTCAGCCTAATCCTCCCTTCCTGCAGCCTAACCCTAATTGCCCCCATCCTCGGCCTAACTCTAACCCTCCCGAGCCTAACTCTAAATGTCCCCATTCCTCAGCCTAACCCTAACCCTCCCCTCCTGCAGCCTAACCCTAACTGCTGCCCTTCCTCAGCCTAACCCTAACCCTCCCCTCCTGCAGCCTAACCCTCCAGCCCCCTTCCCCAGCCTAACCCTAACCCTCCCCTCCTGAGCCTAACTCTAACTGTCCCCATTCCTCAGCCTAACCCTAATGGTGGGTACACACTGGGCGATATTACTGAGCGACTGCACGATTACAACATCGTAATCGTGCAATCGCTCAGTAATCGTGCACAAATCATGCACTTTTATGTCGGAAACGACCAGCGATACGCACTCCCGCTGGTCGTTTTCGACATTGTCCATCGCCTGAACATGCAGCACAATCTGACGATAACGACAGATTGGCATGTTCAGGAATGATGGACAGTGCCTGCACTGAATGACTGATCGTTCAGTGCAGACACTACAGGGGATCAGGAACGACAGTACGATTACGATGTCGTAATCGTACTGTCTTTCCTGATTGCCTAGTGTGTACGCACCTTAACCCTCCCCTCCTGCAGCCTAAGCCTAACTGCCCCTTCCTCAGCCTAACCCTTACCCTCCCCTCCCGCAGCCTAACCCTACCCCTAGTGTCTAACCCTAACTGCTAACCCTAAACTTAACTCTAATATTGACCGTCGGGATAGCAGCAGTCGAGATCCTGGAGCCGGGATTCTGTTCGCTGATATTGGCTGTGCCAGGATGGTGACTACATCCCATTTATTTGGTGTGCAGCAGGCATCCTACGTAAATGCATTGCTGTTATACTAAGTTTTCATGAAAAGCAATGTCATAGCTTTGGTTATTATTATTGGCAACAGTGTTTCAGTTCTGCAAATCAATCTTACACAGCTCTATTCATCAATGTCCCTGCTACACTGAGACAGATAAAAGTTGAATCCTATTATAACAAAACAATATAAGGTTGCATTTAGAATCCTGCTGTTCACTGACACCCAGCACAAAAGTTTTCCTAAACAGTATTATTATTATTATTATTATTATTATTATTATTATCCTTTATTTATATGGCGCCACAAAGGTTCCGCAGCGCCTTACACAGTACATAAATGAGCACACAAGAAAAACAGTTAATAGTAATACAAAACAATGCAGGACAAGGACAAGGTTATAAACTCAGCTGCAAAACACAAGCAGCAGGACATGAGCAACCAGGTGTTAGGTGCTGTTGTGGGGAGTTAGGAGTAAATGATACTATAAGTAGGGGGAGGAGAAACACGTGAGGATGAGGGCCCTGCTCGTGAGAGCTTACATTCTAAAGGGGAAGGGCAGACAGACAGGGACGACACAGAGGGGTAGATAGTGAAGAAGGAGCATGGAGCAGTGGGTTAGGATATGTGCTGCGGAATGTGTGTGTATTAGATGACCTGATGTTATGTAAAAATTAAGTCATTCATACATCTATCTCTATGATAGAAAATAGATTGTTTGTGTTATTTACATGAGAGATGTACAAAGTAAAGTAGAAGCACTTTAATTTGTGTGTTACATTTTAGCATCTATATACAGCCTGACAAGAAATGCAGCTATTATGGGACTGTCCCGCCATCCTAATACAGTAGTGACTACTTTAGTTCCAGCTGCTGGGTGCTATGCCATGCTCCTGTGAGTGGGTGCATCTCATGCTAGACCCACTCACAAATGGGTGCAGCCATAAATGATGTGGTCCCACAGGATGTTGCAGTACCCGGGCCCAGAATTTCTCTTGGCAGCCCTGGAGGTGACAGACAGAACGAGGAGGGAATGGGGCTTAGTAGTGGGGTAACAAGACCATGGAGGGAGGTGGTTGAGAGTGGAGGTATAGGAGAGGTGGGGGAAAGAAGCAGAGGGTTGGAAGCAGACTGATGAGAGAAAAAAAAAGGAAGAACAGCAAGTGGAGGAAACAGGAGGGGGAAGAGAGGGATGGATAAAGTAGAGGATTATGTGGACATAGAATATGGGGGTTGTGTGAAGTAAGGGTGTTCATGCTGTGGACAAGGTAATAATTGAGATGTAAACTGGAGTGGAGGCTGTGAGATATAGAGTCAGTGTGGATTAAAGTTGTTAAATGTTCAAAAAAACATGGAAAGAACAGTGCTGCTAATGTATGAGCACAGCTCCAAAAGTGATATATAAAGGAGAGGTATGTGAGTAGTGGGTGTAGGAATTAGTTTTTAAACAAATGATTAAAGTGGATAGATGTGACACAATTGGAAAAAGCAATACAAAATGAATGAGGACAAAATTACAATGTACCCGAGCTGATCCAGTCTGAGGTGTTCTGATCAACAAAGATCAATCAACAAGAGCAGCACACAGACAGGGGAGCACTTGCAGTGTCCAAGCAGTGAGTGCAGTAAGTAGTTGCCTGGATATGCATACAGCAGAAGATGTTGATTTTGTTCATTCACATAAGTATGTTGCTTCTTGTTGTTCAGAAATTGTTCTGGTTTTGAGTTTCATTTCCCTCAGTTTTCCTCCAGTTTAACTCCAGCGTAACTCCGACTTAGTTATCAAATTGTATTTACACTTATAATCAGAACACTTGGAATCTTAACACAGACTATGGCAGCCACCGGCTATGCAGCCTGTGGGAGCAGTAAGTTTGCAATACTATAATGTCAAGCTTACTAAGCTAGAGGAAACATATGTTAATGATCTTCATCATCACCATTAGTGTGTTTTTGTCATGTTTATGAAGTTCAAAAAATCAAGACAACACAGCCAGCTGTACCATTAGGCTAATGACACACAAGCACCTTTTAGCTCTAGAAACTTCACATGTACTGTCTATTTGCTAGGACATGGCAGACAATGTAAATACCAATTCCAGGCACTCTAGCAGTGATGTACTCTATGACTTCCACATGTCTGTGTGCCAGTAAGAGAATTAGAACCTGGATAGGGGAGGCTTTTAAAGAGCTTCTGACTAGTACCTCTTTTCCACCAAAAACCCGGGTCCGACCTGGGTTTTCAGACATGGTGCCAACCCAGGTCAGACACCGTTTACACAGCACCATCGATCTGGGTTACTCCCAGGTCAGCCCCGTTCACACTGAACCTGGGTCTGCCCTGCTAAACTTGTGAGGTCATAAAAAGTGGGAGGTGACTACTCCTCAACCACCAATCAGCTCATTTTAGGCATGACCCAGGTTAGATAACCCGGGTTGCGCCGACACTGCACCATTACCCGAGTCCTTCCTGGGTCCGACCCTAGTAGCTACCTGGGTTGGATTGCCGGGTCACTTGACCCAGGTTATTTTTCAGGAACCCTTTTACACTGAGCTGCAACCTGGGTAGACCCAGCAAAAGCCCAGGTTTTTGCTCTGGTGTAAAAGGGGTATTAGTCTCACCGTTCCCCAGGAAATTAATTGCTTGAGACAGTGAATTCTTCTATTTTAACTTAAGCAAGATAATCTGAAGATATCCTAGGTCTAATTATAAAGAAATATTAAGCACCTTGACCATGCAGACCAAATCCTATCCCTTACCTAACATTACTTACCCCATCCATAACAATACACATAACAAAATCCCAAACCCCAAGTCCTCACTGTAAACCTAGCTCAAGCTCTAAACCTATCTGTAGATGAGCAATGCCCTTGTTTCTCCAAATTTAGAAATTGAAGAAAAAGAAATAAGAAAAATGTGTGCGTGTATGGAAATGTGTGCCATAGAAACCAACTTACAGTTGGCATAATGAAAGCAAACATTTGACTAGTAGTGGGCAATGCAACCATGTTATATGTACAAATAATGTGATCTTTGCTACATGCCAAATAAAGTCTCACGGTTGCCTGGTCACAGCACAATGATGCAGCATTATACATCAGCACTATTTACACTGCAGACATTACAGTGCAACAATATTCTCCTGCATTAGTCTTACCTATTCCAATGACACACACATCAGCTCGGAGAACTTTCCCACTCTTCAGCACTACTTCTTTCAGCTGAAAATCAAGTTATTCTATTAGTGCATCCAACACTGTGAGCAGAGACATTTACTCAAATATACTGCATCAATTGGAAACTCAGGGTAATACATTGTGGCCAATCTGCAACACCTTGGGTATATTCCACTAGTAGGCTACATTATAGTTCTAGTACTTATTATCCTCACATATACGGTAGTAATGATCTGTGCTTACTCTGTGACACGATCATCTCTGGCTATGGCTCCTCTCTGAGGCTCAGAGGCTGCCTCTCGCCAATGTGTTTACAAAAGAGCTAACGTGGTTCATTTTTTATCCATTAATGCTGTGATTACTAATTAATAAATGCATGGACAAAAATGTGTTTAGGATACATACAGTAAATGAAAGTAAAACACAACCTTATCAATTTTTGTTTATTTCATTAACTTTTTAGAAGATAAAAGAACATTAGGCAGATAAATAAGTAGTTATCCTTCTGTTTAACACACTTCAGTTATGTGATGGGTACCCACAGCTCCCTATCCCTTTGTGACAAGGAAATTGTATGTGAAAAGAAAGATCTACATGTAATTTGGACTTCATTAGTTCACTTCAAGGCTAATGGCAGTACCATACCAGAATATTTCTACACCCTGACCAGCCCCCACCACCCTTGCACATCTGCCGCCCCCAGCACGTGACATCATGACATCATGGATAGGATGCCCCGGGTGCATGCAGAAAGGTGCCCCTCCACGCATCCCACAAGCAGAACACAGGTATTGCCGGGGAATAAATTGTTCTGCCCCCTCGACCATGCACCCTGAGACAACAGCTTCACCAACAACGGTACGGCCCTGACTATTATTCATTGATATTGACATTGTTTTATAATTAAGGAAATATTTTTCACATTTTACTAATCACTTTTAAGATTATTCATTGTGTAATGTAATCAGCACATAAGTGTAGGATGTGCTCCTGTGTATTACTTACCTTTCCTTCTTGTTCTCTTAGTTCAGAAACTTCTGTCTGCATGTAAAACTTCACCCTGTTGTTTTCAAACACCTGAAATACACAAATATGCTCTTATATAGTGACATTTATCAATGATATTGTTGTACTTCACACAAAACCCAGTAGATGGCTGTGGTATTTTTCTATTATTATCTCCTATTATTTGTCATCATTAACAAATATAATATGTACTGTAGGTCCCATAGTTCTATCTATAACATCACTGTAGTGTATATTACTCTTTTTATAAAATAATCTACGAATCAGTTCCACGTAAGGATCTAGGACCTCATTCAGAGTCGGTCGAAGCGGCCGCACGGTCGTACGGGAAAAGGGGCCGGATATTCAAATGATTCCCTCGCAAGTTGCGTCCCTAAGTTCCGATCGGTAGTTGGCCGACCAAGGGGAGGAAGATGTCGGAAGACAAAAAATACGCCCCCTTCTCGTACGCATTGCACGTCATCTCCAGGCATATAAGGATTAATCGAGACAATCGGGAACCATCGGAACTGGTCGTAGAGCTTAAGGTTGACCATACCCTCTCTTAAGCTCTACGATCATGTCAGTGTAAAAACCTCCCATGTCACATGTGCCATGACGCTACTTTGTTAATTATGCACTCCCATAATCCGTATGCACTCCCATAAAATGCCGTTCGCATAATGAGGCACGCCTGCGTTCGGATCTCCACTCCCCCGTTTTCAAGCACCTTCCCCTGTTACCACCCACAAACGCCTCCATCTGTCACTCAAACTACCGACCTGGCTGTGTTCAAGGAGAGAGAAATTTCTGATCGTAGCGGCTAGTTTGAGCACGCGCATTGCAAACTTTACGCATGCTCAGTATAGCGAACATCGGTGGCGTACGACCGTGCGGCCGCTTCGACCGACTCTGAATGAGGTCCCTAATAACTAGACACTGGACGATTGTTTGCTTCTGCACCACCACATTTTGACCACAAGGTGTTGCTGTGCCTTTCTTCAGGTTCCAAAGCAACATATAACTTGTCTTTTGAAAGGAGGAATCGAGTCACCTATAATCCCCCAGCTGCTAACAAACAGGTAACAGTTGCTGCACAAGATGACTCAACCTACCAGTCCTACTGTATGTAATAGAGATGAAAACCTCTACTGAACAGGACCGAAGGGAATAAGTCCATTTTTACAGCAGCTACAATCTGACACAGAATCAACAAAAAGTGACCAAAATCGTGGTACAGTTTGGAAGCACATCAACTAATGTAACAAACTGATCCTTATATAATCACAATGCAAAGGGTCAAAAATCACTTTCTCTTTTCTTTATGTGCACATGAAATGTCATTAATATCTACATACATGTATACATTATTATTTAGAATAATTAAGACCCATCATTAAATCATATTTTGTTGAACGTATGTATCCCCGGAGTTACATTATTATTACATGCAGTGTGTGCAAAGTGTGGCCTCCTATATACAATTTAATGTTCATAAGGTCAATACCTTCATGATTGCTAGTCCAACCTTTTCCCCTAGAAATTTCTTAAAGGGAATGTTCTCCAGTTCTACCACAGAGACGGAGTGAGCTTTCTCACACAGGTAGGCGGCCACTTCCATGCCTACAATAATTCATGCATAGAGAGATAAGTACATCATGGTGAATGAGCTCAGGTAAAGCGATATCACATGACCTATTAGTTTGATATAATCATCACCTAACAAGAGCTAAGCGGTCTCTGAGCATATGAGCAGCTGGGTGATAAAATCTAAATAATGTGTACTTAGAGCTCTGGGTGCAAATGTCTATGGCCTTGAGTAGCTGAAAGTATAATAATGATGTTATTGCAACACAGCAAGTTAGGCTGCATCTCTTGTGTCTAATGCAATAAATACTGCAATATATGTATAACAAGGTATTTCTTCCCTGGAAGGCTCTCCTAGAATATACATACAGTATACATACATTAAATATACATATGTAACATCAATGATAACATATGGAAGGAGATTACGACTTGGAAGACAAAACTCACCCAAGAATGATGCCCCCACAATGACAGCGTTCTTACTGCTTGCCAGTTTCACTACCCTGTTGGCATCTTCAGGAGTTCTTATTGTGAAAACATTGTCCAGTTCTTTTCCTTTACAGGTCAGCGTTTTGGGGCTGTGGAAAATGTTGGAGAGCTTATTACTACCTGTAATGTCTCTACCACATACAGTAGGCCCAGTGCATGTGCCTGAAAGAACAAGTGTAACAAGAAATGGCATGAAACCTCTGTCGGGATCTTGATCCTGTCGGGCAGCCGCTGTCGGGATTTGAACACCTTTTACACAGTGTATTATTTCACTAGCCTGTTTCATCAGAAAGATTCCATCGACTGTGCCAGCAGGAAATATACTGGGCCTTTCAACTTGATTTGTTGTTCCCAAGTGGCCTTAACGAGGCCTTAGAACTAAATTCCATTAGATAGCTTGATATTGTATTCTCCTTTTTTATTCTTTATTTTCCTCATCATCATCTGAGGCATTATATACAACTTATGTTTTAGCCTATTCCATTCCTAGTAGATCCATTCAGGGGTTTATATGTTCCTTTTATATGTTTATTTTAATTTATTTGGTTAATTGGTTGTTACTGTCTTATGTACTATCTCAATAGCAGTCCCTTCATTTATTCATACAGGTCTATTAATAATCTACTTATAGAGTCATCTAAATTTACCATTTCATTTATGATGTTTGTCCCAAGGGGCACTTCCGTTTTATATATTAATTGTTATAGGTCTATCTTTTTTGTATGATGTTCACCTCCCATATGGAAATTTTATGTAGATTATGATATGGGATTTCTTTGCTGATTAAGGCTTACCAGCCTTTGACCCGGTGTTCATGACACCAGCGAGTGTTATGTCATGTCCTGAACACAGGACGCTATGTGTTTCCTTAGTTACAAAGTAAAAGATGACAGGACAGCGTCCAGTGGTACGCAGCGCCATCAGACGCTGCATTCCTCGGACGTTTCTTGTAACCCACTTCCGGGGTTACAGGTCATGTGCTGTTTTCATGGTGATTGGGATAAGATAAACGGAAGCTCCTTCCGAGGTGTGCGTCATACAGAGCCACCATACCAACACTTCCGGACCTGTAATCGAGGTTTGGAACGCAGTAATAGGATTCACACAATATGAAAAAAACACTGGGCTCTGATAATTAAGTGGGAACATATGAGTAACACCTTAGTATATTAAACTCAATTTATTATCTCTAAAAAAGATATTAAAATAATGATAGGACACACATATAAATGACATATGAACACATAATAATCACATAAAGTCAGCTAAGGAAGCTATATAGATTGTGAACAATAAAGGATAATTAAGATTGTGAATATAGATAAAGGAGATGATCAGGCTCCAATATTAGTAACTCAATCCTTAACTAATTGCTATAGATATATTATGACAATCTGTGCCAGAAAGTAAAGCTGCAGCTAAATAGCCAAATTCAGGTGTAATCAGCAATGCATGTAAAATGAGAACATTGACACAGTCTAGCTAGTGGTAGCTCTCCCCTTTAGAAAAAACAGAAGCCTTTGGTGTTATGTCCAACACATGTATCAAAGTCCTGGATACAGTGGGTTATCCCCAATAAATTGTAAACATGAAGAACCACAAGTAAGTCTGTATCAGGAAATAATTGTAAATTCCTGAAATGTGTTGCAGGACACAATCTCTGAGTGTTAAAAACACAGGACCTAGTGTGGCTTAGCGTGGATTCAAGCTGAAAAAGGCTACAGTGCACCCAAGATGCTATCTCTGCCAGTTGAAGGTCCCGGTGGACGTCAGCACACAGACGGAGATTGGTATTATCCCCCAACACGCAGTGCGCTGCAGTACATCTACCTCTGCCGTCGTCACTCTCTGGCTGGCGGTGCTGATCCACGCTAAGCCACACTAGGTCCTGTGTTTTTAACACTCAGAGATTGTGATAGCAGTCTTCACAGGTAAACCTTTGGCCTCCATCATTGTATATACTCTCAGGTACCTACGTTTGTGTCCTGCAACACATTTCAGGAATTTACAATTATTTCCTGATACAGACTTACTTGTGGTTCTTCATGTTTACAATTTGTTGGGGATAACCCACTGTATCCAGGACTTTGATACATGTGTTGGACATAACACCAAAGGCTTCTGTTTTTTCTAAAGGGGAGAGCTACCACTAGCTAGACTGTGTCAATGTTCTCATTTTACATGCATTGCTGATTACACCTGAATTTGGCTATTTAGCTGCAGCTTTACTTTCTGGCACAGATTGTCATAATATATCTATAGCAATTAGTTAAGGATTGAGTTACTAATATTGGAGCCTGATCATCTCCTTTATCTGTATTCACAATCTTAATTATCCTTTATTGTTCACAATCTATATAGCTTCCTTAGCTGATTTTATGTGATTATTATGTGTTCATATGTCATTTATATGTGTGTCCTATCATTATTTTAATATCTTTTTTAGAGATAATAAATTGAGTTTAATATACTAAGGTGTTATTCATATGTTCCCACTTAATTATCAGAGCGCAGTGTTTTTTTCACATTGTTCTTGTAAGTGAGGTTGGCAATCACCTCTAAGTTTCACTGCTGCACTGATAATTGACTCTCTGGCTTAATAGCACTCAGGCTTCTTTCTGTGTGTTCAATAGGATTCACACAGCCCCATTTAATTAAACTGACTCCGTCCTGTCAGCATTACGTGACGAATACGTCATCTGTGAGGAGACGGAATCCTCATGCCTGCTGATCTCACTAATGGAATACACGTGTTTCATTTAGTAAGCTATTTATCTTTATTCTATTTTAATTATTTACTTGCTAAGATTGTGGGTTTGCCTCCCACTGTAAATTGTTATATAGATTGTTTTATATACTGTTGTTGATTTTAACAAAGGATTTGTTACAAATGTATGTTTACATTGTCTTATTTCACTTTTCAATTGATTGATTGAACACAGTTGGATTCACTTTAATGTAGATGAACAGCACTATTTAAGAGCTCTATTGAGTTGTACTCAACCACCTTGAAAAAGCTGCCAATCTGGCTGGGAAACGCGTAGGTGTGACATCCTGACTTTGGCACTAGCACCTTACCTACTGCAGCACTGTGGAGCGCTCATCATTGTGTTTGGCACTATCTGAGTGTGGAGACGGCCAATGGTCCTTGTTTTTAGTAGTTTTTTAATCTGCCTGGGACCTTGAGAGCCTCACCAAAAAGACCTGGTTCCACACCAGTTAACTCATGATTCATTTCGGATAACGCCACTAGCAATCAGCAGAGGAGACCCACAGGTCCATATGTGATAGAAGTATCCAGTATACTGGCCAAGGCACCACAGGAGAACCACTTCGGTCTATGGGTCCTTGCTAGCTATCAGACCCACAACTTTACATATCCACACTGGTAATATTTCAAAAAACTTTTACACTGTAACTTTAACCATTTATTGAACTGTGCTTGGTGCACTGTTCTACTGCGCCTACAAGGGTGTTTTTTTCAGTTTTAAGAGCTTACAATTTTGATATGCATGTCTGAACCGAACATTTTTTGTGCTTTTTATTTATCTATTTTATTTTTTGTGAGTCATTAATGTATTTTAAAAGTAATTTGCTTTATTAAATATATACTAAGAATTTCAATTGGAGCGCTGCTGTGATTATTTCCATTGTTCCACTTAGGAGACCTACTATCTCCTTTTTAGCAGCCGCTTGGTCAAACTACTCCTGACAGCACCTTATTATTTCTATGTTTCAGCAGTGTGTCATAAATTAGCTCAGAACATGGTTTGAAACGTATTAGAATAAACCAACTCACGTGCTTCCAGTGGCGATAAGCAGCTTGTTGTATTCCATTCTAAATCCATCCTTAAAGAGAACCATCTTGTTCTTTGTGTCCACATTGATAACCTGAAATCATTTCTGTACAATGTGAATTTAAGAGAAGTTGAAAGTACAATGTGAAATATTACTTACATTTCGGGGTAAATTTACTAAAGTGAGAGTTTTTAGAAGTGGAGATGTTGCCCATAGCAACCAATTAGATTCTAGATATTAACTTGTAGAAGGTGCTAGTTGATTGTTAAGTAGAATCTGATTGGTTGCTATGGGCAACATCTCCACTCTTAAAAACTCTCACTTTAGTAAATGTACCCCTAAGAGTCATTATAATGAAAAGGGAAACTGGTATTTGTTGTGGGCCCACTAATTACATTAACACACTGGTATATGCATATATAAGGTCAGCTGCTGTTCTACAACAAGGTAAAACTCATAACCCACCATTTTGTGCATTCCTCGAACGAGCAGACAGACACAGACATTGGTTGGGCGGCTTCCTTTAGAGAAATTCATTTTATCATTTCTATTTTTAAATACTTTTACTCTGAATATGCAAAATATTTTACCTAATTACCTAATCAAAATGTCTTACCTGGGTTTCAGTCAGAACCTCAATATCATATGTATGGAAGAATTCCCTGGACCGTAGCAAAATCTGTTCGGCCTGAGAATCCATTGACTGCAATTAAAATCAATCAAATTAGTTGCTGCATTAGTTTAGGATACCCCGCTAAAATGCTATTTCTGTCACTGTGTAGATTATGACTTGAATATACATGGCCATCCAAAACTAGATCAATTCACAGTGCCCTGAAGGATACAGAGTAAAATACACTGTGCTTAAATTGCAAATACATACTTTGCTTAATTTGGATCGATCATACGGTAGATACTTCTCAGATGTACACATTACAATCCTGTCCGAAAAGCCCTCCTGTCTTAATGTTTCTGCACACACCAGGCCAGCAGGTCCTGAAAAAAGTATTTATTTATAAAATAAGAAAATCTAGTATTATTACTAACAAGCAATGCTCTGTACTAGATAGGGTTTACCTGCTCCAATTATAAGAACATTAGTAATGGCTGTGCTATAATTACTGAGCGCTATACACTTTGCCATAACTTTGGTCCTTCTTTGTGACTGTAAAGCCTGTAAAGACAAAAATACATTAATAAACAGATTTACTTCTGACACATAAATGGGAAGACTTGCAGCTAGGTACATAACTGTAATAATGGTAAATAATGTGATACAAACATGAGTAGGGGTAACCATTTTCTGTGCTGAATATGATAATTAGTCAAATCCATTCACTGCAATTAATACCTCTTTTCCACCAAAAACCCAGGTCCGACCTGGGTTTTTGGACATGGTTCCAACCCTGGTCAGACCCATTTACACTGCACCTTTGATCTGGGTTACTCCCAGGTCAGCCCTGTTCACACTGAACTCAGGTCTGCCCTGTTAAACCTGTGAGGTCAGAAAAAGTGGGAGGTGAATGCTCCACAACCACCAATCCGCTCATTTTAGGCATGATCCAGATCAGATAACCTGGGTTGCACCGTTTACACTGCACCATTACCTGGGTCCAACCCTGGTAGCTACCTGGGTTGGATTGCAGGGTCACTTGACCCAGGTTATTTTTCAGGGACCCTTTTACACTGAGCTGCGACCCGGGTAGACCCAGCAAAAACCCAGGTTTTTGCTCTGGTGTAAAAGGGGTATCAGTAACATCACTGAGGACTGCAGGCACAAAGTGCAGTTGTCTCAGAATTAACACTGATGTGCTGAGTACAGGGGACAATAGTGCATAATGAATGGCTCCCTGACTGCAGAACACAGACATGAAAGCAGTGACAGGTCTTTGTGTTAGACCAGTAAGCATTGCATGGGCACTGTGCAGGAGGAGCTTACATCCAGCCGTTCCTAGATATAGGTACCTGTTATGTATGAGACATTTCATTTAACCAATGCAATATTTCCAATTCTTCCTTCCCTTTTGTTAGAGGAATTAGTTATTATGACCATTAAAGTTTATTTATATAGTGCCACCATCTTATGCAGCTCTTTACAGTCAATATTTCATAATCAGCGACTGCAGAAGTGTGGAGAGATGACAGGACGCTACGTACGTTTGTACGCACAGCAGAGTACGTGCCCGAGCAGTACTGAAGCTATACTACTGGCTGCAGGGTGCTGTTCCAGGCACCCTATATGATTGGAGTATGGTAGAAAACTGGGGTATCAGGAGGAACACCCCATGAACGCAAAGTGAATATACACTTTTATTTTCTAAGGACAGGAATGGCCAAACCTGGGCAGACAATTAACAATGAATAGGTGTCTACACGTCACATGTAAGCTATGTGCCAGCAGAGATTACTGTCCATCCTCCATGTCTGTATAAGAGTGTGTAACAGGGACAAGCAAGACAGTGAGTGGAGCCACAGACGGGAGGATCCCAAGTGAAGTGTTACTTCACGTCCGCAATGCTTAAAGGTACTCGGAAGTTGCTCTGTGTGGTGTACTTGGGGCATAATATAAATTGGAGGGGGACATAATAATATTGGAGGCAACACTATGGGGCATAATATCTAAAATTGGGGCACTGTAGGGCATAATATTAATACTGGTGAGGGCTCTGTGGGCAAAATATTAATACTATGGGTATTGTGTTGCATAGTAGGGCATAATAATACTGGGGATGTTGTGTGGCATACTGGAGCAGCACTGTGGGGTTTAATATTAATACTGGGGGCATAATAATACTGGGATATTGTGGGGCATAGTGGAGGGCAATGTGGGCCATACTATTAATACTGGGGACATTGTGTGGCATACTGGGGAAGCATTGTGGGGCATAATATTAATACTGTGGGCATTATGTGGCATAGTGGGGGCACTGTGGGCATAAGATTAATACTGGCTGCATTGTGTGGCATACTGGGGGGCATAATAATAATCGGAGCATTGTTTGGCATACTGTGTTGTATACTCGGGGGAAGTGTGTAACATACTGGGTGCACTGTGTGGCATAATGTTTATACTGGGGGCACTGTGGCATAATGGGGGCACTGTGTGGCATAATGTAATTTTATTGGTAGGGGCTCCCACAAACTTAATCCGACCCTGCATAGGATCCATGATAGCACCCTAAGGTATAATGCATTCCTGGCTGTTACCAAACTGCACCATAGATTGTTTCAGCATAGTTTAAGGTTATACTGACAATGTTATGAATATTTTAAAACAATTACTTGCCTGTTTGCTAGCACGAATATATACTCTTTCCTTCTCTATTTTAACCTGCAAAGCACATACAAACAATATTAATACAAAAGAAATACATAAAAAAACTATTAAATATGTGTTAAGAATATACTTACATTGACTGATTGCTAGTTATCAAAAGCCCTAACTTGCATTACAATGTAATGAATGTACTTGTATGCTGCATTTTGATATATTGGATTTGAAAAACAGCTTTGATGTGAAAAGGCATATTCATTGCAGAGAGTGACCAATAATCCCAAATTCAAGGAACTCTTCTAATCCAATACAGATAACATGCTGCCCATATCACATGGAATGCCCATTACATACTATTCCGCAATCTTTATATCTATCCTTAAAATTAAAATGCTACACTATAGGAATATTTTTGTACTTACTGAAGGTTAGACCATTAGAAAACATCATGCTGAGATGAGGCCATTTTGTAAGCGGACAAAAAAAAATTATTTTGGACTGCACATGCCCACAAAAGAAGTGTATATCTACATCCATATGTATATTATGTACCAGCTCCTCCTTACTCTTGTAGAGATAGAACAGGGGAGGGAATGAGTGTAAAATGCACATTTGCCTTTCTGTAGCCATATCATTTGTGGGTGCCTGAGAGCTGGTGCAAGCATACACATATGATGGTTACAACTGCCAGCAGCAGCAAAGCCTCTTGTGATTGGTTGATTGAAAAATTACATCTGAAGCCGATAGGTGCTTTCCTCAATGCTCATACACAGGCTTACCAACACATCAGCGTACAGGCTTACCAACACATCAGCGTACAGGCTTACCAACACATCAGCGTACAGGCTTACCAACACATCAATGTACGGGCTTACCAACACATCAATGTACAGGCTTACCAACACATCAATGTACAGGCTTACCAACACATCAGCGTACAGGCTTACCAACACATCAGCGTACGGGCTTACCAACACATCAGCGTACGGGCTTACCAACACATCAGCGTACGGGCTTACCAACACATCAGCGTACGGGCTTACCAACACATCAGCGTACGGGCTTACCAACACATCAGCGTACGGGCTTACCAACACATCAGCGTACGGGCTTACCAACACATCAGCGTACGGGCTTACCAACACATCAGCGTACGGGCTTACCAACACATCAGCGTACGGGCTTACCAACACATCAGCGTACGGGCTTACCAACACATCAGCGTACGGGCTTACCAACACATCAGCGTACGGGCTTACCAACACATCAGCGTACGGGCTTACCAACACATCAGCGTACGGGCTTACCAACACATCAGCGTACGGGCTTACTAACACATCTATCATGGTTACTTATTATGTTCATTCAGCTTACTTTTTGCTACAGAATTCAGTATGATCCCGAGTGTCATTTACAAATCTTAAAAATTTAAAACTATGCTTACAATTGTCTTTTGTGATGCCCACACCCTGACTTTTGGGACACTGCAGGTCTGCAGCCTTTGTTTGGGGAAGGGCATGAATTTTGCAGGCCAAGATAGCAGCACCTGCAGGGGTGTAGACATTTGCACCAGCCAATGGGAGGATTTGGGTGGATCTGTGGTGATCTGAGTAAGGATAAGAAACAAGCAGACCCTGGTATTGCACTGTATTGTATATGCACAGATCTCTAGTGATTTCTGCGGCACTTGGCGGAGAGATAAGTATAGTCTATAGGCATGATTCTGAGTCAGATGCAGTTGAACAATATTTTTCTATTGCACATGTGTCTAAGTCTCACTGCTCATGTGTCCAGAGTCTGTCCGCACAGAATCGCAGTTGCAATTGAAGCACGGTCTCAGAAATGTCTTGAAATTTTATGGGGAACTCTTGGGAGGTGGCTGCCATCAGCCAGGCCGTACGTAAGTCGAAGCTTTCTCAACCTGGCTGTCCTAACCCCTTTGCTAGGTCCAGGAAGTCTGTGTCAGATGACGCAGGCCCTGAGCTTGACACTCCCACAAAACAGAGACAACACACCTCTGTTTTGTGGAACGAATCCCGTTTCCTCCTCCTCCCTGCGCCCAAACAGCTGCAGCCTATCAATCAGGAGTCACTGCGACCATGAGCACAGGACCTATTCTTCACATACGCATAACGGGTCCAGTGCATGCGCAGAGGCCCCACCATAGGATATGTATGTAACCTATCAGTTTTACATACATATATGAATCAGGCCCAGTGTCTTTTATCCCCACAAAGAAGAGGGTCTCGCTCTATACTTTGGCCCCCTTTGGTGCAAGACCCGGAGCGACTGCTTGCCCGTCGCTATCCGGGTCATGCGCACGACAGAGCCGGCTTCGTCGTGCGCATGCGCTCTGGGCCACCATCGACCCGGTTGCGAGTGCTCAGCGCTTGCGACCGGGTCTGAACCAGGCCCTCTGTTCAGTGTAACAGGTGGCTCCAGAACAATGGCACGCTAACACATGGGATCCCAGCTAAAACAATGACCCCTGATTTAAGCCACTGAACCTAAATGATTGCAGAGTGTATCCCTGTTCTCTATCTTGCCTGGAACGCCAGTAATATTGGTGAGCAGCAGGAACACATGGTTAGTATATGATTGATAAACAATAAAATATAAAGAAGACAATGGGGGGGTGGCGGTGGGGGTAAAAAAAAATAACATAATAATTCATAGCGTGTTTATATGTCTCATACAACACATAATATGAATATCATTAAAGCCGTTTGGAAAGTGAGCATGGTGTCAAATTTTATACTTAGCCTCACTACAAAGCAACACAATTATTATCCCTGAAACAGAGCACAACCCATCGGACCTGTTCGATTTATGGAACACACATACTTTTTCCTGACAATTTGTAACATGTACCTGAAATTTTGGCAGACCATCTAAGCCTGGAAAATCTTCTATGTCACCAGTTGCGATGTTAAAGCATGCCCCGTGCCATGGGCAACGCACTCGACCACGAGATAGCACCCCTGTTTGGTTAGGAAAACAAAAATGCTATCAGTCACTTCCATCTTGAGGAGATCACAGGTAAATTATATCAAACTCTAGATATATGAAGAGAATGTAGGAGAGTAATAATTGGTAATGGAAAAGGGGATGTATCAAAATCCCACTAACCACCCTCCTCCTCCTAAAAATGGAGGTATATCTGGAAACACTGAGCAAATATGTCTTTGGAAGTATTTAGTTAATTGGGTGAGCATATTCGGCCATATATACAGATACTTCATTTGTCGGTAATTTCTTGGAATCCTTACTTTGTTCAATTTTATATTATTACACTTTTATAAATTCAAAATATATGTACTAAATGGGAGCAATCACCAGAAATAATAAAAATCACTTTATGTAAATCATCTTTCATAGGATTACTATGTATATACTTAATGATATATACATGACACTTGGGCAGCACAGAGTAATGGTTAGCGTTATTGCCTCACAGCAATGAGGTCATGGGTTCAATTCCCACCACGGCCCTAACTGTGTGGAGTTTGTATATTCTCCCTGTCTTGTGCTTGTGTAGGGTTTCCTCCCACACTCCAAAAAAATATACTGATAGGTTAATTGGTTACCAAACATTAACCCATGTGCGCGCATGTGTTAGGGAATATAGACTGTAAGCTGCACTGGGGCAGGGACTGATGTGAATGGCCAAATATTCTCTCTGTAAAACCGCTGCGGAATATGTGTGCACTATATAAATAACTGGTAATAAATAAAATAAGTGTCATGTATAAACCATTAATCTTAATAACATAGTCTCTGACTTTACTAGAAACCGCTGACATTAAAGTCTAAGGCCCGTATTCAATTTGAGGTGAAAAGTCGTTTTTGGTGGAAACTTTTCGCCGATTACGTCATTTTCACCTGTTTTCACTTTACTCCATATTTAATTTGGAAGACTTTTCGCCTAGGCGGAAAGTCAATGCAATGTAATAGGCGGAAAAGTTTCGCCTATGAATAGCAGGCGGAAAAAAAGTGCAGAATTGGGGTTTTGGGGTGCAACGTTGCGGGAACCCCCATGCAGCCTTCAGACAGTCCCCCAAAGGTAAACTGTGTCAAAATGTAAAAAAAAAAAACACTTAAGAACACCCCAAAAAAAAATTACTATGAATTTGGGGGCAAAAAGAAACAAATGTTGGGAGACAAAGTTAAAAACTAGCGAACTTGACTCTGGGGGGGTCCCCAAGTATGGCCCAAGTGTTTTTTTTTCATTGCAGGGGCTTGCAGCAGGTGGATTTTTCAAGATTTTTTAAACTTAACTTTAGCAAGTTTAAAATATGCTGGCCCCCATTTTCAAGTACCCCAAATTTTGCTGGGATAAGTTATTTTCTGCAAAAAAAAATCCTGAATACTATTCTGCACCACTTATACAAAAACGCTATTTAGCAGCTATTGAGCCCGTTTAAAAACAACAAATACCTTCAGCAAGCCAAATCGGGGGTATCATAGGGAACCCCCATGTCAGAGCATCTTTTGGGGGGTGTCAGGCTGATTTCCCCAAATCTGACAGTACTTTCCGCTTGTTTAAGTTTCGCCGGGTCCGCTCAAATTGATTGCGGCTCCAAGGGGTCTATTTACTAAGCAGTGTCAGGAGACAGAGTGAAAAGTGATTAGGTGCCAGCCAATCAGCTCCCAACTTTCATTTTTCAAACACAGCCTGTGAGATGCAGTTAGTTGTTCCAATTGGAAATGGTCTCATGCATTGAGTATAGAAATGAATAGGCAAAATCTGGGACTATTCTTGGTTAAAATGGATATAAGCAGGGGCGGATTGGCCACAGACCTCACTGAGAAGTTTCCAGGTGGGCTGACACCTGTGGGGCCGCCTGTCGGCCGGGTGAATCATTTATTTTTTACATTAAAAAAAACAAAACATGTAGGTAGAAGCCAGGGCCGAAACGGAGTGGCCCTGCCCCCAGTAGTCAAGTGCAGTTCAAGGGGCAAGCTGATAGGCGCAGTCACAGTCACCACTGGTCATATCTGCTACACACGTGGCCAATCAGAGTCCGTCTCTCTGTAGTGCCTAACATGCTAGTCAGTTTCCCTGCTTCTCTGATGTGTGCTCACTGCTCAGCTTCTGTCAGCTTTAGTCAGTCTAGACACAGGACACCAAACATATGTAATGATATAGGAGGAGATAAGGAAAGTTTAAACGGTTAATGAGTAATGATAATAAGCAATAGGCCACCTTATGTACAGAAGAAACAGTAAAAGGAAATGATAATGAGAACTGTTTCTCAACCCCAGTGTATGTGAAATGATTCATTCTCCAAATCTCAGTGGTCAACAAAGTTCAGATAAAAAGGTTATTATAGTATAGTAGGAGAGTCACAGAACAGACATAATGGCATTAGATAAGGTGATAAGAGGGTATTAAAGGCTATGCAGTCTATCACCAACAGAAATGTGGAGACATTGAGAATACAGAGTATTACTCAAATCCAAACCTTTCACTAGTGGCGCCCCATAGTGAGGGCATTTGTGTCCCATTGCATAGTATTCTCCATTCTGCTTAATTAGCAAAGCTTTACCACATCCCAAGTCAACCTCCCGCATCCTAGTGATAAACATAAACAAAATAATTAGCAAACCAAAAAATATCTTTGCAAATGCTAAAATAAAGTACATTTAATGCTTTAGTGCTAAAAGATTGCACATTTACAATATTTAACTTCGGTATTGCTTGAAGAGGCTTACAGGACTATTCATTAACATACAGAGGTGTCCTCACACACTGTTGCTCAAGTCATGGCAAATAGCCTCTCTCAGCGCACTAGGCCTCGGTGTCTCGGTCGCGCCAAGCGTCTTTCTTGCTCAAAATTTGCAATTTATTTGGATAAATAAAACAACTGGGAGTCACAAAACTATTTTGGTAGATTGCACTGATCAGTTTGATGTGCGATGTTTGTATATCTGTGTGCAACTGAGTCTGAATTTGTGGGCCTGATTCAGACTATCATGGCATGCAGTAGCAGTGATGGTCTGAATCAGGCCCTGCGTACAAAGCGCTACGATGCAGCAGTCGCAGCTTTTTCTCACGCCACGTTCCATTGTGCTTCATCTGCAACTGTGTACGCGTGTATAACTAATTCCTGTGCGGTTAAAGTCATAGCCCAGCGTCTCTAGTACACTGTGAGTGGTGTTTTGCTGCATCCGCGATGCTAAGTCACACAATTAAAAAAAAACTACGGGATGTTACTCCTCTCAGAGCATCTCCAGGGAAATAGCCATGTATGCTGGGTCCCATATGTACAGTGGAGCTGAAAGCTTGTATAGAAAAAATATTTAAAAAGAGCAACAAAAAAATTACAATAATTCCCATGTGGAAAAAAAATGCTTTATTTCAATGAAACATTTTTTTATTGAATTAGGTTTGTCCTATAATAGATAAAGAGAGGTACAAACAGGTGTTTTTGACAGAGATAGGTATTTTCTCAATTTCATAAATAGGCCAGTTAGACACTCATTCAAGTCTAGCAATATAATAATAATAATAATAATAATAATAATAATAATAATAATAAATTATACAACTAGTAATAAGTAAAATTAGAAAAAGAAACAAAGAATGGTCAAAGTATATGCAAACCTGAGAGAGGGGCACTATATTATGAGGGCACACTGGAGGAGATATATCAAGACCTGGAGAGAGATAAAGTGGAGAAGTTGACCAAAACAACCAATCAGCTTCTGTCATTTATCTAGCACTGTGTATGAAATGTCATTTAGTTGATTGGTTGCTTTAGGTAACTTCTCCACTGTCTCTCTCCAAGGTTTGATGCATCTACCCCACTAATTGTAAAGCAACAGTGTAGCAGTATTGTTTACTAATGAATAAATTGTGTTTCCAGCTACAGAAATTTCAGCAAAACAAGTTAGAGCATTTGCATATTAACACATACTGTCCATTTTCCAGATCCTTTACATGGCACACAGAGGCTTCCACCATATCTTTGGGGTTTGTGTAGGGATTGAGGACAATGGGTCTTTCCTCATGGTGATAGTGTCGAGTTGTTCCATTTGTTTTATATGCAAGAGGACTGGCTTTCCCATTGGCAGACATTTCTTCTTTTTCCCTTTCTTTTTCAGGTAGAACCACTTCAACTTTTACTTCAACTGCAAAAGAAACAGCATTTTTACATTGTGTATATTGCTCCATTGCAATAAAATACTAATAATGCTTTGAGAAATGATAGAGGCCAGCAAAGCTTGCAGTTTTACATATACAGCATGAAGGGGTAATATAAAACACCTTATTTATTAATCTGCTAGTCTATTACAAAGTAAAACATTCCTTTTGCTCTTTACTACAGACACCAGATAAAAAAGCTGAGACCCACTATACACTACACGATATTGATAACGATTTGGCCGATTTCGATGCATTGGAATGACAAATCGTCAATATCATGCAGTGTTTATGCACTATATCGTGTAGTGCGCGCTCCGGTGGGTGGTCAGCCGCATCGCCTGATCATTTGTACATGCAGGGAGATCAGGCGATGCGGCTGACGATCCCATGCAGTGCTATGTGGCAGGGGCTGGCATATCAGGCGGTCGGGCACCATATCGCCCAGTGTGTACGGACAGCCTAATATGTCAGCCCGTCAGTGCTTGGATAGTGGGTCGCATCTCTGGGTACACAATCGTTTAGTGTGTACCCAGCTTGAGTTGCTTTCTTATAACTGGCCCACCCCTGTGTATGAATCAACCCCGTGCAGTTCTGTAAAAGCAAGTCTGCCTAGTTCCCAGTCACTGTCTACTTGTTAGTTGTTTATATAAAGCAGTACTTACTGCTTCAAAGAAAGTGTGGTGCACATATTTAGAAAATGGTACAAATAACTGGACTGTATAAAAAGGTATCGGCATCAATTGAGAGCTGTCTTCAGGGAAGGAGTGTTGATTACTATGAGGCCTATTCATCATCGGGGGCGAGGAGTTGATGCAGTGGATACTTAAGTACCGGAGCAATTCAATATTGCTCAGGTGCGGGGACAGCTGCTCAGAAAAGCAGCTGTGTCTCCCCGCATTCCCCTAACACTGCTACAGAAGTAGCAGTGTTACTAACCCCTACTGAGCCGGCATTCTGCACATGTGTGACCTGTGATCACACGTGTGTAGCAGCCAGTCTCATAGTGAAAAGGTGGCGGAGGTATCCGCTCAGATCCCTTTTCGCAACCCCAGAGCTCCTTCCCATAGGAAGGAGCGGGGCTCAAGGAATCAATCAACACCATCTGAAGTTATTGATGGTTCTCGCAAGCAAACTCCTTTCAGTTTTTGGATTTTGCTGAATATAAGGCAGCCCTCTCGGGTACTTAATAATGAATGGGCTCGTATTCGTATTAATTAAAAAAATGTGGAAAGGGATGTTTTCACACCCTTTTAACATTATTTTAGTTTCACTTAAATGTATAAAAGGGCTTTTGGAGACGTTTTCGTAAATTTACATACAGGGAAAACAGAGCCCAGAGTGGGTGCATGTCTGATAGACCGAAGTGCTAATCACAGTGTAAAAAAATAAAAAAAAGACTCCGATCAGCTGATCTCTGAAATTCTGGTTTGTGACCCCGGTCAGTTGCTCTTATGTAATATATGTCACACCTTTATTAAACTCCAGATATATTTTATAGGGGATGGAAACCCCTGGCTGCATCACAATTTTTTTTCTGCAGACATATCTGTTCATCGGTAAGTGTGTACGGGCGATCTGCGGCAGCTGCGGGGTGGGGGGTGGGACACGCCCCCTACCCGCCCCAACCCGATGCAGCATGCAGATGATGGTTGTGCAGTGTGTATGAACGACCGTCATCTGCAGATATAAGAGGTATGTCTATAAAATAACAAGACTGTGATTCCACCTAGTAAACAAAGCAGTCAGTAACGTTCTAACCGCATACGTAGTAACCTTGAACTTGTCTGAACCTGCATGACAAGCAGCAACACTCTTTGACGTTCAGTTGATTCTGAATCGCCATTTAATTTGGTTGTGTTTTCTGTAGAGTGCCGAAAAAAATGCTAAGTTTAAAAGTTGAACAACGTGTCAATTTGACATTTTTAGTTAAAAAAAATTAGATATCAAGGGTGCAATTTTGCAAGGAAGGGTTCCAGAAGGCACAACGGTTAGCCAGCATTATTATAAGGAAGTTTTGAAAAAGCTGAGAGAAAGAGTCAGAAAGAAACGTCCGCAACTGTGGAAAAATGGTTTTATTCTTCACCAGGACAATGCGCCTGCTCACCAGGACAATGCCCCTGCTCACCAGGACAATGCGCCTGCTCACCAGGACAATGCGCCTGCTCACCAGCACAATGCCCCTGCTCACCAGGACAATGCGCCTGCTCACCAGGACAATGCGCCTGCTCACCAGGACAATGCGCCTGCTCGCCAGGACAATGCGCCTGCTCGCCAGGACAATGCCCCTGCTCGCCAGGACAATGCCCCTGCTCGCCAGGACAATGCGCCTGCTCGCCAGGACAATGCCCCTGCTCGCCAGGACAATGCGCCTGCTCACCAGGACAATGCGCCTGCTCACCAGGACAATGCCCCTGCTCACCAGGACAATGCGCCTGCTCACCAGGACAATGCCCCTGCTCACCAGGACAATGCGCCTGCTCACCAGGACAATGCACTTTCTGTGAAGCAGTTTCTGACCGACGATCACATTACTACACTTGAACATCCTCCATATCCGCCCGATTTAGCACGTTGCGACTTTTATCTTTTCCCAAAAGTTAAATCAGTGCTTAAAGGGACACATTTTGAATCAGTTGATGCTGTAAAGAAGAAAACAGCAGATATGTTGAAACAAGTAACAGAAACTGACTTGCTCCATGCCTTCCACCAGTGGAAAACAAGACTACAGCGCTGTATTAGTGCAAATGGGGAGTATATTGAAGGGGACAAACATTAAATTTGTAATACCAATAAATAAAGATGAGTTATTTAATCAGTCTCGTTATTTAATAGACATACCTCGTATCTGCAGATCACTGGATTTGCAGATATATCGCTATAGTGTGTACCCACCATTATCCTTACTGCCTTATCTTGCACAAAATACACAGAAAAGCACATACAGTGTTTAAAAAAAAAAACTCAGTTATGTCTACAGCATAAAAGTGAAAGAACCTAAAACTTGAACCTTCCACATAGTTTGGGTACCGCTGCCATTTTTAACGGTTAAAGTTCGTTTACAGTCTTCTACATTTAACATGGTCATTGCCTAGGTTGCAAAAATATGTTCCCCTTTATTATTACTAAGAGCTCTTTTAAAAGTTATAAAACTATATTAATTACTTTTTCAATTAAAAATAATTGTTTTTTATTTTTAACATCATCTGGCAAATTATGTGCTTATTAAACTGCTCCCCACTGCTACAAGAGTGATGGGATTTGGAATTGTTATCATTGTTATGGCCTAGACTTGCAGAGTACAAAATATATCAGCCCAAGCTCATTATAGTAAACATTCTGTGCCCATTCCAGCTGAATGTTCTGTACGTGAAAGAAAGCAAAGTAACATGTTCCTTGGATTAATTGTAACCTAGAGCGTTCTTTAATCCTCCCTGCAAGAGCGCAGAATTAACATTCCTACCAGCTGTAGCCCCGCAGAGTCTGCACGTCTGATTTGGATCATTGTCCATGGCAGTTTGACATGCAAGTTGCAAAGTAACACTAATGGGTTCTCACCTGGTTTAGGTTTGGAGAAGCATCTCCCCATGATGAGTTATATGAGAGAAAAGAAAATGCACCAAACATACAATGGTCCCGTACAAACAGATCCCGGATAAGATGTTGTTAAGCCATGCTTTAGTTGAATGGATGCTAAAAAAGCCTGGAACATAATACAAAGGACATCTGTATTGTTGGAAGAGCCCGTCTGTTCATGCTGCAAAGTTTCTCCACAACCTGTATAAGATACAAGAATTATATTATGTGGTGGATGACCCATGATCAGGGTTTACTTTCAAAACAGAAAAGTAGGACAAACATCTGCCATAGAGCCTAAACAGCACATACAAATGCCCCATCTTTGCCTTTGAGTGTCAAATGCAGCAAATAAGTTACAGTATGTTCAAAAGGTCATCTATCTAATGGTGCATAAACACGTAGCAATCAGCCAGCGTTACGATATCGCTGGCTGATCGTCCTGCACCCTCCCTGGTGTGCTGGATGATCGATATCGAACATCCAGCACACCACCAACTCACCGACTACTATAATGACCTTCGATCAACAATCACGGGTCCCTATAGTAACCTGCTCGATATCGAGCAAGTTGACCGGCATGCACAGCCGATGGACGATATCGCTATCGTCCATAAGTGGCCGCGCATTGCTGGTCGATGGTGAGTTGGCATGGACCATTTAAATGACCGATTTGAATGATAACGATATCAGAATTGTTCAAATTGCTCATTTATATCGCTACGTGTGTACGCACCATAACTAAGCAGACACATTTAAGACAGAAGTAAACTAGCCGCAGTTAAAATTCAATTACAAGATATTCATGGATCAATGCATAAAGTATTTTACATGGAGCTCACATTGATTACGTAAGTTACAGCATCAAGATGCAACCAATGCATCTCTCCAACAGCACAACAAAGTAATGGAGGAGACACTGTAATCCCATATAATTATTATTCAGAACTAATCATCATGAAGTTTGTTCAATTCCACATGTAAAAGGAATAGCTGAGAAATATCAATCTACATGGGGGACTTAGCAGCTGTAATTTGACTTTATTTAGTTGCACATGGGACCTGATACAGAGATAAACGTTATGCTGATTTTCACACCGCTGAGTGATTATCGGTGATCTGTGCATGCGTCACAGCGCATTGCACATGTGCGGCAAATGAACTGCGATCTAGGTCACTGTGAGGATTCATTCACAATTGATTGACAGGAAGAGACTGTTTTGTGGGTGGTTAAAGGGAATTTCCGGACAAAATGTGGGCGTGTTGGGGCAGTTTCCTGAGTGTGAACTGGCCAGCGACTGCGATCTCGCACGAAGAGAACAAACCTCCAGTGTCTCGGTTACGGCGGCCAATCTGAGTGACCATAGACTTACTCGAGGGGTCAATGTTTTCAGAATCTGCGTCCAATGCTGCGTTTGTGTGCACAGTTGCGGGCAGCTGCGAGGGCTCCGGTGGGCGCCTCAATACAAATTCCTCCGGCTAATGCATTAGCATAATTTAGCAATTCTTAAGAGGCAATATTCGCAAATGCGTTTGCATTAGTCTACATCTCTGACTCAGGCCCATAGCTCAGTGTAGTGTTGCAATGTTAAAGATAATACATTTTTAAAAGTAAAAAAAAAGAGACTTGTCATAATCAGACTTGTAAGTGTGCAGCAACTTTGTAGCACAATACTGTACTTTTGCAAAATGTATTGGCTACAGTGTTATAATTTGAATAAAGAGGAGTTTTTAGCATTGAAATCTTTGGCATTATACACTGACATCATAATACGTCCCGCCGATAAAGGTGGGTCAGTAGTAATACAAGAGCTTGATAAATATGTCTGAGATCATGTGACAACTTAGTGATGAGTCAGTGTATATGATTTTAAACTTTGACCCGACCATTAGTTATAAAGAGATATTATAAGGATGCTTGGAAGGTGCGGTTAGTGAGGGTATAATTTCGCAGGAATTGTGTGATACAATGATACCCAGCTATCCAATTACTCCGATATTGCACACACTTCGAAAAGTACATAAATGTCTAGAAAATCCCCCCGGACGCCCAAACATTTGGGCCCAGGGGTCGTTGTTCCAGCCAACTTCCGTATTTCTAGACACATTGCTACAACCGTGTGTGACGGGTCATTCTGATTACCTATTAGACATGACAACTTCTCTGAACAAATTGTTGGTGACATTCCTGAGAATTGTTTGATGTGTTTGTATAGACAGAAAGATTTATTCTGGCGCTTAACACTAGTACAAAAATACATATAAGCATATAAGACAATATATAAGACTGCAGCAGATATCAAACTCTGTGTACGTTTGAATTATAAAGAAAACAGACAAAAACAAAAATCTGCGCTGTCACTATATAATATCAATTTGATCAGTAAAAAAAATAAGTGGTTAAAATAAGAACAAAAATGATTTAATTAAACAAGCTACAAATATTAGCACATATTAATACATACAATACAAACAGTTATAACAGACAAGAAAATTGATGCAGATAAAAGTAACAATGTCACTAAAAAGCAAAACTGATACACAAATTGCAAAAAATAAATCTTTGTGGTAATGAGAGTTATTCAGCGTTATTGTAGGCCAGGTGATTAAATGTTTCCACAAATAGAAATAAAAAGGCAGCTGTGAGCGCAGTAGGTGGAATATTTAATCTGATGCTGGTCCTTATTATGCTAGAGTCACACTCCTGTAATATAGCAGAAATCTCAATTCCTATTTAGGAATGGGCAGTGACCCGTTTATTAAGCTCCTTCTCAGACTGTGTCTACCACACATTTGATTCAATCCTGGAAATGTCAATTGGTAATCATATATAGATGATCGTTAATAGTACAGGATAGACCTGGGGGTAGCTCTCAGATTCAAATCCAGGGTGATATGAGGAGTAAATGGTGATCACTAATATAGGTACACAGTACGCAGCCACTATACAGGTGAAATACAGACACAGTCACTGCAGGATGATTGCCGTAATGGACTGCACGGCATTTGTGTTTGTGTTGATGTTTCGAATCTTCACACTATTATTCCCAACTCTACATATTATTCCCAACTCAGAGGGAATTGATTA
Organism: Taudactylus pleione; assembly: GCA_031769625.1. Classification (NCBI taxonomy): domain Eukaryota; kingdom Metazoa; phylum Chordata; class Amphibia; order Anura; family Myobatrachidae; genus Taudactylus; species Taudactylus pleione. Next base: position 13,355,763 of record JAUIMM010000161.1, read on the forward strand.
GTGGAAATCCTCTATAAAATGGGCCTGATGTTGCCTTTGTCGCCAAATTGCTTGATATAAATTCTTACACACAATTACTTTGTGTTTAATGGCAGCATGTATTTACAACGTAGCAGCTGTGCGATACGGTCGAATGTGGCCCCATCATACGCCAATGCGTACATGTTTGATGCCGAACAAGGTATATTTTTTTCATCATTCAGTGTATCGGGATGTATTAAATTTTACGCCCGATACATTGATGATATTGTCATAATTTGGTCCGGGACCAAGGAACAGTTTATTGACCTGATGGATAATCACAATAGTTCTAGCAGTCCCATTAAATTCACTTATACCGTGGATGAAACTAGTGTCACTTTACTGGATGTGAAGATTTGTAAACATGGCACAAAGTTAATTACATCTTTATTTAGCAAACCAACGGACAGAAACACTACACGACATGTGAATAGTTTCCATCCGAGGTCATCTAAGTTTGAGCTACCCTATTCCCAGTTTTTACTTGCTAGATGAATATGTAGTAATTCTGATGTAGCTTCTGAGAAAATTGATCAGATGATTTATAAATTTTTGGACAGAAGTTATAAGAGACAGTCCCTTCTAAAAGCTAAAGATCAGGCCATGCTGACACAGAGGGAACAACTGCTAGGTCCCAGTAATCATAGGCAACAGGAGGGGAAATGTTTACCTTGGGTTAACCACTATAACAGTCTTAGCAAAGATATATGCACTATTTCAAAAGAATACTGGCCCATCTTGCAAAAAGACAGTGACCTTAATCTGTCAGAAATTTCTTTAATGCCCAGTTATACCCGTGGGAGAAACATCCGAGACTGGGTTATTAAAACGGATATTGGTCAGCTTAGGGTTCAGAATGAAGAACATTTTCTCAGAGCCAAGAGAGCCAAGAAGGGCTGTTATAAGTGCTTAAACTGTTTAACATGCAGATAACATGCAGTACTGGGGATAGTTTCTACTACTCACATAGCGGTACACGATATATTATCCGACACAGGGTCACTTGTACTACCAAGTTTGTGATTTATATGATCACTTGCCTATGTGGCTTTAGTTATGTGGGCACAACTGATCGGACATTGCGAGAACGTAAGGCCTTACACCGGTCGGCCATTAGGTCGGCAATTACATCAGGATCTAGTGACCAACCGGAGGCTGGTCACAACCTGTCTGCCCTTAGATACATTATCATAGATCATATACCCTCTCTAGTTAGAGGAGGTAATTGATCCCAGAAATTGTTAGCGTGAATCCCACTGGATTCACAAATTGGGAACACTTCAACCTAAAGGTTTGAATGAAAACCTAGGACTTTTACTACTTTTTATGACTTACCTGAGCTATACAACTCTCGTTAATTACTACGGGTTCGCCTATATGATGCTCTGCCTAAATGTATATTTAGTTGTCCTCTCATCCTCTACGGATGTCTCTCAAAGAGTTTAGTGGGGGACATGATTTAGATTGAGATATGTGTGGTTCTCTGGTACTTTGTATGTATAGTGGATTGCGTTGCTAGTACCCTGATCATGTTTTTGCCAATACTTCTGCTGTCTCTATTTCATGAGTGATTATGAACAGTTTATGATGACGTTTTGTATCAGGTTATGTCATTTAAACAATATTTTCATGTGGTGGAATGAGGATATTCTGCAATCTGTACCAGCAATAGATGAGATTACATGGTTTCTGATTGCCAATGTGCTGCTATTCATTTGTTTTTAGCAAATCACTATGGTTACTTCGGCAATGGGTTGCGCCTGTGACGTCATATGTGTGCGCTCCTTGGCTGGACCCGGAACCCGCAGCAATACACGAGGTGTGGTGATGGGTATAAAGTAAGTGTATTTGTGTTTTGTATCTTGAAAACTATCCAATACAGCATCAAAACATTGATGTAATATCCTGCTTAAGCGTGTTTTTTACGCTGGAGTGCCGCCGATTTGCTTCTTGTATTGGAGTTATCGCTGTCCCACGGAGGGCACCCGGGATCTACTTATTCTACATATTGGGAGTGCCATCCTCAGTGTCAGGAAAAAAAAAATATATATATTTTTTTCCCTTCATTTCCTGCTTTCCCCATTCTGAGATGGCCATACAGAAAGGAGGCTAGCGGTGGTACATACGGTATTAAATACAGTAAGTGCCCCCATGGTTTGGTGACAGCAAGGCGGTAACCCCTCAAAGATAAAGAGAAACGGTCTCCACCGGAGATAGCGCTTTTCTTCCTGTCATAAATAGACCTGAAAATGTTAATGTGATCTTAATTCTAAATGTGGATATAATGTTACTAGTTGTAAAAAAACAAGTGTTTGAATAATTTTTTTACTCAAACGTCAGTATTACATAAAGTATTATCAAATTGTCTTTTTCTTCAGGACACATTAAGTAAAGTAAAATGTTAATAAAGAATAAATACTATTATCATAGGACAAGGTTGAACTGATCTGTGACAGATGCATTTACTTGTGTCCATTACCAATGCATTATCTTCCCTGGGATGACACTGGTCTCTATGAGGTATGTCTGCCACAATCATCTTGTCTGCAGCCTTTGCCTAAATACAGCACATCTCAGCATGATGAACACACACCTAAAGCAGCAGTTAGAAGCAATGCTATAACATTGTCTAACAAAAGCCAGTATAACCCACCATAACAAATAAAGGAAATGTGAATCTTGGAATGATGGGGAAAGACGCAAATTATCTGTCTCCCCTAATACAATGGCAAGAAGCTGGGAAGTCAACAAGCATTGTTTAACTATCTAAAACATCACCTCCCAGAGGGTTCGTTCACTATAGCTAGTGGCACCGTGTATTAAAATACTTGGCTATAGGCCGGAAAGCTTGGAACAGTGACAATATAATCCCAGCTTTAATTCTGCATTTCTTATAACTGACCCTGTCTGCAAAGTACCATATTTCTATGTATTCAGATTTCCAATATTAATCCTCTTGTGGTTTCATAAAGACACAAGTACTTATAAAGGCACTGCTTGTTCTACAATGTTATTTGTCTAAGCTGCAGATTTTCCTGTCTTTTGTTGTACCCAGACTCCAAGAGGATCTATTACTATTACCTGAACTGGAATTTTAGTTACTATTAACTTGGATGAAAACAATTTTGTTTCATTTAAAGTTGAACTACCACCTATTGTAATATGTAAATTGTTCCACCCTCTATACAGGGCCTTGGGGGCTGGCCCATGTAGACATTTTTACAGGGCTCTCCCGTTCTGTAATAACAATAAAAGTCAAATCAATGCTGGTAGCCACTTTACAATGTTACTGTAGGGGCAGGGGTGTGAGCGGGAACACCAGTCACAAGGTGCAATCACCTGATTGTGGCTTGCGATTGGTTCTCTCCTAACACAGGCCCCCCCCACCTATATGTTTTTGGCCAAGGCAGTGGGAGAGAAGGCGAAGCCCCAGGAATAATGGCTATATAAGGCAGCAATTGAGTGTCCACTGATCATAGTGCAGGTCAGACTCAGGGCATAGTGCTTCAACTAAGATGGTGCCAAAATGAGGCCCTTTATTGATGAAGACAGTCCCAAGTGTTGAAAAGTCCAATGGCCATCATTTTGAAAATATTCTCACTTTAAACATTTTACTGAATGGATGGGAAGATAACGGAATAAATGCGCAATGCAGGCATCAGCAAGTTTCCAGCCAGTCTGAACAATGTCTTAAAGGGACAATCATTCAAAAGGCAAACCAGTTTAAAACATTGGCCAGACTCTCTGGAATCTTGCCAATGCCTGCACTGCGCACGCCATTACATTTACCCCTACATGTTTTTGCCACAAAACACAATACTACTGAAATATTGGGCACAGAACATGAATGTTTTGCTTATTAAACAATTATTTTTCTGTGCTTGAAAAACATTGGATTCTTTTAATTAAATATATGCTACAACGCTGCAACCAAGTTGTTTCTATAATCTGACTGGCCTAGCCAATCAGCAGTCAGTCACCACCTATGTGTCAGACTTCCAACAGTATTGAAGGAATAAAGGAACTCTGTTTGGCGAGCACTCTCACTAACCAGTACATTTTCATTTCCCTTTTTATGGTATTACAGTAAGGAAGTAGTGGCTTAAATATATGGTTGGAATTATTATTTTTGTCTGTGTGACGTCATCCCCACCCCCTTTTCCCTGTTGTGTTCACATAGACTTACAACAGTGACTGAGTCTAACATCGCACAAACACTGCTGCATGCGTGCAGAATGGTCTCAAGTCGGAAGTAAGAAGTGGCTGATTGGCCAGCCGCTGGAGCCAATCAGAGTAAAGGCATGAAGCTATTGGAAGATAACCATCAATAATGAGTAAATGTTGCAAATTCACATCCCACGTGGGAAGCAAAGCATAATGTGTCATCATTAGATTCTCTCTCCTACTCTATAGAAACAATTGTGAAGCAGTACAATACAATTAGTACTTCTTAAAAAAAAAAATAATGAAAGTTCAGCAAAAAAAAAATGGTGAAGAACCTGGATTTCTTGCCCTGCTGGATTCCTTCCCAGAGGGTATCTATTTGTATTGCACATTTAGTCTTCATACCTGTGAATGAAGGTTTCCTATGGCCAACTAAATATATTCAAACATTATACAAAAAACAACAACATCTACCAGCCCCTTGTGACTGCTATTCAATACAGAGACTGCTCTAGAGACACCTATACAATACACAAGGTAGTTGTACCAATATACGATACAGACATTATTCTAGTAACCTCTATACAATACAGTGACTATTCTAGTATTCTGCGTCTAAAGATGTTCCGAGATGGATTGCACCGCCTCAAGACGGTGCAAGTGGATGTCTCAGTATTGAGAAAATCGTCCGTGTCATTAGCATCCGACTCAGAATCAGGCTCTTATTGCTGGAGAATGGGGCCCCATGTAGTGAGTGAAAAGAATTAAAGTTGACTAGAAATTATTCTGAATTCAGTTTTAAATTATATTTTCTCTTCAATAACTCTTCAAATATTTCTCTAAACAAACACAATGTTAAGCACATGTATTTTTTGATCCGCTGAGTTTCATCCCACAGGGTATCTATATATATTGCACTTTATGCTTTGTAACTGTGTATCCACATACTTTTCCTATATTATTATGGACAATTTAACAAATCAAAGTAAATATTTAATCTATCACGATCTCCATGTGACTATTATTTCATACAGAGATAATTCTAGTGACCTCTGTACAATACATAAGGGATTTTTGTGACCAATATACAATACGGACATTATTTTAGTGACTCCCCAAAAAATATGAAGGCTTTATAATGCAAACTTCCCCTCCCACTCAATCTCTGGTAACTTTACAATCAGACACAAAACCTATGGTGGTTTTATAATGTGGACCCCACCCCCAAACCCACCAACCGCGCTATTCTCCATTGGCTTTACTATACAGTCCACAAACCATTACATAAAGCAGAGCTTTATTGGTATCCTAAACATATATAATATTTATTTTTCTCATATATTAGTAAATATGTATTGAATGCTATTAGTAGTCTTTTACTAACTTGACTTGTACTACCTTCTGTAGGCTAGAGGGTAGCATGATGGACATAATAAATATAAGGTTATTAGGGGTATTCAATATGGAGCGAAAACTCCGTTTTTGCGATGTTTTCGCACAGATGACGTCATTTTCGCTGGTTTTGGTTTTACACCGTATTCAATTTCAAAGACTTTTTGCAGGCTCGAAAAGTCTTTGAAAAAAAACGGGGATAAATTTTCACCACTAAATAGGTGGCGAAAAAAAGTGCAAAATTGGGGTTTAGGGGTGCAGGCTTAAAAAAATAGCCTGCACCCCTGGGATTGACATTTTAAAAATAACTGTCAAAAAAAAGTTTTAAAAAAAAATAGGGACACCCCAAAAAATTGATTTAAAAATTCTGGTGAAAAAAGAAAAAAAAGAAAAAAGTGTTTAACAATTGGGAAATAGGTTCAGGGCTATTCTGCAAATATGCAGCAGCTGTTTTCAAGAATAGATTATTAGCGGCAGGTGCATAGTTGCAGAATTGTTTAAAACTTACTTTAGGGACATAAAAATATGCTAGTACCCATTTTCATGTACCCCAAATTTCATGGGACCACTTAAAATAACGGAAAAAATAACCTAAGTGCTCTTCTGCAACACTTCTTCAATGTCGGGAAAAAAACACCTGCTGCGGTTATTTAAATCCCCGACTTTCATTTGCAGGCTAAAACGGGGGTACCCATAGTGATCCCCCAAGTTTTTACAGTTTTAGGGGGGTCCTACAATTTATTCCAGATAAATTTCGTTTTTTTTCACAGATCCCACTTCACAGGTTCCCATTGTCGTAGGTTTTATATTGAATACGGGCATAAAGTGGGCGCGCGCCCAATACCAGGAAAATATGTGATGTGGAGCGAAAAGTCCAGCACGGACTTTTTGCTCCCATATTGAATACCCCTCTTTGAGTTCAAATCTGGGGTTAGGAGGGTTGGACAGATTTTTTTTTATTTTTTGCTCTTTGGTTTATATTATTTTATGTACTGTATAAGTTTTCTATCAGGACATGCTATTTATATTTCCTATATCATGAATTTTTTTATTTTTTGCTCTTTGGTTTATATTATTTTATGTACTGTATAAGTTTTCTATCAGGACATGCTATTTATATTTCCTATATCATGAATTTTTTTATATAAATGTGAACCTAAAATGTTTTTTTAAAGTAATATATAATGTAATATATATTGACTTTGAAAAACTAATGCCACACCTGAAGCAACAGGAAATGAATAGGAGTGTAAATAACATGTCAGTATGGTCCTCCCCATTCTGACTCAAACTGATAGGGAAACCGCGTTCGATGAGGCGCCTAAGCTCCGACACCAACCTACTAGAGCTATCTCCATTTATTATTCTCTCATATGAACCCCTCTCTTCTCTTAGGAATTTCGCACGAGTATCACAACGTGGCAGGAGCAGTTTCCACATCTTCAGACCTCTAAAATCTTAATCACCCCATCTTACTCGTTGAGTACCTTGCCAGCGACATTCTATGAGGAAATGCTGTGCAAAATATTTTATAGGGGACCCTTGTCCCCGTCTAGAGCTAATGTGATTGGGATTACAGATTCACCTAAATGTCTTAAGTGTGTCATTTCTCCTGCCCTGCTGTTCCATTACCTTTGGGATTGCCGCTTGATTAAAAGATTCTGGGCCCAGGTCAAGCAATATGCTATGGTAGACTTGATAAACTCTTTTCTATAAACCCTAGAATGGGTGGTGTTGAGTGTACTTAGTACAGATATTTGGATGACCCATGGTAGTTGGAAACTTCTTACTATTATTTCTGCTGTAGCCTGCAAATGTATACTGCAGCCAAGCTTATCTCCTCTCCCACCCTCCATTGCCCGCTTTAGGGAAAAACTTTCTTTCATATTTAAAATGGACTATATTGAGGCCTCTCTGCTCAAGGAGACCAGGGTTGGCAAACTCTTTATCATTTGGGAAAGCTGTATTGATTCCTTACCAGATGTTACAAAGTCCCAAATTTGTACTTGCTTTCAGACCATAAAATGGTATAAAACCAGTATATTATTATGTGATCCCCTGATACAAACCTGATAATTCTATGACTACTTGGAGTCTCAATGTATACCATTACTGTCATTACTGTAGCTTTGGACCCTTCTTCTCCTGGGCTCACTACTTCCCTTTCTTTCTCTTTTTCTTCCTTCCGTTCTCCTATACTTTACCCCTTTTTGCTATTCTCTCATTTCTTCCTTTTTTCTTCCTTTTAGTAATCCTTTCTTTTGATGTGTTTTTGATATTTGCTAACAGTGGCACACCTAGCAGATATAGCTGCAGATCGAGTGATATGCAGATATGTCTGTAAATGATGGTCGTTCAAATACACTGAACGACCATCATCTTCCAGGCAGCCGTGGGTCCCTCCCCGTGGCTACCACTGCATGTGTACGTACACACTTGCCGATGGACAGATATGTCTGCAGTTATATCTGTCCATCGCTGGTACACACTGGCCGACGGGCACCAGATATATTGACCAATCAATTGATCAGCGAGTGTGTTTCCAGCTTAATATTCTAATTTTTCTCTATTGTGTTACGTGAAAAAAGGATAGAAAAGAGAAACTGGATGATGGATATACCTTATATCTTCTTCGATATTTGCCGCTAAGCAAATAAGTTTGACTTTTTAGCTTTTTTCTTATGTTTTTTCATGTCGCTTTTGGGACATAAGTGTAGATTAAATCTGAATAGGGTTGAGGATAAATAAGGTGGATGTTTTTTTGCTGAATGTTGTAGGTATGACAGCCTTGTTGCTGGGTGAGTTTATTTGGTCGGCTGGTGTGATGAGCCAATGATATTGATGGAAGGAGGAGTTTTGAATGGTAGTATATATTGGCCTATTCGTTTCTATCCAGCCTCTTTTTGCTGGATCTTCACAACCCCAACCCACCCGTTATATTGTTGTTTCACACTAATTTCTTTTTTCTCCACCTTAGGGGAGGCACAGCAGGCGGGGAGTACGCTGCAGCTCAGTGGCTTTAGGTGGCGTAAGACAACTTTGTGGGGGCACTTGCCCTCAATGCCCCTGGCGAATTTGTCCTTCTCCATGCGGTAGGACCCGGGCACTTTTCTGCATGTAAGCGCCTCAGATTGGCCCAGCAGGGAAGTGAGACTCTCACCTCATTAGTACGTCTAGTGGGGGGACGTTATAGTCTTCCCCCAAGTATTTTTTGAGTGAGATGAAAGCTAGAACTGAGCTTGCAGCGTCTCTTTGCCACCCTGGTTTAGGTTGATTAATTCTAATTATGAATAAAAAAATTTGACCTTTTAGCCAAGCTCTTGGTGTCCGTGTCTTTATTTATTTATAGTTAAGTAAGCTAATAAAGGTGTTATGGTTTTAAAAGCAATAAACCAATGCATATCTTATAATAATCTTTTGTGGACTGCCTTTCTATGTTCATAAGAGGTTTCATTATTGTACCCACATTGTATGATGAGGTCATTGTTTGTAATGTCCTATGCTTATCTTGCACTTATATTGCACTATGACAATCAGTGTAACAAATGACTGTTGTTACTATGACCATTGTTCATTGCTTCAATAAAATAAAAAAAATTACTGGGGAGCATCCTCAGCCTGTCCCTCGGTCTTCACGCTCCGCTAGGAACTGTTCAGCCACTGGCATCAGCTTTAAATTACACCAGGGCATATGCCATTTGACCCTGGTCCAGTCCACGCCTGACCATAGGAAATATTAGCAGGGTAGCATGAGCGTCCTTTAAACGTTCTGCTATGGTGATTAGTTATTTAAATATATATATAAAACTCTGCACCATGAAGTCATTTTCACATTGTGGTCACATTATAATTATACAATCTCCTCACTGAGAACAAGTACATTTATGGAAGGCAATCAATGCCACTGTGAATAGAGATGCAGAGCTTGTAACCTAAATGTCTAATTTACATAGACTAATGGATTAATGCAGGCAATAAGCACAGCAATAAGCTAAAGTGAAAAGGACACATTGCAACAGACATAAATTAAAGAATAATAGTATTAGCAATAAAATCAATCTTTCCTCTTAATGTGAAAAAAAATGTTATACTGTAAAATTTACATGACTTGAATATATATATATATATATATATATATATATATGTGACCAAGTTTGGTAAGGTAACAGAGGAAGTTATAGTATTCACAAAGTAGTGCCTACTCACCTATAGCATATAAACTAATCAACACCTATTTCTTAGTCACAACATGGTAATGGAAAAGTAATTAATCAATTGAAAATAAAACCAAGATGAACTATAAAAAATAAAAAAAATAAAAACTTTGGGCACGATTCTATTCAACGCTGCCAAGTCCGACTAATGATTTCTTCTCTCATCCCTCCGGGGATGAGAGAAGAAATCCGACAAAAGTTCAGGTGCGAGGCTGTTTTCTGCTGTTCGCGCCTGGAAAACTGCCTCGCGCCGGGAAGTTAGGTCGGGGAATGCCCGTTATCGCACCTAAAAACCCTGTTTAAGGCGCGAGAATAAGCCTTCCCTGACCTAACATCGCGATGGATTGAATAGCTCCGGGAGCTATCTCCCGGTGCTATTTACATCGCGTTGAATAGAATCGTGCCCATTGTTATGATTTCCCCTATATGATGGTAGCAGGACCCAATGAGTAACGACTTTACAGGAAGAGCTTATCACAAAAGAGAGAGACATACAGTATTACATACTTGAATAGCATCCCCCCATTTGTCTACCAAATATTCCACAGATTGACTCCTCTTCATGCTAATTTTTGTATATGTGTTGTTTGTGTAATTTATGTACAGCATTTTAAGAATTCTGTAAGTATTATCCTTTATTTATATGGGGCCGCAAGGGGTCCGCAGAGCTTTACAAAGTACATAAACAAACAGTATGAAAAAAAAAGTGATTACAATACAGAACATCACAGGACATGGACACACTGTTGCATCTTCAGTCATGATATCCAAATGGGATGCAGTCAGGAAGCTGATGGTCACAATGCCGATTACCAGCTTCCCGACTGTCAAATCCTAGCAAGGTACTAATAACAGGCGTCGCAATCCCGACCATGTCATTAGACCTACACCAGGAGCTCGACACCCGGCGTACCGGTCAAAGGTAAGCCGGGCGCATACAGCCGAGCGGGGGGGGTAGGTTAGGGGCTCCCGGTGGGGGAATTTGGGTTAAGCAGCCATGCGGCCGGCGGTATATCATACTAATTCCATCCATCTTGAAAAAGAAGGGTCAACACTGCAAATATTGACTCTTTGCATAACCTTAATGTAATTGTCAATAAAAGCCTTTGACACTTATGAAATGCTTGTAATTTTACTTCAGTATACCATAGTAACATCTGACAATAAGGTCTAAAAACACTGAAGCAGCAAACTTTGTGAAAACCAATACTTGTGTCAAAACTATTGGCCATGGCTGTAGAAGGTTCCCTGTAGTGGCGCCATGGGTGCAATAAAAACAAAATCACTGGATGAATGACATTATGACATTCAGTGTTTTAGGTACCCTATAATTACTAGCGCTCCAGACAACTATCTAGTTAGCCTAAATGTAGCACTAGTCTTGGCTATAAGACAATGCACAAGAATTTCTTGCATTTCACTTTAAACTTTATTTCTCACCAGCTCTTGTATCTTCGCATAAAGATCACATAAAGAAGTTATTAACTCGTACCTATCTGAGACTGATTTTACTAAACTTACCCAAAATATGAGGGAGTTTCATTGTGCTCATTGTGTGAGCAGGAGGAGGTGACCTCCTCTTCAAATGGGAAAGCCTGTGACCTGCAGGCTTCACTCTTGCATATTATAAACATTTTGGGAACCAGCTTTACCCCAAGATACAAGCGGTCGCTCTGAATGAGGGCGGCCGCTTGTGGTGTGAAGTGCGGCCTCCTGGTCGCTAGCTAAGCTGTGGGTTACCACCCACAGCTCTAGCGAGCGACCAGGTTGATGGTCGCGATGGTCAGGACCATCGCGACCATTGGTGCCTGCGACGAGATCCTAAGGTTGGGTCTCGGCAAGCGCAAGCCCCAGGGAGCTTCCTGCTCTGATCGAGCAGGAAGCTCCCCACTGACATCATTGCTGATGTCAGTGGGGCTGCCCCCAAACGGCAAACATTCCGTCGGGAACGCCTCCGTTTGGCCGGCCTCCCCCCCTGCCCGCCACCCGAACGGGGCGAGCTGTCAATCACCATCGACAGCTCGCCCCCTCTGGTGCGAGGCCCGTAGCGACGGAGCGCCCGTCGCTAGCCGGGTCTCGCGCATGCGCACGTCCGAGCCGGCTCCGACGTGCGCATGCCCAGTGGGCAGACATCGACCCGGTGGCGAGCCCTCAGCGCTTGCGACCGGGTCTGAATAAGGCCCACAGTTCCTAGAGGCACACATTACAATACTCCCAAATTAGGGTAAAGATCCAAAGCAGCAGGCCGATTCTAGCAGCAGGCCGATTTACCTTCATTAGTTAATGTAGATATTAGGGGTGAGCGGGTTCGGATTTCTGAAATCCGAACCCCCCCGAGCCCCCCCGATCCGAGTCCGATCCGAGTCAGGCTCGACTTTTCCCGCCTGACTCGGATTCTGAAATCGAGGCAAAACGTCATCTTCCCGCCTTCCGAGTCTCGCGGGTTTTGGATCCTATATAAGGTACCCACGTCGGCGCCATTTTCTCACTCGGCTGTGGACAGTGAAGAGGGAGGGTGGGAGTTAGGGCTGTGTAGTGTAGTGTAGTGTAGTGCTGCTGTTGTCCACTACTTCAAAGTCCATAGGGGCTGGCTGTGTTGTGCTGTGCTGCTGTTGTTAATAGGGGCTGTGTCCACTACTTCAAAGTCCATAGGGGCTGGCTGGACTGTGTTGTGCAGTCAGTTCTCCATAGGGGCTGTGTTCACTCCAAAGTCCTGTGCAGTGTCCCAGTCCTAAAGAGGTGCTGTAGTGTTGTCCAGGGGGTGCTCTGTCCATCAGGGGTGCTCCCCCCAAGTGCTAAAAATATAATATATTTTCTGTGTTTGTGAATTGTGTGCGCAGTAGCCGCACGTGCATCAACAAAGTAGTGCCAAGCGTGCGCCTGTGTCATAAGTAAAGGGCCGGCTGGCTTGACCGTTAAAGGGTGCTGTAACCCCCGAAAGTACACTCCAGTCCAAACCAAAAAAAAATTATTTTCTGTGTTTGTGAATTGTGTGCGCAGTAGCCTGCACGTGCATCAACAAAGTAGTGCCAAGCGTGCGCCTGTGTCATAAGTAAAGGGCCGGCTGGCTTGACCGTTAATGGTGCTGTAACCCCTGAAAGTACACTCCAGTCCAAACCAAAAAAAAAATTATTTTCTGTGTTTGTGAATTGTGTGCGCAGTAGCCGCACGTGCATCAACAAAGTAGTGCCAAGCGTGCGCCTGTGTCATAAGTAAAGGGCCGGCTGGCTTGACCGTTAAGGGTGCTGTAACCCCCGAAAGTACACTCCAGTCCAAACCAAAAAAAAAATTATTTTCTGTGTTTGTGAATTGTGTGCGCAGTAGCCGCACGTGCATCAACAAAGTAGTGCCAAGCGTGCGCCTGTGTCATAAGTAAAGGGCCGGCTGGCTTGACCGTTAAGGGTGCTGTAACCCCCGAAAGTACACTCCAGTCCAAACCAAAAAAAAATTTATTTTCTGTGTTTGTGAATTGTGTGCGCAGTAGCCGCACGTGCATCAACAAAGTAGTGCCAAGCGTGCGCCTGTGTCATAAGTAAAGGGCCGGCTGGCTTGACCGTTAAAGGGTTCTGTAACCCCCAAAGTACACTCCAAACCAAAAAAATATATATTTTCTGTGTTTGTGACTTGTGTGCACTGTGGCTGCACGTGCATCAACAAAGGAGCAGCGCCAAGCGTGCGCCTGTGTCCCATAAGTAAAGAGCCGGCTGGCTCATTTCTTAAAGGGTGGTGTAACCCACAAAGTGCACTACTCTCCAGCAAAAATAAAAAAATATTTTCTGTGTTTGTGTGCGCTTTAGCCGCACGTATATATATCAATATAACATAAATGGAGGACCAAACTTTCTCTGATAAAAATAAAATAGGGAAAGATCAAGAACCACTTCCTACTAGTGCTGTTGCTGCTGCTGGGAGTTGTTCATCATCCCAGAGAGGAAGTAGGAACATCACTACTTTTACTAAACAATTGACCCTCCAACAGTCCCTAGCGATGAGGATGAAGTACGACAACAGTCATCCTGAAGCAAAACGTATAACTGAGGCCTTGACTGCTATGTTGGTGTTAGACGTGCGTCCGGTATCCGACATTAGTGCAGTGGGATTTAGACAATTGATGGAGGTAGTGTGTCCTCGGTTCCAAATCCCGTCTAGATTCCACCTGCATCCTCAAAGCAGCAGCGACAAGCGTGCGTCTGTCTGTTAAAGGGTGGTGACACCCTCAAAGTGTGCTACACAAACAATTAAAATATTGTTCTTTTTTTTTCTGTCTTTGTGAAATGTGTGGGCTGTAGCCGCACCTGCATCCTTAAAGCAGCAGCGACAAGCGTGCGTCTGTCTGTTAAAGGGTGGTGACACCCTCAAAGTGTGCTACACAAACAATTAAAATATTGTTCTTTTTTTTTTCTGTCTTTGTGAATTGTGTGGGCTGTAGCCGCACTTGCATCCTCAAAGCAGCAGCGACAAGCGTGCGTCTGTCTGTTAAAGGGTGTTGTAACTCTCAAAGTGCTCCAAAAAAATCAAAAATTTTTTTTTAATGTGTTTGTGACTTGTGTGCGATGTAGCCACACTTGCATCCTCAAAGCAGCAGCGACAAGCGTGCGTCTGTCTGTTAAAGGGTGGTGACACCCTCAAAGTGTGCTACACAAACAATAAAAATATTCTTCTTCTTTTTTCTGTCTTTGTGAATTGTGTGGGCTGTAGCCGCACCTGCATCCTTAAAGCAGCAGCGACAAGCGTGCGTCTGTCTGTTAAAGGGTGGTGTAACTCACGAAGTGCTCCAAAAAATAAAAAACTATTTTTTTAATGTGTTTGTGACTTGTGTGCGATGTAGCCGCACTTGCATCCTCAAAGCAGCAGCGACAAGCGTGCGTCTGTCTGTTAAAGGGTGGTGACACCCTCAAAGTGTGCTACACAAACAATAAAAATATTCTTCTTTTTTCTGTCTTTGTGAATTGTGTGGGCTGTAGCCGCACCTGCATCCTTAAAGCAGCAGCGACAAGCGTGCGTCTGTCTGTTAAAGGGTGGTGACACCCTCAAAGTGTGCTACACAAACAATTAAAATATTGTTCTTTTTTCTGTCTTTGTGAATTGTGTGGGCTGTAGCCGCACCTGCATCCTTAAAGCAGCTGCGACAAGCGTGCGTCTGTCTGTTAAAGGGTGGTGACACCCTCAAAGTGTGCTACACAAACAATTAAAATATTGTTCTTTTTTTTTCGGTCTTTGTGAATTGTGTGGGCTGTAGCCGCACTTGAATCCTCAAAGCAGCAGCAACAAGCGTGCGTCTGTCTGTTAAAGGATTACATCGGTGACAGCATCCAAGTAGGCATGTCAGACAGTCCGTACCTGTACTGGCAGGAAAAAGAAGCAATTTGGAGGTCCCTGTACAAACTGGCTCTATTTTACCTGAGTTGCCCCCCCTCCAGTGTGTACTCCGAAAGAGTGTTTAGTGCAGCCGGGAACCTTGTTAGCGAAAGGCGTAGGAGGTTGCTTCCACAAAATGTGGAGAAGATGATGTTCATAAAATGAATGATCAACTCTTCCAGGGAGACCAGCCTCCAGAACGTACAGAGGGACCTGTGGTTCCAGCAGGGATGAATTAATACTCTGTGAGGATGAGGATGTACATAACACTGAAGAGGGTGAGGAATCTGTGGATGAGGAGGATGAGGACGACTTCTTGCCTCCGTAGAGCCAGTTTGTGCAGGGACAGATTAATTGCCAGCTTGTTTTGTGGGGGCCCAAACAAACCAATCATTTCAGCCACAGTTGTGTGGCAGACCCTGGCGCTGAAATGATTGGTTTGTTAAAGTGTGCATGTCCTGTTTATACAACATAAGGGTGGGTGGGAGGGCCCAAGGACAATTCCATCTTGCACCTCTTTTTTTTCTTTGCATTATGTACAGTTTGGGGCCTAGTTTTTCAATGCCATCCTGTCTGCCACTGCAGTTTCACGCCTAGATGGGTCACGTGTTTGTGCCGCCCACTCGTGTCGCTTAGCATAGTCATCCAGCTACCTCGGTGCAACCTTTTGGACATAAAAACACTATTGTGAGGTGTGAGGTATTCAGAATAGACTGGAAATGAGTGGAAATTAAGGTTATTGAGGTTAATAATAGCATAGGAGCAGAAAAACCTACAAATTCTGTGATTTTAGCTGTTTTTATGCTTTTTTTCAAAAAAATACAGATCCAAAACACAAAACCCAGAACCCAAAACACGGAAGGGTGGTTTTGGCAAAACCAATCCAGATCCAAAACACGAAGAAAGATCCAGATCCAAAACCAAAACACAAAACACGAAAAGTGGCCGGTGCACACCCCTAGTAGATATATGACTTGGGAGAGAGAAGCACATGATTATACCACAAACTTTATTGATTTGATTTACCTTGATTCTCCAGGAGAGCGTATAACTGGCTAGTCTTGAAGTTTGTTTCATCGAGGATACACACGGTCAGATATTCTGGTAGATGTGAACGATAATGATTGTAAAAATCGTTGACATGTTTGACATGCATTGACGAACGATGCTCGTGCCCGCATGTCAGATAACGATATCTGAAATCGACTGTGTTTGCAGTTAGATTTGGACATTTTCATTCATTTAAATACTGTCAGAAATCATTAAGAGTATAGATTAGCACTTTTTGCAGAAAATATTTTTTATCAATTATCACAAAACCAGTGGTCTCTTTGCCTGATTCACTACGGATCGCAATTCTGCTTATAAGCACGCACCGCAGTTGCTAATATCAGCGGTGTTATTTAAATGTTTGCATTCACATTGCGATCGCAACCTGACATAAGGATGCTCACTTCCCCTTACTCACATCCGTATACTTGGCCAACATAGCGAAACATCGAGTAACATTGGACCCATATGTACACTTGCACAAGCCCTGACCTTACTCAGAAATTGCTAACAGCCATGCACGCTATCAGTGCTATGGCTGCTTATGGCAGTGGTGTTGAAATGCACTGGCACACCTGTGTTCGCCCGACCACCGCCTCGTCACCACCCACAAACTGCACTTCCTGTCAATCACTATGCTCTGGGTCTGCGTAGCCACTGCAAACACAGTTCCCATCGCAATTGCTACTTCGTGCACATGCACTGCGATGCATATACGCATGCACAGAACGCAACAATCAACCGATTGTGTGCGTATTAGCAACTGTGTTCCTTCCTGAATCAGGCCCTCTGTCTCCTACCAGATATTTGAGTTATGGAGGTTTGGACATGAGACTTTAAAATCAACTTTTCAGTTCTACTTATTGTTACAATGCCCCCAAAATGTTTCATAATTTAAAAGGAACATGGAATCCAATATACATTATATATCTAGGGATTAACCAAAAACCTTTTTTATTAGATCGGTCTCCTTACCTTACTTACAAAAAACTGGGAGGCTGCAATGATGTAAAGTCAAAGGGTTGGGTCCCAATGGCTTGTAGTTAAGGAGTTCAACAGAGCTAAGGGCCTGATTCAGACCCGGTCGCAAGTGCTGAGCGCTGGCAACCGGGTCGATGGTGGCCCACAGCGCATGCGCACAATGGAGCCGGCTCCATCGTGCACATGCGTGAGACCCAGCTAGCGACGGGCACTCCGTCGCTCCGGGTCTCGCACCAAAGGGGGCGAGCTGTCAATGTTGAGTGACAGCTCACCCCCTTTGGTGGGCGGGCCGGGGGGTTGCTGCCCAAACGTAGGCGTTCCCATGAGAACGTCTGCCATTTCGGGGTGGCCCCACTGACATCACAAGTGATGTCAGTGGAGAGATTCCGGCTCTGTTTGAGCCGAAAGCTCTCTGGGGCTTGCGGCAACGAGACCCTACCACAAGGTAACCCACAGCTATGCGAGCGGCCAGGAGGCCGCAACTTTAAAAAATCAGCACCCGCCCTGATTCAGAGCGAGCGCTCGCTTTTTGCGAGCGCTTCTGAATCAGGGCCACAGTACATTGTCCTAAGGTGGTATGAATAGCCAGTTTATACCCATATCTGTATATACAAATTGTTTTGATTTATTAGTTATTGTATTTACATTTTTAATATACACAGCAATTTCTGACAGCGCACCAAGATGGTATACACTCTCCTATTGGCCAGTTATTACAAAATCCATACTTATTACCAAGATTATCCTTAATGAAATTAGATAGGAATCCCCAGTAAAGTTAGTTGAGAATCAGCCAGTTAATCAACTCTAGATGGATATTTTAGGGGGAATTCAATTAGTCGCTGGGTTTAACCAGTGGCTAATTACCTAAGACCAGCAATTCTAGTGCTCCTGCTAGGCTGTTTTAACCTGCCCTTTTAGCAGCGCCCTGTTAAAACAGCCTGCCCTGTGCCTACCCCACCCGCAGGGCGCAGTGTCCCGCGGATGGGAAAAGGGGTGAATCAATGCCGTGCGGGGAGAGGGGAGAGCTTAAGGGAAGCTCAGCACCTCCGTAAGTGCTGAGCACGCCCCCAAGTTTTACAAAATGAGGGTGTATCACAAGGATACGGTCAGCCACACCCCCTATTCAGGAACAGAGACTCCCTGTACACCCTCAGTGCCCTGCCCTGCCCGCGGTCTAGCGGGAACACTAAATTCAAATAGCGGGGTTAACACTGCACATCATTTACACATAGTTCTTTCAATATTTCAATACAAACTCATATTAATTTACTTCGGGACTAATTCTGAGTAGGGCACAGCGGCAATGTTAGATGCAGTGGAGCGATGTTTTCGTCTGTGATTCGCACAGTGCATGCGTCCCCATGGTGGTCATACAGGTGCTGCAGTACACAGCTGGACGCCCATATGAAGAACTGTGTAGGCAGTGTATAGGACGTTCCTGGGTAGCAACTGGGAGGTAACAGGGGGGTGGATTAAAGATGCTCTAAGAAGTAGCGTCTTATGCAAGTGTCACGGACATGATGCTGACAGCAGTTGCAGTTAGAAACGCTCAAATTCTCACATAGGAGGACATATTCAGAAGGAGGGACATGTATCTGCTCTACCATTACTTATGGTCCATAAGGTTGGTGCAAGTTCCGATGGTGCATCTAAAGATGCACCAAATGGCAGTTCAGTTTCTGCAGATGCTCACAGTGGGCATGTCAGTACTTGTGCATTCAAATGCTTGGATATACACCAGCGAAGGGCTTTGTAGCGACATTGGCAGAAAGTTGCAGACATGACTGCAGCAAAAGATGCAAGGATGGCCGCGTCTGCATTCCACTTAGAAACAGCCCCTTAATGTCAAGGTAATAATAGTCTTATAATTATGAATAACTTTATACACATGCAATAACTAATATATACCATCATCTCCCCACTGCACCTTTCCCTTGGGTATTATGACTGCTGATGAAACAATGTTTATAAATCATGTCAATGTCTTGCTATGTTCTGTACTGTAAGTGACTTTTTTACCTTGAAAGGTGCTGCAAAACCCTTGTGGTGCCATATAAAGGATAATAATAGTAATAATAATAATAATAATAATAATAATAGTAATAATAATAATAATAATAATAATAATAATAATGTAAAACCATTTACTTTGTTTAATAAAAATAAATTATGCAAAAAAAAAGACTGACCTACAGGAATTCATGTTGTTCAGTTACTAAACTACCAATCATGTATAGAAAACTATTATAGCATAATACATTAAATGTTTCCAATATACTGCAGCAGTCCAGTACCAGTGGGTGCTTTCAGAGCAATAACTAGATTTTTTGGTGCTCTGGGCCAGAAAGAGCATTGCCCCACCCCTCCTAATTTTTCAAATAGGTACATAAAGCGCATGACCGAAAAAGAGACATGGCTTCATGGGGAAGGGGCATGACAAATCTGATTTGTCCCATACGATGATAAACGGTTACTGATCCCTATGTACAAACTACCAGAGCCACTGTCATCCCTGTTATCCTGGTGTCACTGCCAAATACAGTGTGAATCCAATGGCTGCAGTGATACCACAATAATTATGGGTAATGGGTTCGAGTCCCGGGTATGACAGTATTTTGAAATGTATGCGTTAAACAAAGGAAGACATTACTGGAAGAGAGGAGGTCAGATGGAGGGGAAGTCAGATAGGGAGGAGATAGGGGCGGCCAGGAGATGCCAGGCATCAAAGAAGAGAAAGCTACAAGTGAGAATGATTATAAACAGAAAATTGGCAGACACAGCTGAACAGCGCCCCCTGCCCTGCAGTGTCCTGTGCCCTGGCACAAGTCGCACCACCCTAGTTACTGCCCTGGGTGCTTCTTATAGTTTCAGCTGTGACCTTTATTATATCTGGCTATCGACTGTCAGGAGCTACAGCTTAAATAAGTGCAGCCTCTTTCATTCAGATATCCTTCACGGCCCTTGCACAATGTTCCCTTCAAATGAGTATTAAACTTCTTTGATTTTAGATGCAGGGGCTTTGAAAATTTCCTATATATATTTCCTCAGTTAAAAAGTAATTATGTGTAATGATGCAATCCCAATCTAAATTTCTGTCATCAAGATGAGAGACATGGTAAGCAAAATGTGGTTGTCTAATGCGGTGGTGACACTGGGGTCGGTGAGACCCAGTGTGACAAGTAAACCCCCTGCATGTGCCAGTATCAGCTGACGCCTGTTATCCCCCGTGCGCATCCGAAACAGGAGCGTGGTCTAAATTCAATACACCACGTCCCCTATATGATGTTATTTGGGATAGTGCCCATATGGCACACCTCCCATTTTACATCATGCTGGGGACAAGCCCAGCACTCCGTCAGTAGCTGGCTGCCCTCAGCCCTCTCCCTGCACTGAATGGATGCCACATGCATTAGATTAGACCACGCCCCCTTCCCCGGGCCGACTCTCTACGGCCCTGGTCCTGGGTAACAATAACGCATTTCCCTCTAGTAATCCTACAGCTTCATCAGCATTCTACCAGCCTGTAGCCGACATGCACTTCAGAGACTTGTAATCTGCAGAACCAAAGTCTATTAATGCAATGAGCTTAGTATCTGATCCGCGGCCCAGGGAGCTTTAGCTATGTTTGTTTCCTACATTTTTTTAAATGCAGACCTTGAAAAAAAAGACTAGCAATGAACTGTGTGTTATGCTTCAATTATAATATAACCTTACTTATTGCAGTTTCTAAGTACCGTAATATTGCATAGAATATAAGTTGTAAATATCATAGTGGCAGTCCTTACCTATGCTTTAGGCCAGGCGGCGAGGGAGAGTCTAGCTTACACAAGCATTTCATTACTGTCCCTTAAGTTAAAAAAAAATAAAAAACATACAACCCAAATGCTCAGCTCTCCTTTCTGTTATGTTTGTTTTGTATCTTGTGTTTTATAAATGCAAATATAAAGCACTTTAAGTCCTATTGGGAGAAAAGTTCTATATAAATATTATTATTAGTGTTGTTATTGCTATTACTATTATAAACAATAATAATAACAACTCTTCCTGAGCTTCAGAGACCCCTAGCTGTATTTCGTAGGGCTTGGATTTTACTAAGACACTTGCTTACACTCCCAGTAACCACTTGGACCTCCAGTAAGATTGGATACACTACTTGAATGGGAAGCAATCGGGAAGCCGACTGCCTATATACCGGCAGCCGGCTTCCCGACTGTTTTATCCCGGCAAGGGCGAAATGCCGGGCGTCTAGATGTAGACGCCCGCATTTCCCCGATGCAGGGAGACCGGCATCACGATCGTAGTGATGCCGGGTGCCGTGAGCGGACAGCGGGGGGGGGGGGGGGGAGAGTTAGGTTTAGGGCTCCCGGGGGGGACTTAGGGTTAGGCACCCCCCCGAGAGGGTTAGGCACCCCCAGGGGGGACTTAGGGTTAGGCACCCCCCCAGGGGACTTAGGTTTAGGTAGCGGGGAAGGGGGTGGTTAGGGTTAGGCACTTAGAGGGGGGATTATGGTTAGGCACTTGGGGGGGAAGTTAGGGTTAGGCACCCCTAAGGAGGGTTAGGGTTAGGGGGGTTAGGTTAGGTTAGTGGATACTTACCTATCCACGATCGGGATTTCCAGCGCTGTCGGGCTTCCGCTGCGTCGCACTCTGCTCCTGTCGGGCTGCCACTGACGGGAATCGAACCCATTCTACTTGAATGCAGACTTCTGTCTATCAGCAATGTTCTCAGTTTTCATTGCAAATATGGCCTTCGGAAGATCATATTGAATTTCTCTATTTAAACTCTAAAAAATATTTTATGCCGATTAAGTTTTGTATTCGCATAGAGTTCAGCCTCAATATCAGAGGCATTCATCATCCCTACTTTACATAAGTGTCTCTTCTGAAAAGCTGCTGTTTTTGCAGAGACAGTTTTTCAGGAGTGCTAGAAACATCCCTGCTCTCTCTGCATCACGGCAGCTCCGGTCACAGTGCTTCTCCATATCTATGGGGCTTTTCCTCAGTGTCCCAGCCACCTACCCGCATCCTCTGCTGTCCTCGGTCTCCCCGCACCATTATCAAGTATATTTCTTGATAGGGGAACCAATACCAACTGCCAGTGAGGATGGCAGTGAGGATGCCAGTGAGGATGGCAGTTGGTGTGGTTCCTCTATTTGAATTTTGGACTGGGCTGCAGCCCCACCCCTGGAGCCGCCACTACTAGTCAGTAGGTATTCCTGCTTTTGACAGTGGTGTTGTGGAATGCCAAAGATTGAGCAATTTGGAGGTCAGAAACCACCCTTATTCCCTAGAAAATGCAATGATCAGGTGGTTAGAACTGCGGACCAGGCTGGTGAAAAAAGCATCAGCTTAGGCGATGCAGGAAAAGGTAGCACAGGAATGCTACTCACATGGCTGGGTGATGAGTGGATAGTGAGGGGAGCTTCTGGTGAGCCACCAGGTTCCCAATGGCAGCAAAGTGGCACCGCTGCATCAGGTACCTGAGATTGTACACTGCCCTGCTTCTGCCAGCGTTCCTGTGGTATAATGATACCAATATCTTCTCCACTCTGTTTTCTGACTTGTCCTGCATATTTCTCTGTGTGAAGTTATTAGGTTACTGGACATTACAGAGTACTTTTGTGTATAGTTTTCATAGTCTGCATTTCTCATTCCTGGTTGATATTACTGTATGTTACATTGCTACTGCATTAGAATTCTTTGATTTAGCATTCGTGCCATTGTTAGTCAGCATTATTTCTCTCTAGGTGCCTCGCACCGGCAGTGCCTCATACCTGCTTAGATTAGTTAGCTTTGGTTAGGCAGTTTAAGTCAGGTAGATAAGATCAGTTGAGCTTTGGTTAGGCAGTCTAGATAGGGTTGTTTGTTAGTGTGCACTGTATGCACTTGTGTGTCTCATTTTGCCATCTTGCATTAGGTTATTGCAGGGGGGGCCAACCCGCGGCTCTTTTGTGTTTCCGATCCAGCCCCAGGGTCGCAGCTCTGCAGACCCCCACTGGTACTGAAAACGCTGGTCTCTGAAGCAATCAGAGGCTTCTTTAGTCTTGGTTCAGAGGCCAGTGTTCCCAGTGATGCAGTGAACGGGCGACGTCATGTCACCCGCGATGTGAGGAGCCCGCGGGCCTGCTGGATCCAGTTAGATCCAGCAGATAGCGGAAGCGGCAGCAGCAGCGATGGCGGGACTCGAGAGCCCTGATGGCATGGAGCGTGTGGGCGGGGACGGGGAGCTAGTACTGGGGGCACTAATTTAGGGACCACCACTACAGGAAGCATTGCAGAAGGGGCACAACTACTGGGGGCATTGCTTAATGGGCACAACAACAGGGGGCACTGCAGAAGGGGCACACCTACTGGCGGCATTGCTTAATGGGCACAACTACAGGAGGCATTGCAGAAGGGCCACAACTACAGGGGGCATTGCTTAATGGGCACAGCTACAGGGGGCATTGCAGAAGAGGCACAACTACTGACTGAGGGCATTGCATAATGGGCACAGCTACAGGGGGCATTGCATAAGGGCCACAACTACTTGGGGCATTGTTTAATGGGCACAACTACAGGGGGCACTGCAGAAGGGGCACAACTACTGGGAGCATTGCATAATGGGCACAGCTACAGGGGGCATTGCGTAATGGGCACAACTACAGGGGGCACAGCATAATGTGCACTACTGCCTGAGAGCCAGTGGGGGGGCAGCCTGAGAACTGGGGGGGTGATGCCTGCTTTCATGCTTATGGAGGCAGAGTAGTGCTGTTGAGATAACTCCTTAGTAGCTGGAGTGACACATAAGGGGCCGTTGCAGTGGCATGGGGGGCTGTAATTACACATGAATGTGGGCTGGAACAGCAATGGAGGGGGCTGGAGTGACACATGGAGGAGCTGAAGTGTGTATTATGTGAATCTTGCTTTTTCAATGTATTTTATGTGGTTCTGGATTTCATAGTGTTTTTCATGAGTATGCCGTATTTGAAAACATATTTTATGTGGTTCTGGATTTCAACATGTATATTAAGTGGATGTGGTTTTTAAAATGTATTTTAGGTGGATCTGGCTGGTTTCTGTGTATTTTATGCAGTGGTGTAACTAGGGTATTTGGAGCCCAGGGCAAATTTAAAAATGGAGAACCCCCCTCCACTATGGGCGCACGCAGGGCAAAAAATGGGCGTGGTCACAAGGAGCGTGGCCTCTAAAAAATGGGGCGTGTCAACATGACACACACCACTTTCTTGTCACTGGGAACATTTCTTTCCATTTGCACCTTAATGCAGTGCCCCTTATGCAGTGCCCCTAGTAGTGGTCCCCCTTATGCAGGCCCCCAGTAGTACCCCTTGTACAGACCCCCAGTAGTTATCCACCATATGCAGTGCCCCTTATGCAGTGCCCCCCCTTTTGCAGGCCCCCAGTAGTACCCTTTATATAGTACCCCCAGTATACAATGCCCCCAGTAGTGGTCCCTCTTATGCAGGCCCCCAGTAGTGCCCCTTATACAGTACCCCCAGTAGTGGTCCACTTATGCAGCCCCCGATTAGTTCCCCTTGTACAGGCCCCCAGTAGTGATCCCCCATATGCAGTGCCCCTTACACAGTTCCCCCTGTAGTAGTCCCCCTTATGCAGCCCACCATTAGTTCCCCTTATACAGTGCCCCCAGTAGTGATCCCTAATATGCAGTGCCCTTTATACAGTGCCCCCCAGGAGTGATCCCCCCTTATGCAGGCCCCCAGTAGTGCCCCTTATACAGTGCCCCCAGTAGTTGTCTCCCTTATGCAGGCACCCAGTAGTTATTCCCCCTATGCAGTGCCCCCTGGTGTGGTTCTCCCTTTTCAGTGCCCCCTGTAGTGGTCCCCCCTGTGCAGTGCCCCCCAGTAGTAAGCCCCTTATATAGTGCCCCAGTAGGAGTCCCCCTTGATGCAGTGCCCCCAGTAGTAGTCCCCCCTATACAGTGCCCTTTATATAGTGCCCCCTGTAGTAGTCCCCAGTAGTGGACCCCCCCAATGCAGTGCCCCCAGTAGTATCTCCCCCAGTAGTGGTCCCCCCCCAAAGCAGTGGCCCCAGTAGTAGTTCCCTGCTTAGCAATAGTCCCCCCCCGAAGCAGTGCCCCCAGTAGTAGTCCCCTCCTTAGTAATAGTCCCCCCCCGAAGCAGTGCCCCCATTAGTAGTCCCCTCCTTAGTAATAGTCCCCCCCCGAAGCAGTGCCCCCATTAGTAGTCCCCTCCTTAGTAATAGTCCCCCCCCAAGAAGTGCCCCCAGTAGTAGTCCCCTACTTAGTAATAGTCCCCCCCCCGATAAATACACACTGAAATTAAACAATAAATAAAAGAAAAATACTTACCTGAATCCACGCTCCGGCTCCCGTGGCCGTCCGCGCGTCAGTCCTCCCGGGCTGGCGCGCTCTGCATTATGGGAGAGACGTCATGACGTCTCTCCCATTACCCACTGCAGGAGCCGGAAGGGAGCCGGCTCTTGCAGTGGGCGCTGCGGCTGCAGCAGTCAATGAGAGTCTATCTGACCCTCATTGGCTGCTGTTTAACACACACATCGCCGCCAGCGCTGGCGGAGATGTGTGTGCAGCACCAGCCAATGAGAGTCTGTCTGACTCTCATTGGCTGCCGATTAACACACACATCGCCGCCGCGCTGGTGGCTGTGTGTGTGTTAGAATGCACAGTCTGAGCCCGCCTGCCACCCTCCTCCTGGCGCTATTGGGCAAGCGCTCTGGGGGGGAAGGGGCTCAGCTGTGCAGCACAGGACCGGCACTGGGTCCTGTGTAAATGTGTAAATGTGAAATGTGTAGTGCTGACCGCACTCACTGCGGTCGGCACTACACTGGCTAACTAGGACAAGCATATAACGTGGCAGGCGCCCCCCCCCCTCACCCCCCCCTATATTGCTCTGGCTTTTTCTTTCACTTCAACAGTGAAAAAATTATATTGGGAAGTTTATGTAAATTGTGTATTTTCAATGTGCTGTGCTCGTGACTAAAAACAGGGGTGTGACACAAGGTCATGCTCGTGCAAGTGTCATACCAAAGGCGTGCGCATAAAAATGGGGCGTGGCCTTGTGTCATGCTATTGGCTCTTTAACTTGACTACAGATATTTTTTGTCTCTTTGCCTCTGACTGGTTGGCCACCCCTGGGTTATTGTATTCCTTTTAAAATCTTGTATTGTTTATGGCATACTTGCCTACCTTTTAATATCTCTTCCTGGGAGAAGCCCGGGTAAGAGAAGCAGGAGAGTGGCGATGGGGGCGGGGCCTGATGATTCGCGTAATTAAGCCCTGCCCCCTTGTGGTAAAATTGCCACGATTGGCTAGAATTTACATAGGGGGCGGGACCAAATGCCGTGATTCATGTGGAATAACGTCTTAAGCCCCACCCCCTACACGGAGACCCGTGGCTGCAGGAATTCTCATTCTGCCCACTTCACTAGGAAGTGGGCAGAATGCTGGAGAAATGCCTACCCTTCCGGGGGTGCGGGGGGTTACCCGAAAAACCGGGAGGGTAGGCATGTATAGTTTATGGTTGCCAATAACCTACTATGAGCCACAACCTGGTCAGTAAAGCAGCCAAGTCCATCCTGCCTCGTGGCGGGCTCTGGTGAATACTTATATTGGCATAGACAGTGCGTTCTAGGTAGAGACAATATTGGGCCTGATTCACTAGGTATCTCAATATTTTGTACGCACGCAATTCAACTGCGATAGCAAGCCAATCCATTGATATCGCAATGCACTACATAAGGACGCCCACTTTACCATACGCACATACGTAATACTTAGCAGAATAGAGAAACCATCGGTACAATCGAGTACCATCGGACTTGCACAAGTCCTGATGCATCTGCAGATCGTAACAATCGCCCGATTGCGTGAGTAATCGCAGTTGCGATCTGTAATGAATCAGGCCCATTGTTAGGAGGTTGTTAATTATTATAAATAAACATTGTTTATTTCTAAAACATATCTGCTCGTGACAACTGTTACTGACAATTATAACTGTCCTTCACCATTTATTGTCAATCAAGCGTCTTTGCTGTGCTGATTCTAGAGGAGGTTTTTGATTTCATGCTGGATATTTGTCTGTTTGGAGTAAAGCTGGGTATACACCTAAACGGCACGTCAATCTAGCGACAGTCTGATACAATGTAATGACATATCGTGTCCGTGCACAAACTACCCGATCCATCAGATAATGACACAATATGTCACTACAGTGGTAATGTTACCACACCGCGTATCGTATGTTGCATCGTCCCATCGATCCTGCAGCACCTCAGTTGAGAAGATGCAACCAGACAATTCATCAAACAATGATTTGGGGGTACACACCATATGATGGATGTTGCAATCCATCGCAGATCGCAAGATTGCCCAATATATCATATAGTATGTACCCAGCTTTACTGTGGTTATCTAACCATCTGCAGTTCCAAATAAGGCATTTTCCTAACAAAACCATAAAACCAAATATGTAACCAAACATCTCATTTTAAATCTAGAACTGGAAAATAAAATGAATCCATACAGTCAACTGGCGACCTGACATAACACATGTTCCTTCCAAGTTGATAATTGATTCTGTGTCACAGAACTTCAACGAGAATCCTTGTCTTTGAGTGAGGGGAATTCCACATTATGGAATAGTTAGTTTTAAGCAAGAGGGTCATAATACTGTATATCATCTTTCTAAAGTCTCAGGATGTTAAGATGTTTCTCTAGAAAATGTTTTCTCCTTATGTAGAGAAAACATTATAGTACATTGCACCTGTGATCAGTAGTCAGTGAATCCATGACAGAGAGCAGAAAGGTCAGCAATGAAGAGGTGAAGCACCTGTATTTCTCGCCCCACTGGATTTCTTCCCACAGGGTATCTACAGTATCTCTATTGCACCTGTATGCTTCAAACCTGTGTATCCACCCCCATTCATAGGGTCACCGCTGGGCTTGTATGTAAATGTTAATGCAGCTATTTTGTCTCTGCAGTCTTACCTACAGTATTTGTAAGGCAAACCTAGACACCTTGTATATATACTGTTAACGAGTAATAGTCATAAAGTCATATATAGGTGATCAAGAACCAGATAAGATAAAAGTGTTTTTGTAAAATGAACTAGTACCTAACACCTATGCTATATCTTCAATGCAGCAATCCTTCATACTTGCACAGCCACTGCCAGATAACTGTATGATTTAAATGAGAATGCCAAACAAAATAAAAAAAACATTGGTGAAAATGTAGTATAGCGCAACGTATTGTGCCGCTATAACGCTTCCTGCTTCACCTCTTTACCGAGGTGAAGCAGGCAGCAGTACCAATGAGATGTATGAACATCTCATCAGCCAAAGTGGGGGAGTGAAAAACTCCACCCTCCGGCGATCCCCTCCTGAGCACAGAGCGCATCAGCTTAGTGCTGGTGCATTGTGTCTCCCTTCCTGTCCAGCATTACTGGGCATGCGTGAGATCTCGCAAGCATCACAAGATCTCGAGTGCAGCCCGGAACCCGGCAGCCACCACAGCAGGGATGGTGCTGTCCCTGCTGTTGTGATAGGGAACGACATGCTGCAGCTATCGATATCGATAGCTTCAGCTGCGGAATGGTCAGTGCCACTGACCATTTATACATTGGCTGGCACATCGACATGCTTTCTTGTAGATAGCAGTGCCGATAATGACAGGGCCGCATATCGTCATTTACCACCCAACCCCACATTAACACATGGGGGAGAAGCGATGTCAGCACCACTCCTCCCCCATATCGCTGGATCATACATCTCCCTCATTGTTCTCAATTGTGTTTGGCCCACATATTTCATGGTACACACAATTAATGAGGCCCCCGCCAGGGCCGTAGAGAGCCCGGCCGGGACCAGGTAAAGGAGGGGACGTGGCCTAACCGCGGGAGGAGTGGTCGCCCCCTTGCCAAAAATAAATAAATACATCCCTTTTGCAGCCCCCCAGACCGGCGCTAAGCGGGGGGGGGGGGGGGAGCGCGATCAGTGTGATCGCTCCCCCCACAGCCATAGGAGACTGCAGAGCCAGCACAAGCTGTGTGCTGAGCTGCTATGAGGGAGGGGGGGAGCGACGCCGGGCCCCTCTAGCAAGCCCGGGCCCGGGTACACTGTACCCGCTCCCTTTAGACCTCGTTCATCAGTCACCCCTTCCCTTCTCAATCTCTAAGCTGCTGTACTAACTGGTATTTGTTCTGTTGAAGTTTACCCTTAGCCTTTTCCCCACCCTCCTCCTTTCCCACTAGCAGCAAGACCACAGCAATCAGCCTAAGGAGCCATATATTGTTATTACAATGTATTAACAATGTGTATATGATTTTATCAAAATTTCTCTAATCACTGCTGCACTGGAACTTGGATTTCTAAAATTCTCTAACTCAGATTTGCAATAACACTGATACCTATACAATTACATTTTATTTATGATTTAATGATTTAAAAATGATCATATAATTTTTACAATTTTGTTAAAAAAAAATAATAATAATCTGCTATGATCCTTTTTTAGATTATACATATTGGTATAAAGATGGATTCTGATAGATGTCAATTATTTTATAAAAGTTACTTAATAGAATAGTATCATTTTAATTTGCATTTAGAATAGTAAATTGGTATAGTAGTGCCACTCTGTGGTCTTGGCTTAAATGGCTCCTTAATGAAAACAGTTCCAAGACGGTATTCTAAATAAAGCCTTGGTATTGTGTGAAAGCTCTGCCACATGGGCACACTTGAGTGTGCTCATTACTATTCTCTCTATCCTTATAGCTCGCTAACATGCCAGATAAGCACATACTGTTTCTTTTCTGCCAAAATGGATTGATAGGCCATCACACACAGGGAATGCTGCAATACGCTATCACAAAAGCCACAATCTTGCTTAAATGGAAAAGGCAGACTCCTACCAATAATTTTATGAAAATGTGTAATTATGTTTATGATATCTGGCCTCTCAGCTGTAATGCGGAGGTTGTTGTAAGTGATGGTGGAATGATTTAGGCTAGTCATTCTTCCTGTGAAACACTTCTAATGGATTTTTGGTTTCTCTGAGTGATCCTACAGTTAGAAACTGATATATTGATATCAGAATGGCAACATAAGACCCTCTAAATATATTTGTATATTGCAGACCCTCCAACATGTACACCCTTCCACCAGGCACAAAATGCTGTACTCCTGGTCTTCCCACATATTTTATAACTGCAGCCAACTGCAGTGCCATAACTGGGCGGCACTGCATCCTGTACAGGCCCCAATCCCCATGATGTCATGATGTTACACTGAGGTGGCGGGGCCACATGCACCGGGAAATACAGCAGTGCTTGGAGCGGCAGGCAGCTGAACAGGCACCAGGGCGCATGCCCAGAGCAGGCACCCTGCTAGACAGATGCAGGGGCCGTGGGGCAATGTTGGTGCCTCCATCAGGGCCCTACGCCATGGGCGACTGCTCCACTCACACACCCCCAGTTATGCCCCTCGCCATTTGTATTGAAACACCCTGATCATAAATTAAATAGTCCAACACAGATGATTGCAATTATAATTTAAGAGGGCAGTCCAGGAGTAGAGAATTTTGTACCTGGTGGAAAGACTCATGTTGGATGGCCTGATATCGTATAGTGTCCAACCACTGAACTATAAAACGTCCAGCTGATCTGCTCCGCTACTGTAATAGGAGGACCAGCACATTTCATGGATAGAATTTGGTCAACAAAATTCTCCCTTTGTTAACAATTTGCTCAATATAGCACCTTCAACACTCATTCAGACAATGGTTCATATGTTCTGAACAAAGAGCCCATCCACTTACGGCACATCACTATAATTGTTTCATTGTCAGGATGCGGCCTGGGATCGGCCGCTACTCACCTCTGCATTGGTGTCCTTGGGCTTAGGTGTCCAGATGCTGGGAGTCTCCCTGGGTTCCCCTAGGGCTTATGTGCGTGCGTCCTGGTTTCCGGGGTACCGGGCATGGGCGCAGCCATGTTGGTTCATATCACCTGACTAGTCTCTCCCAATGGTATTCCTGTGGTCACTCAGCTGATCCTCTGATCAGCTACCCAGGGGTACTTAAGTCTGACTCCAGGAACAGGAAACTGTTGTTCAACTATGCTGTTCCAGTGCCTGTGATTCTCACCAGGGTTGCTCTGTGTTTTCCCTTCAGAGTGTTGCTTCAGCCCATTTACAGTCCTCTAGCATTCCTGCATTGACTTCATGCTACTTTTAGTCTGAGACCCAGTTCTCTCCCAGTGCTCCTGTCTTTATGTTTCTATGCCTGTGAGTCTTGTTATGTTCTGCTATTTCCCTGTGTTACTGAAGTGTCAGTTTACCTGCTATTGCTAATTGGCTCCCAGCTGCATCTCTTTGCATTCCCAGTATGTGTCTGTGTCCACTCTGCTCTGTGTTTGTCTGTGCAAATTAGCACCTGCATATATAGAAATCCCCAGTACATGCCTGTGTCCACTTCTCTGTGTCCCTTTGTGCAAATCAGCACCTGATCGTTGCAGTTCCCAGTACATTTCCCTGTGTGTTCTAGCCAGCCTGCGACTAGGATTTTTACACTCTCAAGTCCACCTCCAGTGTTTATATACAATTCCTTTAATATAGTTCTGGTATTTCTGCCACTCCCAGGTACCTGTCCAGAGGGCCGCGACCTGCCCACTTGGTGCAGCGAAACCCAAATCCCAAGTGGAGGGGTCACTGGTGAAGACCACCAAGTGGATTAGACTCCTCGTCTCTGGGCAGGTCTAGCCAAACCTGGGTTTGTCCGCAAAAGGGAGACCTAGTTGTTCTCTAGTCACCCTAACCCCCTGGCTCACTCTCCTCCACAGAGGAACGCTTGCACCGGATCTTGACATTCATGATGTACAGTATAATAACCATTAAAGACACAACACACCTTTAAATAAGGATCACCCCTAAAAACCGACTTGTTCTGTAGCTGATCAGGGGAGACATTTAGCTGTGGGAGGGGAGGGTTAGGCTGCAGAGGGCAGGAGGGTTAGGGTAAGGGTTACTTAAATTCTGTAAGGACTCTGACTGTCAGGATGCCACTGTTGGTATTTTGCCTACTGGCATCCTGACTGCCAGGATCCTGTACCATTGACAAAGATGTATACAGATTTCCAAAACAGCAGAAAATAACACTGATGGCTAAAACACGTGGGCTTTGAGTTTGTACAGTACAGATGAAGATATATCCCTTTCATTTTATCATCATAACGTTATGACACATGCTGTTATACCCCCTACAAAAGAATGTATCATAATTTCATTATAGAAAAAGTGCCATAACATCATGATTTCAAAATTAAAATGATATAACTTCATCTGTACCAACTCAAAGACCACATGTTTTACAGTCCAGTGTTTCTATTTCCCGCAATGCAATTATGTTTAGGAACGTACCTTGTACTACAAATTCAGTGCCATGATAAAATAATGTACATATCATCTAAGCTTATTATTTTGCAAGCTAAATTCAAGTAATACCTATTTTAAGCATTAAAAAAATGAAGTCAGAGAAGCGTGTCGACATATATTGTGGTTAGTACATGACGTTACGGACTAGAATTAAATGGAATTCTAATCATTGTTGCTCATTCGTTTCAGAAAAAAAAAATCTTAGTTTAATTCACATACTGATGTCATTACATTTCAATAGTACTCTCTTTTAAAAATATAATTAGTAATGTCAGTTAAGTACAGTATTAGATCTTGTGTTGTCTCTTTCTCTTTATGAATCTCCTTTAGCAATTACCTCACTAGCTCCATTCACCTGCAACCAGCTGTCTGAAATCTTTGTTTAGCTTTGGAATCAATCATCAATCCAAATTATATTTCAAAATTCAATAGGGGACAGTTAGGAAAACACTTTACAGGTAACTGTGAAGAATAGGTGGTGCGCTGTCACCCACAGAGCAGGTGTTCATTTTATTTATTATTTATAGTACTCGAAAATGACAGCTAGAATCTGATTGGCTGCTACAGGCAAAACTACGTAACTTACACAATTTTCATAAATTTCCCCCAATAATCTTACCATGTTTTGTTCACTTGTAAATTACTTCACTCAAGATATTATGTGGCTGTCAAGAGATGTTATATGACACACAGACATGAAAATCAGTACAAAACATGGTGTTGAGAGGTCAACAGTAGTAATAATACTATCAATAAATTCTATGTACAAAAAAGTTACTATGATAAACGGGTGTCAGTATTTATCAAAGCTTGGAGAGAGATAAAATTGTGAGAAATAAAGTACCAACCAATCATCTTCTAACTTACATTTCTCAAACAAAGCGTGTAAGTTAGAAGCTACTTGGTTAGTAATTATCTCTCACAATTTTATCTCTTTCCAAGATTTGAGAAAATACCCCCTTAAGAAATATCAAAATGTTTATTTCTTTTGTAATAATTAGGCAATATTTGGCAAGTTTAGAGGACATAAATAATAAATAGAATATAGGAAATAGAATTATTGCCCAAGATCTGATTCAATATGGAAAACATTAAGGGGACATAGTAGCATCATTCTTCACACAAATAACTTTTTGAGTTTGAGATCTTCTACCTCTGTCCACTAGGCCAATTTTATGGTGGGGATTAGGGAATATTTACTTTGGTGATCAAATATGGGACGTTTAACTCTAGGATTTTGGGTCTTGGGGGGTCATTCAGACCCGTTCGTGAGCGGCAGTACACTCGCAAGCGGGTCGATGTTCCCCCACTGCGCATGCGCACGACGGAGTGCGCATGCGCGAGACCCGGCGAGCGACGGGCTCTCCATCGCTCCGGGTCTCGCACCAAAGGAGGCGTGCTGTCGATGTTGATTGACAGCACGCCCTCTTTGGTGGGCATGCCGGGGGCGTGCCTGCCCGACGGAGGCGTTCACATGGGAACGCCTACCGTCTCAAGCCGGCCCCACTGACATCACTAGTGATGTCAGTGGAAGTGATTTTGGCTCTGATCGAGCCAAAATCACTCCAGGGCTTGCGGCAGCGAGACCCTACCGCAGGGTCTCTGTCGCAAGCCCGATGGTCGCGATGGTCAAGACCATCGCGACCATCATCATGGACGCTCGCTATAGCTGTGGCTGGTAACCCACAGCTATGCGAGCGTCCATGAGGACGCTCCAAAAAAGGGTAGGAGGGCCCTGATTCAGAATGAGCGCTCTGGTCAGAGCGTTCAACTCTGAATCAGGCCCTTGGTTCCTTGGTAATGTGTATTGATTTAAAGAGTCAATATTTTTCTTTGTTTTTGGTTAATGATTTTGCATTATACCGCCATGGTTACCGAAACCTGTAACCATGGTGCTACATTAGGCTTGATTTGAAATTACACAAATAAGGATTTTGCGGTGAGAAAGGGAAATACCACTGAAAAGAAAAAAGTTGCTAAGTACACTGACATTGCACATATTCCACATTACATTGCATCTGACAAAAATTAAATTGACTCTTCTGCAAATTCAACAGTCTGCAGGTGCCAAATACCAGATTTGTGTTTCTTTTTTTAAAATTTTACTGATATTTTCTGCTTCACAATCATTCTTATATAGGAGCATGGGAAGTGGAATAAAGTACAGTACCTCCAGAAAAAGAAAAAAAAATCTACAAAATAGTAAATAGTATTTTCAGATGTTTGTCCTAGAAAACCAATAATTCTCGTACAATGGTATATAAGCGCCTCTTGTTACCTTCAATTCATAGCTGATGTCAGGAGCTAACACCATTCGCACTGAATTTCCAAACATCAGGTGATGAAGACAGTTCTAGTTGCCAGCGTAAATAGGATTCGCATTATTCATTTACCGTATATACTCGAGTATAAGCCGAGTTTTTCAGCGGGAGTTTCAGGTAAGTGAAATTTTTTTTTTATTCTCATTACGTCTCTCTCTACTGGGGGGGGGGGGGGGACTACTGGGGGCACTACCAGGGGGCGATTCCTACAGGGGGCACTAAAAGGGGGGATTACCACTGGGGGAACTACCAGGGGGGGATTACTACAGGGGGCACTACCAGGGGGGGATTACTACTGGGGGCACTAAAAGGGGGGATTACCACTGGGGGTTGTTGAAGCTGAGTAATTGGCTGAGACAAGTTCAGTTTAAAATCGAATCACGGCGACATTATCTTGCGACTAGCCGCAAGATGCCATCTTGAAAATGAGATCGCAAGACGCCATTTTGCGAATGGCCGCCTAAGCGCCATTTTAGATAAACTCACTTTTTAGTACATGTGGCGATAATACTATTAGCACCATGCGATTGCAACTCCCATCATTTCTCATATACACAATAATACGCATAATAGCGCTGTTAACTAGTCGCATATTAGCGAATGCACAAGACCCCGAATGAAAACACCGTTTAGTAGCTAAATGCGCATGCATCCGCACCAAGTTAACTAGCATCTTCATATCAAACCCCGTACACTCACACATTACATATTCACTTACAAGGTTCCATTAGCTTTAAGATATACGATTTAAGTTGGTTCAGTTAATATAAACACTGTGAAATAAAGATATTTGATAACTAAGGTTTTATACATGCTAAACAAGCCGTGTTTGGTTTCGTACTGATGCGTACTCTTTCCACAGTATTCCGGTGTTATCGGTGGGGAGATCGCATCATGCATTCTCAAGTTATGGATCGCAGAGACTTCAAGCAACGAAATGTATTAACTGTTAGGATGTTACAGGGGGCGGGAAGGGAGAGTCTCCCAGCTTTTAGAGGCAGGGAGAGTCTATTTGAACCAGCCTGTTAAATGCTCCGTAACAGATGGATCTCCCTTGGGAACCAATAGCATCAGCAACAAACGTCTCTATTGTTTTGTCTATTCCTGGGGGGTATAAATATGTGTGCTCAGACACTGGGTTTTTAGTCTTCGTGCTGCATGCTGATAGACGAGGGGTTTCTTGCTGATGCCTAACACCTGGTACCGGAAGCGCTGTGTATGTATACTGTACTTGGGTCTGTATAATTCCTTTTGCGCCTAAATTGTGTTTGGATCAATTGCGTGTAACTGTCTGAACTTTTACTTGAATAATACTTGTGCTTTGGAACCACAGATTCCAGGTCTAAGTCTTTATTTACTGTATGACTGCGTACGCAAATTAGCGTCATCCTTAGAAGGTATAGGCAGGTTATTAGAAGGTATAGGAAGGTGTGTATAGAGGTTCTGATCCAGTATCGTTAGTTGGGGGCTCGTAGTGAAGTCACTTACCTGCTCACACGGTACATATGGCTATCGATATTTCAGCAAAGGGTGGAGTGGCCACATGCAGGGTTTGCCTGCAACCGATTTGTGCTGAAAGATCGCTATCCATCTCCATGTGAATCAAGGAAGCTGACTAGAATCCAGGGACAAGTTTGTTTTCCTCTGCTGATAGAACCTTACGTTTAAAGGGGTGCCGCAGTACTGAGTACGCGGCTAAGTCGCAGGATTGCGCATAGAAAAGACGCACTTTTGTGTACGCAGCTAAAAGTTGTCATACGGTTGTGTGGTAGTCGCATTATTGTGTATGCGACTGGTCGCACAATAGATTATACGTACTTCCGGTTGTGCTGTCACGTGTTTGAACAAAGCCATTGAGGTTTACATTTTTTTTATTTAATTATTACCAATATCTGGGTTAACGGAATGGGAGCAGCGCAAACAGTAGAGATGTTAGACAATGATGTGCTGCTAATGGAGGCGCCGATCGGATCCGCTCGTCGTATTATGCATACTAAGTATGGTACTTATGCGATAAGGTATTGTGATGTATGGTTTAAAATGACGATGAAGAGTGTTAGACCGTTTCCCAGAATTGGTAGTTTTGATAAAAATGTGTTAGATAATGTCCGGGATCACATCAGTCTGATGCGCTCCCGAGAGAAAAAGGTTAAATATTTTGAATGTTTAAAACTGTGGCAGCATGAAGGGGATGCGTGGCTTAAAAATGTGCAAACGACGCAAACTAGCGTCGTGAGCACATTGCCAGAAAATACATCCACGGCGCTAAATTGCAATACGGGCGAGCCGCAAAATGGCGCGCCCTTGCGGCAAGGTAGCGTCCTGGAGAGTATTGACGGCAGTTCACGCTCACCTCCCCCACCTTATGTGGATGGAGGTGCAAGTACAGTTACCAAAAATACCCAGAAAATACATCCACGGCGCTAAATTGCAATACGGGCGAGCCGCAAAATGGCGCGCCCGTGCGGCAAGGTAGCGTCCTGGAGAGTATTGACGGCAGTTCACGCTCACCTCCCCCACCTTATGTGGATGGAGGTGCAAGTACAGTTACCAAAAATACCCATAAAAATGTAACAAGCAACTTGTACCCTCTCTTAAGCAACTATAAAGAACATGTTCATGATGTGGATGATGAGCCTATTGTAATGTCTGCCATTTCCCATGCTGTACAAATGATAGATGCGGCATCACCACAATCACGAGTGGTGCCGCCATCTCCATCGGTAACAGCAAGGGAAGTGTTAATGCCCTCTGCACCCATAGAGGAAGTTGTTCATACCATACGCAGCAGCAGCAGACTAAACCCCCAGCCAGGTAACCAGGTCAAAGGTAGCAGCGCTACCGGTCTGCCTCCCATTCGGACAATAACTGTTCCAAATCGAAATGCAGATGCAAACGGTATAGTGCCCACGAGGAAAGTAGTAATGCATTGTCCTTGGACAAGAGCAGAACTAAATTCCATCATAAATGATTTCCCCGATCCCAAAAAGGAATCAGCCAAATGTCAAAGATTTTTGAGAAATTTGGGTAGTTCACATGAACCCACTAATAAAGATTGGTGTGTGGTGTTAAGGGCCTGTCTACCACGCAATACCGACGTGACAAAATTTATCACGGATTGTGTATTGGATGGTGTCGTTCCCTTAACAGACCAAGTAAACCAAGGTAACATTTCCCGAATTGTAACTCAATTGGGTATATATTTTCCAGTAGTAGTTAACTGGAACAAAATTTTCAACATTAAGCAGAAGGAGAGTGAATCTGCAGAAGATTATTGCGACCAGGCTCTGCAGGCACCCAGTACACTGGGATAGAGGATATTAAAGATAGCACTCACCACAGGGGAATGATAGACACGATTCTCGTGGACGGTCTGAAGGAGAGTTTAAAAACCCGGGTTCAGACCTCACAGCCTGGTTGGCGGGGACTCACAATAGACACCCTCATAGATACCGCCATCGAACATGATAAAAACATCTCCAAGAAGAGAGAAGCCCAGAGCGAAAAACTAATGGCTGTCAGTATACAAGCTCAGGAGGGAATGACATCACAGCCAACAGACACACTTGCACTTGCACACACACTCACATCTGAACAAGTATGTGCCCTCACTAATCCCACACATCTATAAGCACAACTCTATCCCACTAACCCGACACAACCACAGGTCCCATACTACCCGCCAACTTCTTATCCCCTACAATACCCTTACCCTCCCTATCCTTACCCATATCCACCACCTTTACCCTCTGCGCAAACCTCACAACAGCACGTCTTCACCCGATACACGAACATGTTTTAACTGTAAACAACCAGGACACTTAAGTAGAAACTGTACAGTAAAAAGAGTAGGAACCCCAAATCAGGGGAGACCTGGATATCCCCATAAGGGATATGCACAGAGGCCAGCAAGTGTCCAGCAGGCACCAGCTCCAATTGTGGCCGTAAATGCTTTATTGGAGAATGGTAGCCAACGCTAGGGGTCAGGTCATACCTGTAGTCTACAGATAGTCAGGTTAACGGGAAGTACTAGGGAAGAACCGGTAATGATGGTTGATGTAGCTGGTACTGAATATCCTTTTCTTGTAGACACAGGGGCGACCAGGTCAGTGATAAAATCTCCCGTTAATTTACAGGTGACCAATGAGACAGTACCAACAATGGGTGTAACAGGTAAAGTGGAACATTATCCTTTAACAAAGTCCACAGAGGTTACTATTGGGCCGTTGCATACCAGGCATTCTTTTCTTCTGGCTGCTGCGGCTCCTACTAACCTACTGGGCAGAGACTTGTTATGTAAGATGGGATGTGTTATATATTGCACCCCTGATGGTGTATTTTTAGATATCCCAGAGAGAATGGTATACGAGGTGCGGGATATGTTAGACACTCCTCAAAGGATAATGTATCACTCTACAGTTTTAATTGAAACTCCATCACAGGTAGATGAAATGTTGTCCCTAATTCCAGATTCCCTTTGGACTAAAGATGGGCAGGACACTGGATTAATGGCAAACGTAAGCCCCATAATGGTAAATTTAAAAAGCGGTAGGCAAGCTCCAAAAATTCCCCAGTACCCACTAAAACAGGAGGTAGAATTAGAGGTTTTCCCAATAATTGAGTGATTATTGCAACAGGGAATTTTAGTTCGTACAGCTAGTGTAGCCAACAGTCCCATCTTTCCAGTGAAGAAGAGTGGTGGGAGGGGTTATAGGCTGGTACAAGACCTTAGAGGTGTTAATAAGGTAGTAGAGAGCCAATTCCCGGTAGTGCCAAATCCAGCTGTCATTCTGATGCAGATCCCACCAAATGCAACCCATTTCACTGTCATTGACCTCTGTTCTGCTTTCTTCTCTGTGCCTCTCCATCCTGACTGTCAGTATCTATTCGCATTTACATACAGAGGTTTACAATACACATGGACACGGTTACCCCGCGGTTTCATAGACAGCCCCAGTATCTTCTCCCAGGCATTGCACGACTGTTTACAATCTTTTCAACCTGCCAATGGATCTGTTCTAATTCAATATGTGGACAATTTATTGCTATGTTCTGACTCGTTTATGTCATGTTTGAATGATACTAAACTTTTGTTACTTCATCTCTCGCAAACAGGACACAAGGTGGCTAAGGACAAACTACAGCCGTGCCAATCCAGAGTAAAATATTTGGGACACTGCCTGATCCAGGGGTTACGACATCTTACTACAGATAGAATCCAGGCCATACAAAACATGACACTGCCGCAGAATCAACAGCAAATTCGTACTTTCTTGGAAATGTGTGGATACTGTAGAATGTGGATTCCAGGTTTTTCTATTTTGGCCTTACCTTTACAGGAATTAGTCTCTTCCTCAAAGCCTGATCGTGTCGTACACACAGAGGAATCAGAACAGGCTTTCCTTAATCTTAAGGATAGTCCGACAAGAGCTCCTGCATTGGGATTACCTGATTATGAAAAACCTTTTGATTTGTATTGTACGGAAGCCCATGGTTGTGCTGCAGGTGTCCTTACACAAAAACATGGTGATGCCAGTAGGCCCGTAGCATACTACAGTGCCCAATTGGACACTGTGGCAAGATCACTCCCCGCCTGTTTGAGAAGTGTAGCAGCTACCGCTCTATTGGTGAGTAAAGGTGAGGACGTAATATTAGGCCATGATATGATTGTCTACACTCCCCATGCTGTATCTGCTCTGTTGAACTCAGCTCAAACCAGGCACGTCTCCTCGGCTAGGTTCACCAAATGGAAACTAGCTCTAATCGCTCCTGCAAATATTACTGTTAAACGTTCCAGTACACTGAATCCAGCAACATACCTACCATATGTACAACATTATGTACAAAGGGTGGAAGGAGAGGAGTTGCTGGCAGGAGGTGAGTTCGGCAGACATAATGATACGCACGATTGTATGACATATCTGAATCAGACCTTTACTGCTAGACCTGACATACATGACACACCTTTAGAGAATGTGGATGTAACTTTTTATACAGATGGGAGTTGTCATAGAAGAACAGACACAGGTGAATTATGTACAGGTTATGCTGTTGTAAATGACACAGACATCATAGAAGCTAAACCTCTTGGTCCTCCTCACTCAGCCCAGGTGGCAGAGTTAGTAGCACTGACTAGAGCATGTGAACTGGCAGCAGGCAAATCTGCTAACATTTACACTGACTCGAGGTACGCGTTCGGGGTGGTGCACGATTTTGGGGCTCTATGGCGTCTGAGAAATTTTATGACAGCAGCAGGCACACCAGTTGCACATTCCCGACACATAAAACATCTTTTAGAAGCAATCCAACTGCCCAAAGCGGTGTCAGTAATTAAATGCAAAGCCCACACATGTGAGGATGACCCGGTGTCACTGGGCAACAACAGAGCTGATGAAGCTGCAAAATGGGCAGCAGGGTTAAAAGTGTTTTCTCCAACTGAAACAATTATGTCATTTCAAACAATTGATATGCTGAAATTAATTGAGATGCTAAAGTTGTGTTCAATTCAGGAAAAATCCATTTGGAAGTCCAAGGGAAGTGGGCAAGAGTCCTCTGGGCTCTGGAGGGACGGACATGGTAAGCCAGTAGCCCCCATGACATATTACCCCAGCCTGGCTGAGGCAGCACACGGCCTGACTCATCTGGGTAAACAGGGTATGTGCAAGTTGGTGAGGGCATACTGGTGTGCACCAGGTTTTTCTTCACAAGCAGAAAAGATAGCAATGTCCTGTCTGACCTGCTTGAGAAAGAACATAGGGAAAGAGATCCCTACCGAACCGTCCCACATTCCACCGACTGATGGACCTTTCCAGGTGATACAAATTGATTTCATCCAATTACCACCCTGCAGGAACCTTAAGTATGTATTAGTGTGCACAGATGTATTTTCTAACTGGGTTGAGGCCTACCCAGCGGCCA
The DNA here is from genome assembly GCA_031769625.1 of Taudactylus pleione. Classification (NCBI taxonomy): domain Eukaryota; kingdom Metazoa; phylum Chordata; class Amphibia; order Anura; family Myobatrachidae; genus Taudactylus; species Taudactylus pleione. Next base: position 13,397,612 of record JAUIMM010000161.1, read on the forward strand.
CTAATACTGCTGCGTTTACTGCCAAGAAAATAGTTCAGGAATTTGTATGCAGGTATGGTATCCCTAAAATCATCGAGAGTGATAGGGGTACCCATTTCACAGGTGATGTTTTTCAAAATATGTGTAAGCTGATGGGTATTAATAGCTGACTTCATACCCCCTACCGACCGCAAGCCAGTGCCAAGGTAGAGAGGATGAATGGGACTATTAAAAATAAGCTAAGTAAAATCATGGCAGAGACTGGACTAGGATGGCCAGAAGCGTTACCTTTGGTCCTACATAGCATAAGGACCACTCCTAGACCTCCTCTCAATCTGTCCCCATTTGAAATATTGTTCTGTAGACAACCTCATTTGATTATAAGTCCACAGGAAGACCTGAAGGGTAACAATGAGGTAACTGTAAAGTATCTTATATCAATGAGTAATCAGTTAAAGCAACAGCAGCAGAAACTGAAATTGTTGTCTAATGATATGCCTGAAACTAACTGTCATGATGTTGAACCAGGAGAATATGTAATGATTCAGGTTGTTTGACTGATAGGTGGGAAGGTCCGTATCAGGTGCTGCTGATGAGTACTACATCTTTGAAGGTGGCCGAGAGAGATACCTGGGTCCATTCCACTCACTGCAAAAAGGTCAATCAACCAGTGAAGAAACAAGTTGGAGACAAGGCTGATAGTGTGGACCTGTCGCTCGTGAGCTTGTTCCGGGAGGATTGAACAGGTTGTAGTGAGATACCTGAACAGAAAGAAATCTGCAGGTCTTGTTGTGACAATGACCGGCCTGCTGTGTTCATTTTCATATTCTCTTTTAGAGTGTTCACCATCTTGGTCGGTTCGGGAGTATCCAGTTTCTGTTATGGGAGACCGATCAAGGAAATGGGAGCTGATGGCAGTGCTGATGGAGTGGAGTCAGGAGGAGTGCAATGCCAATCATGGGAGTGTCTGATCAACCTTAGTACTGTTATTGTTAAGAGAGCTATCATCCCGGATACTCGGGGAAGAAGTGGAGGTTTATCGTCTGAAGATTCCTGTATTTGTGAGCTTTGTGGGTCCCTAGTTGATGATAACTGTATCCAACGGTACCAACCTAAATATAGCCCGTACTGGGGTGGGTATCCTTTAGAGGATTATCATAGCATGGTAGGCAAAGTGTTCAATCAAACTGATTGCTGGGTGTGTTCACATGTGCCACAGGGACAGCATAATGTAGGGTTAGTGCCATTTCTGCTGAAATCCATGGAAATTTTGGAATTGCAAAAAGGGAAAACCTTGGATGGAAAATTTCTCTCATCCAAACCACCTCATTTCAAACTCCATCAATTCCAAGTAGATAGATCACTTTTGTGCTTAAACATAACCAACCCCAATAGACCCAGGAGTTGGGAAGTGACGGGGAATAATCAGACGATGACCTTCTCACAAAGAGCTGATAATGAGTCCATAAACCATGATCTGTTACGCTCCATTAAGTCTGGTGGGAAACATTTTAGGTATCGGTATACATTGAGTTCCACCAAAGAAATTATTGGTAAGGTGCCAAATGGTTATTGTGCTAAGATAATACAACCAGAATCTTGCATGTACCAGATGGAAGACCCAGAAATAGGATTGTTTGCAAGGGAAATGTGCTTAATGATAATGATGCATACCATTCCTTATGTTCTCCCTGATAATGTATATTTCATATGTGGAAGAAAAGCGTATAAATGGCTCTCCCCGAGTTCCGAAGGTTTGTGTTACCTGGGAAGAGTAGTCCCAGAAGTTATGACCCTCACACATGTTGACATGCTGGGTATACATAAAAATACACCGTCACCATATGTTCACACACAATATGAACATAGAGGCAAAAGAAATATGATACCTGGTGACGTACATAAAGCCACTCAGTTAATCAGTGAGACAACTGGCTTTCAAGTTTTAGTCGCATTGGATCCCACCAGGATCGCTCGGGGTACATAAAATTTTAGATATATCCAGGAACTTGCTAAATTGATAGATAATATCACCGAGATGTACGATGACACATTCAGGTATACAGGGAGAGAATTGCAAGCGTACAAAAAAGAACTGGTGCAACACAGGCTAGTGCTGAATTATTTAACTGCTGTTACTGCAGGATATTGCGTAACATTGGCCACCCAGTTCGGAGTAAAATGTTGCACCTATGTCACCAATGATACAAGCGACCCCAAGGAGGTGACAGACCGGAAGATGGATGAAATTCTGCAGCTAAAATGGGAGTTTCGTAAGAACCATAACGCTTCAGTGGCTGAAGTAGGGGAGAAGATAGAAGGATGGGTTTCATGGCTGAACCCAGTGAAATGGTTCTCAGGTCTAGGGGAATGGGTCCAGAAAGTGATCGCCAGCATAGGCAAGTTCTTGATCCTTATACTAATTGTCATCATAATAATTGGCATATGCATCCGGTGTGTTCCTATTGTGTTGAAGTGTGGAAAATGTAAAAACAGAGTAAAACGTAAGAACGAAACTATGATGGTGGTCAGTAATGACAATATGTATACCGAGGTAAATATAGAACAGCATTACAACCCTGAACTAGGAAATACTATCGTTTGATGTATTATATTTAGACATGCATAGAATGTATTATTGAAATGTTATTTATAGAACACCTCAGATAACGTAAAGTCTCAATTCCCCTTCAAGACTGCTTTTATAAGACTGGTGCATTCCCACACCTTTCACATGATCTTCCAAGATCCGCGGTGTGCGTATAATAGTAGTTTTATGTCCCCATCCAGAGACACATTATTGATGGATTAAGAACCACCTTGTGCCATACCACAATAACACTAAATAATATGTAAATGTAAGTCTAAATTAAATTCTAATAGCAGATTGTGATAGCATGTTGTTTGCTATCAAAGGGTGGACTGTCGAAGCTGAGTAATCGGCTGAGACAAGTTCAGTTTAAAATTGAATCGCGGCGACGCCATCTTGCGACTAGCCGCAAGACGCCATCTTGAAAATGAGATCGCAAGACGCCATTTTGCGAATGGCCGCCTAAGCGCCATTTTAGATAAACTCACTTTTTAGTACATGTGGCGATAATACTATTAGCACCATGCGATTGCATCTCCCATCATTTCTCATATACACAATAATACACATAATAGCGCTGTTAACTAGTCGCATATTAGCGAATGCACAAGACCCCGAATGAAAACACCGTTTAGTAGCTAAATGCGCATGCATCCGCACCAAGTTAACTAGCGTCTTCATATCAAACCCTGTACACTCACACATTACATATTCACTTACAAGGTTCCATTAGCTTTAAGATATACGATTTAAGTTGGTTCAGTTAATCTAAATGCTGTGAAATAAAGATATTTGATAACTAAGGTTTTATACATGCTAAACAAGCCGTGTTTGGTTTTGTATTGATGCGTACTCTTTCCACAGTATTCCGGTGTTATCGGTGGGGAGATCGCATCATGCATTCTCAAGTTATGGATCGCAGAGACTTCAAGCAACAAAATGTATTAACTGTTAGGATGTTACAGGGAGCGGGAACGGAGAGACCCCCAGCTTTTAGAGGCAGGGAGAGTCTATTTGAACCAGCCTGTTAAATGCTCCGTAACAGATGGATCTACCTTGGGAACCAATACCATCAGCAACAAACGTCTCTATTGTTTTGTCCATTCCTGGGGGGTATAAATATGTGTGCTCAAACACTGGGTTTTTAGTCTTCGTGCTGCATGCTGATAGACGAGGGGTTTCTTGCTGATGCCTAACACCTGGTACCGGAAGCACTGCGTATGTATACTGTACTTGGGTCTGTATAATTCCTTTTGCGCCTAAATTGTGTCTGGATCAATTGTATGTAACTGTCTGAACTTTTACTTGAATAATACTTGTGCTTAGGAACCACAGATTCCAGGTCTAAGTCTGTATTTACTGTATGACTGCGTACGCAAATTAGCGTCATCCTTAGAAGGTATAGGCAGATTATTAGAAGGTATAGGAAGGTGTGTATAGAGGTTCTGATCCAGTATCGTTAGTGTACTACCAGGGGGGTATTACTACAGGGGGCACTAAAAGGGGGGATTACCACTGGGGGTACTTCCAGGGGGGGATTACTACTGGGGGCACTAAAAGGGAGGGATTACCACTGGGGGCACTACCAGGGGGGGATTACTACTGGAGGCACTGAAAGGGGGGATTACCACTGGGGGAACTACCAGGAGGGATTACTACTGGGAGCACAACCAGGGGGAATTACTACTGGGGGCACTACCAGCTGCTGCCATTCCCCACCCTAGGCTTATACTTGAGTCAATAAGTTTTCCCAGTTTTTTGTGGTAAAAGTAGGTACCTCGGCTTATATTCGGGTCGACTTATACTCGAGTATATACGGTAAATTCCCTAACAACAACCTGCAAGAGTTTTAAAGAAGTTTGGATGTAGTTTAAATCTTTATAGAAACTCAAATTATATCTTGAAACATGGATAGTAGGCAGAGATTTCCATGTTAGGCGTGACTGGGAACTCTAAAGTTCTATAGTACATTATTAGGGGTGTTACCTTTAAATATCTATTTTACATTTTAACTACTGTAAGCAGATTCAGCGCTTCTATTATATTAGTGAGCTCTTCTATTATATTAGTGAGCTCTTCTATATTAGTGAGCACTTCTATTATATTAGTGAGCTCTTCTTTATATTAGTGAGCCCTTCTATTATATTAGTGAGCTCTTCTTTATATTAGTGAGCGCTTCTATTATATTAGTGAGCTCTTCTATTATATTAGTGAGCGCTTCTATTATATTAGTAAGCGCTTCTATTATATTAGTGAGCTCTTCTATAGTAGTAAGCACTTCTATTATATTAGTGAGCTCTTCTATTATATTAGTGAGCGCTTCTATTTTATTAGTGAGCGCTTCTATGAAATTAGTAAGTGCTTCTATTGTATTAGTGAGCTCTTCTATGATATTAGTGAGCTCTTGACTGGAAATTTATTTAGAATAAAGACTTTACATTTTTAAAAATCAGTCACAATGTTTCTGTAATAATAGGGAGTACTTTATGGCCGAAGGGACCCTGCTCCTAGGAGCTTAGATTGTAAGCTCCTAGGAGCAGGGTCCTCCTCCCCACTGTCTGACAGCTTTCTTCTTTAGCACTTCTATGACAGCCTTCACCTTCAGAGATGTATTGTGTATGGAGAATTGTGTTGCTAATTGTTACTTGTGCTCTGTTTATAACTTGGTTACTGCATTGTAATGTAATGTTCTGTGTACCCTTTACTGTATGTACTGCGCTGCGGACAACTTGTGGCGCCCTATAAATAAAATGTAATAATAATAATAATTCAACAGTGGTCTACAATACATCTGTACATGAACCATGTATGTAGTTTTACTAAAACAATCCTTTACATTTACACAGCTACCACAATGAGGTAACATTTGTATAAAAAAACAATAATATGTAAGTATATCCTATTGGTTATATAAATGACATTATACAACATAAATAAAGGTGATAAAGCCAAATGTATCTTTCTGTACACTAATTTAATAACTACGGCACTCTCACTCCATTATACAATTTACTGGATATAAAGAGAAGTGCAAATATATCTGTTTGCATTAGACAAACTAAAGTGTTGCACAATGAACACCATAGTAAACATAGTAAACACCAGTGTTTTATTCGCACTATTTATTTCTGAATCATCATTAGTATAGCTCCCAAATATTACATAGTGATTTATGGAGAATGTCGAATCATTCACATCAGTCCCTGCCGCGGGTGTGGTATGCTATATTTACAGCCACCACATCGACCAGAGCTGTAACAAGATGGCAGTGTGCTCTGTGTGGCCCTACCCCTAAATCTGTGACATCATGATATCAAGCCTTGGAAGGGAGGGGGGTCACCGGCTCTGAGAGTAGAACACAGCCTGAAGTGTCCTGGCAGCTCTACTGGCTGCAGGGTACCCCAAACCCTCCCTAGTAATGCTTAACCCTAAACCCGCACCCCGCAGTCTAACCCTAACCTCTCTCCACTGCTCTAATCCTCCTCCAGAATAAACCTAATTTCAACATTTTGACAATGTCGATATTCTGACACTTTGAAAGTCAACATTTGACATCACAACTTTCGACATTGTGAATGTCGACCTAACGACTACACCCCCGTTGCAGTAGAGCTTACAGTCTTAATTCTCTATCTGGGACAAACCTGAACCATATACACTGTAACTCTACACAAATAGGTACTGGCCAAGAACAGCACCAACTCTAACCACTGTCACAGTCTACGGTATATAAGAGATGACAAGAGTATAAATTGAATTTGTATATGTAAATATATACAGTAAATATATATATATATATATATATATATATATATATATATTCTCCAATTAATAATATGCTGTCTGCAAACACTTTTTCATTCAGTGTATGCTCTTATAGTTCCAAAAATTATTTATTATTATTCTCTATTCTGGAATACCAAAGTCTTTTACCCACTGGCTACAACATTTTGACACTAGGAGAAGTGTGTACATGGGTTAAAAAATGTAACTTATTCCAATGATCTCAGAGAAGCATGTACTTTCAGTCATAGAACATTTATGGTACAGCTGTGTTTCTTGCATGCTGCCTGTCCTACTGGGATCATTGAATTGTCCTCAATAGCCATTTTGACTGCAAGTGTAAGGTGATCGCATCTGACTTGCGGTGTCAGTGGCGTTTTACTACTGCCAGTGGGTAGGCACCCTAAGGGTTATATGCAGTGAGCTGCAGCGTTATGTCAACATTGTCAAATTTATAGAAATACTTCTATGCTTTACGGGCAGAGTGACAACTAATTCTGCAACATTAGCAGCAATGCCAACTCTGTGACACAAGCAGCAATGACAACTCTGTGACACTAGCAGCAATGCCAACTCTGTGACACTAGCAACAGTACTAACTCTGTGACCCTAGAAACTTGTTGTGGAAAAATCCCGCACCAGTATCCAGAAAACTGGATTCGTATTATATCATACTATCTTATATAACTTTTAGGTTCAAAACCTCATAATAGCAATCATCTTCATATATATTGGGAATAATTTACCTCCAATATAATTATCTTTATTAGTCTTATCAAATTTATGAGGGTGCTACCTTGATGCTATATAACATGGACAAAATATTCAAGAAGAAAGAAAGCATCCTATATGGTGCACTCAGAACCAACCTATTCTAAAACTTATACTTTTATTGGTATATAATAAATTTAACTCTGTGACCCTAGCAGCAATACCAACTATGTAACACTAGCAGCAATACCAACTCTGTGACACTAGCAACAGTACTAACTCTGTAAAACTAGCAGCAATACCAACTCTGTGACACTAGCAACAGTACTAACTCTGTAACACTAGCAGCAATACCAACTCTGTGACACTAGCAGCAGTACTAACTCTGTAACACTAGCAGCAATACCAACTCTGTGACACTAGCAGCAGTACTAACTCTGTAACACTAGCAGCAATACCAACTCTGTGACACTGGCAGCAATACCAACTCTGTGACACTAGCAGTGATACCAACTCTGTGACACTAGCAACAGTACTAACTCTGTGACACTAGCAGCAATACCAACTCTGTGACACTAGCAGCAATATCAACTCTGTAACACTAGCAACAGTACTAACTCTGTAACACTAGCAGCAATATCAACTCTGTGACACTAGCAACAGTACTAACTCTGTAACACTAGCAGCAATACCAACTCTGTGACACTAGCAACAGTACTAACTCTGTAACACTAGCAGCAATACCAACTCTGTAACACTAGCAACAGTACTAACTCTGTAACACTAGCAGCAATATCAACTCTGTGACACTAGCAACAGTACTAACTCTGTAACACTAGCAGCAATACCAACTCTGTGACACTAGCAACAGTACTAACTCTGTGACACTAGCAGCAATACCAATTCTGTGACACTAGTAGCAATACCAACTCTGTAACACTAGCAGCAATACCAACTTTGTAACACTAGCAGCAATACCAACAGTACTAACTCTGTAACACTAGCAGCAATACCAACTCTGTAACACTAGCAGCAATACCAACTCTGTGACACTAGCAGCAATACCAACAGTACTAACTCTGTGACACTAGTAGCAATACCAACTCTGTGACACTAGCAGCAATACCAACAGTACTAACTCTGTAACACTAGCAGCAATACCAACTCTGTGACACTAGCAGCAATACCAACAGTACTAACTCTGTGACACTAGCAGCAATACCAACTATGTGACCCTAGCAGCAATACCAACTCTGTGACACTAGCAGCAATACCAACTCTGTAACACTAGCAGCAATACCAACTCTGTGACACTAGCAGCAATACCAACTCTGTAACACTAGCAACAGTACTAACTCTGTAACACTAGCAGCAATACCAACAGTACTAACTCTGTGACACTAGCAGCAATACCAACTCTGTGACACTAGTAGCAATACCAACTCTGTAACACTAGCAGCAATACCAACTTTGTAACACTAGCAGCAATACCAACAGTACTAACTCTGTGACACTAGCAGCAATACCAATTCTGTGAAACTAGTAGCAATACCAACTCTGTAACACTAGCAGCAATACCAACTTTGTAACACTAGTAGCAATACCAACTCTGTAACACTAGCAGCAATACCAACAGTACTAACTCTGTGACACTAGCAGCAATACCAATTCTGTGACACTAGTAGCAATACCAACTCTGTAACACTAGCAGCAATACCAACTCTGTGACACTAGCAGCAATACCAACAGTACTAACTCTGTGACACTAGTAGCAATACCAACTCTGTGACACTAGCAGCAATACCAACAGTACTAACTCTGTAACACTAGCAGCAATACCAACTCTGTAACACTAGCAGCAATACCAACAGTACTAACTCTGTGACACTAGCAGCAATACCAACTCTGTGACACTAGTAGCAATACCAACTCTGTGACACTAGCAGCAATACCAACTTTGTAACACTAGCAGCAATACCAACAGTACTAACTCTGTGACACTAGCAGCAATACCAATTCTGTGAAACTAGTAGCAATACCAACTCTGTAACACTAGCAGCAATACCAACTTTGTAACACTAGTAGCAATACCAACTCTGTAACACTAGCAGCAATACCAACAGTACTAACTCTGTGACACTAGCAGCAATACCAATTCTGTGACACTAGTAGCAATACCAACTCTGTAACACTAGCAGCAATACCAACTTTGTAACACTAGCAGCAATACCAACAGTACTAACTCTGTGACACTAGCAGCAATACCAATTCTGTGACACTAGTAGCAATACCAACTCTGTAACACTAGCAGCAATACCAACTTTGTAACACTAGCAACAATACCAACAGTACTAACTCTGTAACACTAGCAGCAATACCAACTCTGTGACACTAGCAGCAATACCAACTCTGTGACACTAGCAGCAATACCAACAGTACTAACTCTGTGACACTAGTAGCAATACCAACTCTGTGACACTAGCAGCAATACCAACAGTACTAACTCTGTAACACTAGCAGCAATACCAACAGTACTAACTCTGTGACACTAGCAGCAATACCAACTCTGTGACACTAGCAGCAATACCAATTCTGTGACACTAGCATCAGTACTAACTCTGTAACACTAGCAGCAATACCAACTCTGTGACACTAGCAGCAATACCAACAGTACTAACTCTGTGACACTAGTAGCAATACCAACTCTGTGACACTAGCAGCAATACCAACAGTACTAACTCTGTGACACTAGTAGCAATACCAACTCTGTGACACTAGCAGAAATACCAACAGTACTAACTCTGTGACACTAGTAGCAATACCAACTCTGTGACACTAGCAGCAATACCAACAGTACTAACTCTGTAACACTAGCAGCAATACCAACTCTGTGACACTAGCAGCAATACCAACTCTGTGACACTAGTAGCAATACCAACTCTGTAACACTAGCAGCAATACCAACTCTGTGACACTAGCAACAATACCAACAGTACTAACTATGTGACACTAGCAGCTATACCAACTCTGTGACACTAGTAGCAATACCAACTCTGTGACACTAGCAGCAATACCAACTCTGTGACACTAGCAGCAATACCAACTCTGTAACACTAGCAGCAATGCCAACTCTGTGACACTAGCAGCAATACCAACTCTGTGACACTAGCAGCAATACCAACAGTACTAACTCTGTGACACTAGCAGCAATACCAACTCTGTGACACTAGCAGCAATACCAACAGTACTAACTCTGTGACACTAGCAGCAATACCAACTCTGTGACACTAACAGCAATACCAACAGTACTAACTCTGTGACACTAGCATCAATACCAACTCTGTGACACTAGTAGCAATACCAACTCTGTGACACTAGCAGCAATACCAACTCTGTGACACTAGTAGCAATACCAACTCTGTAACACTAGCAGCAATACCAACTCTGTGACACTAGTAGCAATACCAACAGTACTACCTCTGTGACACTAGAGGCAATACCAACTCTGTGACACTAGCAGCAATACCAACTCTGTGACACTAGCAGCAATACCAACAGTACTAACTCTGTGACACTAGCAGCAATACCAACTCTGTGACACTAGCAGCAATATCAACAGTACTAACTCTGTGACACTAGCAGCAATACCAACTCTGTGACACTAGCAGCAATCCCAACTCTGGGACACTAGTAGCAATACCAACTCTGTGACACTAGCAGCAATACCAACTCTGTGACACTAGTAGCAATACCAATTCTGTAACACTAGCAGCAGTACCAACAGTACTAACTCTGTGACACTAGCAGCAATACCAACTCTGTGACACTAGCAGCAATACCAACTCTGTGACACTAGTAGCAATACCAACTCTGTAACACTAGCAGCAGTACCAACAGTACTAACTCTGTGACAATAGCAGCAATACCAACTCTGTGACACTAGCAGCAATACCAACTCTAACACTAGCAGCAATACCAACAGTACTAACTCTGTGACACTAGCAGCAATACCAACTCTGTGACACTAGCAGCAATACCAACTCTGTGGGAGGAATTCAATTGTTTTGGCGGCGGTAATTCATTTGCTGCTCCATCAGGATGCGATAGTGTGAGAAACCCACTAGTTAGGGCCACAGTTAGCCCCGTCTAAATTTCTGGTTAGGGAGCCTAACCAAAAATTTAGATGACCCGGCTAAATCCGGGGCGAAGAGGGCAATAATTAATGAGCGCCCAGAACAAATGAATTGCAACACTGGGCGCTCATTAATTATCACACCTTAAAAACAATTGAATAGCCCCCAGCGACACTATCAACAATACCAACTCTGTGACACTACCAACAATATTAACTCTATGACACTAGCAATAGTACTAATTTGGTGACACTAGCAATAGCACTAACTTGGTGACACTAACAACAGTTCTAACTGTAACAATAGCAGCAATATCAACTGTGTGACACTAGCAACAGTACCGACTGTGTGACACTACCAGCAATACCAACTCTGTGACACTAGCAATAGCACTAACTCAGTGACACTAGAACCAGTACTAACTCTGTTGGGGTATATATATTAAAGTGAGAGTTTTTAGAAGTGGAGATGTTGCCCATAGCAACCAATCAGATTCTATTTAATATTTAACTAGCACCTATTAGAAGATAATATCTAGAAACTGATTGGTTGCTATGGACAACATCTCCACTTCTAAAAACCCTCACTTTAATAAATTTATCACTGTGACACAAGCAATAGCACTAATTCAGTGACACTAGCAACAGTTCTAACTGTGACACTAGCAGCAATACCAACTGTATGACACTAGCAACATTACAAACTGTGTGACACTAGCAATAGCACTAACTCGGTGACACTAGTAACGGTTCTAACTCTGTGACACTAGAAACAGTACTAACTCTGTGACACTAGCAATAGTACTAACTCTGTGACACTAGCAACAGTACAAACTGTGTGACACTAGCAATAGTACTAACTCTGTGACACTAGCAACAGTACAAACTGTGTGACAAAAGCAATAGCACTAACTCTGTGACACTAGAAACAGTACTAACTCTGTGACACTAGCAACAGTACAAACTGTGTGACACTAGCAATAGCACTAACTCGGTGACACTAGTAACGGTTCTAACTCTGTGACACTAGCAACAGTACAAACTGTGTGACACTAACAATAGCACTAACTCGTGACACTAGTAACGGTTCCAATTCTGTGACACTAGAAACAGTACTAACTCTGTGACACTAGCAATAGTACTAACTCTGTGACACTAGCAATAGTACTAACTCTGTGACACTAGCAACAGTACAAACTGTGTGACACTAGCAACAGTATTAACTCTGTGACACTAGCAATAGTACTAACTCTGTGACACTAGCAACAGTACTAACTCTGTGACACTAGCAATAGTACTAACTCTGTGACACTAGCAACAGTACAAACTGTGTGACACAAGCAATAGCACTAACTCGGTGACACTAGTAACGGTTCTAATTCTGTGACACTAGCAACAATTCTAACTGTGACATTAGCAGCAATACCAACAGTGTAACACTAGCAGCAATACCAACTCGGTGACACCAAACACAGTACTAACTCTGTGACACTAGCAGCAATACTAACAACCACATGGTGATATTGTCCTTCCACATCAATGACAATATATATGACATCAATTTTATCCAATGAGACATGTTATGTGATAAATATAGTAAAGTAAGATAGATATGGAATCGGCATTCCTGTTATCCCCTTACAATGTAAGCAGGGTATTGACTGCTTTCTATTTAAGGAACTCAATAGATAAGTTTATTGGTGCAGATATTAACAGGTCAGTGTGCTCAGGCATTTTATCTGCACCAATTGCGGTGTCTGCATACTCTGGGCTGCACAATCTGGTATACACTCTAATTATACAAAATGTATCCCTGTTCAGGAAGAAAAAATCCTGCCATGTCCTGGTTTCCACAGCATTTATACAAACCAGCATGTGAAGCTATGAAATACTATATAAAGGTGGTTGTACAGTGTACAGTGGCAATGTTGCATGCACCTGCATTCTGACAAACTCCAAGCCTGCACTGCAATAATAATCAGCCCAATAATCACTCCTCCAGTCTGCAGGTCTTCTGATGTGCCTCTCTCTGACCACTTGCAAGATAACTGTCATTATGATAAAAAAAAAAAGAAGCCTCATACCTTATAATACAGGATATGTCACAGTTGCAGAGAGCTTCTTCTGGCTCCTTCAAATCAGGCAGACACTGACATTAACTGAACTGAAAATTCTCTGCACTGCATTCCACTAATAAGAGTATCTTTGGAGGTGGATAGCTGGAAAAGACAGAGACAACTGCTAGTCTTATGTTTGCAGTAGAGAACACAGCCAGCTCCCTACAGCTGCATGCAGTATTGATGAAGTAAGTCAGGATGCAAGCACAGCAAGAATTGTCAAACACTCTGCCCCCTCCCACCTAGTCTATCCCATGGTGTGAGCCAGCTCTACTTCCAAGAGAAGAAATCCCTGGAGTAATAAACCTTGTGTCACTCTCAGGTTAGATAGAAGGAGACTCGCCTACAACAGTGCACCTGATATAAATAGTTACCTATCTCACCTGCAGATGTACTGTGTCAAACTGACTTCAGTATTTATCTTAAGCGTACATCTTATATCTGTACAATAGTACTATGTTGACAGATGATGTCCAAAAATGTGATGGGTATTGTGACTTGTCTAGTATAGTTGCATAGAGTTACAGTATTTTTCAACAAGCATAATTTACTAATACTTAAAAATAGACATTGTGACATGTGGCGCTTATATCAATAACAGAGCCGTAACTAGACTTTTTGGTGCTCTGTGCCAGAAAGAGCATTGGCGCCCCCCTCATTTTTCAAAGGGACATAATGCACCCAAAAAAGGGCCATGGCTACATATGGAAGGGCCAGAAAAGAGATAGGAGAGGCCAGTAGATGCTGGGGATGAAATAAGAGGAAGCTACTAGCAAGAATGATAATAAACAGAAATATGACAGCCCCAAACAGCGCCCCCTGACCTGTGCGATTGCACCGGCCGCACTACCCTAGCTACGGCCCTGATCAATAACATTATTTGTATTGAGAATGACATGGCATGTAGTTTCTCTACATGTACAAGCTGTTTCCTTCTTCATAGTCCCTGGTTTGTCTGTAAGGCTGATAGTGTAACGCTGCCATCTGCAAGATATACAAGGTGTGTACCAAATCTAAAAGTTCATAGAGCTTATTTCATAGTCTTTCTGATCTATCCATGTGGTCACCCCCATTTCTTTCTATTTGGGTGGAGACTTTGACAGAACACACACACACACTAAAGTGGGCAGGAACGGGGTGGAACTAAGTTCCGTCACCTCTAATCGTAGGTGGAACTAGTCCCACCTCCACCAAGTCCCTGCACAGAAGTCCCACAGACAGAGAGACAATTTTTAAGTGATCTAGGGGTCTATTTACTAAGCAGTGTTATGAGACAGAGTGAAAAGTGATAAGTCTGTGATAATGTGCCAGCCAATCAGCTCCCAACTGTAATTTTTCAAACACAGCCTGTGAGATGACAGTTGGGAGCTGATTGGCTGGCACCTTATCACAGACTTATCACTTTTCACTCTGTCTCTTAACACTGCTTAGTAAATAGACCCCCAAGTCTCAGCTGATGGCAAGAGTGCTAAAAAAGCATCTAAAATGTATTTCACACTGTCATAGCCACAAAGCTTATGGGGGCCAAGGCGGCCCCCAGCCATTCACTTTGCTGTTTCCTAAAACACAACAGTGTGTGTCGTTGTGTGTGTAAAGAACAGTTTTCACACTCGTTTTGGCCTGTCAGACAAGTGTGGCGGGGCGGTGGGGAGTAGGCGGCGGGAGAGACGAGTTCCACCACCTCTCCAGGACCACTAATCCCTGTATGTATCATATATATATATATATATATATATATATATAATATATATATATGTACATATGTATATATATATATATATATATATACAGAGCTGTAACTAGACTTTTTGGTGCCCTGTGCCAGAAAGAGCATTGGTGCCCCTCCCCCCATATTTTTTCAACTAGGGACATAAGAAACGTACCTGAAAAAGGGCCATGGCTTCATGGGGAAGGGCCAGGGAAGAGATAGGGGAGGCCAGGAGATGCTGGGGATAAAAGAAGAGGAAGCTACAAGTAAGAATAATAATAAACAGGAAACTGACAGACCCGAACAGCGCCCCCTGCCCGCACTATATATATATATATATATATATATATATATATAATATATATATATATGTGTGTAACAAATCAGCGGCACTTGGAGTCTGAAGTATACTCATTTAATGTGTACAAAAACACATATCACCGTCACCAACGTGTCGGGGCAGTAAACCCCTTTGTCAAGGTGTAAAAGGCGAAGAAAAAGAAAGAAAAACAGCTTACCTTATACCAAGAGAAGCCCACCAGAAGTGAGAGATCGACGCTGCCGGAGTCCCGCACAACTGACGTCATCGCGACAAGCATCCCTGGAAACCTAGGCAACCAGTTAGCAAGCGCTCTGACGCGGCTGGCCGTCCTGCATAGAGAAGACAAGAAAAATGGTGTAACAAAACTGAAATATACACATAAACAAGATCTCAAGTGACACAAAGAATGTTGGGAAACAGAGACACAATAGAAAAGCGCCAATAAAGAAAAAACATACATCATTACTGTTACAAAAGATAATAGCATATGAAACCCCACTAAAGGGTAAATGGGAAGCAGGCAAATACATTCTGCCATGTCCTTGTAAGCCGCCTGGGCAGATGTGCCCGATTTGGTAACAGCGGGTCTCATAGATTCCATAGGGTAAAGGGACACAGGATATGCAACAGGGTAGTGCATAATATTCCCACCCAGCTGGCGCAAGAAAATCATAAATTAATTAAACACGTTCCAATTGATTCTTTCGTTAAGGCCAAAGGGGTTGATTGTCCGTAAATTGTAAATCCATCTTGCTTCTACCTGTAAAAGGCGAGCCGCCCTATCACCTCCTCTGATATTTTTAGCCACATGATCTATGGCCATGTGTTTTAAATCACCTAAGGTGTGTTTCTTCTCATGGAAGTGCCTGGCCACCGGTTGGTCTGTAATCTTGCCTGCCAAGGCTGCTTTGATTGCAGAGCGATGCAGAGCCATACGCTCTCTCATTGTTGTAGTGGTCTTCCCGACGTATAAAAGGTCACAAGGGCACTTTATTAAATAAATGATGTCAAAATGTGCTTGATGTGATAAGTCTGTTGTGATTGAGGATGGGTGAATGAACTGCCTATAATCATATGTTGACACGTGGTGCACTTTAAACACTTATAGCAGCCCGGTTTTTTGTGCAAAAATGTCCCTTCTGAGCCACTTCTAGTTTTGGCGAAATCGGTGATGTCATTATGGACCACCATGTCTTTAATATTGCGGCCTCTGGTGAAGCATGCTAGCGGTCTCTTATTTTTCAACAATGGAAGTTCTCTATCCGTAGTGACAATAGGCCAGAGGGCTTGACTGGCACGACGAATGACAGGGCTGCTAGTGCTGTATTGGCTCTTCCACGGGATAGTTGACAATGTGTCCCTTACTTTAGGGACCAATAAAACACTCCTGGAAGTATTTAGGACCTCTTGTTTTTGACGGATGAGGTCGGCCAGCTCGTACCCTCTTTGTACAAATTTTTCCACGATGCGATTTAGACAGGTCTCAATCTCTCCGGGGTCACTGGTGATTCTAGCCACCCTGATCATCTGGGATTTTGGAAGGCCCTTTTTCAAGGCCGGAGGATGGTGGCTGCTGGCCTGTAATAGAGTGTTTTTGTCGGTCGATTTTGAGAAAACACTGGTGCTGATACGTCCATAACTGAGGGAAACTTGAACATCCAGGTAGTTTAACGTGTGGAAGCTGTGCTGGAACATGAGTCTTATTGGTGATGCTCTTGAATTGATATTCGTCATTAGGACCAGAAAACTCTCTTCTCCACCTGTCCATAGCATGAAAAGATCGTCAATATATCTGGCGAAAAGTAGAATATGTTTAGACACTTCTGAATCGTTGTAAAACATTAGACGTTCCTCTCTGAACATAAAAATGTTCGCATAGGAGGGGGCGACGTTGCTCCCCATTGCACAACCTGTGCGTTGTAGGAAGTAACGTCCGTCAAAGAGAAAATAATTCCTGGTGAGCGTCAGCTCTAGGAGTCTCAAAAACAAAATGTGATTAATATTGGGGACTTTTTCAGCTTGTAGGAACTCCTTCATAGCCTCCAGTCCATCCTTGTGGGGGATGGAGGTGTAGAGACTACAAATGGCCATAACGCAAATTAGCGTGTTGTTAGGGGTTGTACCTAATCCCTCCAATAGTTTCAAAAAGCTGGATGTGTCCTTAATATAAGTGGTTTGTTTCATTACAAAATGCTGAATAATATTGTCCAAGAATTGTGAGATGGGCTGATACAGAGAATCTCTGGCCGATATTATCAGGCGTCCCGGCGGTTTTTCAATTCGTTTGTGGATCTTTGGAACGGTAAACAGAATAGGGGTGGTGGGATGATCAATGGTTAAAACTTTCACCAATGTGCTGGACAGATGTCCATCTGATAACACTTCATCCAGTTCTTTTTTATAAACCGTGGTCGGATCTTCACTAAGCGACTGGTACGTGTCGACCGCCGCCAGTTGTTGGTAAATTTCAGCCCTGTAGTCCGCCAAATCCTGAATGACGATCCCGCCCCCCTTGTCGGCGGGGCGGATAAAATGATGTCACGATAGTTGCCCAAATTCCTCAGTGCTTCCCATTCAGCCTTTGAGAGATTGTAGTGTTTAGTAGAAGTGGCATTAGTGTATCTGTGCACAGAGTCATCCAATAAACGAGTGAATGTTCTAATCGAGGCGTTGGACGATTGAGGATCAAAGGAGGATCTGGATTTACTTTTAATGAATTCAGCATGCGGATCCGAAGAGGGTAACACTAAATTATTACCAAAAAACTCCTGTAAATGCAATTTACGAGCAAAACGGTGTAAAGCTATCTTCCACGTTAGTTCATCATGGTGGCTGGTTGGAACGAATGAGAGGCCTTTGTTTAAAACCCGTGTCTCCAACTCGGATAAATGCCGGGAGGAGAGATTGAAGACTAAGGGCGTCATCCAGACCCGCTTGCGAGCGGCAGTACGCTCGCAAGCGGGTTGATGTTCTCCACTGCGCATGCGCACATCGGAGGGAGCTCCGTCGTGCGCATGCGCGAGACCCGGGGAGCGACAGGCTTTCCATTGCTCCGGGTCTCGCATCAAAGGGGGCGTGCTGTCGATGTTGATTGACAGCACGCCCCCTTTGGTGGGCGTGCCTGCCAGACGGAGGCGTTCCCATGGGAACGCCTACCGTCTGAAGCCGGCCCCACTGACATCACTAGTGATGTCAGTGGGAGTGATTTTGGCTCTGATAGAGCCAAAATCACTCCAGGGCTTGTGGCAGGAGACCCTACCGCAGGGTCTCCGTCGCAAGTCCGATCGTCGCGATGGTCAAGACCATCACGACCATCTTTTTGGCCGCTCGCATATGCTGTGGGTGGTCACCCACAGCTATACGAGCGGCCAGGAGGTCGCTCCATTTTCATGGAGGAGGGCCCTGATTCAGAGCGAGCACTCTGGTCAGAGCGTGCAGCTCTGAATCAGGCCCTAAGTCTTCTTTTTGATCATAGAGCCGGCTGAGCCTCTTGTGTTGACCCCCCCTACGGGTGGGTGCCCCCTGTTTTTTGGGGGTGTCTCGGGAGCTACCAAGGGGATTCGAGGGACCTTCTGACGGATCCTCTGAATCAACCTGATTAAGTTCACTTTCACTATTGGAAGAAGTGGTGATGCGATTAAATCCCTCTTTCCGCTGAAGCCAGCCTGATTTTGGTCTAAATGATCTTTGGGGTTGTGCTCTTGGCTCCCCGCCCATCAGCCATCGATAGACACGATTGTCGTCATAATCACCTTTAATGATCTGATACTTGTTTTTTTTTAATTTAGTTAAATCCCTGCGATAATTCTCGCACTGTGATTGTAATTTTGAAAGCCAGTCGGGGTCCCGGGCGGCGTCCGATCTCTCACTTCTGGCGGGCTTCTCTTGGTATAAGGTAAGCTGTTTTTCTTTCTTTTTCTTCTCCTTTTACACCTTGACAAAGGGGTTTACTGCCCCGAAACGTTGGTGACGGTGATATGTGTTTTTGTACACATTAAATGAGTATACTTCAGACTCCAAGTGCGGTTGATTTGTTACACATATCTTTCTACTACAGAGGGCACTGGAGCATTGATTCATTGAGGAAAGCAGAGTGCCGGTCCGCTGGACTCATATATATATATATATATATATATATATATTAGCTAAAAAGAGGTACTGGTGCCAACTTATCCACTCTTCAGAGGATTAGTATATGAATGGTGTGAAATACGTTCTCCCAAGGCATTCGGTATGAAAAGCCGGCTGCCGCATGACCAGCAGTCGGATTCCCGGCTGCGGCAGCCCGACAAAACACCAGAGCCCGGCAGCGGAAGTGCTGGAAATCCTGATCGTCCCTAAGGTAAGTATAAACTAACCTAACTAACCCTCCTTAGGGGTGCCTAACCCCAACCTCCCCCCCAAGTGCCTAACCCTAAACTCCCCCAAGTGCCTAGCCCTAACCCCCCCTTCCCCGCTGCCTAAACCTAAGTCCCCCGGCGGGGATGCCTAACCCTAAGTCCACCCCAGGGGTGCCTAACCCTAACCGTCCCTCCCCCTAGCCTAGCCCTAACCCTCCCAGAGGTGTGCATAACCCTAATTCCCCCCCCGGGTGCCCTAAACCTAACCCTCCCCCCCCCACGGCTGTCCGCTCGCGGCGCCCGGCATCTCTTCGATCGGGATGACGGGCGCCTGTCTCCCGGCGTCGGGAAAATGACAGGCGTCTAGATTTTAGACACCTGTCATTTAACCCTAGCCGGGATAGAGGATTCGGGAAGCCGGCGGTCGGGATTGCGGCCACCGGCTTCCTAAACGTATCCCCTCCCAAGTAGTGCAGAGTGTCAACTGGACCTAGTGTGACAGAGCTTTTTGCAAAAAGGCCCTTTCCTGCAAAGGTACTGGGTCTAAAGCGACTGACGTGTATTGAACCAAGTAGTGTGCAAAAACAAATTAATAAATATTGCGAATGCTACAAATCAGCAAGTATTTAAAGATACCATGTATCAATTTAATAAGTATAAAAACAAAACAAACAAATAATCTTTAGATGCAAATAATCTTATATGTAGAGAAGGCCAGCAGATCTACCAGCTGTTCCCAGGAGTTGGCCGTACAATTTATATAAGCACAAAAAGTGCAAATAGTGTATTGCTTAAAGTGCAAACAGTGCTAATAAATATTTAAAAGATAACCGAATTAATAGCCAAAGAGCATTAAAAAGGAATTACATCAATTAAATGTAGCTAAAAGCACAGGAGGATATACATGGAGAAACAAGAAATCGCTAAAAAACAGTTAAAAAGTTCTATATGATGAAGTCCCCCAGTGGATGAAACGCATTGGCATAACTGCCTCTTTTCTGATGAACTACCACAGATAAGCACAAAATTAATTTTTCAAAGACTTTCTGATATAAATTTTGAAACAGTTTTTAAAAAAACTTTTTAGAATATCTTTAGAGACGAGTTCCAGGACCACTTTAATCCCGATGTGTATGTATCCCTGAAGACGGGGGGCCGTCCCCAAAACATCAGTTTATACTCATTTCAGCAGTCTGCTGAGTGCCGCTTTATCTGCACACTATGGGCCTGATTCAGACCCACTCGCGAGCGGCTGTCCGCTCGCAAGTGGGTCGATGTTCTGGACTGAGCATGCGCACGACGGAGGGAGCTCCGTCGTGCGCATGCGCCAGACGCGACGAGCGAAGGAAAGTCCTTCGCTCGCTGTGTCTGATCAAAGGGGGCGTGCTGTCGATGTTGATTGACAGCACGCCCCCTTTGGTAGGCATGCCGGGGGCGTGCCTCCCTGACGGGGGCGTTCCCACGGGAACGCCTCCCGTCAGAAGCCGGCCCACTGACATCACTAGTGACTAGTGATGTCAGTGGGAGTGATTTTGGCTCTGATAGAGCCAAAATCACTCCGGAGCTTGCGGTTGAAAACCTCAACCGCAGGCTCCGGCTCGCAGTTTCGATGGTCGCGATGGTCAAGACCATCGCGGCCATCAAACTGCACGCTCGTATAGCCTGTGGGTGGTGACCCACAGCTATACGAGCGTCCAGGAGGACGCTCCATTTTCATGGAGGCCGGCCCTCATTCAGAGCGTGCGCTCTGCTCAGAGCGTACGGCTCTGAATGAGGGCCTATGTTTGGATGGGTTGGAACAGCAATTTAACCATTGGTGATTTATTGGAGTGACGGACTATATCTGCGTTCTATATATATATATATATATATATATATATATATTGGTAGAGAGAATTGCTATGGACAGAACACACAAATATATATAGAACAGTAGAGAGAAGAATTGCTATGGACAGAACACAATTGTAAAGCGCAACGGAATATGCTGAGCTATATTGGAAACTGTTAATAAATAAAAAATAAATAAATATATAATCGAACAGTAGAGAGAATAATTGTTATGGACAGAATACACATGTATATATATATATATATATATATATATATATATATATATATATATAGAACAGTAGAGAGAAGAATTGCTATGGACAGAACACATATATATAGAACAGTAGAGAGAATAATTGTTATGGAGTCTGGACAGAATACACATGTATATATATATAGAACAGTAGAGAGAATTGCTATGGGACAGAACACATATATATTGGGGATGTAGTTATGAGACCGGTGGCCTCGTGGCCGCCGGTCTTGGGGCCTGATTCAGAGCCGGACGCAATTAGCGCTCGCTCGTCCAGAAAATAGGGGTGGCTATTCAAATGAACCGTTCGCTCTTTGCGGTCTGTTCACACCTCTAGGTCTGAACGAGCGAACAAAACTTGCGTTAGTTTTTTGGATAAATACGCCCCCTGGCCGCTCGCATCCTACGTCATGTCCGCTATTTATTAGATTAATCGAGTACATCGAACAGCGTATGAACTGCTCGCTATTCTTTTGGTTGGTTTTTGCTACCACAATCTTGCGAGCAGTTCTGGCTATAAAATAACCCAGTGACGTGGTCAATGACGCTGCTGTTTTAATTATGCACACCCATAAAACGCCCGTTTTGACCTTTAAGCACGCCTGCGCTCGGATCTCCACTCCCCGTTTTCAAGCACCTTCCCCTGTTACCACCCACATATGCCTCATTCTGTCACTCAAATTATCAGGCATTCGCTATTTTGCGAGCACATGAATTTCGACCGCACTGACTGGTTCGCGCATGCGTATAACGATCTGTACGCATGCGCAGTTGGGCCAACATCGCTCGGAGCGAACGAGCGGCCGCTTACGAGCGGCTCTGAATCAGGCCCTTGGTCCCGACGCTGGAAACCCGACAAGGAACTTAAGATAGGCGTCAAAATACCGATGCCTATCTTAATCTCAACGCCGGAATCCAGGAGGACACGTACCCGAACAAAGGTAAGCCGGGGTGCTGCGGGTGTTAGCCACGGGAGGAGGGTTAGGTTTAGGTAAGTTAGCGAGGTTAGCATTAAGTTTTTTTGGGGGGGATGTTAGGGTTAGACACCACTGGGGGGGGGAGAGATAGGGTTAGGTACCACTGGGGGGTGGGTTAGGGTTAGGCACTAAGGCGTAAGGGTTAGGTTTAGGCACGAAGGGGGGAGGCTCAGGGCCAGATTTACCGCCAGGCAACCTAGGTGCTCGCCTAGAGCCCGGCGAGTCCCCCGAAATCCGGCCCTGATCATCTGGCAGGCTCAGTAGCGGACATATCGGTGGTGCTGGTGCATTGCATCGCTGCCCGCCGTTTCCGTGGCAATGAAGGGGCCCACACAGCAGCATTGACAGCAGTGCTAATAGCACTGCGTCGGCCATAACATAGAAAGAGGAGGCGTCCGGCCCGCCTCCTCTCCACCCCTGTGGTCTCATCTCCTCCCCTTACCTCATCCTCTGAGACTGCTGTCATCCAGTGACCGGCCCCAGCGTAGAGGATAGGAGCGCCACGCTACAACCAGGAGTTAGATGATAAGTCAGGCAGCAGGCAGGTCCGAATCTCCATCATCACTCTCCGGGCTCCTGCTGCTGTGTTGCAGAGAACTGCACGAAAGAAGGTCAGTTCACAGTTAAATCAATCCCCCCCCCCCCTCCCCCCATGGCACCATGCAGGATATGCAGGTGTCTAGTCTGATGCAGCACACCATATGACATTAAGGGGTCTATTTACTAAGCAGTGTTAGGAGACAGAGTGAAAAGTGATAAGAAAGTTATAAGATGCCAGCCAATCAGCTCCCAACTGTCATCTCACACAGGCTGTGTTTGAAAAATGACTGTTGGGAGGTGATTGGCTGGTACCGTATCACTTTCTTATCACTTTTCAATCTGTCTCCTAACACTGCTTAGAAAATAGACCCCTAAAGGTTTACCGCCAGATGGTAACACCTCTCTCTCTCTCTCACTCTCTCTCGTTTTTACTACCTGTCTCCCCCACTGATACTTACCCTTCATGTCCCAGTGAATCCTTTTCAAACCTAACATACCCTTTGCCTGTCACTAACTGCTTCTCCTTGTAACCCTCTTCCCGTCACACTCTCTCTATGCCCATCTCCCACTGCCCGTCATACCCTCTGCCTCTCTCTGTCACCCAGTACCTTTCGCCCAATCTCCGTCACCCTCTTTGTCTCTGAAACCTTCTCCCTGTCACCCACTGCTTCTCCCTGTCACCCCCTGCTTGTCACCCTCTCCCCATCGCCCACTGCCTCTACCTGTCCCTTCCCCCTGTCACCCACTGCTTCTCCTTGTCACCCTCTCCCCGTCACCCACTGCCCCTCACCCTCTGCCTCTTTGACACCCTGTCCCTTTCATTCACTCTCCGTCATCCTCTGCCGTTCCTTGTCACCTTCTCCCTTTCACCCTCTACTTCTCCCTGTTACCCTCTCCCTGTCACCCACTGCTTCTCAATATCACCCACTGCTTGTCACCCTTTCCCCGTCACCCTCTGCCTCTCTGTTACCCTCTTACCATCCCCCTCTCACCCTCTGCCTCTCCCCGTCACCCACTGCCTCCCCCGTCACCCTCTGCCTTCACCTGTCACCCACCGCCGTGGGGTATATTGTGAAATGGCACCACAAGGTTTGCGCAGAGCCTAACAAAGTACATGAATTGTTTGAGGGAGGGTGGGCCCCAAACCAGTATCTTGCCTAGGGCACCATGATGTCTAAATCCGGTACTGGAAAGGGTTAGGGTGCGGGGTGGAGAGGGTTAGGGTTGGCTACAAAAAGGGAGGGTAGACGCGCTTGTGTTGAAAAATAACAAAAATGACACAGAATTATATGCACATAAGACCAGCAAATGCTGAATTAACGGAGGGCTAGAATGTGATACATGAAAACAAAGGGATGTTTATAGCTCTTTCACTGAAAAAATGTTGTGTTGGAATGGTTAAATTAGTTGTGGGGAACCCGTATCTGTAAGACTGGAAGCGGAGCAGTGGTTACTCACCCTAACTTTCCCTACCGGCAGCGTGGGCTGGGATCAGCT
This sequence comes from Taudactylus pleione, assembly GCA_031769625.1. Taxonomy (NCBI): domain Eukaryota; kingdom Metazoa; phylum Chordata; class Amphibia; order Anura; family Myobatrachidae; genus Taudactylus; species Taudactylus pleione. The sequence continues at coordinate 13,422,394 of JAUIMM010000161.1, forward strand.
GGCAACTGGCGGGACGGGTTCAGTCGGCTGTGTGCAGTGCGCTTTGTCGTCCTGCTTGGGTTTCTCCCGGCCGTGCTTTTTAACACATTTTTAAAATTGCAGATAAACATTAAAAACAAGCAATAGAGCTTATATGGAAACTTTCTCAGTTTTGCAAGTACAGTGTCTTTATACCATTGGCGACTCCCACAGGTCAAGATTGATTCTTCCCTAGTCCTAAAATAAATATATAATTAATCTTAAATTTTATTTATGCCAGAGCTCAAACTGCACATGCACTGTTCAAAAAATGGTTATTTCGCAAGTCTGTGCCTGTCATAGAATAGGTCACTGTGCTTGTGTACAGGCATCTTATACACACCAAACACCTGGTGTAAATTTAGGGTGTGCAGTGCTGGGACTGATTCCTGCATTGTTGTATACATATTAGAATGGGCATGATTATGATAAGTACTTGATAAATTGATATAATGTGTTAGTAATAGCGATATTAGGGATGGGGTTCACCTTGATGTGGTAGGTGGGCACACATTTTTGGTCAAACATGCTAAGAACCTCACTTATAATCCATGTTATTTGAAAAGTTTATCAAAATGATTTGACTCAGTATTCTTAGGCCCTCATTCAGAGGCGGTAGCAAGACGCGATCGCTCACTCTGAATGAGGGTGGCTGCTTCTTTTTTTTAGTGCGGCCTCCTGGTCGCTAGCTAAGCTTTAGCAACCGACCAGGTTGATGGTCGCGATGGTCAAGACCACGTGACCATCGAGGCTTGCGACGAGACCCTACGGTTGGGTCTCGGCAACAGCAAGCCCCAGGGAGCTTCCTGCTCTGATCGAGCAGGAAGCTCCCCACTGACATCACTGCTGATGTCAGTGCAGCCGCCCACAAAACGGCAGGCGTTCCACAAAACGGCAGGCATTTGTGAAACCACCCCCCCGCCATGCCTACAAAACGGACCGAGCTGTCGATCAAATCGACAGCCGGCCCTTTTGTAGTGAGCTCCGCTTGCGACCGGGTCTGAATGACGGCCAATGTTCCTTTCCTTAATGAAAATCGTCATGTTGGACAGTCTGAAATGGACGATGAACTACAAACGGAAGTGCGCATTTGTGATTATCGTTCATCGTTATATCTCATAAACTGAACTATTTTTTTGAACGATTTAACGATAACGACGTCATTACAACTTCATGTCAAGATAGTATCTTCCCTAGTCCTAAAATAAATATATAATTAATCTTAAATTTTAATTATGCCAAAGCTCAAACTGTGCATGCAATGGTTTAAAAAAACTGGTTACTGCACAAGGCTCTACCTTATTAGTAGTCATAGAAAAGGCGACTATGCTTGTGTACAGGCATATTATACTCAACAAACACCCGGCGCTATATATTTGCAATGTACATGTGTAAACTCACTTACTGCAGTATTCTATCAATATTTCTCATAGCTTCAATATATATATATATATATATAAAATAAACAGGACACCTCCAAGGGTAAGGGTAAACCACTATTATAAATATATAGCCAGATATATAAAACACTTATCAGGATTTGAAAAAAAATAGTAACAGCCCACCAAATACATCAGACCCCATGTGTAATTTGAATTGTTTTGCACATAGCACTTGTAAAACACATAAAAAATTACAAAATAGCAGTTTTTCTTTGGGCATGCGCACACAGAGCCATCGAGAGCTGAACGGTGCACGAACACGGGGGTATAGCCAACACTGGGGAGGGGTGGCCATGCCCTCTCCACAAAAAAAATACTATGGCCACCAACAAGCCCGGACCCAAGCAATCAATACCTGCCCCCACCCTACCCTCTCGGTGCCCCTGTGCACACATAAAACTAGTGAGAATACTTATCTAATACAATATATACTATATTTATGAAACATATTCAGCATAGTTCATTCCATTTATTTTCTAAAAATTTTATTTATTAACTATAGAATAAGAAGATACAGGGCCTGGTGCAGAGAGGGATGGGAAGCAGGCGTATGTGCCCTGGCATTGCATGCATGGATTTTTAAGGCTAAAAAGTGGAATGTTATGCAATGGCCAAATCAATCCCCTGACCTGAATCCGATTGAGCATGCATTTCACTTGATGAAGACAAAACTGAATGGAAAATGCCCCAAGAACAAGCAGGAACTTAAAACATTTGCAGTAGAGGCCTGGCAGAGCATCACCAGGGATGAAACCCAGCATCTGGTGATGTCTATGCGTTCCAGACTTCAGGCTGTAATTGTCTGCAAAGGATTTGCAACAAAGTATTAAAAAGTGAAAGTTAGATTTAGGATTGTTTAGTTTGTCCCATTACTTTTGGCCCCTTAAAAAGTGGGAGGCACGTATAGAAACCGTTGTAATTCCTACACCGTTCACCTGATTTGGATGTAATTACCCTCAAATTAAATCTGAAAGTCTGCAGTTAAAGCACATCTTGTTTGTTTCATTTCAAAGCCATTGTGGTGGTGAATAGAGGCCAAAATATGAAAATTCTGTCAATGTCCCAATATTTATGCACCTGACTGTATGTATATATATATATATATATATATATAATATATATATGCACATATGCAGATCTGTATGCATTTTGCCTGCCACCACACTGTTCACTTGTTTTACTACTAATCATTATCATCGGTGCACACTTGCACCTCAATACAAAGCATACTTGCCAACTCTTCCTCATTGTTAGGGAGACTCCCTGAAATAGTAGCAATCTCCCTGTCTACCTGAAGAGTCTAGTAATCTCCCTGATTGCACTTTACCCCATTATGAAGCTATTATATAAAAAAAAACAGATATATACATTAAAATGAGATAATTTGTATAATTTTCCTGCATTGGTAATAAGGCACAATGATCCCTATGGCTACATACAGTTTCTGAAGTGTATCAGTGTAGATACCAACAAGTAGATCTTAGTAACTGCTTTGGGGTTCCAGTCAGGTTTATGGCACATCCCTCAGATGTAGCAGTACACGCCCACTTTACCGCTGCACTCATAGCTGGTGCTTTCACAATCTCACTGAAATGCTTTTTCAAAAGTAGGTAAGCATGATACAAAGTGCAACAAAGAAGTTTGAAAATATGTGTATTTATGTTTCTGCCCAACTCTGCATGACACGTACTTATTGTAACTATAGATGATTGCCCCCTTACAACCCAGTTACAGTGGTGCCTGAAAGTTTGTGAACCCTTCAGAATTTCTGCTGAAATTTGGCCTAAAACTACCTCAGATTTTCACACAAGTCCTAGAAGTAGATAAAGAGAACCAAATTAAACAATGAGACAAAAAAATTAGACATGCTTATTTTTAAAAAAATTTTTAGGAAAATGACCCAGTATCACATATCTGTGAGTGTCAAAATGATGTGAACCTTTAGGCTTAGCAGATATTTTGGAGTTGAAATTAGAGTCAGGTATTTTCAATCTATGGGATGACAATCAGGTGTGAGTGGACAACCTGTCTTTTTAAAAGAACAGGGATCTATCAAAGTCTGATATTCATAACACAAGTGTATCATGCCATGTGGAAGTGTATCATGCCATGAACAAAGGAGATTTCTGAAGACATCAGAAGAAGAGTTGTTGATGCTCATCAGGCTGGAAAAGGTTACAAAACCATCTCTAAAGAGTTCGGACTCCACCAATCAACAGTCAGACAGAGGGCCTCATTCAGAGGCGGTCGTAGGATGCAAGCGGTCGCTCAGAAACAGGGCGGCCGCTTGCATCCTGAACGGCCGCCTCCATGTCGGTCGTTAGGCTGTGGGTTAACACCCACAGCTCTAACGACCGCTAAGGGAGATGGTCGCGATGGTCAAGACCATCGGGGCTTACGACGAGACCCTAGGGTAGGGTCTCGTCAACCTTAAGCCCCAGGGAGCTTCCTGCTCTGTTTGAGCAGGAAGCTCCCCACTGACATCACTGATGATGTCAGTGGGGACACCCCCACAAAACGGCAAGCGTTCCGAAAGGAACGCCTCCGTTTGGCCGGGCACGCCCCCTGCCCGCCCAGCAAACGGAGTGAGCTGTCAATTAACATCGACAGCTCACTCCGTCTGCTTCGAGCCCGCTAACGACGGGTGATCTGTCGTTAGCGGGGGCTCGCGCATGTGCACGACAGAGCAGTCTCCTGCATTGTCCATACAGTGTGAATACACACATGCTTCGCAAGCAGGCGTACGTTCAACTCAGCATCAGCCCCGCAGTGCATTTTAATATTGCCACAATTTGTTAAATAGATGCACACACCTTTTCTGCCCCTATTAAATATACTCAGTACAAATGTTGGCTGGTGCACATGGAGCAAAGTAAAATGTCATGTTAAAATCTATATTTAAATTTTTATCTATAGTAATACTTGTGAGTCTGACTTATATCATAAACCAATTGAAATAGTAAGATTATCCGGACTATCTTTATTTCATGTGTCACTCAATGTTTTTATCCCATTATTGTTATTTGTGTGCAGACAATTTTGCTTTCCCATATAAAGTGCACCAACTGTTTGTTGCAAAAGGAGTCCCATTGAAATTATAGGATGTTCTTCATTTACCGACTCCCCAAAGCATCCATGAAAAATTTTGCAAGGTAACAAAAGTCTAATTGCCCCCTTCCCTTTCGCTAATATATTGTCCCCATGAATGCAAATGTATCTTTTACTGCAAAGCAAAATCTGTTATTTGCATACGGGTGCAGTAAAAGGTGCATAAATGCTTCCACTCAAGCTCACTTTCCAGCTAAGGGGGTAGTTGTTGTCTACACTTGAAGAAAGAATACTTGGGGCCAAATGTAATAGGGTGAGAGTTTAGAAAATGTGAGAGTTTAGCAGTAAACTCTCACATTGGTTGAGTGTTATCTTCAAAATGGGAAAACATCTGAATGAGATTTTAAATCGTGAGAGTTTTTTAAGTCTAAAAAAACATGCAAGTTCGCTCTGTTACTTTGTTTTTGGACTCTATTACATTGGCAAAGTTTAAAAAGTGTCAGAAACTCTCACTTTTCTAAACTCTCACCATATTACATTTGGCCCATGATATCTAAAATTATTTCCAACCTTACAAGTTTTGGGGGCTAGAATAGCTGGAAAATCCATGTATACACATAGGTCCTGGGTTCAAGCCGTTTTCAAATAATGAGTGAATAAACAGTCAGCGCTCTCAGGAATTTAAGTACAAATACCATTAGCTGTTACCCCAGGAGGTGTCCTCATCTCCTAGACATGAAATACAAAGTAATGAGGGGGAGTGCACTGTGGTATTGAGGTGTATTATGTTTTGTAATTGGCTTGTTGTACTTGGTCTCTGTTGGATCTGTGGATCATAAAATAAAATAAAGTGTCTCTTGTATGCTCAGTATGGGTTAAGTCCAGTATGATAATAGTCCTTAAAATCAGGTGGGCAAAAACTGTAGGCAGGGTGTTACCAAAATGTTTCTATGAATGCTCATTCTTAAAATTAATCCATGTGATCAGGTGGGCAAAAACTGTCAGGAGAAAATTGATTGATCTATGGAACTTTACAGAAGTGTTGTTTACCCTTCTCTGTATATTCCCCAGTGTACCTCAGAAATAATAAGTGCAGCATCAGGGTGGTGTGGAGACAGTAATGCAGATAGTAGGTAAGAGGGATAGTACTTACAAAAGGATGTCTGCTGGTCTGCCCGGGCCTTGTTATTCTGGACTCTTGAAGCTGAAATAGAATCTAGACCACCACCTTCCAGAGGTATACAGTAGGTATGTATGATCTACAAGTGTGATGCACGTATGTATGCATGTATAAATAGATAGTGGCGACTTGTATAATATACCTGGCTTAAGTACTATCAGCTAGATGGCATAAGACCTGATTAAGAAGTGTACGTAAACCCGATGGTTTACGTACATTCTTGATAGTCTAGCAGCTGTGCAGTACCCGTTCTGCACATCTGAACGAGTCCTGCATGATTACATGCAGTGCCTCCAAGCCACAGTATAATTGACATGCTGTGGGTGTTTGGGATTGAGGAGGAGGTGGCACAGGCCTGCGTTCCTGGAAATGGGGGAGTGTTGCCTCTGTTTTCTGGGAGTGCTAAGGCCAGCATCTGCATTGGAGCCTGCAGATTTCCTGGCCTCTCAACGGCAGGAGGCGGCCAGTCTGAGTATGTTTCGGCTTACTCAGATGGCCAATGCTGCAAACATTGTGACTGATGGGTGCAATGTTGATCCGATGCTGCATCTTTGGACGCAGAAATCGGATCTGCAATGCTGACTGGAGCCGTTTTTTCCTCAGATGCCTCCTGCAGACATTAGCATATTAGTTGTATGGTATTGCACAGCAACTTTCCTGCGACTGTGCAATACTGTACATATCTGTATCAGCCAAACAGAAGTCATCATCATCATTGCATATCATTGTTCCAGTCCTCGAGTACATGCAAGACATACACCTCCTTAAAAGAATACACAGTATGTGGATGAATCCCAGTCTATGTAGACTACATGTCCAAAAGTATTTGGACACGCTTTCTTATTAGTGTGTTTGACATTTCAACTGCGCCTTTTGCTTACAGGTGCATACAATCAAGCATACAGACATGTAATTTCCATAGAAAAACATTAATGGCTAAATGTTATAAGCTTGCAAACTTCCGATACTGCAGGGATTTATTTGAGTCTCCCCGTACTTTTAAAGCGCCAATCATTTTAAAGGCTAAACCAAGCTAGTTTAGACATTAAAATGATTGTCACTTAAAAAATATGGGGAGACTCGCATAAATCCCCGCAGGATGCCACTTTTCAACAAGTCACATTTTTACCGTTCCCCAATGAACTGTGTTATTGTGAAATTAAAATGTTAGGTCACACTAGCTCACAAAAACAGGACAGTCGAGCGCTGAAGTGCCGTAAACAACACCTCAGTTGTAACACTCGCAACCAAGTTCCAAACTGCCTCTGGAAGCAACATCAGCACAAGAGCTGTTCATCAAATACACCATGGATTGAGTTCCCACAGCTAAGCAGCCACATCCAAGCCTCAGATCACTAAGTGCAATGCCAAAAATCGGCTGGAGTGGTTTATGCGCTCTATAGTAAACACTTTTCGTGGAGTGACGAATCATAATTCACTATAATGGTCTTGGGCTGTTTTTCATGGTTTGGCTTGGGTAAGGCACTTTCCTGTGTCACCATGGCAATGATCCCATGCACAAATCAGGGTCAATCAAAAAATTGTTTGCTGAGTTTAGTATGGAAAAACTTGACTGCCCTGCACAGAGCCATTCCCTCAACCTCATTGAACACCTTTGAATAGAAACGCTGACTGTGAGCTGGACCTCATTACTCAAAGTCAACTGGAAAGTCTTCCTAGAAGAGTGGCGGCAGTAATAGCAGCAAAGCGGCCCTATTCCATGTTAGTGACCATGATTGTTGAATTAGTTAAGTATGTGATATTTGGTGTCAACATACCTGGCCATGTGGTATATTGTGACAATTACATTAATAGAATAAATTCTGAACTTATACTTGCCTGTCCTAGGTCCACCTCTCCAGACATGAGGGGACAAATGTCAATCATGCGCAAAAACTAGATGCAGATGTATACATATACATTTTGATATAACTATGACGTAATGTCCTGGGCCAAAATGTACTTTCCACAATATGGGTTTTATTTTAAAGTCCCTTTTGAGTGCCTTCTTTTCTAAATACGATATATATATATATATATATATATATATATAATATATACATATAAAAACCAGTACACGGTCCGGCACTCTCCGTTAGAGATATTTCCTGCTCCGATGCCTTCTGGTAACAAAATAGTACACAGGCAATATGTCCAAACAGTGGCATTCGGAGACTTTAAGTTAGCAAAAACATGTGTTTTTTAATCCATTCCACCAACGTTTCGGGACCTCACATGCCACTTTACACCTTGACAAAGGGGCATGTGAGGCCCCGAAACGTTGGTGGAATGGTTCAAAAAACACACTTTTTTGCTAACTAAAGTCTCCGAGTGCTGCTGTTTGGACATATTGCCTGTGTGTATATATATATATATCTATATATAAATATATAATTGCTTTTCTATAGCTCCACCCACAGTTACTGAACCTATTTGTCCAGAAAAATAGCCCTGGTCTATGCAGCACAGAAATATAGCGGGTAATATGAGCATTGCACACATCAACATTTTTCTCAGTAAACATATTTGTAATGGGGCTATTGTAATGAAATTTTCACCAAATGTCAGCAACAATTCATCCAATCCACACATGCAAAGAAATCAAACCATAGATGTTCATAAATTAAGTTATATGTAATAATGTGGAATGAAACAGGGAAAAAGTATTGAACACATAAAGAGAGAGAGGTGCAAAAAGGCATCGAAAGCCAAGACACCAGCTGAAATCTATCAGTAATTAGAGAGCAACCCTGCCCCTTGTCAGTGCAAATTAATATAAGCTGGTTCAGTCCCAACTGATGGCCTATTAAAAGGTGTCTCATTATCAAGGTGTCACACAAGAAACATCTCATGATGGGTAAAAGAAGAGAGCTGTCTCAAGACCTTCACAACTTTATTGTTGCAATTTTTACCGATGGCACTTGGTTATATTGGGGCCATAATCCGGAAGTGGAAAGAACATCATTTCATCATAAACCGGCCATGACCAGGTGCTCCTTGCAAGATTTCTGACAGAGCAGTGAAAAGAATTATCAGAAGAGTTGTCCAAAAGCCAAGGACCACTTGTGGAGAGATTCAGAAAGACCTGGCATTAGCAGGTACAATAGTTTCAAAGAAAACAATAAGTAATGCACTCAACCGCCATGTATGCACTCTCACCATGCAATACTCTATTGCTGAAGAAAAAGCATGCTGAAGCTCGTTTAAAGTTTGTTGCACAAAATTTGGACAAGCCTGTGAAATACTGGGAGAATATAGGCCCTCATTCAGAGCCACTCGCTAGCGGCAGTACGCTCGTTCCGAGCGATGTTCGCACATCTGCGCATGCATACGGATCGTTATACGCATGCGCGAACCAGTCAGTGCGGCCGAAATTCATGTGCTCGCAAAATAGCGAATGCCTGATAATTTGAGTGACAGGATGAGGCGTATGTGGGTGGTAACAGGGGAAGGTGCTTGAAAACGGGGAGTGGAAATCAGAACGCAGGCGTGCTTAAAGGTCAAAACGGGCGTTTTATGGGTGTGCATATTTAAAACAGCAGCGTCATTGACCACGTCACTGGGTTTTTTTTAAGCCAGAACTGTTCGCAAAATTGTGGTAGCAAAAACCAACCACAAGAATAGCGAGCAGTTCATACGCTGGTCGATGTACTCGATTAATCTAATAAATAGCGGACATGACGTATGGTGCGAGCGGCCAGGGGGCGTTTTTAACAAATAAACGAGCGTATGTTTTGCTCGCTCGTTCAGACTTAGAGGTGTGAACAGACTGCAATTTGCGAACGGATCATTTGAATAGCCACCCCTTGTTTTTGAACGAACGACCGCAAATAGCGAACGGCTCTGAATCAGGCCCATAGTCTGGTCAGATAAGACCAAAATTTGGATGCCATAATACACACCATGTTTGGAGGTGAAATGGCACTGCACATCACCCCAAAAACACCATACCAACAGTCAAGTTTGGAGGTGGGAACATCATGGTGTATGTTTCAGCATACGGTACTGGCATACTTCATATAGTTGAAGGAAGGATGAATGGAAAAATGTACCGAGACATTCTTGATAAAAATCTGCTGCCATCTACCAGGATGCTGAAGATGAAACGAGGGTGGACACTTCAGCAAGACAATGGGCCTGATTCAGAGCTGAACGCTCTGACCAGAGCGCTCGCTCTGAATCAGGGCCCTCCTACATGAAAATGGAGCGTCCTCTTGGACGCTCGTATAGCTGTGGGTGACCACCCACAGCTATAGCGAGCGTATATGATGATGGTCGCGATGGTCTTGACCATCGTGACCATCAGGCTTGCGACGAGACCCTGCGGTAGGGTCTCGCTGCCGCAAGCCCTAGAGTGATTTTGGCTCTATCAGAGCCAAAATCACTCCCACTGACATCACTAGTGATGTCAGTGGGGCCGGCTTTAGACAGTAGGCGTTCCCATGGGAACGCCTCCGTCTGGCAGGCACGCCCCCAGCACGCCCACCAAAGGGGGCGTGCTGTCAATCAACATCGACAGCACGCCCCCTTTGGTGCGAGACCCGGAGCGATGGAGAGCCCGTCGCTCGCCGGGTCTCGCGCATGCGCATGATGGAGCTCCCTCCATCGTGCGCATGCGCAGTGGGGGAACATCGCCCCTGCTTGCAAGCGTACTGCCGCTCACGAGCAGGTCTGAATGACCCCCAATGTTCCCAAACACACAGCCAAGGACATTCTCAGTTGATTTCAGAGAAAGAAAATAAAGCTGCTAGAATGGCCCAGCCAATCACCTGACTTGAATCTAATTGAAAATCTATGGAAGGACTAAATATCAGAGTTCATAGAAGAGACCCATGGAACCTTCAAGATTTGAACACGGTGTGAAAGAATGGGCCAAAATCACACCTGAGCATTGCATGCGACTAGTTTCTCCACACAGGAGGCGTCTTGATGCGGTCATTATCAACAAAGGCTTTTGTACGAAGTATTAAATAAATTTCAGTAAGTGTGTTCAACACTTTTTCCTTGTGTCATTTCACATTATTACATATAACTTAATTTATGGACATCTATGGTTTGATTTCTTTGCATGTGTGGATTGCATGAATTGTTGCTGACATTTGGTGAAAAGTTCATTACCATAGCCCCATTACAAATATATTTACTGAGAAAAATGTTCATGTGCTCAATACTTATTTTACCTGCTGTATGTATCTTACAAAAAAAATAAATAGTCATACTGTACGTCCAACACCAAATGAGCCCCATTATGTCACAGAATGACATTTGGCCCATAGATTGCTTCTTTTTTTATAAACAACAATCACTTCTTTTTGTTAACTGCAATGTTTTACAAGGCTCTAGACAGGCTAATGTTCACATACATCTTCAAAACTCTCCATTCATAAGAGAGAAATTACCTCTTTCGACCTAAATCCTACTCTTTCTCTTTTTAAAAGAATATCACCTATTTGGTTCTCCTGTGTAAATAAACTATGTAGCTGCTTATCCAGAATGTCTGTTTGGCTTCTATATGTATAAAAGCATCCAGACTGTAATCTATTACTTTTTACTGCCGTGTGGTGAATTTAACAATGTATAATAACTTGCACAACATATCATAAATGGTAAAAAGTGGTGATAGGTGTGATCATGGTCTGCCATGTACTTTAGAAAACAATCTGCATATACAGAAGATCCGACAAATTTAACTCCTCTGCCTCTCCAATGGTGTCAGTAAAAACTAAATGAACCCTTGCTGACTAAATTTAAATCCAATGTCCACAAATTGTAGTCATTGAGGCTGTCATGGCTGGGGAGACTTAATATTATCAAAATGAACATGAAAGTTTTGTATCTTTTTCAGGCTCTCCCTGTTTCTATACCTCTGTCCTTTTTCCGAGAACTACAGGGAATGGTTGGGAGGTTTGTCTGGGGCAATGGGAGGACAAGACTCCATCAAGAAAGGTGGTCTCCAGCTGCAGCACATCTTCAGTTATTATCACTTGATCCAACTACCGCATGTGGTTGAGATGTCTCTAATACCTTTACTCAAAAAATGGTCTATCATTGAGGCTGTGGTTTTCCAAGATCCCTCAATACCTGCATCCCGCACTTGATCCTACACTGGCATATTGGTAGAAATTTAAACATCTCCCTCAGTTTGCCCCTGACACATCTCCACTCATGCTCATAATGTCTAAGACTGACTTACCACCTGGGCTTTCCCCAAAGCCACCTTCAGATTTGTCACCTGATGGTGTACCCTGGATCAGTCAATGGGAAGATTCTCACAGGGTACGTTCATTTATGGATCCCAAGCGCTCTCTCAACCAGGCCCCGCAATTTTCCTGGATTTGAGACACTTTATTCTTTCTTTACCCCATGATCGCTTGCTTCATCGGTACCATTTGAGTCCCTATGCCTGGCTAAAACCCTCTCCTCAAGCATCTGATCTAAAAATGTTATCAGTACTGCATAGATAGTTTATCTCATTCGCTCTCTAAATACACCCGAGCGTAGCATGCTGCTTTAGGTGTGGCACTTACTAAGTACCAGTTGCCCTCCGGTATACTCATGCCATCTCCTGTTCTGTAGCAATTTTGGAAACCCAGTATAAAATACTCTCCAGATGGTACCAGTGTACCACCACTCTTCATCAGATTTTCTCAACGCTTTTGGACCTTTGTTGTCATTGTGTTCCTGTTCCTGGTACACACCTTCATATCTGGTGGCATTGGCCATTATTGTTGAGCTTTTTGGCAAATGGGGAAGAGAATTTTGGAAATAATCATAGGTACCTTGCTCCCTTTTACCCTGCGAGTTTTGGCTCTGAAATTTAATGGATTCACCCATCTCATGGTTTAAAAAAGTCATTCATTAGGCATCTTATGAATGCAGTCAGGGCAGCAGCCACTTCCCCTCCATCCATCTCTCAGTTGTTCAATAGAATCAGTCTTAGCCACATCTCTTCTATTTAAAAACTGTGACATTGCAAAATAGTATGACTGGTTGAGAATTAAGAAAACTGATGCTTACAAAACCCATTACCTACCTCCTCCTGGAGACAGTTCTCTACTTCCATGATCAACTCCCTCAGCTCCATCTATGGGCTAAATGCAATAGCCTTTAAACTTCCGATGCTGCGGAGATTTATGCGATTCTCCTCGTATTCTTAAAGTGAGATTCCTTTTAAAGGCAAAACCAAGCTGGTTTAGCCTTTAATAGGATTGTCACTTTAAAAATACGGGAGACTTGTATAAATGCCCATAGCATCGGAACTTCGGAGGCTATTACATTTAGCCCTATAAATCCTTATTCTCTTCTGGAGATACTCTCCTGATTGCTCCTCTAGATGAATTTTGTAATTTAAAAACTCCCCCTCTCTCACTGGAGGCAGAGACCCACACCACTCTTTTTCCCCATCTATTAATTTTCCCATATGTGCATTCCGTTTACTCATATTCCTGTCCTTTCCTCTACTATCTATTTTCCCCCTATGGGCTTGATTCAAAGATGTACGTTCATCCGATGATGAACATACAGCCCGATCATTAGGGGTCTGTGCAGGCTCCGTTCTGCGCATGTGCAGAATGGGTCATACGAATACGCTCAAAGACCCACCCAAGCAGCAGCATGATTGACATGCTGAGACATTTGGGGGGCTGAGCGGGTGTGTGGCTGGTCACCGTTCTCAGAAATGCATGTGTGTCGACCCATTTTCCGGGAGAGATGAAGGTGGATGCGGATTGTTTTCTGTGGGAGACGAGGATGGATGCAGATTATTGTCCTCTGAAGTGACTAGCACCCGGTCAGGCAGCGGGCAACTTCAGTTCCTGCAGCCTGATCAAAGGAGCAATCATCACTACTATAGATCACGATGGTTGCGATAATGCTTGTAAATGCAGCAAGGAGCTGTCAGACACCTCCTTGCTGCATTTACAAGCATTATTGCAACCATCTCAATCTACAGTTGTGATGGTTGCTCCTTTGGTCAGGCTGCAGGGGCTGAAGCTTCCCGCTGCATGACCAGGTGCTAGTGTCTGACACCTCCTTCTGCATTTGCTTTAAGAGGGATGAAATTGTAAAGCAGCTCTGCAATTCCGTCCATCTCTAAATCAGGACCTATGTCTTTTTGCCTTGCTAATTTTGCATATTTCTAATGTTTCATGTTCAGCACTGGTTTTCAACTTTCACTGTGTTTTCACTGGAGGTTACTCTTGCTTTTTTTTAAACCATATCTTATCCTGTTTTGATATGTATGTATTTTTCTATGTGTGTGTCTGTCTTATTCTGCTATTTGTTTTCCTTTACCTAAGTTGGAGATGGTATACTACGGTGATGTATTCTCTGTCTTAATAAACACAGATTGCATGAAAAAAAATAATAAATGTATATATATATATATATATATATAATATGTGACAAGAATCACATAGACTGGAGTAAAATCCAAGAGAAGTTTATTTTCTCACCATCGCACCACATGCAGTTATATACAGGTCAGTGCAGTGTTAACAGACAAGATGTTACAGCAGTTACACAGAATCTTCCATACAGCAACACAGTTCTTTTAGTGGACCCTCAAGTCCAGGATCCCTAACAAGAGTCACCCCCAGGTCTATAGCCTGGGCGACTAATTCACCGTCAGGCTCATTGTGGATTTGCACTGACACAACTTTAAAGACAGATAACAGGTGCTGCTAATTAGCCTTGCTTGTGGCTTACAAGTGATCCCAGGAAAACCTGGAATGGATCTCATTACCATGCTGCTTTTTGCTCCATCTCTGCACAAACCTGCTGCTCCACATTAACTTCAAGTGAAAGCATGCTGTCCCTGTCACACTCCTTCCCCCTTAGCTTCAACCACGCTGGTGAAGCTAAAACTTTTTCAGGCGAGCTCTCTGCCTCGCCCACCTCTATTTGCATCATCCATCCAAGAACACAATCCTCCACCACTTTCCAGAGCTCGCCTTGCATCCCCTCTTCCTCCCCTAGCTTCACTGTACGGTTGCTCGGAGGTTCGGGACCCACAAACCTTCTGGAAAGGGCATCAGCATTGAGGTGCTTTTTCCCTGGTCGATGCTGTACCTCAAATTTGAATGGCTGTAAAGCCAAAAACCAGCGGGTCACCCGGGCATTCACCTCTTTGTTTGTGTGCATCCACTGTAAGGAAGCATGATCTGTGACTAGCCGGAATTCTCACCCCAACAGATAATATTTTAGCAACTCTACTGCCCACTTAGTCGCCAAGCACTCCTGTTCCACAGTTGAGAACTTGCGTTCTCTGGGCAGCAATTTCTGGCTAAGATAGAGTATAGGGTTTCCCCTTATCTACCTCCTGGGAAAGGACTGCTTCTAAGCCTGTCCTAGAGGCATCAGTCTGCAACACAAACTGCTTCTTAAAGTCAGGAGCTTGCAAAACAGGCTCTACACAAAAGGCAAGTCTTAAATCCTGCCAAGAAGTCTCTGCTGGCCTAGACCATATTATCTGGTCTGGGCATTGTTTCTTAAGGCACTCAGTTAGTGGAGCCGCCCTAGTGGCAAAATTACTTATGAACCTGCAGTAGTAACCGATCAGACCAAAGAATATTCTGAGTTGTGATTTACATTTGGGTTTAGGCTATGTAAGGACTGCTTCCACTTTACTGGGCTGAGGTTTAACCTGCCCTCTGCCTACAACATATCCCAAGTATTTCGCCTCCACCATTCCAATGGCACATTTCTCAGGTTTAGCGGTAAACCCATCTGCCCTTAAAGATTGTAACACTGCTTCTACCCTTGGAAGGTGTGACTCCCAGTCAGAGCTAAAGATGAAGGCTGTTTTTGCTTTATCAGCTTCAGTCAAAGGAATCTGCCAATACCCTTTTGTCAAATCAAGAGTGGTGAGATACTGGCCTTTTGCTAGATTCTCCACCAGCTTGTCAACCCAGGGCATAGGGTAGGAATCAAACTGAGAAACTTTATTTAACTTGTGAAAGTCATTGCAGAATCTTAAAGCCCCAGAAGGCTTAGGCACTAAGACGATTGGGTTATTGCATTTACTGTTTGACTCCGCTATGACCCCTAAGTGCAGTATCTCCTCCACCTCTTGTTTTACTGCTGCCCATTTTGCCTCAGGAATGTGATAGGTCTATGCTTTATTATCACCCCGGGAGGAGTAGCAATATCAAGCTGTATGATTTGGGTCTTTCCAGGAATAGCAGAGAATAAATCTTGGTTCATCACTTCCTGTTTTTGGCTAAGACTAAGGGAGACTTCAATGGGTACCTGACTGTCTGGAGTTTTCTTTGCCACTAAAGAGGGCTGACTGGCACTTTCTTTCTAAGGTTTTAATAGATTTACATGGTAAATGTGTGCCTTCTTTCTTCTACCCACCGCCTCTATGATCTCATAAGGGCCTCGCCACTGAGCATACAATTTACTTTCAGTAGTAGGCACAAGCACAAGTACATTGTCTCCCGGTTTGAAAGACCAGTCGACTCTGGTAATGTCATAATTGCATTTCTGACACTGTTGAGCTCTGTCCATATGTTAGTTCAGTAGTGGCGCAATCTGCCTTAACCGGCCACACAATTCGGACACAAACTGAATAATATTAGGATCTTGGCATGACTGTTGCTCCCACCCTTCCTTTAACACATCTAATAGCCCTCTAGGTTGCCTCCCATAGAGGAGTTTGAAGGGACTGAACCCCGTGGTTGATTAGTGCACCTCTCGAACTGCAAACATCAAATAAGGCAGGAGTAAATCCTAATCTTGCTTTTCTTGTGACACCGCCCTCTTTACCATCTGTTTTAGGGTCTGGTTAAAGCGTTCTACTAGGCCCTCTGTTTGCGGGTGATTAACTGAAGTGGTAATCCTATCTACCCTTAGCAGTTGGCACAAATCTTTCATTAATTTAGATAAAAAAGGGGTGCCTTGATCTGTCAGGACCTCTTTTGGTATTCCCAGACAGGTAATTAGAATCAATAACTCCTGGGCAATAGTGCTAGATTTAATATTACATAGCGGTATGGCCTCCAGGTACTTTGTGGCATAATCTACCACCACTAATATGTATTGATGCCCACGAGCAGAATTTTCCACCGGCCCTATCAGATCCATACCAATTCTCTCAAAAAGTACAGAAATGACAGGGAGGGGAACGAAGGGTGTCCGAAACCCTGGCCCGGGCGCAGTCTTCTCACACACTGGACATTCCTGACAATATTTTTTTACTGCTGCATGAATGCCTGGCCAAAATAACCTTAACTAAATATGCTGGACAGCTTTCTCCTCCCCTAAATGGCCACCTCACAGGTGTGCATGAGCCGCCCTCAACACCAACTGCTCGTGTTTCTGTGGAACCAACAATAGTTCTACTATCTTACGCTGCAAATATGTTACACGATATAAGAAATCATTTTTCAATGCAAAGTATGATACACCTTCTGTTGGTAAAGCCATAATTACTTCACCATTTACTTCTACAATATTTTCATGCGCTTATCATGTTTCCATCATTCTGTTGGTCTTTGCCAAAGTCCTGTAAAGACACTTCCTTGCCGATGGGAATCCACTGTGCCTCGGTCTCACTCCCCTCCTGCTGCTCACTGGCCAAAGAGGATGTTACAGCCACAAAACTTTGGGATACTGCAGAGCTTGGCTCTTGGAACACCTCTGACGTGGTCCGTCTGCTGTCATCATGCCAAGTAACCACCTCTTGTAGTAACAGAAAGTCGCAACCTAGGATTAATGGGTAGGGTGGTCTGGCGGCTACCACCTTCAGAGATCGCCCTTTTATCATTATCCAGATTGCTCTCGGAGGCATTCTTCTACATCATCATGTACACATATAATTTTTGCCGGGGGTGGCACCTGATCAGCCCCGGGTGGAGCCAGGTTGGCAGAGATGGTTAATTATCTGCCAGTATCCAATAAGGCCCAGACCTCCCAGAACTCCACTTGCACCATCAAACTAAACAAGGTTGTTTCCGCCAGAGAAGTGGTCGAGTTGTTTTTCCAGTACTGCAGTCCATTGGCTCGCCCTGCTTTGGGCAGTCCGGCGCATATAACCATGCTTGTGTAGTCAAAACACACAGCTGGAGGTGGGTTGTACGCTTTAAGAACTGAGACCTGGATTCTGGGCTTAGATACTGGCTGGAAACCCTGTTTGGTCTTACTCAATTTCCCAAGAGCCAGGTACCGTTCAATCACCACTGCTAACTTCTCAAACGTTTAAGGATCAGCCTGTAGGGCCTACTGTTGTACCACACGTTCTAATACTCATAAGGCATGGTCCAAATCCACCATCTCTACTAGATGCTGAGCCGAGTTTTTATCCGGCTGCAAGAATGCCTTACTCGGCTGGGTTAATTTGGCCAGCTGGACCCTTGGAGGCTCAGACGAGTTCAGCCGCAATTCATGAAACTCCAGAGCTTTGTGGGGCCATCACTCCAACCCTGCTGAGAATGGCCTTTTTTAGGTGAGGATATGAGTTTGCCTCTGCCAGAGTCAAATCAACATATGTTCTCTTAGGTTCCCCTGTGAGACAGGGAGCAAGTCTGGCAGCCCACTCCTCCTCGGGCCATTTTAAACGTGTAGCAGTAAGCTCAAAGGTGCACAGAAAAGCGTCAACATCATCAGATGGGGCAAGCTTCTGTAACACCTCTCGCTCACGCCCAGCTTTCCTCATTTCAGTTAATTCTACATGTAATAACTGAATTTGAGTCTGTTGACCCTGAATCAAAGTTTGCTGTCCTTGCACGTGTGCTTGCTGCCCTGCTGCTAGTTCAGCAAAACTTTTCAAAAGCTCCTCCATATGACACTGCTTTCCACTTTGTGGATAAATATAGCAGGCTTAATTAACTCTCTCTTGCAAGCCAGATTCCCAGCAATCTATATCAGCTAGCTTCCCTTAAAACTGCACTACATTGCCTGGGCTCCCAGCCCCATACACCGGAATTAAGCAGTTTTATATTGTGCACAATTTGCACAGAGCGCTCACTCTGAATCAGGGCCGGGCTTTTTTTATTTTTGGAGCGCCCTCTCGGCCGCTCGCATAGCTGTGTGTCACCACCCACAGCTATAGCGAGTGGCCATGATGATGGTCGTGATGGTCAAGACCATCGCAACCATCGGGTGAGCTGTCACTCAACATTGACAGCTCGCCCCCTCTGGTGCGAGACCCGGAGCGTCGGAGTGCCCGTCGCTAGCCGGTGGTCACGGCATGCGCACGACGGAGCCTGCTCCGTCGTGTGCATGCGCTGTGGGCCACCATCGACCCGGCTGCGAGCGCTCTGCGCTTGTGACCGGATCTGAATCAGGCCCTAAGTGTCCTAATGTGTTGAAAAATTAAACTAAATGTGTGAAAAAAAATAAAAAT
The DNA here is from genome assembly GCA_031769625.1 of Taudactylus pleione. NCBI lineage: Eukaryota > Metazoa > Chordata > Amphibia > Anura > Myobatrachidae > Taudactylus > Taudactylus pleione. The sequence continues at coordinate 13,441,427 of JAUIMM010000161.1, forward strand.
TAATAGGTGTTGAGAAAAAACGTGTTGTAATTGTTGCTAAATAATTTAAATGTGCAGAAAAGTGTAACAAATACTGGCAAATTAATGTGTCCCATGAAGAATTGAATAATGAACATCAACAACGTGTATATAGAGGTTAAAATATAAATAAAGCGAAGGTGGAACGCATACCGGAAGCCGGAAGTTCACAAATACCGGAAGTGGCGTTACAATTCATCCCCGGTGGTTGTACACATTGCAGCACCGTGGTCGGCTAAGAGTGCCGCGGAAAAAGTACAGAGGTCCCTCTGCCTTGGATCCAGGCATCCCCAGTCACACGGTGTGGATAGCGCCTTTACCCTAAGTGCCAGTGTACACATGACTGGAGCATAAGACCTACCAATCTTCTTAAGGAGTCAGCATCCTCCCCTGGCATAGGATAGCGGTAAGAACTACCACGTTATCAGTGCATTTGGATACAAGGAAGGCTATTGGATGGTAATATATCCTGTGCTTATTTTCTTATTAACATCTACACTGATTGGACTTTTGTATAAATGACATTACTAACTGCCATGCTCTGCTGCTAATACTAACTCCAATACTAACCTGAATCTGCTTAATTGCTTGATTTTTCTTACATGTAACTGGACTTTTAGTCATCTATACAGTGCGGATATAGCTGTCATTATTGCAATTTTTTACAGACCGGGTTATTTAGTTACTTGCCACATCTTTACCTATGTATATTTGAATGCTTTAACCGGATCCGTGTAATTACTGGAATTTATTCCTGTGGTCATTTGGCTTTTTATATTGTCATTATTTATTATTATTTGTTCCTACTGCGTACCATGGTATAGCAATTTTATATGCTTTTTTACTGAATAAATTGGTTGGTTTCAAACCAGCAGCCGGACTAGCGCTACCATTTTTTTCCTTTTTCTTTGCATTACTGGGGTGGAGATCCAGATCCACATTGTGGGGGCAGCTTCATTAAGTTGCTGGCTGATTCACACATCTGTCCTATAGCGCCCACAGTTTCTTGCAGCTACTCCTATACACACAGAGCACCAATTCTGCCTTGTGTGTGGGTACTTGCATCAAACTAATTTCTTTTTTCTAGAGGCTATTTGTCTGACTGCTGGAGAAGTTGGAGTACGAATTGCCCAGCAAGCCCTGTCCGACACACAGTCAGCGGCTGCTGCTGCTTCACCACAGACGTGTCTTTAACAGGAGGAATTGGAGGACTAATTGCCCAGCAAGCCCTATCCGTCACGCTTCTAGCGGTACATTGCCGTTCATTTTCATCAGCCGCACATGATCCAGGCCGGTGCCTGAGGAGCCGGAGAACTTATTAACCAGCAAGCCTGGTCTGTCTACAGTCAGCGGTTACCACCGCCTCCTGTCATATTAACGGGCATACCAAGGTTGGAATATTGCTTGCCGTGACTTTTTACATCTACCTACAGGACCGTATTTATATTAGTAGCGTGGCTACGCACATTGGGCCTCATTCAGCCATGGTCGCAAGCGCTGAGCGCTTGCAACCTGGTAGGTGTTTGCCCACTGGGCACGCGCACGTCGGTGCCGGCCAAACGGAGGCGTTCCCGATGGAACGCTTGCACCTTGGGGGCGGCCCCACTGACATCACCGGGGCGGCCCCACTGACATCACCAGTGATGTCAGTGGGGAGCTTCCTGCTCGATTAGAGCAGGAAGCTCCCTGGGGCTTGCGAGTGCCAAGACCCAACTTTAGGGTTTTGTCACAAGCCCCGATGGTCGCGATGGTCCTGACCATCGTGACCATCACCCTGGTCGGTCGCTAAGCTGTGGGTGGTAACCCACAGCTTAGCTGGCGACCAGGAGGTCGCACTTCAAGATGCAAGCGGCCGCCCTCATTCCACTTGCATCTAATGACCGGGTCTGAATAAGACCCATTGTATCTATATACATTGGTTGTACAGAGACAAAGTTATTACTTATTATTCTCATGATCTAGTGCTGGGACGCCAGCATCTTTTCATTTTATTTATATTTTTTATTTCTATTTATTTATTTGTTCTTTACCAGATTGTGGATCCAATCAAGCTGTTACATGTTTACCAATCCAATAGTAACATCAGTTACTTAATATACAGCCACAGTAAATTGTATTATCTGATATGCGTATATTTCTGGTTCTGGTTTTATAACACATATGTGTCATATTGTCTATTAAACTAAGATTTTATGTTTCAACAAGTCTCCTGTACATCAGAAAACAATATATATTACTTTATAATTTATATAGATAATTGGTATTTATTTCCACCTTGCGCAGTAACTACATGGTTTTTATTTTTGGTTGTTTGCACATATCTTTTTTTCTTTGTAGTGGCTCCTTAGTGTTTAGGTCACCATTGTGACGTGACGCTGGATACGACGCATCGTCACTGACGGGGGTTGCGGCGGAAGTCATGAGACGGACTCCCCGGAACTCCACAGTGATTGCACACCGAGTGGGCTTCTCTATTTATAAGGTTAGTAGATTTATTTGTTTGTTACACCTTGATAAAGGGACGTGTGGGTCCCGAAACGTTGATACGGGTTATGTAATTGCTTGTTTGTAATATTGGCGTATATACAGTGTATATATATATATATATATATGTATGTAGTTCACATACCGACAGTCCCCTCTCAATTCTTACAAACGGCGCAGTGCTCAATCCACTTGAATAGAAGAAAATTATGGCACTCCCTGGACTTATCTCATCAATAATATATGGCCACACAGCCTAATGCCAACATTTCTGGTTTATTACAGTACTGTGCAAAAGTTTTATTCAGGTGTATAACAATGCTTTCAAAAATAGAAGTTTTAATAGTTTATTTTTATCAATTAACAAAATGCAAAGTAAATGAACAAAAAAGAAATCTAAATCAAAATCAATATTTAGTGTGACCACTCTTTGCCTTCAAAACTTCTTCAATTCTTCTAGGCACACTTACACAAAGTCAGGGATTTTGTAGGATTATAGTCAGTTGTATGATTAACCAATAATACCAAACAGGTGATAATGATCATCATGTAAGTTGAAACTTACATGATGATCATTACATGTAAGTTGAAACACAGTCATTAACAGAAACAGCTGTTTAGGAGGCTTAAAACCGGGTGAGGAACAGCCAAACTCTGCTACAAAGGTTGTGGAAGACAGTTTCATGTCACAGCTCATACACCATGGCAAGACGGAGCACAGCAATAAGACACAAGGTAGTTATACTGCATCAGCAAGGTCTCTCCCAGGCAAAGATTTCAAAGCAGACTGGGGTTTCAAAATGTGCTGTTCAAGCTCTTTTGAAGGAGCACAAAGAAACGGACAACGTTGAGGACCGTAGACGCAGTGGTCAGCCAAGGAAAAATAGTGCATCAGAAGAAAGACACATCATGCTTACTTCCCTTTGAAATCAGAAGATGTCCAGCAGTGCCATCAGCTCAGAAATGGCAGAAACCAGTGAGACCCAGGTACACCCATCTACTGTTCGGATAAGTCTGGCCAGCATTGTGGCCAAAAAGCCATAACTTCGATGTGGAAACAAGGCCAAGCAACTCAACTATGCACAAAAACATAGGAACTGGGGTGCAGAAAAATGGCAGCAGGTGCTCTGGACTGATGATTCAAAATTTGAAATATTTGGATGTAACAGAAGGCAGTTTGTTCACTGAAGGGCTGGGGAGTGGTACAATAATGAGTGTCTGCAGGTAACAGTGAGGCATGGTGGAGGTTCCTTGCAAGTTTGGGGCTGCATTTCAGCAAATGGAGTTGGAGATTGGTCAGGATTAATGGTGTCCTCAATGCTGAGAAATACAGGCAGGTACTTATCCTTCATGCAATATCATCAGGATGTGTCTGACTGGCTCCAAATTTATTCTGCAGCAGGACAACAACCCCAAACATGCAGCCAATGTCATTAAGAACTATCTTCAATATAAAGAAGAACAAGGAGTCCTGGATGTGATGATATGGCCCCAAAAGAGCCTGATCTCAACATCATCGGGTCTGTCTGGAATTACATGAAGAGACAGAAGGATTTTAGCAAGCCTACATCCATAGAAGATTTGTGGTTAGTTCTCCAAGATGTTTGGAACAAAATCCCTGCCGAGTTCCTTTAAAAACTGTGTGCAAGTGTACCTGAAAGAATTGGTGCTGTTTTGAAGGCAAAGGGTGGTCACACCAAATATCGATTTGACTGAGAGATTTCTTCTGAGAAACGTGTTTCGTCATGGAAACTTTATCAGTGGGTGTGGCTACATGAGGCCTGGCACTCATCTTATAGTGGGAGCTGATTACTTTTAGCCAAGAAGTTATTTTTGCTACTGCTGTAATTCTGTGGACACTGCACACCCATTTGGTAGGCAAGAATGATGCTGACTGTTGTGTATTGCTATTAAATATATATACTTTTTACACACTATGGTGCGCACCCTGTTTTCCTTTGACTAGAAATTCTCTGAGTGACTCCTGAGGTGCTGGGTCTATATGTTACATATATATATATATATATATATATATATATATACACACAAGGGGGAAAAGGACACGCACCTGATAGTGTGGTACCTCTGATAATACACTTTTAGATGCTATGTGCTCAATATATATGCGTACCGCATGGATGCTTGTCTGTTAAGCGTATCAATTGTCTATCGACATCAATCTGGACTCCCCACTGGAAGATCCTTCCTCCACACCTCTTACTTTCAAAGTTTCAGGAAATCACTGGATAGTTTGCATCAACCTTATTTGTGTGGTTAAGGCGTCTTGGGGAAAGTAGGCTCAGGCATCAGTGACAAATTTGAAAGGTTGCACATTTATCCATACCTTCTTCAGTCATTGGGGTTTATGAATCAAGCACTGACGTTTTCTCCACACAAATAAGGTTGCTGCAAACTTTCCACCCGCTTTGCAATTATTATAAATATGCCCTTGACTCTAGCAGCACATGAATCAAATGACAGCAACGGAATCAGCAGTTTTTAGCAGCAGCAATAATGTATGCAACCAAACAGCCAGCCATTAAATCATGGTATCCACTGCCTTTCAGGAGCCTATTGTTAACAGCCCAACAGCTGTTTTGGTGCTCACACGCAGCTTCATCATGGGGTACAGCATGACAAACTACTGCGACCAGAACACAAATGTAACAGTGCACAAATTGATTATACCTGCTGGAGAGCCAAATAAATCACACCCAAATACTTACTGCAATACAAAATTCACTGCAGGTCTGGCATAGCATCCCGGCGTGTGTCTACCCGACACACAGAAGTGCCAGAAATGACACATGCATTCCACCAGGTCTGCGTTCCACCAACTCAAAGTCATACTCTGGTGGTGCAGAACGCTGGTAAAACAGGAATCAGTGGCCAGTCACAGCAACTTTAAAAACACAAATGAGAGCCCTGTAGAAGGGGAGGTATATGATCAAAATCTCAAAGAAGAGCCAATCAAAAACAGGAGGAAGTAGTGATATTTCATCTTTATAAGTATATACCATTGGATATTGAGTTGTCTGTATTGTATTGTCCAAAGGGCTTACTTTTGTGAGAACATTTAAACAAAACCCTTTCAACTTTTAGGTAGATCTATTCCAGTTTCAGAGGCAACTGAAACGCAACTATTTCTTTGGTTTCAAGAGTGACAATAATGTTAGGCCGAACACCTTTAAACTTAGAAGTACATTTGATCCTTTAGTGAACAATTGTTTTATTTACACCTTTATTAATTTAGTAAAACATGACACATTAAACGACAAAAGACCTCTCATTCAAACTTAACTAGAGGAAAAACTGAGGCCATTAACAAAATATAACAAAGATGTCATCAATCGCCCTGATGATGAAGGCGGAGGCATTGTTATTTTAAACGAGTTTAATTACATTCAACGCCCAAAGTCTTGAAGCAAGAACATCCTATAGTGTCATTATTATATATCTTGCCCAAGGTCCATCATCTCCTCACGTGGGTCTTTATGCCAAACACTATCACAGTATGTGGACTATTTGCTGCAACCTTTGGTACAGAATAAGGAGTATTATCTTAGAGAGCAAATACTACTAGTTCTCTCAGGTAATATTATACTTGTCACATTGGATATAGTAAATTTATATACTAATATTCTGCATCAAATGGGGATGGATGCGATAAGAGAGATAGCTACTTCCAATCTGGCGTGATGCTGCTGCTTAACTTCTAATAGATGACAATTATGTTATTCTGGTCGACCAACTGATTTTTTTTTCTGTTACTTGTTGACATCATCCTCCACAAAAACTTTTTCCTTACTGATAAAGGGCCTCATTCAGACCCACTCGCAAGCGGCTGTCCGCTCGCAAGTGGGTCGATGGTGTGCACTGCGCATGCGCACAATGGAGGGAGCTCCGTCGTGCGCATGCACCAGACGCGACGAGCGAAGGACTTTCCTTCGCTCGTTGTGTCTGATCAAAGGGGGCGTGCTGTCGATGTTGACAGCACGCCCCCTTTGGTGGGCGTGCCGGGGGCGTGCCTGCCAGACGGAGGCGTTCCCAAGGGAACGCCTACCATCAGAAGCCGGCCCCACTGACATCACTAGTGATGTCAGTGGGAGTGATTTTGGCTCTGATAGAGCCAAAATCACTCTAGGGCTTGTGGTCGAAAAACCCGACCACAGGCTTCTGGTCGCACTGGCGATGGTCGCGATGGTCAAGACCATCGCGACCACCATCCTGCACGCTCGTATGTGCTGTGGGTGGTCACCCACAGCTATACGAGCGTCCAGGAGGACGCTCCATTTTTATGGAGGACGGCCCTCATTCAGAGCGAGCACTCTGCTCAGAGCGTCCGGCTCTGAATGAGGGCCAATGTGTTTTACTTGCAGTGACATGGAATAGCGATGGGGTCTAACAATGCCCCATCGTATGCAAACTTATTTATGTACATATTTGACAAACAATTAATTAATTAATAAATTATGAGAAATCCACTAGCCAAGTACATTCATTTTTATATTTTCTTTATTGACATCTTCCTGGTATGGACTGGTGGTCATACGAATTTGTTAACTTTTTTCAATTAATTAAATAGTATGAGTGTAGATAATAAATTCACATTGAATTTCAGTTATAAAGTAATTAGTTATTTGAATGTCAATGTCAACATTTCTAAGGGACATTATAAGACTACTGTACTTACGAAAATGACTGATAGAAATACACTATCAGCTGCAGATAGTTTTCATCTAAAGCCACTACCTTATTTGCAAATGGTCCAGGTAACCAGAATCACTTCAGACAGAGATAAATTACTGCAAGCCTTATCTACCATGGGGAATAAATTGCTACAGTGTGGCTATGATGCTACTGAAATTAAGGAAGCCATGGATAAATGTTTACAATTGGGCAGAACAGAATTGCTCACTAATAAGGAATACACAACGCATGATTTTCTCCACTACTTTTTCAATTGGGTCACACACTGTCAAAAGTGCAATTTTAAAGCATTGGCACATTATCCATGCGGCCCCAGTTTTGGGGAAATTGTTTCATGAAAGCCATTACATCCAGGATGGTTGTTCTTGAGACAGGGAGCGTATTGTTGCTCCGGATGAACGAACTGCCACTTTATGTTGACTGGTGATATTTACACATATGTTGTATCTAGAAGTTTTCTTAACCTGGGGGACGTGGCCTGGAGTAGCTTGGGGTAGGCAGCATTTTACCAGGTCTCCCGCATATATCCTGAATATATCCTTGCCAGGTAACTATTCTGGCTTTACGGACGCTACCAGAGTCGGTTAATACCGCTTGCCTCCTGTGGTGCACCGTGCTAGATTCCTGTCCTGGCAATTTACATTGTATCTCCCCGGAGTTAAAGTTGGCCTGTCCATCCTGCATGCAGTCTGGTGCCTCTGTTCCTGCTCTTGGTCTCTGTGGCTGCTGATCGGGATGATACTTACCTGCTGGTCTCTCCCTGGTTTCCAGCCACGACTCTGGTGCTCTGGGACCTCCACTGTCGGTTCTCTGCAAGCTCTGCCTCTTGTTGCCTGTTGGAGTTGCGCTGGAAGTGGCTGTCGCCATTTTGGACTTCTCCCTGGTCTGCCGTTGCGACTCTGTAGTCTCCTTTGGAACGGCTGTTACCCTTCTAGCGGGCCTCTTGTTGTTGGCTGGGATATCATCCTCCTGCTGCCCATAATGGGATTCTCCTCCTGGCCTCGGCATATGTAAGGGCTGGCGGTCATCTTTCATCTGATGCACCTGGCGGTGAAGTTTACGAAGTGCTGGTGATATCAGCCATTTTAAGCTGTCCTGTTCGGGTACATCTCTTGGTGTCGAGCTCTGGTGGTGTGCTAGCCTCCGCCACCTTGCCACTGAGTGTATTACTTCTGCAGCACACATCCTGCCTCTTCTGTTCCACTTCATATGTGCCGGGATGGAACTGTCACTTCAAATTCACCTTTTCAAGGGATAGAGATGTGGCCAGACTAATACTACTATTTTGAAGCATGTTATTATGTTTAGTTGCTGGAAATTCTATATATCCTGGTGTTGTATGCTTAATTCAACTTTTCTCCTGGTTCTATTTAAGATCTGTAATATATTGCCATTTCTCCAATGGAATGCACTAAAATTTTGAATGTTGCGGGAGGGCCGGGGCTAGTCTGGCTTAGTTTAGGGCCATTAGTATATTGCCCCTGTCATTTATCCTTTATTCCAGTTTGGGGGTGGGGGTTTATGTATATATATTAGTGTAGTTAGCGGTGGGTTGGAGGTTAAGGGATCCAAGTATGCCTGGGTTAGGGTTAGGTTATACAGGGTGCGGGATTATGAGGTGGTTTGTTTTGGGTTAGGGGAGGGTTATGGGGAGGTTTATTTTACGGGTTTATTTTTATTTCTTTTCTGTGTGGGTGTGACATTTGGGCAGATGTGGTAATGCGACATTTTGTAGACATGCAATTGATATATGCAGAAGCAGCGGGGTAGATCATTATTATTTTTTTTATTCTGTGTTCTTAAATCCGGATATATGGGCTCCTATTAACTTTTTTTGTATATATGATATATAATGTCAGTAATTTATGTAAAATATACTATGTCATTATATATTGAATGCCATATAGTTTTCCTTATGTCTGCCACATTATATTTGGTATACTGAGTTATTTTAGTATAATGTATGTTATCTTAAAAACAATAAAAAATACTGAATAAAAAAAAAACCATCGATTAACCTATGAAAGCATATTCGTAATATATACCATCATATGCATGTGCAAGCAAATCTATTTTGGCAAGATTGGGCCTTTACGAAGAATAACCCAATGTACAGAGTTGTTCTAAGAAAAACAAATCACCCATCACGCAGTGATGCTCCTGATTAACTTCGAATAGACGACAATTATGTTATCCTAGCAGGTAACTGGGGGTAAAATTGCTAACAAGTGTGTCTGGGCGATTATTAAACACGCTTGACATTGCATGGACAAGAGTGAGTTTGTTTCAAGGAAACTCACAAATTTACTAAGAATCGTGTTTACTAAATAATGCAATCGTGTTTGCAAGTGTGTGTGTACAGTTGTATTTTGACTGAACACAACAGACTTGCCTGTCAGCAGCGTGTTTAACAGAAGCACTGCACAGATTAGTTTTCTGAGTGTAATCATGTAATTTAATGGTTAAATTTGGATGAAAAAAAAAAAGGATGTGGGTATAGGAGTAATGGTTTAAATAAATGGTTAAAAAAAATTTTTAAAGTGGAACTATAGATACCAGCGTGCCTGCACTGCAGCACTTGTAGAACTATAAGTGCCAGCAGACCACTTGCACCGGTACCCCCACTGTAGAAAAAAAAATATAAAAAAAAATATGACAGTACACACCCCAGAAGGTTTTAGTATTTTATTACAAATGCACTCACTCACTCATACTACATACCTACGCAGGTTGGTCCTCTTCTCCAGTAGGCAACAGAAAAACAAAAAGACTTACCTGGTCCACAAACAGCGCTATACTGCAAACCCACAAGGTTTCCTACACTTGATCTTAGCCAATCAGCGGCCAGTTACTATGACAACGGCCACTGATTGGCTAAGAGTTCCCGAACTCAGGAAACACAATGCAAAGTGACTTCCTTTTTTAAACATTTTTTTTAATAAATACTTTATTCCAAAGTAGATAAAGCTGAGTTGAATTGCTAGGGCAGTGCAGGTGTTTTAGGTGCCCCATATGCCTCCAGGTTCAGCTCCAGGTTAGTAAACAGATATCAGGAAAGGCTCCATTAGCAGTTACAATATGAGCATACATTGGTAATATTATTCAAATGTAAAATTCTGCAAAAGAAATTAGGATGTCACCATACAGTATGCTGAGATGTATTACATGCCACATACAATATAATGACCCATATATGGTGTCAAGCATACAACATTGAGCAATATATGCTGTGCAGTATAATATGTTAAGCCATATCTAGTGCCATGTCTAATATTTTGATCTATATCTGATGCTAAGTATATAAAATAGAGCCTTATATGACACAAATTCTAGTATGCCAAATCATATCTAGTGACAAATAAAAATATCTGGTGCAAAGTATTACCAACCCCTGTGAAAAATGTTTTCTCCACATCTTAGTTGTGATCAACACATTGACCAACTTCCTTTTGAGCGCTCTCTATTCTCATTACTAATTCTGCCTGTTGTCCTGCTCTCAGCAGCCAACAGCCCACTGGCTGAAACCACCGTGTGATGTCCGGCAATAAACTCTAGCAGCCAATCTGAGTTCAGTATGTAGTACTATTGACCAAGTATGTAAGGCTATTGACCATAGCTACCGACTTTCAGGTTGCCCCCTCTGGGAGGGGGCAGCCAGGTCAGCTTCTCGTCACAGCAGATTGGCGGTGTGGGGGGGGCGTGGCGGTTCAATGGCATCATTGTGGCCACGCTCCCCTCTGTACAGAGCCGATAATACAGGCACTCTAAATCAGGGGACGGGGCTACGATGACGCAATTCAGAGCCAATTGCATCATCGCCCCCCGACTGCCCACTTTTGCACAAGTGGGCAGTCATGGGGGAGTGCGGGCAGCAACGGGGGGTTCGGGCCGGTTTCGGGAGACTTGCCTAGTCTTCCGGGTGGTCGGAAGCACCACCCAAGTTTCGAGAGGCTCCTGACCATTTCGGGAGAGTAGGTAAGTATGCTATTGACTGAGCAGCTTTTAGCCAGGGAACCTAGCAGAAGGAATCATTTTTAAGGGTGCAAGAGGGAAAAAATGTACAGACAGACCTGGTGATAAATTATTACTTTTTTAAATAACTTTGTTATATAGGTATTGCCTCCTCTGTGGCTTAGATTTCTGTGCTATTTCCCTTTTGGTCTGCCAAACACTATCGCTATTGGACATAACATGCTAGGGTTAGCCTGCAGAAGGTAACGGTTATGGTTAGGTACCAGGGGGGGAGGTTAAAATAACAAAAAATCATGTGCCGACCTATTACATTTACCCCCATGGGTCTGATTCAGAGCTGTACGCTATTAGCAGAGCAGTTGCAGCTGCTGTGCTAAAATATGCAAATTCCGCAGGAGGTGTCTAGTGTAAAAAGACAGCTCCTACCGAGCTGTGATCCAGTGAAGATGCGTACAAGGACGCAGCCACTGGCTTCAGTATGCCCCCGGCCTACAAAAGAGGGCCGACGCTCCCGTTTTCTGGGAAGCCGCCTGATGTCGTCCCTAAACGGACGCAGCCTGTCAATCAGGCGACGATGTCTGGGTGCTGCGAGCAAGCTCTCAGAAGAAGATCTGTACACTCACAATACAGATCCTGCGCACGCACACATCTCAGACATCGGAGTTGTTTGCAAACCATCGTGTTTGCTGCTGCCCCTGTACTGCGTCTCCACGCGTCTTTACTGCCTGGTGTTCTATGGGAACGGTCGGACCGAGGATACTCACAGACAGGGCCGTAACTAGGGTAGTGCGACCAGTGCCATGGCATATGGCACTGCAGGGCAGGGGGCGCTGTTTGGGCCTGATAATTTTCCTTTTTATTATCATTCTCATTTGTAGCTTCCTCTGCTTTTATCCCCAGCATTTCCTGGCCTCCCCTATCTCTTTAGCTCTCCCCTGGCCCTTCCCCATGAGGCCATGGCCCTTTTTCAGTTGCACTATCCACTATGTCCTTCTTTAAAAATTGTGGGGGTGGGGGTGCCAATTCTCTCTCTGGCACAGGACACCAAAAAGTCTAGTTACGGCTCTGCTCACAGCATACAGAGCCGCAGTATCGAAAAGCAAGAACACTGTCTTCACCACCGCTAGTGTATAGAGAGCACCAGTGCTACCATCCGCTGATATATTTACCGCAATCACGCCTAGCGCACTACAATGTTCAGCAACGCCCTAAGCTCCAGGCTGCCGTTACTTATATAATTCTGTATACTGCTGTTACACCTATGATATCCTTGTATCACATGTTACTTATTGTTCTACCTCAATAACTCTAATAACTGGTTACGCTGTACCTCGTGTGGACTACCCACCACCGTGCTGCGTTACATATTTAACACCACATGTACTTTGGGGAAAGTGCATTATACCCTGATTTAACTTTTTGTTTTGAGGACTACTGCTCCCAGCACGTCTGCTCACATTTCAAATTGATGGCCACATTAACCCTAGCAGGTTGTGTCAGGGCCGGCTCCAGGGGTCAGAGCACCCTGTGCCAGCCCATCATATGGCGCCCTCTCATTGAGCGCGGCGAATTCGGGGGCGTGGCCTAATTACCATAGGCCACACCCCCTATGTGACGTTATTTGGAGGCGTGCCCGCATGGCACGCCTTCAAATAACGTCAAGCTGGGGGTAAAGCCCAGCAATCCGTCACTGGCTGGGCTTCCCCCAGCCCTCTTCCGTCAGTGAATGCGCGCGGCATCCATTCACACAGCTGCGGCGGTGGGGGTCCCCAACCTCCCAATTACACCACCCACGGGCCACTTCAGCCCGCGGATGGAGCAGCGGGACAGTACTGTCCCGCTGAAATCGGGATGCTGGGGAAGGGTGCCGCCCTCTAGGGATGGCGCCCTTGTGCGACCGCACTGGTCGAACACCCCTAGAGCCGGCCCTGGGTTGTGTCACCCAGTACGCTATTACCGCTCACAGCTAATAGACATGAGGCAACATTTCATTGTAAGGAATTAATATCATATCAACAATCTCAAGAAGTGGCAGCACTACACACACAAGATACACTATTGTCTCAGCTGTTAGCGGCAATCAGGGCTGAGGAGCGACAGCTGCTTGTGAAGCACATCTCAGCACTCCTGCTGACAACAGCAATTACATTTGCATTACAATTTGTGCCTTGTTTAGAGACTAGAATTGTCTTGTTTCTTTGTTTTATTTACTCATACTTTAATCCAACTATTATACAACCTTCACCCCTGTAACTACAGCTTACTTCTCCCACCATCCTCGTCTAGCCGTGATGGATGGTTATTTGAGTACATAATCATTCACCACCACTCATACTCCAAGGAAAAGCTCCTTTGTGATTAACAGTGTCTTTCTCATTGCTACCGTGCCAAGGGGCTCCTCCTGGGAGTGGCAAAAAGTCTCCACTGAGACAGGATTGTGACCTAGATGATAAACAGTTGAATAAAAAAAAATTATATGGTAACAATTCAGAATTAAATTAGATACTCAACCATGATTAGAGGTCATTCATGTGAGATGCCATATTGCACATGTACTGTAGGTGTTGAATAGACCAAACCAACTGTATATGTAGATGGCATTAGAAGGTACAGATGCTGAATGTAAGTACAGATGTTTATTTGTATATACAGTACACTTATAAATACTATGCTGCAATTAATAATCCAGCGATCTGATAAGGTGAATTGTTTTTTTTTTCAGTGGATGTTTTTCAAGAAATTGGTGCTGCTCTAGACTTCATTTACAACAATGATAAATACCGTAGTCTTCTTAGTTTCCTCTATTTAGAAATCTAATGTGCAATTTCTAAAGAAGGATTTCCTGCAGAGATTATCACATCTATTCATCACATTCTCCTGTCTGTAACAGTTAGGTTAAAACAACTATTTATCTAAGTCTTCTGGCTGTTAAACTATTGCAAACAATAGCAGCTCATTTATTATAGCTGGGGGAAAGGCAATTCTAACTTCATGAACCCTAACATCCAAAATACATGGACTACTTGTTATTCAGGAATAAATGTTTGAACTTTTTTTGCTCTTATAGTGTGTGAGAGAAGGTTAATTGGCTGAGTAATGTAAGGCTATGAGATCTGTGAACTACTCCTAGGTCTTCGAGGGCAGGGAGTACAATCCACGGTCTAGGTTAAAGTCATGGATTAGAGAGAGATGTCCAATCACAACACATTTATCTTGTAAGTAGAGACTGTAGATTATTAGCAATGTTGTAAAAGGAAGGTCATACTAAGGGCCTTTGCAGAACTGCATGAAGCCTGTACTCACACTCTGAGCTCATCTGTATTAAAGTGATATTTAGATAGAGTCAGTAGCAGATTTACCGCTGGGCAATCCAGGCAGCTGCTTAGGGCCCGGCGGGTCCCAGGGGGCCCGCCGACAGTGCAGAATCATGAAGGGTATTTCTAATTTCCAGTGGACCGCGAGCTCCGCCGGAAATGTTTGAGCGCTGAGCTGGCTGAGTCCCGGTCTCTCGGGAAGCTGTCAGTAATTAGACAGCTGCCAGGTGCTAGCTCCAGCACATGCCTGCATCCCGATCATGGTGTTGTGCATGTGAGCTGTCATGACGCATGTGCATATGACATCACACACACAGTGAGAGGAGCCGGCCCGGGACGTGCCCAGAAGAGATTAGGGAGAAGTAAGGATACATCTACTGAAGGAGAAGTATCTGCAAATGAGTGGAGTGTGCATCTGAGCCCTTAGGTATGTGCTTCTGGTGCTGTGGTTGCCAAGCTGCGCCTGCCTGCATTCTTCGAGTACCATATCAGCCGCCAGCTACAAATTGGGGGTGCGGGTAGGGGTGGAGGGGGCACATAAACTGACTGAGCCAGACTGGCCCTGACTGCTACAATTTTGGGAGAAGAGTGGTATACACTGATTGAGCCTGGCTCTGCTTGATACAAATTGGGGGGAAGCATACACTGTTGCTGACTGAGCCTGGCCCTGACTGCTACAAATCGGAGGACATACACTGTCACTGACTGTACCTGAGCCTGGCCCTGCTTGCTACAATGGGGGGGGATATAGTGCTATGGATTGTTTGAGGAAGGGGGGCCCCAAGTTGGTGTCTCACTTAGGGCCCCATGAGGTCTAAATCCGCCTCTGGATACAATATATCCTAAACCTGCTTGAAATACCCTTCGGTTAGGTGACTTTGAATAGGAGCGCTAAGGAGATTGCCATCAATATGCTGGGGAACTAGTAATATTTTAATGGTGAACTCAGGGTGGCATGGGTTTAAAAATGTTCAGTATTATTATTATGCTTTGGTTCAATATGGTTATGGCTTTAACTTTGACCTCCTACTGATCAGTAGAGGTTTATTATGGCTTCCTATTATGGCTTCCCCTTGTATTCCAAAAATATACTGGTAGGCTAATTGGCTCCCAACACAAATTAACCCTAGTGTGTATGTGTGTGTGCATGTGATAGGGATTATAGAGTGTAAGCTCCACTAGGGCAGCGACTGATGTGAATGGCCAAAAATATTCTCTGTAAAGCGCTGCGGAATATGTGTTTACTATATAAATAACTGGTAATAAATAATAAAATAATAAATGCTATGTCCCAACCCCTTGACTGTTTTTCCCATATGGTCCCCCTCCCTTCTACCACATTCCGAGATCCTCTACAATCTCTAGCCTTTATATGTTCCACCCATGTCCCATAATGTGAAAGACTTAAACCCAAAAAACTATATGGTTCTCTTCACATCCTCAAGGGAGACGTAATATTCCTTTAGGAAACCCATTTCATTCAGGGCCTCTACCCTGAGCCAAGAGATTTCCTCTTTCTTTCCATAAGTGTGATCATAACCAAAAGAAACACATGGTGGCAATCCTTTTTGTTTGCCACCTTATCTTCGACTTTCTTGATACTCATCGGGACAGGCCAGGAGGGACAGTTTCTAATACTATTTGGTAAACTCAACAATGTCTTCAGCATATTGGCAAATGTATTAGCTATTACCTCAGAATAAGATATTTAAAAATAAGCTCCCTTTTGGCAGAGGTCACAGGTTAGACAAGGCACTGTTACTTCCAATAATCTAGATTGATCCACTCTGAAATATGCTTAACCTGATGCAAGTTACAGCGTAAATTCTAAGGCATCACATTAAAGGTGTCGTCATTTGCTGTGTGAAGTCCCATAAAAACGTTGGTTCTGCTGAGTTTGTGATAAATGTACGCTTTGTTTCTCTATTAAAATGACCCTAGCTATTGCCATCTTTATTTTTTTATCCAATTAAGTATTTTTATTGGACATTTAAAAATGAAAGGAAATAAACAAATAAGCATAAAATCAAGTACACATACAGAGGCATTGGTGACTACAAGAAATCTTCAAGTACAGAAAATAATGGGAGGTATTGTATATTATGATAAGCACAAATAAAGTCACAAAATTGGCGTATCAAACCAGTAAAAGTAGTATAATGTGACAAGATTGGTCAACAATGTATAATATAAAATCTACATAGAGAGAAAACGCAGTACGGTAGTGGAAACACCCATGGAACGCATAAGCACAAAACTAAAACATCAAAAAGATGTAGGCTACAAATTCAGAGCATATCTGGAGGATTGCCATAGGGCCCAAAACCAGATTTGTTGGGGCATTTTCTCTTCAGGTACATCAAACGTTCATGAGAAATGGTTGATAACCAAACCCATCCAAGAGGGAAGCAAGTGGGCCTGGAAAACCATCCAGGTCCAAGCGATAAAAACTTTACCAAGCACAAAAAGATTATTTTCGTATTGCTGCAAATATGATTTCAGAGAGTCAGTCATGCCTAAACCAAATTGACATATACGAGGATCATTCAAGGGTATCCTAATCCCAGTCCTGCCTACACATTTCACGACCAGCAACTAGAACAAGACGATCTGAGGGCAAAGCCAGAGCAGGTGCCAGAAATCAACCCCAGAGTTTGCACAGTTAGGACAGGAGTCTGAAGTCAACCCTCCAAACCAACTGAGCCTAATGGGGATTCAATCAACTCTATGGAGGAGACTGCTGGTATCTGGCAGATGCTGTAGGTGCTGCAGGAGGGGATCCAAGCATGAAACCCCTGTCCTCATATGACATGTTTATTGCCAAATGCTTAATTGCATGTATTATTTTTTCACAGATGTGACCTGGTAACGGTTGGAATTCTGACGTTCTGTTGTGGCAACAGGAAGCAAAAAAACAGCTTAAGTATGCAAAAAATTAAGTAGAAAGGGAATGGGGAATTGATCATACCAACAATAAATAAGGCTGCAGTCAATTTTTTTACCTTCTCTAAAATTTGCTTAAACCAATATTATTAATATTATTTTCCCTAAGTTTACTTATTCTGATAGTGTGAATAATGTTATAATCATGTAAAATATCCCAGTCCCATTATACCAATTTGCAATGACCTCATTTCTTTACATTAGAGTAGCATCTACCATTTGATAACAAACAGAAACCTTTACAAAGTTAGTCACCTGCAGAGAAAGCACTATATGCTAAGAGCCAGTCTCTCACCTGCTGATTAATTAATGAGTACATCTTTATCTTCTCATTCACACAAGAACCTCCTGCATACAGAACTGTAAAGGTTTCTATGAGTCTGTAACTGCACTACACATGACCTATACATAGTTGTAATGCATCAAATTTGCTATTTTTTCACTAATAATCATTTTAGGGAATACTAAAATGAAAACAGAAAAGTTTTCATGAGTCAACTATACTGTTTAGGGTTGTCCAGCGCAACAGTAGGAGGGGTTGGGGGACTGTAGCGATAAATCCGTGGAGGCGTGGCCTTGACCCCTCATAAAGATAATAGAAAAAATACTATTCACGTCTCCGAGCACTGCGTAGTGGGCACCGGCGGTTGGACAAGGATAAGGGGTGGGGGCAACAATAATTTCACTATGCCGCGTCATTCGTCTTTTTGCTCAATATTTAACTCAATTTGCGCAAAGCCAAGAGACCGGGGACTAATATCACTGAGCCATGCCATGCATCCCGCCACGCAGCATTGTGCGAATTTATACTGCAACAATTGCGAAACATGTGCAAATACTAAGTCCCCTTACACAAGTCTGCTGGTATGCAGCTGTGGTGTGAAAAAGACACAAAATTATGAAACTATGAAAATGGATTAACAATTTGCTGTGCAAGTCCTCTGAGGCAGCAGTGACTTGGCATATTTATTTTCAACAAACCGCTCTATGGTCTGTCCAGCCACAATTGCGATTATATGCAAAGAGGCAATGAACTTAAGGTACATACATGTCAGCAAAAGCATGTGCATCCAGTTTACGCAGGCCACACATCACGCACCAAACGTATTATGTATGCCCCAGCAACAAAGAAATCATTAATCAGCGTCTAGGGAGAATACTCAAATAGCCAATCAATACTCTCCATGCACCTCAATGAAATGGGGCCTATTTTGGGGAACAACCATGCTGGCCCCCAGCTTTGCACCCTCAGCGGCTGCACCAGTCGCACACCACTTGTTATGGCTTTGCTTGGTCTAACCAATTGACTGGATGAGAAGAATCACAATGTTTCTTGTCAGTTGATGACCACAGCGAGTGCAGTAGTCATAACACCGAATACGTCACTCAGTGCTGAGAATTATGTAAGCAGTACTGGGGATCCTGCTCCCCATAACAACCTGTTACTAGAGGACCTTTTACACCTATAGTAATTAAATAATATACCCACAAACCTGCAGTCTTCTTGGACGGAAGACCCAGTCACATGATTGTTTTTTACATCATATGACAGATACATCCATAATCTGATCTCCTAACTGGTAAGGATATTTCTTGATATCGCAAAATATACGATATCTGTATATAACTTTACTTACTTTTAAGATTCGCTCCTCTAAGGATTTTTATGCAGCTGGATAGTAGCTTATCTTATGATACACACCTACTCCATGTTTTTTTAATCAAACTATGGTTATTTTAAACCGGCCATCTTTTTGACCATTTACACACTTGCCTCTGATGAAGGTAGGGGTCATTACCCCAGGGAAACACGTTGGTCATACTTGCCATCTCTCCCTCTATGTCAGGGAGACTCCCTGAAATAGTAGCAATCTCCCTGATTGCACCTTAACCCCATTATGTAGCTGTTTATATATATATATATATATATATATATATACATATATATACAGTCAGGTGCATAAATATTGGGACATTTACAGAATTTTCATATTTTGGCCTCTATTCACCACCACAATGGCTTTGAAATGAAACAAACAAGATGTGCTTTAGCTGCAGACTTTCAGATTTAATTTGAGGGTAATTACATCCAAATCAGGTGAATGGTGTAGGAATTACAACGGTTTCTATATGTGCCTCCCACTTTTTAAGGGGCCAAAAGTAATGGGACTATCAACTCAAAAGCTATTTCATGGACAGGTGTGGGCTATTTCCTCATTATTTCATTATCAATTAAGCAGGTAAAAGGTCTGGAGTTGATTCTAGGTGTCGCATTTGCATTTTGAATCAGTTGCTGTCGACTCTCAATATGAGATCCAAAGAGCTGTCACTATCAGTGAAGCAAGCCAGCATTAGGCTGAAAAATCAAAACAAACCCATCAGAGATAGCAAAAACATTAGGTGTGGCCAAATCAACTGTTTGGAACATTCTTAAAAAGAAAGAATGCACCGGAGAGCTCAGCAACACCAAAAGACCCGGCAGACCACGGAAAACAACTGTGGTGGATGACAGAAGAATTATTTCCCTGGTGAAGAAAAACCCCTTCACAACAGTTGGCCAAATCAAGAACACTCTCCAGGAGGTAGGTGTATATGTGTCAAAGTCAACAATCAAGAGAAGACTTCACAAGAGTGAATATAGAGGGTTTACCACAAGATGTAAACCATTGGTGAGCCACAAAAACAGGAAGACCAGATTAGAGTTTGCCAAACAACATCTAAAAAAGCCATTACAGTTCTGGAACAACATCCTATGGACAGATGAGACAAAGATCAACTTGTACCAGAGTGATGGGAAGAGAAGAGTATGGAGAAGGAAAGGAACTGCTCATGATCCAAAATATATCTCCTCATCAGTGAAGCATGGTGGTGGTAGCGTCATGGCGTGGGCATGTATGGCTGCCAATGGAACTGGTTCCCTTGTATTTATTGATGATGTGACTTCTGACAAAAGCAGCAGAATTAATTCTGAAGTGTTTCGGGCAATATTATATGCTCATATTCAGTCAAATGCTTCAGAACTCATTGGACGGCGCTTCACAGTGCAGATGGACAATGACCCGAAGCATACTGCAAAAGCACCCAAAGAGTTTTTTAAGGCTAAAAAGTGGAATGTTATCCAATGGCCAAGTCAATCCACTGACCTGAATCCGATTGAGCATGCATTTCACTTGATGAAGACAAAACTGAAGGGAAAATGCCCCAAGAACAAGCAGGAACTGAAGACATTTGCAGTAGAGGCCTGGCAGAGCACCACCAGGGATGAAACCCAGCGTCTGGTGATGTCTATGCGTTCCAGACTTCAGGCTGTAATTGCCTGCAAAGGATTTGCAACAAAGTATTAAAAAGTGAAAGTTAGATTTAGGATTGTTTAGTTTGTCCCATTACTTTTGGCCCCTTAAAAAGTGGGAGGCACATATAGAAACCGTTGTAATTCCTACACCGTTATAATTATAATTACCCTCAAATTAAATCTGAAAGTCTGCAGTTAAAGCACATCTTGTTTGTTTCATTTCAAAGCCATTGTGGTGGTGAATAGAGGCCAAAATATGAAAATTCTGTCAATGTCCCAATATTTATGCACCTGACTGTATAAACAGAGAAACATTCAAATGGGATCATTAATATCATTGCCCTGCATTGGTTATAAGGCACGATGATCCCTTTGGCTACATGCATTTTCTGAAAAGTATCAGTGTGTTTTCATCCACTATTCTGAAAAGTATCAGTGTGTTTTCATCAACAGTGTGAAAAGTATCAGTGTTTTTTCATCAGTGTTCTTACTAACTGCTTTGGGTCTAGTTTACATTTGGATATAAATGAAATTTATGACACGCCTCTCAGATGTAGCGGTACACGCCCACTTTAAGGCACGCTCATAGGTGTTGTTTCCGCAATCTCCCTGAAATGCTTTTTCAAAAGTAGGCAAGTGTGACGTCAGTCTGACCTTGTTATGCAACTATGGTGAACTGGAATACACATCTTCATAACCAGACCATTCACGACAACAGAGCTTCTCTGACAGCTACTGACGTATTGCAAGTATTTTTGCTAAAGAGACTGTTTGGATCTGCTCATTTGGAATTGATAACAACTGTAAGCTGTGTCCATTACTAATATTATACAGACCTTTACTAAAGGTCTAATAATGTAGGACTGATAATACAGCTAATGTCATTGTCACCAATTGCATATTTTTATGTATGTTACTGGAGCTGTGTTTATTATATGTGTGACAATATTATTTATTAGCAGTTATTTATATAGTGCACACAAATTCTGCAGCGCATTCTAAAGAATATTTGGCTATTCACATCAGTCCCTGCCCCAGTGGAGCTTACACTCTGTTATATATATATATATATATATATATATATATATATCACCACATTATATTTGTTATTGCTCTATCAAGTCACAAACAATATTTATTTTTAATATATAGCGCCGTTTTTATTTATATACACTTACAGCGGTCATGGTCATCTGGCAGCAGGATTCACCACCTGACCCAAACAAAATTCCACTTGATTTGAGAATCTGTAGTCTTGTAACTAATTGTCAGTTGTATTCCTCCTGTTAGACACTGTAGAACCCTTGTGACACCTTATGAATAATTATTATTATTATTATTATTAATAATAATAATAATAATAATAATAATAAAACATGGGATTATGAGGTTGGACCAGTTTACTTTAAAATAAATGTTGTGTATTTTGGACTGCCACTGTATAGGTATGCAATAAATGCTGAATTATTATATTTCTAAATTAAACTGTGGAGGGAAACTACTAAGACAATCTTTGTAAACAACACATTTTTAAAATAAATGATTCTGAAAATACGCCAGAACTATTATACTGAGCTCTCCCAGCTCACAATACACTGAAATGTTGTCAAGATGTGCAAATCATATTTGTTCTATTTTGAGCACATTCAGCATATCTAAGTAAATATATTACAAATACTGCAGATATGTTTTGTCTATTGTGGACAGACTTCTGTTGTGCAAATCACTGCTGACCTTCACCAGCAGACATTCCCGACACCACGTAAGTGTATCACTTTGTACAAAGATAATAGGTCTCCATCTTCATGTTGTGCATAAAAATAAATAAAAGAACGAAGTAGCAAAAAGAAGTGAGCTTGATTATTCAAATTATGTATTACATTTAAAGCTGTCTTATAAAAAATGCAGTGATATGATTAGTAGAGAGGAGTGGCACAGATTTGACTGAGATCTTCCCGCCAATTTTGTAGCTGCTCTAAGATGCGTATGCCAGCTGCAACGTATGCACACTCATTGGCAAATGCAGGATTTCTAGAGGGGTGTTTCCAAATTCTTGATTTTAGAGTGAGTGTGGCCAGTCCATGAAGAGGGTAGAATTACTAGTACTTATCCAGCTTTAATATGCGTCATACAAAGTGTATAGTGTGTCATAATTCCAGCATGTACAGGACCTGCGATCATAATAAGCCATTAAATACGGCAGTAAGGCCATCCTGCCTAAGCTGAATGTTTTCATTTTACACGTGGGCACCATTCCAGAGTATTAGAGCAAGTCCGGGAGTCTGGGAGCAATCTAGCACTGCCCTGGACATATTTGTACATATTTTGCTCTATAGCAGCACATACCTAACAGTGAATGTTTTCCAGATCTCCTAGTTGATGCACAGGATATTTATTACTAGCTGATACATGTTAAAAGATCCACAGGTAGTGCTAATTATTTCATTTGTGATAGTGAGAATAACATGCAGCACTTGTAAAATTCTATTATATTAGTATTTCTATTGTAGTCATGGTGTGGGCTGGTGAGGGGGGTTTCCAGGCAGACGGAAACCCCCCCTGCGTTTGCCTATGACACTTATCCAAAATCAGGATACGAAGCTGCAGAACCAGGCCTTATCTATTTACCTATCTATCCTTAAATGGAAAAACAGCAGCTATATGTAGAGGGTCACTCACGCTGTAAAATAACCAACAGAAACGACCTCAAAATAAAATGTTATCATTCATTACTAACCTTATACACATCTATTAAACAATGAAAAAAAGCTTGATTCTCCTAAAGATACAAAAAAAAAAACGGAAAGGAGTCCCAATAGTTTAATTTCTGAAAAACTAGCGACCCGTCCTGGTTTCGTACAAGAGCAATTTCAGCTCACCACAGCCGCCTGCATTTCATAACAACCAACCCCATGTCACCACAGTCCCCTGCATCTCACCACAACCCCCTGCTTCTCACTCCTGCTCCCTGCATCTCACCAGTGTCACCACAACCCCCACTGCTGCTGCCCTGCAGCTGGTTGGGGCCTGGCCACTGGGATGTACTGGAAAGGGCAGGATGATCATGGATGAAAGATTTGTGTTGCAGTTACCGTAAGCATTATCAGCAGCATGTCCTGGGGCTGGGGCACCTGTGCATATTTCTGCAGCCTCCATGCACACTCAACAGCTGCCGAACAGCGTTGACTTCCATGGGAGGTGCCTCCTGTTCACCGAAGGCATGTGGCTGAGTAGGAACATCATGCTAGAGAGGGAGAACTTCACTATGGAGGAGTCGTGGCAGGAGTCCGCCTGCAGGTTCAGCGTAGGGATGGACATCAGAATCCCATGGTTACTAACCATCGATGTTGATTCCGATGGTATTTTTACCATTTGATGGTGGCGATCCGATGTTTGCCACTATCGAATGGAAATCATTTATGGTGTTCCCATATTTTAGGGGTTTTTTTACATTTTTTGATAGCTATGCCTTCCCGGGCCCCTGTGTCTGTATCAGGGCATCTCAGTAGGTTCTTTGAGACTGTCTCTCACTTGCTATTTGCCTCAGACATGACACTGCTCAGTTCCCGATTCCCTCCCCTCTCTAGGCTGCTGCTAAGCAACAGGGCACATTGCTATCTCTGATTGGCTCTTACTGTTTCAGAGAGCCAATCAGAGTGCAGCCCTGGGGCCTGCAGCATCAGTCAGTCAGTCCCTCACACAAAACAATAGTTTTTTCTGTGACTTTCTTCATTCCAAGCCTCAGTTTCAGATGCTGTTTTGCCACATTTTGTCACATTTTGACTCATCAGTCCAGAGTACCTGCTGCCATTTTTCTGCACCCCATTTCCTATGTTTTCGCACATAGTTGAGTCACTTGGCCTTGTTGTCATGTCGAAAGTATGGCTTTTTGGCCGCAATTCTTCCATGAAGATCACTTCTGGCCAGACTTCTCCAAACAGTAGCTGGGTGTACCTGGGTCCCACTGGTTTCTGCCAGTTCTGAGCTGATGGCACTGCTGGACATCCTTTGATTTCAAAGGGAAGTAAGCATCATCTGATGCACTCAAGGTGCAAACACACATAAACATTTTCTGTCCAACCATTCAACTAGTTGATTGGTTGGAATGAAAATCTGGTAAGGTATGAAAGCAAATGACAATCAGCAATTTGCTGATTTTCATTCCAACCAATCAGATAGTTGGATGGTTGGACAGAAAATCTTTATGTGTGTACCCAGCTTCAATTTCCTTGGCCGACCACTGCGTCTTTGGTCCTCAACGTTGGTCGTTTCTTTGTGCTGCTTCAAAGAGCTTGAACAGTACATTTTGAAACCACAGTCTGCTTAGAAATCTTTGCCTGGGAGAGACCTTGCTGATGCAGTATAACTACCTTGTGTTTTTTGTTGCTGTGTTCAGTCTTGCCATGATGTATGACCTGTGACATGAAACAGTCTTCCACAAACTCACCTTTGTAGCAGAGTTTGGCTGTTCCTCACCCAGTTTTAAGCCTCCTATTTAGCCGTTTCTGTTTCAGTTAATCACAGTGTTTCAACCTACATATGACAATGATGATCATATGGTATGACTTGTTAATCATACACCTGACTATAATTCTACAAAATCCATGACTTTGTGCAAGTGTACATAGAAGAAATGATTTGGTTTTGAAGGAAAAGGGTGGTCACACCAAATATTGATTTGATTGATTTTTCTTCTGTTTATTCACTTTTGCATTTTGTTAATTGATAAAAATAAATTATTAAACATTATTAAGGCATGCTTACTTTGCAGCATTTTTTCCCACACCTGCCTAAACTTTTGCACAGTATTGTAGATTATTAGTAAAGTTAAATTCACAATCCCAGCCATCTAATATTTATATCCTTCATAAATGAAAGCCTGATCGATAATGAGCATGTTGGAGTAAAATGGTAATTTCAAAGTCCATCTAAGCAATAGTTTAGGACCACACCCTTTATTAATTTATACGCAAATGTTGCCACTCTGACTTGCCAACTCACAAACTGTATTTGTTCCTCTGGTCTATGTAAATAACCCTTAATGCATAGGCGCAGCAGCGTAACTATAAATTTTGCTCCCCCCTGCCAAAAATAAGTTTCTGGTGCCTCCCCCCACGGCATTTTGGTAAATCAAACAGGGCCATTTCTAGGCAATATAGCTTCCAGTGTGAACAGTTAAAAACATTTTAAAAATTATTTGTGCACAATTCAAAAAGGTTGTGTGGACCTCGCTGCATGGGGCATGGCCTTTCAGGAAAAGACTACCTTATACCTCAGTTTTGCAACCTGCACACCCAGAAATTGGCCATCATGTTATGGACAGGGTAAACTTTATAGGAAGGGCTGGAATACTTGGCTTGCTGCGGCCGTGAGGCAGCCTGGAGGGCTGGTAAGCCTTGACTAGTTGTGACCCGTGAGCCATAGAGCTTGATGTGGCCTTTGGGCCGTGAAGCAGCCTTGTGGGCTGGTAAGCCTTGGCTAGTTGTGGCCAGTGGACCGTAGAACAAGATGCAGCCTTTGGGCCGTGCAGCAGTCTTGTGGGCTGGTAAACCTTGGCTAGTTGTCATAGATGTACGGCTTGTGACACCGGGTTGACACAAGTGGCATTACGCTGGATTGAGTACTCTGGACACTGGAGTGCGGCCTGTGCCGCCTGGATGATACAAACGGCAGAGAGTTGGTGTGTGGACCGTGCCGCCTAGATGACACAAATGGCAGGAACAACAAGACTGACACGAGAACTGGTACTCGACTGAAGACAGGAGGCTCGCCAGAACCGGAAGCACGTGAGACGCTATCACCGTCATCAGAGCAGCCTTCACACCAGAAGGAAATAGCCGCAGGAGCCAATCAGAACAGACCAGGGATTACGAACAGTTGGTAGGAGAAGTTTCAGCAAACTGTCAGCCGGCATTCGCATCAGCAGCTTGTGACACATCGCAGGAAAAAATAAAATTCTGATTCATGACCCTTACATTATTTGTAATTTTTCCTCCTTATATTAATGGCCCTTAAACATTATGCCACACACCGTAATGCCCCTTACATATGATGCCACACACCGTAATGCCCATTACTCATTATGCATACCGTAATGCCCATTACACATTATGGCACACACAGCTATGCCCCTGACACCAGTTATGCCTCACAGTAAGGCTTCTAATTTCTTTTAAATTACCTGCTCTTTGTCAGGGGTCTCATGCTTGTTGTCAGGGGTTTTAATGCTCTGGGTTCCATGCTCATTGCCAGGGGTTTCATGCTCTAGGTTCCATGCTCGTTGCCAGGGGTTTCATGCTTTGGGTTCTATGCTCGTTGCCAGGGGTTTCATGGCAGAAGATGCAGCTTTCTGTATCTTCTCCCATTGGCGCCAGCATTCCCAGCACTTCACAGGGGGTTCACACCACACAGACTACATCCATAGACGCTACTTGTCTGACGATCGGAGTTGCAGAAATCACTGGGAAAATCGCACGGGTGCCATTTCCCGGAGATCTGTGTACGAGCAGTAGAGTGAGCAACCTTTTTCCCAGAGATCAAAGCATGTGCATTGGATCTACTATGCATATGCGGAGGTAAGGGAGGCGGTGGCCCTCTTATCTTAATCCACCCCCCTGCCATAATAACACAATTCCATTACCATGACATAAACCTAACCACACTATGGAAACTAAATTATATCCTTCTCATACATCTCACATTTGCTACATGAGTTCAGACCACTTTATTGAATATGTACATTTGCTGATCATTCGCATACAATGATCACATGAACTTGGAAAAAAAAATCTTTTTACAAATGGTCCCAGGGAAAAACATCAATGCTCTCATTCATGTTCCAGAAACACTAATTCCATCTGATTAAAACATTGTACAAATTCTTGGCAGTTTCTTAACGTGTCTAAACTGGGGAGGGGAGATAATCTGGGTAAGGGGGATACTTTTTCCAGTGTTAGAGGCATATTCTAGATCACAACAAGAGAGGAGAGGGAAGGGGGAGAGTGGGGGGGGCGGCACCGAAACAATTTTATAGTGCTCCTCTCAACATAAAATTGTTCAGACGCCCCTGCTTTCACCCCATTTATTCATGTTAACTTTTTCTTTTTTTATCCTAAAATCTTACTTGTTCAAGTTCATGTCTTGATTGTTCAAGTTATCAGTGTCCATGAACATTGGGACTCTGGGCCCGATTCAGACCCGCTCGCGAGCGCTGAGCGCTCGCAAGCGGGTCGATGTTGGCCAAGTGCACATGCGCACGACGGACCCGGCTCCGTTGTGCGCATGCGAGACTCGGATAGCGACGGCCAAGCTGTCGCTATGGGTCTCGCTACAAAGGGGGCGTGCTGTCGATGGTGAGTGACAGCGTGCCCCCTTTGGTGGGCGTGCCGGGGGCGTGGCTGCCCAGACGGAGGTGTTCCCACGGGAACGTCTACCGTCTGGGGCCGGCCCCACTGACATCACAAGTGATGTCAATGGGAGTGCTCTCGGCTCTGATAGAGCCGAAAGCACTCCAGGGCTTGCGGCAGACGAGACCCTACCACAAGGGTCTTGTCGCAAGCCCAATGGTCGCGATGGTCTTGACTACCGCGACCATCTTTTTGGCCGCTCGCTGTAGCTGTGGGTGGTAA
This sequence comes from Taudactylus pleione, assembly GCA_031769625.1. Taxonomy (NCBI): domain Eukaryota; kingdom Metazoa; phylum Chordata; class Amphibia; order Anura; family Myobatrachidae; genus Taudactylus; species Taudactylus pleione. The sequence goes on from JAUIMM010000161.1 coordinate 13,469,788, forward strand.
CCCACAGCTATGCGAGCGGCCGGGAGGCCGCTCTAAAATTCAGAGGGACGGCCCTGATTCAGAGCGGGCGCTCTGTCAGCGCGTCCGGCTCTGAATCAGGGCCTCTCTTCATATAGTATGTGTCACATTGTACATTTCCATGTTTTTATTTCATTGGCGACAATTTTACATTGCAGCTGTACAGTCATCTGTTTCCAGACCTTTAAGTTGAATATTAATCATGATGCATAACAGCTTGGTGGTGTTAGATGACTGCAGCAGTGCTCTGTAACATTTATGACAGTTTGTAGGCATTACGCAATGGATGCCATTAACTCACAACCAAACGTTTAAAAAATGCTGACATCTTTCCTGACTAAGCTTTGTTTGTTCAGGATTATTTGGTTTTAACTGTCTGACCACAGTGAACGTTTATAATGGACAGCAAAATGTTATAGTTATATGATAAATTATCAACCCTGTAGCATAGCAATATGTTGTGTACTCTGTACAGTTATGCTGACCTCTATGGAATTGTCGCTACCTGTCACGTGTGAGCTATTCAGTACTAGCTATACAGCTACAGGCTCAGATGGAATTAGATTTGTGGACAATACATAAACACAAGTAGCAATAACCCAACAACGTTTATCCAATGTGTGTTAACATGTATTTTCTTACTTACTAAACTAAGGGGTCAATCCTATTCCATGCCGATGCAACGGCATTAAAACGCCCGGCAATAGACCGGCACCTCGCACCCTTCGCGACCCGCTCCAAGCCCGAATTCGCTTAATTTTGATCTGAGCCCTATGGGGCTGCGAGCACTTTTAAGCGAATCCAGGCTGCCATCAAGCGCGGCTATTGTCGCAATGACTCACACCTGCGAGACCATGGCATGGAATAAGATTGACCCCTATAACTTACATGAGAAACAATATTAGCTTAAATCAAACATGGCTATTTATTGAAGATATTGGAGGAGGTCCAGGGAGACATTGTGACAAAACTTAGAATGTAAGCTCACACGAGCAGGGCCTTCTACTCTCCTGTGCTTCTCCTTACTTATACTTTCATCTACTCCTTTCTCCCCACTAAGGCACCTAAAACTTGGTTGCATATGTCCTGTTACTTATTCGAGTGTTATGATCGCTAATGCAGAAATGTATATAATATATATAAACCTTGTCCTTGTCCTGCATTGTATTGTGCTGCAAGTCACTGTTTTTTTGTTCACTTATTTATGTACAGTACTTTGTAAGGTGATGGAACACTTGTGGTGCCATATAAAAGAAGGATAATAATAATAACTTGAGTTATCATGGTTTTGTGTGATTGCGCCATTGGGGGTAGGGGCATGCTATGATGATGATGATGATGATGCGATCCAAATCATTATGTTCTCACGCATTGAAATTGGTTCTGATGACGCAGGTTGCAGGGGAGAAGGATTGTGGCTGTTGTTTACTTGGGGAGCCCATACATGCACCTCCAGTATCTGCAACAGGGGAATACTTCCCAAACCCCCTCAAAGTCAGATCGCAGAACATCCCGTCTAAATCAGTTGGGAGGTGTGTCCATTCTCTGCCACTCCCTTTATTTGTTTTTACTTTTATTCTCCAAAAATAGTTTTTTAATATAGCTTCGTTTTTAGTATTTAATGCATGAATTAAATTATAATTGAGAGTTAGGGGACAAAGTGAAACTGGAATGTGTGAATATGCCACACTAACAATGTAGTAAAACCTCTGCCAGGGCAAATGTGGTGCAATATTTTAAATTTCTTGCAGGGGAAAGGGGTTGGGTACGGGATCCCGGCGGTCAGCATGCCGACAGTCAGAATACAGACAGAATTAGGTAAGTAACCCTAACTCTTACCCTCCTCTAACCCACTTTTCCTGCAGCCTAACCCTAACCCCCCGCCCCCCACAGCCTAGTCCACAAGGCCACCAGTCACAATCCCGATGCCAGAATGCTGGCTAGGGATTTATGACAGGCGTCGTGATACCAGCACCTGTCATAATCCTGATGCCGGAATCCAGGACGATACGGGACCGAACGAGGTAAGTCAGGCCGACCGTCCTCTTAGTCACGGGGGTGAGGGTTAGGTTAGGGGACTTAGGGTTAGGCATCCCCTCGGGAGGGTTAGGCTGGGAGAAGGGGGGGTTAGGATTAGGCACCCCCGAGGGCGGAGGCTAGGGTTAGGTACCCCCGGGAGAGTTAGGCTTAGGGAGTGGGAAGGGGGGCTAGGTTTATGCACCCCTGTGGGGAGGTTAGGGTTAGGCACTAGCGGGGGAGGTAAGGTTTAGGCATCCCTAAAGGAGGGTAAAGATTAGGGGGGGGAGAGGGGAGGGTTAGGCTAGAGGAAAGGGGGGTTAGGGTTAGGCACCCCCGAGGGCAGAGGCTAGGGTTAGGTACCCCCGAGAGGGTTAGGCTAAGGGAGCGGGGCTAGGTTTAGGCACCCCTGTGGGGAGGTTAGGGTTAGGCACTAGCGGGGGAGGTTAGGGTTAGGCATCCCTAAAGGAGGGTAAAGGTTAGGGGGGGAGAAGGGAGGGTTAGCGTTTCTTACCTCCGCTGTTGGGATTTCCTCCTTTCGGCCTCATGTTGTCGGATTTGAACCAGCTGGTAAACAGCCGCCGGCTTTACAATCCCATTCCCTCCCACAACCTAACCCTAAACCTCCCCTCCCACAGCCCAACCCTAACCCACCCCCTAGTGCCTAACCCTAACCCTCTCCCTAATACTCACCGTTGGGATGCCTGGGGTTGGGTATCCAGTGCCGGGATTCTGACCACTGGCATCCTGACCGTCGGGATACCAAGTACATTCCCTCCCATTAGATGGTGTGAATTTCTGCACCTCGCAGGTGCATCATCATGATTTGCTCTATGCACTTACCTTACAACAACTTATTTCAATGAGAAATGTATTTCAATGAGAAATGTTCTTCTCCCTTAGATGATTATTTCAATGCAGCAAGTTTTTTAATAAATCATCAGGAATCTCAGATCACTTGCAAAAGGGTTTCCAACCCAACTTTTTACATGTTCAAACAACAGTGTAAAAAGAAATAGAATACCAAACCATATTATTCAAATGCAAAGCTAGCAGTGTCCGTTTAGGCTATTCCTTATACCCCAAGTTATAAGTGGTCCCAAGTATAACATGCAGTGGTTTTCTTCAGTAGAAATATTTCTCAGTGTACTTACAGTAGTTGTCTCTTTGCAAGAAATAAATAGATTCAATATTTTATAATATACATATATCTCTAACAGTATAGTAATTTAGATTTTTTTAAGTATTATTTCAATTGATTCATTTGTGAGACTTTGCATTCAGTGAAAATGTGTCTTTCACTTTACCTAAAATGTAAAACTTTTTTTTTAAATTGTGTTATAGTATGGTTACAACATTACACATATACCTTATCATAATTCACAATAATTTTTAGAAACAACTGTTTTCATCAATCATTCACTTCATAAGGTGATGTAGATGAAATAGTGTAGCATACAGTATAGAAAGTGTAATAGAGTTGTCGGTCCTCCAAACATATCTTTCTCACTGTAAAGTGTGGCTGGCATAGCACTACATACTTATATTATAAACTTATCTCACCTGTGACAGTCGGAGGCCATGGCTGAGACAATGACTTAGTCATACACTGTCTCGATGATTGTGGACATTAGAAGATAGATTTATCCGGCATGAGTCTGGTCTGATCAGGCTATAAAAGAAATATTCGAGAGCCTAAATATTCATCGTGGTTTTAACATTTATTCACACTAATGAGATAAGCCTATATGACTTGCATGTAAAGAGGCCACTTTAGTTTGGACAGAACAAGAATTATAGCATTTTGCATAGATATCAGAACTCCAGAAGGAATCCAGTGTGGATATGACGGATTAATGTTTCTGCATGGGCTTTATACTAGATTGTTTAGATTTCTTTTCCTGGGGATTTCCAATTAGGAAAATTGAGAATCTACTGGTCCATTTTCCTTCTTAGTTAATGGAACATCAAAGAGTGCCTCAGAGGTATTGGAATTCAGGTTTATATAGAACTGTTGAAAGTACACCTCCCAGGGAACAGTGGTCCTTTACTGTCAAGGCAAGAGTCAGGGTAGCAATTATCAGCAGCTGAAGGTCAAATCTAGATAAGGAAAACAAAAGTTCATCAGACCCTTCACTGTGTTTAAACTTTAAATATTCTTTGATGAGAGAAAACCAGATTCTTCTGCATTTTAGTAACATGGACCTCATTTAGGGGGCAATATTTCATTTTCAATTAATGCAGACGAGGGTTCTTTCATATAGTGGACTCTGTATCCTGCACATAATTCTTCAGGAAAAATTCCAGTAGTCTAGTTTACCATTTAAGAGCATTAATGTGTGATTACTGTGCCTGAAACACTTACAGCTATGAAGCAGTAGCATTATTAGAACAGAATAATTCCTGCCAAAGTATGCAGAGCAACCTGCTGCGCTGCATTGCCTCAAAAAATTATCACGTTTCATGAGAAATTGTGTTCCCTTAGATGAAGCATAAGCTTCCTTAGATGGTGCGTGATATATAACTTTACAAGGCATGCTATGCACCTTTAACTGAGGCATACTATGCAACCTAAGATGAGGCATGATATACAACCTTCAATGAGACATGCCTTACAACCATAGATGAGACAGGTTATGCGACCTAACATCAGGCATGCTATGCCACCTAAAACCAGGCACGCTGTTGAACCTAAGACGAGGCACGCTATGTGACCTAAGATAAGTCAAGCTATGCGACCTAAGATGAGACAAGCTATGCGACCTAAGATGAGACAAGCTATGCGACCTAAGATGAGACAAGCTATGCGACCTAAGATGATGTTAGAGTTACGCCTGGTACACACTAGACGATGTCGTCCGATCTGGCCGGATCGGTCAACACATCGGACACATCGTCTAGTGTGTACCCTCAATGACGATACGTGCTCCCATGCATCGTCAGCGTCCTCACCTGTCAGACCTGCATGCAGGTCCGAATAGTGACATCGTTAGCATCGGCAAGTGTGTGTGCACTTGCCGATACCAGAAGCCCGCCGGGTGCCGTCGCTTACGAGGACAGTACTCACTTTTCAATGTGTCGATCATTTAACACTGACGACCTAAATACAGGTCTACAGAATGATGATCGACCTAATGACTATGTTGACTTATTGACTGTTGCCATTCAAAACCAGTCAGCCTTGTGGAGTTGACATTTCATACCATACCCTTTCCAATACATATATGTGAGTTCTATGTGGATTAGTCTTTGGTGAAACCTATTTAATAATAAAGTTTTCTATTATTTACCTGAATGTATTCATTAGTGTGCCCCATAGTGAACTACTTTTTTCTGTTCTGTTTTTCTTAAAGTGACTTATGCAAGAGCAGTAGTTGCTTACAATGAATAGTACAGGGAGTAGGGGATGACAGTAAATATTAGGATAATGTGCACTAATAGTTAATGCATGTGGAGCAAATGGCTTATAAAGGGGCATGTGGAAAAGTATGATGGCATATAAGGGGCATGAACAGACTCTTATGGCATATAAAGAAGAATGTGGGGGCCTGAAATCTGAAATAAACTGTAGTAACACTACTGCTGTTTTGGCCACATCCCCTGTCCGGGAATCTGAAAAGTAAAAGTTGGTAACTCTTCTTGGACATATAGCAGTAGGCACCATTTTTTTGTGAACACATCATCTTGATCATGATCAGTCCTTAGTCCTGGGAGAACAGTCTAGTAGCCATGCTTTGTTAATTGAGACTTCTTAAATTTTGCCCTAAGTGACGGGTTCTAAACCCCGGCGGTTTGGTGGCGGTTATACGGCGTGTTCTATTATGTTCTAAACCCCGGGGGTTTAGTGGCTGTTTTGCAGCCGTTTCTAAATGACAGCCCTGTTCTATTCTTTTTTATTGATTTTTCAACAAGAAAAACACAAATACAGTAGTAGTGAAATAAAAACAAAGTAAAAACACATTACTTACAATTATAATAGTTGCAAATAAGTGACATAAAATAAGTAACATAAAAAGAAAATAGAACAAGGGGAGAAAATAAATATAGAACCGAAATGAAAAAGAGAAAAGATAAGGTACCACAGTTCACAAAAATATACAGTACATATAAATTGTATCATATTCAAAATGCCAAAATCCCAGTAAAGACTAATACCCAAAATATTTTCATACAGAAGGCATATCTCTAAGCATAAGGTCTGCACCTTCACCAATAGATAGAAATTCCTGCCATTTAAGCCATAACCTCAATGGCGAAACAGCAGACGTGGAGTATGCAACGTCTACAGTTTCCATCAAAAATGCGAATTGTACCTTATGTATAATTTTATGAATAGAAGGGAGAGAAGAAGATTTCCATAATTGTGCTATTGCTGTCTTGGCCGCTAGAAGAACATGACCCACTAAATAACAGTCAATTTTGGGCATACCTACTGGATAGACGTGAAGTAACGCCAAAAAAGGGGATGGCTGGATATTCACTTTCAATACCTTGGAAATCAAATCAAATAAATCTTTCCAGAAAGCCTGAATATGAGAGCAACTCCAAAAAATATGAAATATGTCTCCAACACTCATATTACATCTCCAACAATATTTTGATTGCGTTGGCCAAATTACGTGTAATTTGGCTGGAGTGAAATACAGCCTATGGAGTATTTTATACTGTAATTCTAAATGGTTATAACATTTGGACAATTTGTGGGCAGTAGTGAAAATAGATTCCCATTGCTGGGGAGTATAGGCCTCCTGAAGATCAGACTCCCATTGCTCTTGGGACTTAGATTTAACTGGACAGCAAGCCTCGAGGCACATGGATTACCAAAAACCAATAGTACCTTTAGAATTACCTCTTGTTAATTTAGCCAAGATATCAGGTGAAGGTAACTCCAAGGAACCACATACCTTTATAATATTAACCACCCAATGCTGAATTCGAAGATAGGAGAAAAGCTCTCCAGGAGGCAACTGAAATTGGGATTGAATTTGAGAAAACGGGATTAGAGAGGAAGAACTTGAAATGTCAGCGATGGTTTCAATCCCACATGAACGCCAAATCGCCACCGATAGATCCGGAATTAAACGTGCTATAGCAGCTAAAGACAAGGATTTAGCCGGCAATTTGATACATTTAGACTGAAGTATGTCATCCCAGCTTTTAAGAGAGTCTATTATGGCCCTAGGGGTATTATTCGATAAAGGACGCATTTGTTTAGGTGTCCAAATTAAATCCACTAAGGGGTACTCTTTCATTAGTGACCTTTCTAAGTCAACCCAAGGTTTAGTGTTAGGGGGAAGAAACCAGTCACTAATTTGTGAAACTAAACACACTGACTGATATAACTCTAGGTCTGGGATTTGTAACCCCCCCCCCCCAGGGTTTTAGGTTTAGTCAAACGCTGATAAGCTAGCCGTGGAGTTTTACCTTTCCATATATAAGACACAATTAGTTTACGAGCCTTAATGAGAAAGTGTTTCGGGTGCGAAATAGATACATTAACTTTGGCAAAATCATCATTTTAAATGCTGCAAGACGACCCAGCCAGGAAACATCGAAGCCCAACCAATTATATAACAGTTCGGCTATATGTTTTATTGTTGGATCAAAATTTATCTTAGCAAAGTTATCTAGTCTGTTCGGAATATTAATACCAAGATAGAGAAGATAATCCGTTTTCCAATTATACCTGTATTGAGCTTGTAGACGTGACAAAACAAGATCAGGTATGTTAAAAGGTAGGGCCTCAGTCTTGGTGGTGTTAAGTTTGTATAGTGAAGCTGCACTAAATTTGTCTAGTATACCATGGAGGGTTGGTAGCGAAGCAACAGGGTTAGTTACAAACAAAAGAATATTGTCTGCAAATAAACATAATTTATGTGAAGTTGAACCAACTGTCACTCCAGGAAATGAAGGGGAATTTCTAATTGCTGAAGCTAATGGTTCAATGGCTAAAATGTACATAAGTGGGGATAGGGGACACCCCTGTCTTGTACCGTTTCTAATGTTAAATGGGGATGAAAGAAAGCCATTACTAAACACTCTAGCTGTGGGATTACTGTAAAGTACCTTGATAGACTTCAAAATAGCACCCCGAAAACCAAAATGGCTTAGTGATTCGTAGAGGAACAGCCAATGAAGGCGATTAAACGCCTTCTCGGCATCAAGGGAAAGAAGAATGAACTCCTTACTTCGCCTCAACATCAGCTCTGCTAAATCAAAGACCCTACGACTGCTATCTGATGCTTGTCTGCCGCTGACGAAGCCCACCTGGTCCGGATGAACCAAAAGGGGAATAAAAGGGGCCATCCGACTGGCTACCATCTTGGCATAAATTTTGATGTCTGAATTGAGTAGGGCTATTGGGTGAAAATTCGGACAGGAGGAAGGAGGTTTACCTGGTTTAGGTAAGGTGATAATTTGAGCTTCCAACATCTCTGTTGGAAAGCTACCCTGACCGGAAACAAAATTAAATAAGGAAGCAAGTATGGGAGAAATCAAATTCGCAAAGTGTTTATAAAATGAATTGGTAAACCCATCCGGTGGACTTCCCCACGGGCAATGCTTTAACAACACTCAAAGTTTCTTGTTCGGTCCAAGGGGCATTTCAAACAGCCAAAGCTTCCTCTCCTAACTGAGGAAAAGTAATGTCACTTAAAAAGGAAGAAATAGAAGCGCCAGACGGCTGTGTTATAGTACTGTCAGTATGTAGATTATACAGTCCCGCGTAATACTCAGCAAAGGCGTTTGCAATCTCAGCGGGGTTAAGTGGTTTCTTATTATTGGGTGTAATTAAATATTCAATCCTATTTCTGGCCTGACGTTTGCGCAGTTTACGAGCTAGGAACTTGCCTGCCTTATTCCCTGAATTATAGAACTTTTGCTGGAGTTTAATTAGAGATGATTTCATACGAGCCAAAAATAATTTCTGAAGTTGGTTTCGAATAGCCACTAGTTCTCTCTTAAGAATACGAGAAGGACGGGCCCTATTTAGAGATTCAACCTGAGCTAAGCGTAGTTCCAATTCAGATTGATTGAGTAGATATTGTCTCTTAAGTCGAGAACTTGTTTGAATGGCTACTCCTCTAAGGACAGCTTTGAGAGCGCACCAGTGTGTTGTGCTAGAAGTGTCCTGTGGGTCATTAGTTGCCAAATAGGATTCCAGAGCATCTGCTAACGGTTTAACACCTTCATAATAAGTGATCTGGTAAACGCCATGGTCTAGGGGGAAATCTTGTATTATGACCATCCCAAGTCCACATTACCGCAGCATGGTCAGACCAAACTATAGGTTTGATACTGGATTGGCGAATATGTTGGAGTAGATGTTTGTCTAAAAGAATCAGATCAATACGTGAATAAGTATTATGTACATGTGAGAAAAACGTGTAGTCTTTCACATTAGGCGAATGAACCCGCCACACGTCGTATAAATCAAATTCCGCAAAGAGCTTCCGCAGCAGAGCTGATGTATCGGTAATGCCATTGTTCACTCCGGAAACATTAGCTGATGATTTATCTATTCGACTATCAGGGACTAAATTAAAATCACCCACTATAATCATATGACCCCGTCTAAACTGGTGGATTTCTTCAAGTACTCGTCTGAGAAACGGGATTTGAAGAGTATTAGGGGCGTAGAGGGAAACTAGTGTAACCTCTTTACCGTCCAGCTGACCTACTAATATCAAATACCGGCCGTTCTTATCTTCTACCTTTTTAGATAAAGTAAAAGACACTGAGTTATGGAACAGCACAGCTACACCATTCTTTTTGAGTGGACCGTTCGCATAATATGCAACATTATATCTCGCATCTCTCAAAATCGGTGGGGCCAAAGAAGAAAAATGAGTCTCTTGTAGTGCTACAACTTTAACTCTATGCCTATGAAAGGTGGACAAAGCAAGCCTGCGTTTGTTAGGGGAGTTCAGACCATGTACATTTAAAGAAAAAAATTGGACCATAATCTATAGACCATAAATAAAAGACGTTAGTTTGACATTAATACCCAAGGTTCTAGCGGTGATAGAATAATATGGACTATGGTACCCAAAATACAAAATAAACCAGAAAAAAAACAAAAAAGACACACAGAAGAGGAACACATAGGGGAAACTGAGATAACCCAAACAATTAGGGTTAAAATGTTTGCCGTATAGGAAGAAAAACGGCAAAACCAAGAACATGGAGGAACGTGGCCTGAGACAAAAGACAAAAGCCACCCATGCAGTATATTGGTAACAAAATACAAAGACAAGTGGACAACATAGATATGGGAATATAGCTAAAATAATACACTCAACAAGGCAAAGTGCGTAAGAACTATTCAAGTCTCTCTAGATGTCAGATATGCACATTAGCTAATTCCAAGAACAAACTAACAAACTCGTCCATTTTATGAACAATATAAACGTGGAGTCGCTAAACCCACAAAACAACAAAAATAATTGTAATACTATGAGAATTTTCAGAATCTGAATTACGCACGATAACAAAATCAATATGCATTAAACGTGCTTATTTAACTACCAGAAAGGGGTCTCAAATTAAGACTTTTTGCAGTAGAATGAAGGAGGAAAACCCTTAAGAGTTCCCTCCTCTAATTTCTTATTGGTAAATAAGGCCCTTAAACTGACAGAAATACAAGTATACAGGTTATTGTTATTCAATTTGGTGCGTTCAGACAAGAAAAGACATGGTAGAACATACATAAGAAATGACTATCTCATGTAACATATGTAATCTAATATCTCTGGTCCTTTTGAGGAAACAGGACTGACCAGAATATAACATAGTTAACACATTAGCTGTATAAATGTAGTATTCTCACGTAGCTTTAGACCAGTCTTGAGTTACTTGAACGCTGGGGCCAGAAGCACGAGTAGACACTGGGATGTCCCACTCCGCCAGAAGCTTAATTCCAGCTTCCACAGTAGAGATTACGTATGAGGAAGCCTCGTAGCTGACCAGAAGCCTTACGGGAAACCCCCAACGATAAGTGATGTCATTATCTCTTAGAGCTGTAGTAATGGGCTGGAAAGAGCGCCTTTTGGACAGAGTAGCCGCAGACAGATCAGGAAAGATTTGAAGACCCCCTAAGGTGTCCGTGCCTTCAGCTTGATGTGCAGCACGCAAGATTTGCTCTTTGAAATTAAAGAAATGGACACGCAATAAAGTGTCTCGCGGGTAATTTCCAGGTCCTGATCTCGGTTTGGGAAGACGATGTACCCGATCAATTAACAAGTCTTGTTGAGAAGCCGTAGGCACCAATTTAAGGAACAACTTGAAACGTAATCTGGTAGCTCTGCGTTAGATACAGAATCTGGGATACCGCGAATCTTCAGATTGTTTCTTCGTGAGCGGTCTTCCATATCCGTCATTTTATCTCTCATAGATGAAACCTCTGATTGGAGTTCTGCATGGGCTGAGAGGAGCTCGTTATGAGATGAGACCAATTCCTGCATCTTCACCTCTAGATGATCTGTGCGATCTCCCAGCCCCAGAATATCAGCTCGGATAGATTGTATAGAAGTATCCACACCCTTTAACACGTCAGACCGAAACGCCGCAAAAACCTGGAACATTGCCTGTGTAGTTAGCGGTACATTAACATCCAGGTCTAGTCCCAGGTCAGCTGGTGAAATCGAATCACGTGAAGTGGACATAGATGACGCTCCGGATGTTGGGGAAGGCATCTGTCCGACTTTAGATATAGGGGCAGTAGGAAAACGGATTGGTGCTGGAAGTTTTTGTTGTCTTGTTTTCTTTGACGGCATAGTCGGAGGTATGCGTAGGAATCCCAATTTGAAAAGGACCAGAAGGATGTTTTGGGGAAAGCGACTCAGGAAATTACTGCATGGGTAGGTAAGGCATTACCCGTGGAGGGGCATCATTCTTTAGATAGGTATCTTCACATCGTTGACACAGTTGACTCTGTTAAGTATCTATTAGAATATTATCCGCTTGCAAGGACGGTATAACACACAGGTACTGAGCTCCGTCTTCCACTGAGCAGCCTCTATAGAGGAGGTGGTGACCAGGCAAGTGAGGAGGGTCTCCTATGTACCACCAGACTCCCGTTGAACAATCTGGCTGGGTTGTTGGTACAACCACTGTCCGGGGCAGGCAAAGGGCATATCAGGCTAGACCAATGGGCACAGTTACTCACCAATTCAGCCGCCCAGGCTCCAGAGAAGGGATTTGTCAACAGGGGCTGTGGTATCTCAAATGGAGCAGGCCGCTAAAGATGTTGTTTCTGTTCCAGTCACTCCCCCACAGCCGTGAGCTTCAGGCGCCAGACCGGCCCCACATGCAAAGGCGCCCCAGTGAGGTCCGTCTGTTTCCCCCAGGTACCCCTCAGTGCAGGAGCCGCTGTATCAGCATGCGAGTGCGGCAGCAGAGGGAGAGGATCCACGCCGCAGCAGCTGTCGCGCCCTCCGGCACCACCGTTCCCCGACAGCCGCGCATGCCAGCAGGTACACAGGGTCTCAGGGGGCCGAGGTGTTAGCGGAGACTGTGGGGCTAATGAAAAGGCTCACCCCGGGGCTCCGCGATGCAGTGTCAGTCCCGGCAGGCAGCGGGCCCAAATCTAGGTCGCGGCTTCTGGCGCCAGTTAGGCCTCCAAGCTCCGGGCGTCAGGGAGGGGACACCTCTGTCTCCAAAGCCACCACACAAGGGTCTGTGGGGACTAGTAGTCAGCTACCAGTGGGTCCCGGTATAGCAAAGCCCCTCTCTTAAGGTGAAAGGGGCATTTTGAATGGCTTTTCTGCAGGAGCTCTCAGTACGCCTTCGTCCCGCTCTGCAGCCAGGCCACGCCCCCCTCGTTCTATTCTATTCTAAACTGTGTTTTGACGGTGGTTTTGCAGTGATTTTGGTCTTAGTAAATCTGCAGATAGCAAAACCGCCGCCAAACTGCCGGGGTTTAGAACCCGCTGCTTAATAAATTTTGCCCATGCTCTGCTTCCCTAGATGAGACATACTATCATTCAGCAGACAAGGCATGCTATGCTTTTTTACACAAGGTTTGTTATGCTTCCTTAGATGTGGAATAATATGGTTTTATAAATCTTTAACATACAAACACAAAGGAATGCAGTATTTCTACTAATTGCCCCTTGTAGCAGATTGTATGTAGATAGGATGTTCTAAGGGAAATATGCTAAAGTTGAATGGTAATTAAGAGGAATAATACCAGATTAACCAGTTTATGTTAATTTTACTTCAGTAATTCAGCAATTTAAAAAATGTGCACTCTCAGATATAGTTACAATAGAGTGACATTTTAACTTAAATAATATTTTACTGTGATGTAATGCTAATTTTGGGGCATTGCTAGGCCATGAGATCCTAGGCAAGATATCGATTTGGGGTCCACATTGTCCCATCTATTCATACCCCTATTTATTTACCCTATACAAGCCCCCAGGTGGAGGGGAAAAAAGCATCTGCACAATAGCTAGCAACCCGGCGAATGATGGGTCCAAAATACTAATAGTATAGAAACCTAAAAATATAATACACTTCATGGCCATACTCCCTGTCAGGATATCTCTAAATAAAAAAGTGGCAACCCTAAGTAAGACACCAGGCTGCAGCTAGTACATGGAAGGCTACTATAGCCAAGTGCTTGTCATTGTCTGTAACAAAGAAGTTAGGACTAGGGGTCTTTAGTAATAGAACACAAGAAGGAGAGAAGCCAAGAGGTCCCAGACCTCATAATAAAAGGCAAGTATCTTTAGGTAAATTCACCATATATGGTGGAACATTCCTATCGGCTCACAATCACTCCATCTGGAAGAGTAGAGCAAAACAATTCTGGGAGTTTGTAAGAGATACAGCAATGTCTATTATTGACTTTGTCAGTGTTTTAAAGTACAGACTGAACTAGTAGTTTTTCCCAACAAATCTCCCTCGGGGTTGGGCTCAGATGCCGCTCTCACTTCTCCTTGTGTTTGTTTTGAGGGTCTAGTGTAAGGTTGAGTACAATTCCATACAGAGAAGAATGCATGCCCTTCCCAAGAGGCTCTGAAGCAAAAGAGTGGGCACCATTTTTTTGGGTCACATCTTAATCACGATGCAGACCTAAGCCAGGGTACACACCATGGCATGGTGTGACCCAGCGATGGTGCTATGTAATGATACACCACACACCATACACACTGCAAGATCCGATGTATGACGGCGCGATGTGTCTTTACATGCTGCATGTAACAGCATCGCTTCATTCATTGCACCGTTTCATCCATTGCATCATCCTATCTGCTGTGCAGAACTGCAGATAGGACAATGCGATGAACGATCGGACATACACACGCTATACGATGTGTGTGATATATCGTTCCGATCCGCATCAAAATGATATACAGTCAGGTGCATAAATATTGGGACATTGACAAAATTTTCATATTTTGGCCTCTATTCACCACCAATGGCTTTGAAATGAAACAAGATGTGCTTTAGCTGCAGACTTTCAGATTGAATTTGAGGGAAATTACATCCAAATCAGGTGAACGGTGTAGGAATTACAACGGTTTCTATATGTGCTTCCCACTTTTTAAGGGGTCAAAAGTAATGTGACTATCAAGTCAAAATCTATTTCATGGACAGGTGTGGGATATTCCCTCGTTATTTCATTTTTAATTAAGCAGGTAAAAGGTTTGGAGTTGATTCTAGGTGTGACATTTGCATTTTGAATCAGTTGCTGTCGACTCTCAATATGATATCCAAAGAGCTGTCACTATCAGTGAAGCAAGCCATCATTAGGCTGAAAAATCAAAACAAACCCATCAGAGAGATAGCAAAAACATTAGGTGTGGCCAAATCAACTGTTTGGACCATTCTTAAAAAGAAAGAATGCACCGGAGAGCTCAGCAACACCAAAAGACCTGGAGGACCATGGAAAACAACTGTGGTGGATGACAGAAGAATTATTTCCCTGGTGAAGAAAAACCCCTTCACAACAGTTGGCCAAATCAAGAACACTCTCCAGGAGGTAGGTGTATATGTGTCAAAGTCATCAATCAAGACAAGACTTCACAAGAGTGAATATAGAGGGTTCACCACAAGATGTAAACTATTGGTGAGCCTCAATAACAGGAAGACCAGATTAGAGTTTGCCAAACAACATCTAAAAAAGCCATTACAGTTCTGCAACAACATCCTATGGACAGATGAGAAAGATCAACTTGTACCAGAGTGATGGGAAGAGAAGAGTATGGAGAAGGAAAGGAACTGCTCATGATCCAAAACATACCACCTCATCAGGGAAGCATGGTGGTGGTAGTGTCAAGGCGTGGGCATGTATGGCTGCTAATGGAACTGGTTCCCTTGTATTTATTGATGATGTGACTGCTGACAAAAGCAGCAGAATGAATTCTGAACTGTTTCGGGCAATATTATATGCTCATATTCAGTCAAATGCTTCAGAACTCATTGGACGGTGCTTCACAGTGGAGATGGACAATGACCCGAAGCATACTGCAAAAGCAACCAAAGAATTTTTTAAGGCTAAAAAGTGAAATGTTATGCAATAGCCAAGTCAATCCCCTGACCTGAATCCGATTGAGCATGCATTTCACTTGATGAAGACAAAACTGAAGGGAAAATGCCCCAAGAACAAGCAGGAACCAAAGACATTTGCAGTAGAGGCCTGGCAGAGCATCACCAGGGATGAAACCCAGCGTCTGGTGATGTCTATCTGTTCCAGACTTCAGGCTGTAATTGCCTGCAAAGCATTTGTAACAAAGTATTAAAAAGTGAAAGTTTGATTTAGGATTGTTTAGTTTGTCCCATTACTTTTGGCCCCTTAAAAAGTGGGAGGCACATATAGGGCCAATTGTAATAGGTAGTCTGTTTTGGTAAATGGCGAGTTTGGTGCTAAACTCGCAATTTTTCACAACTCTCCAATGTAATAGGGTGTCTGTTCACTAAAACTCGCATTTTTCAGAGTTACTAAAACTCTCCATTCTCAAACTTGCATCCAGATGTTTTCACATTGAAAACAATCAACTCGCCCAATGTAATAGAGTGTCTGTTTCAGACTCGCAAAAAAAAGATTACCAAAAGTCCCCAAATAATAGACCTGCTTCAGGCTAGCGAGTACATCCTGAGCAGGTCAGATTAACACAGAAACATGCACATATCCATGAGATGCGCGACATTGTATCATTGATGTAAACCACAAGATTAACATCAATTAATCTTGCGGTTACTATGTAGCGGCTCTCACCATAGACGGGCTATGGGGATTTCTCACCATAGACGTCTAAGGGAGACAGTGGCTGGCCGCATTCAGCTAATCAGGGAGCTGCTCCGACGGAGATGCTCCCCGATTGGCTGGCGGCCCCTGCACTGACGGGGCACACGTGTGCCCCGGTCATTTACGCGGAGCAAAGGTATGTGTACACACATACCTTTGCTCAGTCCGGCATGGATCGTTTTTTTTTCGTTTTTTTATTTTAACCCCTGGATTGCCTACTTGGAGAAGAGGACGTGATCTACGCATAGGAGAGGTGAGTATGCATTTTTTTTTTCAGGTACACCCCTATGGATTACTTCGGATACTAGGTGAGTATGTGTGAGTGTGAGTGTGAGTGTGCATGTATGTTTTATTAAAATTATACTTTCACGGTGTAAGTTTGTTTATTTACGTATTTCTTTAGTTGTGGAACTACAAGTGCCAGCGGGCCCGTAATGCCCCGCATGCTGGTATTTGTGGTTCTCCAAATACCAGCATGCAGGGGAGGCTTGCTGGTACTTGTGGTTCTACAAATAAAGACAATATGGAAAACTTATTTTTACACTTTACACTATCAACCCGGCACCCCCGCCCTAGGGTGCCGGGGATAGCCCCGGGCTATCAGTCTAGGCCTGGGGTGCCCTGGAGAGGGGTACCCCTTTATTGGGGGGGTACCCAACTCCCCAGGGATCCCCGGCCTGGACTGACTAGCAGTCAGGGATAATGCTTTGGCCGGGGAAACCGGTGAAAGGTTTTCCCTGGCTGTGGCATTATCCCCCTGCTAGAAAGAGTTCGGTGCTGGTTCAGGAATTTTCAGGGGACCCTTACTCGTTTTGTCCCCTGATTTTCTAGAACCAGGACCAGCTCAACAAAGCCCTGTGCTGGTTCTTAATATACAGGGCCCCCCTATGCATTTTGGCCCCTGTATTTTTAGAACCAGAACAGGCTTTATAAAGCCTGGGGCTGGTTATGCTTTTGGGGAGGGGGTGCACGTTTTTTTTTTTTTAACACACACAGAAGCCATCACGGATCTCACTGATCTGTGATGGCTTCTCTAAAACTCGCACCTTTTAATGCTACTCGCATTAAAAGGTGTCAGTTTACATAGTCCTAAACTCGCCTGCACTCGCAAATGCAGTAGCCTCGAGCTGAAAAGTTTGCAGGCTATTGAATTTGCGAGTTTCAGTACAAACTCGCACTTTTTAAAAGTGCGAGATAGTGCGAGTTTGTACTGTTACTAAAACTGACTACCTATTACATTTGGCCCATAGAAACCGTTGTAATTCCTACACCGTTCACCTGATTTGGATGTAATTACCCTCAAATTCAATCTGAAAGTCTGCAGCTAAAGCACATCTTGTTTGTTTCACTTCAAAGCCATTGTGGTGGTGAATAGAGGCCAAAATATGAAAATGTTGTCAATGTCCCAATATTTATGCACCTGACTGTATGTTACATATAGTGTGTAACCAGCTTTAGTCCAGAGAAAACAGTTATAGCAGCTTGAAGTGGCCAAAGTTTTAAAGTTGAGGCTCTGCTTCCCTACATGAGGCATATTATCTTTCCACAGACAATGCATGCTATGCTTCCCCAGATGAGATATACTCTGCTTCCCTAAATGAGGCATATTATCTTTCCACAGAAAAGGCATGCTCTGCCTCCCTACATGAGTCATGCTCTGCTTCCCTAAATGAGGCATATTATCTTTCCGCAGACAAGGCATGCTCTGCCTCCCTACATGAGGCATGCTCTGCTTCCCTAAATGAGGCATATTATCTTTCCGCAGACAAGACATGCTATGCTTCCCTAGATGAGGTATACCCTGCTTCCCTAAATGAGGCATATTATCTTTCCACAGACAAGGCATGCTCTGCTTCCTAGATGAGGCATATTATCTTTTCGCAGACAAGACTAGTTCTGCTTCCCTAGATGAGGCATGCTCTGCTTCCCTAAATGAGGCATACTATCTTTCTGCAGACAAGGCATGCTAGGCTTCCTAGATGAGGCATACTCTGCTTCCATATATGAGGCATACTATCTTTCGCATACAAGACTAGCTCTGCTTCCCTAGGTGAGTGTGATGTACTGCTAGTTGTAGGGGCATTTCTAGGCCCTGCTATGTAATGCTAGCTGTAGGGGCATTTCTAGGCCATGGCACCATATTCTTATTTGTTCTTTTTTTTCTTTAACACAGTACTATGCATTTTGTGATGATACAAATATGGGTGCTCAGTGTTCGCAAATACATGCTATAGCGCGTATTTTACCCGGTATTGAGGACCGGGGACTCACTTTTTCAAAATGGGTGGGTCCCCGGGGACGCGCTCCGCACCAGTCAATCTCTGGCTCTTTAATGATCTGGCCGGGCTGCAGGCTATAAAAAGCGGAGGTGGAGTCAGTGCAGACTTTGTTAGCGCCTTTACTGGACCATGTAGGCGCTGTTGTGACAAACGGCTCCGTGACGACTGCCCGTTCCTGGATTGAAGACGGCCTCCAGTAAGTATGAATGGGGGTTTGTTGGTGAGCAGGGTGACTGGTGCTCAGGGCTGGCTCCGGCATGTCCCAGCTGAGCATCAAGGGTGCCACCACGTAATGTGTTCTGTGTGGCCACCACCTGGACAGGAAGACCAGATTAGAGTTTGCCAAACAACATCTAAAAAAGCCATTACAGTTCTGGAACAACATCCTATGGACAGATGAGAAAGATCAACTTGTACCAGAGTGATGGGAAGAGAAGAGTATGGAGAAGGAAAGGAAGTGCTCATGATCCAAAACATACCACATCAGTGAAGCATAGTGGTGGTAGTGTCAAGACGTGGGCATGTATGGCTGCCAATGGAACTGGTTCCCTTGTATTTATTGATGATGTGACTGCTGACAAAAGCAGCAGAATGAATTCTGAACTGTTTCGGGCAATATTATATGCTCATATTCAGTCAAATGCTTCAGAACTCATTGGACGGTGCTTCACAGTGCAGATGGAAAATGACCCGAAGCATACTGCAAAAGCAACCAAAGAATTTTTTAAGGCTAAAAAGTGGAATGTTATGCAATGGCCAAGTCAATCCCCTGACCTGAATCCGATTTAGCATGCATTTCACTTGATGAAGACAAAACTGAAGGGAAAATGCCCCAAGAACAAGCAGGAACTGAAGACATTTGCAGTGGAGGCCTGGCAGAGCATCACCAGGGATGAAACCCAGCGTCTGGTGATGTCTATGCATTCCAGACTTCAGGCTGTAATTGCCTGCAAAGGATTTGCAACAAAGTATTAAAAAGTGAAAGTTTGATTTAGGATTGTTTAGTTTGTCCCATTACTTTTGGCCCCTTAAAAAGTGGGAGGCACATATTACCATTGTAATTCCTACACCGTTCACCTGATTTGGATGTAATTACCCTCAAATTCAATCTGAAAGTCTGCAGCTAAAGCACATCTTGTTTGTTTCACTTCAAAGCCATTGTGGTGGTGAATAGAGGCCAAAATATGAAAATTTTGTCAATGTCCCAATATTTATGCACCTGACTGTATGTTACATATAGTGTGTAACCAGCTTTAGTCCAGAGAAAACAGTTATAGCAGCTTGAAGTGGCCAAAGTTTTAAAGTTGAGGCTCTGCTTCCCTACATGAGGAATATTATCTTTCCACAGACAGTGCATGCTATGCTTCCCCAGATGAGATATACTCTGCTTCCCTAAATGAGGCATATTATCTTTCCACAGACAAGGCATGCTCTGCCTCCCTACATGAGTCATGCTCTGCTTCCCTAAATGAGGCATATTATCTTTCCGCAGACAAGGCATGCTCTGCCTCCCTACATGAGGCATGCTCTGCTTCCCTAAATGAGGCATATTATCTTTCCGCAGACAAGACCTGCTATGCTTCCCTAGATGAGGTATACCCTGCTTCCCTAAATGAGGCATATTATCTTTCCACAGACAAGGCATGCTCTGCTTCCTAGATGAGGCATATTATCTTTTCGCAGACAAGACTAGTTCTGCTTCCCTAGATGAGGCATGCTCTGCTTCCCCAAATGAGGCATAATATCTTTCTGCAGACAAGGCATGCTATTCTTCCTAGATGAGGCATACTCTGCTTCCATATATGAGGCATACTATCTTTCGCATACAAGACTAGCTCTGCTTCCCTAAATGAGGCATATTATCTTTCTGCAGACAAGACTAGTTCTGCTTCCCTAGATGAGGAATACTATGCTTCCCTAGATGAGGCATACTATCTTTCTGCAGACAAGACATGCTCTGCTTCCCTAGATGAGGCATACTCTTCTTCCCTAAATGAGGCATATTATCTTTCTGCAGACAAGACTAGTTCTGCTTCCCTAGATGAGGAATACTATGCTTCCCTAGATGAGGCATACTATCTTTCTGCAGACAAGACATGCTATGCTTCCCTAGATGAGGCATGCCCTGCTTCCCTTGATGAGGCATATTATCTTTCTGACATGCTATGCTTCCCTAGATGAGGCATGCTCTGCTTCCCTAGATGAGGCATATTATCTTTCTGACATGCTATGCTTCCCTAGATGAGGCATGCTCTGCTTCCCTAGATGAGGCATATTATCTTTCTGCAGACAAGACATGCTATGCTTCCCTAGATGAGGCATGCTCTGCTTCCCTAGATGAGGCATATTATCTTTCTGCAGACAAGGCATGCTATGCTTCATAGATGAGGTATGTTCTGCTTCCTTAGATGAGGCATGCTATGCTTCCCTAGATGAGGCATACTATCTTTCCGCAGACAAGTCATGCTATGCTTCATAGATGAGGTATTTTCTGCTTCCTTAGATGAGGCATACTATCTTTCCGCAGACAAGGCATGCTATGCTTCATAGATGAGGTATGCTCTACTTCCATAGATGAGATATGCTATGCTTCCCTAGATGAGGCATACTAGCTTTCCGCAGACAAGGCATGCTATGTTTCTTTAAGACAAGGAATGTTATGCTTCCTAAGATGTGGTATAATATATATTTTTAACATACTGGGAAAAAAATAATACCATATGCGTTCCAATTGTACTTTCTAGCAAATTTCATATAGTTAGTACAATTTGGTATTTGGAGAAAAATATGCTTAAGTTGAATGGTAATTAGAGGAAGAATACCAGATTAACCAGTTTTTGTTCAATTTATTACAGAAAAATGAGCTCAAACAATATGAAATTTAACACCTCAGATATATTTACAACTGGCTGAAGTATTCGGCGTTGCCCGGGTTTAAATCTTCAAGTTAAGTTTTATTATGTGATGTCATCCAAATCCATCCAGTGGAAGGCCCAGAACAGGGTCCTGGGTCAAAGTTCTTCCAGCCGCATTCCGCCACTCCATTAGGCATCCCAGACCAATTGCCACCCCTCTGTGAAGTTTTCATCCAAATCCATTCAGTGGAAGGCCCAAAATAGTCTCCCTGGGTCAAAGTTCTGCCCAGCGTACACCAACAGGAGGTCCGAAAGGGAGCCTAACCCCCCTAAAACCTGTCCAGAATCCAACTGGACTACTTCACGTTGGTTTCATCCCAATCGGTGCAGGGGTGTCCAAATGCATAACCAGACAGTTAGACAGACAAGCTCTTGGAACTGCAGGTTTCCCCCACAACTAATTAACGGCAAAAATCCCTGCGGCGCGGGGAAAGGCTATTCAATTAAATAACCTTTTTCCCGTGCCGAAAAACGGCATTCAGGCGCAGAAACCCACCGTTTTTGCGTAAACTGCGGAATCAATGCGAGGTTTAGTAAATCTGTGGGGGCTCGAACGCAGGGTAATCCCCGCTATTTGAATTGCTCTGGCGTGGGAATTAGCCGTGGGGTTAATTGAAAACCCTTATATATGTAGGGGCATTTCTAGGTCATGTGATGTAATGCTAATGGTAGGGGCATTTCTAGGCCATGTGATGTAATGCTAGTTGTAGGGGCATTTCTAGGCCATGGCACCATATTCTTATTTGTTCTTTTTTTTCTTTAACACAGTACTATGCATTTTGTGATGATACAAATATGGGTGCTCAGTGTTCGCAAATACATGCTATAGCGCGTATTTTACCTGGTATTGAGGACCGGGGCGGGACTCACTTTTTCAAAATGGGTGGGTCCCCGGGGACGCGCTCCGCACCAGCCAATCTCTGGCTCTTTAATGATCTGGCCGGGCTGCAGGCTATAAAAAGCGGAGGTGGAGTCAGTGCAGACTTCGTTAGCGCCTTTACTGGACCATGTAGGCGCTGTTGTGACAAACGGCTCCGTGACGACTGCCCGTTCCTGGATTGAAGACGGCCTCCAGTAAGTATGAATGGGGGTTTGTTGGTGAGCAGGGTGACTGGTGCTCAGGGCTGGCTCCGGCGTCCCAGCTGAGCATCAAGGGTGTCACCACGTAATGTGTTCTGTGTGGCCACCACCTGGACCCGCTCCCAGGGCCCAGAGAACACCTGTAATAGGCCCGGAGTGTTGGGAGACCCGCTATTGTCTGCATCGGCGAGGGGGAGTTGCCCGACTGCTGCGTATACTTGCCGGCCCACAGGGCCGGATTAAGGGGGGGGGCGACAGGGACGGTCATCCCGGGGCCCCCACACACAGAGGGGCCCCCACCTCTAGAGCACGCAGGAGAGGTTTCTGAGTAGCTAGAAACCCCCCTCAGATGGAGCAAATCCCCCTGCTACCGTGGCTGGAGCTAATACAAAAAACCCTGCCTCCAAATGACCCGCGAATCACGGCATTACGGAGTGAGGGGATGGAGCCTAAGGATGTGAGCAGCAGCTGCATAAAAAGTAAGTGTGTACATGTACTGTTTTATTTTGTATATGTGTGTATGTGTTAATATGTACAGTATATATGTGTTAGTGTTAGTGAGTGTATACTATATATGTGTGTATGTATGTGTGTATATGTGTTAGTGTGTATGTGTGTATATTGTATGTGTATGTGTTTTAGTGTGTATGTATGTGTTTGTGTGTGTATACTGTATGTGTGTATTTTATATAAATTATATACGTTTGCTACATATAATATATATATGTGTGCATGTTTAATACACACGTGCATAAATAAATAATATTATATATATATATACATATACATACATACATACATACACACATACATACACACCCAGGGCCGGACTGGCCATCGGGCACTTCTGGCAACTGCCAGAAGGGCCGATGGCTAAATGGGCCGATTTGGCTGAGCGCAGGCTTACCGGGCTGTACTCCCTCCCGGACGGCGCCATGCTCAGAGTCAGCAAAGAAATTTCACTAATGCGCGGCCACGTCATTGCGCGATGACATCATGACGCAATCGCGTCATGACGCAGCCAGCGTCCAAGACCCTTGGCAATGGGGGCATTGTTAATCTGAGCGGGAGGGTGAGCGGCGCGCTATATAGAAAGTCTGCTGGCCTGGAGGTGGAACCGCACGGGCCTCTCTTCATTCAGAGGAGCCGCACTTCCGGATTATAGTGCCGGTAATTAAATGGTAGATTAAAACCGGGCATCAGTGACAGAAGTGCAGCAGCGTCACAGAGGAACAGAGGACTGCATACGCTGACTGTTTAAAACCTTCTCTCCACACTCCAAAACTACATAAGGTATCTCTCTCTGCCATCTCCACCATTAGTTTCTTTCTGTCTCTCATCTCGCCATATTACTCTCTTCCATCTCCCCTGATTTCTTTTCTCTATTTTGTTTCCCTTATTCTCCTCTCATCTCCCCCTATACCTAAACTGCTGTCTGTCCTTATTCATCCTGTCTCCCCTATTCCTCCTGTATACTGTCTTTCCCTTCTATATCCCATCTCCCCCCTATTACTCCTCTCTCTCTCTAGCAGGTCCCCCTCTTTCTCCTATGTCTCTCCCGTCTCCCCCTATTCCTCCTCTCTGCCAGCTCCCTCTATTCCTCCTCTCTCTCTAGCAGGTTCCCCACTTTCTCCTATGTCTCTCCCGACTTCCCTTATTCCTCCTCTTTCTAATATGTCTCTCCCGACTTCTCCTATTCCTCCTCTCTCTCCCAGCTTCCCATATTCCTCCTCTCTCTCTAGCAGGTCCCCCTCTTTCTCCTATGTCTCTCACGTCTCCCCCTATTCCTCCTCTCTCCCAGCTCCCTCTATTTCTCCTATGTCTCTCCCAGCTCCCCCTATTTCTCCTATGTCTCTCCCAGCTCCCCTTATTTCTCCTATGTCTCCCCCAGCTCTCCCTATTTCTCCTCTCTCCCAGCTCTCCATATTTCTCCTATGTCTCTCCCAGCTCCCCTTATTTCTCCTAAGTCTCTCCCAGCTCCCCCTATTTCTCCTATGTCTCTCCCAGCTCTCCCTGTTTCTCCTATGTCTCTCCCAGCTCTCCCTATTTCTCCTATGTCTCTCCCAGCTCCCTTTATTTCTTCTATATCTCTCCCAGCTCCCTTTATTTCTCCTAGGTCTCTCCCAGCTCCCCTTATTTCTCCTATGTCTCTCCCAGCTCCCCTTATTTCTCCTATGTCTCTCCCAGCTCCCCTCATTTCTCCTATGTCTCTCCCAGCTCCCCTTATTTCTCCTATGTCTATCCCAGCTCCCCTTATTTCTCCTATGTCTCTCCCAGCTCCCCTTATTTTTCCTGTCTCTCCCAGCTCCCCCTATGTCTGTCCCAGTTTCCCCAATTTCTTCTCTCTCTCGGCTCTCCCTGTTCCTTCGCTCTCTCTCTCGGGGCTCTCCCTGTTCCTTCACACTCTCTCTTCCTATTCTGTCTCTCTCTCCCTATTCCGTCTCTCTCTGTGTCTCTCCCTGTCTCTGGGCCTGATTTAGAGCCGCTCGTAAGCGGCGGCTCGTTCGCTCTGAGCGATGTTTGCCCAACTGCGCATGCGTACGGATCGTAATACGCATGCGCGAACCAGTCAGTGCGGCCGAAAATCGTTTGTTCGCTAAATAGCGAATGCCTGCTATTTTGAGTGACAGAATGAGGCGTATGTGGGTGGTAACAGGGGAAGGTGCTTGAAAACGGGGAGTGGAGATCCGAACGCAGGCGTGTTTAAAGGTCAAAACGGGCGTTTTAAGGGTGTGCATAATTAATACAGCAGAGTCATTGACCATGTCACTGGGTTATTTTATAGCCAGAACTGCTCGCAAGCTTGTGGTAGCAAAAACCAACCACAAGAATAGCGAGCAGTTCATACGCTGGTCGATGTACTCGATTAATCTAATAAATAGCGGACATGACGTAGGATGCGAGCGGCCAGGGGGCGTATTTTTTCAAAAAACGACTGCAAGTTTTGTTCGCTCGTTCAGACATAGAGGCGTGAACAGACCGCAAAGAGCGAAAGGTTCATTTGAATAGCCACCCCAATTTTCTGGACGAACAACCGCAAATAGTGTCCGGCTCTGAATCAGGCCCTCTGTCTCTTTCTCCGTATTCCTTCTCTCTCTCTCTGGGCTCTCCCTGTTCTCTCTCTCTCTCCTCTCCCTGTTCCTTCTCTCTCTCTCTCTCCTCTTCTCTCCTCTCCCTGTTCCTTCTCTCTCTCTCTCTCCTCTTCTCTCCTCTCCCTGTTCCTTCACACTCTCTCTCTCTCGGCTCTCCCTATTCCTTCGCTCTCTCGGGGCTCTCCCTATTCCTTCGCTCTCTCGGGGGTCTCCCTGTTCCTTCGCTCTCTCCGGGCTCTCCCTGTTCCTTCGCTCTCTCTCGGGGCTCTCCCTATTCCTTCTCCCTATTCCTTCTCTCTATCTCTCCCTATTCCTTCTATCTCTCTCCCTATTCCTTCTCTGTCTCTCTCCCTATTCATTCTCTCTCTCTCTCCCTATTCCTTCTCTCTCCCTATTCCTTCTCTGTGTCTCTCCCTATTCCTTCTCTCTCTCTCTCTCCCTATTCCTTCTCTGTGTCTCTCCCTATTCCATCTCTCTCTGTGTCTCTCCCTATTCCGTCTCTCTCTGTGTGTCTCTCTCTCTCTCTGCTCTCTCTCTCGGGGCTCTCCCTGTTCCTTCACTCTCTCTCGGGGCTCTCCCTATTCCTTCTCTCTCTCTATTCCGTCTCCCTCCCTCTCTATCCGTCTCTCCCTCTCCCGTATCTGTCTCTCTCTCTCTCTCTGTCTCTCCCTGTCTCTATCTCTTTCTCCCTCTCCCTATTCCTTCTCTCTCCCTCTCTTTCTCCCTCTCCCTATTCCTTCTCTCTCTCCCTGTCTCTCTCTGTGTGTCTCTCTCTGTCTCTGTGTGTGTCTCTCTGTTGTCTCTCTCTCTCCCTCTGTATCTGTCTGTCTTTCTGTGCGTGTGTCTCTCTCTCTCTCTCTGTGGTTGGCTGTCTCTCTCTGTATCTCTCTCTCTCTCTGTGTCTCTGTCTTTCTCTCTGTGTGTCTCTGTCTTTCTCTCTCTCTCTGTGGCTGTCTCTCTCTGTCTCTGTCTGTCTCTCTGGTCTCTCTCATTCTCCTATGTTGGATCCCATCTTTCCTTTTCTCTCTCCCCCAGCTCCCCGAATTCCTCCTATTTTTCTCCCGGCTCCCTGCTTTCCTCCTCTCTCTTTCCTGTGTTCCCTTTTCTTGTGTGTGGCCTGCACCAGTGAAGTGCCAGCTTTACCTAAGGCTGTGTACACACTTATAGATACCTGTCCAATCTGTCTGGTGGGAAGAAAAATCTGGTCCATTTTCCAGCATCTGGGAGCAAATTTCTATTGTTATTTGCTTCCATACATTCCCAGATTTTCCTTCCCACCAAATGGATTGCACAGATATATCTATAGGTGTGTACACAGCTTAACAGAACCAACACAAAACCAAATGTTTGACTATGGCATATGTTTGAATCCCCTGCAGGATGTGCTCTGTTGTTTGTGTATTTGTATGTCTTAATATTAATTATATTTGTAGGAGTATAGACTAAGAAATGGGAGGGGTTAGGGATAGTAAGGGGAGGGGCCTATGCCAGGAGCATGATGATGACGCGAGGTGGGCCTGTGTGCTCTTAAAATGCCAGGGCCTATTTTAAGTCCCAGTCCGGCCCTGTATACACCCCCCCCCCCCGCAAAATCCTGTATTTGCCCCTGCCCACACAGGGTCGGGGTGACCCTGCGGAGAGCAGGTGTCCAGTGTACCCTGTTCCCGGATGGCGGCTGAGCTGCCGCTGAGCTGTGTTCTGAATGCAGCAGCACAGTCAGCGCTACCGCATAGAGCGCACAGCGGCTCCCGAGTCCCCTCATCAGCATCATATGACACATCATGTCCGTAACGCTGATCACTGATGTCGGGCCTCAGTAGCCACTCTGCGCTCTATGCAGCAGCACTGACTATGCTGCTGCAATCACAACAGAGCCAGAACGTAAATAATCAGGGAGGGTGGGGTTAGGCTCCGTGTGGCGGGGGAGGGAGGGTAGGCTCCGTGTGGCTTGGTGGAGGCCCCCACAAGCCTTAATCCGGCCCTGCCGGCCCAACAGCATAGAGTGGGATGTGACAGGCAGCTTTGCAAAGAATCAGATTGGCTGCCTGTCATTTAGTACAAGCCGGTTACTTACCTGTAGTCCGGCATTCAGGCTGGGTCTCTGAATGTATTAAATGAACTTGCTTGCACAGCCGCTGCTCTCCCTACTCCTTAATGATCTCACTGGCAGCGTATTTTCAGTGGACAACATACTGCCTGTCTAAAAAAAAGACCGGGTAAGCGAGAGTGAAGAGAGAATATGGAGCACTCATGTCTACTGTATATCAATCTGACACTCTGAGAGCTCAAGAACGATATACGTGCTCAGAACAGAAGCACAGGAGCTCACAGTGAATTTTGGCTGCTTACTAATTACAGCGCACTGTAAACCTTTTTTTTTTTTTTTACATATTTTCTTTGGTGTATAGTCAATAGAACAAAACAATATGACAGCCGCGCGGAGCTCAATGTGGTGAGCAAGGAAGGAACTGAGACTGCTCACCACACGATGTACAAAGTACGAAAGAGCCAATAGAGCTCCCTGCAGCCGGCGCACTGTAATGACAGGCAGGCAATCTGATGCAACTGCTGCTGGGCGCTGGCGGAGTATATAGAGTCCCACACACTACCCCCCTCCTTCCCTGCTGATTGTTTATAAAAAAAAAAACATATCTACAGTTCTTTGACACCCCCCCCATCATCTTCAGTATTTCTGTCAATGGCTAGTGTATATATATATATACAGTCAGGTCCATAAATATTGGGACATTGACAGAATTGTCATATTTTGGCCTCTATTCACCACCACAATGGCTTTGAAATGAAACAAACAAGATGTGATTTAACTGCAGACTTTCAGATTTAATTTGAGGGTAATTACATCCAAATCAGGTGAACGGTGTAGGAACTACAACGGTTTCTATATGTGCCTCCCACTTTTCAAGGGGCCAAAAGTAATGGGACAAACTAAACAATCCTAAATCTAACTTTCACTTTTTAATACTTTGTTGCAAATCCTTTGCAGGCAATTACAGCCTGAAGTCTGGAATGCATAGACATCACCAGACGCTGGGTTTCATCCCTGGTGATGCTCTGCCAGGCCTCTACTGCAAATGCTTGTTCTTGGGGCATTTTCCCTTCAGTTTTGTCTTCATCAAGTGAAATGCATGCTCAATCGGATTCAGGTCAGGGGATTGACTTGGCCATTGCATAACATTCCACTTTTTAGCCTTCAAAAACTCTTTGGTTGCTTTTGCAGTATGCTTCGGGTCATTGTCCATCTGCACTGTGAAGCGCCGTCCAATGAGTTCTGAAGCATTTGACTGAATATGAGCATATAATATTGCCCGAAACACTTCAGAATTAATTCTGCTGCTTTTGTCAGCAGTCACATCATCAATAAATACAAGGGAACCAGTTCCATTGGCAGCCACTGATGCTTCACTGATGAGGTGGTATGTGTTGGATCATGAGCAGTTCCTTTCCTTCTCTTCTCTTCCCATCACTCTGGTACAAGTTGATCTTTGTCTCATCTGTCCATAGGATGTTGTTCCAGAACTGTAATGGCTTTTTTAGATGTTGTTTGGCAAACTGTAATCTGGTCTTCCTGTTTTTGTGGCTCACCAATGGTTTGCATCTTGTGGTGTACCCTCTATATCCACTCTTGTGAAGTCTTCTCTTGATTGGTTGACTTTTACACATATACATCTACCTCCTGAAGAGTGTTCTTGATTTGGCCAACTGTTGTGAAGGGGTTTTTCTTCACCAGGGAAATAATTATTTTGTCATCAACCACAGTTGTTTTCCGTGGTCTTCCGTGTCTTTTGGTGTTGCTGAGCTCTCCGATGCATTTTTTCTTTTTAAGAATGTTCCAAACAGTCGATTTGGCCACACCTAATGTTTTTGCTATCTCTCTGATGGGTTTGTTTTGATTTTTCAGCCTAATGGTGGCTTGCTTCACTGATAGTGACAGCTCTTTGGATCTCATATTGAGAGTTGACAGCAACTGATTCCAAATGCAAATGCCACACCTAGAATCAACTCCAGACCTTTTACCTGCTTAATTGATAATGAAATAACGAGGGAATAGCCCACACCTGTCCATGAAATAGCTTTTAGGTTGATAGTCCCATTACTTTTGGCCCCTTAAAAAGTGGGAGGCACATATTGAAACTGTTGTAATTCCTACACCGTTCACCCGATTTGGATGTAATTACCCTCAAATTAAATCTGAAAGTCTGCAGTTAAAGCACATCTTGTTTGTTTCATTTCAAAACCATTGTGGTGGTGAATAGAGGCCAAAATCTGAAAATTCTGTCAATGTCCCAATATTTATGGACCTGACTGTATATATATATATATATATATATATATATATATATACTTGTGTGCCTCTCTCCACGTGTGCCTCTGCCCCTACCCCCATGTGTCTCTGCCTGCCCCCATGTGTGCCTTTGCCCCAACCCCCATGTGTGCCTTCGCCTTGCATGTATGCCTCTACCCATACCCTATGTGTGCCTCGGAATCATTATGGTTGAAATCCCGACAGCGGCAGCTCAGCATGGGTGAAAATCCCGATCATAAATTCAGGTAAGTATCACTAACCTTTCTAACCCTAACCCTCCCTTAGGGGTGCCTTACCCTAACCCCCCTCTAAGTGCCTAAACCTAACCCCCCCTTCCCTGCAGCCTAACCCTAAGTCTCCCGGGGGGGGTGCCCAACCCTAACCCTCCCTTCCCCTAGCCTAACCCTAACCTTCCCAGGGGGTGCCTAACCCTAAGTCTCCCCCGGGAGCCCCTAACCTAACCCTCCCCCCAGCGGTTATCCGTGCCCGGCGTACCTTTCGATCGGGATGCCGGGCGCCGGGCTTCCGAAGTAGGTAAAATGACAGGTGTCGGGATTTCGACGCCTGTCATTAGACCCTTGCCGGGATTAGACAGTCAGGATGCCGACGGTCGGCATTTAAACCGTCGGCATCACGACTGCATGCCGTGTGCCTCTGACCACCCCCTATCTGTTCCTCTGCCCACCCTCCCCATATATGCCTCTGCCCACCCAGCCATTATGAGCATCTGTTCGCTTCCCTTGGGTGCTCTGGGGAGCACTACTTGTTTCATTTATCCTGGGCCCCACAAATTCTAATCCAACCCTGACTGCACCCACCATGTTGCGTCCTTGTAGCCTGGCAGCGCTAGACTTTTCCAGGTGGCTCAGTCGCAGCCTGATCCTGGCATGACCCAGAGATAAAGATGCGGTGACATGACGTCACGTAGCTGCATGCCACCTCCAGCTACAGTTATGCAGTGACACAGCATGGCAGGCTGCAGTGCAATGCAATTTAATCAGTTTCATTTTTTTTTCCTGTGAGGGCCAATGCAGGGGCTGGCTGGCAACTTTTAGCCTGGGGGGGCAAATGCATGAAGGCGGCCCTGGCAGAGGAGTAGTGTGTAGCCAGGGTGCCCGAAGAACGTGCGTGCTACGGCACCCCCCCCCTCAAATGTTTCAGGGAGGAGGCGGGTCCATATGGGATTAATGTAAGGTAAAAATAAAGATTAGGGGCAGCCCCCTGTCGTAGTGCCCATATGCAGTGCCCCCGTGTGCCACAGGAGAGAACACCCTTATGCAGGCCTCCAGTAGTGATCCCCCCTATGCAGTGCCCCTTGTGCCCCCAGTAGTAAGCCGCTTATATAGTGCCCCCAGTAGTGGTCCCCCCTGTGCAGTGCCCCTTGTGCCCCCAGTAGTAAGCCCCTTATATAGTGCCCCCAATAGTGGTACCCCCTATGCAGTGCCCCTTATATAGTGCCCCCAGTAGCAGTCCACCCCCCATGCAGTGCCCCCAATAGTGGTAACCCTTATGCAATGCCCCTTAAATAGTGGCCCCAGTTGTAGTCTCCCCCCTATGCAGTACCCCCAGTATTGCCCTTCATATAGAGCCCCCAGCAGTGGTCCCTCGATGCAGTGCCCCCAGTGGTAGTCCCCTCCCCCTATGTAGTGCCCCTAGTAGTAGTCCCCTCCCCCCTATGCAGTGCCCCTAGTAGTAGTCCCCTCCCCTTGTAGTGCCCCTAGTAGTAGTCCCCCCCTTGTAGTGCCCCCAGTAGTAGTAGTACCCCCTTGTAGTGCCCCCAGTAGTAGTAGTCCCCTACCTTGTAGTGCCCCCAGTTGTAGTAGTCCCCCCTTTGTAGTGCCCCCAGTAGTAGTAGTCCCCCCTTTGTAGTGCCCCCAGTAGTAGCCTCCCTTGTAGTTCCCCCAGTAGTAATAGTCCCCCCTTGTAGTTCCCCCAGTAGTAGTAGTCCCCCCCTTGTAGTGCCCCATTAGTAGTAGTCCCCCCCCTTGTAGTGCCCCCAGTAGTAATCCACTCCCCTGGTAGTGCCCACAGTAGTAATCCCCCCCTGGTAGTGCCCCCATAGTAATCCCCCCCCTGGTAGTGCCCCCAGTAGTCCCCCCCCAGTAGAGAGAGACTTAATAAAAATAAAAAAAAATCACTTACCTGAAACTCCCGCTCCGTCCCGCCGCTAACGGCTCCTCCGGCCGCTTTGCATGGGAGAGACGTCATTTCTCATGACGTCTCTCCCATTACCCACTGCGGGAGCCGGAAGATGGCTCCCGCAGTGGGAGCAGCAGCAGCCGATGAGAGTCTGACAGACTCTCAGCGGCTGCTGATTACAGCAAACACACAGCTGCCGGCTCCAGCGGCTGTGTGTTTGTGCTGTGTAGCGCTGACCGAACTCCGTCCGGTCAGCGCTACACACGCGGTGCAGTCTGTGTCACAGTGACACAGACTGCCCACGGCCCGTATGACGCTGTGGCCCGGGGGGCACATGGCACCCTGCCCCCCGGCCCAGCCCGCCACTGGGCCAATGTGTTTGTTTTTTTTACTATGGGGGGCCAATGTGTTTCTATTTTTTCCTGTGGGGGGCCAATGTGTTTTTTTTTTATCCTACCGGGGCCAATGTGTGTGTTTCTTTCCTACCGGGGCCAATGTGTGTGTTTTTCTGTATGTGGAGGCCAATGTGTGTGTATTTTCCTACCGGGGCCAATGTGTGTTTTTCTTCATGTGAGGGCTAATTCGTTAGGAAAAAAACTAACGGGGCAATGTCATCTGCTACATGCTTCGTGGTCTGTAGCTGCTAAATTGTTAGATTTACAGAAAACCTTCATTTAGATGGGACCCAGAAAATGTCAGGTAGGACCACAGTTTTTTTAAAGTGATGGGTCCCTGGGACCCACGTTTTTTCTGGCTCACCGCGATCACTGGTGTTGTTGTTACTCAGATCAAGGCTTCATTCTAGCACCCTGCACCTGTCACAACCTTTGCAGTTCCTCTTTCCTGTCCGGGGTGTCGTTCTCTGCTCTGATGCTTTTAGCTCACAAACTGCTGAATCTCAGCAGTTTATTGCATCAGTTGTGTGTGCTAGAAGCCAGCAAAGTGCGGTGAGGTCAATGGTTTGGTAGGCACATGTAGAGGCACACGTGGAGATGGTTCTGAGTGCTGGGAGCCTGCCTCACCCCCTACTCACTGTAACTCTTCCCTCACTACACTAAGCTTCAGTATCCATTGGTTATCCTACCTGCATCACTGTGTCTTCTCTTGCTGCTGCTGACAGCTCCAACCTCTAAACACTGCAGTGCACTTCCTGGTAACATGACACATCCAAGGTGTCCATCAGTGCTCAAGGCATGGCTGCCACGCTCAGAGGTATGCCTCTATTAACTCTTTCTGTGCAGCTTACTGCCCGTGGTGTGGCCCCGTCCCCAGCTCTGCATGCAGTGTCTGACTATACAGAAGCGAGGCTGAGCTGTTGCTGCCTCATCTCTAGTCTCCCTGCAGTCCCAGGGAGCTCCACATAGCTGGTGAGTGTTAACTATAAAAACGATTATAGTAAACAAAGAATATGTTTCTAAGTTATAATATCTTCTTTGTATTATTCTAATCATTATTATATCAAATCCCAGGAGTATGATAGGGGAGGCTCTGCCTCCCCTGCCAACCGTGACTGCATGTCCCGGCTAGAAACAGAGAGCGACACCACAGGCAGGATAGAGGAACTTTACGGGTTGGGACAGGTGCAGGGTGTTAGAATGAAGATCAAGATCTCAGAGGTATTTGAAAGTTAAGTTCTTGAAAAAAATTTTTTTGCTTCTACAGTAGATGACACCTGTAAATAATGATGTAGTGTGATATGATCGGGGTAGGGGTCCTTCTCCTGGGGTAGACGGACGCCTCCTTACACACAGCAGCCAGGAAACAGCAGTAGTCGTGGGTTTTCGTGCAAGCTGGTCGGCACCAGTTTTTATTGTGTGACACCAATAATCAAACAAAACATAAAAATAAAACCTAGCCCGTCTAACTAGACAGGTAACTCCCTATCTACATGTGGCAGGGCCTACTACCTTACCACAAACATAGTACATACCAATGTCACAGTGTCTCAGAACAAAACCTCACCGTCTGTTCTCCCCAGGGTGTGTGAGACACTGCATCAAAACTCTACACAGCTCTTATGAGCCACTTCCAGGTGTAATCATTAATTAGCCTGGTCTCAGGCTGAAAAGCCCATCACCTGAAGCGGCCCTGTGGATGGAGCCCTCTCTTCTCTCTCACACCCACACCCCCAGGACCCATTATCCGGCTTTTACCAAAAGCCGACACTCAAATCTGCTTGGTAAAACAGACTTTTCCTGGGGGTTTAAAATACATATGACAGGAATCTGGACACATATATACGCTATCCCTAACTTCTCCAGTGCTCCTATTACAGTAGTTAGTACACTCACAAAAGATTCCGGGCTTGAGGAAGAGTTGGATGCATTTGCATCCTGAGCTTTAGCAGGAAAAGATATACACATGACAAAGCAAAATTACATTCATATGATTGGTCGGATACATTTCGCAAAGCGTTCAGCGCTACTCACTAGCATATATGCCAGGTTTAGGTCTGGAGCAACAGCTTTAGCGCAGAGAAAGCGTAGGAGACCGCGCTTCTCGTGCGCCTCAAACGCAACTGCGACTCCATGTGCACACTATCTGGATGCATGCACAGAAGAAGTATATCGCCCCACTGCTCCAACTCAGAATCGGGCCGTCTATATTTATTACAAACAAAAAAAGTAAAATATACTGCGCTGGTATGTCTCAGTCAGAACAACATGTGATCACATTAAAAATGCATTACATAGAAATACATAATAAACACATGTAATCACATATAATCAAACACTATGGGCAGGGCCGGTTCTAGACCTTGTGGAGCTCAGGGTGAAAGTTCCCAGTGGCGCCCCCCCCCCCCCCAATAAAGAAATTACTTTTTTTTAGATGGCGTTCCTCTGCGCGCGCTGAAAGCCCGCATGCTTCTGAAAAGGGGGCATGTCCTTGCGGAACACCCCCAATTCCTCACACTGTGGGGTGTGCCCAGCACTTACGGAGGTTCTGGGCTTCCCCCAAGCTCTCCCCTCATGGCAAATAATTGCCATGCGCAGTAAAGCGCCTTATACAGTATGTCTTACACAGTAATGGCCTTTATAACACATTATGCCACACGCAGTAATGCCCTTTATAACACATTATATAACACACAGAAATGGTCTTTATAACACATTATGCCACACGCAGTAATGCCCTTTATAATACATTATGCCACACGCAGTAATGGCCTTTAAAACACATTATGCCACACGCAGTAATGCCCTTTATAATACATTATGCCATACACAGTAATGGCCTTTATAACACATTATGCCACACGCAGTAATGCCCTTTATAACAAATTGGGTCTCATTCAGACCTGCTCGCAAGCGCTAAGTGCTCGCAAGCGGGTCGGTGTTGAGGCCATGCGCACGCGCAGCGGCCGCACTGCGCGTGTGTAAGCCCTGGAGCGAGAGAGAAATTCTCTTGCTCCGGGGTTCACTACAAAAGGGGCGGCTGTCGATGGTGATCGACAACTCGCACCGTTTTGTAGCGGGGTGGGGGGGGGGTGGCTGGCCAAATGGAGGCGTTTTGGGGGTGACCCCACTGACATCACTCGTGATGTTAGTGGTGAGCTTCGCGACCATCAACTTGGTCACTCGCTAAAACTGTGGGTGGTCACCCACAGTTTAGCGAGCAGCCAGGAGGCCGGATTTTAAATGTGAAGCGGACGCACTCATTCAGAGCGAGCGCTCGCATTTTGCGAGCAGCTCTGAATGAGGTCCATTATGTGACACACAGTAATGGTCTTTATAACACATTATGACACACGCAGTAATGGCCTTTAAAACACATTATGCCACACGCAGTAATGCCCTGTATAACACATTATGCCATACGCAGTAATAACCTGTAACCTGTATAACGCATTATGCCACATGCAGTAATGCCCTGTATAATACATTATCCCCAATTCAAATTACGCCACATAGTAGTCCCTTATTCATGTTATGACACACAGTGGTGCCCCTTTTACACAATGCCCAAATTAGTGCCCCTTATACACAAGGCCCACAGTAGTAGTGCCCCTTATACAATGCCCCCCCAGTAGTAATGTCCCCTATAGTAATGATCCCTATAGTAGTGCCCCCAGTAGTAATGCCCCCAGTAGTAATGCCCCCATTAGTAATGTGCCCTATAGTAGTGCCCCCAGTAGTAATGCCCCCTATAGTCGTGCCCCCAGTAGTAATGCTCCCTATA
The DNA here is from genome assembly GCA_031769625.1 of Taudactylus pleione. Classification (NCBI taxonomy): domain Eukaryota; kingdom Metazoa; phylum Chordata; class Amphibia; order Anura; family Myobatrachidae; genus Taudactylus; species Taudactylus pleione. The sequence goes on from JAUIMM010000161.1 coordinate 13,506,084, forward strand.
GTCATTCCCCCAGTGCTAGTGCTTCTGAAAAAAAAAAAAATACAATTAAAATACAAACACAATACTTACCTTAAGCCCCGCTCCTGCATCCGCTGCCGTCTGGTCCGACTGCGGCTCCACGGATCTATGGTGGGAGAGACGTCCCTCCCATAGTGCTCTCTGTGGGAGCCGGAGCTCAGGATTGAGCTGCGGCTCCTCGGATCTATGGGAGAGACTTCATGATGGCTGCCGCTGCAGGGAGGAAGCCGGGTCACCGCTGGTAACAAATCTCAGCGGACACCCGAGAAATGGATCCTCCCTGCGGCGGCTAGCGGGGGGGACCGGCGCAGTTTGATTTTTTTCTTCTGTTTTTTTTTTTGCTTCTGGGGACTCAGTGGCGCCCTCCAGGGGCCGGCGCTCCGGGCAACGCCCCTAGAACCGTCAATAACTATGGGGCATATTCAATTAGCCGGGAGAAGTCCCACACTTTTCGCATGGTGTACTTTTCAATGTGAAAAAGTATCGTGCGCGTCCCGCTTATCCCTCTATTCAATTAGAAATCGGCGAAAACGGGACTAGGCGAAACTGTAATATGCGAAAAGTGCTGTCAGATTTGGGGAAATCAGCCTGACACCCCCAAAAGATGCACTGACATTGGGGTTCACTCTAGTTACCCCCGAATAGGCTTGCTGAAGGTATTTGGGGTATTTAAATGGTCTCAATAGCTGCTAATTAGCGTATTTGCACAAGTGGTGAAGAATAGCATTTTGCAGGTTTTTTTGAAGAAAATAACTATTCCCAGCAAATTTGGGGTACCTGAAAATGGGTGCAAGAATATTTTTAAATTGCTAAAGTGAAGTTTTAAAAATCGTAAAAAATCTACCTGCTGCAAGCAGCTGCAAACTTAAAAACACCTGGGCATGCTTGGGGACCCCCCTGGAGTCTATTTCGCTCATTTTTAAGTTTGTCCCCCTACTTTGGACTTTTTTGCCCCCAAAATGAAAGTACTTTTTTGAGGTGATCTAAGGACATTTTTAAACTTTTTTTTAATGCAGTTTACCTTTGGGGGACTGTCCCAAGAGTGCAGGGGGGTTTCCCGCAGCTTTGCACCCCAAAACCCCAATTCTGCACTTTTTTTCGACACCTATACATAGGCGAAAATTTATCACAGGTCCCACTGCATTGAGTTTCCACACCGGCGAAAAGTCTTTGGAATTGAATACGGAGGAAACTTTTCGCATGGCGAAATGACATCACCGGCGAAACTTTTCCGCCGAAACTGACTAATCGCAGCTAATTGAATACGGCCCTATGTAGCAAATAAACATGTCATTCAAAAAATTACATTCTATACACAAGGTATAAAAATCACCTTCTGAGCTTTATACAGAGAAATATATATACCAATGTTTAAATAAACATGAGAAATATAATCAGGCTTAGTTTAGCCTGAAACTACATAAATAAAAAGTCCAGCACCCTAGTAATCTCATATACAGAGTACTTGGTCCAATCAGTCTCTCATATCTTCACCACCGAATTGTATGGACTGTTGTATAGAGACAATATGACATAGGTGGTACTGCGGGATCAGACTAGATTCTAATATCGTCAAGTATCTGGCTATATTAGCCAAGATAAGATTCAGATGCTGTGGTAACTTCCTAGTGCATAGCAAGCATAGCGGCACAAGGAAGGGAACACAGCTTCTTATATGGATCAGAAGTGGAAATTATCAGTGGTTTTAAGTTTCTGGGTATTCATCTTACTGTTGACCTAATCATGGTCTCGGCATATCTCAGCTGTAGTAGGGAAGGCACAGCAATGCCTGTTTTTCTTAAGGAGACTTCAAGCAACAGGTTTACCTAGACCAGTGGTTCTCAAACTCGGTGTCACAACTCTCGGGTAGATAATGGATGCAACCCGTATTTGGGGATTGGTGTGATCTATTTCTGAGGCGTGGAGTCTAATGTGCCGGCGGTGTTCACCAGGGATCCTCGCAAGAATGTATGGACTTGGCTGCCTCCGACACACAGGGCGCGGCCCTCAGAATAATTTCCCTTATACAGGTGCTGGTGAACTCCAGATAGAGTGGAGAAGACTTTCAGCGTAGTCGCCAGGCTGGGTCAGAACCAAACGGACAAGACGGTACCAGGGAGCAGACGTATGCAGGTCATGGAGGATAGCCAAAGGCAGAACCAGATTACCAAACACAGTGCCAGGGGTCAGACGAAATCGTAGTCACAAACAAAGCCAAGGTCGGGAACGAGCAACTAAGAATACACAGGAACGCTGGAGTAAGGTAATGGAGCCTATACTCTGGCATAGGAGTGCTCCCAGGGACTTCCTTTTATAGGTAGGGCTTGAATGAGGTGCCTCCTGTGACGTCACTGAAGAAGTGTTTCTGGCCCTTTAAATTAGTTACAGGCTGGCGCGGTCCTCAGGACCCCACACAGGTCACGTTTTCCAGGTTACCCAGCAGGTGCACAGGTGTAGTCATTACTCACTGACACATTTTAAAAGATCCACAGGTGGAGCTAATTATTTCACTTGCGATTCTGTGAGAAGAGCTGGAAAACATGCCCTGTTTGGGGTCCTGAGGACTGAGGGCCTGATTCAGAGCCGGACGCTATTTGCGCTCGCTCGTTCAGAGAAAGGGGCCGGCTATTTAAATTGAGCGCTCGCTCTTTGCGGTCTGTTGACGCCTCTATGTCTGAGCGAGCGAACGAAACATGCGCTCACTATTCTGTAAAGACGCCCCCTGGCCGCTCGCATCCTACGTCATCTCTGCTATTTATTTGATTAATCGAGTACATCGAAAGGCGTCTGAACTGCTCGCAGTGCTTGTGGTTGGATTTTCGTACCGCAATCATGCGAACAGTTCAGGCTAAGAAACAACCAAGTGACGTGGTCGATGACGCTGCTTTGTTAATTATGCACACCCTTAAAACGCCCGTTTTGACCGTTCGGCACGCCTGCGTTCGGATCTCCACTCCCCGTTTTCAAGCACCTTCTCCTGTTACCACCCACAAACGCCTCATCCTGTCACTCAAATTAGCAGGCACTCGCTATTTTGCGAGCGCTCGATTTCCGACCGCAATGACTGGTTGGCGCATGTGCATTACGACCCATACGCATGCGCAGTTATGCGAACATCGCTCGGAGCGAACGAGCGGCCGCTTACGAGCGGCTCTGAATCAGGCTCTGAGTTTGAGAACCTGTGACATAGACCGATCCTTGTTAACTTCTATAGCTGTGCAATTGAATGTCTCTTAACATATTCCATAACTGCGTTGTATGGAAATTCTAATTACTCTGACTGTAGATGCTTAGATAAGGTGGTTAGAACGGTTATTGGTCAGTCTCTGCCAAAGTTAGAGGATATTTTTACTAAAAGGAGTTTAATTAAAGCAAATAAGATTATTGCTGATCCAAGCCATCCTTGCCACTCTCTCTTCTCTTTGCTGCCATCAAGAAAACGGCATAGGTGTCTTAGGTGTCGTTCCCAGTAGACTGCGGAACAGTTTTTTTCTGTCTGTGATTGTTAGTTTAAATTGTTAGCTGGTGGTACTTTTATGTATTTTTTTGGGTTGTGAGTTTTGCATTGTAATTTCTCAGATACATTTTGTAATGTGGAAGTGATTAAAAAAAGATAAAGAACTTGACTTGAGCCCCATCTATGGGAATAGATGGGGCCCAGAGACGGTTAGATCTATCAGTCTTGTCTCATAATACACTTTGGGCAAAATTTACTAAGCGGAGGATTCTAAACCCCGACGGTTTGGTGGCGGTCTGACGGCGGGTTCTATTCTGTTCTAAACCCTGGGGTTTGGTGGCGGTTGTGCAGCGGTTTCTAAATGACAGCCCTGTTCTATTCTAAAATGTGTTTTGACTGCGGTTTTGCAGCGGTTTTGGCCTTAGTAAATCTGCAGCTAGCAAAACCGGAGTTTAGAACCTGCCACTTAGTACATTTTGCCCTTTGTCTCTTTTACGCCTATCATTCAAATATCACCTGATGCTGTCAAGAATCCCTTTTTTCATAATTCACACAAAAACAGACAAATTCAGCTGACTGTGAACTATGAAAACAGAGCGCACAGAGTAGGGGTGAAAGGAAGCTGGTGAGTGGGGCGGATGCATGACAAGATTATTTGTTAACAAATGTTATGTGTTCTTCTTACATGCTCTTTAGACTGAATAGTTTTATAGGGAATCAGATAATAAACAGTTTATGGTTTGTTTCCAGGCTGAGATTACACACCTCTGTAACAGAGTAAGGCAATCCACTTTAACTTAGAAATGACCTTTCAACTTCATTCACAATTACCTTTCATACCCAATGTACTTTGTGACCCTTTGTCCTGTATTCAGTTATATCACTGATGATAAAGATTACATGCTAGTTCATTATCTTAACACTGTACAGATTATCTAAAAACTTGAAATAAAAGCAGTGACGCTTCTCCTAGTCCACATGGCAAAGAAGGAACGTGGCCTAAAAACACAAGTGATGTTGTTGGATCACTATGTGATTGTTTTGTTGCATTTGCAATGTAGTAAAACAATACCCAATGTTATTAATCAGAAAATCTCCAGACTGCTCCTTTAGTGGTGAGACTATCGGCATAATTCAGAGATGGGCGCTAATGCGATTCTGTACGCAGAAGTTGTGTAAAAATATGCAAATGTTGCAGCCGTCGGGATTTGTATTGAGACTCCCGCAAGCAGCTTTGCAAATCCAAGAGCATGCGTGCAAAGACGCAGCATCAGTCACAGATGAGTCGATTATCGGACTTCCGAGTAACACTATGGTCTCCTTTTCTGGGTTTTATTCACCCAGCCCAGTGGTTCCCAAACTTTTTTGAATCACTGCGCCCTAGTACATCAGCATTGTTGTCACGGCACCCCTAAGCCAAAAGTTTGTTATTGAGTAATTCAGAAAAAAAATGTAGTGAAGTAGAACAGTGCAGTAAATTGTGCTTACCTGTCCTCCTTAGGTTTGGTTATACAGTGGTGGATAGGTTTGTGCTTCTGTTTGTGCATATATTTACATTACATTGACCATAAAGAATTTGATTTGCTGCTGGATCACCAACCTGAGGCACCCCTGCAAGCGGCGCACAGTTTGGGAACCACTGACATAGCCTATTCATGTGTCATTTCATCTATTCATAAGAACTAATGATGATCTCTATTTAGCAATCCTAGCAATGTAATGAAGAGCGCTTGCTTACATACAAATGCTCCAATTTATCAAGTGACAAACCCCAGCTAAACGGTAAAAGAAAGGTGATAGTGTTGAAAAAAGGGTAATAAGTAATAAAATAAAATGTAACTCCTCACTAACTCATTAACTAAACAGACCAACCATCAGCATGAGGTTTGGTTCTCTGGGTTGTCAGTGCCACACTGTTGTCATTGGGATTGTTTACTGCAGGATTGTAAATTCTTTTTACACCCACCTGTGATCTGGTCCCACTACACTCAAGCTAGCATCCCACCAAGCACTACACTCAATAAATATGAACTGATCTATTTGCAGGAACCATGTAGCCACCAGTTTTGTTGTTTTGAATTAGAAAATTTGCAAATGGTACACAATCATTTTTCTAAGCTCTACCCACCGGGAGAAACACTGCAAAAAGCACTATGTGAACCAATGTTACAGAAAAGTGTCTTGTTCTCTTTAATCCAGTAATACAAAGTATTTTATATATACTAATGTTCAAAAGTGGTTAATGGTTTCTGCTTTGGATTCTGTGAATGGAGAACAGTATTAGGAGAACAAAGCTACCAACTAGCCCATGTTGTACGGAGTGGGAAGAAGTCTGTATGTAGTGCATTAGTATCTTATCCTGTGATAGGCGTGCATCATAGACGCAGAGTTGGCACAGGGATATCCTTAAAACCTGGACTTTGGTAAACTCTGCCCTAAGGTATGATCAAAGGTGAAGGATCACTTTTCCAGGGTTTCCGGGTAGGCCTACACCAGAGGGGCTTATGACCAAACCTTGGTCTAATTGTGAGTCCATTAGTTCATGCAGAGACGGCCCTAGACATAGGCATTCTAAGCAAATGCCTAAAGCACAGGTTCTCAAACTCGGTCCTCAGGACCCCAAACAGTGCATGTTTGGCAGGTCTCCTCACAGAATCGCAAGTGAAATTAGCTCCATCTGTGGATCTTTTCAAATGTGTCAGTGAGTAATGACTACACCTGTGCCCCTGCTGGGTAACCTGGAAAACGTGACCTGTGTGGGGACCTGAGGACCAAGTTTGAGAACCACTGGTCTAGAGAATCTGGAATGCCTTAGGGCACAGGTTCTCAAACTCGGTCCTCAGGACCCCAAACAGTGTATGTTTTCCAGGTCTCATCACAAAATCGCAAGTGAAATAATTAGCTCCACCTGTGCAACTTTTAAAATGTGTCAGTGAGTAATGAATACACTTGTGCACCTGCTGGGTGACCTGAAAAACGTGACCTGTGTGGGGTCCTGAGGACCGAGTTTGAGAACCTCTGCCTTAGGAGCATCCCACAGCTCTGCAGCTGCCAGATGTCACATAGTGACGGTGCTGCCAGCCAGGTGTGGAGACTACCGGCTCCCCGCCACTACCGCAATCAGAGCTTGGCACTGATCAGGCAGTGCAGTGGACAGGTCAGAATGAGCTTCTGCACAGAACTCATTCTGGCTACAAAACAAGTCAGATGCGCCACTCCTCCCATGGGCCTTTGCGGAGCTGAGTCATCAGTGACAACTAACGGCTCTGCCTACATTAGCGCTGCAGCGTGGACGGTCCAGACTCTCATTCCCAGGCCTGTTTGAAGAAGAGGCAGACGATCAGACCACCACCAGACAAGAGTAAGTTTGTCTTAGCTCAGACTGGGAGAGGGGGGGCACCGGGCAGAGAGGGGTGCTGATGCCTGCTGGATCTGACTCAATGAGTCTGACTCTGAGAGGTGCTGCCTGTGGCAAGCCAGCATTCCTATGTTTGTTAAAAGGTGAACTGCGACTGGTGCCCTAATAATTACCTTTTCCAGAAGAAAGTACAGTTATATTGTGAAATAGGCGGCACTCACGTCGACTTGTAATAACAACATGGACCCGTAGATTACTTGATCAATGTTTCAGAACTATATTGTAGAGTTCTTTCGTCAGGACCTATGCATATATAGCGAAATGTGTGGTGCGGCACTCATGTGATAAATAAGCAGTCAGATTCCAGCAGTATAATCCAACGTTTCAAAGTCTTTACTCTGATGACAAAGTAAAGACTTTGAAATGTTGATTATACTGCTGGAATCTGACTGCTTATTTATCCCATGAGTGCCGCACCACACATTTCGCTACATGGATCCTGATGGATTGTGAGGGCACCGGGCAATATATTTCTGTGTACAGGAGTGCTGATCCTGGATGTGATATATATATATATATATACATATATACACATACATATATATATACACACATTATATATCGAATATATAGGATTATCTGCTTAGGGGCACCAGCCAAATCTTGCCCAGGGCACGAAATTGGCTAGGGCCAGCTCTGAGTCCTTCTTTTACAATACACTTTTTATACCTGCCATTAGTCATAGTTTTCCAGAAGCCAAAATGGTGTGTACTGTCAGTGTGCTAGGTCCTAATGAACTGTCTTTGTTGGCAGATTGAGGGAATTGGGAATGTTATGAGCTATGCTTTCTGCTCTCATAATGAAGCTTACTATAAATCCTGATGTTAGAACCATAGATTTGATAAACTTTACTTGTATTTTTAAAACATTATCTCAGGATACTGTAAATTACATTACATCGTCCACACTGTAACCATATATAGCAGAGTCAAATGGCTACTACAAAGAAGTGAGGCATTACTTTCTAAACACTCGAAAGGTAAATGTCCTTACCTGGTTGTCCACTGCCCTTCTCAGTCCACATAAGTGGCATAATAATCTAAATTATACAAAGCACAACAAGCTAAATTTGCATAATGAAGATGGAGAAGCCAGGGTCTGTATTATTAGTCTAGTGTAGATTTGATTTTAAAACGCTAGATGTCGCTGTACAAACACTTCAGTTACAGCCTAACGCAGTGACCATAGAGCTGGCATGGAATAGATTGTCTTTGACACACGTGACACGGTCTGTCTCTCTCTTCCAGCTTCCTTCCTGTCGGCTGAATGCTGTTGCCAGCCTGCCACTCCCTGAGAGCGGGTGTAATTCTGGCATCAGTCAGTAATAATCCCTGAGATGGCCCTGTCCCATTGCCTGCTATGTTATATTAGGACAACAGCCCACGCCGGCCTCCCTGTAACCCCACAGTAACACACGGGACTGTGTCCGGCAATGGCTGAGCTCTGATCAGTGACATAGGAGGCTGACAGCACTGTGCCTAATGGCGTGTAAGTCCAAGGTGGCCCCCAGCGTAGACTTTGACCACAGTTGCTCTGACAGCGTTGAGTACCTGACTTTAAATTTCGGACCTTTTGAGAGTGTGCATCGCTGGAGGAGGCTGCTGCCCTGTGATGAGTTTGTGGGAGCCAGGTAAGAAAGCTGCTATTATTATCCTTTATATGGCTCCACAAGTGTTCCGCAGCGCCTTACAGAGTACATAAACTAATAAGTGAACAAGAAACGAGTAACTTACAGTACATTACTGTGCAGGGCAAGGACACTATTTATATACATTGCTGCAATAGCAATTAAGCACTCACAATAAGCCGCAGGGAGAGCAGTCATGTGTTTGGTGCCCTTGTAAGGAGTAGAAGAAAGTGTAAAGAGAAGCATATGAGGGGAGAGGTCCTTCTGGTGAGAGCTTACATTCTAAAGGGGAGACAGACAGGCGTGACACAGATGGGGTAGATAGGGGGGAAAGACCATGAAGTGGGTTAGGATGAGAGCTGGAAGGCCTTGATGAAGTAGTGGGTCTTGAGCCCATTTGAAGATTTGTAGAGGAGGGGAGTCTGATAGGAAGAGGGAGTGAGTTCCAAAGGTAGGGAGCAACACAGGCAAAATCTTGGAGGTGGGAGGAAGTAATCAGTTGGCAAGAGAGGCGGAATGCATTTGTTGAGCGAAGTGGATGGGCGGGAGTGTGAAGGGAGATGAGGTCATAGATGCAAGTGGGAGAGGATTGGGTGAGGGCTTTGTAGGCGAGTGTAAGAACCTTGAATTGGCATCTGAAGGGGGGCCAGTGTAGTGCTTGAAGGAAAGGGGAAGCAGATGTAGAACGTCTGTGGAGGAAAATGAGCCGAGCAGCAGCATAGAGGACCGATTGTAGTGGAGAGAGATGGGAGACTGGGATGCCTGCTAGGAGAAGGTTACAGTAGTCCAATCTGGAGATGACCAGCAAGTGGTTGACGGCTTTAGTAGCATCCAGGGTGAGGAAGGGTCTAATACTGGAAATATTTTTGTGATGGAAATGGCAGGACTGCGAGAGGTGCTGAATGTGTGGTTTAAAGGAGAGGGAGGAGTCTAGGATAACTCCAAGACAGCGCACTTTGGGGCTAGAGGAGATAGTTGTGCCATCAATAGATTAATGAAATTGTTTGAAGTGAGGTAATGGAAGAGACTGGGAAGATGATCAGATCAGTCTTATGGGGCACATCCGCTAGCTGACTCTGAAACGACTGCACGATTACGACATTGTAATCGTACAGTCGTTTCACAGACTGTGCTGTGCCTACACTGTACGTTCAGTGTAGGCACATCAATCATCCCCTTACATGCTCAACCTGACGTTATCGTCAGGTTGACCAGCATGTTCGGGTGTTGATTGATATTGAAAACGACCAGCGGGAGCGCGCATCGCTGGTCGTTTCCAACATTATTGTGCATGATTCATGGACGATTGAACAAATAGTTATCGTTCAATTGCTCATAGAAATCGGCAAGTGGATGTGCTCCTTTAGACATGTTAAATTTAAGAAAGCGCTGGGACATCCAAGAAGAGAAAGCAGAGAGACAGTTGGAGATACGGGTAAGGAGCAAGGGGGAGAGGTCAGGGGTGGAAGGTAAATTTGAGTATCCGCATAGAGATGATATTGGAGGACAAAAGAGTTGATGAGTTCATCTAAAGAGCACATATAGGGAGAAAAGGAGAGGTCCAAGAACAGAACATTGGGGAACTCTTACGGCTAGTGGAAGTGGAGGGGAAGAGGAGACAGAGAAGGAACAATCAGAGTTAGGAGGATACCTACTCGAGGGCAGTGCCACGTAGACCAAGAGAGTGAAGGATTTGCACGAGGAGAAGATGGTCTGCAGTGTCAAATGCATCAGAGAGAGGTCAAGGAGAATGAGCAGAGAGTAGTGGCCCTTGGATTTGGCAGCATGGAGATCATTGGTGACTTTCGTGAGGGCAGTTTCAGTGGAGTGAAGAGAATGGAAGCCAGATTGAAATGAGTCACGGAGGGAGTGGGAGGAAAGAAATGTGGTAAGGCGATTGTAAACAATACGCTCAAGGAGTTTGTAAGCAAAAGGGAGGAGAGAGATGGGTCAGTAGTTGGAGAGTATGTTAGGATCAAGGGTAGGACTTTTAAAAAAAGCTACTGAGCTGATCAGCATAGACCAGGTTGTTGTAGAGATGCTGCTGCTTTATAATACCATTGTGTGCTGTTTGTAGTGTGCTGACTGTCATGTACTGTAAGTAATCAAAACTGTAACAAGCTGAAGCCTGAGGTGACAATGTGTTATTTGAACTGAACATTGAGGCGAGTGTATCTGTTAATTTGACCACCTGACAATGTTTTCCAGTAACTTTGTGTTGATGTACTGTACATGTACTAAAACCTGTCCTCTCACCCATGTTTTGCAGACGCAGTAAACATACAGTCGTAGCTTACAAAGATGCTATTTATGTCTTTGGCGGTGACAATGGGTATGTAGTTGGATTAAATAATTATAGTTTGCAGCCTGCATAAAATGTATACTAGTACTCCAATGTACACCCCAACTAGTAGTTGTTGGTTTGCTAAATATACGTTGTTAAATAGATAGAGATGCAACAAATTTTCATTACATCACAATAAAAAAAAGTGTAAGCACACTGTGGGCCTGATTCAGACCTGCTCGCGAGCGCTGAGCGCTCGCAAGCGGGTCGATGGTGCCCTAGTGCGCATGCGCATGATGAGGGAGCTCCGTCGTGCGCATGCGCGAGACCCAGATAGTGACAGCCAAGCTGTCGCTATGTGTCTCGCACCAAAGGGGGCGTGCTGTCGATGTTGAGTGACAGCACGCCCCCTTTGGTGGGCGTGTCCGGGGCGTGGCTGCCAGACGGAGGCGTTCCCATGGGAACGCCTACCGTCTGGGTCCGGCCCCACTGACATCACTAGTGATGTCAGTGGGAGTGATTTTGGCTCTGACAGAGCCAAAATCACTCCAGGGCTTGCGGTCACCGAGACCCTACCGCAGGGTCTCGTCGCAAACCCGATGGTCGCGACGGTCTTGACCATCGCGACCATCATCATGGACGCTCGCATAAGCTGTGGGTGGTAACCCACAGCTATGCGAGCGTCCAGGAGGACGCTCCAAAAAAAAAAAGCCCTGATTCAGAGCGGGCGCTCGTTCAGAGCGTCCGGCTCTGAATCAGGCCCAGTGTTCCTGCTATGCAATCATATCTTTTCTCTGAGGTAGACTAACATGGAATAAGAACAGTCCAAGGTGTAGCACCAATCCGAATCTAGCTGTCATTTCGTAGAATGTACTAGGTAAATGATAGCTAGAATCTGGTTGCTATGGACAACGCCTCCACTTTTCCATTTTACAAGTTTTAGTATATCTGTCCCCAAGTCTTTTCTAGAAACTGTAACTGAAATGTCTGTCACACTATTTTGTGGCACTGAAACAGTTATAGCTATATCTGTTACATAGCATACAATAGAAACACTGACATAATTATTCAGTTCCAAAGATGACATACATTCACTGCTGTCTCCCAACAACTCAGCAAGTAACTAACTGCAGTTAAGAAGAGGGTCAGGCATTTATTTAGTGCCTCCCTGAAAACACTGCAGTGGCTGCTGGCTGTACAGCAAGAGAATTCAGCAAACACTTAGAGCCGTATTCAATTGCCGGCAAAAAGCCATTCTCAGCGAAAAGTTCTCGCCGGTGACATAATTTCGCAAGGCGAGTACTTTCCCCGTATTCAATTCCATCAACTTTCCGCCGGTGCGAAAAGTCTGCACATTGTAACCAGCGGGAAAGATTCGCCTCTGACAGGAGGCAGAAATATGTGCACAATTGGGGGTTTGAGGTGCAAAGTTGCGCCAACACCCTTGCAGCCTTGGAAAAGTCCCCCAAAGGTAATCTGCATAAAAAAAAAAAATAAATACATTAGATCACCCCAAAAAAGTACTTTCGTTTTGGGGGCAAAAAAACCCAAAGTTGGGGTACAAACTTAAAAACTAGCCAAATAGACTCCAGGGGGTGCCCCAAGTATGCCCCGGGTGTTTTTTTGTTTGCAGAAGGTGAGTTTTTTAAAACATCACTTTAGCAATTTTAAACCATGTTTGCACCCATTTTCATGTACCCCAAATTTGATGGGACTTCTTATTTTAGCCAAAAACACAGGTAAATGCTATTCTTCACCACTTGTGCCAAGCCGCTAAATAGCAGCAATTGAGAGCATTTCAGCACCCCAAATACCTTCAGCAGGGCTATTCGGGGGTATCCATAGTGATCCCCCCATGTCACTGCATATTTTGGGGGGTGTCAGGCTGATTTTCCCAAATCTGACAGGACTTTTAGCTGGGACACGTTCTCGCGTCCTTTGCAATTGAATAGGGTGAATAGCGGAGACGAGCGCGATACTTTTACAAAGGAAAAATTAGCGATGACAGCGGAAAGTCCGGCAGGCGAAAAGTACGGGACTTCTGCTGGCGATTGAATACGGCCCATAGTTGTGATCCAGTCACTGACCCAGTTGCATGACTAGTTCTGCACGTTCTATGGAGCAAAACAAACACCACATCCTGTTCTACCTCTTGTTTATTCCAGTTCTCAATGAAGACATTAATCCATATTAGCTGTGTTCACATAACTGAGTGTACTATACATTAAGTATAAATCCTCTTTCTCTTGATAGGAAGAACATGTTAAATGACTTGCTGAGGTTTGATGTTAAAGACTGCTCCTGGTGCAGGTACAGTTCATTGTAAAAATGTGTTTTGGGGCTTCTAGATGAGCTACTGTACAATTGTCACCTCATTACTCTGCTCCATGAACTGCTTTATTATGTCCAAAAGGCCTTGCGTTGGATTGCCACTTGCCCTACTTTGATATGCCAGTGGGTTGTGCTAGTGAATTTAACCATCTCTTATAGTAAGCTCATATACAGTATATCTGATTACCCTGAGTGCTAATGGCTCCCTCGCCTTTGTCACCTGGTTAGGAAGTTTAAATACCCACATAAACATGTGTTTACCTCTCTCACTTATACAAGTTGGAATCCCCTCATGTACTTATTTTTACCCTTTGAAAGATGTTCATTATACTGTATAGTCATGATCTTGTCCAAGTGTCTGATCTGTATATTTATCCTAATTTATCATTTCTGCACAATTTTTAATTACTTGTTTTTCTTCGGTATTGGTTGTTTTTATGACTTATTTTATTTTTTTTATTTTTATTTTTTCTGTATTTTTTTTAATGCTTTATCTAATAGCTTTTTAATGTGCTCATGTGATAGGACCTACTGTATGCCGGTCTTCCATGCCTTTGGCTGAATTCCTCTGTTGGGCATATAGTATGGTTGGAATCATGAATCCATTCATTTTTATTCTGCCACCCTATAATTGTCATCTTGTATCCCCCTGGCACTCTCCTGTAGTGTGATGTTACTGTATGCTTCAGTTGTTGCTCTGTACTTACTCCGACAAGCTGCCATGTACAGATGTGCCCACATACATCCATCCTTTGTGAGCTACAAATTGCGCCACACAACGCGCAAGCTCAGTGAGACTCTGTAGCGCAGAGCGTCTTTTCATGCGTCTCTTTACCTTCAAATGCGTCTTATTCGCACAGCGATGTACAATAGATAGCACAAGCAACTTCTGATAAAAATGATATGCAGCATGCCTATGTACTCTGAGTGCGGGTGTATCTGCATGTGAAATGCTACGTTAGTGACAGTAACACTGTAATGTAGTGTTTAGCATGCAGATACATTCGCAGACGCACAGAGAACATAGACATGCTGCATATCATATTAATCAGCAGAAGCTGCTTGTGCATCCTATTCACATCGTTGTGCGAATAAGACGCATTTGAAAGTAAAAAGACGCACAAAAAGACGGTCTGCGCTACTGAGTCACGACATGGCGCGACTAGAAGGGCAGGTTAACGCGCCAGGAGGCTAGATGTATGTGGACCCATCTGTATTCTTTGCTCTATAATCGGTTCTATGTGTACCCCTTGTACTGCGCAGCAAAATCTTTGTGGCACCCATAGGCTAATAAGATGATAATCCCTTTATCAGCACACTATGCAGCTCTGACACTTTGGCCTCTCAATGTTTAGGGAGGTGGGAGGGGAGGTTAAATGTAGTCCAAGTACAGTGAGGATGTGTTCAACTAATTGTAAATGAGACTCCTACCTGCACGGAGATGCAGATATGCCTGTCACTAGCTATATCACTTGCTGGCGCCTGTCTGACTGTGGATTCTGCTCTGAAGCTGATACATGCTATTTAATGGCTAGTTTATATATTTTATAGATTTTGTCTGCATATTTTAGAATACAGCATGTGGGCGGATGTCACTGGCTCCGACCCTTTATAAGACTCAACCAATCACACTTTGCATTTATGCAGAGCATGTCTGCCTTGCTGTCAGTCACCCCTCCTATATGAGCAGCTACTGAGCCATGTGTAAATGAGCATTGTGGACACCTTTGCTGAAGTATAAAAACTCCAGTTATTTCGTATATAATATTCAGCTCAGCAATACACAGCCCATACTATTTAAGTTAAATAGTTGATTTTGATGGCATGGTTGCATTTGTACACTGCAATGAGGCATGTACTTGTGTGAACAATTACATATTCTCTGTACACCACTGCGTAATATGATTGATGCTATATAAATAATATAATGACTAAAAATATATTGTATGTAGCAGTGTAATCTCAAACTGATGAAACTTTACAGTTGATTTTAGATTATATTTTGGTATCTACTATATTATAATTTTTTTACATTTCCTTTTCAGTATGTTTAACAGACATGAAAATGAACATATAAAAAAGTGGTAGTCGGTGAGGAAGATGGCGCTAATGTGGAGCGAACGATGTAAGTGGTAAAGCCAGGTATACATATATAGATTTTTTATTTTTCCATGAAAATCGCCCATATATCCACCAAGTACGGCAACATCTGAGGACATGCTTCCGATCGACAATCTATTTTGGATAAGTATACCTTGCTTTACCACTTACATCGTTCCCTCCACATCTTCCTCACCGACTACCACTTTTTTTATATATATATATTCTGGTTCTGTTTTGGGATAGATCCCTAGGTGTTTGTTAAGAGGCCCTATTTTTATGTGAGCGAAGAGCCAAGTTTTTCCTTAATTTACTATTTTTATGAAAATTAACATATATGTGAAACATATAGAGTGTTTTTGTACTGCAAACAGCGTGGCTGCTGAACATAACATATCCTTTTCCATAATATAACCAGATTATACTTTATTTGGAGGAAAAAAAAAAAAACATGCTCCAAACTATGGTCCATGGGCCAAGCGTGCCTGCAACCTACTGCAATCTGGTCCACTGACCGGGCTGCGGTTTGGACGCCAGAGAGGCTTGTACCGCGGTAGGTGGGGGCTACTACCAGGGCCCAAACGGGGCTGCCCCAGTAGTGACATGGGTGACACAGACATACACAGGCAATCTGCCATTGCAGAGCCGCACTGGACTTCCCAGCTTTACAGCCCAATGATGTCGTCAAAGTCACAACTTTATTGTTTGCATTTAATTCAGCATCTCATCACCGTGAGTAAAATTGCAATCTAAAATCATTAAAAATGTATTTACATTTTTATTTTATTTTTAAATAAGATTTACTCAGCAAAACCCTTATCTAAATGTTAGGAGGCCAAATGTGAGAGTTTGTGGTCCTCTGCTTTAAACTAAATTATTATGGCCCCCGAAGAAAATGGTTTGGATGCTCCTGTTATACACAGAAAAGGAAAGATCTTGATTGCAGAGTTGCCATCTCTGGTTCTAAACTACATTATATGTAATGCGGAGACGTGCTACAAAATAGTAAATACTTTGGTGCTTATTTTCATAGGGCTTTTACCACGGGGAGTCCCCCAGCACCACGATATCACCATTCTGCAGTGGTTTATGGAAGCAGTATGTTTGTGTTTGGTGAGTAACATGCAGCCGTACTATCAGTGATTTTGGAATATACTGCAATATCTAGCAAAGCACTCAGGTGAAGAGCATCTAGTTATTAAGCAGCCACATGTATTGAATGGAAAGGGCGGAATTCAATTGTTTTCGCGGCCCGCATCTCCCGTCTAAAGTGAAAGGAGACCGCAGGCCGCTATGCAATTGTTCCAGATTTTCGTGCTGATCGCGCCCAAAGTGGACGGGTTTTGCCGCGTAAAGCAGCTAAACCCGACCAAACTGCTGGCCGCGACCACGAAAAGTGATGTTTGGGCGCCCAAACATGTCACTTTCTACTTCAGGGTCCATAGGGGGTCCACAGGGTTGACCTTGGGGATATAGCTGGATCAGGATCCATGGGCACCACACAGTTAAGCTTTTAGCTCCCAGGATGCACTTGGGTCCTCCTCTATACCCCGCCCCCGAGCCACAGGCACCTCAGTGTAAGCTGGTGCCCGGCCGGAGTCGGTCACCGCGCAGGGGGGCTGCAGGAGCAGCCCCCAGAAGCTTTTTATTTTCTAATAGATTTTATTTATTTTAGTTTCTCTTTTTACTACAGACGGCAGCGAAGGGCTGTCTGTACAGACGCCCACGCTGCCGCTCTGATCCCCGACTGGCGCCGCGACGCCAGTACTGATCTGGGGATCGCGGCGGGAGGACAGAGTCCGTACTAGCCGGACTCTGTCTACCTCCCAGGACTGCTGCCGGAGTCGCCGGGGATTCAGGTAAGCCGCGCGTCGCTGGCTAGCGGCGGCGCGCGGAATACCTTAAATGCAGTCCTTTAGCCTCCGGTCCTGGGGACAGACCGGAGGCTGCTGGCAGTGGCGGCGGGCCCCCCCCCATAACCCGTGGGACCACTAGACCACCAGGGATAACCGGCAAGCGGGAAGCCAGCATCCCTGGGGTTAATGGCCAGCCAGGGGAGGAAGCCTTCCCTGTTCAGCGGCTCCTCCCCTCAGCTCAGCGCGCTTTTCAGCCTGCATGTCTAGCGTCCCTGAGCTGCAGTTCACTCGGCCACTCCTCCTCTGAGGTCTCTGGCGGCCATTTTTTTCTACATGTGGCAGCGCAGATCCCTCAGGGAGCACGCGGACCGGTCCCCCTGTGTACCTCTCCCCTGTTAGGACGGCGTACACAGCACTATAGCCCTCCCAGACACTGAATCTGGGCGGTTGAGTGTAGTGTAAAGGTGCAGTGAGTATATCTTCCTGCATGGTATGTGACTTTTGCTAGTGCTGCTGTCTGTATTTTTCTCTTATTACTGTCAGCTTATATCTATCTCTTTCCTTCTTCCTTAGCCCTACAGGTGTGGAGGAGGGGCTTTTCTACTAACCTCACATATATAAATCAAGTATTTGTGAGGTCTGTCACATACAGTTGTGTGCTACACAGTGCCATATTCAGGACTGTTGTTCAGCACACAGGGAAGTGCAGTTCTTTTTTCCTCTATTGCCATATATATTTTGTCTGTACATTATATTTGGTTATGTCTGAGGGTGAAGTTGAGCACTCCGGGACTCCAGTGTTGTTTTCCTGCAGGCGCTGCTCTGCGGGATCACATAGGGAAGAGGCATCTCTGGATGGCCTTTATGAGCGGTGTCAGTTGACTCCTGGTCAATCCAGACCCCCTATGACACAGGAGCCACCATGGGCTATGTTTTCACAGGTGCTGGTGTCTCTGGCGGACCGCCTTGCGGCTCCGTCTGCTGTCCCTACGAGGACTCTGTCCCAGCCTACCATTTCCCATTACCAGTGTACCCCGCAATTATTGCAGAGTTCCTCTGGGTCACAGACTGTGGACCCTTATTCAGGATTGCCTATCTATTTTCAGGCCACTGCTGCTACACAACAGTCTGTGGTGCCTTTCCAGACCAATGTGGCAGCTCCTCCACCATGGGTGGACGTGCTCTCCAGTTCAGTCCAGAGTCTGGCAGCTGCATCTTCGACTTTTCAGTCGATGCTGCACAATGACAGGTCTGCAGGGGCGTCTAAGCGTGCACATAAGTTGCATGCGGCGCAGATTTCGGACACTGAGGGGTCCTCAGATGAGGGTGATGTCCAGGACGACTCCGATTCGTACACCTCGGCTCAGGAGTTGGAATCTCGGTCGTCTATTAATGTACGAGCTCTGGTTAGGGCGGTGCGTGCCATTCTCCTAATAGAGGATGAGGCACCTGATCCTAAGTAGAAATTCCCTAGTTTAAAAAAAAAAAAAAAAACTAAGGTGACTTCGGCGGTATTCCCCCTATCTGATCAATTAACGGATCATATGGCGGTGGCTTGGCAGACATCCAGTAAGAGATTTGTGCCTCAAAAGAGGTTGGCTTCCAATTATCCATTCCCGGAGGCGCATTGTAGGAAGTGGGTAGCTCCACCGGCGGTGGATTCCCATGTCACACGCCTTATTAAGAGTGCTACGCTGCCAATACCGTCAGTTTCCTCGTTAAAGGATCCCACGGACAGAAAGGTTGAGGCTTGCCTTAAGTCTATTTATTCCCTCTCGGGAGCAATTGCTCGCCCGTCCATGGCCATTTCCTGGTGGCTAAGGCCATTAGGGTTGGGCCAATGCCTTAGGGGACACTTTTCCTGAGGATACTCAGGAAGTCCAGAGGGCATTACTAGGACAGATGAGTGATGCGGCTTCTTATATTGGAGAAGCTTCCTTGGACGCTAGTCTGCTAACCTCTAGGGTGTCGGCTGCGGCTGTGCATGCCCGCCGCTCCTTATGGCTGAGGTCCTGGAGAGCAGACGCTGATTCAAACAAGGGCCTGGAGGCCTTACCTTTTAATGGGGAATTACTTTTTGGTCCAGACTTGGATAGGATCGTGGATAGACTGGCTAGGTCCAAGAAACAAGCTTAGAGTGCCAGGCGTCCCTCTTCCAAACAGGAAGATAAGCCTTCCGCCTGATTGGACGGGCCTCCCTCTGGGGGATCCCAGAGGGGAGGCCGACTTCTTCATTTCGCCCAAAGCTGGTTCAATACCACCACCGATGCCTGGGTGCGAGAAGTGGTCTCCCAGGGGTACGCCTTGTCTTTTCGGCGCAGACCGCCTCACTAGTTTTTCTGCACGAGTCCTTCTCAGGACATAGCCAAGGCTATGCTGATCAGGGAAGCTATAGACTCCTTGCTGACTGCAGGGGTCATTGTACCTGTTCCACAATCTCAGCATGGGATGGGGTACTATTCTGCTGTTTCTGGTACAGAAACCCAATGGCTCCCATCGACCCGTTCTAAATTTAAAGTCTTTGAACAGGTTTCTCAGGATTCCCAGGTTCAGAATGGAAACCTTGTGTTCCATAATTCTGGCTATGGAACCAGGGGATTACATGGTCTCCCTGGATATCCAGGACGCTTACCTCCATGTGCCGATAGCAACGTCACATCAGAGGTGTCTGCGGTTCGCTCTGTTGCACCGTCACTACCAGTTCCGGGCTCTCCACAGCGCCGAGGGTGTTCACCAAGGTGATGGCAGTTATGGCTGCCCACCTTCGGAACCAGGGGGTACGGTTGTTAGCGTATCTGGACGACCTCCTATTGCTGGCAAGCTCTCCGGAGGTTCTGCTGCAACATCTCCAACTGACGGTGGCTTGTCTGCAGATGCACGGGTGGTTAATAAATTGGAGGAAGTCATCCCTGATCCCATCTCAGCAGATGGTCCATCTGGGGGCCCTCCTAGACTCTCATCAGCAGCGGATCTTTCTAACTCCAGAAAAGGTATCTTCCCTACAGTTGCGGATACGCAGTTGCCTGGATTGTGCCAGTCTTTCGGTACACTCGGCAATGAGAGTGCTGGGTTCCAGGGTGTCGGCATTCGACATGGTGGAATTTGCCCAGTTTCACTCCAGGCCTCTGCAGAGGCTGATTCTAGCAAACTGGAATGGCTTGCCTCACCGGATCCGGTCACAGACCCTGGTGCTATCTCCGGATGTACGACAGTCCCTAAATTGGTGGCTTTAAACAGCTCACCTTCTCGAGGTTCGCCCCTTTTGGATCCCGGACTGGGTTCGGCTCACGACAGATGCCAGTCTTCGGGGTTGGGGGGCGGTGACAGGCTCCTTGTCACTTCAGGGTCGTTGGACAGCGGAGGAAGCGGCTCTCCCCATCAATGTTCTGGAACTAAGAGCCGTGTACAGGGCTCTGCAGTCGGCCGGCACCACTCTTCACGGAAGGGCGGTGCAAGTGCAGTCAGACAACGCCACCACGGTGGCGTACATCAATCACCAGGGAGGAACTCGCAGCCGTGCTGCGATGGCAGAAGTGTCTCACATCCTAACCTGGTCGGAGTGCCACTTTCCAGCGATCTCTGCAGTCTTCATTCCCGGAATCCTCAATTGGGAGGCAGACTTCCTCAGCCGTTACGACGTGCATCCAGGGGAATGGTCGCTTCATCCAGAGGTATTCCAACTACTCATGGACAAGTAGGGACTGCCGGAGATGGACTTGATGGCCTCTCGTCACAATCACAAGTTGCCCGTGTACAGGTCAAGGACAAGGGACGACGGCGCCAGTCTGGTGGACGCTCTAGGTCAGATGGACGTTTCAGCTGGCATATCTGTTTCCTCCGATATCCCTTCTGCCTTGGGTCCTGCGCAAGTTCTATCAGGACGGAGGCACTCTGGTACTGGTGGCCCCAGCGTGGCCAAGACGTCCGTGGTACTCCAACCTACAGAGTCTGTCCATCGACGTTCCGTACCTTCCTCCTCAGCGGCAGGACTTGTTGTCTCAGGGGCCCTACCTTTACCCGGATCTGGGTCGTCTGTCTTTGACGGCGTGGCTCTTGAGACGGCCGTCTTAAGGTCCCGGGGCTTTTCTAGTTCCGTTATTTCCACCATGCTGAGGGCACGCAAGCCTGCTTCTGCAAGGATTTACCATAGAGTGTGGCACACGTACTTTCAGTGGTGTGAGTCCAGAAACTTATGATCCTCAGGTATTCAGAGTTTCAAGGATTCTGGCTTTTCTTCAGTCGGGTTTGGACTTAGGTTTACGCCTTTCCTCTCTGAAGGTGCACGTGTCTGCTTTATCGGTTTGGTACCAACGTAGAATTGCTATGTTACCGGACGTACAGACTTTTTTTCCGGGGTGTTCTCAGGATTCTCCTAGCTATTGCTTCAGCAAGGAGGGTTTCCGAGTTGGGGGCACTTTCATGTAGTCCCCCCTTCTTAATTATTTTCTCCAGGACAGAGCAGTGCTTCGCACTCGTCCTGAGTGTTTACCTAAGGTTGTCTCTAAGTTCCATATCAATCAGGAACTGGTGGTCCCAGCCTTTCAGTCCCCTGATCTTACAGCAGGGGAGACTTCGTTGGACATTGTCCGTGCTCTCAGAGTTTATGTTGATCGGACTGCTTCTGTTCGAAAGTCTGACTCCTTGTTTGTCCTCTTTGGTTTTCATAAGAGGGGTTGGCCTGCCAACAACCAGACTTTGGCCCGTTGGTTTTGTTCTGTTATTAGGGAGGCTTAGATACGAGAGCATTTACCTGTTCCAGCCTCTGTTAAGGCTCATTCCACTCGTTCTGTGGGCCCTTCTTGGGCTGCTAAACGTGGTGCCTCAGCTGTTCAGCTGTGTAAGGCAGCCACTTGGTCTTCGGTTCAAACGTTTCTAAGATTTTATGCGTTTGACACCTTTGCCTCTCAGGATGCATCCTTTGGGCGCAGGATTCTCCTTTCTGCACAGGAGCGTCCCCGCCCTTAGTTGAACTGCTTTGGGACATCCCCAAGGTCAACCCTATGGACCCTGAAGTAGAAAACAAGAGATATGGTAAGAACTTACCTTTGTTATCTCTGTTTCTACGAAGTCCATAGGGTCCACAGGGCGCCCGCCCTGACGCACCTGGCTTCTAATGGGCTGCGTTGCTGGTCACCGGTATTTCCGTCTCCTTTTTCTGTGAGTATGGTTTCTTGTGTGTTCCAGTCTTCCTTCTCTCTGTTCCATATTCTCCTCCGGCCTAGGCTGCTTACCAACTGAGGTGCCTGTGGCTCGGGAGCGGGGTATAGAGGAGGACCCAAGTGCATCCTGGGAGCTAAAAGCTTAACTGTGTGGTGCCCATGGATCCTGATCCAGCTATATCCCCAAGGTCAACCCTGTGGACCCTATGGACTTCGTAGAAACAGAGATAACAAAGGTAAGTTCTTACCATATCTCTTGTTTTTCACACATTTCAGCTCTCATCCCCCAGGGGCTGCGAGCTGAAATGTAGCGCTGGCAGCTGATCGTGCCCAACAGGAGCAAGAATTGAATAGCTCCGTCGGGCGCGATGGGGGCAGGAATCAATTGAATTCCGCACACAGATTCTCTTTACTTTTTATTTTTGCTTGCTTTGAAGATTTTATGAAAGATGAAAACAATATTATAATGTTTATTATGCTCTGTACATGAACTATGAGTCAATATTGGTAAGGAAATTATGTTTTAGAAAATATGCCATAAAAGCTATATATTAAATGTCTTTATGTGTGTTAGTTACTCTTCTGAGATGCATTATAGTCTGTCCACTGCAAGATTCATTCCATTGGAGTTTGTTGTAGTACAGATGTGTCCTTAAATATCTTTGCTGTTGCCGCGCTAAAAGGCCACTCTCGTTGCGACAGGTGTGTGCCGGACCAAGCACTATACCAGCGAATATATATATATATATATATATATAACACACAAATATAAGGAGAAGGTGTATTCTCCATGGTGCTTTCCTAATCAGAGGAAAAGCAGAGGCTCATTCTGTATTTCAAGATGATGATCAACATAGAAAACGATAATGTATTGGGTCCAGTGTGATTATAGCTTGTCCTGCTCCGGGTTATGGAGATTCTAGGACTACTGCAGAGTTGAACGCAAGTTTGCAGCAATAGCTCACTCATTGCCTGAATTTATTGCAGTTATAGCCCATATGCTGAGTTGTACGCACCTGTGCTGCAGCACTGCCCCTAACAGTATGCTTGGCTTCATAGCTGTCAGTATTATCACTGCGCACTTACTTTTCCTTTCCCTGGTGCAGTTCCGGCTAAACGCCCTCAACACTCTTTCACTAAACCTACATGCAAACACTCTTTTACTACCCATTTATGCCCTTTTAGTTGAATTACCGCTAACACACCCGCCATAACAAGGCTCATACCCCCCCGTAGTGTCAGGTAGGAGTATCTTCCTGGTACTCTTGCATAAATCAAATCTTGCTTTCAGAGCTTACTGTATTTCGGGTCCTCCAGTAGGTTAGAGGACTGGAATCGCAATAAAACATGTCAGAGAAGGTGTTTGATGTCCTTTGCACCTTTTCATTCTAACCCCCCACTTCCTCCCCCCTTTATGCAGTTTAAATGTTTCCATTCTCATATTGACTTTCCACTATTTTTGTAACATTTTTTGTTTGAGACAATATTTCTAACCTTCCTCAGGTATGTTAACTGATGTTTTATATCTTATTGTGTGTCCAGGAGGCTATACTGGAGACATCTATTCCAATTCCAATCTAAAGAATAAGAATGATCTCTTTGAGTACAAGTTCGGAACTGGTCTTTGGACGGAATGGAAAGTTGAAGGAAGGTTTGTAGGCTGACGTACTGAACTAGTAAATTAGGATGAAAGTACAATTATGTGGGTTTGTCCCTATGCAAGAGATTACATATGTATATTCTGTCCCTTCTCTCCCAAACAATAGGATTTCCCCCACATGCCCAAACGCAGCCTCCCCTCTTGGTGCACCAGGTCCCATGAGACTGCTAGCGCCGGGCGTCAGACCTGGTGCAATAAATGAGAGAAAGGAACTGTTTTTCCCCTGTGTCCTGGGAAATGGTTTTATCCAGTTCCAAACCGGACAAGACCTTCCTAGAGTATGAAACGGACTTCAGAGTCTTCCCAAGTATGATACCAGTGGTCCCAGTGTGCTGAGACTGCAGAACCAATAAGTCCTGTATCAATGGCAGGGTCCCCAGGTACACTGATAAGTACCAGGGTGAGCAAATTTTATTCTGTCCAATTCCAGCCCTTCCAACAACTTTTCTGGCTACCTAAATTGAACATAAACTTGGTCTAAGAGAGCTTTTGCCATGATGTTAATTGTTTTGGGCACGGGATGCCGGCAGTCAGAATCCCGATGCTGGCATCCTGACAGTGATCGGATACCGGCACCTGTCAGTATCCTAAACCTTGCCCCCCCACCCACAGGCTAAATATAACCTTTACCCCTGCAGCCTAACCATAATAGTTCCCTCCCCCTAGTGCCAGGGGTAGCTTGGTCTTGGTCTAAAGCTTCTAAAAATGCAAAGTTGTGATGTTACCCATAGCAACCAATCATATTCTGTGTATCATTTCTCTGTTGCATTGTACAAAATAATAGACAGAATCTGATTGGTTGCTGTGGGTAACATCACCACTATTCACTTTTAGAAACCTTAGCAAATCTTCCACAAGTCTCTATCAGCCAGAGTCCACATGTCCCGGGGCAAGGGGAGTTTAGTTTCGACACTCTTTAGAGTACCTATCTAGTCTCGATAGAGGTTTTATACTGTGATTCCTCTTCCTTTTCCCATTTCTTTCTTGTTCTTTTACCTCCCTATTATATCTTATACTAACATTGTGTTATTGTTTTCTTTTACTTCATCTGCTTAATTTACCATGTTCCCTGTAAGGTGTTTTGTTACTTATTATTGCATGCTTATTGTACAAGTTCTTCTCTTTTGTACTTTTTAATGTTTAGATTTGATGCCCCTTGTTCGTTCTTGTTTCTTCAATAAAAACAAATTATACAAAAAATGTCACATAGAAGGCAAAGCAGTGCCACATTACTAACATTATAATATTATATTTTCTACCTTATTTGGAATTTAAATCTTCATATCTTGCTGCCTATCATTCTTATAATAACCTGAGTTCAAAGTGGTGGTTGTAATTACAGCACATGTGTGTTGGAGCCCTCGCTGTAACTATAGTACTAATGATATATATCATATAGTGTGAGGATAACCTGATTATTGTTTTGTTGCATGTTAATGCTGTGTACACACTTGTTGATATTTTGTTCACCGATTGAACAAACAATATATTGCAATTGCATCAGCGTGTATGGACACTCAATATGTCTATGAACGACAATGTTCAGACATATCAGGTCAGCCCTGCAGCACACCTGATATCTCTGAAAGGTATATGGATGCATCTGCTTGTGTTTACGGGTGACCTGCCGACCGCCCATACACTTGTCAGTGCCGGATGTCCCTCTAGCATCACAACTGGGCAGGCAAATTTAAATTCCTGCCCAGTTGTGACGTCAAGCACATCAGGCAGGCAATGATTGGTAGGTGTGTATGCACTTACCAATCGTCGGATAGATCGGCAGGTCGACCGAATGGCCGACCCATCAACGTAGTGCGCGTCCGACTTTAGGTACATGTTATCTGCATCAATTTGTTATGGTAATCTTTGTGTCATATCTATTCTATTGGAAATTCTCATAGGAGAGTGCCTTAAATGATGACGTACTAGATTAGACTATTATATTCACAAACTACAATATGTACATGAAAATATTTGTACTCTTATTTTATCAGAAGCTCCTTACTATCAGATGTGAAGACGTGTTTAGCAAGCATTCTTATCTTTATAGCCTCTCCACATTATACTGGGTGGTGGTTTACCAAATGCTCTAATCACTTATTTAAATGTCGAGTGACCTCTGTTTAAAGACCTCGGTTATCTTAACAAGGGGGGTAGATGTATCAATACTTGGGCTAGTTTTACATATCAATCTTATGTCTTATCCTGTACTGACCTAATCTCCTTTCAGATTGCCAGTGGCTCGCTCAGCACATGGAGCCACAGTATACAATGATAAGCTCTGGATCTTTGCTGGATATGATGGAAATGCAAGGTATGCTAAATTCTTCTAAACCATGACTTCATTTGTAAAACGAAGTATTCTGCCTACAATTGTCAAGGACATTAGTAAAGCTATTGTGTGCTCTATTGTAACTAAATAAAACGCTAGGTTGTGGTTTGTGTAATTCCTTTTGAATTCATTGTTTGGAATAGTGTAACATTTGAGTCTAAATTAGATTATTTGTATAGATTAGATGGATATTGTGAATCACGGAGGAGTTTGGGTGACAATGTAAAGTCACTGGGTCACATGGCAGAGACCATCTGTACAAACTAGGAATTCTAAAGACAACTCATTTCTTTGTATCCAGTTATTGGGTACAGCTATTTATATAGCAAATACATTATGCAGTGCTTTACTGAGTATATTTAGTCATTCACTTCAGTTCCCTCCCCAGTGAAGCTTACAATTCATATTCCCGATCAATAAAAGGGTGGACTTTTTTATTTTTATAATAAACCTGAGATTACCTCACTACTCCCTTTATATACGTTTGCTGGATATTCCTATAGCATATTTGTGTGATTTACCTGTTGTTAATCACAGCAGCCACTATATAGTCACCAGCTAAATACCATTGCTAATTTCATTCAGGGTTTTGCCACAATCGGTCTGTAGGCCTGCTTGTGTGACACCTTTGCACATAGGGGAAAAATTCAGTTAGCTAAGTTAATTACCCGTGCCGAGAGATTCAATTATTGTTGGTCTTTTTCCCCTGCATTAAACTGCAGAGGTGGACCTTTCCTCGCAGCATCAGGAGTTGCGAGGAAAGTCAGCGAGAAAAAGACCCTCTGGCTGGGGGGTTTAACATGAAGGGAAAACCCACTCATTGTGCAGTTTAAGCGGAATCAGTGGGTTATCTCTCTATTGACCGCGCAGGGAAAATGCTATTTTATTGAATAGCATTTCCCAGCACGGTAAGTAGCTGCGAGGTAAACTGCACAGTAAATTGTATTGGCAGGACGTGCTGGGATATGTAGTTTCACAGCAGCTAGAGTGCCACACCTAGTCTTACCCCTGATGTAGAACATCTGTTTACTTTTAAGTGTGTGCTGTTGGTAGCTTATAAATAAGCTAGGGAATAAATATGACCACTACTCTCTACCTTGTGTATGACATTTATGATTACTGATGTCTCACTTACCGTATATACTACAGTATAAGCCGACCATAAGCCGACCCGAATATAAGCCGAGGTACCCTAATTTTACCACAAAAAACTGGGAAAACGTATTGACTCGAGTATAAGCCTAGGGTGGGAAATGCAGCAGCTACTGGTAGTAATCCCTCCCCTGGTACTGCCCCCAGTAGTAATATTCCCCCTCTGGTACTGCCCCCAGTAGTAATATTCCCCCTCTGGTACTGCCCCCAGTAGTAATATTCCCCCTCTGGTACTGCCCCCAGTAGTAATATTCCCCCCCTGGTAGTGCCCCCAGTAGTAATATTCCCCCCCTGGTAGTGCCCCCAGTAATAATACTCCCTCTGGTAGTGCCCCCAGTAGTAATACCACCCCCTGGTAGTGCCCCCAGTAATAATACTCCCTCTGGTAGTGCCCCCAGTAGTAATACCACCCCCCTGGTAGTGCCCCCAGTAATAATACTCCCTCTGGTACTGCCCCCAGTAGTAATATTCCCCCCCTGGTAGTGCCCCCAGTAATAATACTCCCTCTGGTAGTGCCCCCAGTAGTAATACCACCCCCTGGTAGTGCCCCCAGTAATAATACTCCCTCTGGTACTGCCCCCAGTAGTAATATTCCCCCCCTGGTAGTGCCCCCAGTAATAATACTCCCTCTGGTAGTGCCCCCAGTAGTAATATTCCCCCCCTGGTAGTGCCCCCAGTAATAATACTCCCTCTGGTAGTGCCCCCAGTAGTAATATTCCCCCCCTGGTAGTGCCCCCAGTAATAATACTCCCTCTGGTAGTGCCCCCAGTAGTAATATTCCCCCCCTGGTAGTGCCCCCAGTAATAATACTCCCTCTGGTAGTGCCCCCAGTAGTAATACCACCCCCTGGTAGTGCCCCCAGTAATAATACTCCCTCTGGTAGTGCCCCCAGTAGTAATACCACCCCCTGGTAGTGCCCCCAGTAATAATACTCCCTCTGGTACTGCCCCCAGTAGTAATATTCCCCCCCTGGTAGTGCCCCCAGTAATAATACTCCCTCTGGTAGTGCCCCCAGTAGTAATACCACCCCCTGGTAGTGCCCCCAGTAATAATACTCCCTCTGGTAGTGCCCCCAGTAGTAATACCACCCCCTGGTAGTGCCCCCAGTAATAATACTCCCTCTGGTACTGCCCCCAGTAGTAATATTCCCCCCCTGGTAGTGCCCCCAGTAATAATACTCCCTCTGGTAGTGCCCCCAGTAGTAATACCACCCCCTGGTAGTGCCCCCAGTAATAATACTCCCTCTGGTACTGCCCCCAGTAGTAATATTCCCCCCCTGGTAGTGCCCCCAGTAATAATACTCCCTCTGGTAGTGCCCCCAGTAGTAATACCACCCCCTGGTAGTGCCCCCAGTAGCAATATATGGTAGTGCCCCCAGAATTAATCTCCCCCCCCCCCCCCCCCCCCCCCCGGTGGTGCCCCCAGTAGTAATCCCCCCCCCTTGGTACTGCCCCCAGTAGTCCCCCCCCCCCAGTAGAGAGAGATGTAATAATAAAAAAATAATAAAAAACACCTGAAACACCGCTCCTGGTCCCGACGCTGCTACTGGCTCCTCCAGCTGCTTTGCATTATGGGGGAAAGGTCGTCATGACGACGTCTCTCCCATTTCCCACTGCGGTAGCCGGAAGAGAGCTCCCGCAGTGGGAGCAGCAGCAGCCGATGAGAGTCTGACAGACTCTCATCGGCTGCTGATTACAACAAACACACAGCTCCCGGCACCGGCGGCTGTGTGTTTGGCACTGTGTAGTGCTGACCGAACTCCGTCCGGTCAGCGCTACACACGCGGTGCAGCTGTGTCACAGAGACACAGTCTGCACCGCGGCCCGCATGGTACACTACTCAGCTGCATACCATGCGGGCATGACTCGAGTATAAGCCGAGGGGGGGCTTTTTCAGCACAAAAAATGTGCTGAAAAACTCGGCTTATACTCGAGTATATACGGTATTTCAATTGTACTTTTTTTTATTTTCATGCTGCAATAAAGAAAGAAATTGTACAATAAAAAAAATGACCACTACTAAGATCATGCTTTGTTTTAGTTAGATGCCTATACATGCTGCACTCCTATGGCCTAGAGATAAGATTTCCTCCCCCGGCTGTCCTGTGTTGAGCCTAGGGGGTAAATTTACTAAAGTGTGCGTTTTAAAAGTGCTGTTGCCCATAGCAAACAATCAGATTCTAACTATTTGTGGCCATTATCTCCAAGAATGTGGGAAAGGGTGACTGCCCAAAAAATTTATTAATGTATTCTTTTTACTGTTCAACTTTTGTCTTCTGTTTGGTACCAGTGCAGTCAAAGTTACACAAAATTCATGCTCATATGCAGTAATAGTCTGATCCCCTTCACTTTCTGCTACAACGCAATGGTTTAGGATGTATTTAAGTTATGTTGTTCGATTTTTTTTTTCAATTTATTTAGGTTAAATGACATGTGGACCATCAGTTTGCAAGACCGGGAGCTAACATGTTGGGAAGAGGTAATATAAATACTGCTTAGACTAAACTACTGGTATTACAGTAACAAATGGAGATTATGATGTACTTGGTGTAATGTTTATGTATGGGGTGTGGTGATGTATGGCAGTGTTCTCCCCAGGTTGTTTTCTGCGGGCGTATCACCTGGCAGAAACAGCCTACCGCCCGGCTAAAGAAGCCTCCGATCGCTTCAGAGGCAAGCGTTCCCAGTGATGCAGTGTGCGGATGACGTCACCCGCGATGTGAGGAGCCTGCCCCCGCGCGCCTGCTGGATCTAGTTGGATCCAGTCAGAGTGAGGGAGTGGGAGCGGCGAGCAAGTTAAGGTAAGTTCTGGGCTGGGGCTCTTGCTGGGACCGCGACCAGTATGGGGACACTGCCTAAGGGGAACTATTTAACCCCTGCGTATGGGGAGAAGCCTTCTCTAGCAGGTGGATCTGTTTTTCTCTTCTGTTGCTGCCTCTCCCCTCAAGATGTGGTGTTTTTTTCACTTACTCCTTAGTGTGCTGCGGTTTCTATATGGAAGCACGCAAGGGAGAATAATTGGTTATTTATCTATTGGTGTTTTGGGGAGCTTTTTTTTGGGGGGGGGGGCTGCTTTCACACAAGCATGTCTTTGAAAGCGGCTCCTATATCTGTATAGTTTGCGATTTGCTGTCCTGTTTGAGTGCTACCTGGGCGGCTTTGTATGGCACCATGGGGGCACTGCATAAGGGACTAGCCTGGGGGCACTGCATAAGGGACCAGCCTGGGGGCACTGCATAAGGGACCAGCCTGGGGGCACTGCATAAGGGACACTATTTAAGCCTGGGGGCACTGCATAAGGGACACTATTTAAACCTGGGGGCACTGCATAAGGGACCAGTCCGGGGGCACTACTTCAGCCTGGGGACATTGCATAAGGGCAAAGCAAAGCTACAGGGGGGCAATGTATAAAGGGCACAAATACAGGGGGCGCTGTATAAAGGGCACATATACAGGGGGCACTACATAATGGGCACTTTTGACTGAGAGCCAGTGGGGTGTCCAGCCCTTACGGACATGCTGGGCTGCCCACAAGCTCTTATCAAACTGTGAATAGATGCGCACGGCATAATATTTACCGGTGGTGAGTGCTGCACTGCAATTCTCCCTCCCTTCCCCCTGCAGGACACTGAGGCCTGTTACCTTGTTGGCATTGCAGGAGAGGTCACAGGCATTATCCAGATAAGAGAGTGTTAAAGAGGGGACAGAGAAGTACCTCCGGTCCACAATTCAATAGGACAAGGGCTGCAAGGGTGTGTGTCTGTAATGCAGCTTGGAGCAAGCAGCTCAAAGGACGTACGTTTCGCTTTTAGGCTTGGTCACCTGTTACCACAGGACAACTTCAGAGCTCTTGTGGAGTCCATGCCTTAATCTGTCAAAGCTGTTTTGGCATGAGGGGGACCTACACAATATTAGGCAGTTGGTTTTAATGTTTGGCTGATGGGTGTGGATACACAATTGAGCGAGACTCAGTATTGTGGTTTTTTTTTTACTTAGCAGTAGAAATATTATTCATTTATTTCTTACTATAGAATGGACACATATTTACAGAGAATATATTGCCCATTCACATCAGTCCCTGTACCATGAAGCTTACAATCTTTATTCTCTAAGAATACTGTCAGTCAATACCTAGCTCTTTCCTTCTCCAGCAGCCTTGGTAGGTGTGTGGGGGAAGGGCTTTTCTCTGATCTCACTTATATAAATTCATGTATTTGTGAGGTCGGTCTCATACTGTTGCGTGCTACACGGTACCATATCTGGGGACCTGTATGTTGCATGCTTGTGGGTGCGCCAGGAGTGAGCCACTGAACTTCCCTTTTAAATTAGATATAGATATATATATATCTATGTATCTATGTGTGTGTATGTTTGTATGTATGTGTGTGTGTATAATATATATATATATATATATGTATGTCAGTCATGTCTAACGAGGAAGTTGAGCGCTCCGCGGCTCCCAATCTGTTCTCCTGCAGATGCTGCATCGCAGGGGTCACTAAGGAGGATTTATCACTCTAACCCCCAACTTTGGGACAGGACACTCCTTGAGCTGTGTTTTCTCAGGTGCTGGCATCCGTTGCATTGGCTGGCGGTCCCGGATGCTCTTCCCCATATGGGGTTACCCCAACCAGCCATCCTCCCTTCTCAGGGCATACTGCAATTATTCCCTTCCCCTGGGCCTCAGACTGTTAGTCCATATACGGGGTGTATATATATATATATATATATATATATTCAGTCTCCTCCAGTGACTCAGTCTGGGTCAACCACCTTGGGTGGATGTGTTCTCCAGTTCCGTCCAGAGTTTGGCGGCTTCATCTTCAGCCTTTCAAACTATGCTACAGAATGACAAACCTCAGAAGGCGTCTAAACGCTCTGTTATGTCGTCCCAGTCTACGCAACTGTCAGACTTGGATGTGTCCTCGGATGACGGGGAAGTGCCTGAGGACTCTGACTAGAATTCCCCTGTCCGGGAAGTGGAAACTAAATCTTCCATTAATGTGTCGGCATTGGTAAGGGCGGTGCGATCCATTCTTGACATAGAAGATGACGCATAGGCCCCTAATTCAAATACCCAAATTTCAAACAGGCAAAAGTTACTTCGGCTGTTTTTCCTGACCAACTGACTGATCATATGGCGGAAGCCTGGCAGTCACCTAGTAAAAGGTGCCAGCTGCAGAAACGTTTAGCGTCTAGTTGTCAGTTTCCTGCAAGTCATTGCAAAAAGTGGGACACTCCGCCTGTGGTGGATTCTCATGTTACTCGCTTAATCAAGAGTGCTACCTTGCCTATGCCTTTCATTTCATCCCTAAAGGATCCCGCAGACAGGAAGGTGGAGACTTGTTTAAAATCAGTCTTTCTACTTCAGGGTCCATAGGGGGTCCACAGGGTTGACCTTGGGGTATAGCTGGATCCTGGATCCTCGGGCACCACGGAGTTAAAGCTTTTAGCTGCTCCCAGGATGCACTTGGGTCCAACCTCCCCTATACCCCGCCCCCGAGCCACAGGCACCTCAGTTTTAGATGGTGCCCGGCCGGAGTCGGGTCACCCTGCGGGGTGGGCTGCAGGAGCAGCCCCCTAAAGCTTTTAATTTTTTATTGAACTTAGTTAAATTTATTTATTTTTTACTATAAGTTTTTTCTCTAGAGCAGCAGCGCTGGGCTGTCTGTACAGACGCCCACGCTGCCGCTCCTTCTCCCTGCTGGCGCCGCGACGCCAGCACTGAACTGGGGATCGCGGCGGGGGAAGCCAGAGTCTGTACTAGCCGGACTCTGGTTTCCCCCGGGACTGCTGCCGGAAGACGCCGGGGAGATCAGGTAAGCCGCGCACCGCTGATTAGCGGCGGTGCGCGGGTTCCTTTTAAATGCAGTCCCCATGCCCCCGGTCTAGGGGACAGACCGGGGGTGCTAGCGGTGGCGGCGGGCCCCCCCTCCAGCGGAGGCATACCCCGCCAGACCACTAGACCACCAGGGTTAATATCGCGGCAAGCGGGATGCCGGCAACCCGGGGGTTAATATGCTAGCCAGGGGAGGAAGCCTTCCCTGTCAGCGGCTCCTCCCCTCAGCTCAGCGCGCCTTTCAGCTCGGAGTCTGGCGTCGCTGAGCTGCAGATACTCGGCCACTCCTCCTCTGAGGTCTCCAGCGGCCATTTTCTCTGTGGCAGCGTGGATACTCTCAGGGAGCACGCGGACCGGTCCCCCTGTGTACCTCTCCCCTGCAGAAGGACAGTGTACACAGCGCTATAGCCCTCCCAGACACTGAATCTGGGAGGTTGATTGTAGTGGAAAGGTGCAGTGAGTATATCTTCCTGCATGGTATGTGACTTTTGCTAGTGCTGCCTGTCTGTGTCTTTTTTCTACTTACTGTCGGCCTGTACCTATCCCTTTCCTTCTCCTACAAGCCCTACAGGTGTGCGGGGGAAGGGTGTTTCTACTGACCTCACCTATATAGATCACGTATTTGTGAGGTCCGTCACATACAGTTGTGTGCTACACAGTACCATATTGTGGGCTGTTGTTCAGCACACTGGTGAGTGCGCACGTTTTCTTCCTAAGTCATGTCTGAGGAGGAGATTGAGCACTCCGGGGCTCCAGCATTGTTCTCCTGCAGGCGCTGTTCTGCAGGAGTGGATAGGGAGGATTTGTCACAGGACGGCCTGTGCGGACGGTGCCAGGCGGTCCCTGGTACGTCTAAACCTCCCATTTCGCAGGAGCCACCATGGGCGATGTTTTCCCAGGTGCTGGTGTCCATCGCGGACCGTCTGTCGGTCCCGACTGCCGCCCCTACTAGGGCGTTGCCCCAGCCTGCCATCCCCCATTCCCCGGGTGTCCCACAATTATTGCAGACTCCCCCGGGGTCTCAGCCTGTTGGTCCCTATGCGGGGTTGCCAATGTATATTCAGTCCACCCCTGTGGCACAGCCGGCTGTGGTGCCGTTTCAGGCTCCTGTGACAGCTCCTCCACCCTGGGTGGATGCGCTTTCCCACACTGTCCAAGATTTGGCGGCAGCATCTTCGGCTTTTCAGTCGATGTTGCGCAGTGACGTGCCCTCCAGGGCGTCTAAACGCTCAGTCATGGCACAGGCTGCGCATCTTTCGGATTCTGAGGGGTTCTCGGATGATGGTGAGGTACAGGATGACTCAGCCTCAGATGCCTCAGTCCAGGAGGTAGACACTAAGTCTTCCATCAATGTGCGGGCTCTGGTTAAGGCGGTGCGGGCTATTCTTCTGATTGAGGATGAGGCACCCGCTCCCAAGTCAAGGTATCCTAGTTTTAAAAAAGCTAAGGTTACTTCTACAGCGTTCCCCTTGTCTGATCAGTTGACTGATCACATGGCGGTGGCCTGGCAGACGCCCAGTAAGCGTTTCCTGCCACAGAAACGCTTGGCGTCCAATTATCCATTCCCGGAAGCGCATTGTAAGAAATGGGAAACTCCGCCTGCAGTCGATTCCCATGTAACACGCCTCATCAGGAGTGCTACTTTGCCATTGCCGTCTATATCCTCGCTGAAGGATCCTACGGACAGGAAGGTGGAGACTTGTCTAAAGTCTATTTATTCTCTCTCAGGGGCTGTAGCCCGGCCGTCCATGGCCATCTCCTGGGTGGCCAAGGCCATTGAGGGGTGGGCCAACGCCTTGGAGGACACGTTTACGGATGAATCTCCGGACGTCCAGGGGGCGTTGTTAGGACAGATGAGAGATGCCGCCTCCTACATTGGAGAAGCATCTTTGGATGCTAGCCTGTTGACCTCTAGGGTTTCGGCGGCAGCAGTGTCTGCTCGTAGATCCTTGTGGTTGCGGTCTTGGAGAGCAGACGCGGATTCAAAGAAAGGCTTGGAGGCCTTACCTTTTAATGGGGAATTACTATTTGGTCCGGACCTGGACAAAATAGTAGATACCCTGGCAAAATCCAAGTCAGCCTTCCTCCCTTCAGCTACTACACCTGCTAAGGTCCGGAGCTCGGCGTTTCGTTCCTTTCGGGTTCAGGGCAAGGCAAAGGGTCAGTCCTTCCCGAGGCAGTCCGCACCCAAGACCGCCTCAAAGCCAAAGAAGCAAGCCTGGAGTGCTAGGCGCCCTTCTTCCAAGCCAGAAGATAAGCCTTCTGCGTGATGGGACGGGCCTCCCTCTGGGGGACCCCAGAGTGGGAGGCCGACTTCTTCAATTCGCCCAGTGCTGGCACAATACCACCACGGATGCCTGGGTGCGAGAAGTGGTCTCCCAGGGGTACGCCCTGTCTTTTCGGCACAGGCCGCCTTGCCAGTTTTTTTGCACAAGTCCTTCTCAGGACAAAACCAAGGCCTTGCAGGTTCAGGAAGCCATAGAGGCCTTGCTGACGGCGGGGGTCATTATACCCGTACCACAGTCTCAACGTGGGATGGGGTATTACTCTACGCTGTTTCTGGTGCAGAAACCCAATGGCTCTCATCGCCCCATCCTCAATTTGAAGTCCCTGAACAGGTTTCTCAGGGTTCCCAAATTCAGGATGGAAACTTTGCGTTCCATCATACTGGCGATGGAACCGGGGGATTATATGGTCTCCCTGGATATCCAGGACGCCTACCTCCATGTGCCTATAGCAACATCGCACCAACGGTTTCTGCGGTTTGCTATTCTCCACAACCACTACCAATTCAGGGCTCTACCCTTTGGTCTCTCCACGGCACCAAGGGTATTTACCAAGGTGATGGCGGTCATGGCGGCTCACCTTCGGAGCCAGGGGATACGGTTGCTACCGTATCTAGACGACCTCCTCTTGCTGGCAAGCTCCCCGGAGGTACTGATCCAGCATCTCCACCTGACGGTCGCTTGTCTACAGGCGCACGGCTGGTTGATCAACTGGAAGAAATCCTCCCTCATCCCATCACAACGGATGGTTCATTTGGGGGCCCTGCTGGACTCTCGTCAGCAACGGATTTTTCTGACTCCAGAGAAGGTCTCCTCCTTACAGCTGCGGATTCACAGTTGTCTGAGCAGTGGCAGAGTGTCGGTGCACTCAGCGATGAGAGTTTTGGGGTCCATGGTGTCGGCATTCGACATGGTGGAGTTTGCCCAGTTCCATTCCAGGCCCCTGCAGGGGCTGATTCTTTCAGAATGGAACGGATTGCCACACAGGATCCGCTCTCAGATGCTGGTGTTGTCCTCGGAGGTGCGTCTGTCCCTAGCCTGGTGGCTGCAGACAGCGCATCTCCTGGAGGGGCGCCCCTTTTGGATCCCGGAATGGGTTCTGCTCACGACAGATGCCAGTATCCGGGGTTGGGGGGCGGTGACAGGCTCCTTGTCACTTCAGGGTCGTTGGTCGGCGGAGGAAGCGATTCTTCCCATCAACATCCTGGAACTGCGGGCAGTATACAGAGCCCTGCAGTCGTCCGGCACCGCTCTTCACGGAAGGGCCGTTCAGGTGCAGTCAGACAACGCCACCACGGTGGCGTACATCAATCACCAGGGAGGGACTCGCAGTCGAGCTGCGATGTCGGAGGTGTCCCGCGTCCTGGCTTGGGCGGAGCGCTATCTTCCAGCTCTCTCGGCAGTTTTCATCCCAGGAGTCCTCAATTGGGAGGCAGACTTCCTCAGCCGTTACGATGTGCATCCCGGGGAATGGTCGCTTCATCCAGAGGTATTCCAACTACTCGTGGACAAGTGGGGGCTGCCAGAGCTGGACCTGATGGCGTCCCGTTACAATCACAAGCTGCCTGTGTACGGGTCAAGGACAAGGGACGCAGGCGCAAGTCTGATAGACGCGCTGTCGGTGAAATGGCTGTTTCAACTGGCTTACTTGTTCCCTCCGATATCTCTGCTGCCTCGGGTCCTGCGCAAGTTCAAACAGGACGGAGGCACACTGATCCTGGTGGCCCCAGCGTGGCCCAGAAGGCCGTGGTACTCCGATCTGCGGAGCCTGTCCATCGACGCTCCGTACCTCCTACCTCAACGGCGGGACCTGTTGTCTCAGGGGCCCTGTCTTCACCCGGATCTGGGTCGACTATCTTTGACGGCGTGGCTCTTGAGACAGCCGTCCTGAGGTCTCGGGGCTTTTCTAGCTCCGTTATTACCACCATGCTGAGGGCGCGCAAGCCTGCTTCCGCGAGGATCTATCACAGAGTGTGGCACACTTACTTTCAGTGGTGCGAGGCCAGAAACTATGATCCCCAGGTGTTCCGAGTTTCGCGTATTCTGGCTTTCCTTCAGTCCGGTTTGGACTTAGGATTACGTCTTTCCTCACTGAAGGTACACGTGTCT
This sequence comes from Taudactylus pleione, assembly GCA_031769625.1. NCBI lineage: Eukaryota > Metazoa > Chordata > Amphibia > Anura > Myobatrachidae > Taudactylus > Taudactylus pleione. Next base: position 13,543,710 of record JAUIMM010000161.1, read on the forward strand.
GGTCTGTCGGTGTGGTTCCAGCGCAGGATCGCTGCTATGCCGGACGTACACACCTTTTTCCAGGGTGTTTTGAGAATCCAGCCTCCCTTTGTGCCACCTGTGGCCCCGTGGGATTTGGCGGTGGTTCTTAGGGCCTTACAGGGTCCTCCTTTTGAGCCCTTGGAGTCAGTGGAGCTCAAGTGGCTAACTTTTAAAACTGTTTTCCTCTTGGCAATTGCTTCTGCCAGGAGGGTTTCAGATTTGGGGGCGCTTTCTTGTCGTCCCCCTTTTCTGATTTTTCATCAGGACAGAGCGGTGCTTCGCACTCGTCCTGATTTCCTGCCTAAGGTGGTTTCCAGGTTCCACATTAATCAGGAAATTGTTGTACCAGCCTTTCAGTCACCTGATCTTTCGGCTGGGGAGACTTCCTTAGACGTTGTAAGGGCACTCCAGGTTTATGTGGACCGGACTAGTTCTGTGAGGAAGTCGGATTCTTTGTTTATCCTCTTTGGTTTTCACAAGAGGGGTTGGCCTGCCAACAAACAGACTCTAGCCCGTTGGCTTCGTTCTGTTATTATTGAGGCTTATATGCAGGAGGGTTTAGCTGTTCCAGCCTCTGTTAAGGCTCATTCCACTCGGTCCGTGGGCCCTTCTTGGGCTGCTAGCCGTGGCGCCTCTGCTGTTCAGCTCTGTAAGGCGGCCACCTGGTCTTCCATTCAGACCTTTTTGAGGTTCTATGCGTTTGACACCTTTGCCTCTCAGGATGCATCCTTTGGGCGCCGGGTTCTCCTATCAGCACAGGAGCGTCCCCGCCCTTAGTTGGACTGCTTTGGGACATCCCCAAGGTCAACCCTGTGGACCCCCTATGGACCCTGAAGTAGAAAACAAGAGATATGGTAAGAACTTACCTTTGTTATCTCTGTTTCTACGAAGTCCATAGGGTCCACAGGGCACCCGCCCTGACGCACCTGGCTTCATATGGGCTCTGTGACTGGTCACCGGTTTTCCGTCTCCCATTTCTGTGAGTATGGTTCTTGTGTGTTCCAGTCTTCCTTCTCTCTGTTTCGTCTCCTCCTCCGGCCTGGGCTGCTTACCAACTGAGGTGCCTGTGGCTCGGGGGCGGGGTATAGGGGAGGTTGGACCCAAGTGCATCCTGGGAGCAGCTAAAAGCTTTAACTCCGTGGTGCCCGAGGATCCAGGATCCAGCTATACCCCAAGGTCAACCCTGTGGACCCTATGGACTTCGTAGAAACAGAGATAACAAAGGTAAGTTCTTACCATATCTCTTGTTATTCACTCTAAGGGACGGTGGCCCGTCCGTCCATGGCCATCGTTTGGGTGGCTGAAGCCATTGAGAGCTGGGCTAATGTACTGGAAGATACTTTTCCTGAGGAAGGTTCAGAGAGCTTTAGTGGGACAGATGAGGGATGCAGCTTCCTATATTGGCGAAGCGGCTTTGAATGCCAGTTCTTTGACTTCCAGAGTATTGGCGGCAGCTGTGTCTGCTCGCCGGTCTTTGTGGCTACGTTCTTGGAGAGCAGATGGGGATTCCAAGAAAGGCCTGGAGGCCTTACCCTTTAATGGGGAGATATTATTTGGCCCAGAAGTCAGCGTTTTTATCCTTTGGCGGCTGCGCCTTCTAAGACTAGGACCTCTGCTTTTTGGTCCTTTCGGACTCAAGGGAAGTCCAAGGGTCAGTCCTTCCCGAGGCAGTCGGCAACCAAGGCTGCCCTTAAACCAAAGAAGCAGGCCTGGTGCGCTAGACGACCTGCTTCCAAGCCTGAGGATAATACTTCAGCCAGATGGGACGGGCCTCCCTGTGAGGGATCCCAGAGTGGGATGCCGACTTTTTCAATTCGCACCGTGCTGGTGCACTACCACCATGGATGCTTTGGTACGAGAAGTGGTCTCTCAGGGGTACGCCCTTTCCTTATGTCACAGACCTCCCCACCAGTTATTCTGCATGAGTACTCAGGACAAGACCAAGGCCTTGCAGATTCAGGGAGCCATAGAGTCTTGCTGAAAGCAGGGGTCATTGTTCCCATTATGCCTTCTCAACGCAGGACAGGTTACTACTCTACTGTTTCTGGTTCAGAAACCCAAGTGGTCTCATCGGCCTATCCTCAACCTAAAGCCGCTGAGCAAGTTCCTCAGAGTGCCCAAATTCAGGATGGAACGTCACGTTCCATCATTCTGGTTATGGAACCGGGGGATTACATGGTTTCCCTGGGCATCCAGGATGCTTACCTCCATGTTCCTATAGCGCCTTTACACCAGAGGTATCTGCGGTTTGCTATACGTCAGCACCACTTCCAATATCAGGCTCTGCCCTTTGGCCTCTCCACGGTTCCAAGGGTATTCACCAAAATTAAGGCTGTCATGGCGGCCCAGCTGCGGAGCCAGGGTATCAGCATCTGCCATATCTCGACGACCTCCTATTGCTGGCATCCTGCACCTGATGATAGCTTGTCTGCAAGTGCACGGGTGGCTGATAAACTGGAAAAAGTCCTCCCTGATTCTGTCACAAAGGATGGTTCATTGGGAGCTCTTCTGGATTCTTGTCAGCAAAGGATCTTTCTGACTCCAGAAAAGATTTCCTCCCTACAACTACGAGTGCGCAGTTGCCAGAGGAGTTGCCAGGTGTCTGTTCACTCGGCAATGAGTGTTATAGGGTCCATAGTGTCGGCGTTCGACATGGTGGAGTATGCCCAGTTCCATGTCAGGCCCCTGCAGGGACTGATTCTATCCAAATGGAACGGGTTACCACACCCTGCATCCAGACTCAGATGCTGGTTTTGTCGCCGGAGGTGCGCCTGTAGCTAGATTGCTGGCTTCAGACATCTCATCTCACCAAGGGTCGCCCCTTTTGGATCCTGGACTGGGTTCTGCTCACTACAGATGCCAGTCTCCGGGGTTGGGGTGCAGGGACAGGTCCACTTTCCCTTCAGGGCCGTTGGACTGCGGAAGAAGATCAACACTCTGGAACTTCCGGCCATGTACAGGGCCTTCCAGTTGTCCGGTCACGCTCTTTGAGCAAGGGCCGTGCAAGTTCAGTCCGACAACGCCACCGCGGTGGCGTACATCAACCATCAAGGGGGGACTCGCAGTCGAGCAGCGATGTCAGAGGTGTCGCGCATCCTGTCTTGGGTGGAGTGCCACCTTCCGGCCATCTCGGCAGTCTTCATCCCAGGAGTCCTCAATTGGGAGGCAGACTTCCTCAGCCGTCACGACGTGCATCCCGGGGAATGGTCGCTTCACCCAGAGATGTTTCAACTGCTCGTGGACAAATGGGGACTGCCGGAGGTAGACCTCATGGCCTCCTGTCACAATCACAAGTTGCCCGTGTACTGGTCCAGGACAAGAGATGCCAACGCAAGCCTGGCGGACGCGCTGTCGTTGAAATGGATTTTCCAGTTGGCGTATCTATTTCCTCTGATATCCCTACTCCCTCGGGTCCTTCGGAAATTCAAACAGGACGGTGGTACGCTTCCGCTGGTGGCTCCAGCTTGGCCCAGACGTCCTTGTTACTCCGATCTTCGGAGCCTCTCCATCGACGCTCCATTCGTTCTGCCTCAACGTCGGGACCTGTTGTCTCAGGGTCCCTGCCTTTACCCGGATCTGGGTCGTCTGTCTTTGACTTCGTGGCTCTTGAGACATCCGTCTTAAGGTCCCGGGTTTTTTCCAGCTCAGTCATCAGCACGATGTTGCAGGCGCGTAAGCCTGCCTCTGACAGGATTTACCACAGAGTGTGGCATACTTATTTTCAGTGGTGTGAGTCGAGAAACTACGATCCTCTGTGTTTCGTGTTTCTAGGATTTTGGCGTTCCTTCAGTCTGGTTTGGACCTAGGCTAACGCCTAGCTTCTTTAAAAGTTCATGTGTCTGCACTATCTGTGTGGTTCCAGCGAAGGATAGCTCCACTACCAGATGTTCGCAACTTTTTCCAGGGTGTTCTCAGAATTCAGCCTCCCTTTGTTCCCCAGTGGCTCCTTGGAATTTGGCGGTAGTGCTTCGGGCCCTACAGGGTCCTCCATTCGAACCCTAGAGTCTGTGGAGCTCAAGTGGTTGACATTTAAGACTATTTTTCTCCTGGCAATTGCTTCGGCCAGGAGGGTGTCAGAATCGGGGGCGCTTTCCTGTCGTCGTCCTTTTCTGATATTTCACCAGGACAGGGCGGTGCTTCGCACTTGTCCGGGTTTTCTTCCTAAGGTGGTTTCTAAATTCCACATTAATCAGGAAATTGTTGTGCCGACCTATCGGCGGATGAGGCCTCCTTGGATGTGGTCCGGGCTCTAAGCATTTATTGTAAAAAAGTGGGGATATGACACTCTGGGCGCCCACCTCTGCTGCTGAGATGGAATCAGTCAAGTCAGTATCACCAACCGACAACCAATACATATACAATACAAAAGATAGACAGATACCACCAATGCGCTGAGTACTAATAAAAATTAAATTATGATAGAAAAAAATATAATTTCAATGATGATAAAGATGCTGACAATTTTAATAAGAATAAAAGGACATAAAATCACATAAATCACATTATATCAAATGAAATAAAGTGCAAATGCAATTGCACATAGATAAATATCAATTAAAAAATACGAATGAAGCTGCACACTGGATAAATAGCACCAACAGATGGAATAATAGGTGTCCAGTGGGTATGAAATGGATACAGCAACACATACCCAGTGAAGAAGCACTGGGACCCCTAGGTAGCCGGTCCTGGGATCATCCGGAATCTCCTTAGGGGTCAAACAAAGGGTTTTATGTCCTTTTATTCTTATTAAATTGTCAGCATCTTTATCATCATTGAAATTATATTTTTTTCTATCATAATTTTAATTTTTATTAGTACTCAACGCATTGGTGGAATCTGTCTATCTTTTGTATTGTCTAAGCATTTATGTGGACTGGACTAGTTCCTTCGGAAGTCAGATTCCTTATTCTTCCTCTTTGAATTTCACAGGAGGGGTTGGCCTGCCAACAAACAAACTGTGGCTAAATGGCTTCGTTTGGCTATTTCTGAGGCTTCTATTCAGGAGGGCTTGCCTGTTCCAGCCTCTGTTAAGGCTCATTCTACTCCGGTCTGTGGGCCCCTCATGAGTAGCTAGCCGTGGCGCCTTGACTGTCCAGATGTGTAAGGCGGCCACGTGGTCTTCCATCCAGACCTTTCTGAGGTTCTATGCTTTTGACACCTTCGCCTCTCAGGATGCTTTCTTCGGACGCCAGATTCTCCTTTCAGCACAGGAGCGTCCCCACCCTTAGTTGGACTGCTTTGGGACATCCCCGAGGTCAACCCTGTGGACACCCTATGGACCCTGAAGAAGAAAATGAGATATGGTAAGAACTTTTATCTCTTTCTTCGAAGTCCATAGGGTCCACAGGGCACCAGCCCTGACTCACCTGGCTTCATATGGGCTGTGTTGCTGGTCACCTGTTTTCCATCTCCCTTTCTGTGAGTATGGTTCTTGTGCTTTCCAGTCTTCCTTCTCTCTGTTTTTCCTCCTCCGTCCTTGGCTACTTAACCAACTGAGGTGCCTGTGGCTCGGGGGCGAGGTATAGAGGAGGATGGACCTAATGCATCCTGGGAGCTAAAGTTTAACTGCGTGATGACCGTGGATCCAGATCCAGCTATACCCCAAGGTCAACTCTGTGGAACCTATGGACTTCGAAGAAAGAGAGATAACAAAGGTAAGTTCATCACACCTACATTGATGCTGATCATTATTATTATTATCCATCTTGGATCACTGATTGCTTTCCTGCGATGACTCATTTGATATTCATTGCATGATAAATGCTTTGACACATGTATGGTGAAAAAATCCATCTACTCTTACCCATTCATGCCAATGTAATTTTTTTTTTTATTTGTAAAATAGTCTGCCGATTGTCCTATTGTCCTCTACATTCTTTAATATGATCTCTTAAAAGAAGGTGGCACATTGATTAGTATTGTTGCCTCACAGCACTGGGGTAATGAGTTGTTTTCCAACCAAAGGTGCATTTGTGGAGTTTGTATGTTTCCCCATGTTTACTTTATTTTCATCGTACAGTCCAAAAACATACTGGAATGGACCCGTGTGTGTGGTAGGGGATTTAGGGCTTCATTTCAACGAGTGATATACTTGTTACTGATCTTAAATGGTGCTCCAACCCATCAGCTCCTAACTGCCATGTGTTTGAAAAATGACAGTTACGAGATGATTGGTTGGAACACCATTTAAGGTCAGTAACGAGTGATGAGAATATCACTCATTGATAACTGAGGCCCTTAGAATGTAAGCGCCAATGAGATTTATTCACTGTGCACAGTGTAATATGGTTTGCCTTATATAACTGAAAATAATGTAATCTTAGAATGCAATAAGTAGGTACTGTAGGCTTCATAATCTATTGCAGCATACTTTGTTGGGTATTTCTTACACGTGTAACTGGATGTTTATGCTGTCTGTGTTGCAGATTGATCAGAGTGGAGAAATTCCGCCTTCTTGCTGTAACTTCCCAGTGGCTGTCTGCAGGGACAAAATGTTTGTCTTCTCTGGTCAGAGCGGGGCGAAGATCACAAACAACTTGTTCCAGTTTGAATTTGCAGAAAAAGTGTGAGAACCAAGCATTTGCCTGACGCGTAATATAAACAATTGTTATTATAGTTATGTGGTTAGAAATCAGACTGGAGCAGATTTCCGTTCCACTTACATTCCAGTAGTTGGCCATTGCTATTACTGTTACTGTATGTGTTCTTGTTTTTTACAGGGCATGTTTGTTTTTGTCTCTTCAAAAATCTAAAGATGGCAAAGTCTAGGCACACTATAAACATTGTGTGGGGTCATTCACAGAAATGTATTTTTCCTCTGTGTTTTCCATTTTTGGAATAGAGCACACCTGGGGGTATATTTACTAAAGTGCAGTTTTTTAGAACTCGAGATGTTGCCCATAGCAACCAATCAGTTTCTAGCTATAATCTTCTAGGTGCTAAATGTTAAGTAGAATCTGGTTGCTATGGGCAACATCTCCACTTCTAAAAACCCACGCTTTAGTAAATATACCCCGTGGATTAGGCGTAATAACTTCCGTTTGCAATATGAGTTGTCTGGTGAGGATATTGGCTAATGGACTACAGAGCAAAATATTCATTTCAACATTGAGGGGATAACATTGCATTAAACATATGGGTACATGAAATCCTGCTCGTTTTGTAGGTGTGATGGGTTATTAGAGAAAGTCAACCTTAGAGTTATGTCTTAAACTGGCCATACACTTAAAGATTATTTTTCCAATCATCCAGCTGGCTGGAAAGAAAATGTATAAGGGATCAAATGACAATTTACCATTTGCACCCAAACACTGGAAAATGGACAAAAACAGTTGTTGAGACAAATTGGTTTATTCCATTTGATTAAACCAATATGTCTGACCATTTTCTTTTATTTTCCAGTGTTTAAGTGCAAATGATCAATTGCGATTTGCTCCCATACATAACCAGATTTTGTTCCAACCTGCCGACTAGTTGGATAGCTAATATTTAGGTGTATGACCAGCTTATGTCCTTCTAATATAAGAGCTAGCAATTACAGCACTCAGAGTGGACCCAGTGGGCAGGCCTGCAGAGTATACAGTTACCTCTTTACAGAGAAATCTGTAGAAACGGGTTCCATGTCCACCAGCCAACCCTTCAGGAAGCTTTTCACATTTCTGCCCTCCGTACTCTCAGGGATATCAGCAGGCTTCAGCTTTCTGTGTCTTTTAAGTGTCTGTTGAGATACTTTTTTTAATAGGAAATCATTATACACCTTTGAGACTTTAAGGGGGGATTTCAGTTGTTTTTTTGCACACCTATAAGTAATGGGCCCCTGATGGAACAATTCAGTTGTTGCTCTGATGGCACACGAGATCCATTGGCACCCATTAGTTATTGCGTTTTTCACTCCCATATGTACTGGATTTTGCCGCATAAAGCGCTAAACCCGTCTAATGTCCTAGTTAGAGTGCCCAAATGCTGGACTTTTTCAGGTTTCTGCTTGCCACCTCAGGAGGGTCTTATCAGAAATTTGGGCGCACAAAAAAACAATTGAATTGCCCCCTAAGACTCCTACAGCTGGAGAGATATATGAATGGTCGGTGTTGCTCAGCCTTTTATGTGTAGCGATCAGAAAGGCTAATTCTACAGCTAAGTCATCTAATTTCGGCCCACAGTTGGATGCGCATTCCTACTGAGCACTTACTACGAGGGTCACCTCCACCGCCACAGAGACGCTATGGGCACACCATGGTGGCTTTTGACAGACACCTCTATGTATTTGGGGGCGCAGCAGACAACACTTTGCCTAATGAACTGCACTGTTATGACGTGGACTCCCAATCCTGGGAGGTGATTCAGCCCAGCCCAGACAGTGAGGTAGGAACCATTACAATGTATTGTTTAGTGCCTTTATTTATTCACCTAGTTATTTTAACTACTGGGATGCAGCTTAAATATTTATATAAAAAACCTCCCAGGTAACTTCTTTTGTACACCATCTTCTATAGAGATAGTATGTATTTCTTCCAAACGTCTAATATCATTTCCATCAGCCTCTAGGAGGTGTTTCTCCTCACTGTTAAGCTGCTCCGTCAGTCTTGTGTGACATTGTAATAAAAAAAAAAAAAAATACTGTTGTACATATATAAGATACAGTATGACCATACACAAATATGTAGTGTTTACCACATGCTATTGCAGTTAATGGTCAGTTCTGATAATTCATTCCACAGATGAAACACAGACTACAGAGTTTTATAGTCCAGCCACATTGGACAAGTGGGAAATGTGGTTCCCAATAGCCCCACTAAGTATATGTCGGTTTTGTGATCCTCCAATCATAGCAACTGGTCCAATGATGATTGGAATCATGGGCCTTGTCCAGGTTGGCCAATTACATTAATTCAGACATTGGTGGCAGGATTGGGCTGTGGGCCTGATTCAGAGATGGATGGTAAAGCGATCATAACTGCATTCTCTCACAGATAGTAAAATATGCTAATTGCCTTCCACAGCACAGCTGAGCATAGGGATGCCCACTGCTGCCTTCTAATATCCGTCCAACATTTGTACTTTCCACGCACATTGGGCAGTCACACAGCATGTAAGGCAAGTCTGACCTGCCTCATACACGCACTCGTGACACGAGCTCTCATGCTGCGCAGGATGACGCAATGGCTAATTTATGCACGCCCATGAAACGGCATTTAAACAGTCACACATGCCCCCCCCCCCCCAGAATGCTGACTACCTGTCACTCTGTGAGTGGTTCCTCTGCATGAATTACACGCAGCACAATTGCAAAAAATCTATCGTTTTGTGTAAATATCAGCCTCGCGTCTGTCTCTGAATCAGGCCATGTGTGCAGTAAATTAGAAAAATCACGAAGGCCATTTATTCGAGAAGCTTGTGTGTGATACAGATGTAGGATTTAAGAAGCCAAAGTAACTTAGTAGGAGAGGTCCCACAGTTATTATGTGACTTATACATTTTGTAGATAGGATAAATGTGATCTGTTGCATTAGACTTCCCAAATATAATTTAAAAAATTTGGAACAAACATGTTTAATATGTTTTTCCATGAAAAACTATTTGGGGGAGAGCCCCCCACACCCACTTGCACACCACAGAATATTTGTTGAGTGTTCTTGTAAACAAGTCCCTGCTTCTGATTGTCAAACTTTATCTGTGAATCTTATTTAATCCCACATACTGAACCGTTCCACTATATGACAGGACCTTCTGGACACACAATCGGGTGACAAGGGAGTTACCATGATCCTTTATGTAAGGAGGAAATTCAGCTTTTTGTCATTCTGTTCTGAGTAATGTGAGCTACGATGTAATGAACATCCAAATCTTTACATTACAGCTGCCCAGTGGCCGCCTCTTCCATGCCGCTGCGGTGATCGCTGATGCCATGTACATATTTGGTGGCACTGTGGATAATAATGTCAGGAGCGGAGAAATGTATCGTTTTCAGGTAATCTAAAGAGTGTATGTCCAGTCTGCTCAGTGAGAGGCGGACATCTGTAAGTGATTCTGTAGTGTAGATTGTATTGTCTATCAAGTATAAACAAAGGTCAAAGTAAAGGGGCCTATCCATTAGCAGATAAATTTGAACGATTTATCGTTCAGTCGTTCAATTTATCTCCTAATGGATAGGCTCTGAACGATCAAAATGCGTACTCCCGCGGCCGACAAATTTGGTCTTTTGTCTCTCCAACATGTTGGTCAATTATCGTTTATCGCTGACAGATATTAAAAATATCTGTCGCTGTAAACGACGAACGATTTTTTTTTTTTATGTAAATGAATAGAAACATTAAAAAAAAATCCACTCCCTGAATGATGTCATGCAAAATCGTTCGTCGTTTGAAAAATATATATCATGTACATGACAGATATGTCACCGCAGCCCCAGGAATTTTCAAAAGATAAATCTTGTCTTTCATCTATTGAAAAGATCTGCTAATCTGCCTTTAAAAGGTTTTTAGTTATCAATCTGCATAGAAGTGTTTTTCTGTATCAAAAATTTAACCTTTACCCATTATGCCTGGCACAAACGCATGGGATGCGTCCGCCGCATCCTCTGTGCCTGTCCTGACCCGCTGTGTCCCCTTTCTGTATGGAGAAAATCTGTTCTGCACACGTAATCTTCAGAGCCATCCACAGGAAGCATGTCTTCCCTCCCACATCTTTCTAGGCTACCACATAGATCAGTTATTGGGCAGTGTAAAGACCTTTCCTCCTCTAGTAGTACAATGTATACGTGAGCCTATTAGTGGCTTCTAATTATTCATTTAAGAAATGACACCTATGTAACAACCTTTTTATTGGAAAGAGAAATATAGAAAAGACTAATTAGAAGTAAAGTACTTCTGTGACATGTGGGTTTATAAGCTACAGTGCAATGCTTGGTCTATGTCCAGCTAAATCTGTCCTGTGTGCATCTGTTACGTATTACTTTCCTTTTTTGGCAGTTCTCGTGTTACCCAAAGTGCACTTTACATGAGGATTATGGAAGGCTGTTTGAGAACCAGCAGTTCTGTGATGTGGAGTTTATTTTGGGAGAAGTGAGTCTTTGCTGTTTAAAAAAAAAATAGTCTTGACCTTTTTATTGTACATTTATAGGAATCAAGATAAATTAGGTCCGATACAAAGGCTTAACAAAGAGGTCTTTCAAATATTAATTTTTTTTTTTACCATTTACTTATATAGCACCAGCATATATTCCATTGCGCTTTACTAATGGGAACATAACCGTGGGTAATAACAGACAGACATAGAGGTATGAGGGCCCTGCCTGGAAACGTGCAATATTTCCCAGACCACTGTTAAAAATGGGTGAATCCTGTGGGTGCAGCCACCAAATTTTCTAAAGGGATTTTTTTGTTCTTCGCACAACTTGAAATGGAAGAAAACCCCAACACCTTTCACACTTAACCATATCCACGTAGCATTTCAGTGACTTTTTCCATTGTTCATTTGTAGTATTATTATTATTTTACCCACACATTACATTTTTAATTGTACTTCCTTTACCTATTTTGGTTTAGTGAAGTACCAGAGTCCTTGCTTACACCAACCCCGCGAGTCATTGCAGATGGCGTAATTTCCTCATAAACCTAGTCTTCCAAGCATAGAATAATCATATATTGAATATTTTGAAGACACATTAAATATTTTTCTTATCTGCTTGTCCAAATGTTTCTGTATGAAGTAAAAACAAACATCAGATATGCTTTCTTAAGGTGCGTATCCACTACGCGACCCAGGGAAGACCGTACGATTACGACATCGTAATCATATTGTCGTTCCCCATCCCCTGCAGTGCCTACACTGGTCAGTCCGTTATCGGCAGATTGACCGGCATGTTCAGCCGATGATTGATGTCGGAAACGACCAGCGGGAGCATGCATCGCTGGTCGTTTCCAACATTATTGGGCACGATTAATGGACGACTGAACGATAATGATGTCGTTATCGTTCAGTCGTCCATTAATATCGCGTAGTGGATACGCACCTTAGTGTGACCCTATTAGTATTTGTAAATTTAAAAATTATCATATATTTAATAGCGTCTGAGTTCCATTACGCCTTTTTTTTTTGTTCTGGCATAGAAAGAGGAACGAGTACGAGGACACATAGCGATCGTGACTGCTCGGTGTAAGTGGCTGCGGAAGAAAATCACTCAAGCAAGAGAGAGGCAGCGACAAGTGAGTAGTTTGTGCTCCCGCTGCACAAGTGATACATGGCTTATTATAGTTTTTTATTTTATTATTTTCCTTTATTCATTTGGTGCTACAAGGGTCCCGCCACATAGTTCTGTGACGTGTGTCCCATATAATGTGAAACACATGGGAAAATTTAGTTACTGTACTTTTTGCATACAATTCAGTGACAGAATAGGCAAAAATAGCCCTTAACTGACTGAATGGGGGCTGGTAGTTAACGTTGGCTTTGCCAGGGGCAGTGACTTGTTATATGCACCCTGTTGTGACTGACACTGCAGTGTTTATGGTACATTGAAGAACCAGAAAGTAACCAGTCAGTGGCAGTTCTGTGGTTTGATGTGTTAATAGCAGAGGAAGCATAAGGACTGTGGCCAATTTAATATGCTTCAAAAGGTTTAATAAAAGCATGAGACCAGAGTCCTGTGCAAAATCTGTCACCTACTGTCATTTGTCTACTGCTAGAACCTGTTTCATTATAAAATCACAAGTATATAACATAAACAGCATGGGTAATTGGAGCTAGTGCCTGACTAACAGCAATGTAGACCTGCAGCTTGTGTTGTGCGTGTTGAACATGCCGGAATGGATGGTGGTGTTTAATTCTGCAGTGCTGGATATTAAGCAGCCATAGGGAGTTTTCAGCCATCACTGACATTAAATGACATGTTAAAAAATGTGTAAATTATTTTCTAGTCTCCATGGTACTAAATTAATAAATCTAGAATGTGAATCAGCCAAACTCTTTATTGTAAGATTAATTAAGAAAATTCATTAGTATAAATCACTGTATCATTAAACATTATTAATATATAATATGTGGGGGTTCAGCAAAATCTTGGAATACATTTAAGTGATCTGCACTGGAATAATTTTGTTTACTATAAAATTCTTTGCTTTTTGTCTGGCTGACACATTACAAATCTAATTGTGTTCTGTGCGATCAGGAATTACAACAGGATCTGGAGGATGAAGCCCAAAGTGCACAGCAAAAGCTGGAGAGTGCAGGCGGCCAGCAGAAGAGCAGCCACACTCAGCCCATGCAGGAAGTGATCATCCGGGACGCAGAGGCTCGGCCATTTGAGGTGCTCATGCAGTTCTTATACACAGACAAGATAAAGTACCCACGGAAAGGTGAGCTGGGCTGTATACTCACATGCTGTATGCATGGTCTCATATTTGTCATTTATAAACTTTGCACTTTTATAGGGAAGTAAATTGCCATGACATGTGTTGGATGAATGTGAAACCTAATTCAAAAGTAATTCCTTGCACTAGTAAGCCTGTGCAGTCAGATTGATTTTGCTGGCAGACTTTTGTTTCCAATACAGCTAAAGGAGTATTGTGTCTGAACCCTGTCATAGTAAATAATGGTGGGGAGAGTACATATAAAATGTGCACCTGTGACTTGCAATCTGATACTGTAAATCCTAGAGAGGTAGCTGCACACTGTCCTATAGAAACTGCTCTAATTCATGTGTAGCCATTGCTTGTTACCTTACTACTAGTAGTGCAACTGTATGGTGATAAAATCAGAGTACAGGCATTACATTGGCTTATTGCATGTGTTTATACTGCTGTGACTTCTAATAACAAAATGCCAGGGGGGCTGAAACATTGCATCTGATGTACTAAATGGATAGATTTAATTAATTAGATACATATGTAACAGATTCACATTTTATTAGTTTACACATGGCAAATTGTAATGTTTGGTTCAGATCCTAGTCCAGGCAGATGGCTCATTTTGTGGAACTGTGCTATACTTTACATTGCTCTACTTTGCACTATGGAGCCTATGTGTTAATGCTGTTTCTCCTCCCTCAGGTCACGTGCAGGACGTTCTCCTCATCATGGATGTATATAAACTAGCTTTACATTTTAAGCTCTCTCGCCTGGAGCAGCTTTGTGTTCAGTACATTGAGGCATCTGTTGACCTTCAGAACGTCCTTGTCGTGTGTGAAAATGCCAACAAGCTGCAGCTGGACCAATTAAAGGTAATAAAGGGGCCGGCCCGGCTCAAGGCTTTAACTTTCCACAGCATGGGAAGAACCCAGGTGACACCCACATGACGTGCACTACTTGATGCAATAAATGTGATGTTAAGTGGGAACCTCACCTAAGCCTAATAGCTGCCCATTAACCATTTCCCCCACCTAGTACAACTGTAGGAGCCCAATGCCCAGCTCTCTTACCTTTGTGTTGCTCCTTACATGTGTTCGCAGGAGATATATATAAATAAGTTAAATTGCTCTCTTGCTGTATTAATGGAAACTGATCATTTCCTGACTTTGTTTTCCCCAGGAACATTGTTTGAACTTTGTTGTAAAGGAATCTCACTTCAACCAGGTGATAATGATGAAAGAGTTTGAGCACTTGTCCTCCTCACTGATTGTGGAGATTGTGCGCAGGAAGCAGCAGCCTCCTGTCCGGCTACACTCAGATCAGCCTGTTGATATAGGTTTGTTACTGCTTTTATTAATGACAGTTTTGGATGTACATTTATGATATAAGGTGTCCCATAAACTGGCTACACATTAGGACGACGGACCGCAGTCCTATCTGACGATTGGTAAGTGCATACACACTTACCAATCAGCCTCATGTGTCGTACCTGATGTCCCTAATTGGCGGGCATTTACATGTGCCCGCCCAGTTGTGATGTCAGTCACCAGCGGCCTCTGCAGCAAGTGTATGGGCGGTTGGCTGACCGCCTGTACACACAGCACGATGTGCCGATATATCTGCAGCTATGTCTGCCATCGGCTGTGCTACACAGCTGAAGCGATGTCTGTCAACGACACAGTTCAGACATATCATCTAAGTCGGCCAGTGTGTACCCAGCATTAGCATTGTCACTGTATACTTTTTATCCCAGCTACCTTTTACATGGCTACTGGACACTGTATCATTCCATAGGGCAGATTTAATTATCTGCGAGCTCCCGTTGTAGACCCGCGCAGTGTGCGTTCTATGGTAGGTAGCTCACCACTTAGTTTTGCTGACACATCTATCTATATCTTAGTACACAGTCATTGCGACAAGACCTTGCTAGACTGACTCTCACTTAAACTGCTTACAGGATGAAGGAAAAAGCATGTACTGATCTTGGTTTATTTAAATGATCTGCGTCCTCTGCTTTGACATTTTCCATTTGGTTGTGAATATTTAAAAAAAAAAAAAAAAATCTGCTTTCCTACTGACTTTTACCCCAGTGTTAGTCCAAAACTCATTTCTGTATTAGTCTTTTGTTCCAGAAAACAACTCCTCCTTAAGGTGCAGTGTTTAATACTACTGATATGTAAAGTGTGTTTGTGTGTGTTTCAGGCACTTCTCTTGTCCAGGATATGAAGGCTTGTCTTGAAGGTGCGGGAAGAGATTTTTGTGACATCACTTTGTTGCTGGATGGACACCCAAGACCAGCACACAAGGCTATTCTGGCCGCTCGCTCTAGGTGTGCCTTCAGTTTTTGTACCTGCCGTTCTGCACGTGTTCCGGGTCATTAAGGAAAATAATCAGAGAGGGCAACAAACTTTCAGCTGAACACATTGAAGCTGTGTTTCTAGTGCTGGCTTTAGCAAATACCTACCTAATAGCCGGTATACCCACCATGTTGTTTTGTTATAGTTTCAGCCCCGTGCTTCTTGTCTTGCATTATTAACTTGACATAGATCTGTGTCCTCTCACTTTGCATTGTGCTCACTGCACACATCACTAGTTACTAGTTGTAAAGGAGAAAGGTCCTGGTGACTTTTAATCATGATCATACAACAGATGTCATTTCTTATAAGGTGACACCCCTAAGTGTGCAATTGTTTATCCTGTTGTGTCTTGTCCCCATACGAGACAGACACTGTTATGCTGCAGTATGTACTCAGGGTCACACCTACAGTTCTGTCTAACCCAATCAGCTAATTAAGCTGGGTACACACTTGAAAGATATATCTGCAGATTGACTGATCTGCAGCTATATCTGCTGATGTTGGTGGTTCATACACACTGAACAACCATCACTGCCATCTGGCCGGGTATCCCTCTGGCTGGGGGTCACATCGCCTCGGCAGCAAGTGTACGAGCGGTCGTCTGACCTCCCGTACACACAGCACGATGTGCAGCTATATCTGCCATCGGATCTGCTGCACAGACAACGCGATATGTCTGAACAACGTCGTTCAGACATTTCGTCTGTACACAGTGGCAGACGGACACATGATATATTGGCTGTTCAATTGAACTGCAGATATGTTGACCAGTGTGTACCCAGCATAACTCAGGCAGCAGTTCTGTTTATCTGCAGTAAGATAACTAATCCAGTAGGAGCTTTGGTAAGCAAAGGGGACATTTCTGTCATATTTCATACATCAGTTTCTATGAGTTTTGTTTGTGTCAGGCTTTACAGTTTGTTTTTTAAACTCTATATTTGTAAAAGGAAACGGAAGACATCAGCAGTGAGTAGGCTTGCCATATCATCCCTTTCATTCGGGACACACACGAATTACACTGGCTCTGTGGCTGGCTGACTTCAAGTTTCCATTTCACCTGGTTTTAATCAGCCACAAAACCTGTGTAATTCACGTGTCCTGAATGAAAGGGGGATCCTATGGCAAGCCTAGCCATAAGTAATACCAAACATACAAGTAATAACGTTTCTACAGTTTTAAATTCATTCACTTAATTCCTGGTCTTCTTTGCAGCTACTTTGAGGCCATGTTCCGTTCATTCATGCCAGAGGATGGACAAGTGAACATCTCTATAGGTGAGATGGTGCCAAGCAAACAGGCCTTCGAGTCGCTGCTGCGATACATCTACTATGGAGAGGTCAATATGCCCCCAGAAGACTCGCTGTATCCTTTTAATGCCAGTAACGGCCCTCCGTAATAAAAGCCATTTCGCCAATTGTCTGAACAGCTCTATTCTAAAGTTGTAGTCCAATAAAATTGTCTGCATTTTACTGGCCTTTAAAATGTTTGTTCACAATTTTGATTAGATGGAAGAATACGTACATAACGTATTGGAGTGTAACCCTTTGACCCTGAAAGTATACTGTATGGCCACTTAAAATGAATTGCCTGAGGAATGTCTGGGACTAGTCCTTATTTTATGATGTGATTATTTGGGGATTTAAATGTCCAGTTCTTATCCCTAACATCCTTTATCACAAGTGATAAATCCCTCCACACAGGTTTCTAGAATCTATCCCGCAGAAAAGGAATGTGCCCTGCTCTACTTTTCCCATATTGTACATGGTACCAGCTGCGTGGCAGTATCAATGCCATATACAGCATGTGTACTAAACAGATACACATTGCTGTCAGCGCTATTACCACCACTGCAGATCTGTGTGTATCAAGCAAATACAAGCATGGGGATTTTCTTCATGTCTTTCAGAGCTTCTAACCATCATTTCATAGACTCTTCTAGACAACTGACCGAAGCCGATTGGCTGCTTTGGGCAACTTCTCCAAGGCTGGATATATCTCCCCCTTTGTCTTTCTATCACACTTTATATTCGTCACGTTACCATCACATTCCCACTAACAGCCATCTGACCATCTCTCTTCTAGCATCTAAACTAGAATAGGAGAAAATAAATATCCTTTGAACCTATTATCAGTTGTCACTTGTTTAAGCTTTAGACGAGTACTTATTGTGCTTAACGTAGTAAACTGAAATGTAGTATTTCCTACTACTGACCGGTATACACACGATAAAGTATGTGCAGACCTCCGTAATCCCCCAGCAAGAGAATTACAGAGATGGACAAATCGCAGATCATAGGAAGTCTGTCATATATTCCTTAATGTGAATCCTAGTTACTTGTTCTCTGCCCCCTATTATTATGGATTCTTCAGCAACAGACTGCAGGCCTATTGCCGACAGAACCTGGAGATGAATGTGACTGTTGAGAATGTGCTTCAGGTAATGATGAGGGACTTATAAAAGCTGTGATCTTACAAGTATCTGATATGTATATAAGTGTTAGTGATCAGAGAAGGAGTTGCTACTGGCAGACATGTCACTGAACATCTTATCTTTAGAACAAAAATAGTAAATGAAAGTTTACATGTTCATTTAAAATCAATGTATCTAAGTGTTCCCGGTCTGTATTCCACTGTAGTTACAGCCAGGATTATAGGGTAGAGCTTTGTAACTGCAGAATATATTACAGTGCTGCGAGATCAGCATCATAAAGTGGTCAATCTCTTGTATAGCTTATTATCAAATGTTATCCAGGA
This sequence comes from Taudactylus pleione, assembly GCA_031769625.1. NCBI lineage: Eukaryota > Metazoa > Chordata > Amphibia > Anura > Myobatrachidae > Taudactylus > Taudactylus pleione. The sequence goes on from JAUIMM010000161.1 coordinate 13,562,188, forward strand.
AAAGATGCTGTTGCTTGATGGATACATACAAACCATATTTTATTCCAATAGTATTGCATATTTTATTATTAAAATGTTCAAAAGCATAAGAAGGATAATATGCTGAAGAGATGTGCAACTGTAGCTGAGGTTTATATATGGTGGAGCAGGTTCCGGTATCTTAGGGCAGACTCTGAATGGGGTTATGTATGGTGGTATAGCAGACTCTGGATGGAGTTCTATATTGTCGAGCTGACTCGGATTGGGGTTGTGTGGTAGAACAGGCTCTGTATGGGGTTGTGTGTGGTAGAGCAGACTTTGGATGGGGTTATATATGGTTGAGCTGACTCTGATTGGGTTGTGTTTGGTAGAGCAGGCGGTGGATGGGGGTTATGTGTGGTAGAGCAGGCCGTGGATGGGGATGTGTGGTTGAGCAGGCTAGGGTTGTGTACGGGGAGGGGAAACTTGGGCTCTGGCTGTGTGCGGCGGTGGGGTCAGGCTCTGGCTGGGGTTGTGTACAGCAGGCAGGTGTAGATTGTGTGGTCGCTGATTCTAGTTAATAAAACTGAAGTAAATATGTAGTTTCTATGTGACTCCTCTTTTACTTACACGTTCATATTTTAAATGCTTTTTAATATCCTTTTTTCGTCTTAGATCTTAGAAGCAGCGGATAAGACACAGGCTCTTGATATGAAGAAGCATTGCCTTCACATCATAGTCCATCAGTTCACCAAGGTTGGTGGCATCTTTTCTGGGGCTCTGGGAACATGTTGTCCTCTCCTCTGTCGTGTTGGAGCTGTCGTTTCTACTGACTTCTGAAATGACACTGGGTTCTGTGTATTAGCTGTCATGTGTGTGTGCATACAACATGTTCATTAGCACCTTGCTTGGAAAGCGAACATGGTCTTCCATCTGAAGTCATCATCTTTAATTAAAAGAATGCAAGTAATGAAATGGAGCACAGGGATTTTTTTCATATTCAGGTTAATGTAGACAAGAAGAGAAAGGAAGTCAGTGTGATTTTACAGCTACACAACATGTCATGTATCAGGAAATCATCACTTTTCTGCTCCGTTTTCTTCTCTTGCAAAAGTTCAGTGATTTATGCTGTACAGTTGGCTAAGGCTACTTATTACAGGATATATACACATGGCCCATCTCTGCGGTACAGTAACAAGTGCTCAGATTGGTTCATCATGCCATCCATGTCATAGTAATATCTCTGACTGATCAGCAGTATTTCTGAACTCTACATGTCATTGTCTGTCTGTCTGTCGTGGATTTCAATGCACTTACCACTTTAAACCATGTGGACCAATAAAACTATTTGTCTGTCTGTCTATCCCGTTTCTGTGCATGACTACTACACTTATTTGACCATAACTTTCTGATAAAGACAGACCTACATTTTTCTTATAACCCCTTCCTTTCATACTAGGTCACTCTCCTTACATCCTTACAGGTTAGTGGCCAAACCCATGTAATAAAAAAACTCCCGCTTGTATATTTATATACGTCTGCACTGAGGAAACACATTGGGAAAGGGTAACTTTAGAGCGGTGTACTCCGGAGGACTGATCATACATGGGCCAAGCAACTCTGGGCCTGATTCAGCATGGATCTCTATTCTGCTTGTACGCATGCAACTGCGTTGCTAATATCAGCGGTGCTATGTAAATGTTTGCATTGTGATCACAGCCTGACATAAGGACGCCCACTTCCCCTTACATCCGTATACTAGGGCAACATAGCGAAACAATCAATAACATTGAGTAACATCGGACCCATACGCACAATTAATGCAGGTCAGACCTCACTCAGAATTGCTTACTTCTGCACATGCTATGAGTCCTCAGGCAGCATCTGGTATTGCAGTGGCTGATTTTATGCATGCCCATGCAACGGCGTTGATACGCACTGGCACGCCTGCGTTTGCCCAACCCCCATCCCCCGTTATCATCCACAAGCGGCACTTCCAATCAATCACTCTGCCATGGGTGTGCATATCCTCTGCTATCGCTGTTCTGATCGCAGTGGCTAGTTCGCGCACTGTGATGCATACACAGAACGCATCAATCGACCGATGGCATGAGTATAAGCAACTGCGATCCTTGCTGAATCAGGCCCTCTATCGCATCCCGTTTTGAAAATGCATGGCTGAACATAATTGGTCTTGTGTCCTGTTACAGCGGGTTGGGTATGATATGTCAACAAAAATATCAACGTTCATCATGTTGACATGTGAATGGTGACATGGTCATTATGTCGACATTCATCATGACAGTGAAGAAATTTCGACATATCATCCCTGGTGGCTCCAGCGGTGTCTTCCGTGTCCCGTTGGCTCCAGCGGAGTCTTCCGGGTCAGACCTCCAATCCTCCGACGTTTAGGTATTTCTTCCCTAACCCTACCTCTCCCTCTAGTGCCTGACCCTAACCATCCCGCAGCCTAACCGAAATCTCCCGGCCTAAGTCTAACCACCTGCCCGCGGCCTAAGCCTAATGTTAACATTCTGACATTGTTAAAATGTTGAAATGCGACGTGTCGACAGTATCAGAATTTCAACAGGTGAAAAGTCAACAATGTCGACATTGTAGCGTCAACATTATGAATGCCGACATCCCATTAGAGCGCTCAGCAAATGATTGTACACAGAGATGTGAGTTGCGTGTAAAGGCTTGCCAAAAAATGATCTAATGTCTAATTATCCCTGGCTATTGCATGCTGTTTTTTTGGACCATAAAAATTATGTGGCATCCATGTGCTAGTACAGGAAAGAAGCTCCTAACTAAGAGCTTACAATCTAAATTTACAGTCAGGTGCATAAATATTGGGACATTGACAGAATTTTCATATTTCTACTTTAGGGTCCATAGGGTATCCACAGTGTACCTTGGGGTATAGGCGATGCGGCAGCAGCATCGGGCACCACAGAGTTAAAACTTTAGCCTCCCAGGATGCACTGGGGTCCCTCCTCTATACCCCGCCCCCCAGCCAATGCCATCAGTTTTTTCGGTGCCCAGCCAGGAGTCGGAGCACATGTAGCAGAGTGGGGCTGTTACAGCCCCTGAAGACTTCCAAAAGCAGCTATGGCTGCACATCTAGAGCTGTTGTACAGCATGGACAGTCTGTACAGACGTCCATGCTGTCGCTCCTTCACCCCGCCGGTACCAGAACGCTGGTACCGATCGGGGATGCTGGTGGGGGTCTGTGGTCACGGCTAGCGGTGACCCCGGACTGTGGCCGGATCTAAGGGGGCCAGGTAAGCGGCGGGTCCCGCGGAGGGTACCCCCCGGAAGACACAGTCCTCAGTCCCCAGGCAGGGGGCTCCCTGGGGACTGGCTTGCGAGTGGAGCCAGGTATTAACCTGCACTTCCACAAGGCCCAGGGACAGCGGGCCGCGACTGAGCGGAAACCGTCCGGCGTCCCTGGGGTTAAATGCATGCCAGGGAAGTGCGCCTTCCCTGTTTACAGCCGGTGCCTCTCCACAGCGGTCTGGCGGGCTGTGTTCAGCGTTCCTCCCCCAGTGCCCGCCTCCTCTCTGCTCCTCGGCGGCCATTTTATGAATAATGTGCAAGCGCTGCTGGACGCTGATGCTGGTGGCTGTGTGGTCCGGGTCCCCCTGCATACCTCTCCTTCAAGCAACGTTAAGGTCAGTGTATGCTGCGCTGTTTCCTACCAGGCTCTGTGTCTGTGTAGTTGATTTCAGCGCTGGTAGTGCAGGAAGTTATTTCTGCATTGTATGTGACTTAATGCTAGCGCTGTCTGTCTGTACTTTCACTTCTGACTGTCAGCCATATTTTCTATCCCTGTTTTTCCTCTGCTAAAGCCCTTCCGGTGCGGTGCTGCAGGGTCGTCATTGCCTCACTATAAAAGTATTTATATGTGAGGAAGGTCACATACACTCCGTTACACTCATCATGTCTGAGAGTGAACGTGATTTTCCCCTACTGCTAAAGGGTACCACTTGTAATGTACTAATAGCGGAGGGTAATGTAACACTGGGAGTTTATGCAGGGCGTGTTTTCTAATATCACGCCCAGTTACTGTGTCTGCTTCTGTACAGGAACACCCTGGCCTTGTTGGGCTTGGGTCGGCTGGCCACACCCCCTGCGTTGCCCCATAGGGGTTATCACGGCAGTCGGTTGGGTCCTCACCAATATAGGGGTTCCCCAGGAAGCTGAGTGGTCCCCAGTGTCTCCTGCTCTCGCCCACCTGGGTCTCGCATGAGCCTGCGTGTGTGGGTTCACGGCCAATTCGGTACAGCACCTATCGGTCGTGTTACAGGCGGAGTCATCTTTGCAGTCTGCTAAGCGGTCTGTAGTGTCTCAGAATGTTCTGCATGATGATGCTGTCATAACATTTGATGACGGTGAAATTTTTTGACATTTCAGACCAGAAATCTAAGTCAAAAACATATATACCAAGCCTTATATGGGCAGTCCGTGTGGTCTTGGTTATTGAAGATGGCGACCCCCCCTGGCCAAAACTAAAACCCCTTGGCGATTAATTACTTTTCCCAAGTGGGAGACTCCTCCGCAGGTGGACTCTCATGTCACACGCCTAGTGTGGAGTACTACGTTACCAGGCCCTCCATGCCTCCTTCAAGCTTGCCACGGATCATTAGGTTGAAATATGCCTAACATCCAGTTATTCCCTTGCTGGAGGGGGCGTCCAGACCGGCTATGGCTGTGTGCTAGGTGACCACAGCCATGGAGCGCTGGGCTGATATTTTGTAATTGTCTCTGGACTCTGACTCGTCGCCTGAACTGGCGAAGTTGGTAGGCAATCCCAGAGACTCAGCCACGTATATTAATGAGGCAGCCGTTTCCAGAATCTCCTCGCCATCCGTGGCAGTTCGCCGCACCCTAGGGTTGCGCTCTTGGAAAGCGGATGCAGATTCCGAAGAGGATTTGGAATGCTTGCCTTTTAATGCACAGGTCCTTTTTGGCTCTGATTTGGACAACATTGTGGCGACTCTGGCAGCAGCTAAGTCTGCGTGTCTGCCATCGGCTCCGATCCCATCAGGGTCTGGTGCTTCGTCCTTTCGGGCCTCTGGGGCCCAGGGTAAGTCCAAAGTGCAGACAAGCAGGCTTAGAGCACAAGACGTCCTACTCCCAGGTCGGACGATAAGCCTTCAGCCTAAGGCCTCCCCTTGGGGGACTCCAAAGTGGGAGGCTGGCTTCTTCAGTTCGCCCGGTGCTGGTATCTGACTACCGTGGACACTTGGGTCAGAGAAGTGGTCTCTCTGGGGTACGCCCTCTCGTTTCAGCGAAGGCCTCCCAGATGGTTTTTCACTGCAGGTCTTCCATCCGTCAAGGCCATGGAACTCCAGAAAAGCTGCACTCTATGCTATATTGGCAATGGGACCTAGGGATTTCATGGTGTCTCTGGACAATTATGAAGCCTACCTTCATATACCTATTATCTTGGCGCAACAGCAATTCCTTAGGTTTGGGATGCTAAGCCGCCTTTGCCCTTTACTCTGGCCACTGCGCCTCGAGTATTTACCAAACTCATGGCGGTTATGGCAGCCCACCTTCAAATGCAGGGGGTCCGCCTGTTGTCCTATCTGGACTACCTCCTGTTGTTAGCAGGGTCTCCTGAAATTCTTCAGAGCCATCTGCACCTAGCAATGTCTGTGCTGCACAATTATGGCTAGCTGATAAACTGAGAGAAGTCCTTCCTGGGTCCCTCACTGAGGATGCTCCATTTCGGAGTCCTGTTAGTCTCAACACCAGGGGATCTTTGTGACAAAGGACAATATCTCTGCATTACAGAAGTTGTCTTCACAGCCGACAAGTGTCTGTGCACTCAGCAATGCGGTTACTGGGCTCCATGGTGTCGATGTTCGACATGGTGGAATATGCCCACTTCCACTCCAGACCTCTACAGCAGCTAATCCTCAACAGATAGAATGGGTTGCCCAATCGGTTAAAAACACAGACAATTGTGCTTTCCCCAGAGGTCTGTCTGTCTCTAGCCTGGTGGCTACTAACCGCTCACCAAAACAGGGTGCCCCCCTTGTCAGTTGCGGACTGGGTCCTTCTAATGACGGGCACCAGTCTCCAGGGCTGGGAAGCAGTGACGGGTCCACACTTCGTTCAGGGACGGTGGACGCCAACAGAATCTGCATTTCCAATAAATCTCTTGGAACTTCGGCCAGTATTCAAAATTCTCCAGCAGGTAACGCATGTCCTCCACGGATGGTCCGTGCAGGTACAGTCAGACATCGCCATCACTTTGGCTTACATAGACCGCCCAAGTGGAAACCGAAGTTGGGCAGTTCTGACAGAAGTGTCCCGCATTCTAGCTTGGGCAGAGGCCAACCTCCCTGCCATAATTCGGCAATGTTCATGCCAGGAGGCCTCAACTGGGATGCAGACTTTCTCGACCGTCAAGACGTGCATCCAGGGGAATGATCTCTTCACCAGGAAGTATTTTACCAACTGGTGAACAAATGGGGCTTTTTCAGAAATAGAACTCATGTCCTCCCGACACAACAACAAACTGTCTGTGTACGGTTCAATCACAAAAGACTGAGGGGCTCTTCGGGTGGACGCTCTGTTGGTCAGGTGGACCTTCAGGTTTGCGTATCTGTTACCTCCGTTTTTTCCCTTCTTCCTCGAATGATTAGCAAATTCAAGCAAGAACGCGACACGCTTCTGCTCATAGCTCCAGCGTGGGCCAGGTGGCACTGGTTCTCAGATCTTCGGGGTCTCTCAGTCGACACCCCGATATTGTGGCCTTTGCATCCGGACCTGTTGTCTCAGGGTCCTTTCCAGCACCCGGACCTCGGTCGTCTGGCTTTGACCACATGGCTGTTAAGTCAGCCCTCTTAAGGTCCAGAGGTTTTTCCAGCTCTGTTAACACCATGCTCATAGCTCGGAAACCTTCTTCTGCAGGGATTTACCACCGGGTGAGGCATACTTTCTTTGAATGGTGTAGTCCTAGAGGTTCTGATCCTCAGGTCCATCAGGATTTTGGCTTTCCTACAAACGGGCTTAGATCACGGTCTTCGCCTTGCTTCACTGAAGGTGCAACTTTCTGCCATGTCAGTCTAGTTTTCAGCGTAGGATTGCTACACTTCCTAATGTCCACACCTTTATGCAAGGTGTACTTCGTATTCAGCCTTCCTTCGTCCCGACAGTGGCTCCTTGGGATTTGGCCGTGGTCCTGAGGGCTCTCCAAGGACCGCCATTGAAAACCTCTGGGCTCAGTGGCTTTCGAATGGCTTACAGCTAAGACTGTGTGTTTCTTCTGTCCATTATTTCGGCCAGAAGGGTGTCAGATTTGGGGGTTCTCTCAAGTCCTCCCTTTCTGATTTTTTTATTTTTTCATACAGACAGGGCAGGGCCTTGCACTCGCCCTGGTTTTCCCCCTAAGTTGGTATTTAGTTTCCACATTTAATGTGGAAATCCTAGTACCGGCCTTTAATTCCCCAGTCCTCTCTGCTGGTGAGGCCTCTTGGGATGTGGTACGTGCTCTAAGGATTTATGTTGATCGTACCAGTTCCTTTAGGAAATCGGACTCCCTTTTTGTCCTCAGCTGTTCAGCTTTGCAAGGCAGCCATGTGGTCTTCTGTCCATACCTTAGTCAGGTACTATGCATTTCATGCCTTCGCCTCTCAGGATGCTTCCTTCGGGCGGCAGATTCTCCTTCCAGCCCAGGAGCGTCCCCTCCCTTAAAAGGATACTGCTTTGGGACATCCCCAAGGTATCCTGTGGATACCCTATGGACCCTAAAGTAGAAAATAAGAGCTATTGTAAGAACTTACCCTTGTTATCTCTATTTTTACGAAGTCCATAGGGTTCCACAGGACTCCCGCCCTGTCGCACCTGTACTGCAGATGGGCTTTAATCTGGTCACCGGTTTTTCAGTCTCCTACTAGTGAGAATGTGTTTCTTCTGTGTTCCAGACTTTCTTCTCTCTCTCTTTGTTCTCCTCCTCCGGCCTATGGCTTGTTACAAAACTGATGGCCTTGGCTGGGGGGCGGGGTCTAGAGGAGGGTCCCCAGTGCATCCTGGGAGGCTAAAGTTTTAACTCTGTGGTGCCCGATGCTGCTGCCGCATCGCCTATACCCCAAGGTATCCTGTGGAACCCTATGGACTTCGTAGAAATAGAGATAACAAGGGTAAGTTCTTACCATATCTCTTATTTTTGGCCTCTATTCACCACCACAATGGCTTTGAAATGAAACAAACAAGCTGTGCTTTAACTGCAGACTTTCAGATTTAATTTGAGGGTAATTACATCCAAATCAGGTGAACGGTGTAGGAATTACAACGGTTTCTATATGTGCCTCCCACTTTTTAAGGGGCCAAAAGTAATGGGACGAACTAAACAATCCTAAATCTAACTTTCACTTTTTAATACTTTGTTGTAAATGCTTTGTAGGCAATTACAGCCTGAAGTCTGGAACGCATAGACATCACCAGACGCTGAGTTTCATCCCTGGTGATGCTCTGCCAGGCCTCTACTGCAAATGTCTTCAGTTCCTGCTTGTTCTTGGGGGCATTTTCCCTTCAGTTTTGTCTTCATCAAGTGAAATGCATGCTCAATCGGATTCAGGTCAGGGGATTGACTTGGCCATTGCATAACATTCCACTTTTTAGCCTTAAAAAACTCTTTGGTTGCTTTTGCAGTATGCTTCGGGTCATTGTCCATCTGCACTGTGAAGCGCCGTCCAATGAGTTCTGAAGCGTTTGACTGAATATGAGCATATAATATTGCCCGAAACACTTCAGAATTAATTCTGCTGCTATTGTCAGCAGTCACATCATCAATAAATACAAGGGTACCAGTTCCATTGGCAGCCATACATGCGCACGCCATGACACTACCACCACCATGCTTCACTGATGAGGTGGTATGTTTTGGATCATGAGCAGTTCCTTTCCTTCTCCATACTCTTCTCTTCCCATCACTCTGGTACAAGTTGATCTTTGTCTCATCTGTCAATAGGATGTTGTTCCAAAACTGTAATGGCTTTTTTAGATGTTGTTTGGCAAACTCTAATCTGGTCTTCCTGTTTTTGTGGCTCACCAATGGTTTACATCTTGTGGTGAACCCTCTATATTCACTCTTGTGAAGTCTTCTCTTGATTGTTGACTTTGACACACATACACCTACCTCCTGGAGAGTGTTCTTGATTTGGCCAACTGTTGTGAAGGGGTTTTTCTTCACCAGGGAAATAATTCTTTTGTCATCCACACAGTTGTTTTCCGTGGTCTTCTGGGTCTTTTGTTGTTGCTGAGCTCTCCGGTGCGTTCTTTCTTTTTAAGAATGTTCCAAACAGTTGATTTGGCCACACCTAATGTTTTTGCTATCTCTCTGATGGGTTTGTTTTGATATTTAAGCCTAAAGATGGCTTGCTTCACTGATAGTGACAGCTCTTTGGATCTCATATTGAGAGTTGACAGCAACTGATTCCAAATGCAAATGTCACACCTAGAATCAACTGCAGACCTTTTACCTGCTTAATTGATAATTAAATAACGAGGGAATAGCCCACACCTGTCCATGAAATAGCTTTTGAGTTGATAGTCCCATTACTGTTGGTCCCTTAAAAAGTGGGAGGCACATATAGAAACCGTTGTAATTCCTACACCGTTCACCTGATGTGGATGTAATTACTCTCAAATGAAATCTGAAAGTCTGCAGTTAAAGCACATCTTGTTTGTTTAATTTCAAAGCCATTGTGGTGGTGAATAGAGGCCAAAATATGAAAATTCTGTCAATGTCCCAATATTTATGCACCTGACTGTATAATGGATGACATGCTGTTTACACTTTTGTTCCCCACACACAACTTTTATTTCAAAATACAATGCTCATACATACTTGGAGTATATAAACATGCATCCTCATCTTACAGTTACAAAACTAATGTCCTTTAAATTGTACCATTATTTTTTAAACAATCATAGCTTATAAAAACCTCCTATTCCAATCTTTAAGACTATAAACAAGAGCTGCAGGTTGTTTTTGGGAGTATTCGAATCATAAACTGTCATTGAACCATTCAGTAGGGTAGAGGCGTGGAATCAGTATGTAGTACCGCCTAACCCTCCCGGGGGGGGTACCTAACACTCAGTCCCCACGGGAGCCCTAAAACCTAACCCCCACCCCCTCCCGCAGCTGTCCACGTCAGGCTTACCTTCGTTCGGTATGCCGGGCGTCAGGCTCCCGGCGTAGGTCTAGCCGCCTGTCATTAGTACCTTGCCGGGATTAGACAGTCGGGAAGCTGGCGGTCGGCATTTCGACCGTCTGCTTCCTGACTGCATCCCAGAGGCGTAACTAGCAAGGACTGTGACCTATAACAAATTGTTACACAACTAAACTATCGGAGATGCACTGATTTGTGTCAATAAATGCTGCAGGTCCATTTATAGTTTACAGGAGACAAATCGGCAAATAGTGTTGTGTGTGTTATAAATAACTAGCCTATTTTCACATCTTAAAGTAGCAATAATAAAAAGTGCAGCCCCATAATGCCTCAGACTCTGGCTGGTCCCAACAATCCATCATTTCACATAATGTGGTACTCGCTACCCAGCCTCTGCAGTGCAGAATCTGTTTCCAATTTGATATGGTCCTGTTAAGCTGGGTATACACTAGGCCGATGAGTTTGATATTTGGCCAATCTATCTAATGATTGGTATGTGTATACGCATTTGCCAATCGTTCTGGCGATGTGTGTGCGCAGTTAGTGCTGACGTCATAACTGGGCGGCCATTTAAATTTGCCCACTCAGTTGAGCTATCACTCACCTCCGGGTCCCTGCAAAGTGTACGGGAGATCAGCAGGTCGCCTGTACACACCAGTAGATGAAACTATATATCTGCAAGATATCTTTCATCTGCTGTGCTGTACACACCAGCAGATGTGATATAGCTATCATTGTGTACCCTACTTTAGTGTACCTGGCAGATTATCTCACACATAAGCAGATCTCCATCTTCTACCAGCCACATGTATGCACATGCCCAACAAAACGATCTGATGGTTTTCTTTGCATTATTGTCAGGGACATGTTGGAACCCCATGTTCTTTGTGTGTACCCAACATAAGGAATGAAAGTGATGCAGCCAGTTGTTTTCCAAGTGGAAGATGGCACATTACTCCTCATCATGTCTCCTCCTTTCCTTCCTTATTTGAAGGTCGCCAAGTTACCGAACCTGCGATTACTGAGCCAACCTCTACTAATCAACATTATCGAGTCTCTGGCCAGCCATATCTCGGACAAGCAGTGCGCAGAGCTGGGCTCAGATATATGAGCGGCAGAAGGCTTTCTAGGATGTAGGCATGGAGAGTCTGAACGTCCCCAGGAAAATGTTGAAGCATTCCTTACCGCTGACAATGTCTATCCTTCAGTGTCTGTGACGATTCTTCAGGACAGATGGGACCATTAAGTTTTATCTACTGACGCAAGAGCAACTGATGTGAGATGATTAAACAAACAGCAGTCAATGTTATGTTAATAGTGAAAACATTTACCTTCTACATTATAGCAGTAACCGGTTATATAACACAGTGTAGCTGAAAGGCTGCAGTACCCCTGCATTATAGGGTATAGATGTATGTGCCTGAAGTTCTGTTGCTTTTCAGTGGTCTAATTTTTCATAGTGTTGCAAAATGCAAAGTACCTTTATTTTATTTGTATAGATGATTGTGTTATCCTATAACACACAATCATGTAAATTCCACTTTCATGGAGATTTTTTATTTTTTTTTCAAAGGCTTAAATGCGCAACAACACCCTAAAGCGGGCCCCATACATGGCAATGTGCAAACGATCAGCCGATGTGTACGATTTCCCTTGAAACTCTCCCCGGCAGCTCTGCACACGATCTGCACACAATTTGGTGTCCAATCTTCATACGATCTCTCCTGCAGTCAGACTGTCACAGTGCATCGCCTCCTAGATTGTCAGATCTGCCCTACAGCACGGCAGATCTGACTATGCGATGTGCGACCAGCGGGGACGCGCATTGTGATCGTGAGTGGGGACTCACGACTTACTCAGGATTTGGCCATATTTTACACGATCTGTCGTTCCAATGTGTCGGACTCGGCCAGATCGGGTAAAATATGGCTGCGTGTGTGGCCAGCGTTGGGCTCTGTTCTGCAGGTGCAGTCATCTAGCCTGACCTGCAATCTTCTGAGAATCATCTCTCCAACTTTATTATGCAATTTGCACAACTGCATTCAAGCCCGATGGCTTAGAGGTCCAGGTTTGTAATACTTCAATGGGGACCATAGGACTTGCTATAGCCAAGCCCTTGAAGGTAGCAGGAGCTGCAGGACTCTCAACTACAGTGTATAGAACAGGCAGTGTAGGGGCTATATTTGAAAAATAAAACCTTGGGCATAGTGCACGACAGTGGACTTCTACTGTGATTTGAAGGGGTTACTTTATCAATCAGCAATTTTGCCTCAAGACTAATATTACCTTAGACAAAATAATTATTATTGGCTCTTTTAATCTTGTGGCAAAGCTGTTTGATAAATTCTAAGGGGGCAGAATCCAATTAGCTGCGGGGTTTACCCAATGGCTAATTATACGTGCCGCATGGGAAACTGCTATTCAATTAAATGGTATTTTACTTGTGCTGTAAGCCAGGGGTCAGTTCCACGAAAAGTGTGGAAGTGATGGGTTTCCCCACACATTAACCCCTTCCTGTGGGTGCCTTTCTCGCTGACTTTTCTTTGCAGCTCCTGAAGCTGTGAGGAACAGTGTACCTCAGTGGTTTAAAGCGTGGGGTAATTGGATTCCCCCCTATATCTTAAAAACAGAAAAACATCAAGCTGACACCATATTGTTACAGGATACATCTCTGTATTTAAAAGAATAAAGCTACATTACTTGCAGTGGAAGCAGTAGGATCCGATGTCCCATCTTTTTCATAGATGATGATGATGGGGCGGCTTTCTAATTATAGCCAGATAAACTCAAAAAAACAAATTGTGAAACTGTCTGAGATCCAATTATTGCCTCATTGCCGGCTTCTTTTCTGTTTTGGTAATAATTCCAGTGGACCAGTTTTATCTTTTTCTATACCAATATAAATGTTTAAATATCTATATTTCTAGTGATGAATACACAAGCTGTGGAGATCTCGACTTTTGTTTTCTGCACATTTTTTTTTTTTCTTTTGCAAAACCAAATAGTTTATGGATTTAAATATAGACTGAGAATCTGGCCTCCATAATTTCCAAACCCCTTCTAGAATAAAATATAATACAAATACGCTGCACTGCAAGTTACCCTATTGATGGTGCATATTGGATGCTGAGTCTCCTGTGTTCTGCATTTGTCCCAGGTACAGGATACAGGAAAAGATTGTGGTTTAGATAAAGCAACAAGACAATGTTTGGAAATGCAAATCTTACAATTACTCTATGCTGCTTGTGTACCAAAGATAATATTATACAGAATACCTGTGTATAGCCAGTTTTCAATTTTGCACTTGTATAGAAAATATATACAGCCCCATGGCTTTCTAGTAACTTACATTATGGTGGTGAATATGTCAGAGTCCGCAATACACCTGAATGATCCACCTACAGCAGTACAGTGGATCATTCAGGTGTGTTGCGGACTCTGACTCAGTGACTGATTTGGCAATCTATTTTTTGGTGCCTTGGCAATCCATTATAATGGGTGTAATATATCAAGGGGAGGAATGGGGTTTTTCTCTTTCACAGATAATTGTTAATGTAATGATTTAAACTTCTGCATTGTAATTGTTTTTCTAAAGGGGGGTATCCACTAGACGATAAAGTTGAACGATTGAACGATAATGATAAAATCGTTCGATAATCGTTCAAACATCGTTTGAACATCGTTTGCAAATCGTGCAGTAATTGTTTCTAACGATGTACGATGCGCGCTCCCGCTGGTCGTTTGATCGTCTCCTCCATCGACTGAACATGCAGGTCAATTTCACTTGATTGCTTACAAATCGTTTACACATCGTTTACACATCGTTCATGCTGAACGATCAAACGATGAATCACTGTCTGCCCACTATAGCTGAAAGCTCTCAATCACAGATTAAAACAACATAGTTTATTGTTAGATCTTTTGCAAATCCTTTGCAAATCTTTTGCAAATCCTTTGCAAATCTTTTGCAAATCCTTTGCAAATTGTTCAGAGTGGAAGATCATATTTCAAGGGAAACTTCAAGGGAAAATCGTTAAGAGGTTGGACAGGGATAAAATCGTCTAGTGGATGCCCCCCATTATAACTCCCGTGGTCAAAAACCCCACAGCATATTGCATTACAGTAACTGGCCTACCGCCAACACAATATGGAAATGATAAATACTTTACTTGTGAATCTGGGTAAGACTGCCTTATGTGCCTGCAACAGAGTGATGGTGTGGTGGACCTTTCCTTTAGAGAACATATCCCATTTGTGTCTTAATGGGCTAGTGTACCATGTAATGGAAGTAATGGAAGAACACAGCAAAAACCGCATGAAGATACAGGGGCCATATGTAAGAACATGGCTGCCGTCTGCATTATACTTGCTCCCAGGCATGTTTCATGTATGCTGATATGTGAGTGGTTACATTACCAGACAGCAGTCTAGGAGCAAGGTCTGTACAGACTGTGGTACAGTGTGACTCGCACACGTTCGTACATTCTGCATTGTGTTGTGTCTGTTTTTTGGCAAGAGCCTATTAAAAAGGAACAAGGAATGTGGTCTCTTTAATTAGAGGCATTAGTATACATATGACTAAATGCCATATTCTCAGTAAATAACTCCATGTTTATATTCTGTACACGCATTAATCTCTTACTCTCCCACTTCCTACTATGAACTTTTGAAGTTTGTGGACTTCTGTATTTAAATGTATATAATACTGTATATGCATAATGTGCCCAAGTACGATACATTGTTTATATGCCTGTAATGCGGGTACTAATCTTATAGTCATTTACAAATAAAATACCTGATATTTATTGAAAACAGACTTGCTGATTCTTGTTGTTGCTGTCCCATCTTCAGCCACAGAGTAAAGGTCCTGCGGCACCAAAGCTGATATCAAACAATGAATCTGATTTTATAGTGTGTGTGGACTGAATGCGACCATGATACCCGATAACAATCTTATTGGTGAGAGGATTATAATTTGCAATGGTGGAAAATAGACAACCATATTTGATTCTGACAATTGGCCCATAGACGAAACAGTCCAAAATTGAAAGATAACCATCGGGTCAGGTTTCCAGATCAGCCCATTCCACCACTGCGCTAATGCGGGGCTGGACAACATATAAGGCAGGGGCATCATGGTCCGTCAAAGGAGCTGCACATTACAATGGGAAATAGTTGAATTGCAAAAGCTACAATATAATTCCAATTCCGAGGACTACATCATTGCAAGACACTTTGTAATCATCAAGTTTAATACATGATTTGGTGTCTTTTCATAGAATCAATCACAGACTGATTTCAAAACACTGTTAATGTCATTTATTAACATATATATATATATATATATATATATATATATATGTATATATATGTGTGTGTGTGTGTGTGTATATATATATATGTTTTGTGAGGTCATATCTCTTTTATTCTACATCTAATTTGGCTTACTACAGATTTCCTCTAATTTCTTGGATTACAATGAGGACAAGGTCACCGCAGGTGGAATGAGTTCTTGCCTTCCTCAGTACATACCCAAACTAGCCCATCATCAAAGTGTACGACTCCTATGCTATCGTCTCACTGGAAGCCCATCTCAATAAAAAGGGACCCTCTAAGATAGTACATTTTTGGAGAATAAAGCTTGTGACAGTGGATAGTCCTCCTGACTACTGGCTTAGGATACAGGGGTCTATTTACTAAGCAGTGTTAAGAGGAGTGAAAAGTGATAAGGTGTCAGCCAATCAGCTCCCAACTGTCATTTTTCAAACACAGCCTGTCAGATGGCAGTTGGGAGCTGATTGGCTGGCACCTTATCACTTTTCACGCTGTCTCCTAATGGGGGGTATCTACTTAGCGATTTAGCCAAGCGATTGCACAATAACGACATCGTTATCATGCAAACGCTTGCAAATCGCGCATGCATCGGGCATATTTTGGCTAGAAGCGACCAGCGATGCGCGTGCCCGCTAGTCGCTTCTGACATCCGACATCGCCCGTACATGCAGGTCAACCTGACGATCTTGTAAGGTTCAGCATGTACGGGGGATGAGGGATGTGCCGGGACTGAACGAATGAATGTTCAGTCTAGGCACATCACTAGGTATACAAACGACAGCACGATTGCAATGTCGTAATCGTGCTGTCGTTTGTATATCTACAAGTGGACACCCCCATAACACTGCTTAGTAAATAGACCCCCTAGTTACACTCAGTCAGATCACTGGGTAATCTGTATTATCAGCCCGGGTATTTTTTTATTTTCGGATTTCCCCCTGAATGTTTCTTCATATCTTAGGTTCCAAGAGACCCAGAGTATAGAAATGTTCCCCATTAGAACATTTAAGGTTTATGTATGCATCTGCTCTTCCCTGGATCTTCATCCTGGGGCACTTACAGGCCCATGGCCCTGAGGAAAGTGAAAGTGCCTCTCTGGTTACTTATGCTATGGTGTCTAGCATGGATACTATAATTGGATTTGTAAATCCCACTTGGCCTGGAGCATGAATGGAGTTTTCTATTCAAGATATTTTGTCTGTCTCTGGAAAATTCCTGTCTGAATTCTCAGACTAGACATTTCTGACCTTTGATTTCTCAGCGCTAGCTGTGCTAACATGTCCCCTCTGGGCTAATAACACACTTCTGGGGGTATTGTGCTACATCACACAGCAATGGGGTATACCAGGGTTACAGGGCAGCCACCTGCTTGTCGCCAGAATACTTTTTCCACATTTGAAAAACAATAGTCATAATGCAGAAGTTTCCTCTTCTGCGTTCTGACTATTCTTCAGGTTCATTGTTAGTCACTTCTTCCCTCCCATTGAAGGTGGCTTTGGTACATCCTCCCACTCTCTTATTATTTATTTATATGGCGCCACAAGTGTGCCACAGCGCCTTACAAAGTACGTAAACAAGTAACCAGCGACTTACAATACAATTCACGGACAAGGATAATGAAAATTGCTTTATTAGCGACATTTATATCCACATAAGCAGCCAAGTGTTAGGTGCCCTAGTGGGGAGTAAGAGATAAATTAAAATACAGTAGGGAGAAGCACAAGAGGGTAGAGGGCCCTGCTCAAAATAGCTTACATTCTATGTCCCTTTACTGTGGATAGAGAAAAGGGACTTGGTATAAAAGCATGTCTCTAGTGTTCTGCATAAGCCTTTTATTTTCTCATTGCTGGGCTAATGGTGAGTTGAGTCTGGAGTATGAGAACAGGGAGTTATAGGGTCGTCAAGTTATGAGGTACAAAATTAAACAAAGGGGCCATTCCGTGTCAAATCAACACACTTTGTTAAAATGTTACCTCACCAGCTCAGATTTTGTTCAAATTTGGTATATGGAGAGAGTATATATGGAGTCTAAGAAAAATACAAAATTTTATTTAAGTATCTCATACCGTTCCAAAATATGTAAAGTTTTCAAAAATCGGTCAAAAATGCACAACTAACATATTTTCAAATCACCATAGCAGCTCTCCTAATTACGCTAGAGAGGTGGGAGTGGTGTCATTTCACTGTGTGTTTTATGCCCTTTCATATGATATACAACACATTCTATGATCATGATTATCTCAAAGTGCGTTGACAAAAAATTTCTGAAAATAGTCTATACTAATGTTAAATGTATTATAGGTGGTAATAGATTTTATGGCTTCATTAGTTTAATTATATAAATCAAGTTGAATAAAAATACTTGACATGAGCCCACTTCCTTGTCAGAGAAGTAACCCCACACATGATTTGTCTCAGGATGCTTCACTGTTGGCATGACACAGGACTGATGGTAGCGCTCACCTTTCCTTCTCCGGACAAGCGTTTTTCCAGATGCCCAAAACAATCTGAAAGGGGATTCATCAGAGAAAATAACTTTGCCCCAGTCCTCAGCAGTCCAATCCCTGTACCTTTTGCAGAATATCAGTCTGTCCCTGATGTTTTTCCTGGAGAGAAGTGGCTTCTTTGCTGCCCTACTTGACACCAGCCCATCCTCCAAAAGTCTTCGTCCTGTGTCATGCCAAAAGTAAAGCATCCTGAGACCATTCATGTGTGGGGTTGCTTCTCAGCCAAGGGAGTGGGATCACTTACAATTTTGCCTAAGAACACATACCTCCAAGAGCAAATGTTCTCCCAACCATCCAAGAACAGTTTGGTGATGAACAATGCCTTTTCCAGCATGATGGAGCAACTTGCCATAACGAAGTGGCTCCGGGAACAAAACATCGAAATTTTTAGTCCATGGCCAGGAAACTCCCCAGACCTTAATCCCATTGAGAACTTGCGGTCAATCCTAAAGAGGCGGGTGGACAAACAAAAACCCACAAACTCTGACAAACTCTAAGCATTGATTAGGCAAGAATGGGCGGCCATCAGTCAGTATGTGGCCCCGAAGTTGATTGACAATATGCCAGGACGAATTGCAGAGGTCTTGAAAAAGAAGGGTCAACACTGCAAATATTGACTCTTTGCATAAACTTAATGTAATTGTCAATAAAAGCCTTTGACACTTATGGAATGCTTGTAATTTTACTTCAGTATACCATAGTAACATCTGACAAAATGGTCTAAAAACACTGAAGTAGCAAACTTTTTGAAAACCAATACTTGTCAGTCTCAAAACTTATGGCCATGGCTGTACATTTTCACCAATGGGTGGTACATAGGGACCCTCACAAATTTTTGCTATGGGGGCTTCAAATACCTAGTTACACCCTATGTCAACGTAAAGCCCCTTATAAGGAGATGATATGCTAAGTACACAAAGCCTTTATAGTATTGTGGGGTAAAATGAAAGGGTGAAGAAAGGTGCATTTAGGGGGCATTATAGTTTTGCCTGGGCTGCACAACATTTTCCTGCCTGCAGAGACACTTTTCCTCAGGCTGACCCAGTAATCTGGAATCATCCTTCACTTCAGTTAAACATGGTTTTGCATTTTGAGGTGCATTTACATGGAAAAGTGTATTTTTACCAAAGTGTAAAAGAAAAACATTCAACTATCTAAAGCTGACATGTATGCAGACCACTGTGATTTGTGTACGACTGAGTCTGAATCTGCGTAAACAAAGGCTCTGATGTGAGTAGCCATTGTCTGCGACTTTGCAGGTGTGTAAAACCAATTCATGTGCGGGTAAAGTCGCAGCCCAACGTCTCTAGTACACTACAAGCGGCTTTTTGCTGATTCTCTGATGCAAAATTGAAAGACGTGGTGCGCTACACCTCTTGGAGCGTCTCCATTGCACAGGGTGTCTTGCACCATATGGTGTATAGATGCAAGTATATGAGGACACATCTGTAAATTACCTTTTCGGTATTATTAGTAATTATACTGTGGTTTTGCTTCACTATTTCCACAGAAGCTATTCCTGGTACCTGTATGGTATTAGCCCTTCATCTATCCACCAGGTTTCTCAGCCAATGCATTTACATCTCTTCCAGTGATATCAGTGGTTGTGGTTTTATTACTTTTGTGTGTATGTATGTGTATATATAATTTTTTTTTTGTAATGCCAAACAAGGCTGGCTATGTGAAAACTGCACGACTCCTACATGCAGAGGCCTGTATAGTCAGTTTACTTCTTTATTTAGTGTATGTGTATATATATATATATATATACACACACACACACACAATACTGTGCACAATTTGTAGGCAGGTGTAGAAAATGTAAGTTCTTTCAAAAATAGAAATGTTAATAGTTTATTTTTAGCATTTAACAAAATGCAAAGTGAATGAACATTAGAGAGATCTAAATCAAATCAATATTTGGTGTAACCATCCTTTGCCTTCAAAACAGCATCAGTTCTTCTAGGTACACTTGCACAAAGTCAGGGTTTTTGTATGATTATAGTCAGGTGTATAATTAACAAATCATACCAAACAGGTGAGCCTTATTTTCATATGTATGTTGAAACAATCATTAACTGGAACAGAAACTGCTGTGTAGGAGGCTTAAAACTGGGTGAAAAACAGCCAAACTCTGCTACAAAGGTGAGGTTGTGGAAGACTGTTTCGTGTCACAGGTCATACACCATGGCAAGACAGCATAGCAACAAGCCACAATGTAGTTATACTGCGTCAGTAAGGTCTCTCCCACGCAAAGATTTCAAAGCAGACTGGGGTTTCAAAATGTGCTGTTTAATCTCTTTTGAAGAAGCACAAAGCAACGGGCAACGTTGAGGACCATAGACGCAGTGGTTGGCCAAGGAAACTTATGGTGCATACATACTAGATGATATGCTCCCTGAGCGATATCGTCTAGTGTGTCCCCGGCAGGGTGTGCGCAATGTCGTTCATGACATTGAGCACACCCGCTGAATGATATCATTAACGATATCGTTCAGTGCCGGGCTCTCTTCCCCCATTCCCGAACATGCAGCAACCTGACAACATCGTCAGATTGTGCTGCATGTTCAGGCGATGGACAATGTCGGACAATGTGCAAGATTACTGAGCGATTGCACGATTACGATGTCGTAATCGTGCAGTCGCTCAGTAATATCGCCCAGTGTGTACCCACCATTAGTGCATCAGATGAATGACACATCATGCTTACTTTACTTTGAAATCGGAAGATGTCCAGCAGTGCCATCAGCTTAGAACTGTCAAAAACCAGTGGGACCCAGTTACACCCATCTTCTGAGAAGTCTGGTCAGAAGTGGTCTTCATGGAAGAATTGCGGCCAAAAAGACACCTTCTATATGGAAACAAGGCCAAGTGATTCAACTATGTACGAAAACATAGGAACGGGTGCAGAAAATGGCAGCAGGTGCTCTGGACTGATGAGTCAAAATGTGAAATATTTGGCTGTAACAGAAGGCAGATTGTTTGCCGAAGGGCTGGAGAGTGGTACAATAATGAGTGTCTGCAGGTAACAGTGAAGCATGGTGGTGGTTACTTGCAAGTTTGGGGCTGCAGTTCAGCAAATGGAGTTGGGGATTTGATCAGGATTAATGGTGTCCTCAATGTTGAGAAACACAGGCAGGTACTTATCCAACATGCAATACCATCAGGGAGGCGTCTGATTGGCTCCAACTTTATTCAGCAGCAGGATAACGATCCCAAACATACAGCCAATGTCATTAAAAACGATCTTCAGCATAAAGAAGAACAAGGAGTCCTGGAAGTGATGATAGGGCCCCCACAGAGCCTGATCTCAACATCATCGAGTCTGTCTGGGATTACATGAAGAGACAGAAGGATCTGAGTAAGCTTACATCCACAGAAGATCTGTGGTTAGTTCTCCAAGATTCTTGGAACAACCTCCCTGCCAAGGTACTTCAAAAACTGTGTGTAAGTGTACCTAGAAGAATTGATGCTGTTTTGAAGGTAAATTGTGGTCACATCAAATTTGATTTGACTTGGATTTCTCATCTGTTCATTCACTTAATAGTTTATTTTATCAATTAACAAAAAGCAAACATTTCTATGTTTTTAAAGCTTTCTTACTTTGCAGCATTTTCTTCCACCGTTGCCTGGGTTTAAATCTTCAAGTTACTAAGTTTTATTATGTGATGTCGTCCAAATCCAGCCAGTGGAAGGCCCAGAAGAGGCTCCCAAACTTCTGCCCGGCGCACTCCACCATGAGGTGTGGCCGGGACCCCAACCACTCCATTAGGCATCCCATACCAATTGCTGCCCCTCTGTGAAGTTTTCGTCCAAATCCATATAATGGAAGACTCAGAACAGTTTCTCCGGGTCAAAGGTCTGCCCAGCATACACCAAGTGGAGGTCTAACCAGGATCTAACAACCACCTCACGGTGGTTTTATCCCAATAGGTGCAGGGGTGTCCGAATGCATGACTGGACAAATCAACCAACCGACCAATTAATTTTATATATAACACATATAGCACCCAATTAATTTTATATATAACACATCTAGCACCCAATTAATTTTATATATAACACATTAGGCACCCAATTAATTTTATATATAACACATATAGCGGTCACATATTATGCAGCAATTTACAGAGGATATGCTAACCACTGTGCTGCCTGTCATAGATACTGATTTCTAGAAACTGCACTTTGCTTTTGAACACGCCAACAGTACCCAATGTTGTTTATACTGGGTTATTTAGGTATGCAGTTGGAATGCCAATGGTCTAA
This sequence comes from Taudactylus pleione, assembly GCA_031769625.1. NCBI lineage: Eukaryota > Metazoa > Chordata > Amphibia > Anura > Myobatrachidae > Taudactylus > Taudactylus pleione. The sequence goes on from JAUIMM010000161.1 coordinate 13,584,446, forward strand.
AACCCGACTATCTAATCCCAGCAAAGGTCTACTGACAGGCGTCGAAATCCTGACGCCTGTCATTAGACCTACGGCGGGAGCCCGACACCCGGCTTACCGATCAAAGGTAAGCCGGGTGCGGACAGCCGCTGGGGGGGGGAGGGTTAGGTTAGGGGGTCATGGAGGGGACTTAGGGTTAGAAATCCCCCCAGGAGGTTAGGGTTAGGCTAAGGGATGGGGGGTTAGGGTTAGGCACCCCTGGGGAAGATTGGGTTTAGGCACCCCCCTGGGAGACAGGGTTAGGCTGTGGGGAAGTGGGGGTTAGGGTTAGGCACCCCCTGAGAGACTTAGGGTTAGGCACCCCTAAGGGAGGGTTAGGGGAGGAGGTTAGGTTAGTAAATAGAAAAAATACCTGTCTGGATCTTCACTGCCGGGCTTCCGCTATCGGCCATGGGGCCCGGCGGTCAATCATGCTGATTCCATTATTTAGCTGTTGTATGTGATTGCATGTGTATAAGTGGTGCTAAAATCTGGCACAAGACTGTGGTATCTGATTGTGATACAGTGCATTTAATATATGCATTTATTCCAGTCCTTGTGATGGTTGAAAATGTAACCAGAACTAGATGATGAAATAGTACTTACTGTATTGTATTGTATACTGCCCTGGTGGTGCACTGTTTTTACATATTTGTCTTGACTTTGTTTTTCTCACACCTCTAGTCATCCCCTTGCCCATCTCTCTAACAATAAACACTCTGGGGGCGATTCAATTGTGTTCTTTTTTCATCACGTTAAATAAAGGGAACCAGATGTACTTGTTTTTGGGCGCCCATTATTTATTTCACTTGTTACGTGCAATTGGATCGGGTTTAGCCGTTTTACGTGTCTAAAGTCCTGGTTAGTGTGTCCAAACCTCGGAAATATCACACATTTCTACTCACCACCTCAGGAGGGCGCGAGCAGAAATTTGTGCACCCAAACGGAGCAACAATTGAATTTCTCCGTCGGGCACCCATTAGTAGCAGTAACGGGCGCTGGCAATTGAATTCCCCTCCTCTGTGTCGGTGAGACCGTGTGTAGGATGTACCTTGTGTACGGTATAAGGGGGCCTCTCAAGTCATCTCCTTTTGGAAACATCTATGTCCCTGGGGGCACTGCTTCAAGAGTGGATTCATATACACTGTATATTACCCCAAATCATTTTAACTATGCGAGTTCTGCTTTTCTGACTACAATTTTTTAAAACAATTCTATAAAGTACCCTAAGACTAAAATGTGAAAGTGAAACTACTTTGCATGAAATAGCAACAATAACACAACTGCAGTATATTTAAGCCAATCAAGAGTAGCAGTAGGGCAGTTTATTAGCATATTGCACAGCAGGGGTAGGACGCTGGAGTCGGCAACCTATTAACCTGTGGCTGCTCTACTCCGTCTGTAGCCTGTTAGCAGTTTGTCACAGTGGAAGACGTGCCTGGGTTTAGCACACTGATATTATATATGTCCAGCTGAAAGAAAATGCACTTGGCCAGATTGTACCATGATGTTAAACATGGCGCAGTATGTTGGTGCTGGTTGCGGTTAGCCGACACGTGGTGCAGCTTAACCGGGTCTTAGGTTTATTTAACCAGGTAGAAACAACATGTAGCATAGAGACATGGATGTACAGGTACCATGTCGCTGTAAAAGCAGCCTGGAGTGAGGGGATTCCTGGGTGTTGTAGTGCACCGGGCAGTATGATGAAAAAAACACCCTGGTGGTTAATGGCACTATGCCCCTCTATGGTAGCGGTGGTGATATAGTGCACGGGCGCTACTCTGCCGCCTCTGTAGTAACAGGAGTCGTAGAGGGTACGTTTAGTCCAATGGAACACTGGGTGGAAAGACACACCGACAGTAGCGCATGTCAGAGGTACGGCCTGCTGAACTCCGGCAGGTCCTAGAGACTGCCGGCTTAGTTACCAGGATGCAGTGTGGATGTGCTCCTCATCTAATTTTAGTCTTTAAGCTTTTACAGTTATTTTGTCTGCGTACAGGTCAGCATTAAGGGGCAGCTTAATGTTGAGCTTAATTGTTATATGAAGTAATAACCGTTTCAAGTGAGTCATGTACACGTTACAGCAGTGGTTAATTGTTCATCTCATTTGCAAATTCTGGCAGATATTCAGTAACTATTTGTGGATTAATGACCTCTGACTGGGGAGTTGCCCATAGTAGCAACAGTAAAGCTGGGTACACACCTATACAATCATCGGGCCATTCATCCAATATCGAGAGAACGGCCAGGGATTGTATAGGTGTGTATGCTGTCCCGATGCCGATAAACGGCTTTTAAAGCTCCTGCAACAGTCAGGATCGGGAGGTCGCATCTTATGTACAGTTTAATATTTATCGGGTCGCCCTCCCGATCCCAGAGAAGCCCGTACACACTGTGCTATGTCTGCGCAGTGTGTACGCAACTGACGGGGTCACACTGGGGACAGACTGCACGGCTGATCGGGACAGTTTCACCCGATCAGCCTGCAATTGTAAAAGTGTGTACCCAGCTTTACTGTTACTATTTACCAACAGCGACATGGTATTAAGTCATCAACCTGCTAATTTGTTGATATTGAATCTGCAAATGCAATAACAATTGGCTAATTTAGATACAGTTTATAGATTGGATTATAAGGAATACACAATCCAGGAGATTTGTGAAATAATTTTATTTAATTAAATTTATGATAATTTGAACGATCACATTATAATATTTTCACCTCTGTTATTGAAGCATATGTATGTTTGTAATTTGCTTATGACAACTGTCATATTATAATATCATTGTATCCCTTACCTATATACCTATATATCACAGCGATAGAACAGTTCTCTGTTCAATGAGAGTGAGGACAAGATTACATAGAAGGTAAAGAGGGTATATTTTAATGTCTTTACACATTTTAGATATTAATTTTAATTTTTGTTTACTTCACCATGGATGATAATATTCATGGTTTTTAATAGATCTGATTAAGTTATATTTTACTTTTCTATACAAGAGTTCCCCAACAAATCTACAGGTCAACATTGTCCAATACAAAAAAGTTATCAATTGTGTTTAATTGTATTTACTGTATGTTTAAACATAGCTTAGATAGAAATGTTATCTTTATAGTCTGCATTCCTACTTTTGTATTGTTGGAGAAGATACCGATTAAAACACTGTGGTTTCACCTCCTTTCAAGGTTTGTCACTGCTGCAAACAATAGGTCATTCTAATAGTCTTCTAGGGAAAAATCTACTAAGCAGTGGGCTTAGCAGGGTTTAGGGACTGATGAAACCTCCTGTCAATCCACTGAATTTACTAATGGTCAATTTCACCTTCTAGACTCAACCTGCCGTTGATGCCCATCTGTTTCTAAACAACGTGGGGTACCCCTGGAAATTGATAACCAGCACTATGCGTTTAAAAGTGATAGTGAATGAGGGTGTGTGGGGGAGTGTTTATTTAATGAGGGATTTTGTCATGGTGTGTGTATATTGTCTTTGTTTAATATTTATTTAGGTGTACTACAAGTGACAGCATGCCCTGGCAGCAATTTAAATTGGACATGACAGGGCAATCTGGGACCTGTAGTGCACCAGTAAAGAACAATATTATTTATATAATTTAACAATATTTATTAACCCCACATCCACTGCATCAGGGGCGTGCCATGTGTCCCCTGTTATAGTGCCACCGGCCCTGGCTGATAAAGCATAGTGCTGGTTAGTGAAAAATTCGGGGAGACCCCATCCTCTTTATTCCACTACTAGCCTAGGCATAAAGGGCTAGTGCTGGGTATCAATTTGCGGGGATTTCAAACCCGCCACTTATTAAATTGCCCCCCCCCCCTAATGTGTGTATCACGTAAACAGCCAGAGAGAGCCTAACAATTTGACATGAGTGCTGGGCAAAGCTTTGCAGAGTCATAATGCACAGGCAGGGGCTCATGTACAGTAGGATAGAAACACAAGTTGTACAGGCCTTGTGCTACCCTTGCTGAGCTGGATGATGTACAGTTCTATGAGCTGAACAAAATGTAAATATTTCTGGGATGCATTTTGTGCTTGCAATTTAGATAGAAATTACATCCAACTCTACATGAGCCCCACAGTGATTGCAACTATACAACTGGAAAGCATAGTATGACATTATTGCTACCTTTATCTTTATGCATTCATCAGGGAGACTCTTCATGTTTGGATGCAAATGTACTGTTTGAGGCCCTCAGGACTGTTGATTGACAGTCTGCTGCCGTTTGGGGATGCAGTCAGGAAACCAATGGTCGAAATGCCGACCGCCGGTTTCCCGACTGCAATTCCTACAGGCGACTAATGATAGGCATTGAAATTCCGATGCCTATCATTATCCCTATGCCGGGAGTGCGACGCCCAGCATACCAAATGAAGGATAGCTGGACGGCGGGCGCAGACAGCCGTGGGGGGCTGTTAGGTTAGGGGCTTCCGGGGGGGACTTAGGGTTAGGCACCCCCCCGGGAGGGTTAGGCTAGGGGAAGGGGGAGTTAGGCACCCCCGAGGTGTCGTTAGGGTTAGGCACCCCCCCGGGAGGGTTAGGTTTAGGCTGCAGGGAGGGGGGGTAGGTGGGTTAGGGAGGGGGAAAAGTTAGGGATAGTTACTTACCGTGTCGGGATCTTCACTGCTGCCGGTCATAGGTCCGGTGGTCATTCATACTGATCCCGCCGTTTGGGGGCGGTGACGGCCTCTGTTTTCCAAAATGGATGCGTGTTGTCGTCAGTGGAGGGGAGGGAAGAGGCCAGGATCTCTGTTGGCTGATGGAGATTACTTGGCCTCTTTTTCTCATCGGTGGCGGCCGGCTTGAGAGGCCTCATCGGTCACTTAGCCGGCCGATGTTCCCGCAGAATATCCGATGCGAATACACCTATATTGTGCACACCCCACAATCTGTCTGCATTACATATTGCTCTTTAGCTTGTACTGTAAATAAGAATTATACAAACAATTCTTTTTGGAGGAGGTTTCTGTAAAATGGCCCACATCTCTATAAAATAATCCTTACCTCTGTGAATGCAAATGGTGTTCTTAAAGTTCAATGAAATTAATATTGAGAAAGAAGGTCATTTATAAATTGCATAGTGCAGAATATGATACACATGGCCTGATTTCCCACTTTCTGCCTCTCTGCACGCTATAATACTATGGAGGGGTATCTACTTAGCTCTGAAACATTTTCACCCGTAAAAAACGGGGCTTTTTTGACAATGTTTGGGTATTTTTTGCCGATTTTTTTTTTTATCGGGCTATCCAATTACACCCCGTTTATTGCACCCGAAAATTTTCTGTTTTTCTCAGGAAAATACATAGGATCCGCGAAAAATTGTGGACCTCTGTATTTTCTCTGCCGCGATCGGGGCTAATTGGATAGCCCCGGGCAAGGTGGTAATTAGCCCAGGTAACTTACCGCGGCTAATTGGATAGCCCCCTATCAGTGATTCTTGACACGCCATCATAGACACTTACACCAGCCCTATGGCAGATGAAGTTTCTCCGTCTGATCATGGTCTCTGTGGCAGCTGCTGTCACTGACACGCTAACAACGCTCCCATTACACGCCCATGAGACAGATTTATTTTGCGTTCACTTCAGGCCAGCTCTCAGCTACCACCAGTAATGCCCATCACTTTGCCGCCCCATATCTGGTAAAGTCTGTCTCAAACACAACAGCGCCTCTGTGTGTACACTCTGTGTAACGCATGCAATTGAACGTATAACGCTGCGCAGTGGCAAATAAATGCTCAACCATGTGAACATTGGCTTTACATTCAAATTGCTCGCCCCTCTGAATCAGGCGCACAATGAGTCATTTCATAAGGTGGAATGTTCAAATCAAAGCACGTTTACACGTTACAATCCCTTTATCAGATTTGTTAGAATATGCTTTATGAACTCTCATAGGTGACCGTGTGATACATTTACCAGTCAGGATGTTGGGAGAAGTAGAGGCGAGTTCTGTGTCTCTATATTTCTACTACATTTAATTTAAAATATTGTGCATAGGTAAATGAATAAATGAAGCACAGTAAGGCCCAATGCTCTGAACACTAGCAATCTATCTAATTGGTGTATATAAAGTGTACATTTATAATTCAATTATATAAAAGGTGAATTCTGCATAGAGACTTATAGGCGTGTTCCATTGTGACCTGAACACAGTGCTTGTTCCCGGGCCAGAGACTCATAGCCAAACACATGTGACTGTGACCCATGATTGTCACACACAACATCAAAGACCAGGCCCTGACACTCTTATGGGTGCACTTTGTGGTGAGCTGCTACCCGCAACAATCTACTCTTTTCAAACTCAGCTCAGCATCGTAAATGATTAGATTTAAAGTTAAACTACAGATGTTAAAGCTCAGTCTGATCAAACAATGAATGAATGATGGGCGACAACAACAAAGTAGTACCTAATGGCAAGCTGCCCTTTATTTGTCTTCTATTTTTTCTGCAGACATTTTAACAGCCTGGAGTCCTGGATACATTGTTTGATATGAGTTTTGGGCGGTGTATTGTGCTGTCCAAGAACTGCATGTGAACATTGTGTTGCAACTTGCAAGTATACTACAAGGTGGGTTAGGGTATACGTCTAGCCAGAGATCTATTGATCCCTATGCAGGCCTTATATACAGTTTATAAAAGTAGCCTTGTGTCATCTATTGATCCCTATGCAGGCCTTATAAGCAGTTTATAAAAGTAGCCTTGTGTCATCTATTGATCCCTATGCAGACCTTATATGCAGTTTATAAAAGTAGCCTTGTGTCATCTATTGATCCCTATGCAGGCTTTATATGCAGTTTATAAAAGTAGCCTTGTGTCATCTATTGATCCCTATGCAGACCTTATATGCAGTTTATAAAAGTAGCCTTGTGTCATCTATTGATCCCTATGCAGGCTTTATATGCAGTTTATAAAAGTAGCCTTGTGTCATCTATTGATCCCTATGCAGGCCTTATATGCAGTTTATAAAAGTAGCCTTGTGTCATCTATTGATCCCTATGCAGGCCTTATATGCAGTTTATAAAAGTAGCCTTGTGTCATCTATTGATCCCTATGCTGGCCTTATATGCAGTTTATAAAAGTAGCCTTGTGTCATCTATTGATCCCTATGCAGGCCTAGTATGCAGTTTATAAAAGTAGCCTTGTGTCATATATTGATCCCTATGCAGGCTTTATATGCAGTTTATAAACGTAGCCTTGTGTCATCTATTGATCCCTATGCAGGCCTTATATGCAGTTTATAAAAGTAGCCTTGTGTCATCTCTTGATCCCTATGCAGACCTTATATGCAGTTTATAAAAGTAGCCTTGTGTCATCTCTTGATCCCTATGCAGGCCTAGTATGCAGTTTATAAAAGTAGCCTTGTGTCATCTCTTGATCCCTATGCAGGCCTTGTATGCAGTTTATAAAAGTAGCCTTGTGTCATCTCTTGATCCCTATGCAGGCCTTGTATGCAGTTTATAAAAGTAGCCTTGTGTCATCTCTTGATCCCTATGCAGGCCTTGTATGCAGTTTATAAAAGTAGCCTTGTGTCATCTCTTGATCCCTATGCAGGCCTTGTATGCAGTTTATAAAAGTAGCCTTGTGTCATCTCTTGATCCCTATGTAGGCCTTGTATGCAGTTTATAAACATGCAGGGAAGTAGCCTGTGTGTCTCATCCTCAGTCCCCTCTGTCCTGCGTATTTCATTGTAATGCTTGTGGGTAGTATACGCAGCGCAGGATAGTGACCAATACTTTCTATGCAGACCGTAGATTAGCTTGTGTGAATAAACCTTAAACCGTATTACTATCAAAAAGCAGTAAATTGGTAGTGATTTGCCCTTTTCTGTAAAGAAAAATGAAGCTCTCCATACATTGTTTTAAAAATAAATAATACCACCAAACCATCCCAGTTTAATAGACAATGCACCAGCCTGCCTGCTGTTGGGCGTTTGGGGAAGCCCAACACTTTAACACACACAAAAAAAAAATGCTCCATTTTCCGGTATTGTTCCGATACACAGAGGTGAATGTTATGAAGCATGTAAGGTGAACTTATATGGACTCCATTATACAGGAGAGAAACAATGAGACTATGGACCAGGCTACAGGTAAAAGAACAGGCTCTTTCTCCACTACAATGGGTCATAGTTGGCATTTAACCACACACACAGGCTTATAGCAGTCATCTTCTGAAAACACTTCGGTTTGATTGCATTATTATCAAGGACACTTTAGAGCTTAGAACATTCTACATGTCACACTTAGGGGCAGATAGAATTCTGTTGCCCAGTTCCGTCGGAACCTTAAGTGATGCCCAGCTATTCACATTTATAAGCATTGCAGTGGGTGAAACTTTGATTATTTTTGCATGCTCCTCTATGGGAAACGTACAAAAATAAAAAAGGATTTTCTACCCTAATATTCCACAGCGTGACATTAAGCGATGTACTTCTAACAAAACCCTGCAGCTAATTGAGCCTGCCCCATGGTATATATGGTATCTACTTGGCAGATATACTAATATACACATACAGAATATTGTTAGCCTATAAACTTTTCTCCAAACGGCACTTTTCGTGGCTAATTGAATTCGGCCCTATACTTTTAAAATCAACGTGTGTCTGGAAAAAGATGTACATTTATATTTAACGGGTAGATCATGATTTCCAGTTGTGCCAGGACATTGTCTGCGGTCCCGCCATACATACATGTAGATTGGCTGTGCTGCAGGGGCGCCCTGATATGTCTGTGAACCACGTTGTATTGATCCGCTAGGAATATATCGTTCGTCACTCATTCTAACGATATATCTAGTAGAGTGTACCCAGCATTAAACAGAACAACATGAGCTATATCTTCAGTTAAACACAAGTTAGCAATAATTGCTCCCGCAGTGCGTTCACAGAACTAACAATTTATATTTGCAAGTATGCAGAGTTACAATCTGTGATTGGACCGTCCCTATAACAACATGACAACACGAACCAATCAAAGGAAGAGTCTAGGATCATAGTTTAAATGACTCTACAATATCAATGATTATCAACTATGGCACAACAAAAATATTACTAAATATTTGTTAAATGTTATTCCTCCCCACTTTCTATTAGAGACACTCACAAAACCTTCTGAGTCAGTCAGTCTGTATTACCTGACTGTTTATTTACACACAACTGGATATGTGATAAAGAGGCTTTTTTCTTCCCCCAACAAAGCAAGCTCAATCCCCTCCCCATAAAAAGTGAGTTCAGCCTCCAATGTAGGAGGTGCAGCAGGGCAGATGCTAGACCCATTCATTTGTACAATGTGTGTGTGGAGACAGCAGTAGGTTAGCTGATTGCCTTGCAATATACTGTATATAGATATCCTTCCTGAGATGCTGCTAGTGACAAGAAGACCAATGTGGACATGAGAAGCAAATTTGGGCCAGAAGTCCTACAGCTGGCAGGTCAGTTTTCTGTCTTCTGTACTTTTACCTGAGGTTACTGTAGAATATAGATTTATTTGCAGCACAACGTTATGCCTAGCAATTTGGAAAGCATTAATAGATCTAATTTGTAATATGTATAAATATATATTGTTGTAGGTTAGACCGGACAATGCAGCGGAATCAAACACATAACAAAAAGGTATTTTTGGTGTCAACAGTAAATGTTTTTGTTTTCTTAATCATTGTGGATGAGAACCTGCAATCTCCCTATCCCATGGGCTAGTTGTAGAAGGTCATCGGCGCCACACCATTAGATAATCTGATGACAGAAAATCCACTAGCTCATATTTACTGGTTATAGTTTATTATTATTTTATATATAACCTCAATAGCTATGTACTTACAGTATGTTTAATTTGGGAAAAGTCATTTTTAAATGATTATATAGGATGTTGGACATGAATTCAAAGAAGAGAAACAAGGGACAGAGTCAATAAAATTCCCAATTATAGCCGCAGCTCTTGTTCCTTCCATTTGCTCTAAAAAAAATAATGAAGGGTCACAGATCAGCACAGACAGATGCAGACAAACCATCTGCAGCCTCAGAGCATTGTCCCTAAACCTCCCCCACTGTGACAATACTACAACAGTCTTCAGGCAGAGGCTGGTTCTTACCACTTGTATACTTAAGCGAACTGATTGGTGGGAGCAGAGGCAAATAAGATAAAAAGTAGTACTATATAATAATGGTTAGAAATATAAAATCTTGGGGTTGGGGGCTGCTGCTCTCCAGTCATTGGCCATTAGCCTTGTTCTGGATCCAGAGACACTAAATACCCTCATCTAGCTCCAGTTACAGAATGGCTTCTCCAGGACAGCTGTATACTGTTGCTCCAAAGCTATGAATAAATAAATAGTGCCCACTTTCAGTCAATGTAGTATATTTGATGAAGCTGGCTAACCAATGGTAATTAGATACAATTATCAGTCAACTACATTAATGTTACAATTTTGAGCAATAAGGAGGCAATTACAGAAGCCGAGCTCTAGTCCCAAAGCCCTGCTCCATTCTGATTTCAGCTCTACTCCGACTCGCAGGTAGGAAATAAACCCCACTGTCAATATTTGCGCTAGCTATAGAGTGGGAGAAGCGTCCATCCCTACTTCTGAGTTTAGCCATTCGGCAGACCCTGCATATATAAGTTATAAACTTACCAAGCCTTGCTCCCTTGTGCATGAATCATGTACAACTACATATGCAACAAAGTAAACTTGCTTCAAACCTTAAAAAGCACAGATAACTACAGTAACTTTTAATTATACTTAAATGCGATTAGTCTTCATAAAAAAAACTCACCATTCTCTACTTAAACTTGTTTTTTTTAATTCTGAACAATTAATTTGAATACATTTGCCATTAATTTGAAATTTTCCTATTGGCATTACTGCTCATGGCATTGCTCTGCTATAGCAAACCCACATTTGTGGTCAGGGGAAATGTCTCTGACAAGCTGATAAAACACAGTAACTGAGAAACAGAACTATAATCTGTGGTCACATCTTTCTGTGTAGGATTTGGATCATTCCATCTACGGTTACTATGGGTTTCATGTAATAAGAGCTGTGTAAATGTCTAATAATTACAGCCAGCTTACGATGATCAGTTAATATTGAGTAGCTCATCAGAGTAATGCACTCATCTTGTTTAGGTTAGTGAGCAAAATAATCAGATTTCTCAACCTAAACATCACAAGTTAGCTCACATTATTGATTTCTGTTTTCACTTGATCAGAGAACTGTATGTAACTAGACCTTCCCTCCCAGAACCATCAGCGGGTAATACATAAAAAGGAGCATGTGGCAGGGGGCAGTAATTCAAGTTTAGAGCATACTTGCCAACTCTCCCTCATTGTCAGGGAGACTCCCTGAAATAGTAGCAATCTCCCTGTCTCCCTGAAGAGTCTAGCAATCTCCCTCATTTCATCCTTACCCCCATTATGAAGCTGTTATATTAAAAAACAGAGATATATATATTCAAATGGGATCATTAGTGTGATTGCCTTGCATTGGTTATTATAAGGCACAATGATTCCTATGAATTTCTGAAAAGTATTTGTGTGTTTTCATCAACAAACAGATCTTACTAACTGCTTTTGGGCTGGTTTACATTTGGATGTAAGTCAGGTTTAGGACACGCCTCTCAGATTTATCAGTACACGCCCACTGTAACACGCGCTCATAGGTGCTGCTTTCACAATCTCCCTGAAATGCTATTTCAAAAGTAGGTAAGTATGGTTTAGAGTGTTTCAGTGTAAATAACAGATTTTTCCAAGCACCACATCTACTTAGCATAACCAATGACAGCTATTCACAACTTGAATTGCAATCATATAATCTCCCAAGTACATGTGAAGTACAAATAAACAAAAGGCAGATAAAGTTCAGACAGCCCAGACTCCTATTTGATTGCTCAGCGGCTTGTAGGGATTAGTGTACCTATCCACCACCAAGTACACATCATCAATTGCTCACTCTATTTCCCAGGCCTACTTCACTGCAATTGGCATTTAAAGCTGGGTACACACTGGCCGATATATTGGCCGATCAATTGATTGGCCAATATATCGTGCCCCCGTCGGCCAGTGTGTACAGACGATATGTCTGTGAACTACGTCGTTCACAGACATATCGCATTGGCCGTGCTGCACAGCCAATGAACAGATATGTCTGCAGACATACTGTCCAACGGCAAGTGTGTACGGACGATCAGCCGAACGCCCGTACACAGGGGTGCAGGGGGGGGGGGGAGCTGCGAGCGGGTACTACTTACCCGGGTCCGGCACAGCTCCCCATCCACAGCAGCCCACGCTGCTGTGTGCTGGGCTGCACTGGGAGACTGTCCGAACAGTCTCCTATGCCAAAGGGGGGGAGCGACCACGCTGATCGCGCCCCCCATTGGGTGTGCTCCGGGCTAAGGGGCACACAGCGCCCCTGCCTCAGCGCTGCAAATTGAATTTTTTGGGGGGGTTCCCCCTCAAAGGGGGCATGGCCACGCCTTACGCCCCCTTGGGACCCACTGCAGCATGCAGATGATGGTCGTTCAGTGTGTATGAACGACCATCATCTGCAGATCACTCGATCTCCAGATATATCTGGCAGGTGCGTACCCACCTTAAGAGACACTAAATTCAGCATGGTGGCAGAGTGGTTAGCAACACAGGACCTGATTCAGAGTTGTACGGTATTGCACAGCCGCAGGAAAATAGCAATACCGTATAACTGATATGCTAATGCAGCAGGAGGCGTCTTGTGTAAATAAACGCTTAGTGACCGCATCACAGATCCAAGAGGCAGCATCGAATCTTCTGCAAGACCATTGGCAACTCTGAGTAACCCCAAGGTCACTCCTATTGCCCCTCTCAGCTCCATAGCTGAGGCCAGGAAGTCTGCGTTGGAAAAGACAGACCTTGTCCTCAGCACTCCCAGAAAAGGGGGGTATTACGCCCCCGTTTCCAGGAATAGAGGCCCACTCCCCGCCGTAAGCTGCGGCTTGGGGAACTATGAGTGATCTTGCAGAAGGAGGACCTGCACATGCATCTCACAATCGGTGTTGTACGGGTTTGCATACCACACTGAATCAGGCCCACTATCTCATAGCACTGGTGCCTTGGGGTCGTTCAATTTGCAAGAGTATGGGAAGGTCCTGTTAATACATCAGCTGTATGTAGAGGGGAAGCAGTAGCACATACTGTATGTCTCTTAGGCATACTTGTCAACTCTCCCTCATTGTCAGGGAGACTCCCTGAAATAGTAGCAATCTCCCTGTCTCCCTGAAGAGTCTAGCAATCTCCCTCATTTTATCCTTACCCCCATTATGAAGCTGTTATATTAAAAAACAGAGATATATACATTCAAATGGGATCATTAGTGTCATTGCCTTGCATTGGTTATTATAAGGCACAATGATTCCTATGAATTTCTGAAAAGTATTAGTGTGTTTTCATCAACAAACAGATCTTACTAACTGCTTTTGGGCTGGTTTACATTTGGATGTAAGTCAGGTTTAGGACACGCCTCTCAGATTTATCAGTACACGCCCACTGTAACACGCCCTCATAGGTGCTGCTTTCACAATCTCCCTGAAACGTTTTTCTTTTTAGGCAAGTATGCTCTTAGGATATATATCTATTGCAGCTGCTTTTCCCCTGATGCAAGAGATGTAAACAAATAATTAAACAAAAATATAAATGAGTTGACAACAATATAGCTTTTCCCATAACAATGAGTGATGGGTGTGGGTAAATTAGTTTCAATATACAAAAAAAGGAGATGATGATATAGGTGAGGGAAGAGGTCCCTGCTTGTGAGCGCTTACAATCTAAAGGGGGATGGGGGGCAAACAGGCAGGGGAGAGACGGTGAGAGAGGAGGGGAGATTAATGGGTTAGAATGAGAGATGGAAGGCTGTAATAAAGAAGTGGGTTTAGGGTATGTGAACACTGAATTTATGATGTATCCAAGGTCCATTGAGTTGCTACTGATTTAATATTGGGGTTCATTGGGGGGGGAGGGGGGGAGTGTCTGGTTTTAATCTGTCCAGGAGAAAGATTCCACCCCCTCCACAGATCCTGCCCCTTGAAACCCCCATCCCCCCACATATATGACTGCTTACAGAAAAGTGCCTGGGCTGTTTTTTTATCCAATCTGCCACCAATATTAGTTTGGGATCTGAATGGGGACAGCTGCGATTGCTGTGGTGTAATGGCAAGGTATAAACAGTGACTGAAAGTATATATGTATGGATATATGCGTGTGTAATCGGTATGAAATACAGACAGAGGGGATCCTGGCTGTCAGTACACTGACAGTGGCATCCCGATGGTTCAAATCCCAACAGGGGAACAGTGAGTATTGTTCCCCTGTCCTATTTACACCCTAACCCTCCATTTTTGTAACCTCATGATAACCCTCCCTAACTCTCCCTGTAAGTGCCTAAACCTAACCCCCCACTGTCTGGAGCCTAACCCTAACCTCCCCCCTCCCGCAGCCTAACCCTAAGTCCCCCTGGGGTGCCTAAACCCCACCCCCACCCCTCTGCGGCTGCTACAGTACTTACTTTGCCCCAGTCTCCTTACGATCAGGATAGCGGCTGCCGGGATTCCAACGTCGGCATCCCCAGTTGTGTCGGGATTCCGGTGCCGGTGTTTTCTCGGTGATCAGGGTTCCGGCGCTGGCACCCCGATCGTAGGGATATTAATTACATCCCCTGCGGTGTCCTTGTATAAATGTTGCACTTATATTTTAGTGCTTAATAAGAAAAACATTGAGTAGGCTTACATGTGTATATGTTATATAAGGATCACTGATTATGCACCATGCCAATGGAGAACACTAAACATGCTAATGACATACTTACCAACTTCACCTGATTGTCAGGGGACTCCCTGAAATAGTAGCAATCTCCATGACTCCCTGAAGAGCCTAGCAACCTCCCTGATTGCACCTTACCCCCATTGTGGGCCGTATTAAATTAGTGGTGAAAAGCCGTAATCCGTGAAAAAATATTGCGGATGACGTCATTTCACCAGGCGGAAACTTTTCGCCGCATTCAGTTGCAAAAACATTTTGCGTACGCGGAAAGTCAATGCAATGTAATAGGCGAAAAAGTTTTGCCTATGAACAGCAGGCGGAAAAAAGTGCAGAATTGCGGTTTTGGGGTGCAAAGGTGCGGAAACCACTCTGCACCCTTTGGACGGCCCCCAAAGGATAACTGCGTAAAAAAAAAATTAAAAAAGAAAAGAGGAACGCCCAAAAAATGACTTTGAAAATGAGGGCGAAATAATACAAAGTGGGGGTACACGCATAAAAAGTAGCGAAATAGACTTTTGGGGGGTTTGCAAGTATGGGGTAGGTGTGTTTTTGATTGCAGGTGCTTGCTGAAGGTGTGTTTTTGACGTCACTTAAAACTTCACTTTAGCAAATTTAAACCATGCTTGCACCGATTTTCAAGTACCCCAAATTTGTCAGGACTACTTATTTTCACAAAAAGTTTTCTTGTTCAAAACACGCGAAGTAGGCAAAAAGTACGGCATGCGGAAAAGTATCGCGGGTGCGAAACGAATTGAATACGGCCCTATGTAGCTTTTCTATACATGCAAGAAAAGAAACAAGGTATATATACATTGAAATGGGATCATCAGTGCCATTTCCCTGCATTGGTTATAAGGTACAATGATGTATTAGTGTCTTTTCATCAACAAGTAGATCTTTCTAACCAACAACTGCTGCTTTGGGGCTCATTTACATTTGGATTTAAGTAATCTTTATGACACGCCTGTAAGGCCGATCAGTATACGTCCATTTTAATGCCGATTACAAAAGTATAATTTCACAATCTCCTTTAAATGCTTTTTCAAAAGTAGGCTAGTATGGCTAATGAGTATTGTAGAGCTCAGACCTGTGCCATGGAAAATAGATGATGTATATATGTGTAAGTAGATCCACATTAGTTGCACTATCATCATATTTCTTTCTCTCACACATTAACTCAGCCTGTGACTGAATAACTACCAGTGTCTTATAAGTGTCACACATCCTTCAGCTCACACTTTCCTCAAGCAGAAGAACAAAGTAATAAAGCACTAGTATGTGGATATGCATCACTGCCTGCAGCACTAGATAACACTAATGTCACTTCCCCTGCAAACTCTGGGGTATCTCCTGGTATATTCTGATCTCTATGTAATAAGTATACGTCACCCAGTATTGGCACTCGCATCAATTATTGAAGATGCATACACACACAATGATTTAGTATATGAACGATTTTAGTAAACGATTTCGTTAATTTTTTCAAGGGAAAAATTTACAAAATTGTTAATGTAATGAACTAAATGTAATAAACGATTTTTTTGAACTACAAACGATTTTTGCATATTCCCTTACTGAAAATCGTTGAGTTGGTCAGTCTGACCGAACTACAAACGTGAACGCGCATGAACGATAATCGTTCATCGTTTTAACTCAAAAACGGAATGATTTTTTCAACGATTGAACGGTAAATGACATCGTTATCGATAATCGTTCAAAAAAATTGTTGTGTGTGCGTGTGTATGCTGAAACACCACATCAATAGTGGGTGGCTCTCACATACATGTGCAACTAAAGCTTCAGCTTCTATGGGGTATATTTACTAAAGTGAGAGTTTTTAGTAGTGGAGATGTTGCTCATAGCAGCCAATCAGATTCTACATAACATTTAACAAGCACCTTCTAGAAGATTGAATCTGGTTGCTATGGGTAATCCGTTTCTAAAAACTCTCACTTTAGTAAATATACCCCTATTACTATGTTACAGGGAGGTTTTAAATTAGGTCTTTTGTGCTGTCTGGCAGAAGAGTACAGGGTCATATTGCTGAATGTGCTCTTGTAGCTCCTCCCCTTATTTGTACATTTCGCTAAGTATAATAAACTGCTTTGTGACATCACCCATCTACTTTTGCGCAGTTGCACCAATTTTATTTTGTGGACCAAGATGGTGGCATCTCTTTGGTGACAATAGATTCTACCAGCCAATTGGATGAGTTGGGTGGATCAAGGGTCTTAAGGCCCCCATACACTGTGCGATTTGACAGGGGATCCGTCGTCCGACATATCGGGCAGTCCGCGCACACGGTGCGATTGCGTGGCCGACCACCCGATATGCCAGCTCCCCCCTCTCTCACCCGCATAGCAATCCATGGGATCACACATCGCATCCCCTGATCTTATGGTTCTGCAGAAAGATCAGGGTGTGCAATGTAAGACCCCACAGGAGCGCGCTCGGCCCGATATCAGGGCCATATACGGTGCGATATAGCAGGCAAATCGCACCAATCAGTCGGATCGCCTTCTTTATCGCCCCGTGTATGGGGGCCTTAACTCTCTAAGTGCAGATTAGATATACAAACACATAATTTTGTATTGAGGCACAATGTAAATTTGTGGGTCAGGATTGTGTGAGAGATAAATGGGTGGAGAGGGCACAAGGGCATTCTCTGCTTGGCAGATCACAGCCTTTTCCTCCCCACAGACAGGCATGAAGTCTCTGCCACCTCTGCTCCTGGATATCTGGTTTATAAAGTTGTAATGGAACATACTTTGCACCTTCTAGTTGTACTACTACTAATATAACATAACTTCACACCACACAAGAATGACATCAGCAATGGACAGTCCTGATGTGATTCATTTAAGATAACAAGTTAAACCAAGTAATATTTTGGAGGAAAAACAAAAAGTGTAACATGAGTAAAGGCGGTGATTGTAAGTACTGTAGTTTGGTCATTTTTAGTTTTATCCTGTGCATTCTCAAACCCAAAACTAGACATAAATACATTTTATTGGGTATTTCCAAAGACTGTACAGTGGGCTTTAATCTGGAAATGTGCTTGTTGGGCAAGTAGTCTCACTCACAGACATTTAGATCTGCAGATTTAGCATTTCGTAAATGACCCTCATTAATGGCAAAACACATCAATACATGATGTACAGCTGATGTGCTTACAAGGAGCTGTTTTCTCTGTGTTGAGGGAACACAGGTGAGAGGGGAACTTTCTTTTCCTTACGTCTAATAATGATCACTTTCAGGCTCGGCCAGAACAGCTTTGCCATTGCTAACCAGAGTTGATCTCTTTTTTTCATAAGGGTGCAAGATTTATTTTTCTATTTGCTTAGGGAGATAACTGGTCAAAGAGTAACAAATATTACTCAGGTGCATAAGTATTGGGACATTGACAGAATTTTCATATTTTGGCCTCTATTCACCACCACAATGGTTTTGAAATGAAACAAACAAGATGTGCTTTAGGTGCTGACTTTCAGATTTAATTTGAGGGTAATTACATCCAAATCAGGTGAACGGTGTAGGAATTACAACGGTTTCTATATGTGCCTCCCACTTTTTAAGGGGCCAAAAGTAATGGGACTATCAACTCAGGTGCATAAGTATTGGGACATTGACAGAATTTTCATATTTTGGCCTCTATTCACCACCACAATGGTTTTGAAATGAAACAAACAAGATGTGCTTTAGGTGCTGACTTTCAGATTTAATTTGAGGATAATTACATCCAAATCAGGTGAACGGTGTAGGAATTACAACGGTTTCTATATGTGCCTCCCACTTTTTAAGGGGCCAAAAGTAATGGGACTATCAACTCAGAAGCTATTTCATGGACAGATGTGGACTATTCCCTCGTTATTTCATTATCAATTAAGCAGGTAAAAGGTCTGGAGTTGAATCTAGGTGTGACATTTGCATTTGGAATCAGTTGCTGTCAACTCTCAATATGAGATCCAAAGATCTGTCACTATCAGTGAAGCAAGCCATCATTAGGCTGAAAAATCAAAACAAACCCATCAGAGAGATAGCAAAAACATTAGGTGTGGCCAAATCAACTGTTTGGAACATTCTTAAAAAGAAAGAACGCATCGGAGAGCTCAGCAACACCAAAAGACCCGGAAGACCACGGAAAACAACTGTGGTGGATGACAGAAGAATTATTTCCCTGGTGAAGAAAAACCCTTTCACAACAGTTGGCCAAATCAAGAACACTCTCCAGGAGGTAGGTGTATATGTGTCAAAGTCAACAATCAAGAGAAGACTTCACAAGAGTGAATATAGAGGGTTCACCACAAGATGTAAACCATTGGTGAGCCACAAAAACAGGAAGACCAGATTAGAGTTTGCCAAACAACATCTAAAAAAGCCATTACAGTTTTGGAACAACACCTATTGACAGATGAGACAAAGATCAACTTGTACCAGAGTGATGGGAAGAGAAGAGTATGGAGAAGGAAAGGAACTGCTCATGATCCAAAACATACCACCTCATCAGTGAAGCATGGTGGTGGTAGTGTCATGGCGTGCGCATGTATGGCTGCCAATGGAACTGGTACCCTTGTATTTATTGATGATGTGACTGCTGACAATAGCAGCAGAATTAATTCTGAAGTGTTTCGGGCAATATTATATGCTCATATTCAGTCAAATGCTTCAGAACTCATTGGACGGCGCTTCACAGTGCAGATGGACAATGACCCGAAGCATACTGCAAAAGCAACCAAAGAGTTTTTTAAGGCTAAAAAGTGGAATGTTATGCAATGGCCAAGTCAATCCCCTGACCTGAATCCGATTGAGCATGCATTTCACTTGATGAAGACAAAACTGAAGGGAAAATGCCCCCAAGAACAAGCAGGAACTGAAGACATTTGCAGTAGAGGCCTGGCAGAGCATCACCAGGGATGAAACCCAGCGTCTGGTGATGTCTATGCGTTCCAGACTTCAGGCTGTAATTGCCTGCAAAGGATTTGCAACAAAGTATTAAAAAGTGAAAGTTAGATTTAGTATTGTTTAGCTTGTCCCATTACTTTTGGCCCCTTAAAAAGTAGGAGGCACATATAGAAACTGTTGTAATTCCTACACCGTTCACATGATTTGGATATAATTACCCTCAAATTAAATCTGAAAGTCTGCAGTTAAAGCACATCTTGTTTGTTTCATTTCAAAGCCATTGTGGTGGTGAATAGAGGCCAAACTATGAAAATTCTGTCAATGTCCCAATATTTATGCACCTGACTAACTGAGTAATACAACAGAACTGAGCTGATGACAGACAAAACTTTGCAATACTGAAACTATAAGTGAAGGAAAAAAAACATTCTGGATGCATCTAGGGAAAATATTTCCTCTCCCATTTGTCGTACAAAGATGAACTACTGTATTAAATATCTTTATTTCCAAGCTAAATATTAAACATCTCGTTATTTAATACCAAGATCTGATGCAGACATAGTCTCAGCCTTAGGCTAGCATATCAGGGATTCCTTGAATAGACGACTTTTCATTATTGGAACACTGTTTAATATCCGGTGATTTATTCAAGGATTTACAATTTATTGGACTACACTTTGATACATACCATATATCCTCCATATTCCCTGTTATGTTCAGTAGCCAGGTTATGAAGTACACCTGTTTTTCCCATATAACTAATCATGTGTATACAGTGTTTTATAAAGAAGGCACCATTGTGTCCATGGAATTTAATAAGTAGAATGGAAAAGACAAAATACTGACTAAGCATGGCATAGGCGGGACGCTATATATACTGCCATGAATGTATGTGAAATAGAAGCACTTCATATAAGTCTGTCAGTGTCACAGGGTTATTAAAACTGATCCACCAGCCAAATAACAGTCTGGTGGGCAAAATGGAGCCCAACTTACAGCTAAATCCCCATCACCCAGAGTTGAATAGAACTACAGTGCCTGAAATTGCACTCCTATTAAGTCACCCACAGAAAGTAGAAGCAGCCCCGATGAGGTACTTTGTGATCATATATCATGAGGCATTGGTTCACAGTGATCTAGCTGTATCCCTACAAGCATTGGTACAGCCCACAAAATGGCTGCTTCAGTTTTCAAGGTGGCACATTTATTTATTTATTAACAGTTTCTTATATAGCGCAGCATATTCCGTTGCGCTTTACAATTGGAAACATTGATAGAACAAAACAGGGTAATAACAGACAGACATAGAGGTAAAAGGGCCCTGCTTGCAAGCTTACAATCTATCACATGGACTGTAATGGTTGATTTCTATAATTTAAAATAAATAAAACTGTTCGTTAATAGTGCTCAGTATTTTCCTAGTATAGTGAATTTAAGTATATATGTACAATATTTCAGTAATGTCAATTATTGCCTGTGCTCTTACATTTTCAGCCTTACTGAGTGCTATTGGCGATGGTCTCCTTCCTATGAATTCTGCTGCTGCAGACAAACCGTTTATACGTGGTGGTGGGCCTGCCACACACACAGCCACACTAACAGGATCTTATGAAAGCAGAACGTATGGGTATAATCCTACAGATATCAGTGGATTACAGAATGATTTAACAGAGGAGACAACATTACTGATTGCATCTACCATAGATATTAACCCAGAAGAGACCACTGACAGGATCTCATCCACTGTAACCAAAGTCCATTCTACAGTTACTCAAAGCAGAGATATATTTTCATCAACAGAGAGCCCAGACACTACATGGACGTCAGCGGGTCTGACAGTATATCCCACAGATCGTAGCCCTGGCACTAGGAGGGTCACTGGGACAGAATTACTTAACAATACAAATTCTTCTCCAAGCTCACCCTCAACTGCAAAGTTGTCAGTAACTCCCATTGTCACAACCACAGCAATGGAAACGAATGGGGCTGTCTGCATTCGCCCCACTGGTCTATCAGACGCAGAAGTCCTGGCTGTCGTCGTAGGAGCTGTGTTTATCACTATTTTATTAAGTAAGTAGCAATTATCTTACAGAACTTCTATCAAACAATGACAATAATTAATACATCCAAGTGCTTACAGCTCACAGAAAATAAATCTAGATCCAGAGATGGATATACTCATTTTATTTCCTTAACACAAAATACAGATCCTTCCTGTCTCACCTACCATTTGAGATTTTAACTTACCAAATATATTACGCAAGGCTTACATCTGTATGGGGAGTATGGTGGCACAGTGGTTTGCATTGCTGCCTCAAAGCATTGGGATAAAATGTTTTATCCCAGCCAGGGACCTATCTGTGTGGAGTTTGTATGTTCTCCTCCAGATACTATAGCTATCTCCCATACGCCAAACACATACTACTAGATTGGCTGCTGACTAGAATGTACTCTTGCCATTATTATTATTATTATGTTGTAATACTATTTGTCTCATGTTACTTTACATTAGAACCACACTTTCATGTTACATTTGATCTAGCGTAACGTAATGTTCATTTGTGTATATAGAATGCCCCACCATCATTACACCCTTTCGGAGATTCTAGAGATCTCTAAATTGACCTGTTGCCCAATTTTCAATATGATCTGACGGGCAAGGTTGCCACCCCATTGTCTGGCATGGAAACAAAGGTTTTATGTGGCATTGTAAGGAAGCTGTGTGAGAAGAACTAGGCAATAATTGCAGTTAGACGTGCTCCAGCATCTCCAACATAGTGGAACGAAGGTATTTTATATACAGATATAACTAAGGGGCATATTTATTCATTATTCAGCAATTGGTCCCGATAAATATAATTTATTATCAGTGCTTCTTGGATTGTACCATACTGTAGATCACATCCAGGGACAGGGGCTTTGAATGGCGCCATCCCTGCCATATGATAGAAGTAATACGATCACTATACTTCCAATATGGTGCATGTGTGCCTTGCTGACTGCACATGTAATATCCCCATAGGTCTGTGGAGATGATATTACACTATGGATGTGATCTATGTACCAAAGATCTCATCCAGGGACAGGGGCTTTGAATGGCGCCATCCCTGCCATATGATAGAAGTAATACGATCACTATACTTCCAATATGGTGCATGTGTGCCTTGCTGACTGCACATGTAATATCCCCATAGGTCTGTGGAGATATTACACTATGGATATGGACCTATGGATGTGATCTATGTACCAAAGATCTCATCCAGGGACAGGGACTTTGATAGGAGCCCATCCTTGTGATGTGTTAGAAGTAATACAATACCTATAATTGAGCCTTGCTGACTGCACATGAACAGTTGTAATATCTCCATAGGTCTGTGTCAGAGCGCGTTACATGAAAGTGGATGCCATTGTTACCGAAGCCCATTAAGTAATTTATTTTCCTCTACTTTGTTCTAGGTGCTCTTCTCTACCAGTTATGCGTGTTTATGAAGAAGAGAAAAAACAAGAGAGGCAGCTGTATATGTATAATTGAAAATGAATTTTATAAATATGACATAGAAGCAAACAAGTTACAACAAGAGACGAAGCTATAGGAGAAATACACCATGTTTGCGATGAATAAACACTAATTACGTGGCCTGAAACATTACTAGCGATCACTGGGACAAAAGATGTATAAGCACAATGGATAAGGGGCTACTGGAAGAAGAATTGCATATGTTTCTCTATGTGAAAGTAAAGAAGTTACTTATTTTTATATCTATGTTATGTTAACAAGTTTGAATGCTTTGTTTATCCGTGAATAAAAATAAATACACCTATGTAACGTTTGCAGAAAACAACTATAACGGTAGCGGCATGTGACTACACTGGTCCAGTCCTCATCTGTAGGCAGCGTTGGTGCACGGCCTCACAGATGACCTGCACACTGTGGGACCTCTTACGCGTTTTTATTTTGTGCATGCTCCAGAACCAGGTCTACACAATTAGGGACGATACGGAATCATACACAATTCGGGCACATTTCCACTTGTGACTCAAGTGGCGTAATTGTTCAGTATGGGTGTATTGGCAGAACTGTGGGCTATGCAGAGCTGTGGATTAGCATAAATATGACTTTATTCAGATGTATCCTTTGTACATGGCTGCTGCAATTGTGCAGTAATCACTGGTATCAAACCAAGCGTGAGGACCGAGGTGTACAACTGCAGAGATGCATGCAACGCTGTATACGGAGGATGAATATACACCGATCAGCCATGACATAAAACCACTGACATGTCAGGGCCGAAAGTAGGATATCTGTCACCCGGTGCAAGGCAGCAATTTTGCGCCCCCTCCCTTCCTGTACCTTAAGTATGTCCTTGCTCGTCCATGCGGACGGCTGGCATAAACCCCCTGGGAATGAGCATAAACCCCCCTGGCTAGTAAAGCCCTCTAGCATTTGTCTCCTCTTTGGCGGCGCCCATTTTTGGATGGCCATTTTCTGAGTCTGCAGCCGCCAAGCCACCTTGAGTCAGCTTTTTTCACCCCCTACAATCTGGCACCCGGTGCACGTGCACCTCTAGCCCCCCCCCTAGTTGCGGCCCTGGACATGTGAAGTGAATAACCTTGATTATCTGGTTACAATAGCACCTGTTTGGGATGGGATACATTAGGCAGCAATCATAGAGTCTGTTCTTGAAGTTAATGTGTTGGAAGCAGGTAAAATGTGCAGGTTTAAGGATCAGAGCAACTTTGACAAGGGCCAAAATTGTGATGGCCAGACGACTGGGTCAGAGCATCTCCAAAACAGCAGATCTTGTGGGGTGTACCTAGTATGCAGTGGTTATTACAGGGAAAAAATATATGTGTACCGCGCTTAGAGCCTGATTCAGAGCCGCTCACAAGATGCGGCCGCTCGCTCTCAGCGTATGCAAATCCAGCGCACGCCCAGCAAGGCAGGCGATCCCACGGCAAGACATTAGCACGCCCACTATGTCTTGGCGAGCGATCACTTTGTGTATGCACATGCCCACCAGCCATTCGTAAGACGCCCACTTGTTCACGTCATCTCCAGGAAGTGCATGAAAACATTGGTACATCGAGCACCATCGGATGCGATCGCAGCGCTTGAGGTTGACTATACCTGGCCGCAAGCGCTGCGATCCCTTCAGTGTGAAATACAACCAGGTGACATGTACAATGACGCTCCCTGTTAATTATGTACGCCTATGAAACGGCGTTGAAACACACGGGCACGCCTGCGTTCGTACATCCACTGCCCCGTTTCTAGTGTCCTGCCCGTTACCACCCACAAACGGCCTCTCCTGTCACTCATTCAGATGGGCTGTCTATGCTGCGCTAGTGAGTGCTTCCTGATCTGTCGCAGTGGTTCGCGCACGCGCAATGTGATGCATACGCATGCGCAGAACGCAAATATCGGCCAGCAACGAGCGATCGCATCCTAGCGAGCAGGTCTGAATCAGGTCCTTAGTTGTTAGCAGCTCCGGAAGGTTTTATATGTAGTATAGGCAGAGAAGAAGCGCTTTTGGGATCAGTGTGAAACAAATCAATGGGTAAAGGTGAGATTTACAATAAAAATGAAAATAAAAATAGATATAAATGAAATTAAAATGAATAAATATAAATATAAAAAATAAAGGATAAAAGGAAATAGAGTAAAACAGAAGTAATCTGAAGGGTATGCACGGGGATAGAATCAAGGCAGAGGTGAAATAGAATAACAAGGAATTGCTGAAGCACTAAGTAATGCTCTGTCTTTAAGCAAATAGTGTTTATATACTCTTTTGAGAAAGGTTGCGGGAGCCGGCCATGAGAGAAAAATGTCAGAACACAGTGCACCGCAGGTCGGTCAGAGTGCCTCTGCTGACTGGTGTGTCTCTTGCTGAAAGCGCCTACAATGTGAGCGTCAGAACTGGACCATTGAGCAATGGAAGAAGGTGACCTGGTCCGATGAATCATATTTTCTTTTACTTCATGTGAACAGCCGGGTGTGTGTTCGCGTCATTTGCCTGGGGAAGAGTTGGCACCAGGATGCACTATGGGAATAAAGCAAGCCGGCAGAGACAGCGTGATGCTGTGGGCAATGTTCTGATGGGGAACCTTGGGTCCTGGCACTCATGTGGATGTTACTTTGACACGTGTAACCTACCTAAACATTGTTGCAGACCAAGTACACCCCTCATGGCAATGGTATTCCCTGATGGCAGTGGCCTCTTTCAGTAGAATAACGCGCCCTGCCATATTGCAAATAATGTTCAGGAATTGTTGTGTCGGTCACCCTTGTTCTGACAAAACGGCTTTAACCAGCTGAGACATGGACTCCACAAGACCTCTGAAAGTGTCCTGTGGTATCTGGCACCAAGATGTTAGCAGCAAATGATTTGAGGAACATGACAAAGAATTTAATGTGTTGACTTGGCCTCCACATTCCCCAGATCTCAATCCAATCGAGCATCTATGGGATGTGTTGGAAATACAAGTCTGAGCCATGACAGCCCCACCTCACAGCTTACAGGACATAAAGGATCTGCTGCTAACATCTTGGTGCCAGATACCACAGGACACCTTCAGAGGTCTTGTGGAGTCCATGCCTTGACAGGACAGGGCTGCATTGGTGGCACGAGGAACCTACACAATATTATGCAAGTGGTGTTAATGTTATGGCTGATCAGTGTACACATTTTATGTTTGCTTCACACAATGCATGAGCAATTACTTTGGGGAAGGGACAATTTATTCTAACTGATCGGTAAATCATATAGTCCAGTGAACGTAAAATAAATAGATTTTTTAAATCTATTTAATAAAACCAACTGCTGCTTATGTCATCACATTGGCCTTTCATGAGTCTGTATGAATCCTGACCCCTCATACCAGTATCGGTGACATTACTTCTAGAGAGTTCTAGCATAACACACAAACAGATCGAGTAAGAAAGGGAGAGAGAGAGGAGGTAAAATTTTTTTTGTGTTTCTGGGGAAAGAGAAGAAAAACCCATGCAGATAGTAATACACTGAGCCGTAACTAGATGTTTTGGTGCCCTGTGCCAGAGGGAGCATTGGCGCCCCCCTCCTCCCATTTTTTAAATAGGGACATAAGATAGTGCACCTGAAAAAGGGCCATGGCCTCATGGGGAAGGGCCAGGGAAGAGATATGGGAGGCCAGGAGATGCTAGGGATAAAAGAAGAGGAAGCTACAAGTGAGAATGATAATAAGCAGGAAAATTGACAGGTCCAAACAGCACCCACTGCCCTACGCTATGCCACAAGTCGCACCACCCTAGTTACGGCCCTGGTAAATACATATTGTAGGGCTTTAACTATGCATTTAAAGCTGGGTAAATAGGGCTTTAGGGGTCAATCCTATTAGCTGTGAATTGCGAGTTGCTATTTTCACTTTGAATTTGCATAGTGAATTCATTTTACAATCCAATTAGCAACTCGCACTTTCCACTCCCACCTACCTGAGGGTGAGAGATGGAAAGGAAAATCTTTATTTTAAGGTTAAAATGTCGGGACAATGTGCTGAACCCCTTGGACACCCCCCTAATGACAAATTAGGCATTTGGACGTTTCCAATTAACTTAATTAGTCCAATAATTACATGTAATTTTTGGGGGTTAAAAAAAAAGTTGTCCTCAAATTACCCCCGAATCAACTTTTTCGTTAGTTTAGGCACCCCAAATTTAATTACAATAATTTTTAAGTTGAAAAATAATTGTTTAAAAAAAAAAAAAAATTCAAGGTGCCCTCAAAGAACCCAAAATCATTTTTTTGGGCATTTTTCGTTTTAATTCGTTTGAGATTAAACGAAAAGGTTTTTTTTTTTTATAATTTTCTTGCATTTAAAAACAAAACACACAAATCGGCCATTTGACACCATTTAAAAACCTACAGTACCTTCCTAATGTCCATCAAACAGCCTTCTATACGGTCCTGCTAATGAAATTATCCATTTTGGGGGGTCCAGGATGGTCTCCCCACATTTTCATGCATTTCTCACAAATCTCATTTGACAGTCAAATTTGCACCCCTCCGCTGCGAGTAGTGCGAATAGGCATTTTTAATTGGATTGAAGACTTCTCGGGAGCGCGCTTCACTGCGAAGTGTGCAAGTTTCAAGAAACAAACTCGCTACTCGCCATTCATTGGATTGAGCCCTAGAGTCTGAAACTCAAAATCATCAACTCCTCTTATAGCTAGGACAATGGCCACCTCACTGTGGGCTAAAATAGGTCAGGAAGTACCCACACAGACATGGGCAAATCTCTAGGAGCAGGACCCCCCTGGACACGTGGAAACCACACACCTTGATACAAACTGCCCTTGCTGTACCAACATCATTTAAGTACTCCCCGCCTATCCTTGGCCTGTCCCACTACTAACAATATTAGGGCCGGATTCAATTAGCAGCGATAATATTGCTCAATTTTTTTGCTGATTCCGGCATGCGTGCCCAGTTTTTTTGCCAAAAAACTGTCGAAAACGGGTGGGTGCGATAATTTATCCTCTGAAAACAGGCGAAAATGCCAGGACATGTAGGAAAATTAGTCTGTACCCCAGGGTTTGGAAGTATATTTACTCCAAAATGCCCACTCAGAGGTCATCAGAAAGTCTATAGCAAGGGTATTTTTGATATCAGTATACCTGATCTTAAAATTGTCTAACATATGAACAATACCATAGGCAATGAAAAATATCAGCATCAGGGGAGTTGCATTTAAAACAATTAGAAGTTATAGATTGCCCAGAAATAAACTTCAATCTGGGGATAAAGTCATGGCTGGCTATATCATTAAGCAGCTTTAGGCAGCTGCATAGAGTGCCAGAATCTGGGGAGTGCCCATGAATCTACCTATAAAAAATATGAAGGATGTCCTAGAGAGGCATCTTTTTTGTACTTAATACAGGCGGTGGCTGTGGAACTTGGAAGACACCACCTCCGCACTTTCACCTAAGAGGGCTGGAAGTGGGTATTGGGGTGTGTGGGAAGGGGGAGGAGGGGCAGTACACTGACGTTTTGTCTAGGGTGCCGAGAAACCTTGCACCGGCCCTGGGTAAAGTAGGCTCTGTAGAATCTTATAGTTCATATCTGCGTAAGAGATGGAAAGCAAATCTTTATTCAGTTGTTTGGTAGCTTGTACTAAGTAGGACAAGTCTAAATTAGGAAAGTTGTCCTTCCATTTGACCAGCCCCCCTGAAATAGTAAGCAAATCAATAGTGGGACATACAAAAGAATAGATATAAGAGGAGGAGAAAGAATCAGTGGACCAAAGATGAAGCACACCATCCAGTCTACACGGTTTATCTATGCCAGTCAGTGACCACAGCGTCCTCTGCAAGTAACTGAAGACCTGCAGGTACGGAAATAAAGGAATAATTAAATTGGGAAAACACTTTTGTAGCTGACTGTGGGCCGGATTCAGCAGCGATCGCAAATGCAACTACATACGCAGATCGAGCAAATGTTAGCCATTGTGTATGCGTATAAGCCGAGTGAGTGACAGGCTGTGACCGTTGGGGGGAGTGGTCGGAGAAATGCAGACGTGCCTGTCCGTTTGAACACCATTGCATGGGCTTCGTTGTGCGTCGATACTTAGTACAGATGTTTACACAGGAGTGCGAAGTTGGACAAATGTGAGAAAGCAGCAGTGGGCGTCTTTATGCTGACTGAGCTGTGGCAAGCATTAGCATATTTGTGCAGCTGCATTGCATGCGATTTCGTAGCGGCGATCGCAATTGCGATCCGTACTGAATCAGGCGCTATGTGTATACGACTGTAAAGACTCCATAACTACAACGGATACAAATAATTCAAGCCATGCAAAGAGAATAAATATTGCTGTGGTGGTCTTTATTAATATCATTTTTTTTTTGTCTTGGTTAACAATGCTTTATTCTCTTTTTCCTCTTCCAGTTTAGTGTTTCTTTTCAACAAGATAATGATCAGACTCATGTGTTCAGAGAACCATGAGACTGATATGGAGGAGTGCATGGGAAATGGGGAATGACATCACTGATATTTATATCAGATATAAAGCATTTATTATCATCCCTGTGTCAAGTTTGATACATCTCCTCCATTGTGTTTGTACATTATAGGTTTACTAGTATTTTGGACTCATTATGTGCCGGGTTACAATCTCCCTCTCCTTTCTCTCTATCACCCCATCCCTGTTCTTTTCTCACCTCCCACGAGAGTACTGCTAGTCAGACTTTGTTCCGAACAGATAGATAGGTCCTGTGCTCTCCCTGCTCATCTTGTGCCAATACCTCTGTTCCCCGATGTGGGGCATAAATAGCATTGTGGTGACATTGCTGCGATTGTAGAACATTTACAAAACTATTTTATAAAGCACAATTTTTGCAAGACAAAAATAACATATTTGCATTAACAACCTTGGCAAACACACAAAATATACTGAATTGATTTTAATTCAACTTTTTTGATGTTTTCAAGAACAAAAAATAAGTGGAAAGTAAGTGACCTTAAAACAACATGTACATCAACACTGCTAGAAAGGACACAATTTATTTCCTGTATTGTGTGGTCAGTTCCTCATACACCTCCAGCAAAAGTTAACACCCAAAAATGACGAGACGCAATGATTTTAGGGATCGGCTAAGAACATTTCTTTAACAACATTTTTGGATCATGTCAGAAGTAAATCATTACATGAAAATTTAGCAAATGGTTCTGTATTTACAGGTTGGTTATTTCAAAATAAAAAAGAACATTAACAACTTCAAGAACACCCTTGTCTCGAGGCACACATACATCAGAGATTGCAAATTGCACAATTGCTGCAATCAATCAATTGATTTTAAAAATCTTTCCCTTTTTCAAATCGATTGCAGATTGCCACAATCGATTGTGTATAAATTATTTCCCTTTTTCAATCGATTGTGGCAATCTGCAATCGATTTGAAAAAGGGAAAGATTTTTAAAAACAATTGATTGATTGCAGCAATCGTGCAATTTGCAATCGATTGTGTATAAATTATTTCCCTTTTTCAATCGATTGCAAATTGCACGATTGCTGCAATCAATCAATCTCTAATGTATGGGGGCCTTTAGTCAGCCAAGTGATTAATGATTGTCCGCTTATGTATAACATAAGGCGGTATTACAGACTGATTCCCGCTGCAGGAACATTCTACAATGAGGTCTTCTAATGGCAATAATTGACTCAGAAGGCAATGAATAGGCTAGCTCACTGCCACAATGTATAAATAATTAGCTACAAATCTATGTAAGACACAGATTGCTATGTTATTACTCAGGTAAGTACAGTTAATAAGAATCAAAACAAGTCCCCCCCCCCCCCCCCCCCCCCTGCAACTGTGATCTAATGACGTTATGGTGACTGTGATTCCAGAAAGGGATGATTTCCTGCAAGACCATTGGCCACTATGGAAGATATGGTTACTATGTTGTTTGTGGATTGAAGACACAACCTATTTTTTTTTTTCTATCTTTCAACATTCCAATCAGGAAAGTTGAGAATTATGTAGTGGCTAAACTGGAACACAAATTACTTTATATTTAACAACTACTAATAACATTTGCATATACAGGACCTCATTCAGAGATAAAAGCATACATAAAATGCATACGATTAAAAAAGTAGCATTTTGTTATCTATTCTGACTGCTGCAAACATGAGGAGATGTGACCAAACTTACATACTGTAGGTTGCCAATGCACCTTTCTACCAATGCAACTAACAGGAGTAGGTGCACCAGGAACATAATAGGCGGTGTGTGTGCCTTTATTGTGAGTACAAACCATGCTACAAATCACAGTACACAATGAATACACATTACAGTGATACCCCTTTTACACCAGAGCTAAAACCTGGGTTATTGTAGGGTAAACCCGGGTAGCTCCTTGGTGTAAAAGGGGACAGGGTTGGATTCCCGGGTCAAGTGACCCAGCCATCCAACCCGGGTAACTTGCAGGGTGTAACCCGGGAATGACCCCTGCATCCCTGCTGTGTAAATTGCGCAACCCGGGTCACGATGACTTGGCTCGTGCCGCATGCCTACAGGTTGGCCGGCTTTAGTGGTGCATGGAGATGTAGTCATCTCCAAGCATCCATTTCAACACCGGAAAAGCCATGTTACTGCAGACCCAGCTCCGGTGTGAACGGCGCAAACTCAGGAATATCCTGGGCCGGCGCCGGGGAAATTCCGGGTCTGATCCGGATTGGAACCCTGTTCCAACCTCCGGGTCAGAACCATAATTTAGGTACAAAAGCAGTATCAATGGACTGAGGGCCTGATTCAGCAGTGCACTGATTTTGTGGGTGGGAGAACTACAGGTACCAGCGGGCCCTTAATGCCCTGCATGCTGGTACTTGTGGTTCTCCAAGTACCAGCATGCGGAAGAGGCTTGTTGGGACCTGTAGTTCTACTGCAAAAAACAATGTAACTTAGTGTAAAAATATATTGTTGGTCTGTCTTGCAGGTGTCTGTAGTTCACCTGCAAGAGAAATGTTAAAATAAGGACAGGACACGCACACACCATATATATTATTTATAAGACAAAAAAAAAAAAAAAAAAACATACAAATGTCTCGGGCCATGAACTTAGTACCATCCTCTAAGGACAGTACTACCCAAATGACATCTCAGACGCAGCATTTCTGTATAGAAATCCTGGTGCTGAGCTTTCATTGGGTGAGAGCGGGGAGCCTCCGCTTCTCAGCCAATGAGCGGTTCCCACCATTGACTTCAATGGTGAAAACCGCTAGGTTACTAAAGGTTATTTAGCGGTTCTAACCATTGAAGTCAATGGTGGGAGCCGCTCATTGGCTGAGAGGTGGAAGCTCGCCACTCCCAGCCAATGAAAGCTCAGCACTGGGATTTGATTTCCATACAGAAATGCCACGGCTGAACGGTCATTCGGGTAGTACTGTCCTTCGAGGACGGTACTAAGTTCATGGTCCAGGAGTTTTTATTTAAGACGACGCTGGATACCTACATGGACCGAAGAGGATGTAAACTATGCTAGTAATAGGGGAGTACGGAATTTTATTTACAGGTGTCATGGATTTCTACTGGAGAAGGGGACATGATTGGCTACATGGATTCTAGGTATGTGTGTAAATGTGAGTGTACATGTATGTGTTAATAAAACTTTACTGTCACATTGTGTGTGTCTTATGTTTAACATTTCTTTTGCAGGTGAACTACAAGCACCAGCAGGCCCGTAATGCCCCACATGCTGTTATTTGTGGTTCACCAAGTACCAGTATGCATTGGAGGCTTGCTGGGACCTGTAGTTCTACTACAAAAGAAAATATAACAATCTATTTTTACACACACATTTACACTCAACCCAGCACCTACCACCCAGGGGTGCCGGGGATAGCCCCGGGCTATCAGCCCAGGCCTGGGCTGCCCTGGAGAGGGGGACCCCTTTATTGGGGGTCCCTACCGCCACAGGGATCCCTGGCTTGGGCTGCCTAGTGGTCAGATAATGCTTTGGCCGGGGAACCTGATGAAAGGGGTGCCCGATGTGGCAATACACCCCAGCTAGCAAAGTAGAGATATGGCAAGAACTTATCTTGTTATCTCTTTTTCTACGAGGTCCATAGGGTCCACAGGAAACCTTGGGGTATAGGTGATGACAAAGACATCCGGGCACCATGCAGTCACATTTTTTTCTCCCAGGATGCAACGGGGTCTCCCTCTATACCTTGCCCCCAGGCCAGAGGCTCCTCAGTTACGTAGCAAGCCAAAGGTCGTCGGAGGATAAAAGAGAGAAGAAAGTCTGGAACACACTAGAATCACATTCTCACACCGAAGGAGATGGAAAACCGGTGACCAGAGCGAAGCCCATCTGAAGCACAAGTGGGTCAGGACGGGCACCCTGTGGACCTCGTAGAAAGAGATAACGAGGGTAAGTTCTTACCAGATCTCTACTTTTCTACTTCAGGGTCCATAGAAAGTCTACAGGAAACCTTGGGGATTCCCAAAGCAGTACCCTCAAGGGCAGGGACTCCTGTGCAAAAAGTAGAATCTGCCACCCGAAGGAAGCAGCCAGAGTGGCAAAGGTATCAAAGGCATAATACCTCAAAAAGGTCTGGATAGAATACCACGTGGCCGCCTTACAAAGCTGTACAACCGAGGAAACCACGACTAGCTGCCCACAAAGGGCCTACAGACCAAGTAGAATGAGCAGTAATAGAGGGCGGGACTGGAAGGCCCTCAGGAATGTAAGCCTCAGAGAAAGTCATGAGAAGCCATCGTTTGTTTATTGGCTGGCCATCCTCTTTTGTGGAAACCATAAACAACAAACAAGAAGTCCGATTTCCGAAGAGAACTGGTACGCTCCATATAAATCCTGAGGGCACGTACCACATACAATGAGACCTCCTCTGCTGAGAGGTCTGAGGAATTAAAGGCTGTCACAATAATTTATTCATTAATGTGGAAACTAGAGACCACCTTAAGAAGGAACCCAGGGCGAGTTCGAAGCACTGCCCTGTCTCTATGAAAAACTAGAAATGGGGGACGACAAGAGAACCCCTAAATCAGAAACTCTTCTGGCGGAAGCAATAGCCAGAAGAAAAACAGTCCATTTGAGATCCACTGAGCCCAGTGGTTCAAATGGAGGGCTCTGGAGAGCCTTAAAAGGACAACAGTCAAATCCCAAAGGCACTACAGGAGGGACAAAGGGAAACTGGATACGAAGGACCCCCTACAGAAAAGTGCGGATGTCAGGAAGAGGAGCAATCCTTCGCTGGAACCACACTGAAAGGGTAGAGATATGAACCTTCAGTGTAGCAAGGCAGAGATCAAGGTCCAAACCCACCTGCAGAATAGCAAACACTCTGGATATCCTGAACACCTGGGCATCATAACTTTTTGGACGACACCATTCAAAATAGGTATGCCATACCCTGTGGTAAATTCTAGCAGAAGCAGGTTTTCTTGCTCTAAGCATAGTGTTAACCACAGACCCGGAAAAACCCTTGGACCTTAAGAAGGATGTCTCAAGAGCCACGCCGTCAAAGACAGACGACCCAGGTCTGGGTAGAGGCAAGGACCCAGAGACAACAGGCACGGATGTTGAGGCAACAGCCACGGAGTGTCGATGGAGAGACTCCGCAGATCTGAGTACCATGGACGTCTGGGCCACACTGGAGCCACCAGCAGGACCATGCCTCCCTCTTGTTTGAACTTCCAAATTACTCAGGGAAGGAGGGAGATTGGAGGAAACAGGTACACAAACTGGAAGATCCAACTGACTGACAGAGCGTCTACCAAGAGAGCTGTGGCGTCTCTTGTCCTGGACCCGTACTGTGGTGGTTTGCGATTTAGTCGACAGGCCATGAGGTCCATGTCTGGAAGGCCCCACTTGTCCACTAGGAGCTGAAACACTTCTTGGTGAAGAGACCATTCCCCTGGATGCACGTCATGACTGCTGAGGAAGACCGCTTCCCAATTCAGCACTACTGGAATGAACACACCGTCAATATGGCTGGTAGATGGCCTTCCGCCCATGTCAGAATGCGTGACAACTCTGTCATTGTCGCCTGACTTAGAGTTCCTCCTTGACCGTTTAGCCAAGCCACTGTCGTGGCATTGTCCGACGGTACTTGCACGGGTTTTCCGTGAAGCAACAGCCTGGCTTGCTCCAGAGCCCTGAAGACTGCCCACAGTTCCAATATATTGAATGGAAGTGCAGATTCCTCTGCGGTCCACCTTCCCTGAAAGGAGTGTGGACCAGTCACTGCGCCCCAGCCCCAAAGACTGGCATCCATCGTCAGAAGGACCCAGTCCGAGATCCAAAAGGGACGCCCCTTGGCGAGGTGAGCCGTCTATAGCCACCAGGTCAGCGACAGGCGTACCTCCGGAGAGAGCACCATAATTTGAGTCCATATATGATGGGGAAATCCGTCCCACTTGGAGAATATCAATAACTGCAGGGGCCGGGAATGAAACTGGGCATACTCCACCATGTCAAATGTCGACACCACGGATCCCAGTAACGCGGCGATTGTGAAGGCATCTGCGTACACAGTCGTCTGCAAAGTGGAGATCTTTTATGCTGTCAGAAAAATCCTTTGCCGTTGGAGCATCCTTTGAGATGGAATCAGTGAGGACTTTTCCCAATTTATCATCCACCCGTGTACCTGGAGCACAAATATAGTTAGCTGCAGGTGGTGGTGGTGAAGTACCTCTGAGGACCCTGCTAGTGGCAAGAGGTCATCCAGGTATGGTAACAGGCGGATCCCCTGCAGCCGCAGAAGGGCTGCCATTACCGCCATGACCTCTGTAAACACCCGAGGTGCAGTTGCCTGGCCAAACAGCAGAGTCTGAAACTGGAAATGTTGTTGTGACACAGCGAACCTGAGAAAATACTGGTGAGCTGAAACAATCAGAATATGCAGGTATGCATCCTAAATATCCAGGGATACCATAAAATCCCCAGGTTCCATAACAAATATAACTGAGCGTAGGGTCTCCATTCTGAACCTGGGTACCCTGAGGAATTTGTTCAGGGACCTGAGATTGAGAATAGGACGGTAAGAACAGTTTGGCGTCTGGACTAGAAAAAGGCTGGAATAACACTCTGTTCCTCTTTGGAACATCAAGACCGGTACAATGACTCCTGCCCGTTGGATGGATTGTACTACCTGTTAAATAACTAAAACCTTGTCCGCGTTTTTCGGAAGCCCTGTGCAAAAAAAAAAAAAATGATGGGGAGGCCTTCTGCAGAAAGAGAGGGCGTACCCCAGAGAGACCACTTCCATCACCCAGGAATCCATGGTAGTTTGACACCAGTACTGGGCGAACTGAAGAAGTCGGCCTCCTACCCTGGGGTCCCCCAGGAGGAGACCCGTCCCGTCCAGTCAAGCTTGTCATCAGGCTTGGCAGCCGGACGTCTGGTAGTCCAGGGCTGCTTCTTAGGCCTGGCAGATTTCTTGGTGGTGGACGGCCTCGGAAAGGACTGAGTTCTTACCCCCGAAGTGGACGGAGCAGAAGGCAGACAAGCAGACTTCGATGCTGCTAAGGTATTCACAATCTTGTCCAGATCAAGGCCAGACAAGACTTTACCGTCATAAGGCAAACATTCCAACCCCTTCTTGTATTCCGCTTCAGCTCTCCAAGAACGGAGCCACAGAGAATGGCAAGCCGCAATGGCCACCGAAGAAACCATGGCATTTAGTAGGCCAATATCCAAAGCTGCCTCATTTATATAGGTAGCCGAACCTCTGAGATTTCCCACCAGATTCAGCTGTTTTCTGGTAGCATTAGAGGCTAAGGATGTTTCAACATTCCATGGCCCCGAGCCACCCAGCAAATTGCCATAGATGGTCTGCACGAAGCCCCCGAAAGGGAACAGATTTAAGGCATACGTCTACCTTCCTATCTGCAACATCCTTCATGGACGACATGGAAGGCATAGGAAGCGTTGCGCTTCTTACCAAGCGCGTGACATGGGAATCCACAACCGGTGGGAGTCTCCCATTTGGAGAAATTCTCAGCAAAAGGGTAAGTAGAGACTAGACGCTTCTGCGTTTGATACTGCTTTCCAGGCGTTTTCCAAGCTACCTCCAAGTGATTCACCAATTGGTCAGACAATGGGAATGTAGCCTTAGTCATCTTTTCCTCCATGAAACATGCATGCCTAGACTTGACCCCCGGAGGTAGCTCAGAGTCGGACTCATCCAGAAGCAGTCCATCATCAGATGACACATCATCATATACAGTAGATTGCGACGATAGCAAGACCCTTTTAGCTGGTCTGCTGATAGGTGTGTCCTGCTGACGTATCTCAGTCTCACCCTACAATATAGCAGGAACTGTATTAAGCCACTGAGGGTGCAACACCTGTGAAGGTGTAGGAGGTTGCAGCAAGTTTTGCACTGGCAAAAGGTGCGGTTGTTGAAAACTGAACTGTGGACACATAGGGAGGCCTGCTAAACGCCCTGCAATGGTTGTTGGTGCTTTTGCAAAGCACTCCCATAGCGGCTCCTGCTGAACGGCAGAAGCCTCAGAAGGACCCGGGGCAGTGTAACACTGGAAACATAACTCCTCAGAGGCTATGTCCCCTGCCCCTAACACCGCTGTACATTTTTTTTTACAGAGCAGTTTAATAGGTATAGTCATATCACTCTCACTGCCAGACATAGTAAAGAGGATCACTTAACAGAGACAGTCTCAGCTGCGACTTGTGCCACACCCATGCTTATGGCCCAGAATAGGTACAGGGATAGCAATAAAAGAATGATAGTTTTTAGCAAAGAAAACAGACAGTGCTAGCATAGTCGCAAACAAATGCAGAAAACAATACCTGCACGTAATGGCACTTCCTTAAGTCAACTAGAGACAGAGGCAGAGCCGGAAACAGGAAGGTGTTACAGATCAAGCCAGACCACAGCGGAAAGGCGTGTTCAGCAGTGGGGAGGAGCCGGCTGTTAAACAGGGAAGGCTGCCTCCCCTGGCCAGCGTTTAACCCCTGGGACGCTGGAGTGTTCTGCAGAACTCCAGTCCCAAGTGGCTTTCTGTGGACGCAGGACTCAGGGCCTGGCCACAATTGCTGTCATCCCCAGGGTGTCCCCCAATCCTGAAGGAAAAAGACTGCGTCTCGGCACGCCCCACCACGGTGCCCGTTGCTTACCTGAACCCCGTAGCGTCCAGCCCCAGTCTAGGAATCCTCCGGGGTCCCTGCTAGCCAAGACCCCTGAGGCCTGCCGAGAGGCACGGATCAGTACCGGCGTCTCAGCACCAGCGGGGTGATGATGCAGCCGTGCGAACTTCCACTGGACTGTTCAAGCTGACCGCACTTAGAAAAAACTTGAAATTTTCAGGGCTGTTAGTAACAGCCCCACTGCAATACAGTGACCAGACTCCGGCCAGGCACCAAACGAAACTGAGGAACTTCCGGCCCGAAGGCGGTGCATAGAGGGAGGCCCCGTTGCATCCTGGGAGAAAAAAAAAAATTCAACTGCATGGTGCCCGGATGTCTTCGTCATCACCTATACAATAAAAAGGTTTCCTGTGGACCTTCTATGGATCCTGAAGTCGAAAAAGTGTTTTTTCATATAAAAAATAAAAGTTAACGCACAAAAAAAAAAAAAAGACATGAGACGCAATGGAATCAGGAATTATTTTATTTTAACTAATTTGTTTGAGACAATTTAGTGCACATATATTTGAGGTATGCAAATTTACAATTTTCAGAACACTGGCAATGAATGATTCTGCAGTTATTGGCTTGTTATTTAAAATAAAAAAAACATTGACATAAATAACTTCAAATATGTATGTCATTGTCTAGAAAGAAGGCTGTAAAACCATGATCTTCTGATAACTACATACTCAGATGGCAATAAATAGGCTCTAGCTCACTGCCACAGTTTAGAAATAATTAGCTACAAATCTATGCGAGAAACATGGGCGATTCCTACAATGAAACAGCATGTGACGTTGCCCAACACGGAAGTGGCAATGGCATACTGTGCGGGTAGGTTGGATAGAAAACAAGGCCTATGATTTTTATCTCTTGCACGAGAGAGAGGGCGAGAGCGAGAGAGAGAGAGGGCGAGAGAGAGAGCGAGAGGGCGAGAGAGAGAGAGCGAGAGAGAGAGAGCGAGAGAGAGAGAGCGAGAGAGAGAGAGCGAGAGAGCGAGAGGGCGAGAGAGAGAGAGCGAGAGGGCGAGAGCGAGAGGGCGAGAGAGGGCGAGAGCCAGAGGGAGAGGGCGAGAGCCAGAGGGAGAGGGCGAGAGCCAGAGGGAGAGGGCGAGAGCCAGAGGGCGAGAGCCAGAGGGCGAGAGCCAGAGGGCGAGAGCCAGAGGGCGAGAGACAGAGAGACAGAGGGCGAGAGACAGAGGGCGAGAGACAGAGGGCGAGAGACAGAGAGAGAGAGGGCGAGAGAGAGAGAGAGAGGGCGAGAGAGAGAGAGAGAGGGCGAGAGAGAGAGAGAGAGGGAGAGAGAGAGAGAGGGCGAGAGGGCGAGAGAGAGCGAGAGAGAGAGAGAGAGAGAGCGAGAGAGCGAGAGCGAGAGAGCGAGAGCGAGAGAGCGAGAGAGCGAGAGGGCGAGAGCGAGAGGGCGAGAGCGAGAGAGGGCGAGAGCCAGAGGGAGAGGGCGAGAGCCAGAGGGAGAGGGCGAGAGCCAGAGGGAGAGGGCGAGAGCCAGAGGGAGAGGGCGAGAGCCAGAGGGAGAGGGCGAGAGCCAGAGGGAGAGGGCGAGAGCCAGAGGGAGAGGGCGAGAGCCAGAGGGAGAGGGCGAGAGCCAGAGGGAGAGGGCGAGAGCCAGAGGGAGAGGGCGAGAGCCAGAGGGCGAGAGCCAGAGGGCGAGAGCCAGAGGGCGAGAGCCAGAGGGCGAGAGCCAGAGGGCGAGAGCCAGAGGGCGAGAGCCAGAGGGCGAGAGGGCGAGAGAGAGAGAGAGGGCGAGAGAGAGAGAGAGAGGGCGAGAGAGAGAGAGAGAGAGAGAGAGAGAGAGAGGGCGAGAGAGAGAGAGAGAGGGCGAGAGAGAGAGAGAGGGCGAGAGAGAGAGAGAGAGAGAGGGCGGGCGGGGCGAGAGAGAGAGAGGGCGGGCGAGAGAGAGGGCGGGCGAGAGAGAGGGCGGGCGAGAGAGAGGGCGGGCGAGAGAGAGGGCGGGCGAGAGAGAGGGCGGGCGAGAGAGAGAGAGGGCGGGCGAGAGAGAGAGAGGGCGGGCAAAAGAGAGAGAGGGCGGGCAAAAGAGAGAGAGAGAGGGCGGGCGAGAGAGAGAGAGAGAGAGAGAGAGAGAGCGCGAGAGAGGGCGGGCGCGAGAAAGAGAGAGCGAGCGAGAGAGACACAGAATATCTCTGCAAAATTGAGGAGGATATAAATAGATTTCTGGTTGGGTGGGCAATCTTTTGAAGAACTGCTTGTAGCAAAACCCATCTATATATTATTTTTCAAAAAAGTTAA
The DNA here is from genome assembly GCA_031769625.1 of Taudactylus pleione. Lineage (NCBI taxonomy): Eukaryota > Metazoa > Chordata > Amphibia > Anura > Myobatrachidae > Taudactylus > Taudactylus pleione. The sequence goes on from JAUIMM010000161.1 coordinate 13,625,089, forward strand.
AACCCGAAAACAACATGGGGGTGAAATATATTAGAAAACAAGTGCTTAATTGTCTACTTAAAATTAATAATGCACCACAGTATAAAGATGCATAAACAAAATCATAGTACAATGTCACCTGCCTGTACTTCAAGTGTCATGATCTACAGGTAAGTGACTTTGGGGTCTATTTACTAAGCAGTGTTAGGAGACAGAGTGGAAAGTTATAAGGTGCCAGCCAATCAGCTCCCAACTGTCATTTTTCAAACACAGCCTGTGAGATGGTAGTTGGGAGCTGATTGGCTGGTACCTTATGACTTTCCACTCTGTCTCCTAACACTGCTTAGTAAATAGACCCCTTTGTATAACTAACAAGCAAACCTGAAACACAGAAAGACTGGGTCACTGTACGGAGTTACCGGAGCTAATCGGCAAAGCTGCTAAATTTACCATCAATAAATAAGATTTGATTTGTAGAACTTCTATACATCTATTACAGTTTTTACATGATATACAGTAAGGCTTTATTTATCATTGCCCAATGTTTATGATGAGGTTTGATCGTAAGGCTTTGGCTAAAAGCAACTCACAATATCAACAGACACCAGAATCATTAGGCTCACACTGAAGCATATCATTCAGAAAAACAACAGTGGCAGATCACCTACAAGGGACCTAATTTATAAATATCCATTACATTATATTAGAACATGGGCCTATACCTGCACTGATTGTTTCATAGCAGCGTGGCTCCTACACAATCGTTTTCACATCAGTACCATCAATTATTTTTACCTAGTAATTTAAACAGTGTCCTATAGAGCAGATCTGCTACATGTACTTTTGTAGACTATCATGCATATTAAGATATTTTCATCACTGACCCTGGATTAACAGATAGGACTACTAACTGATTTATAGCTGTAGACCTAGGTATGGAGCCTGTCATCCCCAATCAGCAAGGCATTTCTACTTATCCTTAGGTCCGTATCACAACTTGACAACCAAACCCTAACACTGTCACAATGTATAGAGACCATGGGACTGGATACCGGGCTGTTTTATCCAGTAATTATATATTCAACTAAAACGGTCTTCACCAAGACAGTGTCATGTGAGTGACATGAGGTAACAGACTTAAGTGCTCATCAGAATGAAGGAAACATTCTAATCTGTAGTATTTAAAAAAAAAAAGTCTCTTCTCTAGGACCCTGATAAGGTTATTAGGTCCTCATGTAAGATTACGAGGTGATTGATACAGGAAACTACTCTGATTGTCGATTATTGGATAAGGAAGAGATGTTTTTTCCCCCACAGTGATGATCAATTGGCATCTGCCTTGATGGGGCTATGTTCCTTACCCTAGATCAATACAGCTAGTCTATAGGCTAAAAACATATCATTTGAAGACTTCTTTACAAGTGGATACGTTCAGAATCCCGACAGCTGGGATTCCGGCATTCAAAATGCTGACGTCGGAATCCCGACCACCGGGATTAGGGTGTAGGGTTAGGCACTACGGGGGAGGGTTAGGTTTAGGGTGCGGGGAGGTCAGGTTCAGGGGTTAGGTTAGAGTTACTTACCTAGAGCCGTCGAGATTGTAACCTGGTCGGGATGCTGGCGTCGTGTTTCTGGCCCCGGGATCCTGGGCGCCAGCATCCCGTACCCATTCCCTTCACAAGTGCTAGACCTCCTGGAAAAAAAGGACTGTTGATTAACAAATGAAAATTGCCTCGAAGTATAACATGCTGGGAAAGTAGGGTGAGGCACATTATGTAACAAGAAAGCATGTTCTAAGCTCACAAATCAGCAACACAGGTAATGCTGGGTACACTATGTGTACCAGGACAATATGGCGGCCGACATATCGTGTCTGCAGTACACATAAGAACGATTTAATAAAGGATGGAACGATCCCTCGTTCCGTCCTTCATTACCTTGCATGGCGCCGCATGCGATATCGTCCGGTTGGCCGTGCAGCATGGCCATCTGAAAGATATCGCGGGAGCGCACACAGATGCTATACACACTGAGCAACACAGCCGATATTTGTTTTCCGGTCGAATCGGAATGACATATCACTGCCTCTTATTACGCCAAAATCATCTGCATCACATTATATTTTATGGATGCTTGTACAATGTGCTAGAAAGAACAAATGGCTGATTAACCTGCTATAGATTTTAATTACAACTGACGTTTAGATGTTCAAATGAGCAAATATCTATAGTACAAACAGACGGCAAAACCCCCAGTGCCATGAGCCATCTCTGCTGCCCTATTCAAGCCAGGGAGGTCATTGGTGGGAAGGGCTGGCTATCTAGTCAATTCTTGGTAAATGAACAGAGATGCTGCAGTATGAGGAGATACAGTAGAGAGGCCCATGCTGTGACCATGTGCTATGTGCTGCTCCCTCCGCTGCTCTTTCCTGAGCTGCTGCTCTTCTGCATGCGACTACCACTTGGCTGGCGGGGTACTCTCTGACTCGAACCTTCGCGGCTGCTCCGTTCAGCTGTGCCTTGACTGGAGCTTGTTGGGGGATTTAGTTTGATTCTCCCTGTGGTCAGAGGATAAGAGGCATTAACAATTAAATAGAAGTAACAGAGACAGTAAGCGTTGTTAATGTTCCTTAAACAAGAAAAGCAAAAATGTTAGACAAAGTACAGTAGATTTAAAATTTTGTCAATGTGTTTATTGTGCATTTGTAATACTATAGATATCTTATGAAGATACAATTAGATGAACCCTGGAGATTTGATTTCTGCAACTGTGCAAATAAGTATTTTATCCATTTAATTGTTAATAAATCCCCCTCAGTGGGCAATATCACATTGCAAAGTCTGATACTGGAAGCAGCATTCCTTCAGTAACACTGGCCACGTGATCTTACTGTAGGCTTTGCAGTGCATTGTTGTGCAGAGTTAGGCCCCATCACTGGCACTGTATATGCTACAGGCTGTGTACTAGCTCTCACTCTTCCGTAGAGACTCCATTCAGGTACAGCACTGAGCTCCTCAATGACGTCTAATATCCTTACATTTTACAGTATGCGGTGCATGATTTTATCAATATATCAATTTATATTGTGTATATATAATTTTCTAAATTATAATAGATCCATTTGAATTAGGGTACCCAACAATTATTCTTCAGTCCTAGAAGACCAACATCCCTGCATTTCCTAAATATCCAAAGATGTTAAGTAGATCACACTTTTTTTGCAGGGGGGTGTGGGATTAGGTTTCTTCATGTGGAACAATACAAAATCTTTTTATATTTTTTCTTCTTCTAAGGAACCCAGTGCCCTATAGCTATATGCCAGAGGGATTGATTTATGCCTACAAATGCACATGTTTATTATACAGATAATTCCACACATATATTTATTTGTACTGAATAAATTATGAAGGGACTGCAGACTAAACATAAGTGCCGAGTAAAGGAACATTAGCAACACAAATTCATCATAAACGTATACCGTATACTGTATGTGCAGTAACTAGTAAGCCAGCCTCAGGGAACATTGCTAATTTAATTAAGAGCCACAAAGCAAGCGTCAGCCACCTCTGCCTAGCTGTACCCATAACCAAGCTCTGGTACTACAGCTGAGGAAAGCACGTAGATGGGAGATGTATACAAGCAATCATGGTTGCATTCAGTGCACTGCTACAATATACATGTGACTTCTTTAAATGGAAAAGGGAATACAAAATTTTTTTTTATCTAAAACATTTACTGTGTACACATTTTAATATTCAACCGGACAATTTGTTTTGAGTAGATGATTTACACACATCTATATATGTGGTTCATTTAGTAAGGTAATAAGACATCTCATGTGCGTAATGTTCTCTATTTCATTCTAATTTCCCACACCAGGCCAGAGCAGATAGACCAATGCGCCCAACATCAGTTGTAAGATGGCGGAGACATTGTCATTGAGGTACGTCGTGTGATCAGATTTCAGTGTCTACAGTGATAACGCCATGTCACGAAAACAGGTTTGGGTTTGGCACACTGCCTTTGATAACGGCAGGATGGACTTCAAGAGATGACAATTTGTGCCGCATTGAAGGTCTGATTCAGGAGGACAGACGCATTGAGAGTGTTAGTGATATTGCTGATGAACTGAACATCTCAGTGGGTACTGTGCACAACATCGTTCAGGAGCCATTATCCAGGTGTTTAGTGCACAGCTGCTACAGCCGACATGGTACTTCGGAGAGGTAAGTATTAAAAAAATGGCTGCAAGGTGTGCGGTGTGGGCCTGCCCTGGACCCAGTGTGCCCCGCACACCCTGCACCCATTATAGATACACCCCTAGCTGATAGTTACATGCCATAAAAAGGGAATAAAGAGGTGGGCTTTTGAGACGTGACACACCAATGTTAAATAATGTTTTAACTAAAACCAGAAAGTATGAATAAACACATTGGTTTGAAGAAAAGTAGCGATTAGCCATTAGTTTATTTTAGCAGATAAAGCCCACAAATAATCCTGGATATCTTTGTTGAAGTGCTCAAATACACTAAGCAAACAAAAATATACAAAGTTATCAGCAGGGCAGCATAAGAATGAGGTTTTTTTTTATAGCAATCATAAATGTCTATGGTAAAAGCGACCTCTGCCGTCACTAAGCGTAGAGCACTTCTGAAATGCAACATGTGCTATTCTAGGTACTGAGGTCATGTTTACCATAGCGATCAATGATCTGTATAGCAACTGCAATTCTAGATGCGCACAACGGAGCTGTGGACACAACTTAATGCACCTAAAGTAGAACTCTTTGGATTTTCACAATGTGAAAAAGTGCTTAAAAAACTGAAAACCTCCTACTTAAAGTGTTTTGTGTTTGAATGAGTAAGGTGGAAGCACCTGCCAGAGATCTTTATTTTAACAGGATTTTTCTGTTTATACATCTTGTGTGATAATGAAATATGACAGACCTGACACATTAGTTGGGAGGTCCCTGGTAGAGCAGAACTTTGGGTTTATAGGCTTTAAAACTACTGTAATCTGATAATGCAAAAATATGGTCTGGTCATGAAGCTGTAAAGCGTCTTGGTCATTGAAGGGCTCATCTTCGTTTGCCAATTCACTTATACTGTGAATCTACAATAATATTCTATTAATTAGTTACGTCAAATGGCATTACTGATCTTCCATTCCTATAGCTAGAAGGTCTATGACAAATGCCAAGGAGCATTCCACATTAATACAGACACTATTTCCAATAATTTCAGCCTGTTAGGCTGGGTACACACTTGTATGAATGGCAATCTTGCAGATGGTCGGGGTGATTTACCTTCGCCCTGGGCTATGCAAGATTGCCGGTGCACATTATGAATATTTAATGAACGATGGGAAAATGTGTAATTCAGTCCCTCATTAATATGCATTGCACCGTACGCAATATCGTGTGATTGACCTTGCAGCACGGCCAAATGGCACAATATCACATGCGAATCGTGGAAGCATGCAGTTGGGCACTCCCCCTGCACGATATGCCCAATTTGTCATTCCAATTTGGCTAAATTAAGCCATCATGCAAGTGTGTACGAGATGGGCTTATCCATTGAAAAAAAATGAACATACAAATTTGTCCTCATACATCTAGCCTCAATAAGCCACACAGCGCGAATTGCCTGGAATGAGTGAGCCGTCAGTCCCGTGCTACTCTGCTAGCGTCGGTAGTATTTTTTGCAGGACGCACCAGCAGACTGTGCGGATTAATGTTTGATATGCGACACTTGTATATCTGTGTGTATATTAAGCACAACAGAACATGAAATACAAAAATCTGAGGCCGCTAGATTGTAGCACTTCATCTATACAGATTCAGAGACTCAGTAGTACACAGATATACAAGTGTCACATATCAAAGTACCCAGCACAGTCTGCTGATGCATCCTAGTTGCATAGCATTGTGACTCAGGCCAGTGTGTACCCGTGATATGACGTGAAGGTCGGCAGCCAGTAATGACAAAACTGTGTTGACTTTGTAGTCTTTGACAAACGGGGAAAATGCCAACATATACTTTTGTAGCGTTCCCGCTAGGCTGTTTTAGCGGGGCGCGGCACCCTGCCCTCCTTCTGGAGGGCAAACTGCACCCTGCCCTCCAGGAGGTGGGCAAAAAGCGCCCTGTCCTCACAGCCTGCGGGTGCCGTCGTCACCCGCGGGACGCAGTGTCCCGCGGGTGGAGAAACGTGCGGTGACCCGGTCACCGCCGGAGAATAGACGCCGGGCGCATGCGCCTGGTATCTATTCTCCCTGTCTGCAGCGCTTGGGGGCTGCCCGGCGTGTACGTAAGTGCCGGGCACGCCCCCAGGTATGACGAAAAGGGGACGCGTATTATAGACACGCCCCCTTTTCATGACCACCGCGCCTTCGCCACGCGCACATGGTTGCCCTCTCCAGCTCCTGCGCCCTGCCTGCCGCCGCAGCTAGAGTGAACACTACTTTTGTACTCATTCACCAAGAGAATGGCCTCTTTCTGCTTTTCACCAGTGTGGGCAGACATAACACGGAAATATGACAGAATGTTTTTGAGGGGAGCTTCACTTCTCTCAGCTGTATGATTAATTTCAATGGGGGCTGCAATTGTGCGCAGCCCCTATTGAATATGGACGCTATAGAAATGTGCACAAACAAATGAAAAGGTGGAGAAATCAGTGATTTCTCTGAACTTTTCTCTATACTAAACATAAAGAAACAATATTTTAGGCTGAGTCCAGCTAAAATGCTGGAGAAAAGCCTTTTTAAGCTTACTAAATAGACCCCTTAATTGGGTTTCCACTCTGCAGAATTCTGCACTTACCTAAAGTTATAATTTACCTGTGAGTTTGTAAGTTCCAAAGTCTTATATATCCCACCTTGGTCTCTCAGAAGCTTATGATACTGGAAACCACCCTCTGGTGCTCCTAACTTTGCCCGCTATTAGAGAAATCACAACCCTGGTTTCCCTTTAATTTGTCCCAATCAGTCAATGGGCCATATTCAATTTGTTTCACACCTGCAATACTTCTCCGCCTGCATCGCATGTTTTGTACGCAAAAAGTTTTTGTGCGCACCCGCTATTTGTCGTATTCAATTCCAAAGGACGAGAAAACGCATCCCCGCGAAATTCAAACAGGCGAAAAGTGCTGTCAAAGATAGAGAAATCAGCCTAACACTCCCCAAAAGATGTACTAACATTGGGGATCAAAATAGATGTCCCCGAATACGAATAGCCCTCCTGAAGCTATTTGGGGTACTGTTGCCTCTATATAGCATCTTTGAACAAGTGGTGAAGAATAGCATTAAGCAGTATTTTGTGTGAAAATAAGTAGTACTGACAAATTTGGGGTACTTGAAAATGGGTGTAAGCATGGTTTAAATTTGCTGAAGTGAAGTTTTACGTGACCTCAAAAACGCACCTTCAATCAAAAAAACACCTACCCCAAACTTGTACTTTTTCCAAGTAATTTTTTGGTGTGTTCCTCTTTTTCCTTTAGTTTTTTTTTTTTTTTTTACGCAGTTATCCTTTGGGGGGCTGTTCCAAGGGTACAGAGTGGTTTCCGCACATTTGCACCCAAAACCGCAATTCTGCACTTGTTTCCGCCAGTTGCAGACGGCGTAATCTAGTTTCCACCTACATCACGTGTTTTGGACGCAGAAACTTATCGGGCGGGCCCCCGTTATTCGCCCTATTCAATTCCACAGGACGCAGAAACGGGACCCAGCGAAAAGCAAACAGGCGAAAAGTGCTGTCAGATTGGGGGAAATCAGACAGACACCCCCAAAAGATGCACTAACATTGGGGGTGGTGAAGAATAGCATTTAGCAGGTTTTTTTTGAGAAAATAACTAGTCCCAGCAAATTTGGGGTACATGAAAATGGGTGCAAGCATGTTTACAAATTGCAAAAGTGAAGTTTTTAAAAAAAACACAAAAAAAAAAAAAAAAAAAAAAATGCACCTTCAGCAAGCACCTGCAATAATAATAAAAAAAAACACCTCCCCCATACTTACAGACCCTCCAAAAGCATATTTTGCTAGCTTTTAACTTTGTACCTCAACTTTGTACTTTTTCACCCCCTTTTTCAAAGTCATTTTTTTGGGGTGTTCATTTTTTAAAGGATTTGTTTTGACGCAGTTACGCTTTGGGGGGCTGTCCCAAGGGTGCCGAGTAGATTCCGGATGTTTGCACCCCAAAACCGCAATTCTGCACTTTTTTCACCACCTATTCATAGGCGAATCTTTTTCACCTATTACATTGCATCTTTGCGTACGCGAAAACCATTTGGAGTTGAATACGGCAATACTTTTCCGCCTGGCGAAATGACGTCACCCGTGATACTTTTCCGTGGAAAACGGCTTTTCGTGTCTAATTGAATACGGCCCTAAGTTTGAAATCTGACAAAAATGTTGCAGACTGGAGAATACATACACATGGGCGGACAAATGAAGTCACTGCTAGCTTACCAAACCTGCATTAGAATGACTGTCCTGTATCATCTTCAATCCATCCTACATTACTTTTAACAGAACTGCATTGCAAATGCAGTATAAAACCTGTAAGCTTAATTCTATAACGACATAAAGGGGGCTATTCAATTCAGGGCGTATAGCTCAGGGAAGGAGTTTCCGAAGCTATTCAATTGACCATGCTGTTAAGTCCAACCAGAACCACTTAAGTCAGAGAATGCCGGTTACCGCACCTTAAGCTGGGTGTTTAATCGCGGTAACCGGCATCCTCCGACTAAAATGACGCCCGCGATGGTGTTCACAGCATGCTAAGCTGGAAGACAGCACCATGGCCAGCATTTAAGTCGGATTTCAGCTCGCACCTCAGGAGAGTGTGAGAAGAAATCCTTTAGTCTGACTTAACAGTGCGGACAATTGAATAGCTCCGGGAACTCGTTCATGGGGCTATTCAACATCGTGCTGAATTGAATCACCCCCATAGACCATCAATCTGCGTCTACTGTACTTACAGTAAGATTGTGAAAAGGATCAATACAATGGTTCTACAGAAAGAAGTCATACATAACAGGAATATAAATGAAATAGATGTTTTACTATAGTAAGTGCAGAGGACGCTAATCCATAGAACTGAATAAAATGAATGTACATACCAAAGTGAGGAAGCATGTAACAACTTAGCCCTGGCTGCAGTAGTCAGATCACACCAGGAACCAGAATATTGACAGAACATTTCAGAAGTCTACTAAAAGGTTAAAAAAAAATAAAAAAAATTTCATTTGTCCTTTAAAGCAAATTGGAGGTATAATTAACCATTGTATTACTATTAGAGCGGCCAATGCTTGCTTAAATACTTTAAAGTGCACCTGTCAATATAAATTCTGCGATACATGGTTTATGTAACAGAACACACCTCACTCCCCACAAAAAAAAAATAAGTTACATAGAATGATTGGTAATTACTTTCTAAATCGTCTGAATCTGTCTCCTAACTATTCTTCTGGCATGTCCTGCTTACTGCCAGTAACTAGACTATGCAAACCAGCCATCATATTAAAGCTGCACTCAGTGACCTGGGAGTGCTGTTTGTTCACCATTTGTAAATGGCACCTAAAAGGGAGTGTGGCTGCCCAGACCAAAAGGAAACTACCAGCTCCATGCAGTGTAATGTCACATAAACCCACTATGGCCGGGGAGCTGGAGACAAACCATAGAGGCCCAGGAAAAATGAGCTGCATGGTTTTACATTCATTCTCAGAAGAGTTTTTACACCTCTGCAGGTAGCACTGTAATTTGCATAGGACAGATAATTAAAAGGGAAAAAAAAATCTTGCCATTCAGACAATCGTTACTTTAATTTGAAACATATTGGTCATTTTTTTAAGAATGAATAATGAGAATGACTGGTTCACTTGAAAAAAAAAAGTTGCACATCACTAAGATTGGAATAGGTATTTAGTTTATCACACATGATAATAAAACCATTGTGCTTAAATCAAATACATGATTCCTAGTGTGATATCAGACTGTGGAGGACATTTATCTAATAAAATGATGCACAAGAAAAATAAAATGCTTATACATATAGTAATCATTTAGTCACTGTGGGCCCGATGCTGAATTGGGAATAAAAGCAAGAAAGAACAAGTAACTCTGCTCCTGGACAAGCCATGTAGCAATGCAAGGGGTTCGTATACAAAAATTGTTTTGCATGTAGGGTAAATACTGGCTGCTGTTACATGTAGCCTACAAATGATGGACAGATTTATATTTACACTGCAATTTAGATTTGAGCTGGACACGTCTCTGATATCTAAATCTTGCTGCACAATCTTACTTCTGCCCCACCTGCAGTGCAGCATGGTTTTACCAAGATGCACAGTTACTTGATCTTTCTTGCTTTATTCCCAACTCATAATCGAGCCCTGTATCTCTAGTGCAGTTTATAGAATGATGCTGCCTATTGTTCATGTGCACCAGTCTTTATAAACTGTCCCCCAATGCCACCCAAGTAATATAAACTAGTAAATGCAACCTGTGAATGGTGAGAAAAGGCAGCAAGAAAGCTGGAAGGAACCAGGGGGACCTTGAGAAAGAGATGAGCAAGCATCGACAGGACTGAAGACCACAATCCTAGAGCCTTTATTTCTCGGTACTCGCATGGCAGAGGAGGAAAAGGCGAGTGGTGCAGGGATTTTACTGTTCTTGCCTGAGATACATAAGAGCTCTAATTTAAGAGAGATAAACATCAAAAAGAAGCACACTGCAAATAGTAACCATTTCACCTACAGGTCAGACATTTCACCAATATAACACAGGCCATCGCGACGGTAAAAAGGCTGTCACACAAATACTCAAGAATATAAATAATCTTATATATAATGTATATATCATATATCATACATCACGTTCAACATTATGACCATGCTTAAGCCCTTTCCATTCCAGCCAGGGAGGCACAGCATTTAGGAGTAGTATATATCACCACCTTTAGTGACAAATCGCAGGGAATGGGAAACGCTGCATGCAGCATCTTTTGAAGTCAATCAGTTTAGTGAGAAGAGTGATTTTGCTTTTAGGTATGCTGCACTTTTCTAGCTGGAAAATCATATCATTCAAAACTTGCCTTGTGCCATTACTTGAAGTGCAACTAAACCCACACAAATATATTTACATGTTGGTTCAGTGGTTCCCAAGAGATTTTGAATCACGGCACCCTAAGGAATCAGAATATTTTTCACAACACACCTAGGCCAAAAGTTTCTTATTGAGAAATTCAGGAAAAAAAAAACAAAAAAACAATTAAGTTAAGTAATTGTACTTCTATGTCATTCTTAGGTTTGGTTATGTGGTGGTGGACAGGGTTGTTCCTCTGTTTGCCCCAATAATTTATGATTGGCAGCCACCAGCACTGGATTTGCCAGTTACATTGACCATAAATAATTAGATTTTGTCCTGGACCATCAATGCATGGCACCCCTGCAAGTGCCAAGGCACACAGTTTGGGAACCACTGTGTTAGGTCAATGACATGGAGCAAGAATTTACCATGCTAGCACAAATGACACTACTTAAAAGGTTTTTTTTGTTTTTTCATTAGACAATTTAATAAACATTTCTATTAACACTAAATATAATTTTATTTTAAGTACATACAGTACAGCAATTCATACACATTATCATGCACCTCTCATACAATAATATATATATATATATATATATATATATATATATACATACATACATACATACATACATACACACACACACAGTAATAATATAAACTCCCAAACATGAGATCTATTCCTTACCTCTTGTGTCTGAATGTGCAGTCAGTAAGGACGTAGAGTTTGTGTCAGCAGGAACAGGATCTATTAGTCTGTGTCCAGCACACATCGATTTCAACATTTGGAACACTGCCAAAGGAGCCACGTTCATTTTTAATAAATCAACAAGAATTCTGTTAAAAAAAGAGAAATAATACCAAATTGTGATAAAAAAAAAAAAAAAACACAGCACAACAAAAACACAGGCTTATGTACAATCTTGTACATAAAAATAAAATAACTATAGAACAATTAATTTACCGTACAGACCATTCTACAGAATGCTCACCTAAAAGAAAAACCTAACTAAGGACTACCGTGGGCAGCCAACAGCATAATGAATAGACTCTTCTCTACCATTCCCCTGCAGTCCATTTCAAAAACCTAGCAAGCCTCTGCACTCCCGGTATCGGATTGCTCGCTGCCACAGGCTGCTTGGAAGCCAGGACACCATGGCAGAGTATAAACTACAATGGGACTAGAAGTGGTAAACACAAAATTTGTATAAGCTGAGCACATGGTTGTATGTCATGTGCAAAAGGCCTTTACACGAGTCTTAGGGCTACAAGTAGCTGCAAAATACTTTTATCCTGGGTACAGAGCTCTGTTTGGTTGGCATGGGGCTTTTATGCGAAGCTTGAGATTCTCATATAATGTACGGCTATATTAGCAGGCATAAGGCTTTTATACATGGCTTAATGTGATAGGATGTGTACATACACATGCCTTTTTCCCCTACTATGAATGCTAGCACGGCACTTAAGCACAATTTTATGTTGCAACACTTTGGGGGTAATTCAATTCAGTGCGCTGTTTAGCCGAACTAATGTTTTTTTCTCGCACCCTTCTGAGGCTGCGAGGAGAAATCCAACTAGAGTGCCGGCTGCGAGGTTGTTTTCCAGTTTAGCGCAGTGCTAACAGCCTCACAGCCAGCACTTTAGTCAGAGAATACCGGTTCTCTCGACTAAACACCCAGGTTAAGTAGCGAGAACTGCCATTCTCCAACTTAACTGCTTCCCGTCGGACTAAACAGCGTGGTGAACTCAATGACTCAGGGAGCTCCCTCCTGGCGCTATTCAGTTCCCACAGAATTGAATCGCCCCATAGAGGCAGATTCTGAGTCGCACACAAAAGGGTCTATTAACAATCACCCATCTGCGACTTTATGCAAATGCTGCTACAAAACACCTTCCCCCTGTGTACATCCGTGTAGCTGAATGTGCAAGGACTGAGGCACCCACTTTAGCATCCATGCACATAGTAATACAGTTGGTGTGTCCTTACACACCACCATTGATTGCACCATCAAAACTTGCACTAACCCTATGGCAGGTGCAGTTTCTCCAACTGGCCATGGCCTCCTATACTTGCAGCTGTGCGTCTTTGAACGTAGCCAATCGCATTGACACTCTCATAAAACGCCCACTGAATGGACCATTCTTGTGTAAATTACTATCCACCTCCCAGTCACCGCCCAGGAACGCCTATCACTTTTCTGCCACATTTCTGATACCATCTGACCCCATCGCCAACAGCACCTTTGTGCGTACGCTCTGTGTAAAGCCTGCACAGTAGGGGCTTTCAGAAGTCTTGGAGCATGCGCAGTTGACAATAAAAAAATATAAAAATAAATAAATCACTCAGCTATGTGAACGTCTTGTGTGCTACTCAGAATCAGGCCCACAATCTTCTCTGCCATATTGCATCACAGTGCCAGAACCACCACCATGTAAATTAAGTCCCCTCAACCCCAAACAGCAGTATAAGGGCTATTCAACACGTTGGTTTTCTCCAGCTGTCAAAAAAACTATCCAAAAGCGGACGTTTTTTTTTTACTAGGCAATCAGTTCCTTTCACATGCAATGGCTGTCGTTTTTAACGTTGTGGTTAGTTATCTTAAGTAGGCATGCGCAGCAGCAGATGGAGTTGTGGGCGGGTACAAAGCTCAGAAAAGCCGCTGTGTGTGAAAGGAAACACTGTACATTGTGCTTCAGACTTGCACCGACGGCACAGACACGGCATCTTCCTTGGCAATAAATTGACCGCACCGTGTCGTCTGAAAGGACCCATCTGTTTACATACTTAATTAAATTTACTACAAGGCAAAAAAACAGCAGACTTTTTGCAGGCCGGTGAAATCTGGCATGTGTGAAATAGCTAATGCTGGCCATACACTAATATGACCAGCATAAGATGAGATTCAACGTTTCGTTTTCCCTTCAATTCCCCGGCATTCCCAGCCGTACGACTGACACACGTTGACATACAGGGGACCCCTACGTCTCTGTCCCCCGTACGTTGCCCAACCAGTACTGGGTCCCTAAAAGCCCGGGGCTGGTTGCTTTTTGAGGGGGAGGGGGCACGCCTTTTTTTTTCACAGATGCATGGAGGGTTCTCACTGAACCATCCATGCATCTGTGCTTAATTTATTACAGACAGATGCATGCATCACAAATCTCCCTGTGCGTGCATCAGTCTTTTATTTTTAACAAATGAAACCGCTCTGACGCAGGATTCATCGCATGCTGAAAAAACAGCATACAAATATGACGTAACATCTGGGCTGCACATCTGATCTACAATCCGTTTTAGGAGCTGCAGGAGCGTGCATCGGATCATATCCTACTTGAAAAATGCCCGATTTCTACAAGATTGATCGTACGGTGTGTCGAAAATCGGCCCGAAATCATGCAGGTGTATGGCCAGCATAAGACTTCAGGAATTTCACAGGCCAAACCCAAAAGAGGGACAATAATGAGGAAAAAGACAGGGATACAGTGAGTAGTGAGGGATGATATGAGACAGAGAACTGGCAATCTGTCCAGGTACCGGAACTGCAGGGTGACAACATGGATTTCTCCATTACAGGGTTCATGGTGCTGTCCCAGGTCATAGAAGCAGTGGGCACCGGAGCCAGCTTTTCGATTGCATATGGCTGATAAATGACCTGCACTGCCATGGGTGAGGACAGCACCCACACAGCTGGCTCCTATACTAACCAAGCTATGACCCTCCGAGCTGCCAATCACAATCCCCGCACACAGGCCTGGCACTGACCTGAACACCTCCTGGTCCATGGCAATGCCCGCCGCCTGCGCCAGCTCGTACAGCTCCGTCTCCTCTGCGCTCAGCACCTTCTTCTTCTTGGTGACATATTTCTGTACGGAGCCGCTCACCGTTACCACTGCGTCCAGGCCATGACCGGCCTGAGGGGCAGCCATGGCTGGGGCCGGCCTGTCTCCCCTTCCCCGGGAACCAGACACCGCCAGAAGTCACCGCCCGGTGCCCGCACACAGGACACTTTAGGCACCGGCTGGTCCTTCACCAATCCGGCTTTCCCGCCCAGGGTCCGCCGTCACTCGATGCCTGATGGGTCGCCTAGCAACACAGCGCCAGCATAACATGGTGTGTACTGTACATCATCATCCGCCCGGAACACAGCTGCACCGCGAGGTTCCGGGGACTCCTATAGCGGATGTAACTAGTGTTGCCAACTCAGAAATGGAAAACAAGCAACCTATAAGTAAAAAACAAGCCCAAATCAATCCTAAAAAGCCCAATAAAAAAGCCTAATTTATGGGGGTGTCTCTTTGTCCTCACTCTCTACCTGCCTAACTTCCTTTATTCCCTTTTCTGTAACCTAAATATTTTAGTGTATGCACAGCCTTATTGCATTTCTCCCTCTACACCAGCCTTCATATTTTTACCTCCTCTCTCTTTTCCTATCTCATTCCCTTGCCAGTCTTCAGCTGGGTACACACTTGCCGATGTGTGTATCCAGTGATGCGACGCCCGACCACGCAATATATACCGGGTGGGCGATACATACTGCACTATGTGGTGACCAAACGTCCGATATGTCGGGCACTGGCTCCATCCACTATGCCGGCATGTTTGTCGTTCCATCAGCCGTATATGCAGGCCGATGGAACGACCCAGATGGACAACCCACAGGAGTGCGCAGGGTCACGCATAGTGGTTACACACTAGCCGATGTGGACGATATGTCAGTCCAATCAGACTCCCCATTTCTCTCACCCCTCTTCTTTACCTCCTTCATTCCTGTCACTTGTCTAATTCTATTATCCCCTCTTTTTAACAGCCTCAGTCATTTTAACTCACCCCCATGTACCTGCCTCATTTCCATCATCTAGTTTACCTCTCCTTCATGCCTGCCCCCTCCAACTTCACCCTGTACTCCAGCTACTGCCCTCTATTCCCCAGACACAACCTTCCCCACCTCTCTCAGTCACTACAAGCGCGCGCGTGCGCACACACACACACACCTCTCTCTCCAGGGGTGCCTTGGCAATGCACACAAAATAAACAAGCCCAATAACAAGCAACTTGCAAAAAACCAAGCCCAATTCCACTTGTTATAAGCGGACTTGGCAACTATGGATGTGACTCCCTCCCACTTACTTCATGTGACGTCAGGGTCAATCTACGTAAAGGGATCTAGCTGTGTAACCCTTACTTCATGGTAGTGTCTAAATCCCCTTCACGGAGAGAACCATGACGTCATCAGCCAGTGTCCAGCGCTAGATCCCCCTTCCGTAGATTGACCATGACGTTATCAGCCAGTGTCCAACGTCATTCCCTACCATCCAAGTGGGCATAGAGGGGGAATATAACCATGTGGCGAGCGTAGCAAGCCACCGTGCCCAAAGCATGGCGAGCGAAGTGAGCCCACAAGGGGTTAACTTTCTATTTTTGGCTGACTGTGTGGGAAGGAAACTACACTTCCGCCCTCAGTACACGTCACTTCCAGGTACAATATCGGAAGTGGAAATAGTCTCTACCCAACTTCTATATGTACGGGATGAGGTGCGTCCATTTAGTCGGGAATAATCTCATCACTCAATTTTATTGTGTTTTTATTTTTATTTTTACTTATATTAATTTATATTGTCTTTTTGTTTTGATTTTTTTTAAAATATAAGACACACTTGGGGAAAAATCACTTTTTATGATGATAATTTGATAACTTTTACACAGGCTACTCAGAATGTGAAATTGCAGTAGATTACTGGGCATACCTTTCTGGGATGTAAAGAATTTACCGACGGCCAGAATGGGCTTGCCTACCATCCCGATTTGGCCGGGAGCCTCCCGATTTTCAGGTGGTGCTCCCAGCCCCCAAGAAAGGGAGGCAAGCCCATACTCTCCAACTATACCATTTTAGCCGGTACAGTACTGATTTTTAATGGTCTGTACCAGCAAACGGGTCTGTACCGTTTTGTACCGGGTTGGTACACTCACCAGATTTCTTAAGCAGTGCTGCTGGGACACAGAACTCCCGCAGTACTGCTGAGTGACAGCCGGATCTTCTCCGACCTCCGTGCTTCTCTGCCCTGACCGTCGCCAGCGCCGGCATACAGAACATGCAGTATAACACTTACTGCAAGTTCTAAACCAGCCAGTGCCCGATGCCTGCAGCCCGCATGGATATGCCCCTTTATCCGTGACCACGCCCCTTTATCTGCGGCCATGCCTACCATGTACCGAGTTCTTGTCCGAGTCCGAGAAACTGTTGGAGTGTATGCAAGCCTCCCGGAAGCCACCAATCCTCCCAACCTCCACCCAGAATAAACTAGAAACCCCCGCAGCAGGGGGGCCAGTGACGCGATTCGTGCTGAATCGTGTCATCGTGGCCCCGTCCCCTGCATCACAATTTTGAAAATAACAACATTGTGAAGAGGGGGCGGGGCCATGATGACGCGATCGCGCGGCCCCGGCTCCACCCCCAATGTGACATAAATATCCGGACACCCCCCCGGAAGGAGGGAGCTGATTGTCGGCAAGTATGCCATCAGAATCTCAACGTCGAAAGCCCGACTCGGGATTAAAGATAGGCGTCGAAATATCGACGCCTATCTTTAGCCCGACGACGAAATCCCGACACCCGGCATCCCGAACGAAGGTAAGCAGGGAGGGTTAGATTAAGGCACCCCTGGGGGAAATTAGGGTTAGGCACCCCGCCCCCCGGGAGGGTTAGGCTCCGGGGAGGGGGGGTTAGGGTCAGGCACCCCCCCTGGGAGGGTTAGGTTTAGGGTGCGGGCAGGAGGTTAGAGTTAGGCACCACCAGGGGGGGTTAGGCACCACTAAGGGAGGGTTAGGGTAGGGTTAATATACTTACGAGACCCTGACGGGATGTTGAACCTTCAGGATGCCGCTGTCTGGCTACTCAGCCACCGGTATTTCATACCCATTTGGGGAATAAGTAGTGTACAAGCACAGACACCAGAGGAGCTGCACGCTGAAGGCACACTATCCACCAAGGGTAGGCTGGGAGGATAAATAGCCACACTTCCATACAGATCTGTGTACCAAACCAGAGATGGGAAGCCAGACGCAGGGGTATGTCTGGGGTTTGGTCTAAAGTGGATTGGTATACAGGACCTCTGACATCACAACCATGTTACTTCCGACAGGGGGAGGAGCAAGGTTCAGAACAGGGAGCCAAGTGTCCGCTCGCCACAGGTTTATATAATTCCTCTATGCCCACGTGGATAGTAACACTGGTAGCTGACCATCCCTGCCGTATCGGTCACATGGTGGTGACATTAGAGGTCATTCTCTAACTTGGATCTAGCAACAACCATTAGTCTGAGGCTCTGCTCATCAGCGGGCAGTAGATGAGGAGGTCACAGGCTTCAGCGAGTGGGTCCAAGATGGCAGCCGTGGCTGGAATGTCCACACCACTGCAGGACAGGATGGCAGTAAGGTTGCCAGATCATCACTTTAATAAGGGGCACATATGAATTACACAGATTCTGTGGCTGACTAAAACCAGGTGACATGGAGACTTTTCTGTGTCCGATCACATGATGTTATTTACCAGGGACCAGGAGATAACCTGGGACTCCTGTGGTGCCTATGGCAACTGCTTGTAAGAACTGTCTTGCACCAATTCCTTAAGGAAAGTTGGTAACTGCTTTATTTTTACACTGCATGGACAGCCTCACCTCATACTTGCTTACTCTCCTGGAACGGACGGGAGCCTCACGAAAATTGGGTGGTGCTCCTGGCCACCCGGAAGAGTAGGCAAGTCTCCCAGAGTCGGCCTGCACCCCCGATAGCTGCTCACATCACCCGTGGCTGCTCGCTTACTGAGCAACAGTGGGCAGTCCAGGGGGTTGTCGATGACGTGATTAGTGCCAAATCACGTTCATCGTAATCCCGCCTCTTGCTTCACAATATAATATTGACACTGTATAGTGGGTTGCGATTGTGCTGCCACGCCCCCGCGCACCGTCCACCTATAGTGATGCCACGCCCCCTGCTGTGACAATGCCGCCAACCTGACTTCCCTCTTCCGGTGGGGGCAGCCAAAAATTTGGTAAGCATGACTCACCTAAAATGTCTTTTAGTTCTATAAACCCTTTTTAAATATACATATATGCTTTTATTAAAAGTAGTAACACTATATGCATCTGTCCTTCATTTTTGTGGTGAATGTGGTGTCTAAGCTGCTCATTATGATTGCTAAGCTAGAAAGATAAAGAGCATTTATTGAGAAGTGCTTTGGGAAAACCAGGACTCTGGAGGATTCTATGCAATAACCTTAACATAAGGATGAGAGGAACTGGGATCACCACATATTTGAGGAACACAATTATTATTACTTATTGTCTTATGATGGTAGCCAGCACCAGTGGGGAGATTTCTTAATTTTGTTGTGTTTAATATACCCAATAGACCACTGTAATTAAGGAATGCTTCTGTGGCAAATCTACAGAATCCCCTAATAATGGGACAAGCCCAAAAGAAGTGTAAACGATCCACCTGAGAGCTACCAGATTTTGGATAATTTGAATTTGTATGACCTATGAGATGGCTTCTGTGTGGAGACAACTTCAATGGAAGAAGTTTAAGCATATCTCTACCTAAATGGAAGAGGAGAGCAATTTGGTGGAGGAACTTAAGTCTGTAAGAGTGCATCCATATCAAGGTTCAGAAATTGATTGCCTCAAGTAAGTGGATTACAGCAGATGATCCAATTTCTCACATAAAAGACCATAATCAACAGCTACAGTATGGCCCCTTTTCCCAGAAAGGGCTGTACCAGCAATTTGTCAAGAGGATTATAACAATCAAGTGGTTAAAATAATTGGATAATAGAGTGAGTTTGTCACGCTCAGGGGCATTACTACTGGGGGCACTGCAGGGCATTAGTACTGGGGGGTACTACAACTGAGGGCACTACAGGGGCCCTTACTACTGGGGGCATTGCATAAGGGGCACTACTACAGGGGGCATTGCATAAAGGGCACTAGTACAGGGGGAATTGCATGAGGGGAGGGGGATCTATGCTGAGATGGGAGAGGGTTCAGTGAAAGAGCGGGTCTGTGCTGTGATGGGAGGACGGGGGTTCTGTGCTGAGAGGGGTCAGTGATGTGAGGAAAGAGGGGGTCTGTGCTGTGAGGGGAGGGGGTTTCTGTGCTAAGAGGGGTTAGGGCTAGGCTGCTGGGGTGGAAGGTTAGGGTTAGGCTGGGAGGGTTAGGTTTAGGCTGCGGGGAGGGAGGGTTAGGTTCAGGGGTAGGGTTAGGATACTTACCATCAGGTATTGGAATCCTAACCTTGTCAGGATGCCGGCGTCTGGATTCAGAGTGCTGGCATACCGTATCCAACTCATACATACATAGCCGACGTTTCAAGGCCGTAGCTGACGGGTGCTGTACAGGGGAATGAATATGAAATGAAAATATAGTGCTCTGGAATGTTTGAGGGAGGGGGGCCCCAAAACTGGTATCTTGCCTAGGGCCCCATGAGATCTAAATCCGGCTCTGTCTGTAGGAGTCAGATCACCATTTAGACAGTGGGCTGCTTTAGGCAGCCCATAAGCTTTTATTTATTTGATTTAATAGTTTTTATTTATTTTAACACTGAGGGCCAAATGTAATAGGTAGTCTGTTTTGGTAAATTGCGAGTTTGGTGCTAAACTCGCAATTTTTCATAACTCTCCAATGTAATAGGGTGTCTGTTCACTAAAACTCGCATTTTTCAGAGTTACTAAAACTCTCCATTCTCAAACTCGCATCCAGATGTTTTCACATTGAAAACAATCAACTCGCCCAATGTAATAGAGTGTCTGTTTCAGACTCGCAAAAAAAAGATTACCAAAAGTCCCCAAATAATAGACCTGGTTCAGGCTAGCGAGTACATCCTGAGCAGGTCAGATTAACACATGCACATCCATGAGATATGTACATGTTTCTGTGTGTACTTATGTTAAATATTTTTAAATAAACAAAAATGACGTGCACCCCCTCCCCAAAAGCATAACCAGCCCCGGGCTTTATAAAGTTTGTTCTGGTTCTAAAAATACTGGGGCCAAAATGCGTAGGGGGCCCCTGTATATTAAGAACCAGCACAGGGCTTTGTTGAGCTGGTCCTGGTTCTGGAAAATCAGGGGACAAAACGAGTAGGGGTCCCCTGAAGGTTCCAGAACCAGCACCGAACTCTGTCTAGCGGGGGGATAATGCCACAGCCAGGGAAAACCTTTCACCGGTTTCCCCGGCCAAAGCATTACCCCTGACCGCTAGTCAGTCCAGGCCGGGGATCCCTGGGAGTTGAGGACCCCCCCAATAATAGGGTCCCCCTCTCCAGGGCACCCCAGGCCTAGACTGATAGCCCGGGTCTATCCCCGGCACCCTAGGGCGGTGGGTGCCGGGTTGATAGTGTAAAGTGTAAAATTTAATTTTCCATATTGTCTTTATTTGTAGAACCACAAGTACCAGCAAGCCTCCCCTGCATGCTGATATTTGGAGAACAACAAATACCAGCATGCGGGGCATTACAGGCCCGCTGGCACTTGTAGTTCCACAACTAAAGAAATACGTAAATAAACAAACTGACACCGTGAAAGTATAATTTTAATAAAACATACATGCACACTCACACTCCTCTGCAAGTAGGCAATCCAGGGGTTAAAATAAAAAAACGCAAAAAAAACGAACCATACGGACCGTGCAAAGGTATGTGTGTACACATACCTTTGCTCCGCATAAATGACCGGGGTACACGTGTGCCCCGTCAGTGAAGGGGCCGCCAGCCAATCAGGGAGCATCTCCGTCGGAGCAGCTCCCTGATTAGCTGAATGCGGCCAGCCTGTGTGTCCCATAGACGTCTATGGTGAGAAATCCCCACAGACGTCTATTGTGGGAACCGCTACATTGTAGCCGCAAGATTAATTGATGTTAATCTTGTGGTTACATCAATGACACAATGTTGCGACATTGTATCATTGTCGTGACCATCAGGCTTGCGACGAGACCCTTGTCCATCGCAAACCCCAGTGGACTTCCTGCTCTAATAGAAGGCGGGAATGCCTCCGTTTGTCCAGCCACACCCCTTGCCCACCTCCAAAATGGGGCGAGCTGTCAATCACAATCGACAGCTGCCCCGTTTTGGTGTGAGACCCGTAGAGACGGAGCACCCACCGCTGGCCGGGTCTTGCGCATGCACCCGCCGGAGGCGGCGCAAGCGCAGGGGGTAAACATCGACCCGCTTGCGAGCGCATAGCACTTGCGAGCGGGTCTGGATCAGCCCCTGTGTCCCTAACAATACCGGTGTATTAAGGGTCCATATACACTTCATTTCTCACTGGAGTTGTGAAGTTATCGCATACTGGGGCAGTTGCACTATACATAGTGCCATAAATGTGCTGAAGTTCTACAGCTTAATACAGGCTTGAACAGGCTATTAATATTACTTCCCCTCTTGAGTTTGGCTTTGCCACATACCCAGTGGAGATATTCTGCCTCATACCATAGTGCTATTCTATTCTGCAATATGTCTAACACAGGCAAGAGTAACATAATAGCTACTGCACCCACACTGCTCTCATGTAAGTCATGTGCAGCAAGATTAAATGAGGAAGATTTAATCCAAGAGGGACTTTGGGCCTGATTCAGAGCCGCTCGCATGATGCGGCCGCTTGCTCCCAGCGTATGCAAATCCAGCGCACGTCCAGCAAGGCAGGCGATCGCACGGCAAGGCATTAGCACTCCCACTATGTCTTGGCGAGCAATTATTTTGTGTATGCAGACGCCCACCAGCCATTCATAAAACGCCCACTTGCGCACGTCATCTCCAGGAAATGCATGAAAACATCATCACTATCGCTTGAGGTTGACTATACCTAGCCAATATCACTGCGATCCCTTCAGTGTGAAATACAAGCAGGTGACGTGTACAATGACGCTGCCTGTTAATTATGCATGCCTATGAAACGGCGTTGAAACACACAGGCACGCCTGCGTTCGTACATCCACTCCCCCGTTTCTAGTGGCCTGCCCCTGATACCAACCACAAACGACCTCTCCTGTCACTCATTCCACTGGACTGTCTTTGCAGGGCGAGCGAGCGCATCCCAATTGCTCGTACTAGTTTGCACACGCGCACTGCGAAGTATACGCATGCGCACATTAGCAAACATCGCCAGCACGAGCAATCGCTTGCTAGTGAGCAGGTCTGAATCAGGTCCTTTATGCCATCTGTTATAATACACCGGGCCCATCAGCTCCTCCAGCCCCTGTCCAAGAGCCCCCCTGGGCTTCCTTTACTCAGGTGCTAAATATGCTTGTGGACCGTCTAACAGTCCCGATAGTTGTTCCTCCTTTGGGGTTGCCACAGCAGGTACAGGCTATGATTCCACCTATGGGGTTGCGTTGCCACAACAGGTACAAACTATACCAGTGCCTCCTCTGCCCACTACCCTAGAGATGATGGTATCAACGGCTGTTAAAAATATATTACAGGGTGAGAAATCACTACCCAGTAAAAATAAGTGTCCTCTGGTTTCCTCTCAGTCCACGCTTCTCTCAGATTCTGAGGTGTCCCCTGACGAGGCAGGAGAGGCATATTTATCTACTACTGAGTCTCCCTCAGGGGAGGAGGAACTGCAGGCAAAGTTTAATATCCCTGCCCACATAGATTATGAACCTGCTCCAAAGTCACAGCAACCTCTTTTTAAGAAATAAAAGGTTATATCTGATCAGCTAGTTGACCATGTGATGGCTGCCTTGCAGACACCCGCTAAAAGGTTTCAGCCACATAAAAGACTGACCCATTGTTATCATTTTCAAGCGAAGTGAGAGACTCCCCCTATTCCTTCTGCTGCTCGCTGAAGGATCCTATGGATAAAAAGGTAGAAGCTGGTCTGAAATGTATGTATTCTGGGCCTGATTCAGACCCGCTCGTGAGCGCTGAGCGCTCGCAAGCGGGTCGATGTTCGCACAGTGTGCATATGCACGACGGAGTCGGCTCCATCGTGCGCATGCGCAAGACCCGGATAGCGACGGGCAAGCCATCGCTCCGTGTCTCGCGCCAAAGGAGGCGTGCTGTCGATGGTGAGTGACAGCACGTCCTCTTTGGTGGGCGTGGCTGCCCAGACGGAGGCGTTCCCATGGGAACGCCTACTGTCTGAGGCCGGCCCCACTGACATCAGAAGTGATGTCAGTGGGAGTGCTCTCAGCTCTGATAGAGCCGAAAGCACTCCAGGGCTTACGGCAACGAGACCCTACCACAAGGGTCTCATCGCAAGCCCGGGCGACCATCTTCCTGGCCGCTCGCTATAGCTGTGGGTGGTCACCCACAGCTATACGAGCGGCCAGGAGGCCGCTCTAAAAATTAAGAGGGACGGCCCTGATTCAGAGCGAGCGCTCTGTCAGAGCGTCCGGCTCTGAATCAGGGCCTCTGTTTCAGGAGCCTCTACTTGCCCATCCATGGCTATTGCTTGGATGGCTAAAGCAATTGAGGGCTGGACAGACGCCCTCGAAGAGCTCCTCCTGGAGGACGCCTGTCAGGACATGCTTTCCCTTGTTGCTCACATTAGAGATGCAGCTTCATACATAGGGGATGCTACGCTGGACGTGAGTCTTTTATCCTCCAGAATATTGTCCATGTCAGTGCCTGTCCGTCGCTCTCTGTGGCTACGGTCCTGGAAGGCGGATACAAACTCTAAGAAGGCCTTAGAATCACTCCCTTACACGGGGGACATTCTTTTTGGCCATAACTTGGACAAAATTGTCACTTCTTTGGCGGCCTCTAAGACTGCTTTTCTGCCATCTGCAATGGCTGCTAAACGGTCAACGTCTTTTTGAGTTTTTCATCCCTAAGGGAAACCTAGAGGTTAGTCCTTTCCTCGACAGCAGGCTTCCTCTAAGTCAGTCAAAACTAAGCCCAAGCAGGCCTGGACCACCCGCCGTCCTGCTGTAAAATCAGAATATAAACAGTCCGCTTGATGGGGGTCCTCCCTCTGGGGGAACCCAGGGTAGGAGGCCGACTTCTTCTCTTTGCCCAGCGCTGGCATCAAATCACCTCAGACGCTTGGGTACAGGATGTGATCTCTTGCGGGTACTCCCTCTCTTTCCCAAGATGACCACCCCACCAGTTTTTCTGCATAAGCCCTTACTCGGACCCACTCAAGGCCCTACTTATACAAAAGGCTATTCAGAAATTACTGCAGATGGGGCTGATAGTGTCGGTCCCTTTATCTCAGAGAGGGACAGGTTATTATTTCACCTTGTTTCTGGTTCAGAAACCAAATGGATCTTACTGACCTATTCTCAACCTCAAATCCCTGAACAAATCAAGCAGAGTGCCCAGATTGCAGATGGAAACCCTGCGCACTATAGTCCTAGCTATGGAACCAAGGGACTTTACGGTATCACTGGATATTCAGGATGCTTACCTACATATACCTATAGAGCCTTCTCAACAGAAATTTCTCGGGTTTGCTGTTCTACAGCAACATTTTCAGTTCCAGGCTCTGCCCTTTGAACTTTCTACAGCCCCACGGGTTTTTACCAAATTATGGCGGTTATGGCAGCTCTCCTCCGTTGTCAGGGGGTCACACTGCTATAATACCTGGATGTCCTCTTGCTATTAGCACGCTCCCCAGAGGTCCTTCAATAACACCTTCAGGTTATCATTGCCTTTCTGCAGAATCACGTCTGGTTAATCAGTTGGAAGACCCTGGTTCCTTCACAAAGAATGGTCCATCTGGGGACTCTCCTAGATTCTCATGCTCAAAGAATCTTCCTAACAGCAGACAAGATCTCCGCACTGCAACAACATGTGCGCAGACTACTCTACAGTCGCTGAGTGTCCATTCACTCAGCAATGCAGGTCCTGGGATCCATGGTCTCCACCTTCAATATGGTGGAGCATGCCCAACTCCACTCCAGACCTCTGATCCTCTCCAGGTGGAACGGATTGCCTCATCGATTAAAGTCCCAAACAATGGTTCTCTCTCCAAAGGTTGGTCTGTTTTCTGTTCCTCTCATGGTGGTTACAGGTGTCTCACCTAACAAGAGGATGCCCCTTCTGGGTGTTTCAACTCCTTGTGGACAAGTGGGGCCTACCAGAGGTGGACCTCATGGCCTCTCATCACAATCACAAGCTGATGGTGTACGGATCAAGAACAAGGGATGCCACGGCAGCCTTCATAGACGCATTGTCCATAAAGTGGACCTTTTGGTTTGCGTACCTGTTTCCTCTGGTCTCCCTCCTTCCTCGAGTCCTTCGAAAGTTCAAACAAGACGGAGGCACTGTCCTTCTGGCGGCTCCAGCTTGGCCCAGACGACAAAGGTAATCAGACCTTCAGAGCCTCTCCACCCATGCTCCTCTTCTGCTGCCTCAACGGTCGGATATGTTATCTCAGGGTCCTTGTCTACACCCAGACTTGGGTCGTCTGTCTTTGACGGCGTGGCTCTTGAGACATCCCTCTTAAGATCTAAGGGGATTTCTCCAGCAGTAGTACAGACTATGCTCAGGGTGCATAAACCGGCTTCTGCCCACTTCAATCACAATCACAGAGTGTGGTATACATACTTCCATTGGTGTAATGCCAGAAGTTATGACCCGCATATTTTTAGGGTATCTAGAGTCCTTGCCATCATTCAAGATGGACTGGACCTTGGACTTCGCCTGGCCTCACTTATAGTTCATGTCTCTGCTTTGTCTATCTGGTTCCAACGCAAAATTGCTACACTACCGGATGTTCACACCTGTGCACAGGGTGTTCTCCGCATTCAACCTCCCTTTGTCCCTCCTGTGGTTCCTTGGGATTTGTCTGTGGTTTTTCAGGCCCTGCAGGGCCCTCTGTTTGAACCCCTGGAATCAGTGGGTCTCAAATGATTAACAGTGAAGACTATCTTTCTTCTGCCCGTAGGGTGTCAGACTTGGGGGCACTCCCCATTTCTGATTTTTCATCCAGATAGGGCGGTTCTTCATACTCGCCCTGGTTTTCTTCCCAAGGTGGTCTTTCAATTGCATATCAATGAGGAAATTGTAGTCCCAGCCTTCTGTTCACCCAGCATTCCGGCTGGTGAGGTTTCCTTGTGGATCGTGCCCTCGGGATCTACGTGGACCGTACCTGTTTTTTTTAGGAAAATAGATTCTCTATTTGTCCTCTATGGATTCCACAAGAAGGGCTGGCCAGCTAACAAACAGACCCTGGCCAGATGGATTTGCATGGCTATCTCACAGGCTTACTTGCAGACGGATCTCCCTGTGCCAGCTACCGTTACTGCTCTTTCCACTCGCTCTGTGGGACCTTCGTGGGCAGCTCGCCGTGGCGTCTCAGCTGCACAACTTTGTAAGGCGGCCACGTGGTCTTCTGTCCACACCTTTCTGAGGTTCTATACCTTTGATACATTCACCTCTGATGATGATTCATTTTGGCACCGGATACTCCTGTCAGCTCAGGAGTGTCCCCGCCCTTGAATGCTGCTTTGGGACATCCCCAAGGAATCCCTGTGGATCTCTTTGGACCCTGAAGAAGAAAATGAGTTATGGTAAAAACGTACCTTTGTTAACTCTTTCTTCGAAGTCGATAGGGTCTACAGGGCACCCGCCCTGATGCCCCTGGCTTCCCTGGGTTGATTTTCATGGTCACCAGTCTCCATCTCCCTTGTGTGAGAGTGTGTTTCTTCTGTGAACCAGTCTTCCTTCTCTCTTGTCCTCCTCCTGCCATTGGCTTGCTAACTAACTGAAGGTCCTCTGGCTTGGGGGTGGGGTATAAGGGGAAGGACCAGTGCATCCTGGGAGTCAACAACTTTAACTGTCTGGTGTCTGGTCCTAACCTACACCTAAACCCCAGGGTATCCCTGTGGGGCCTATGGACTTCGAAGAAAGAGAGTTAACAAAGGTAAGTTTTACCATAACTCTCATTTTTCACAGCTGCGTACAGAATCGCAGCTGCTAATGTATTAGCGTACATTTCTGTGTCAAGCCCAGTGTTACATATCTGATGCAAGGTGTCTGATCTCTTCCCTTCATTTTTCCATAATGTTGGAACCACTGGTGATCACATCAAGACAAAATGTTTTTGTTTTTTTTCTCTGGGACAATAATAGGCTCAAAGACTATGAAAGTAGCCTTTAACAGACATGATATGTTGCTGTTTGCATCAAAGCCTGCTGCTTCTATACTAACTATGAAACATTGGTAGCAGAAATTGTGGGGCCCAAGTCTGGCAAAATCGTCAGGCCACTCCCCCCTTCCCCGCTACCTTATTACTACAAAAGAACAATTGCCAAAAAATTATGAAGCCTGCCAGTGTGCCTTATATAGTCCCCGCTGCTGGCCGGGCCACTTGTGCAGGCTACATCAGCTCCCTGGTTCCACTGACTCATGCCTTTTACCTCCTTGAAGCAGGCTCCTTCTGCCTTCCTAGTCTGGTTTGCTGGCACTACTCCTAATGAGCCATGGCTCCTTTCCAGTCTAGCAGCTCAACGTGACATCACGCGTGTTACTCACAGAAAAAACTTTATTGAACAAGTGGGTGGGCGAGCGGTGTTGGGAACAGGGGTGGATGGGTTCTCTGTGACTGTCAATAAGGTAGTGACTAGTAAGAGGCTCAGAGTGGCAGGCCCCTCTTTCACTCAAGGAGGTAGCAAGAGGAAGGAGCCCCCCCTTTCTGCCACGTGTCCAAGCCCGGGATTGCAGTCCCCCCCTGATGGCGGCCCTAATTGGTAGTATTCACATAGGTATATTGAAAAGTTTTAAACAAGCTAATTAATTGTATAACCATGATTATTCTTGCTAATACAGGAGGATTGCTGTGGCCAAGTCAAACTGTCATTCTGATCCACGAGAGACTTTGTGTCACGCTGGGAGGCGGTTTTCTGGAAGCTGAGGCCTGAGGCTGCGGGAGAAAACTGAGGCGAGGGGCCTGAATGTACGACCACCTCAACCACGGGTCTTGGTCGTTGGCGAGACCTAGTCAGAGGTGCGGAATCTAACCCACGAGATGGTGTTCGCCAGTGACCCCACCAATCAGGATATGGGCTTGAGCTGCACCTCGTAAGCAGGTCGCGGTCCTTTGACTAGGTGACCAAAGCCTGCAGGAAAAAGGAGAGACGAACACTCATGGCCCAAGGGGTCGGTGCCAGTAAGGGGCACGTAGGGACACTGTACTTGAGGTACAAGGAAGTGTGCACTGCGGACACACTCTACCGGGTTGCCGGTCAGAAAGAGTGCACCACGGTGCAATACTGTAACACGTAGGTAGGGACCACAGAGTCCAGTAACGAGGTGGCTAGTAGTACTGGAGCCAGCCAGAGATTATAACGTTGGAGATTTTGGTACGTGTAACTACACTCAGGCTGTGATGGTAAAGCACTGGTGAAATGGATAGTATACTGCACACAGGCGGCGGTGGTGGTAACGCACTGGTGGAATGGAGGTATACTGCACACAGGCGAGGTGGTAACGCACTGATGAGATGAATGATATAGCTGCACACAGGCTGGGGTGGTAAAGCACTGGTGAGATGAATGATATAGCTGCACACAGGCTGAGGTGGTAAAGCACTGATGATATAGCTGCACACAGGCTGCGGTGGTTAAGCACTGATGATATAGCTGCACACAGGCTGAAGTGGTTAAGCACTGATGATATAGCTGCACACCGGCTGAGGTGGTTAAGCACTGATGATATAGCTGCACACAGGCTGAGGTGGTAAAGCACTGGTGAGATGGACGATATAGCTGCACACAGGCTGAGGTGGTAAAGCACTGGTGAGATGGACGATATAGCTGTACACAGGCTGAGGTGGTAAAGCACTGGTGAGATGAACGATATAGCTGCACACAGGCTGAGGTGGTAAAGCACTGGTGAGATGAATGATATAGCTGTACACAGGCTGAGATGGTAAAGCACTGATGAGATGAATGATATAGCTGCACACAGGCTGAGGTGGTAAAGCACTGGTGAGATGGACGATATAGCTGCACACAGGAATAGACAATGGTTGTTCAGGCAACTACCTGATACACAGGCGCCGGATATATAAACCCCTGGAAGCCCACTGATTGGTCCACAGCGTCAGCTGACCGGCCAGACTGTCAGGGAAGGAAGGACAGTCAGAAAAGGAAGTGTCATGGTGGCGCCCATGACAGGGACTCCAATCCCCGCACACCAGGCCGCCCGAGACACCAGCATCAGGGAGAATGCTCAGCACCTCCCACGTCGCCGCACCAGCCGCCCGACTGCCCAGGAAGTCAGAGGAAGCCGGCGGGACGGTAAGGGACGGCCGATCCCCGGCTGAACTCTGACACTTTGCTTTACAAAATCTTTAAGCTCATCTGTACTGCTTACCTTAACATTGAGCAATGCTAATGTTAGGAGTTTTCAAAAGTCCATGTTTTGACAGGAGAGCTGTTGGAGAGTAGAGAAACTCCATAAAATATGGGAATAGTGTTTATACACTTTAGTAACAAACCTTGATCCAGATGGGTCCGTCTAGATGCTGGTCAGGATGGGAAGCAGAGTCCGTAAGGGATCCTTCCTGTTCTAATTTTTAATTTTTACTAACCAATAATATTGTTACATTAACTAGAACTGTGCGTCATCCCAAAAAGCAGGGAACAGACCTCAATGCACCTCCCTTCACCCCTTATTTAATTAAAATAATCAGATTGTTGCTAGATTGGCTGTATTATTAATAATCTAGACTTTCAAATGTCATGTAGGAGTTGTGGTCTCAGGAAAGATTAATTTCAGTGCTATTGGTTATCTTAGTGGCTCACATGTGGTACTTAAAAACCACTAACTATTGAATGCATACATCACATTACCTTAAAACAAAGAACTACAAAAAAAAGTACCATAATATAAAAAAAGATTTTATTTGTAGTAAAAAATGCAAAACACAATGTAGACACATATAACTGTACAAAAAAACATTGCAAAGTACATTTTAATCATTTTTCCTATCCTAGAGCACAGGTTCTCAAACTCGGTCCTCAGGACCCCAAACAGTGCATGTTTTCCAGGTCTCCTCACAGAAACGCAAGTGAAATAATTAGCTCCACCAGTGGAACTTTTAAAATTAGTCAGTGAGTAATGAATACACCTGTCCATCTACTGGGTGACCTGAAAAACTTGAACTGCGTGGGGTCCTGAGGACCGAGTTTGAGAACCTCTGCCTTAGGGGCATCCCACAGCTCTGCAGCTGCCAGCTGTCACATAGTGACGGTGCTGCCAGCCAGGTGTGGAGACTACCGGCTCCCAGCCACTACCGCGATCAGAGCTTGGCTCTGATCAGGCAGTGCAGTGGATAGGTCAGAATGAGCTTCTGCGGGACTCAATCACAATCGACAGCTGCCCTGTCTTGTAGTGACAGCTCGCCCCGTTTTGTAGGCGTGCAGGGGGGGTGGCTGGATAAACTGAGGCAACGCCCTTTGTGGGCGGCCCTACTGACATCACCAGTAATGTCAGTAGTGAACTTCCTGCTCTATTAGAGCAGGAAGTTCACTGGGGTTTGTGGTGGACGAGACCCTACCACAAGGGTCTCGTCGCAAGCCCGATGGTCGCGATAATCGCGACCATCGCCAGGCTGCCCGCACACGCTGTGGGTGGTCACCTACAGCTGTGCGGGCGGCCTGGAGGCCCGCCCTGATTCAGAGCGAGTGCTCACAAATAGCGAGCGCCTCTGAATCAGGGCCTGAGTTTGAGAACCTCTGTCCTAGAGCATAAATCAGTGGTTCCAAAACTGGGTGGCATGGGAGGAGTGCCAGGGG
Organism: Taudactylus pleione; assembly: GCA_031769625.1. NCBI lineage: Eukaryota > Metazoa > Chordata > Amphibia > Anura > Myobatrachidae > Taudactylus > Taudactylus pleione. Next base: position 13,656,891 of record JAUIMM010000161.1, read on the forward strand.
TTAGCGGTCCAGGGCCAAATAAAATGATTTATGGTCTATTTGATAGGCAAAACCAGTGATAGTGGCTGCAATACATAAAATATGTGGACAAACAGAAGTCCACCTCTGTCCACGACCACATAACTGACCCTAAGGGTGACAGGTAAGCACTATTTACTTAATTTAATATATATTTTTTTTATTTCATAATAAGAATCTTTAGGCCTAGGTGTGCCATGAAGCAAAAGCGAATACTATAGGACGCTGTGATTCAAGAAAGTTTGAAACTACTGGCATAAATAATACACACATTTAATATATTATTTCTACTGTTATTATGCCATATCAAATTGTAGGGAAATTACTGTACAGTTTTATGTTATTTCTATGTTCTGTTTTTCAGAATATAGAGAATTAAATTTATTGTCATTTGATGCTTCACGTTATGTCTCTCAAAACTCATCACACTCAATTTCTAGGGTGTTACGTGACAAAAGCATATTGGAACATTGCTGGAACATACTATAGTGGTTATCACTGTTAAAAAGAACTGAATAGATGTTTTCTGCACAATGTTCCATCAAGGATATAATCATACAACATAACCTGATATCTTTCTTTTTTTTCCTTTTGAAGAACAAAGCTCTGATTACACGGTCTCTTATGATATATACAAGTTCCTCTCTCCTGTCCAGCGTGTAGGAAGAGCCTCGGGGACATGTCTAATTTACATGAGAATTACTTCCTCATGCTTCCTTGTATCTGTGACATGGATCGTTCCATAATTATAGGTCTCTGTAAAGTGTTAAAAAAAAGTTTTACCTATTAGGTAATATTAGTTCAAAAGAGGACATGTGCTGTACCCAATGATTTATGAATTCTTAGGGGTCAATCCAATTAGCCGTGATGTACTAGCATGTGCGAGTCACCGTGGCAACAGCGGCATTCTACGGCAGCCTGAATTTGCACAAAACTGTTTGCTGCCCCGTAGGGCTGTGAGCCAATTTGTGCTAATTCGGGCTGAGAGAGGGCCACAAGAGGTGTCGAGATGTGGTGCCATTGCTGGCGTTTGAATGCAGTTGCAACGGCAACTCGCACCTCTTGCAGCCAGGGCCGGATTAACAGCTCCAGGCCTCCCATCAGAATAGGCCCACAGCAACTGCTGTGTTGTTTCTACTGCTGTACACAGGAAAAAAAACTTTCCTGCTGCAGCAGCCTGTCACTATCAGTGGACGTTTTAGGCCACGCCCCCCGGCCGCAACTCGCGACCCCTTTCCCCGCTCCCAACCGCGGACCCGACAGATCAAAGAACTGCTGGGGACATAAATTCAATAAACATGGCGGCAGTGACCCGGCGCCTCCTCTGTGTCACCACGTGATGTCAGGACGTGTGACATCACCAAGGTGCCACCCAGCCATCAGCGCGCCGCCCTGAAGGAAGGAGCAGCAGCACAGTAGTACTAGGAAGCCCCATGAAGTAGCCCTGAGCGCGGTATGGTGACTGAGCCTCTTGAGGTGAGGTGTCAGTCCTGCTTATTGCCAGTCTGGCTGCTGCTGAAACATTATATATATATATATATATATATATATATATATATATATATGAAAATGAAATGCTTTCTCTATATACTTGCACTGCAGGCTGAGGTGTGTGTGTATATATTAAAAATATAGAGAAAACATTTTCTAATCTATATATATATATATATATATATTTGTGTTTAAATATACAAGTGTGTGTGTATATAATATATAGCATAATCCTGTTTATATTTAAAATATACAGAGCATGTATGATTTTTCATATATGTGTATATATATATATATATATATATATATATATATATATAGATCCAAAAAAAGGCGTCACTCGGAGACTTGAAATGCAGGTGAAAATTCAGTTTTAATGGACCATTAAAACTGAATTTTCACCTGCATTTCAAGTCTCCGAGTGACGCCTTTTTTTGGATCTGTATCTGGGACACTGTGTTGGCACCCTATAGGAAGGCACCGGAGCAATTCAAATGGTATGCATCATTTATTGAGTGCCGGTCTGTGGATCTGTATATATATATAATTATATATATATATATATATATATATATATATATATATATATATATATATATATTACAGACACACTGTATATAAAAATGGTCTGTAGCTTCTTTGAACCAATGCTTCAATGTTTATAAAACATTTTCCTCAGGTTGAACACAAACCCAATAAGCTAAATACCCACACCAAGACTGTCCATGGCACCGCTTCGCAGCAAGATCCCAATCACAATCTTTGTTTACAGCTCACTTGTGATGCTCCGTGACAACGAATCGTGTGAGCTCTGTGATGTCACCACGCAGTGTGGAATCCTGCGGTGAAGCGGCACCATGGACAGTCCGGTTGCTTGGTAAGGTATTAGGTCACATATATATATATATATATATATATATATAATATATATTATTATTTCACGGGTGGTATGTTTTCTAATTCTCTTTCCAGAATAGGGTTTATAGATTATTAATATATATAAATGCACATTATTCTGATTGTGAACAGAATAATAAAAAACACATATTGCACATATAAAGAGTAAAACATACAATCAATAATTTCAAGAGATATTAATTTCAGTATAATTGTGTGTAATACACATGGATATAATATGGGCCTGATTCAGAGTCGCACGCAATGCCGATGTTCACATAGTTGAGTGATTTTCTGCTATAAGGCGTGCAGGAAAATTCCTATAATCTTGTAGGGTGCATGTGATACATCGTGGGTACGCACATAGGCGCTGTGTGATTGAGACGCTCGCTATCAGAAATCTCATGGAAAAGTTCTGAGCATTCCTGGGAGGTGGCTATGAATGCGGGCAAAAATGATCCATCCCATGGACGTATTATGGGAGTGTCACTAAAGTGTTTTCATGCTCGTACGCTGCAGTATATATATATATATATATATATATATATATATATATATACTGTGCGTGTGTGTGTATGTATATATATATATATAAAATATTTTTTTCTATATTCAGTAATCAATAATATAACAGGTGGTGTATGCTTCATACAAGCAAAGTGGGGAGGGATATGTATGTTGTCGAAAGTAGGCGGTAGCTACGCCCTCTCCATGGTGCTATCCATACCCCATGTCACAGACCACACTACCTGTGCAGACCACAACCCCATAGCGGGATGCCGACGCTTACATTCCAGCACCAGCATCCCGACCGCTGGGATGCCGAAGGTAAGTAGCGGGGTGGAGGGGAGGGTTAGGTTTAGGGGTTAGGGTAAGGCACTATTGGTGGTTAGGGTTAGGCACTAAGTGGGGAGGGTTAGGTTTAGGGGTTAGGGTAAGGCACTATTGGGGGGTTAGGGTTAGGCACTAGAGGGAGGATTAGGTTTAGGGTGCCGGTATGTTAACCCTGTCTTGATCCCAGCATCAGAATTCTGACCGACAGGATCCCGACTGTCGGTATTTCATACTCATCTCCCCCATAGCGTTGGCCCCCACATTACTAGTCTCACCCCCGCCGAGCTGATAACACCTTCTGCGGCAGCACACAATAGGCCCTTCTTAAATGTCAGCTCCAGGCCCATGTAGACCTTAATCTGGTACTGCTTGCAGCTAATTGGATTGACCCCAAAATATCAATAAGAATTAGATGTTAATGTGTAAATAGTCTAATTGAATTTTTTCAAATCATGATTATGGCAGCTACAGTCATTATTATTCTCTATGATCAATAGTTTCTAATTGATACAATAAATGTCCACTGGATTACTTTAAACAGATGTCACCAATTCTCCGCACCAGTACTAACAGGAGAAATACTTAGTAATAACAATGTGTTGACTGCAAATGCAAATAGGAGTACACACACGTGCCAAGTGGCACTGATGTTCTGTAAGTAATGTCTTTCCTGGGGCCCAAAGCTCAAACAGATGCCGGAAATACTACTCCAAAGCCCAGGGTCTTAACTAGCAATCACTAGGTCATGTTGCTAAAATGCCACCCCATTTATGATTACAGTTCCACTGTGATAATTGTTTTAGTCTTTTTAAGATTTATCACAACAGAACAGAAAGCCCCAGCAGGCTGCTCATGTGTAACCCCCACACGGGCTCAGTAGAACAAAACGAGGGCTGGCAAAGCTAAAGGATGGGCATCGCTGCCCCTTCCCAACTGATCGGACCTTTAGCAGCCACACAAGGCTTCAGAATGGGCATTATTGTCTGATAGAGCAGGGCATTTACAGTGATTAACCCATAGTAGCTTAGAAGCAAGATTGTCAGAGATTCAGCACTGAGCATTACTGTTTCCACTAGTGATTTTTGGTACCCAAGAATATTACTAACTCTGCCACATTTAGACAACACAAAGTTATTACTCTGACAGTGATTCCCAAACTGGGAGCCGTGGCACCTGCACCTGCATTTTTGGTGGTCCAGGATCGAATCAAATTATTTATGGACCATGAGATAGGCAAAACCAGAGCTGGTGTCTTCCAATCATAAAATATGTGGACAAACATAAGCCCAACCCTATCCACCACCACATAACTGACCCTAAGGAAGACAGTAAGAACAATCTACTTAATTTAATACCTTCTTTCTGAATTAAGAAATGTTTGGCCTAGGGGTGCCGTGAAAAAAATGCTGATACTCTAGGTGCCAAGATTCAAGAAAGTTTGGGAATGCTTAAATTAGGGATGTGCAGGCTCGGATAGGTTCGAGTTTGCACGTGGAGTTCGGATTTTTCCCTCCAAAAAAACGGAACTCAGAACGAGGCAAAACGTCATCTTACATGGACGAACATCATCATTCCTGGTCTTTTGTCCAGGAATGATGATGTTCGTCCATGCAAGATGACGTTTTGCCTCGTTCTGAGTTCCGTTTTTTTGGAGGGAAAAATCCGAACTCCACGTGCAAACTCGAACCTATCCGAGCCTGCACATCCCTAGCTTAAATTATTCATAAAATATTAACAAACAATATAGGGATATATGATCATGTTATTTGCTCACTTTCTCTTTGTACGAGTTTCCCAGGTCAGTCCTTTGTATACTCAGGTCATCCATGCTCCCACCATGGTATAGTCTATTATCTGTCCGCAGTTCCCTTACCCTGCCTTGCAAATTGCGCAGAATCTTTAGGGCACTGAAGTCATGCTGTGACACGGGCCCATTGAGTGATGGCGTGGAGGCTGAGCGTAGATGGGAGTTTTCTCTTCTCTCCTGTCATAATGAAAGTAAGAGCATATTTTGCAAACACTGTAAAATCCATTCCTCGTAATCCATCTGGGGACACTGCTAGGCTCTTAATTAAAGCGATGGGCACTTGGAGCAGACACTAAATAATTAACTAGAACAAAGTCCCTCTCTAGACCCTTCCTCTGGTGTACAATCGTGCATCTGTGACTATAAAGCTAGTATCAGCACTTCCCCTGGTGTACAAGCATGCATCTGTGACTATACAATATGTTAATGCTAGTATCAGCCCATCCCCTGGTGTACAAGCGTGCATCTGTGACTATACAGTATGCTAATGCTAGTATCAGCACTTCCCCTGGTGTACAAGCATGCATCTGTGACTATATAGTATGCTAATACTAGTATCAGCCCTTCCCCTGGTGTACAAGCATTCATCTGTGACTATATAGTATGCTAATACTAGTATCAGCACTTCCCCTGGTGTACAAGCATGCATCTGTGACTATAAAGTTAGTATCAGCCCTTCCCCTGGTGTACAAGCATGCATCTGTGACTGTATAGTATGCTAATACTAGTATCAGCCCTTCCCCTGGTGTACAAGCATGCATTTGTGACTATATAGTATGCTAACACTAGTATCAGCCCTTCCCCTGGTGTACAAGCATGCATCTGTGACTATATAGTATGCTAATACTAGTATCAGCCCTTCCCCTGGTGTACAAGCATGCATCTGTGACTATATAGTATGCTAATGCTAGTATCAGCCCTTCCCCTGGTGTACAAGCGTGCATCTGTGACTATATAGTATGCTAATGCTAGTATCAGCCCTTCCCCTGGTGTACAAGCGTGCATCTGTGACTATATGCTAATGCTAGTATCAGCCCTTCCCCTGGTGTACAAGCGTGCATCTGTGACTATATAGTATGCTAATGCTAGTATCAGCCCTTCCCCTGGTGTACAAGCGTGCATCTGTGACTATATGCTAATGCTAGTATCAGCCCTTCCCCTGGTGTACAAGCGTGCATCTGTGACTATATAGTATGCTAATGCTAGTATCAGCCCTTCCCCAGGTGTACAAGCGTGCATCTGTGACTATATAGTATGCTAATGCTAGTATCAGCCCTTCCCCTGGTGTACAAGCGTGCATCTGTGACTATATAGTCTGCTAATGCTAGTATCAGCCCTTCCCCTGGTGTACAAGCGTGCATCTGTGACTATATAGTATGCTAATGCTAGTATCAGCCCTTCCCCTGGTGTACAAGCGTGCATCTGTGACTATATAGTATGCTAATGCTAGTATCAGCCCTTCCCCTGGTGTACAAGCGTGCATCTGTGACTATATAGTATGCTAATGCTAGTATCAGCCCTTCCCCTGGTGTACAAGCGTGCATCTGTGACTATATAGTATGCTAATGCTAGTATCAGCCCTTCCCCTGGTGTACAAGCGTGCATCTGTGACTATATAGTATGCTAATGCTAGTATCAGCCCTTCCCCTGGTGTACAAGCGTGCATCTGTGACTATATAGTATGCTAATGCTAGTATCAGCCCTTCCCCTGGTGTACAAGCGTGCATCTGTGACTATATGCTAATGCTAGTATCAGCCCTTCCCCTGGTGTACAAGCGTGCATCTGTGACTATATGCTAATGCTAGTATCAGCCCTTCCCCTGGTGTACAAGCGTGCATCTGTGACTATATGCTAATGCTAGTATCAGCCCTTCCCCTGGTGTACAAGCGTGCATCTGTGACTATATAGTATGCTAATGCTAGTATCAGCCCTTCCCCTGGTGTACAAGCGTGCATCTGTGACTATATAGTATGCTAATGCTAGTATCAGCCCTTCCCCTGGTGTACAAGCGTGCATCTGTGACTATATAGTATGCCAATGCTAGTATCAGCCCTTCCCCTGGTGTACAAGCGTGCATCTGTGGCTATATAGTATGCCAATGCTAGTATCAGCCCTTCCCCTGGTGTACAAGCGTGCATCTGTGACTATATAGTATGCTAATGCTAGTATCAGCCCTTCCCCTGGTGTACAAGCGTGCATCTGTGACTATATAGTATGCTAATGCTAGTATCAGCCCTTCCCCTGGTGTACAAGCGTGCATCTGTGACTATATAGTATGCTAATGCTAGTATCAGCCCTTCCCCTGGTGTACAAGCGTGCATCTGTGACTATATAGTATGCTAATGCTAGTATCAGCCCTTCCCCTGGTGTACAAGCGTGCATCTGTGACTATATAGTATGCTAATGCTAGTATCAGCCCTTCCCCTGGTGTACAAGCGTGCATCTGTGACTATATAGTATGCTAATGCTAGTATCAGCCCTTCCCCTGGTGTACAAGCGTGCATCTGTGACTATATAGTATGCTAATGCTAGTATCAGCCCTTCCCCTGGTGTACAAGCGTGCATCTGTGACTATATAGTATGCTAATGCTAGTATCAGCCCTTCCCCTGGTGTACAAGCGTGCATCTGTGACTATATAGTATGCTAATGCTAGTATCAGCCCTTCCCCTGGTGTACAAGCGTGCATCTGTGACTATATGCTAATGCTAGTATCAGCCCTTCCCCTGGTGTACAAGCGTGCATCTGTGACTATATAGTATGCTAATGCTAGTATCAGCCCTTCCCCTGGTGTACAAGCGTGCATCTGTGACTATATGCTAATGCTAGTATCAGCCCTTCCCCTGGTGTACAAGCGTGCATCTGTGACTATATGCTAATGCTAGTATCAGCCCTTCCCCTGGTGTACAAGCGTGCATCTGTGACTATATGCTAATGCTAGTATCAGCCCTTCCCCTGGTGTACAAGCGTGCATCTGTGACTATATAGTATGCTAATGCTAGTATCAGCCCTTCCCCTGGTGTACAAGCGTGCATCTGTGACTATATAGTATGCTAATGCTAGTATCAGCCCTTCCCCTGGTGTACAAGCGTGCATCTGTGACTATATAGTATGCCAATGCTAGTATCAGCCCTTCCCCTGGTGTACAAGCGTGCATCTGTGACTATATAGTATGCTAATGCTAGTATCAGCCCTTCCCCTGGTGTACAAGCGTGCATCTGTGACTATATAGTATGCTAATGCTAGTATCAGCCCTTCCCCTGGTGTACAAGCGTGCATCTGTGACTATATAGTATGCTAATGCTAGTATCAGCCCTTCCCCTGGTGTACAAGCGTGCATCTGTGACTATATAGTATGCTAATGCTAGTATCAGCCCTTCCCCTGGTGTACAAGCGTGCATCTGTGACTATATAGTATGCTAATGCTAGTATCAGCCCTTCCCCTGGTGTACAAGCGTGCATCTGTGACTATATGCTAATGCTAGTATCAGCCCTTCCCCTGGTGTACAAGTGTGCATCTGTGACTATATAGTATGCAAGCGTGCATCTGTGACTATATAGTATGCTAATGCTAGTATCAGCCCTTCCCCTGGTGTACAAGCGTGCATCTGTGACTATATAGTATGCTAATGCTAGTATCAGCCCTTCCCCTGGTGTACAAGCGTGCATCTGTGACTATGTACAAGCGTGCATCTGTGACTATATAGTATGCTAATGCTAGTATCAGCCCTTCCCCTGGTGTACAAGCGTGCATCTGTGACTATATAGTATGCTAATGCTAGTATCAGCCCTTCCCCTGGTGTACAAGCGTGCATCTGTGACTATATAGTATGCTAATGCTAGTATCAGCCCTTCCCCTGGTGTACAAGCGTGCATCTGTGACTATATAGTATGCTAATGCTAGTATCAGCCCTTCCCCTGGTGTACAAGCGTGCATCTGTGACTATATAGTATGCTAATGCTAGTATCAGCCCTTCCCCTGGTGTACAAGCATGCATCTGTGACTATATAGTATGCTAATGCTAGTATCAGCCCTTCCCCTGGTGTACAAGCGTGCATCTGTGACTATATAGTATGCTAATGCTAGTATCAGCCCTTCCCCTGGTGTACAAGCGTGCATCTGTGACTATATAGTATGCTAATGCTAGTATCAGCCCTTCCCCTGGTGTACAAGCGTGCATCTGTGACTATATAGTATGCTAATGCTAGTATCAGCCCTTCCCCTGGTGTACAAGCGTGCATCTGTGACTATATAGTATGCTAATGCTAGTTTCAGCCCTTCCCCTGGTGTACAAGCGTGCATCTGTGACTATATAGTATGCTAATGCTAGTATCAGCCCTTCCCCTGGTGTACAAGCGTGCATCTGTGACTATATAGTATGCTAATGCTAGTATCAGCCCTTCCCCTGGTGTACAAGCGTGCATCTGTGACTATATAGTATGCTAATGCTAGTATCAGCCTTTCCCCTGGTGTACAAGCGTGCATCTGTGACTATATAGTATGCTAATGCTAGTATCAGCCCTTCCCCTGGTGTACAAGCGTGCATCTGTGACTATATAGTATGCTAATGCTAGTATCAGCCCTTCCCCTGGTGTACAAGCGTGCATCTGTGACTATATAGTATGCTAATGCTAGTATCAGCCCTTCCCCTGGTGTACAAGCGTGCATCTGTGACTATATAGTATGCTAATGCTAGTATCAGCCCTTCCCCTGGTGTACAAGCGTGCATCTGTGACTATATAGTATGCTAATGCTAGTATCAGCCCTTCCCCTGGTGTACAAGCGTGCATCTGTGACTATATAGTATGCTAATGCTAGTATCAGCCCTTCCCCTGGTGTACAAGCGTGCATCTGTGACTATATAGTATGCTAATGCTAGTATCAGCCCTTCCCCTGGTGTACAAGCGTGCATCTGTGACTATATAGTCTGCTAATGCTAGTATCAGCCCTTCCCCTGGTGTACAAGCGTGCATCTGTGACTATATAGTCTGCTAATGCTAGTATCAGCCCTTCCCCTGGTGTACAAGCGTGCATCTGTGACTATATAGTATGCTAATGCTAGTATCAGCCCTTCCCCTGGTGTACAAGCGTGCATCTGTGACTATATACAAGCGTGCATCTGTGACTATATAGTATGCTAATGCTAGTATCAGCCCTTCCCCTGGTGTACAAGCGTGCATCTGTGACTATATAGTATGCTAATGCTAGTATCAGCCCTTCCCCTGGTGTACAAGCATGCATCTGTGACTATACAGTATGCTAATGCTAGTATCAGCCCTTCCCCTGGTGTACAAGCATGCATCTGTGACTATATAGTATGCTAATGCTAGGCTTTCATTAGGCTGAGTAACAATGTCCTAAATTGACATCTCTGCAGCTTTTAATTAAAAACAGATTAAATACACTTAGAAAGGGAATTTTCGTTAGTATCCTTTGAATAAAATTTGCTTATCCCTCCATTATATACAATATATGGAAGCCTAGTACTACTGTGAAAGTCCCAGGACATTGATGCATGGACAATGAACCATGCTTACCCATGACAGTCTGCGAACAGCTGTTCCAACTCTCTCTGGGTTCCTGTGACTCTCTGAGGCTTTGCTCCTGGATAAACTTCTACAGGAAATAATACAAATCTGTCATATTTATCATTTATTGAAAACTCCAGTACAAATAAGATTATCACAAAGTGCTATGCATTCATTTTGTATTTAGTGAAATGTTATCCAGTACAGGATTATTGAGGTCCATTGATCAAACGTATTAATGAACCTTATTATTACAATCCCTGAGTTCCAAAATGGGGTCTAAAGACAACCAACCAATCAGGACGGTTTCCTCATAATCTGACAAATGATCAGAGTGAAGTCACTCTGCATTGGTTAGTTGTGGACAGGCCTCCTGACCTGTCATTCATGTTGAAGCTACACAAGGAGCAGTTCAGTGGTGTTCAAACAGGATTTTTATTGCTTCTGGCATTTAGCTGAAATAGAGGAAGAAAGAAACGTCCGTTTTTCGCCAAAAAAACTGCGATAGTTTCGCAAAAGAACTAGCTAAATGCAATTGGCGAATAAAACTGGAGAAAAGTTTTCTCCATCCCAGACCAGGCGGAAAAAAAAAAAATGCAAATCCCTATTTTTGGCTAAAAAGTGGGGATTTATTTCAGAACCCTTTGGACACCCCTCCTAATAATAAATTACCCCCAACAAAATTTCGTAAGTTACACACTTTGGTGAAAAATGACCGCGCAATTTTTGGAAAAAAAATAAACAGTTGAAAATAATGTATTGGGTCTGATTTTTCGGGGGGCGATATGGATGTGTGAAGTCTTTTAAACATCGCACGCGGTTGCAGCAGGCGTTTTTTTATGGTTTTTAAAAATGCGTTTTTACGACACAAAAATATACTTGCACCCATTTTAATGTACCCCCAATTTACATGGATCAGTAATTTCCTGGGAAAAAAAATTGCTTTGTATCATTTTCAACTTTTTTCACCCAAAATTGTGCGCAGCTTACGAAAAAAAAATTTGTGCCATTTTTCATTAGGGGGGGTGTCCAAAGGGTACTGAAAGAAATCCCCAGATGTTTAGTCAAAAATAGGGAATTTGCATTTTTTTTCGCCTGGTCTGGGATGGAGAAAACTTTTCTCCAGTTTTTATTCGCCAATTGCGTTTTTGCCTGTTTTTTGGTGAAAATATCGTTTTTTTTGTGAAAAACGTCCGTTTTCCCCAATGGCAAAAAAAAGTCAGTTTTTGCCGCTAATTGAATACGGCCCTAAATCTTTATTCAAAACTTATCAACTCTGAACAGTTAAATGGATTAAATGATTGAATCACTCACTTTTCAAGTTCTGCATTAAGTTCCTCTTCAAATTTCCGAGCAAGTTTTGTGGCAGTCTCATCTTTCCACTTGGCCATGTTCCTCTGGATGGCTCGCAGCTCGTTGTCCTTCTCCCGGAGCTGCTGCCGCAGAGACTGGGTGTTTGCCCCATTGGAGTCTCTCAGCTGGTCGCGCTGCAGATTGGTGATTTCTTCTATATGCTCCTGAGAAGCAGCATCAAAGGAAACCAATGGAAGAGGTTATATTATGAAGGATTAATGACTACATTGCGTGTGGCTTTCAGGACAGGCTGCTTTACTCTAAATCATCTGCCAAGCAACACGAGCAAGGAAATATCTAACTTTACAATGTCTGATATAATTCTGAACCTATGGTTGTTTATCTTTATTGTAAATGCAATAAACCATCAGCCTTTGTGTCTCCTTTCTATGTCTGTGTCCTGCACAGTGGCAGGAGAAGTCTGTCTGTATAACGCCTCACAACTAAGGTGGTTTGCATGTCAGTGACAATGGCAATATCAATGTTTGTGTTCATTTTTTATATTACACCATGAAATATGGGGTGTGTATACAAGCAAATAGTCTGACAGTAAGGTAAGGAGAACACACTGTCCTTATGGGATTAATCTCTCCGGCCTGTCCACCATTCTACAAATATCATTGTAGAGCTCCATAAGCCCAAACAACACAACACACGTATAAAATAAATGTCTGCCACCAGTAATAAAAAAAACCCCTATAAACTGGATTTTATATACTAATACACTCACGCTATTTAGGTTTGTCCCCAAACGTGGACCAGAACAGACACCAGTTGGGAGTTGTTCCAGTTTTTACGGTTATTACATGACATGTTCAGGAGACGCTAGTGAGGAGGCTGTAGGACAGCAGGGGCCATATTTTATGTTATACAACCTTTAGAACTAATTATGAATATTTCACATATTAATCTTTGATAGCTGAGTCTACTTCCAGCACTATTTATCCCAGTTGCAATATATATCTCGTAAAAACCTGACATGTCAGTCTCTACTATATATAATTAGACTGGATATAATACTGCTACATTATGGGAAGACTCAGTATGAGTTTAGAGTTGCAGGAGATCACCATCACTGAGTGCAGGAGGATGGTAAAACACAGTCTAATGGTGGGTACACACTACACGATATGCTCCCTGAGCGATATCGTGTAGTGTTGTCCCCGGCAGGCTGTGCTCAATGTCGTTCATGACATTGAGCACAGCCGCTGAACGATATCATTAACGATATCGTTCAGCGCCGGGCTCTCTCCCCCATTCCCTGACATGCAGCAACCTGACGAGATCGTCAGGTTGGCCTGCATGTCAGCCCGATGAACGATGATGACGAACGACCCGCGGGAACGCGCGTCGTCGTCATCGTTCATCTTTTGGTGTTAAAAATGGACGATAAAGTGGACGACTGAATGATAACGATATCGTTATCGTTCAGTCGTCCACTTTATCGCCCAGTGTGTACGCACCATAAATGACAACACGCATGTGTACTCTATACACCTGTATGAGTCTCTCCTTTAACATTTCCAGAGCCTTTTCCTTCTCCAGCTGACAATGCTCTTTTATCTGCTGTAACTCACGTTCCTGTTCAATACACAAGAGAGAAATTTGGATTTCCAAACACAACTAATGGATTCCATAGTACATTTTTTTTCATGTTGAACATTATTTTGGTTGTAATGGTAAACAACTATAAGCACAAATAAGCAGTATACAACTAAAATGGAGATAAATGCACAGGTCAATAGGGTTCTTTAAGAAGCACCAAATCATTATTACCGCTGTATTAATGGATGGTTTTCCTTATACACGACCAGACCAATTTTCTCAAGTAAAACATAATGGTGAGATACCACAATTAGTAACATTTTGAGTAGGATTTTATCATCAAAGGAGGGGTAAGAGGAAGGAGGAGATACTTGTTTGACTATTAATTTTTCTTTATTATTCTATTTTAAAGCAAACACCAATGGGACTATCGTGGGACAGGACAGGCACTTTGCCCCTTTCTCCCATGGTAGCTGACAGTGTACTTACCTTCTCTCTTTGCACATGTAGGACAGTGCGCTTTTGTGCTTCCACTTCCTGTTGTAATTCATGAAATAGCTGGTTGGTCTCTTCACTTACTCCGTGCAGCATCTGTAAAGCTTGGTTAGTGGAAAGACGAGAGGGGCTTCTGCAAGAGAGATTGCTCAGTGTTATCATACACTGAATCACCGGATGTTGCCTGTATGTATCATTGTAAGCCAGGATTCGGTAATGATATGTAGCATTACTGATATGATATAATGTTCCACTCTCTGTAACTGCTGCACAAGTCCCCATGTTTCTCTCCGTCATCTGTGAGAGGTCACTTACCCGTGTTTGCTCCGCGATGGGCTTTGCATGTTAGGTTTCCCAGGAGTGCACTGGATGCGCTCACAAGCCGCACTGATCTCCCTGGCCAGGGCTCTTTCAGCTCGCTCAGCCTGAGCCAGGGCCTCCCTCTCCCTGAAAATGGATTCATTCTTTTCAGCCCTGAGCACGTGCTGCTCTTCCTCCAGCTGCTGCATCCTCAGCTTCAGGCGCTCAATGTCCCGCTCCTTTTCCTAAACAAATCATCAACTCAGTTTCTTTCCCTATGATGAATGATTTTTCTGATAATGCTAATTATTATGGCTATAGAACAGGGATGATTAAACTTTGCCTAGCTCTTCAATACAGAAGATATCACTTTAGAACTAAAGGGGATTGTAAGCTTGCGAGCAGGGCCCTCTTACCTTATGTCTGTCTGTTACTACCTAGTTTTGTTCTATTAATGTTGTTTCCAATTGTAAAGTGCAACGGATTATGCTGCACTATATAAGAAACTGTTAAGAAATAAATAAAGGGATTGATGGACAGGAGAGAATAAGGCAGAGAGCACTGACAGAACTGTGCATCATATGACTGGATGCTAGCATTACATAATGTGCCACATCCAACCATGCAATGGGCCTAATTCAATTCAATGCGAAGATGAATAGCCACGGGAGGGAGCTCCCGCAGCTATTCAATACACTGCACTGTTTGGGCAGGCTAAAGGATTTCCTCCCACATCCCCGTGTGATGCGAGGAGAAATCCAACTAAAGTGCTGGCCGCGCATTGAATTGAATTCGGCCTAATGTCCATCTTGGCCAAGAACTCCCACTCTCTCCATGCCAATGTCCATGAATGATGCCATGGGCTGGGTGTAGTTCACCCATTTTAAAGTATAAATTATAATAGGATGAAGAATTATTTATCTGCTAATTGATTAATTAGAATAAAGTCATTACAACTAATGTAGCCAAGAACACAAGAGAGAAACGTGGAAATTTGCATTTCCAAGTTTGATGTCCCATTTCCAAATGTGTTGTCCTAGTCATTACTTAAAGAATTAAATAAATACGTAGTTGCCTGAATAATACACACGTGAGAGATTACATTGAGAAACATTTCATACAGCACCTACAGTGATTTGTAGCTGGATAAGTATTACCACTTAAAGTGCCCAGGGAACACCATTATAAAGGGATAGAACAGCCACATGGCCTTAAAAGGGAACCAAATATAAAAAGGCCTCTTACATTATTCACAATTATTAACGTAAAAGATCTCTGTGAGCCACAACAAAAATCATAAGGATTAAGTTTAGAAGTACAGATGTGTCCTGCTACATCTTTGGTCATAGTGCGCCATACAGGCTTCTAAGTCGCGGCATGAGAAAAGCTCGGTGTGGTAATGCGCAGTGAGACTTGACAATATCCACGGCATGCAGTACATAGCTTCACCGCTGGGTGGCCAGTGCTCCACTGATTAAAACTACAGTGGTGAATAATACAGCAGTGGATGGATATGCCACTACAGAATACAATAGTACAGTAAGCCCTGACAGGCAGGCCAATCACATACTGTACAGTACTCCACAGTGTAAACAAAGTCTTTAATACAGTATTGTAGTAATTCTGCACGGCAGGCAATTTTATGAAAGACTACCCGTGCAATTACGCCAATTTCGGCAGTGATGTGTGGCACTCAGTGTGATGGCATGCCTTAGAAATTAGTAGTGGGATTTTAGCAGCGTTGTTTGAACTCATCACTGAACCACAAATCTCAGCCCATAAAGAGGCATCTTTGAATCACAAACTGACTGTGCGTCTCCTGTAGCACACTTGTGACAATGTCGGCACTGCTGATATGGCTGTCGTGTGTGGATGAGTGGATAAGGTGAGCGCCTTACAGAGCCAGCACTTCGGGTTTGAGGCCCGGAAAGGGACGATGTCATTTTGTACATCAATATTTTTATTTTTTGTTTTAATCTTCAATACAGGATTAAATAAAGAAATAAATCATTTGGTGTGTGAGTTCTGTCATTTATAAAAATACATAACTGCGTTGGCCAGAAGACGCACGCCCAGTATTAAATAAAGACAGAGCAATTCACTTTCAATATTCCTTAAGGATCTCTGCCGAACTCAATACATTGCTCCCAACTTGCCACCACCTGACATTTCTATGCTGCAGTGTCCACATACATCTATCCTCTGTACGCTACAAGTCGCGCTACACAAAACACAGAGCGCCAAGCGTCTTTTCGAGCGACTTTTTACCTTCAAATACGTTGAAGGTAAAAACTATTTCCTCTGTTAAAAGATATTTATCAGAATTGTACCTTCCTAATCCTAGTTCTAACATTTGCATGATAAAGAACTAGTATGTTTCTCATATAAACAATAGGAAGTTTAAGTGTAGTGGATCTGGATCTTAAAAGGGACCTCCGTCTATTGTTATAATTAATATGCCCCAATGTATAATACAATATGACTGCAGATTAGACGGGAAGCTGGCCAGTGAGCACAGAAACTGCTGGGAGAAGTCTGCTTTATCCTTGCAGTGTCCTTGGAGTGATACCCTGTACCCCTGGCTGATAAACACTTCTAGGGACCTCCAGTCTCCATGAAAAACACAACCGGCCATCGGGAATGTGAAATGTATTGATACCTATGCATATAAATGACCTTGCCTATATCAACCAGTGTGCACTGTAATTCCATGTCTTCTCTCCTGGGACTTCCATGGTCTATAACAATCTCTATCAACTGGAGAACACAAAAAATGGATTCAACATTGACCATATTGTTGTATTAACAGTCACCAGCAGACAATGGTGTGATCTTGTCCAAAGCGTCTTTATTACCTATAACAGGTGAGCACAATTGCCTGCACTACTTAAATATATTTTTATATACAGTGTACACTATAGTATTTTCTCCTCTATTTTCTGGGTTCCATAACAGAATTCATCAACAGCGGACACTACCTAAAACCACACAAGAACTCATTACAATGAGGATCTGAGGGCTCTGGAATCCCATTCCCTGTATAAAGACTTTTGCTAGGTGAAGAGCTCCTTCTTTCCTGGCTCTAACTTCCTCATCTGATATGACACTACTGTTGGTACGAGTCTAAACACACTTCTCCAAACCACTAGAAACATCTGAGGATTGATGTAACGGAGTTTCCTTCCTGGACCAGATCTGGTCTTACCGCTCTCCAATATACTGCCTAATAACATTATCCTTCCTTCTCTCATTTCAGCTCACAACTCAGCTATCACTCCAACTTTCATCCCATCTGATGTCCTTTCAGTACTCAGTCAAGATTCAGACCATACTTGTGCTAGTTCGTCCTCAAGCCTCCTCATCTCTTCTTGCTTCTCTTCTTTCAGGACTGCACGTAGTTCATCCAAGGCTTCTTGCTTCTCCCGCTGTAGGGAACGCTGGTGAATTTCATGCTCCTGAATAATCTACCAAACAAAAGCACAATCACTAGCTAGAGGTTAGCATAAATGTTATATGCAGGAATATGGAGAATGACATCAAATGGCACTTGCATAGGCTGAAACTAGAAGTCTTCCTGGGGGGCACTTGTGTTGCGATTTCTGTTTTATGCAATTCTAAGAATGACATGTAAGTAAATAGGTATTCCCTTATAGTCTAGGAAGCTAACCCAGTCACCACACCCAGTGTCTCTAAGACTACTGTCCCAACATTCAGGATACACAATAGTAGATAACAGTGGCACTCAAGGAATAAATGACAGACATAAGAATTGCGTAAATGGCCAATCTTTCAATGCTTTTGCATGGTAACTCTGACGACACTACAGAGGCATGGAAACGTTGGTCATTCACTCAATTCTTGTTTCTGCCATTTACTCCCTGAGTGCCAACGTTATCGTTATCTACGGTTTTGTATCTTTTTTTTTGTGGTATGTTATATGGTTTTATTGTTTTCGATGTTATAATGGATTTTTTAAATATCATGGGCAGAAAGGTGGTGCATGGCCTATCTGTGTACAGGTTGTATGTTCTTCCCATGTTTGTGTAGGTTTCCATCAGGTATTTTGGTTTCCTCCCACTGTCCTAAAACATACTGTTAGGTTAATTGGCATCTGACAAAAAATTAACCCTAGTGTGTGTGCATGTGATAGGCAATATAGATTGTAAGCTCCAGGGACTGATGGTTGATTAACGTTTTTTTTGGATATTACTGACGGTAGGTTACTTGAGCCTTTAATACATAACGTTATTGCTGATGTGGAAAGAGGATGTGTTTTGCCTCCTAAAGAAGCTGGTATATGTTGAATTGTTCCATCTCATCTCTGTTAGGGGCATATTTATTATATTTATAAATCATTGTGAATTTACCTATAATTATATTTTCTTATCATGTCCTGCGATGTGCGAGAGGAGAAGTCTGGAGACTTTTGCAGAACGTACCCCATAAGCTACTGAAGATGCCATTAGTTGCTGGTAAATTTCACCATTTCGCAGTCGCAATAGAAACCTATGGGAGCTGCTTTTGTGGTAGAAAACGGGAGAATATAACAGTTATTTCCCGTACATACATTCAAGGGATGCTTAATATTTGCGGGTAGCTCTGGAAACTGTTTTCGGAGGCTATACCGCAAATAATATTTTGATGTATACCCCTTAGTGTGTACTCCCATGTTCTGCTGTAAGGAGCGGAGTAGTTTAGGGTTCTGAAAACTAAATACGTGCTAGGCAAACTAGTGAGTCTTATTTTACTCCAACATATAAAAAGGATATATAGATTTACTTGATAAAATATATAAGAATCAGGAGTGTGTGTGTGTGTGTGTGTGTGTGTGTGTGTGTGTGTGTGTGTGTGTGTGCAACACTATCTCTAGTCCCCAACATAAGGGGAACACAGGTCATTGGTGGTGGTGTAAAAAACCAGGCCTATAGGTTTAATAGTACAATAGTAAACGCGTTACATCTTTTAGGCTTGCTTTATATGGAAAAATTCATTTCTAGTTCCATGGGGCCAACTTAATGTGGATGTGATAAATATTTTTTTGCGTAAATTAGCAAAATTAAAATGAATACTTTCACGCAAATTTATTAACAATCTTTTGCCAGGAGACTGGCTCCAATAAGAGCCTGTCCTGGCAAAGAGCTGGAAGCAGTGTGAGAGCATAACGCTATCACACTGCTTCCTAGTTCGGCTGTTGCATACGTTCCCTGGGGGATACAGAGGAGCCCCGAGGCTACAATAGGATTGGGGTAGGCCTTAGATTGCACACCCTATTTCTAAACATAATAAGAGGTGCTACCATGCTAAGACTTGTAGTGCCACACAGAAAAAAGGAAAATGCAGGTGCACACTCTAAGCACGAAGAACACTGATAATCAGAACAGTTATAATAAACGCTTCAATTTAACATGGAGTACAAATGAGGTTCTTAGTATGTTTGGCCAAAAATGCAAGCCCACCTACCACGTCACGGTGACCGATCAGGTGCCTCCCTAACATTCCAAAGGTTCAAATCCAGAACATGGGACCCCCTGGGTCTATACAACCAAACCGCCCCAGAACACCACCAGTGAGTGATACGTAACCGTTTAACCAAGTTTTAAAAAGTGTTACATCAGTAAGGAGTTGCAGCTTAGGTATTAAAAATGTTACATTAGTAAAAAGTAGCAAGTAATGTGTTAAAAAGTGTTACATCAGTAAGTAGTAGCAGCTTAGGTGCTAAATATTTACATTAGAGCAGAGCGCGGGCCATAAAAAGGGCACTGTTGCGTCAGCCAAAGGCACGTCCGAAAAGGGGGCATGGCCATGAGAAAAGGGGGCATATCCTTAAGATGCACCCAGCATTTACGTACATGCTGGGCAGCCGCCAAGCTCTCCCCTCACTGTGAATGGATGCCGTACGCATCTACTGTATATACTGGCGGTGAGCGCTGCACTGCAATTCCCCCCAGCGGGACACTGCGACCCGCAGGTGGGGATGGCACCCAGCATACCTGGCAGGCTGTTTAACCAGGGCGCCAGCAGGTAGGGTGCATTTTGGCGTTCTAAAATCGGGCAGGGCGCGGCGCCCTGCTAAAACAGTCTGGCGGGAAGACTAGATTAAGTAACAGTTAACAAGTGTTAAATTAGTTCACTCACTTATTTATGTGCTTAGGATTTTATAGTTTAATACAGTGGTTCCGAAACTTTTTTGAATCACGGCGCCCTATAAATCAACATTGTTTTCACGGCACCCCTAAGCCAAAAGTTTGTTATTGAGAAATTCAGAAAAAAATGTAGTGCCGCGGCGCACAGTTTGGGAACCACTGGTCTAATAGAAACTAAAGCAAGACAAGGACTGCAGACCAATGACAGAGAGACTGTAGCTCACGTGAAGCCATCCTAAAAACCAGTGCTGGTCTGCTGATGGGATCATGATAAAAGGATAACAAGCCTGTATTATACATTACCCTTTAGAGCCCAGAGCTCCATAGCCTTAATATGTAATCTAAGTGGACCCACACTTGTGCTCTTCTCACTACCCCATAACACCTTCTTGGGTTATATAGCAATCTTACATTTTGAAAGTCAGCAGATTTCTTTTCCAATGTCATAGACGTGCGGCGTTCCCTTTCCAGTGCTTCCCGCAGATCTGCGTGCTCTAGCAGCCTCTCCTCTTCCATTGTGTGCCTCTGTATTTGTAGTGCATCCCTCTTCTCACTGTCCCACTTTTTCTGCTCATGCAGTAGAGTATTGTGCACCTGATATGCAGGAAACAGCCCAACACAAAAATATAAGTGTCAAATGCAACACTCTGAGGGCTCGATTCAGACCCGGTCGCAAGATGCAAACGCTCGTTCCAAGCGTTTGCAAATTCGGCAAAGTGACGGCATGGCATGCGAACGTACGACAAGGCTAAGCAAGCCCACTATGTCTGGCCGTGCGATCGCTTTGTGTATGCAGACGCCCACCAGCCTGTCTTAAGACGCTCACTATCGCACGTCATCTCCAGGAAGTGTATGCAACCATCGGTACATCGGGTACCATCGGAAGCGAACGCAGCGCTTGAGGTAGACTATACCCTACCTCAAGCACTGCGATCACTTCAGTGTGAAATACAACCAGGTGACATGTAGTATGATACTGCCTGTTAATTATGCACGCCTCTGAAACGGCGTTATTTCGGTCAGGCACACCTGCGTTCACATCTACACTCCCCCGTTTCTAGTGGCCAGCCCCTGTTACCACCCACAAAGGCTTCTCCTGTTACTCACTCTGGTGGGCTGTCTATGCTGGGCGAGCGTACGCTTCCCGATCTTTCGCTGCGGTTCGAGCACGCGCACTACCATGCATACGCATGCACACAATGCGAACCATCGGCAGCTACAGACGAACATTTCTTAGCGTCCAGGTCTGAATCAGCTCCTGAGATCGGAGTATTGAGATCTTTAGGTCCTATAGGAATCATGGCCAATTCCTCTTCTGCAAACTCAACTTTATCACATAAATATATAAAGAAAAAGCAATGTCTGTGTAAGAGAACACGAGTAAAAGCTTTATGAAATAATAATCATATCCCTGGTTGTTAAACAGCTACAGACCTTGACTTGGTCCTGATGCTGCAGCTGAAAGACTGTGCTTAAATTTTTTTTAAAGAAGTCTGGCAGATGGCAGTCATGTCTACTGAATGCTAAGTACATAGAAGTAATACACGCTTCAATAACTGAGATGACCTTTGTCAAAGAATAGACCGTAACACAGGATAGTCATTGAAAAAGAATATTAAAATGCAAAAATCATATTTTACAGATTATATTGATGCACAATGGGTGAGCAATTATATGGGGTTTATTTACTAAAGTGTGGGTTTTTAGAAGTGGAGCTGCTGCCTACAGCCACCAATCAGATTCTACTTATCATTTATCTAGCACCTTCCAAAAGAGAATAGCTATAATGAGATTGGTTGCAGTGGCGTAACTACCGTAGGTGCAGGGGGTGCGGCTGCTATGGGGCCCGGACCAACCCGGGGCCCGGCCCTCCCCTCCTCACTCCCCCAGCACTCTCCTCACTTCCCTCTACTCCACTTACCTGCTCTGTGGTCGCGGCCCCCCCGCTCCATGGTCCGTCTTCCCAGTCAGCTCCGCCTCTTCCCATTGACTGATACTGGGAGAAGACGTGTTCGCCTCCTCCCAGCATCAGTCAGTGAGATGGAGCAAATCGGGAGAGAAGGTGCGCCTGCCCTGCGCAGCGCAACCATGGATCAGGTTAGTTGGGGAGTGAGGAGGGTGCGGGGGAAACTCAGGCCAAGGAGGGTTGACGGGAGGAGAGGGGGGGGCGGTAGGCTGAGAGGGGGGGGAGGGGTCTGTACATTTTTTTGCTATGGGGCCCCCGTAGGTATAGTTATGCCCCTGATTGGTTGATATGGGCAACAACACCACTTCTAAATACCTGCACTTTAGTATATATACCCATATGTATTAGATTTAGGTAAAAATTATAATATCCATGTCCATCTTACCATCTCCCTTGCTTCTTGCTTCAGTTCTGCAGCTAGCTTCTTCATGGATTCTTTTTGTGATTTGAGAGTCTCCTTCAGTTTTGCAATGTCTTTATCTTTCAGCTGAAATATGGATTATACATAATGGCTGAGGACCCCAGGAGGGCAACTGCTATATGCTAGGTTATATTGCTTTTTCATTTTCCCACGCCGCATTACTAGTAAACTCCAATCATTGTATTATTTATCAAGCCAGCCCTCATTACCATTAGCTCACATACCTGTGTTATATCCCTATACCTGCTCATTGCAGGTATGGTCAGAGGTGCAGGAGACGCAAAGTATAACCTGGTCCTGCATTGTGACTATAGCAGGTCAGCGAATATACACTACCGTCTATTGTATTCTAGTACATTACCTCCAGAGACTTTACAACTGTATCCATTTCTTTTTTCAGAGCTTCAGCTTGATCCTTAAGAGCTTTTGCTTTCACCTGGTCCATATTTTCTGCAAACTTAATGTGCACAACACAATAAGAATCAGAAACCTCTCATGTAACAGAAGATTAATGACATCTATTGGGTGAGACTATCCTACAGAACTCTCCATTTGCAGAACACACTGGGACTAATTTACAGTTGTGCCCTGTAAAAATGTGCCTGGAGTAAGATACATCACACTGCACATAACTTACATCCACATTACAGGTTGAACATATCTTCTTTCCCCTTCCGCTTGGAACGACGGGTCTGGGGAATGCTATGGATTTCCATGGAGCTGTAAGTCCATCATCTAAACATGCATTTTTGTAAGATACACCTTATGTATACATTTGTGTGTCCCATAGACCTGGCACCAGTTTCTGAGTGGATGATGATAATGGACACATTTTAGCGCTGGATGTATCTATATACTCGGTTTAACATTGCAAATACCTTAATTCACACGCAAATCAAAATAAAGAGTAACAGTAGTGCACAGATGCAAATTTTTATGTTTAACTGTAAATCAGTATGTATGCTCATTTTTACGGCTATTTGATTTCCGTAGTGTTATCTAGCCTTACTTTATGTTGTGTGGCCAATATGTATGCTCATTTCTATGGCTATTTGATTTCCGTAGTGTTATCTAACCTTACTTTATGTTGTGTGCCCAATATGTATGCTGATTCTATGGCTATTTGATTTCTGTAGTGTTATCTAACCTTACTTTATGTCGTGTACCCAATATGTATGCTCATTTGTATGGCTATTTGATTTCCGTAGTGTTATCTAGCCTTACTTTATGTCGTGTGCCCAATATGTATGCTCATTTCTATGGCTATTTGATTTCCGTAGTGTTATCTAGCCTTACTTTATGTTGTGTGCCCAATATGTATGCTCATTTCTATGGCTATTTGATTTCCATAGTGTTATCTAACCTTACTTTATTTTGTGTGCCCAATATGTATGCTCATTTCTATAGCTATTTGATTTCCGTAGTGTTATCTAGCCTTACTTTATGTTGTGTGCCCAATATGTATGCTCATTTCTATGGCTATTTGATTTCCGTAGAGTTATCTAGCCTTACTTTATGTTGTGTGCCCAATATGTATGCTCATTTCTATGGCTATTTGATTTCCATAGTGTTATCTAACCTTACTTTATGTTGTGTGCCCAATATGTATGCTCATTTCTATGGCTATTTGATTTCCGTAGAGTTATCTAGCCTTACTTTATGTTGTGTGCCCAATATGTATGCTCATTTCTATGGCTATTTGATTTCCGTAGTGTTATCTAGCCTTACTTTATGTTGTGTGCCCAATGTGTATGCTCATTTCTATGGCTATTTGATTTCCGTAGTGTTATCTAACCTTACTTTATGTTGTGTGCCCAATATGTATGCTGATTCTATGGCTATTTGATTTCTGTAGTGTTATCTAACCTTACTTTATGTCGCGTACCCAATATGTATGCTCATTTGTATGGCTATTTGATTTCCGTAGTGTTATCTAGCCTTACTTTATGTCGTGTGCCCAATATGTATGCTCATTTCTATGGCTATTTGATTTCCGTAGTGTTATCTAGCCTTACTTTATGTTGTGTGCCCAATATGTATGCTCATTTCTATGGCTATTTGATTTCCGTAGAGTTATCTAGCCTTACTTTATGTTGTGTGCCCAATATGTATGCTCATTTCTATAGCTATTTGATTTCCATAGTGTTATCTAACCTTACTTTATGTTGTGTACCCAATATGTATGCTCATTTCTATGGCTATTTGATTTCCGTAGAGTTATCTAGCCTTACTTTATGTTGTGTGCCCAATATGTATGCTCATTTCTATGGCTATTTGATTTCCGTAGTGTTATCTAGCCTTACTTTATGTTGTGTGCTCAATATGTATGCTCATTTCTATGGCTATTTGATTTCCGTAGTGTTATCTAGCCTTACTTTATGTTGTGTGCCCAATATGTATGCTCATTTCTATGGCTAATTGATTTCCGTAGTGTTATCTAACTTTACTTTATGTTGTGTGCCCAATATGTATGCTCATTTCTATGGCTATTTGATTTCCGTAGTGTTATCTAGCCTTACTTTATGTTGTGTGCCCAATATGTATGCTCATTTCTATGGCTATTTGATTTCCGTAGTGTTATCTAGCCTTACTTTATGTTGTGTGCCTTTTGTCTGTAATTTGGACATATTTAAAAATGAGAAGTGACTCTCAATGTATTTTTTCCTGGTAAAATACTTAATAAATAAATGATAAATGCTGTACAGTATAAACCTGCAGAGAAAACACGGGTAGACACTCACCTGTTGGACTTCCCTTTGTTTTTGGTTCTGCATCTCTTCCTTTAGTTTTCCAATATGAAGGTCCTGAAGAATAAAATGTTTTACAATACAGTAAGACCCTATATTACATGATGTCTCTGGATCTGTGTCAGAGATCAGGGAATCATTAAACACATGTAGTAAGAATCAAGATGAGTGTACAGAAAACAACGTGCATACAGCAGCAGAGAAACTTTCACTGGCATAGTTGGTAATATGTTATATACGACGTCTCCATTTCCAGTCTGTCAATAGCTTGAGAAGAAAAACATAATTTAGACCTTCACTGTGATTGTAGCCCAATTCAATAATCCTGTGCGGTTACAGCTAATCTATTATCGCACCCCTGTACTGATTCATGGGCCCACTATGTGCACACTCCTGATTATAACACACACTGAGTGACTTGTAGCAATGATGCCAGCACAGTGAGCTGAGGGAACCAGCCCTGAGCTGCAGAATGTGTAATGGTAGGAACACTACTCCCTGCCTCTCAGCCACAGTTTACTAGAGCACTATAAGAACACTTATTTACCACAACCCAGTTCTTTACAATCTATCATTTTATTCCCTTTAAATTATTATTTTATTATTATCAGTTGCCACAAAAAATCCTCAGTGCTTCTGTGTAGCTTCCTTTCTACAGTATCTGCCACCAATCTTCACGGCTTATTATATATTTGACATGGAGATGCATTAGCTGGGTTTGTGACATATCTATGATGGTCAAAAGTACCATGTATGGGATTAAAAGCAATGTGTACCCTGTCCTGCTGATGCTGGAGCTGTAGTTCAGCCAATCCCTTATTGTGCTCCTCTTTCATAGCCTCTACAGCCAACATCTGCGCCTCCTTATCAGCCTTCATAGAAGACACAATATCCCGCAGCTTCAGCAGGTCCAGCTCCTTCTCAGATAGGATCTTCTCCAGAGAAGCTATTCTGGTGCTTTGTTCTGTAAGCTGGGAATTTAGGTCACTGACCTGTTGGGTAAATGCTTCTCGCAGTTCACTGGCTTCTTCTTCCTGAGTCTGTAATAATGTAAGAAGTCCCTGCATGAGCAACGCTGCCACAAAGAGCTGCTGTTTCTTATAGCATTTATTCTACATTGTACCATACATTAATTCAGCTGTTTGTAACATAGTGACTGTAATTTTAGGACCCATATTTAGAGGCAGTGGGGCTGATACAGAGTTGAATATATGCCCATTTGCGAAGCCTATTTTTCATCTTTTTGCACTGCACATGCTCCAGAACTAAGTATAAGCAAATACAAGTGATTCAGAGTTGTGCGCATATCAATCACATTTCTACTTGTTGTCAGGGGCACTGAGAGCGGGAGGAGCAGGTACTATTTACCTGGGCCTCTTGGAGGGGTTAAGCGGGGGGTCCAGACCAGCTGGTGAGGGGGAAAAATGTCCCCCTTTTCAGAGTGCGGCTTTGCTTCCTGGCGCTGTGCATAGTATTTTCCAATATTTTATTTCTGGAGATGGCGTGGCCACGCCTCCTGGATTTGGTCACGCCCCTTCAGTATCTGGGCCCTTCGGCTGTCTTAACAGCCCTGCTTGTTGTTATCTTATATTTTCTCAGGTTTGCAGAATGGGGAGACAGAGCAAAAACTCACAGAAATAATTAGACACACTGAGAATGGTGAGAGGCTGTTGTTTATTAGGTATAAAGAGGAACCCTATTATATTGGAGTTCATGTAGCATGCAGAGCTGTGCAATGCTTATTACACATAATGACCACAGTCCCATGGGATGTCTGGGCTATCATTACATACTAATGTGCTTCTTGTTAAAGATTGACTTAGACTGTGCGAAAGGTGTCCCATTAAAATTAATGGGCAAGTGCGGAATGACACTACCTCTGAGGCAGTGTAACTATCTCTCTGTCTTCTGGGGCTAAAACATCTTCAGCTCTAGCACTAAAAAGAAATAGGTCAGGATTATTATATTACCCTGTTTTACCAAATACAATCTTGTTTCTGCATCAGTGTACAAAATCTCGTGCATTGTGACGGATGAACTACATATCAAATAAAAAATTGATTGACCAGCCCACGTCCTCTAAGGTCTGTCCATTATCTTCAGCAAATAACTGTTCATCCCACAACAGATGCCGTCCTTGCCTCACTAATCTATGTGCAATTGTGGGACAATACATGTGTGATGTCACAACCCAGGAAGTAAGGACTGTACTGCAGCATGGCCATGTTCTTCATTTACATAAGCAGAATTCCCCACTGCCCCATTACACCATATAGTAATAGTACAGTAACTAAGCCAATATCTTAGATGAAATTGCAAACATTAGGATTGATTTATCTATGACTGGTACACTGGATGGGCGCAGCCAGGACACACAGAACTAGTTCATAATCAGATCCAAGTAAAATACCAGATAGTAAATGTAGTTCTTTTACCTGGAATTGAGTCTCGTATTTCTTTTCAAGTTCGCGTAATTGGGATTTCAGCTGCCTGTTCTTATCCTGCTTCTCAGCACAGTCTGCCCTTGCTTCCTCCAACTTACACTGAGATTCCTCTAAACTCTGCAAATAAAAAAAAGAAATCACTGGATCACCTGATGTACATGTAAATTGGGGCCTTTTATTAATATAGATGCCTTAAACTAGAGGATCAAGGTAAGTGACACAGTGGTGTTTTACAGGGTTTTATTGTGTCACTGTACAGTATTTCACTACGGAACCATCTAAGTGCTGCACTTTTCTGGATGGAAAAGCCCAGCATCCAAATATGTGCAGGGGAAAATACGCCACCAGCAAATGCTCAATAAGTGTAAAAAAAACAAAAACACAGAAAGCTTCCTAAGTGTTCCAGTCACACGGATGTCCTAACACTCTTATTATTCATGATCATCAGAACCACAATATGAACAAAAGAAGGAGAATAATTGATGAAATTAAAAAAATGTTCACTAAAGATCACATTTCCTATTTCTAAAACACAAGTATTCAATGGTAGAGATATTCTCTGTTTCTCATACTTGCTGACCTTTTGGCTGCCTCCTCCAGGAGGAGGCAGCCAGGTCGGCACTGCAGGGGGCGGGGCTTGGCGGAGGTGGCCGGTTCTGAGTGGCCCCATCTTCTGCTATGCAATGCCAAGATTACCGGAACTGGGGAGCAAGGGGGGTGGAGAGCAATTCAACGCAAGTTGCGTTATCGGCCACCTGTGCTGCCCACTTCACTGCGACAAGTATACAGTTACTAGGAATACAACATATTAACATAAGCACCTCCAGGAAAGGATTGCTAAACTAAAAAGCAAATGGCTTTATAGCAAATCACAATACTTGCAAATTTCTGTCTAACTGCGGCTGTCTGCTTACTACAGTATGGTAATACGAGAATCTGCACGTGTACACTAGAAATCTGTGTGACTGCATGTGGAAGCCTATCACGTCTACTGTTCTTACATTAGCAGCCACAGCCATTATCATTGGTATCGGGACTTACACCAGCCCCATGCTGGCTGCAAGAGATCCATCTGGGAATGATCGTGAAGTCGGTCAACATGTCCACAACACGTATAAGTTCCGTGTGACAGCTTGGTTGCCTCCCAGTTACCGCCTAAAAATGCCCATTTCATGGAACTCTGGGGGTCATTCAGACCCGCTCGCGAGCAAAGGACGCTCGCAAGCAGGTCGATGTTGTGCGAATGCGCATGCACACGACGGAGAGAGCTCGGGGTCTCGCACCAAAGGGGGCGTGCTGTCGATAGTGAGTGACAGCACGCCCCCTTTGGTCTGCATTAACACATTCGTACAAATCAGAATCAGCCCCAAGACGTGTTTAAAGTAGAAAAGAAAATGATTTTGCCATGGGTACAACAGATTTCCTGTTATTAAGCCAATGTAAGGGCAATGTACACATGCTGAGCTCCTTAGGCAGCATGAAATTACATATACTGCACTTTTTCATAGTGGATCAACATATATTTTTGGCCCTAAAATACAATTAAAGATCTATCAACATACACAGTTATTTCTGAAAGGTTTCAGGATCTTAGACTATAGATTGTAGGCTCTTATCAGCATCTCTGTCTCTACCCTTTTTCTCCCGTCTGTGCCTTCTTTGCCCACCTGGATTATTCTGTATTTCATGTAGGACTATTCTGTATATGATTTGGTATACTGGCTGTCCAGCTCTCCAATTTTGCGATTCCTTACATATAAACAATGAGCACAAGGGGCATATGGGGTCCATTCATCATCACTTAATTTATATAAAAGCTGTTTAACATTTAAAATGAAAATTTTCACCTACTTTTGTATAAATTAAGGATCCTGGTCATTCATCATAAAGGTAACGCAGGAGATATCACTGATATTTCCTGCTTACCTTTCAGCCCCAATCTGGCTCGCTGTTCCCATATACTAGTATGGGGACCAAATTCATCTAACTCCACAAATACTATTTTCGGAGCTGGACTGTGGGAATATTCAGCATCTTCAGATGGCATTTGTTCCCCATCCCTCACTGCTTCCCTATGAGGAGGAGTCCCGGGTGGCCCTGGCTCCTTCCGCTGGGGCTTTGTGTGCCTGCATGAACCCCAGTTCATGCATGTGCAGCAGCATTGCCGTGTATGACACTGCAGTGCTAATCTTCCAAAGTAGTGGTGAAGACATTCGTGGGGACAGCTTACCTTTGGATCAGTTGTCTCCACGATGGAGCAATGATGAATTTCTCCGGAGCTCGTAGTGAAACAGAATGTTAATTATTTGGGACTGGGCAGCCCCCGATAATTAACATAATTAATAGGCCTCTATGTATTAATAATCGCGGATCTGCCGCGATTATTAAGGTTCCATATTGCGACTGATATTTTCATTTGTAATTAAAATATCCCTGCTATGTACAAAGGGGAACTCGCAAGGACTACAGCTGTGGTAACCAATGTCCCTGCGAGTTATGTCCACAGCATTTTATTGAAGCCCTTCAAGTTTCTGAAAGTAGTCCTATTGATAATAATTGGGACTGCAATCTGCAGTGCTAATTAGCACTATGGGCCTGAGTCAGATTTGGAAATAGAGTGAGAACAAATAACTGGTAAAACCATGTGGCACTACAGGTGGGGGCAGATTTAAAATGTGCAGAGAGATTTAGATGTGGGAGGAGTTTGTCCAAACTGAAATCTAAATTGCAGTATAATAATAAAGCTCTCCAGCATTTGTGGGCTACATGCAAAAGCAGCCAGTATTTACTCTGCATGCAAATTTTTTTTATTTGCACCCCTTGCATTGCAACATGGTTTGTCAAGGTACAGTTACTTGCTCTATCTTAGTCTACTCCCAAGTCTGAATCAGGCCCTATGATGGAGATTTCTGTTAAATCTCCTGCATTGTGCTATTAGTACATGGCAACAATTTATAAAATTATGCAGTAACTGCTGTTTCGAATTCATTTTATAAAAAATGAAAAGCTTGATAAATAGGCCCCTAGCTATGAGAGAAGGCTGCAAAGTCATACTATGTAGGGATACAAAGGATAAATTACTGAGCTAATCTTATCAAGGGGTAATACGAAGCCAAGTATTGGTTCTATAATGGTATGGGAATGCTCCATCAGCAATTAATGAGTTTCTCAATAAGCCTTATCAGACTGGATAAAGTATATTTGAGATTTTGTAACGCTTTAAATAGACAATGGATAAGTGGAACTTGAATTCTAGCGGGAACACTTTAGCTGGTTGCCCGGGACTCTGAGTTCACCTCTTGCAGCTTCTCTATCTTTCCTCTGGCTGTTCGCTGCTCGGAGAATAGCTCTGACTTTGCATTGCTGAGCTGACGTTCTAGCTCCTGTCGCTCCATAAATGTCAGACTCCCCTCCAGGTGGCGCACACGAGCCATTAATTCATCTCGTTCCGTGGTCAAAGTGGAGATCTTTAAAAAAAAAAAAAGAACAATTACATCATTGGTCTGAACAGTAAGGTTTTCTAAGAGAGACTACATTTCAACCAGAAAAGATTTAGGAGCCTCTGTATTAATAAACGTGGAACTTCCGCATTTATCAAGGATCCATATTGCAGCAGATATTTTCATTTTTAATGAAAACATCCCCTCTATGTACAAAAGAGAGCTTTCCCTGCGAGTTATATCCCCGACATGCGCACAGCGTCAGCTTATGCCACTGGCCGGAGGCAGTGAG
Organism: Taudactylus pleione; assembly: GCA_031769625.1. Lineage (NCBI taxonomy): Eukaryota > Metazoa > Chordata > Amphibia > Anura > Myobatrachidae > Taudactylus > Taudactylus pleione. Next base: position 13,688,612 of record JAUIMM010000161.1, read on the forward strand.
AGAGAGACTGGAGGAAAAGCTTTGCTTTTGAAGTTGGTACATAGGGGTCAGATCGTAGTCTCCATTGATAATAATGGGGACTGCGATCTGCAGCGCTAATTAGCACTCTGACAAAGTTTTTTGTGTAAGCTCCTGCATTGTGTTATTAGTACATAGGAACAATTTATAAAATTATGCAAAAACTGCACTTTCTATATAATTTTATGAAAAAAAGCTTGATACATAGCCCCTAAATGAGAGAATGACTGCACCATTATAAACAATAACATTTCCTACTATTATTATTATATATACTCTCGGCAGTAAGACTGTATTATAAATGAGGAGTCCGTGTTACCTCATACTGAAAGCTGGCCATCTGGCTGCTGTGAGCATTGGAGCATTGCTGCTGTATGGATTCCAGTTCCACTTCCAGTTCTTGCAATTCCTTCAGGTACTTGTTACGTTTGTATTCCAGGATTACCAGCTCACTCCTATAAGGTATGAAAATATGAGATATGGTAAGAACTTACCCTTGTTATCTCTATTTCTACGAAGTCCATAGGGTTCCACAGGATACCTTGGGGTATAGGTGTGACGTCAGTCGCAGGGCACCAAAGAGTTAAGCTTTCAGCCTCCCAGGATGCACTAGGTCCCCCTCCTATACCCCGCCCCCAGGCCAAGGCACCTCAGTTAGTTACCAAGCCATAGGCCGGAGGAGGAGAAGGAAGAGAGAGAACAAAGATCTGGACACATACAAGAATCACATTCTCACCAGAGGGAGACGGAAAACCGGTGACCAGAGCAAAGCCCATCTGCAGCACAGGTGCGACAGGGCGGGAGTCCTGTGGAACCCTATGGACTTCGTAGAAATAGAGATAACAAGGGTAAGTTCTTACCATATCTCATATTTTCTACTTCAGGGTCCATAGGGTATCCACAGGATACCTTGGGGATGTCCCAAAGCAGTATCCTTTAAGGGTGGGGACGCTCCTGTGCAGAAAGGAGAATCCGCCGCCCGAAGGAAGCATCCTGAGAGGCGAAGGTGTCAAACCTGTAATACCTCACGAAGGTATGGACAGAAGACCACGTAGCAGCCTTGCAGATCTGAACTGCCGAAGCACCACGTCAAGCTGCCCACGAAGGACCCACAGACCTAGTGGAATGAGCCTTCAGAGAAGGAGGGACCGGTAGGCCTTCATGAAGATAAGCTTCAGAAATAGCCATACGGATCCAGGCTGCCAAAGTTTGCTTTGAAGCAGGCCAACCCTTTTTACAGAAGCCATAGAGGACAACAAAGCGTCCGACTTCCTAAACAAAGAAGTGCGGTCCACATAAGTCCTTAAGGCCCGCACAACATCCAAAGAGGCCTCACCCACGGAAAGACCCGGTGAGTTAAAGGCCGGAACAACTATTTCCTCGTTAACCTGAAACTGGGAAACAACTTTGGGGAGAAACTCGGGCCGAGTGCGGAGCACTGCCCTGTTCCCATGAAAAAAACCAAGAAAGGGGGTCTACAAGAAAGAGCCCCTAACTCAGAAACACGTCTGGCTGAAGCAACGGCCAGAAGGAAAACAGTCTTAGCTGTTAGCCATTTAATATCCACTGAGCCCAGTGGTTCAAACGGCGGTCCTTGGAGAGTCCTCAGGACCACAGCCAAATCCCAAGGCGCCACAGGTGGAACAAAGGGCGGCTGAATACGGAGAACACCTTGCATAAAGGTGCGCACATCCGGGATTGTAGCAATCCTACGGTGAAACCAGACAGATAGGGCCGAAACCTGTACCTTCAAAGAAGCAAGGCGAAGCCCATGATCTAGTCCCGCTTGCAGGAAGGCGAGAATCCGAGACAGACGAAACTCCCGCGGTGCATAACCTCTCGGTCGACACCACTGGAAGAACGTATGCCACACGCGATGGTATATCCTCGCGGAAGACGGTTTCCGAGCTCGTAACATGGTACACAGCATAGAGCTGGCAAACCCCCAGGACCTCAGCATGGCCGTCTCAACAGCCACGCCGCCAAAGACAGCCGAGTCAGGTCCGGGTGAAGACAAGGACCCTGAGACAGAAGGTCCGGTCGTAGCGGCAACCGCAGAGGACTGTCCACGGACAGACCCTGAAGGTCTGAGAACCAGTGCCGTCTGGGCCACGCGGGAGCTATCAACAGGAGCGTCCCTCCTTCCTGTTTGAATTTCCGGATTACCCGTGGAAGAAGGGAGACCGGAGGGAACAGGTATGCGAACCTGAACGTCCACCGGACGGACAGAGCATCCACCAGAGACGCCCCTTCGTCTCTTGTGCGAGACCCGTACACCGGCAACTTGTTGTTGTGCCGGGACGCCATGAGGTCGATTTCTGGAAGACCCCACCTGTCCACCAGTAGTTGAAAAACGTCCGGGTGCAGGGACCATTCCCCTGGATGAACGTCCTGGCGACTTAGAAAGTCCGCCTCCCAATTTAGCACTCCCGGGATGAAGACCGCTGATATGGCCGGAAGATTGCGCTCCGCCCAAACCAGGATCCGAGAGACCTCTACGAGAGCCGCCCGACTGCGAGTTCCTCCTTGCCTGTTTATGTAGGCCACGGTGGTAGCATTGTCCGACTGGACCTGCACCGGGTGACCCTGGAGAAACCGCTGTGCCTGCAGGAGAGCATTGAAGACCGCACGGAGTTCCAAGATATTTATTGGAAGCTCCGCTTCTGTCGGTGTCCACCTGCCCTGGAACAAGTGTGGACCCGAAACTGCTCCCCAGCCCCGAAGACTGGCGTCCGTTGTCAACAGGACCCAATTTGGAACCCAGAACGGACGTCCCTTGTTGAGGTGGGTCATCTTTAACCACCACGCAAGGGACAGGCGAACCTCCGGGGTGAGCACAATCGTCTGGAACTTCAGAGACTGAGGCAGCCCGTTCCACTTGGACAGGATCAGGTGCTGCAGAGGTCTAGAGTGAAACTGGGCGTATTCCACCATGTCGAACACCGACACCATGGAGCCCAGTAACCTCATCGCCGAGTGTAAGGACACCCGGCGGCTGTGCAGACAACTGCGCACCCTTGACTGTAAAGCAGAGATCTTGTCCTCCGTCACGAAGATCCTTTGCTGTCCCGAGTCCAATAAGGCTCCAAGATGCAGAATCCTCCGAGACGGGATTAGAGTGGACTTCTGCCAGTTAATTAGCCAGCCGTGCCGTTGCAGCAGTGCAATGGTCAGGTCCAAGTGGTGTAACAGGAGCTCTGGAGATCCTGCCACCAATAACAGGTCGTCCAAGTACGGCAACATGCGGACTCCTTGCAGCCGCAGAGAAGCCGCCATGACCGCCATAGCGTCCTGTATGTCCAATGACACCATGTAGTCCCCAGGTTCCAGCGCCAGAATGATGGACCGTAGGGTCTCCATCCGAAACTTCGGGACCCGCAAAGACTTGTTGAGTGCTTTGAGGTTGAGAATCGGACGATATGACCCATTGGGTTTCTGTACCAAAAATAGATTTGAATAGAAACCCTGGCCCCTCTGGGAGAATGGAACAGGCACTATAACTCCAGCCTGGAGCATAGTGTGCAATACCTTCCGCAGCTCCGTAGCCTTGTTCCGGTCTGATGGTAGACCCGTGGTGAAGAATCGAGCCGGGGGTCTGTGCCGGAAGGAGAGGGCGTACCCGTGAGAGACCACCTCCAGAACCCAAGTGTCTGTCGTAGTGAACGACCAACACCGGGAGAACTGCAGCAGGCGGCCTCCCACCCTGGGATCCCCCAAGGGGAGACCCGGACCGTCAGGCCGCAGGCTTGTCATCTGGCTTGGGGGCCGGACGTCTGGTACTCCATGCCTGTTTCCGGGGCTTGCCCGATTTCTTAGGGCCAGCCTGTCGAGGAAACGACTGTGGTTTGGGCCTGCCCTGGGCCCTAGATGACCGAAAGGACGATGGTCCAGAACCAGAAGGAGCAGCGGCCGACGGGAGACAAGCAGATTTGGCTGCCGCCAGCGTGGCCACAATCTTATCCAGATCCGGACCGAAGAGAACTTCTCCGGTAAACGGCAACGCTTCCAGACCTTTCTTGGATCTGCGTCCGCCTTCCAGGATCGCAGCCACAAGGTGCGACGAGCAGCTACCGCTGCTGAAGAAATTCTAGACACCAGAGTACTAATGTCTAGAGCCGCCTCGTTGATGTAGGTGGCCGAATCACGGAGATTGCCAATCAACTCCGCTTGTTCGGCCGGACAGTCGGATTCAAAAGAAGCCTCTAATGAATCCGCCCAGCGCTCCATCGCTCTGGCAACCCAGCAAATGGCCATAGCCGGCCGTGCTGCCCCCCCTGCAAGGGAATAAGCGGACTTCAGGCAGATTTCTACCTTGCGGTCCGTAGCATCCTTAAGGGAGGACATGGATGGCATCGGCAATGTGGCACTACGGACAAGACGGGTCACGTGAGAATCCACCTGTGGAGGGGATTCACACTTAGCAAAATAATTATCCGCGAACGGATAAGCCACCGCCAGGCGTCTCTGCGGCTGGTATCTTTTGCCAGGTTGTTTCCACGCCTCCTCTAAATGGTCCACCAACTGACCCGAAAGAGGAAAGACTGTGGCATCGCCCTTCACATCTTTGAAAAAGGCATACTTAGATTTAGCCGCTGGGGGAACTTCGTCCTCAATCACCAAGGCTGTGCGGACCGCCCGAATAAGTCCAGGAATATATACTTTGGACTTAGCATCAGCGTCCTTAGTATGGAAAGGTTCCTGATCGTAAGGATCCAGAATCTCCCCATCATCAGACGTCCCTTCGTCATCCTCATAAGGAGCGGACAGAGACGCCACCGGCCTTTTATGAGGCCGCATCACAGACTCCCCTTGCAATACATCCGACAAGTGCTGTAAAGAACTCGTCAGGGAGTTAACCCACGCTGGCTCCTGAGAACCCGGGAGCGGGGAAATAGGGAGACTGTGGGGTACCACCAATTGTCGTGGGAACCCCTGCATGGGTGACGACACCACAGACTGCTGGGACAAACCCATCGGAGTAAACGCGGGCTGCGGAGCTAACTGGCCCACTAAAGCTGTTAACGCCTGAGCGAAACAAGCCCAGGGCGGCTCCTGTACCGGTGCTGTAACCGTAATAGGCCGCGCCATGGACAACACTGCCGGCAAAGGCCCTCCGCGCTACCCTCCCCCTCCGCTAACGGTACTTTGCACGTGGTACACTGTAGCCGGAGGGGAAAATCACTTTCAGACATGATGGCACCACGTATGTGACCTCTCTCACCAATTAAGTATTAAATAGGCGAGAGACCACCCTGCAGCACCGCACCGCAAGGGCTTTAGCAGAAAGAACAGGGACAGTAATAAAGCTGACAGTTTAGTGAAGAATAGTTACAGGCAGCGCTAGCACAGTCACATACAATGCAGAGAAATAACAATTCCTGCACTAACAGCGCTGATCACTCAACTACACAGACACAGGGCCTGGTAGGACACAGCGCTGCATACACAGACCTGAGCCACAGCGGAGGAGAGGTATGCGGGGGGACCCAGACCACGATGCTTCCTTCCAGACTTCCAGCAGCGTTCACCATGCGTTGCAGAGAAGATGGCCGCCGAGGAGCAGAGAGAAGCTGGCCTGGGGGAGGAGCGCTGACACAGGACCAGTCAGCACAGTGCAGAGAGGGCTGTGTGCAGCGGGGGAGGCGCCGGCTGTGAGACAGGGAAGGCGCGCTCCCCTGGCATGCATTTAACCCCTGGGACGCCGCAGCGCTACCGCTCTGCTGCGGTCCGCTGTCCCAGGGGGTAGTGGAAGCGCAGGTTGGTCGCCTGGCTCCACGCTGCAGCCAGTCCCCAGGGAGCCCCCTGCCTGGGGACTTAGGACCATGTGATCAGCGGGGACCCACCGCGGGACCCCGCTGCTTACCTCTGTCCCCCTTGAATCCGGCCATGGTCCGGAGCATCTGGGGTCACCGCTAGCTGTGACCCCAGACGCCCACCAGCATCCCCGGATCAGTACCGGCGTTCTGGTACCGGCGGGGTGTAGGGAAGACAGCATGGACGTCAGGACTGACTGTCCATGCTGTTCATCCAGTTGTGCAGCCACAGCTGCATGAAGAATAAGCTTCAGGGGCTCTTCTAGCCCCCACTCCAACAGGTGCACCCGACTCCGGCCGGGCACCAAACTAAACTGAGGTGCCTTGGCCTGGGGGCGGGGTATAGGAGGGGGACCTAGTGCATCCTGGGAGGCTGAAAGCTTAACTCTTTGGTGCCCTGCGACTGACGTCACACCTATACCCCAAGGTATCCTGTGGATACCCTATGGACCCTGAAGTAGAAAGGAAGATTACTTCAGTGGGTTGTTAGTTATCATAATCGGTCTAAAATATATGACATGACGGATGTACCCTGCTAAAGTGCTCCTCTACCCTTCAATATACCCCTCTGTCCCAACAAACAGGTATTACATATGAGATATGTATTCTATTCATAAAGGTGCAATTTTCAGTAAATCTAACCAGGGATGTATTTCACACAGGTCTATTAGCATATTGCAGTAACCTAAGTAATGGATTACATCAGCCTCATTCAACTGGCGACCCGTGGTCCTAATGGTATCATTATGTCGACACCATAAAGTCAACATGGTCTGAATGTTGACATGTTCAGAATGTGGACATATGATTTTAGGGTTAGATTTCGGATTCAATTATGATTAGGGTTAGGCTGCAATTATGGTTATGGTTAGATCAGGGTTAGGCTGCATTTTTGGATATGGTTAGATCAAGGTTAGGCTGCAATTAGGGTTATGTTTAGATCAAGGTTAGGCTGTAATTATGGTTATGGTTAGATCAGGGTTAGGCTGCATTTAGGGTTATGGTTAGATCAAGGTTAGGCTGCATTTTTGGTTATGGTTAGATCAGGGTTAGGCTGCAATTAGGGTTATGGTTAGATCAGGGTTAGGCTGCAATTAGGGTTATGGTTAGATCAGGGTTAGGCTGCAATTAGGGTTATGGTTAGATCAGGGTTAGGCTGCAATTAAAGTCGATTAGGAATAGACTGCAATTAGGGTTAGGCTGCAATTAGGGTTACGGTTAGACCAGGGTTTGGCTGCAATTAGGGTTATGGTTAGATCAGGGTTAGGCTGCAATTAGGGTTATGGTTAGACCAGAGTTTGGCTGCATTTAAGATCGATTAGGATTAGGCTGCAATTAGGGTTAGGTTGCAATTAGGGTTAGGGTTACATTTAGACTGCAATTAGGGTCAGGGTTACATTTTGCCTTAAAATACCATTGTCAACATTATGACTATTGACATTCTGACAAAGTTGATGCTATGTCAGTGCGACATTGTGAAAGTTGATACATTAAATGTTGACATTCTGAATACATCGAACCTGAATGTCAACATTATGCTGTCGACATTTGGATAGTCAACATAAATATACCACACCCGGCCAAATCCAGTCAACGACCCAATATAAACTGGCCCACAAGATATTCCTGTATTAGGTAGTTTTCTAATTCATTAGAATTTTAGTAATAGGTACGAAACTGTCAATGGAAATGATTTGCTAGGTATAGTGTATCATCCTTCGGATTGCTCTCACAAGCCAAGACAAATTTAAAAACATATCAGTGGGAAAAAAAAATTATTTGCACATGAAGAGGGGATTGTGCCCTGAATCCCTCCCATGTAATGTGTAAGTGACTACTTCTATTATTGTATTCTATTCTATTTTCATTCTTAAAATGTATTTTATCTTTTTTTTTCCTTCAGTACATTTTTCTTATTTTACTTCAGTACTTAATTCTGTAGTAAAACTCAAATGTCCGCCAAATCTACTTACTCAGAATATTAGTTGAATACCCCGGATTATACTGTAAAAAAGTGCCCACTGCTCAAGAAGAATACTTTGAGTCTCCTGTGAAATGTCCCATAACTCATGGAATAAAATACAATTATACAAAACAAAAACTTTAAAGGCAACTGAAATGTCATGTTTAAGTGTTAAATGATATAGAACATCTCATTACCTCTAGGTTCACTGGTAACTGTGAGACCATTCCTCATCTTAACTTTGGTGTATTCTAGAACGACCACAGGCCATATAAGAAGTAAAGGTCATGTGTATTTCTGTATATTGTTACTGGTGACTGTTGGAATATTATGTCCTCTTGTTCCAGCTGTAAATTCCTTACCTGTATTCCTCATCTGAGATCTGGCTCTCCCTCACACGAGACTCCATTTTTGCCACATCTTTCTGGGTCTTCTCTAGTAAATCACGCAGGGATTCCAGCTCATGATAAGCTTCCTATCACAAAGACGGCATGTAATCTTTCACCATATGTCAGATTTAGGTCTTAGATTCTATGTGTGATGATGTAAAAGAGCAGATGTAGCAAATAGTCTGATCTTAAAGGGAATAATGCAGAAGTATCATTAATAAGGGACACCCTGCTGGAAAGGTGGCAGATGCATTCAAAAAGGCTTCCAGCAGATATAAATACTAATATGTGGAGAGAAATCAAAAACTTCTGGTATCTACTAAGAAAAAACAAAGTCTGCTAATTTGACAGCTCAAAGAAAGATACAAATACTGTTTTCAAAGAATGTCACATATATTATACTATATATTATAAATTTCTACCTACGCACAAAATGGTGTAAACGCCACTACTATACTTCACTAAACCTCAGGTTCAGTATATTTTACCGCTCATCATGATGACATTCATAATTTCGACATGAGAATGTCGGCATGAAGCATGTCAACGACATTGACAATGTCAACATTCAACATGTCAATGCTGATGAAATGTCGACATGATTAGAATATCGATAAAATAATCCTGGTGGTACATCGCTCAATTACCTGCTAGCGGGTTATGGTGGCTTCTGGGTCCGGCAGTCAGGTGATGATCACGTCTGGCTGTCATCCAGTGGTTCTGGCGGTAACACTAACCCTTATCCCTAATCCTAACCATAACCCCTAAGCCAAACCCTCTGCCCTGGCAGCATAACCCTAACCCATAACCCTAACCCTCACCCTAGTACCTAACCCTAAGCCTCTACTCCTGCAGCCTAACCTTAACCATCTGATCCCACAGCCTAACCCTCTGATCCCGCAGCCTAACCCAAATGTCAGCATTCTGCAGAATGTTGACATGTCAGGTGTCAACATTTTGAACATATCAACAAAATCAACACCATTGTGGTTGGTGTCAACATTATGACTGTCGACATGGTGACTGCATCCCCAAGATTCTAATGTGATTATACTATTTAATGTGTTTCTACTGCATAAAACAAAGTCTATATGTCCTTCCTCTGTGCCATCAGTCTGTTCAGGTGGGATATATATGCTGGCAACAGTTTAAGGAATAACCTGTAGAAGTAATCCGTGAGATAAGTCTGTTTGTTATAATAACAATAGTTGAGCTATAACCGGATAACAAGTCCTGAACAGAGATAAGTGGAGCTGTTGTGTCACTCAGCACATTCTGCAGTTTACCGCAAAGTTTCAGATATATTGCAGGAGGGATTTGGCCATAAATGTTCCCGGTTGTCCCCCAGTATCACACACTATAATCTCTGAGATATGAAATGTACAGATAAGGGCCTGATGTGGAGTTAATGTTTGCTTGTTTGTGAAGCATATCTTCCACTGCGCATGCTATGGAAACAAGGGAACACAAGTGCGGCCAACGTGGAGTCTTACGCATTCAAATGCATCTACACTTGCAACTGAAGAGGAGTAACTGGGCTGTAAGGAGTCGTTTTCACGTAGGCAAGGTTCAGAGAGGGTGTGTCTATGGAATTTCCGGCTACGCAGTTGGTCAGAAGTGTAAATATGCATGTGTCCAGGCCAATCAAGTACAGACTTTAGCGTATATGTACTGATAATGATTACGTTTATCAAACTAGCTGTACGGATAGAGGACCGTGCGCCACAAAGATGCAAACTCTGCAAATCAGCCTGGAACTTGCTTTACATAAAATTTTGACACATTTCTATATTATATATTCAGGAAGATTTATTATCACACAAATAAAGAACGAAACCTTTTTCTGCTGCACGGAATCATTAAACTGCTGCTCAGCCTCTATGGACTGAGATTTCCGATGTGAAAGTCTCTCTTCTTCAAACGCTATGTCCTGTAAATGGGATGAAAAGTAAAATTAGATGTACAGTTATTTATACACATGAGCTAGGTCTAGAGAAATGTATTCACAAGAGCAATATCACTTATTTTAGTGTTGTGTTCTCATGTGTCCTTTCTATAACAAATTACAGAATAAGGGCCCTCATTCAGAGCCGTTCGCTATTTGCGGTCGTTCGTTCAAAAACAAGGGGTGGCTATGCAAATGATCCGTTCGCACATTGCAGTCTGTTCACACCTCTAAGTCCGAACGAGCGAGCAAAACATACGCTCTTTTATTTCTTAAAAACGCCCCCTGGCCGCTCGCACCATACGTCATGTCCGCTATTTATTAGATTAATCGAGTACATCGAACAGGATATGAACTGCTCGCTATTCTTGTGGTTGGTTTTTTCAACCGCTATTTTGCGAGCAGTTCTGAGTTAAAAAAAACCAAGTGACGTGGTCATTGACGCTGCTATATTAATTATGCACACCCATAAAACGCCCGTTTTGACCTTTAAGCACGCCTGCGAACGGATCTCCACTCCCCGTTTTCAAGCACCTTCCCCTGTTACCACCCACATACGCCTCATTCTGTCACTCAAAATAGCAGGCACTCGCTATATTGCGTACAAATGATTTTCGGCCACACTGACTGGTTCGCGCATGCGTACTAAAAACCGTACGCATGCGCAGATGTGCGAACATCGCTCAGAACGAGCGTACTGCCGCTAGCGAGTGGCTCTGAATGAGGGCCAAGGTACCTTAGGAATTGCAGTCAGAATACATGTTTTTATTGCCATTTAAATAGGTGTGGGAATGGGATCTATTGTATCCAATGACCTCACAAGCACTGCCATTTGTACTTGTGGCAGAAAGTGCATGCTCCATTTACTTGTGTACACTAAATGCATGCACTGGGCTCAGTGTAGCCACCTCCATTGTCTCCTCACTACTGCAATACATGTGCTGTTTACCATCATGGTATATTTAACAGGTCAGGGAGTAATCAGCCCAACTTGTGTCATAAATAAGGGTATCTACAGAGACACAGAAGGATATGAAACAGTCAGGTAAAGTAATACTAAAAAGTAGGACTATCACAAAAATATACATACAAAATGATATATCTTTCTTTTAAAGAAATATATAACTATTAAATGACCCTTAGTAACTACTATATTTTTTCAAAACACCTTTTGCTTGGCCTTTCTGAAAAAGATGATAAAGGTACCAGTTGGGGATCAGTGGTGCACGCCATCCGGGACTGCAGAGGAGAAGGGTGGATCTCACTTCTGCGGGAAGGACTGAATATCCCCCTGGCCCCGGGCTTGATAGGCCCTGAAATTTTTAAGTTCTGGAAGGCGGTCTAATCTTTCCACACATGTATTTGTATTGCCAATTTATTAGGTGTAAGTGTAAACCTGTATATTAAATGTGTTTGTGTGAAATATACAGTGTTGCACTATATATTGTGCACTTTCTCCTTTTCATTGTACTTATGGAAAAACTGCTCCATGAATGGAAGGAGAATTATAAAGATAAGCCGGCAAGCCTTAAAGTTTAAATCTTGCGGACTGTATTTCTATTTATTGGGAATAAGGAGAATCACTTTTTCTATTTTTCAGGATGCTTTGCATTATCTAGAGTAATGCACTATTGTTTTTTATTCGTGTATTTTTTCAGTGGCCGTTTTTTTTCAAGATTTTCCACAGCGCTGAAGCAAATAGTCACTATTTATATAACTGTGCTGGATTTGCTGATAGAAACATAGAATTTGACAGCAGATAAGAACCACTTGACCCATCTAGTCTGCCCTTTTTTACCTTTTGGTAACCAGTTATATTCTTATAATATTCTTATGCCTATCCAAAGCATGTTTAAATTGATGAAATGCTTTATGTATAGTACACACAGCTATACTGCGTACTGTTATTATCTTCAAGGGAGAAACATTCTCAGCAAATCAGAGGTGCAAACTGTATCCCATTATAAATATAGGTGAACCTGACCTCTGCCACTGTAGATAATGGATAATTCAAGGGGATGTAAAGTCTGTTCATCCTACCACAATACAGGGAACACCCTTGTAAATGTGCCTTTTCATCTGTTTATCTCATTTACCTCAAAATACTGTCCTGCACTACAGTGCAAAACTAGGTGTACCATTATAGTTATATATACCTTACTGCTTTTGTGCCCATTCAGCTCATACAGTAACAAGGAAAAGCCCTCATCCACATAACGCCATCCTTAGGGCTAAGTAAACTTTGCACCCCAAAACATCACTACCGTGGCCACATATCCACACGTTTCTCATATAACCAAATGAGCAAAAGAACCTCAGTGTCTTATATTCCTTTAGGAACATATTTGCGTTTTGAAGGTCTCATTTATCACTACAAACAGGTAGCAAACTGTTTCTGATACTTACTCTGCGGAGTTTGGCGACAGTTTCCTCCAGAATCGCCCTTTCAGTTGCAAGGTTCTCCATGATCCGCCTGCTCTGCCCTTGTTCAGGGGAACACTACAGAATAACAAAGAAAGCTTAGAAATGACATTTCCCTCAGAACCCATCAATGGTATTCACAGCTGCTCCCTGAAAGGCTCTAAATATATCCCATTAAAGGTATAGAACATGAACCAAGTGCTGCCACCTCACAGCGGTTGTGAAGAAAATGAAGTCTATTTGTGAAATTGGCCAGGCAGCCCTAAAAACAAACCTAAAAATATGTCCTTTCCCGCCTTCTATGCCATTTCTATTGTTACACAGGCTGCAAAACTAGACGTACTACTACGCCTACTCAATATCTTACAAGGGAGAACTCCACACTGCCCAATTCAAACGTTAGCTGTGCCGCAAACTCTGCCCATTCACTCCATAAACCAATGCGCTTTAGCAGAAAAGACAGTAGGTGCACTAGCCCAAACAGAAGGGCATTGTGCTACCAAAGAAGCATTTTGTACTGGACAGTGGCCAAGTTGTAAGGGCCTGTAATTGCTGTATGAGTTATAAGACAGCTATGCATGTTCTGTTGAAAATCAAATGGATAAAAATATGCTTTCATAATTAAAAGCTACATTTGTAGGTTGTCAATTTATTTTGTAATATAGATACATGCAATTTGCTCATCATCCTCAGTTTTAAATAAAACCTGTAAAATTGAATATCTGACCTGGTATCCAGTTGCTACAGATTAAATAATGGATTCCTTCTGAATGAAAGGCATGAAATACTTAGAGGAGGCATAGGAACAAAATAAATTGAACAGGAAAGCCGCAAGCAGGCCCATGAAACACAAGTCTGACTTGTCAGCCATAGGCAGTAATCAGTTTTATTTGTATTTTCCCATAAAGGGTTATTGGATCTTTACAATGTAATCATGGAGGACGTAATCATTGCTGAATGAATGTACAGTACCAAGGAGTCATTGGGAATGCCTTTAGCAATACGGCTTTTGGAAGATTCAACTGATTTAAGTGGACTTGAACTCCAGCGTCTGGGGCTTCCACTCCTCCATTCAGTGTTGTTGAAAGTCCTATGGAAGTCCTTCTCATCTTCATCATCTGTGGACACCTTGCTGGAGTCAGCGTATCTGAGAGGGAATGCATTTGTGTGACACAAGCAATAGTGTATGAAGGCTATTTCAGTGATTATTTCCAAGGAGGGAGAGACGGAAAGGGAGAGAGACTGCACTAATGCTCCTGGGCTGTTCTAAGATAGGGATCATGAAATAAAGCATGTTTTACATCTAACCAGTTTGTGTAGTGATTTGTATGGTTACAATGATAGACTAATATGTTAGTAAGCTTTTGTAGTGGCATAAACAGCATATAATAGGGACACTGTAAAAGGGAATGTAAAATCATGTAAAACATAATAAAGCCATAAGCAGCCATCCAAAATACAGCATAAGATATGTAGCAGTTTAGGAAAATGTATTTACTGAACTTACCGGCCACCGTCACGACTACTGCGATGGTATCGTCTGGTGTTGTTACCAGCATCTGTGCAAGAGATAAATACATGAGCTTTCTGAACCTTGCTGTCAATCATTTTTTACATTAAAGTCTAATAATGGGACTATATATTGTTTATCTAGCAGCTTATATCTTTCTACGTACAATATCTCATATTTGCGGGTTTGCCATACTGAGTAAGCTAATGGTACATCTATGTACCCAATGTGAATGATTACTGTGGATTTTGAGGTGAAACTCAAAGGTGAATGTATTGTACATGTGAAGATGTCACCATAAAGGATGACAATGACATAATCCCTCTCTCATTTAAACATTTTTATTTTCTCCCAATGTATTCCTCATATGTTTCTCATTTATCATTCATATACTGTATATATTACAATAAAGGGCCATTGTGTTCATATCAAGTGAATATTTTTTTGTAACTTATGCATTATTATTGGCTAGATCAGGGGTAGGCAAAATACGTCCATATGTGGCCCATCTGGTAATTGGGACCAGCCCGCTGCCTCTGCACCAGCTTAATGATGACCGCAGAGTGAGGCTACATCTTCCAGCACACACCCGTGCCTGGGAGAAGCAGGGATGAAGAGTGCGAAGGGGCCATGGAGCGAGATATTGGAGAAGCCGCCTCCTCCTGAACTGGTAGCAATTCTCCACTCATCGGGACAACTGACGACACTGTAACACTACTTGCTATCTGTCCTGACAGCTGTACAGACAAATTGTGCCCCCCTTGGTTAGCTCCTGTATGCCACCCTGGGGCAGCTCGAGAGAGAGAGAGAGAGATCGAGAGAGAGAGAGAGAGAGAGAGAGAGAGAGAGAGAGAGAGAGAGAGAGAGAGAGAGAGAGAGAGAGAGAGATCGAGAGAGATCGAGAGAGATCGAGAGAGATCGAGAGAGAGAGAGAGAGAGAGAGAGAGAGAGAGAGAGAGAGAGAGAGAGAGAGAGAGAGAGAGAGAGAGAGAGAGAGAGAGAGAGAGAGAGAGAGAGAGAGCGCTCCGTGTGCCCTCTGGTAATTAGATCAACAGGGAGAAACTGATCAGCGGCACTTGGAGACTTTACGGAAGCTTAATGTGACTTTTCACATGGATGACCAATGTTTCGGGGCGCACATGCCCCTCTGTACTCACCTTGACAAAAGGGCATGTGCCTCCCAAAACCTTGGTCGTCTATGTGAAATGTTACATGAAACTTCTCTAAAGTCTCCAAGTGCCGCTGTTCAGTTTCTCCCTATACTGACAATGGATTGCATAGAAGTCCCTCCCTGGTGATATGAGGTGCCATTCACACAGGAGAGTGTATGGAGAGGGTGTGGGCTGTAGTTCATGCTGCAGTACTACATACTAGTAGCCATCAGAGAGAGATGTATGTAGATGGAGTGGCTGGGAAGCGTGTACAAGACTGCAGGCATCTTTGTCACTGTGTATGTTTGTCACCTGCCATCTAGTGCAAACAGAAATTACAGCCTATTATATATGAGCCATAGTGTCATCTTACAGGGCATTGTGATTACTACCTATTAGTGTCTATATGGGTAACCTGAATTTAGCCTACAGTATCTAAGCAATGTATGATGTGTCACCTCTTTTGCTGCTGCTGAGAGCTTTTCGAATGTGATCCCGCACCCTCTCTGTAGTCACAGAGTCCAAATCACTGTCCACAGTCACTGCATCAAAACTCTTCACAGCAATGCCTTTAGGAAGACAAAACAGCAATGTGCATCAGGCTGCAGACTGGAACGACAAAGCCTAGTTACCACAAATACCAGCTAATACCATGGACATGTACTCCATCTCCTTTAACAGTGAATCTTCTTTTTACAGAGCTTTTCGGTATAATTCACTCATGCTTCATTTTATTTAAATATTGCTTTGTACAAGTAAGAAACACTAACTGAACGGAAAAGCATTAACTTAACATTAACCTAGTGATCCAGAACTTAATTGACAAATTTAATTGGATCTAAAGCTGTTAGGGCAGCACAGTGGGCACAGAGGTTAGCATTACTGTATCATAGCCCTGAGGTCAAGAGTTCAATTCCTGACCACGACACTCGGTGTGGAGTTTGTATGTGTTCAAGGTGCTCCTGTTTCCTCCCACACTCCAGCACAGAATTGCTAGTCACATAGGAGTTGATAAGTAAATTGTTACAAAATTATAATGTACATTTTCCTTTATGGACAATTTTGCTTGCAGTAAGAAATAGGAGAATATTTTCATGAGCACTGCAAGTGATGTTGTACCGAGGGGACCTGACAGCAATTTAAGATGATCTTGTACAAGGGTGAATTTAAATAGATTAAATGGCAGATGACAGGTGACCTGGATAGCGCCACCCAGGACTGAGCTAGTAAATTCAACAGTTCACATTTCTACCAAGGACTATGGGCCTCTATATCAATGAGTTTTATCATACGCAACAAATTTTAAAGCTCGTTGCATATGATATTGGTGCTCCAGCCAATCAGCTCCTAACTGTCATCTGTTTGAAAAATGACAGTTGGGAGCTGACTGGCCTGAGCTTCATTTATCATCGGCAACAAGTTTTAAAACTCGTTGCGTATGATAAAACTTGTTGATAAATGAAGCCCTATAGCATTTCCTGAGACAAAGTATTTACCACATATTGGGGCAGATGTATTAAAGCTCTGGAAAGTGATAAACTGTAGAGTGACAAACGACCAACCAATCAGCTCCTAACTATCATTTTTCAAATACAGCCTATAACATGACAGGTAGGAGCTGAGTGGTTGGTTGTTTATCACTTTCCAGAGCTTAATAAATCTGCCCCATTGAATCACAAATATCACTACAGGAATAGGCATCTTGTGTGAGCTTGACACAGTTTTATCTGGCATTAAACACAGACCTGCATTTTGAAGTGTGGTCCATTATTTATAGCAGTTGCTACTGGCAACTACTGTTCAAGAGGTTTTAAAGGACTTAAGGGGAGATGTACTAAGCCTTGGAGAGAGATAAAGTACCACCCGATGAGCTCCTAACTATAGTTTTACAGGCTCGTTTTGAAAGAAAAGTTAGGAGCTGAATGGTTCGTGCTTTATCTTTATCACCACTTTATCTCTCTCCAAGGCTTAGTACATCTACCCCATAGAGGTAGTGTCAGACTACATTTTCAGAGGAAAGCCATGTAGCGGTAGGTTCCATGTATGTCGGGGCAGGGTTCAGCCATCAGGCCCTCAGTAACACCTGCTCATAGTGACAGTCACTTGTGTGCATCTGTACAACATATTCACATAGCACCCGCAGCAGGATAATCCATAACATTACCATGTGGACAGTAAGACAAATGAATTGCAGACAATCCAGCTGCTGTACAGGTGAGCTGCTTATGCAACAGAACAGTCCATCAATGCATGTACATTGTAGAGGTGAGTTTGGGTTGTAGGTGGCATAAGGTTAGCATATTCCACAAGCCACCGACTATCTACAAAATAATATACATACCGGCCACATGTTTGTAAACAGCAGAACCCGTGTTTACTCCCCTTAGTGATGATTCCGCATGGACCTGATCTTTAGCTTGTTCATTTATACCTGCTAAAATAAAATAGTACACAAATGTCATCTATGTACCCAACACCTTAAGTTGCATACTCCTATTATAATATAAGACTGAATCAATTTTTTTATTTAAAATTTACTACTGAAATCAAAGTTGTTCTGAATATTATAATCCCATCATTTTTGTGTAGTACATATTTACTGTACTCTCTCAGTTTCACATCAGGAATAATATAGAACATGAAACTGTAACTTAACTTAGGAAAACGAATGTAAGGAACAGGTAGCACAGTAAATAAAAGGATGATTATTCATATATTAGTATGATTAGCAGGAGAGTTATGAGGAGAAAAAGGGATTATGGGGAAAAGAATACAAATAATGGCAACGGTACTAAATTGTGAGCTCTAGCCGCATTATAAATATCAGTTGTACTACAATAGTATTTTAATACATTCACAACTTTATATTTATATTACATAAATACAAAAGCAAAAACAAATATATAGTATTAGATTATTTTTAAGTGGACTGCAAAACCCATATATACATCACATTCATGGCAAAGATGCAGCACGTCTGAAAGACATGGTATAGAGATCTGCAAGGTTCAAAATTGTTACAGAAAATGAGATACGTGTATTTTAAAGTGATGAGTTTAACACAGTACAAGTGGCAACATCAATATGTATAGAGATGATATCAGTTAATATTGGATTATTACAAAGATTTTCAGACCACAAACTACCAGCAAGAATAAATGTAGAAAGTGGGGGAGCAAGTAAAACTTGTAGATTTCCATAATGCCCTTATGGTGGGTACACACTATACAGATATACAGTATCTGCAGATGATGGTCGTTCATACACACTGAACGGCCATCATCTGCGCCTGGCCGCGGATCCTGGCAACCGGGGGGCGTTTCGGGGGCGTGTAATCCGCACCCCTCCCCGCGGCTGCCGCTGTGGGTGTACAGGCGGTCTGCAGACATATCTGTTCATCGGCTGTGCAGCACAGCCAATGTGATATGTCGGTGAACGATGACGTTCACCGACATATTGTTTGAACACACTGGCCAATGGCCAGCAGATATATTGGCCGATCAATTGATCAGCCAATATACAGTCAGGTGCATAAATATTGGGACACTGACAGAATTTTCATATTTTGGCCTCTATTCACCACCACAATGGTTTTGAAATGAAACAAACAAGATGTGCTTTAACTGCAGACTTTCAGATTTAATTTGAGGGTAATTATATCCAAATCAGGTGAACGGTG